>OX451737.1:188884930-190152908 GCA_948472305.1 Vicia faba | reverse complement strand
TAGAAGTAATTTATAAGAACTAATCTAAATAATAGAACTCTACAATTAAATCAATTATGCTCACTAAAATCTAAATTGACCCAAATAGACAGGGCGGTGGAAAGCTAAACACCCCCCCCCCCCCCCCCCCCCCATTCTTTCTCTTCTACAGGTAGAATTTCATAACAAATATTTTCTATCACTCTATCAACCTAATCCCAAATTTATTTTTCCTACCGAATGCTATAAATAACATACAAGATATTTAGAGAAAGTCTAACCCTTACCGATTAGTCTCCGAAACGAGCTTTTTCGGTTGATTCCGACAACTTTTCCTCTTCTCTTCAACCCTAGCTTTTCCTCTATTTCTTCACTTCTTCTTCTCTGCTTCTCTCTTTCTCCCTTTTCTGGTTTTCTATTTCTCTTTTCTAACCCACTACTACCACTAGTTACTTATATTATATAATATATAAAACTAACTTATTACTTAATATATATTATATACTTACTTTATAAAACTAACATATTATCATATAACATTAACTTATAGAAATATATATATGAAACTAACATACTGATACATATATAACATTATTATATAAACTGAACTTATTTATATTACTAAACTAACATATTTATAATAAATCAATTAATACTAATATAAATCCATTCTCACAAATAAATCAAATAATACATATAATAAAATATTTGCACACTAAATATAATATTATCCTACAAGAAAAGTTATTTTCCGGTAAAACAATAAACCCAATTAATCACATACCGAACCGAATTACCGACTAAATAATTATTGATTTACCAAAATAAATATCAACCGATCATTTTTAGAAAATAATAATTTAAATAATATTAATTAAAACGGGGTGTTACAACTCTCCTCCACTTAAAAGATTTTCGGCCTCGAAAATTACCTCTAAACGAACAACTCGGGATATGAATCCCGCATCTGGCTTTCAAGCTCCCAAGTAATGTTTCCATTAGCCGCACCACCCCACACCACTTTAACCAAAGAAATCTCTTTTCCTCTAAGTTGCTTCCCTTTCTGATCTTGATTCTTGTAGGAAAAGTCTAAACGGTTAAGTCTTCTCTAACTTCCACATCGTCCACTTGCACCACATGTGACGGATCCACAATATACTTTCGCAATTGCGACACATGAAACACATCATGTAAATTTGAAAGTGATGGTGGTAATGAAATCCTATACGCCATATTACCAATCCTTTCCGAAATTTAATACGGACCAATAAACCGAGGTGTCAACTTCTGCGATTTAAGTGTCCGACCAACACCTGTAGTAGGATTCACTCTCAAAAACACATGGTCATCCTTCTTGAACTCAAGAGGCTTCCTCCTCTTGTCATGGTAACTCTTTTAGCGACTTTTTGAAATTTGCATCTTCTTTCTAATCAACTTAATCTTATCCGTAGTTTGTTGCACAATTTCCGGTCCAACCACCGCACTTTCTCCCGATTCATACCAACATAAAGGTGTTCGACAATGCCTTCCATACAACGCTTTAAAAGGAGCCATACCTATGCTAGAATGAAAATTGTTTTTATAGGTAAACTCAATCAAAGGCAAGTAACTTTCCCATGAACCTCCTTGTTCCAACACACAAGCACACAAAAGATCTTCGAGTGATTGAATAGTTCTCTCCGTTTGACCATCCATCTGTGGATGATAAGCGGAACTCAAACATAACTTAGTACCCAAAGCTCTTTGAAAACCTTCCCAAAATCTAAATGTGAACCGCGGATCTCTATCCGAAACAATGCATGTCGGAATACCATGCAAACATACAATCCGCTCCACATACAACTTCGCAAGCTTCTCCATCGAGTAATCCATTCTAATTGGAATAAAGTGAGCAGATTTAGTCAATCTATCCACTATAACCCAAATAGCCTCATAGTTACTCGGGGTCCTCGGCAAACCCGAAACAAAATCCATCAAGACACTATCCCACTTCCATTCCGGTATAGACAAAGGTTGTAACAAACCGGAAGGCTTTTGATGCTCTATCTTGGACTTTTGACAAACCAAACATAAATACACAAATTCGCAATTTCCTTCTTCATACAAGGCCACCAAAACAACTATCTTAAATCTTGATACATCTTTGTGGCACCGGGATGAATGCTCAATCCACTTCGGCGTCCTTCCTCAAGGATCCTCTTTTTCACATCTCCCACTTCGGGAACACAAACTCGATCACGACATCTCAAAATGCCGTTCTCATCAATTCTAAACTCTCCACCTTGACCTTGGTTAACTAAAGTCAATTTGTCAACCAAAACCAAGTCCTCTTTTTGTCCTTCTCTTATCTCATCCAAGATTCCACTTGTAATCTTCAACATACTAAGTTTCACACCAAAGTAAGTTTCTTCACAAACCAAACTCAAGTTGCGAAACTGTTCAAGCAACTTCCATTCTTTCACCATTAACATAGACATATGCAATGATTTTCTACTCAACGCATCAGCAGCCACGTTCGCCTTTCCAGAATGGTAATTCAAACTAAAATCATAATCTTTCAAGAACTCTAACCATCTCCTACGTCTCATGTTCAACTCTTTCTGATCAAACAAGTGTTTCAAACTCTTATGATCACTGAAAATGTCGAATCTCGATCCAAACAAGTAATGTCTCCAAATCTTCAACACAAACACCACAACTGCTAACTCTAAGTCATGAGTCGGATAATTCCTCTCATGCACTTTAAGTTTCCTTGAAGCATAAGCCACCACTTGTCCGTTTTGCATTAACACACCACCTAACCCCATCAATGAAACATCACAATAAACTGTAAACGGCTCGGATGAATTAGGTAGAATTAAAACAGGAGCAGTAGTCGGCCTTCTCTTAAGCTCTTGAAAGCTATCTTCACACTGAGTAGTCCATACAAACTCTTTCCCTTTTCTCGTCAATTGTGTCAAAGGTAAAGCTAACTTGGAAAAACCTTCAATGAACTTACGGTAGTAACCGGCCAAACCAAGAAAACTTCGAATCTCAAAAACAGACTTAGGAGATTCCCATTATGACAAAGCTTCAATATTAGATGGATCCACGGCAATACCTCCACGAGATATTACATGACCAAGAAAACTCACTTTCTCCAACCAGAAATCACACTTAGAAAGCTTAGCAAACAACTGATTCTCTTTCAGAATCGACAACACAATTCTTAAGTGCTCGACATGCTCTTTCTCATTCTTCGAATAGATTAGAATGTCATCAATAAAGACCACCACAAACTTATCAAGGAACTTATGAAAGATTCTGTTCATGTACTCCATAAACCACCAGGTGCATTCGTAACACCGAAAGGCATCATGGAGTACTCGTAGTGCCCATATCTGGTTCTGAATGCCGTCTTCTGAATATCACTAGCCTTCACACGAATTTGGTGATAACCAGACCTCAAGTCAATTTTACTGAACACACAAGCTCCTACCAATTGATCCATCAAGTCATCAATCCTAGGTAAAGGATACTTGTTCTTGATAGTAACTTTGTTCAACTGCCGATAATCATACAAAGTCTCATCATTCCTTCTTTCTTCTTTACTAACAACACCGGTGCACCCCACGGAGAAACACTCAGACGAAAGAACTTCTTATCAAGTAACTCTTCAAGTTGGCTCTTTAGTTCAACCAATTCCGATGGTGACATCCGATACGGAGCCATAGAAACATGACTAGTACCAGGAACCAAATCAATAGAAAACTCCACTTCACGTTCTGGTGGTAAATCCGTAATCTCCTCTTGAAACACCTCTGGAAAATCACAAACAACAGGAACATCCTTTCTCACTCCACTATCACCAAGATTCATGCTCGCCATCAACACAAACAATTCCACTCCCTTCTTAACACACTTCTTCATCTATTGAGTAGACAAGAACACAACGCCTTCTTTCTCAGACTCGAGAAAAAGAACCGCTTTAGCAAAACAGTTGATATAGACATGGTTGGCTCTCAACCAGTCCATACCTAGAATGACATCAAGCTGACTCAAAGGAAGACATATGAGATCCACTATGAAATCTCTACCACACATACGCAAAGGACACTTCAAACAAATAACAGAAGTAGAAACTGAATCCATCGTAGGCATATCAATCTCCATACTTCTACCCAAATTAGATAACACGAGACCCAAACTAGTAGCACAATCCAAGGAAATGAATGAATGCGTAGCACCCGTATCAACAATAGCAATCAAAGGTAACTTATGGATAAAGCAAGTACCTCTGATCAACCTCTCATCCGCCGAAGTCTCGGCACCAGACAATGAAAACACTTTTCCTCGCTCCTTCTTTGGCTTCGTGCACTTTGTACTAATGTGTCCTTACTCCCCACAGTTGTAGCAAGTCATATTCGTACCAAATTTGCACTCATTAGATCGATGACCAATCTTCCCACACTTGAAACATGTCGGCTCAGCTTGGCGACACGCCATAGCACGGTGTCTCTCTTTCCCACATCTAAAGCACTTCACCGGAGTAGTAAATCCCCCACTTGGACTCTTTCCCACCTTCATAGGTTGCTTCCCTTTTCCATCATAAGGCTTAGGACGCATTTTCCCCTTGCCTCTATTTTCACTTAAACTCTTGTAGTAAGCACTACTATCACGACTATCCTCGTCACAGATACGACTTTTGTTCACCAATTCAGAAAAGCGGGTAATTTGTTGGTTCTCGATAGCTTTCTTCACATCCAGCCTTAAGCCATTCACAAACTTCAAGCATTTAGGTCTCTCGGCATTCATCGTATTATACTGAGGACAATACTTGATCAATTCTTGGAATTTGGCAACATACTCCACAATGCTACCACTCCCTTGTTTCAACTCCAAAAACTCCATCCTCGGGGAAATAATTCTCCAAGAGAGTATCTCGGAAAATTGCCCACGTAACCACAGTGTTCTCTTCATCGAACCTATGACTTGTGTTAATCCACCAATCTTCCGCTTCCTTCACAAGCATGTGAGTTCCGAATTGCACTTTATGAGCATCGGTGCAACTCATCACTCGGAAAATATTTTCAATGGCCTTCAACCACTCTTGAGCTTCTTCGGGCGCATGCTCTCATTTGAAAGTAGGCGGTTTGTTTTTCTGAAACTTTCCAAGAGCACGGAAAGCATCACCAGCTCCATCATGTGGCACCAGATTAGCTTGCGGAATCTGATTCAAGGATCCCGCGAGCAATCGTAATGCCACAGCAAGTGCATTATCATTCCTCCCAGCTACCATCTTCTTCTGAACAACACAAAAGTATCGATCGCGTCAGATACACAATCAAATACGATGGGATTAGTAACATTAAGACTTGACAACTGACCGACAATGCTCTGATACCACTATTGTAACACCCCTTTTAGTAAACCCCAAATTAACAATATAAATAAAATCAGAGGAAATAAAATTTGCACGAAAGGAGTGTCACAACATCAATTCACATATTCAAGAAAAACGGACATGACATATACTTGCTTTTTCGTGCAAACGCAACGGAATCATAATAATATTATCTTCTCCAAAGGAGGAATCAAAATATAATATGCAAGGTATTAAGCCATATGGTTCATACACCATTCATGTTATCAAGTCATAATATACATACATCAACATATAATCAAAATAATGGATTATATACAAGTATAATCCATATACAAAAATATGGGTTTTAATGCAGACAGTAAACCCCCAGTGTTACAATCAGAGCATCGACTGAAAATCAAAAAGTAACGGACTACAATCCAAATCCATCCGCTAAGCTACTGCCTTGCACTACCATCTTCGATACCTGAGCAATGCCGTAGCAAGCATTTTCCAACAGAAGGGTAAGAATTCCAAAAAATATAAAGTATGCAATTAAACCAATTGAAAGCACTAAATAAATAGGAATTCTTACACTTTTTCCAACTCTTGCATAAAGAACATAATATATTCATTTAATCCAATTCACATATTCAACAACCAAAAGAAATCAAACACAATCAATTCATTTACAAATTAGCACATAATGCATAGTATTCAACAACACATAAACTCAACAAAATGTATACGTGCGAATCGACACAACGACACGACTCATACATGTGGTACCAATCATCCATTATCCTTCGGACTTGCTGATGTCTATCCCTCAGACGGATAATCATAAAAGTCCATTACCTAAGCTTCCAAACCCCCACTCTGAGTTTGAGACAAGCCACTAGCCTCCAGCAGACTAACAAACATCGCCTCTCTTGACACGACTTATGATGCGGTGTGCAATTCAACAACAACAATATGCAAATCAAGACAATCCCAATCTCAATTACAAGCATACATCACCATAATTCAACCCTATGAATTATTCCACAAAACTTGCACACAAACATTAATTCAAAATCATCTCAACCATATCACATAACATCAAAATATTTATAAAACAAACACATCATTTCCGGAATCGGAAATTAACCAAATATCTCGAAAATATAACACACCTACAACTTAATTCATCTCCGGTCGTACTCAAAATATCAATTTTTATCGGTAAACAGTAACCGGATATATAATTAATCGCACTGTTAAATTATAATATATATTAAAATATTAATTAAACTATTATAATATATATAATATATATATATATATATATATATATATATATATATATATATATATATATATATATATATATATATATATATATATATATATATATATATATATAAATATATATATATATATATATATATATATATATATATATATATATATATATAACGTAGCAACACAATTGATATGTTCTCACTAGTGTGAGATAGATTGTTTTGTTTTCAATTATGGTGCCCTTAAGTATTAATATTTAAATGCAGTAAACATATTTGACATAATTTAGTATTCACTAACTTTGCAAATTAAATAATTCTTCGCTAAAATAAAGTAAATACATGCTTTTTATATATATATATATATATATATATATATATATATATATATATATATATATATATATATATATATATATATATATATATATATATATATATATATATATATATATATATATATATATATATATATATATATATATATATATATTTATATATATATATATATATATATAATATATATATATATATATATATATATATATATATATATATATATATATATATATATATATATATATATATATATATATATATATATATATATATATATATATATATATTTATATTATAATAATAGAAGTAATTTATAAGAACTAATCTAAATAATAGAACTCTACAATTAAATCAATTATGCTCACTAAAATCTAAATTGACCCAAATGACTAAATAAAATAAAAATAAAGTCACAAATATTAGGAAGTGTATAATAGACAGACTATTGCTGCAACCAAAACCTCTGCCAGTGTTCCAAAGACTACTAGGCCTTCGCTGAAGATGGCCTCTCTGAAAGATGCCAGAGCAGTTGTTGAAGAAGGTTGGTGTAAAATTTGGGGCCAACTCCCAGATATTCCTTACAAATTTGACAAATTTGGTTTGGGTTTTACATAAGGAGCTCAAAGGGCTGTTCATCGCGCTCGTGCCAGAGGACCACCCTTACGCATAAGAAGTCATGGGGTTAATGCTTTGGAAGACAATGACAATGACTGTGACATGGACTAGTGGGTCTTCCCAACTATCAGTGTAGGACTCACCAATTGGAAGTCTAAAGACTTTGTGCCGATTACTTTTATTCAGGAATAATTATCCTTTTTTGTTTTTGGATATGTAATAAATGAATAATACAAACTCTAAAACCTTGTATCTTACTAGAGGCACAATGGTTATTTTGTGAGGGTTATCATGTTTCATTATCATATGTCATTAATAAAGAATTGGACGTTTTTACATACAAATTTTTGAGCTCGTGCCTTCCTTTTCTGCTTTTTACTTTATTACAACAACTATGCTCTTACACACACTCATATATCAACCTGCAAATCCACATCCACTATGGATCCCATTGATAACAGTTCTGCTAGTGCTCATTATATCTTTGAAAATCCGATTAACCAAGCCGAGGACGAAGGTGAGGAATATTATGAAGTACCAGGAGAGCTTTTCCAGACTGTTACAACAAGAAGAAAGGGCAATACAGCCTCATAAGGAATCAGTTGAGACAATGAACCTGGGTACTGAAGAGGATAGAAAAGAAGTCAATGTAGGTGCTAACTTGGAGCCCAGTGTCAAACAACGGTTAATACAAATGCTACATAACTATGTTGAGGTTTTTGCCTTGTCATATGAAGACATAATGAAACTTGACACTAATATTGGGGTTCATCGCCTGCCTACAAAAGAGGACTGCCCTCAACTGAAACAGAAAGTTCATCGTATACGGCCGGATATGTCAGAAAAGATCAAGACTGAAGTCATGAAACAGTTCAATGCCGGTTTCTTAGCTGTCATGTCTTATCCATAATGGGTCTCCAATGTTGTTCCAGTACCTAAGAAGGACGGTAAGGTACATATTATATGGATTACAGAGACCTGAGTAGGGCAAGCCCCAAGGATAACTTTCCGCTTCCTCATATTGATGTTCTGGTTGAAACCACCGCACAACATAAAGTATTCTCCTTCGTGAATGGTTTCCTCCGGATACAATCAGATCAAAATGGCACATGAGGAGATGGAGAAGACAACCTTCATCACACGGTGGGGCACTTTCTGTTACAAGGTTATGCCATTTGGGTTGAAGAACGTTGGGGCGACCTATCAACGGGCCATTGTAGCTTTGTTTCATGATATGATCCATCACGAGATAGAGGTCTACGTTGATGACATGATAGCCAGGTCTTAGACCAAAGAGGAGCACCTTGATCACCTACAGAAACTATTTGACAGGCTGAAGAAATACAAACTGAGGCTGAGTCTGAATAAATGCACCTTTGGAGTAAGATCTGGTAAGCTTTTGGGTTTCGTTGTCAGCAACAAAGGAATTGAAGTGGACCCTGCAAAGGTCAAAGCTATACAAGAAATGCCGACTCCTCGCACTGAGAAGGAAGTTAGAGGATTCTTGGGACGCTTAAACTACATTTCCAGGTTCATTTCCCATCTAACCGCTACTTGTGAGCCAATCTTCAAGTTACTGAAGAAAGATCAAGCAGTAAGGTGGAATGACGATTTCCAGTATGCCTTTGAAAAAATAAAGGAATATCTCCAAGAGCCTCCAATTCTGATGCCACCAGTTGAAGGAAGACCTCTGATCATGTACTTAACGGTATTAGAGAACTCAACGGGGTGTGTGCTAGGGCAGCATGACGAGTCTGGTCGAAAAGAGCATGCAATATACTACCTTAGCAAAAAGTTTACCGACTGTGAAACAAGATACTCACTGCTCGAGAAAACTTGTTGCGCTTTGGCATGGGCTGCTCGCTGACTAAGATAGTATATGCTGACCCACACTACCTTGTTGATATCTACGATGGATCCTATCAAGTACATCTTTGAGAATCCCGCTCTCTCCGGAAGAATAGCAAGATGGAAAATGATCCTGACCGAATACGACATTCAGTATACAACTCAGAAAGCAATTAAGGGAAGTATACTAGCTGATAATTTTGCTCATCAAGTTGTGGATGACTACCAATCCATGAATTTTGAGTTCCCGGATGAGAACATCATGCTAGTAACTGATTGTGAAGAACCTGGACCGGATGAAGGACCTGAAAAAGGATCCCGATGGACTATGGTATTTGACGGAGCTTCCAATGCTCTTGGCAATGGCATCGACATTGTGATCATATCTCTTGAAGGTTGTCATACCCTTTCACTACTAGGCTATGTTTCAATTGTACAAACAATATGGCTGAGTATGAAGCATGTATCATGCGTCTCAAAGCTGTAATCTATTTAAGGATCAGGTTCTTAAGTGTACTCGGAGACTCGGCTTTGGTAATCAGCCAGATCAAAGGATAATGAGAGACGAAACACCCTAACCTCATCCCGTACAAAGAACATGTGTTGACACTAATCCCATACTTTGAAGAAATCACTGTTCTACCCAAAAATTTGCCCTCCCATTTTCACTCAAGACATGCCTTTAGAGATTCTCAAATGCTCAAGGATGACCAAGAATTAACCAGACAAATTCTCCTCCTAAGGAAATGAATCTCAAACTAGGGTTTCACTTCTCATCAAGATGGTTGAGTCCCAACGGTCCCAAATGTTCTCCATTCGCCTAATATGTCCTCAAGATCATCCATGCCAAATTTCATGCCTTGAGCAATAAGTTTTCTTAGTCAACTGCTCAAATTCTTGAAAATCAACTATATTAGGTCAAAAGTCAATTGTGGCCCAAACACAGTCAAACTTCAAGATTTTTGGTCAACATCAATATTTTGAAGTATTACCCATCATTTGATCAAGGGTTGATCATGATTATTCAAGAAATGCTCCTAACTCATCAAAAGTCAAAAATGGCAAATTAGGGTTTCTATAGGAAAAGTCAACCAAACTTCGACCAAGAATAACTTTCTCATACTTTATTAGAAATTTTACAACCAAGGCTCATTTTGAAGAGAATCCAATTCCCTAAAACTCATCTTCAGACCTCAAGTCCAATAAATGCCTCAAACAAAAGATACAAGTTCATACATTATAGGTCCTTTCAAAAGTCAACAAAAACACCTTTTGGGTAAAAGCTCCTTACATGAACATGGAAGATCCAATTGAGATGAAACCAAAAATGTTGTTTAGAGGACATCCTAAGCTCTCTATAAAGTCTAATAACACCCTCTTATATTTAAAAATGAGAGATATGCATTTCTAAAGTTGACCAATTTTTGGAGATGTGCATGAAGCAAATAATGATCAAACTTGAATTTTTTCCAAAGGGGCCCATGTTTTCATGCTTGAAACTTATTCCTAACATGGCCCACAACCCCTGAGCTCACTCATACATTATTTCAATTTTTTTATTATTTGTTTTGATTTTTTTATTCATTAAAATCAAAATAAATCAAATAAAATAGTGAAATAATAAAATAAAATCCAAGATTTGTTTTTATGACCACATGATGAGTCTAGAATCTGTTGGCGAATCAAATATTTCGTGTAAGGGATGATTAGAACAAAAAGAGCATGATTTGGCCTATTTTAGAAACTTCAAATATCCATGGAAAATAAATTTTTTTCCCCATGATTCTTCAAGATTGCATCCAGTTTTATTGACCTAATTCATTCCCTTATATACTCATAACATTCCCAGATCAAAAAAAGGAGGATTGGCCGCACGAAACTGATAGTAGAAACTCCATTTTTTTTGAAAAATAGTGTCCGTCGAATTTTGATTTACAGGGAGATTCAAAGCATTTCGAAGGTTGCAATCTATTACTGGGCTCATTTGGAAGCTAACTGGATCATTTGCACGGTACAAGACGTCCAGAATCATCCCCCACGACCTCACGGTTTGCACACCTGTTCATGAATTCGATTTTGCCAATATATGCATTATAAATGAATTTTGAGTATGTATTCATGTTTATATGATCATTTAGAACATGTTTAAATAATTAATTGCTTGTTTTGATGCGTGTTTGACCAACTACCATTGTTAGGGTTTTGAGGTCTGTTTTAGGGTTTTCCATTACAGGTAAAATTAGGCCAAAGGAAGAGTATCATTGCACTCACGAGATCAAACTTAGTTGATCCATGTATTTACATTAAATTTATATTGCTTGGTTGATATTTTGGAAAAATGCAGGTTTTTAGCAACAAACATGTCCGTAGGTAAAGGTCTGTTGGCAACAACGACAACCCACTAGGGAAGACGAAGGCGTGGCGTATCATGAGTGGGTCATTTGAATTGCGTGCGTTTTCTCTCATACACTGACCCTTTATTACATATATTATATTATTTTTATTTTGTATAACGAATGATAAGCTGGATCAGATGGTAAAGGTGAAGGACTTAAGGCGCGCGCGTGTGGGAGGTCAGGGGTTCGACCCCTGCCTCCTGCATATTATTTTTCTAACATCCTTCTTTCAGATCCAGTACTCCCAACCTCAACGCGCGCACTATAGGCCTCATCATCATCACCATCAGATCAATCAGCGCCAGATCCAACGCTCCCAACAGGTAGTCCCCACCATGGAGCTCCAAGAGGCAGCATCACCAGATCCACACGCTAGCTACGGGCTCACAAGTTCTGGACCTTGGATAAAATTTCAGCTTGCAACCCCAATTTGGGTTCACCCCCCCCCCCCCCCCCCCCCCTCATGCCCATTCCTCAATTTCTCTTTTTTATTATTATTTATTTAATTTCTTTGCTTTTTTTTAATTATTTCAGAAAAATCTTTTTTATTTAATCATAAAAATTAGTAAAATCACAAAAATAGGATTTAGGTTTTTTATTAAAAATTAATTTTGAAAATTAATTTAATTTAATTATTTTGATTTGTTTCTTTAAAATAAAATCAATTAGAACCTAGGTTTAATTGCAAAATCTTTTTCTTCAAAAATATCAAAAATATTAGTTTTTTTATTCAGAATTAATTTTTTTATTACTAATAATTTCTCCAATTAATTAATTTAATTATTTTTAATTTATTTTCATTAAGTAAAATTAATTATAAGATTAGGTTAAATTTCAAATCTTTTTTATAAAAAAATCCCAAAAATATTTTCAATGAGCAAGTTAAATTTGTTAGGGTTTTGAACTTTCTCTCCAGTTTTAATTCTCGCGCGTTATTTTTTTTGCCGTTCGATTACTTTTTTTATTATTGATGTAACTGCGCCCAATTTGTAATAGTTTAATTAGGGTTTATAATTTCCGCACTTTACTTTTCATTCGTTAATTATGTAATTGCACCAAAGCCCTGTAATAGTTAGGAACTTTATTTTTTCCGCCGTTTATTTTTCCGCATAATAAACTGCTTAGATGAATGGTTAAATCGGGTTACATGAAAGATAATGATTAATTGAACATAGATAACCCTAAATGCACAAGATAAATGAACAAAATGATGCACACTTGCACATGCTCACCCCTAGGGTATCTTCCACTTTGGTTGCCTTTGAATACAGTCACAATTCTCGAAACGTGAGAATTCTTAGTGGTTGTCCTTGAGTCTAAGAGATCACTAGTCCCTCGATGACCCTCTCGACTATTGCCTCGGTTAAAAAAGTGATCTTAGGGCTTTAGGACAGTTACTAGGAGTTCTTGCTCAGTTGCCTTAGTGACCGTACGTCCCTTTCGATAGTCCCTCAACATCCAACGACTAGGGCTACCTACTCACTAATAGTAGGATAACACTGTCTAAAGGATAGGAGGAAAAGAACAGACTTTTTCGAGTAGGTAGATAACTGTTAGGTACTTGCTCAAACAATTCTTTTTACACACCACACTTTCAAATACTTTTCAAACAAAGTTTTCAAAACGCTTTATCACACTCTTGAGGACTGATACAAGAGTTATCATAAAGCGAATCATCGCTCTAAGGCATTTTCAAAGCAAATTTTCAAAACACACAAACACGAAAGCAATTTTCAAAAAATGAGCAACTACCTAAGAGCACATGGAAAACCACAGATGGAAAGGGTGTTGTGATACGGTGGGAGAACTGACTTGGTTGTTTTCATTTGGTTTCAAATGTTGCGGATAAAAAGTGTCGCTGTGATCGGTGGATTTAGAACTGACCGTTTAACACTGGTTCGCAAAATGTCGCGGAAGCACGCCACCGTCTTTTATTTTCTCCAACATGGACAGAACAAAAGCACAGCAAAATTCCTTATGAGATTATCTCTTGGTTCGGGAGGTAGATTTATAGAAAGGGAAGGTGTTAGCACCCTTTCTATCCATGGTTATCCATGGGCTCTTAGATACTTGCTCATTGTGTTTTCAAAAATGTTTGCTTTTCAAAGTGTGAGTGGGTTTGAAAAAGTTTTGTTTAAAGATTTCTGAATAACTCTTGTATCAGTCCTCAAGAGTGTTTGAAAAATTGTTTTGAAAGCTTTTTGAAAGTGTCGGTGTGAAAAGAGTTTTGATTTGTTTTTGAATAGAGCAAGTATCTATGAGTCATCTACCTACCCTAAGGAATTAGGCTGTATAAAAGTCCTTAAGGTAATGCCTGAAGTGGTGAAAAACACAAGAAGGGGGGGTTGAATTGTAAAACTGAAATCTAAAGCAATGAACACGATATTTTTATCCTGGTTCGTTTGATCTCAAACTACTCCAGTCCACCCGTCAAGGTGATTTCGCCTCTCTCCAACGAGGTCTTAATCCACTATATTCAACTGAATATTACAGACTGCTTTAACAACTGCTAAAGCCTTCTTGATTCAAACCACAACCCGGTTTGTCAAGGTAACACTTTCTTACAAAGAGATAAAACTATGTGTGTGGATGTTTTCTACAAAACTGTATCACAACTGTGATGTATACACAAAATGAAGCTTAGAAACTAGATTGCTAAACAGTAATGGAATATCAGAGTGTATGGTTTAGCAAAACTGGTAGAACGAAGATTATGGTTCAGCTTTTGTGCGTGTAGAGATTTTGAGAGCATTAACCATTTCAATCTTCAAAGCCTTGTTTATATAGCATTGAGATGATGAACGTTGGATGCAATATTCTTGATTCAATGCTAATAACAAACTTTCCTTATTGAGCAGATCTTGTCTGGAATGAAGCCGTTGGAATTAATTTGCTTTCAATGCACAGTACCGTTGCTTACTTAATGCAAGTTCTGGCTTGGCTCATTCTGATTCTGCTTCTCTGCTGATGAACTATTGTGTTTCTGTATCAGAGTATTAAGCGCAGTCTTGTTCATCAGGCTTCAGCATGTACGTGAGTTGATCATCTGATTTTGACGTTCTGATGTAGCAACTTCTGATGCTGGTGTCTGAAATCAAGTTCTGATGCTGAATAGATGTGATCTTGCCTATTTCAATCAGCGTATCTGCAAGTCAGAACATAATAATTTTAGGTAGCAGATAGTTCATTCATGACACTTATAAATACTATATCTTTTCACTTTGTTATCATCAAAACTTAAATAGGGTAGTAGATTCAAACATTGTTCTAACAATCTCCCCCTTTTTGATGATGACAAAAACTAGATATTTTAAATAAAAATAACGTGAAAAGGTATCTGGAATATGTATCAGAATAAGAAGTAAAAGAATAAGGAGTAAGGAAATACTCCCCCTGAGTTTATTACTTCCCTTTGATTATACGTGTTCTTCAGGATCAGATCTTTTTCTTTCTTTGAACATCAGATTATCAGAGTCTTTGACTTAACAGAAGCTTTGTGTCAGAGCAGAGCTTCAAAGCTTTTCTAGTCAGAGCTTTGCTTTGGATCAGAGTATTAGGACGATCAGAACTTCATATTGATCAGAGCAACATTGATCAGAGCTTCTAGTCTTCAGAGTGTCCAGGAGCTTCCTTGTGCCTGTAGACTTTAAACAAAACAGAAAAAACATTTCAAGTAATAGAGTTAGAATGTTTGAGAATTTCTGTCTAGTTAGCCGTTATTGATTTAAATATCATTCTTGTTCTCCCCCTTTTTGTCAGCAATCAAAAAGTGTTGGTGATGTGCTAAAACAATTAAGATCAGAAAAACTAATCATATTAAAATAGTTCAGAATCAGAGCAAGAAAATATTACAAAACATATTCAAAACAGTACATCAGAAAATCAGGAAAACATGAAAAAGGTTATGCATGAAAGAAAAGATTTAAGGTTGAGGAGGCAAGCGTGTGAACAGGCTCTCCAGCATCGCTTGAATCTTTTCAGAAGTTTCATTTTGCTTATGCACCATGCTGACAACAGTGTCAATCTTGATGTCCTGCACATCCATTCTCTCTTTCATCTTCTGATCGTTTTCATCCATCCGCTGCTGCAGACGCATGTCATTCAGCCTTAGTTCTTCCAGAGTCTGCCTGTCCAAGGCAGCTTGAGAAGCATCAGAAGGAGGAGGCTTCTCAGAACTTTCAGCAACATCCTCTGCTTGACTTTCAGCCGGAATGGTCTTGTCTTCTTCTGATGGTTGCACCTTTGCAGCTTGCTGTTTCTCAGACCAAGGTTCACTGTACAGAGGGAGCACGTCCTCTTTCAGAAGCATACTTCCAACTTCATTCAGAAGCTTGCTGAAATTTTGTTGTGCCTGCTCATAGTTGATATCCTGCAACTTGAGGGCTTCAGCACGTACCCAAAGTCTGAACTGTGACCAGAGCTGATCAGAAGCAGCTGGGTCAATCATCCCAGGACAGACTTGCTTCAAAGAAGCAATCCATTGCAGCACACCTGTTTCAAAATTCAAAATACCAGAGCCAACATCTGGTTGCTTTGGTTTTGGGATGGCAATTTTGTGTTTCAGATCAGCAAGACGGTCAAGACTGGTTAAGTCTATGAAAGTCCTGCTGGGGCTTTCGGAGGTTTTCTGAGCAGCTGTTTGTTTTGGAGGTGGAGTATCAGTATCAGAGATTATGATTGGACTGGGTGGTGTTTTGGGAGTATTTGGTGGTGTAGATTCTGATGAGGATGGTAACTGGGGCATGACGACAGTGGTTCCACATGGCAACTGAATTGCCAGCGGTGATGGTTGAGGTGAGTGAGGGTCAGATTGATGAGGGGAAGGAGTTTCAGAGTGGTGAAACTCTGTTTGTGATGAAGGTGGATTTATTTCTGGTTGGGGAGAAGGAGGTGGAATCTCTGATTGCTCAGGGATCAGAGGTTCTTCTGAGAGTGGTTGTTGTTGTTCTGGTTCTGGTTGTTGTTGTTGTTGTGGTTGTGGAGGAGGAACAGTTTGTGGTTCAGAGATTGGTTGATCAGAAGTGTGTTGATCAATGTCAGACAGCACTTGGTTAATTGCTGATGTTGTTGAGATTGTTGGTTGTTTGGGTTGTTTGGTTCTAGGTCTTCTGAGTTTGAATGCCTCAGAAGGGTCTTCTTCTTGTATGGTTTCATCAATGGTAGGGATGGGAATTGACATTCTATGAGAGGTTTGAGGAGGGATAGATGCTGGAATAGTAAAAGAATTTGAAATAGGGGCAGCAGATGAAATACCTCTTTTCTTTGGTGTCTGCTGAGATGATCCTTCTGATGGCGCTTTCCTCTTCTTTGTCTTCTTCAGAGTCACTTCTGGTTGGGGTTGACGCAGATCTCTGATATTCAGCTTTGGATCTGTATCATCTGCCTTGTACGCATCTGGGTACCTGAGATACATCTCTGGTTTGGATTCCATTTCAGAAAATATCGGAAAATCACTCAGAGGTACTCTTCTGCTGGAGATATCAGCAGTGGAAGTAGCTCTGGGTTCCTTCTGAATATTTTCTATCAGCTTCATCTTTTTCAGATTCTTTGCATTCAGAGGTTTCCCAATTGTTGGTTCAATAGTGCTCAGCTCTTGAGCTTCTATCAGATGCTCAATCAGCCTATTCTCTGTCAGAATATCTGATATCAGCCTTCCAAACGGTATCCAGTCCCTCTTGGTTCTTTCTTCTTCCCTTGTTTCTTTCACACTGGTTTTGAGATGGTTGAACAGGAAGTGAGCCAGATTGATCTTTATCTTCTGATCAATAAAGTAGATCAGAAACTGCTGATCCACATTTATATAATCAGGAGAACTTGTTGGTTTCCTGTGGTTGAAGCACCCCAGAACAATCTTAGCCCACACTCTGTAATGATCCTTCAGATCTTTAATCTTGCTGCTGGGCATCCCAAGAGTGAAAATCCTGTCAGCTATCACCTATATCAGTACATCTTTCAGCCATGTCCACACAACGGACGCCACCACCACTTTGACCGATTAGCCTTGCAATGAGATCTTCAGAAATCACAATCTTCTTCCCCATAACAGAGGAGATGACTAGATGTTTTGAAACCTTGGCGTGAATCCAAAATTCCTTGACCAGCGCTGGGAATGTTGGTCCAACCAACCTATCGAAATACCTTTCCCACTTTTGAGCCCTAATTTCTTCAGTTAGGTCAAAACCATTCTCCTTCAAGCTTTCAAAATCAATGATTAACTCAGAGAGCACTTCAAGGTTCTTCACCGGAGTGAGGAGAGTTCTGAGTGGCACTTGATATTGCTCAAAAGATGCTTTCTTCTGAATACCTGCAGAAACGCTACTGGAGGTTGCCATGTTCACACTAAAAGGGTTTTGAGAATGAACTGAGGAAAAAAAAAGGTTTGCAAGAGATGAACTCAGAAATATGCAGAAAATGCTTGAGTGATAGTGAGAAAACGTAAAGAATAAGAATGAGAGATTAATGTGCTTAAATAGAGTTTTTCAAAACTATTTTGAAAAGATAAACGTTTTTAAGAGAGAGAAAAATCATGATTGCCATTTAAAAGCATGATTACTTTTCATTAAATGCTTGCTGATTTTGGGGGATTTGAGAAAGATACTTAAAAACGGTTACCAGACATGTGTCTCAATGCACCCAATCAACGCTTTGCCTTCTCAGAAGCGTGCACGCGTTCTGCTTCAGAGATGTGCTGATGATTGGATGACACTTGTTTGATGTAGTGATCATCACGTCTGTCTTTGAGCTTAAACTCTCAGATCTTTAGACTTGCATCTGATACAATCTGCATGTTCTATCTTTCTGAAAGGAGATTGATCAGAAGTTCACAGTAAAAAAATTACATTCTGAAGGTAAATATATGGAGTTAAAACATTTTCACTCTGGACACACTTTCATGCTGAGATGTTTCAGGATGAAATTAAACCTATCTTCTGAAAGGGGTTTAGTAAAGATATCAGCCCATTGATGGTCTGTATCTATAAATTTTAAGTTCAAAATACCTTTCTGAATATAGTCCCTAATGAAGTGATGTTTTATTTCTATATGCTTAGCTCTAGAATGTAAAATGGGATTCTTACTTAAGCAAATAGCAGAAGTATTATCACAAAGTATAGGAATGTTACTCTCAAAAATCTGGAAGTCTTCAAGCTGACTTTTCATCCAGAGCATTTGTGTGCTACATCCTGCTGCTGCTATGTATTCAGCTTCTGCTGTTGACAGAGCAATTGTTGATTGCCTTTTGCTGGACCAAGAAATCAGATTTTCTCCCAGAAACTGGCAGCTTCCAGAAGTACTTTTACGTTCCACTCTGTCTCCAGCAAAATCAGCATCACAGTAGCCTACTAAGCTGTAATTACTAGATTTTCTATAAAACAAACCCAGATTAGTAGTACCTTTCAGATACTTGAAAATTCGCTTAACAGCTGTTAAGTGAGATTCTCTAGGATCTGATTGGAATCTAGCACAGATACAAACACTGAATAATATGTCAGGTCTTGAAGCAGTCAGATAGAGGAGAGAACCAATCATACCTCTGTAGACTTTCTGTTCTACACTTTTGCTTACCTCTTCTCTTTCCAGAATGCACGTGGGATGCATTGGAATCTTTGATGGCTTACATTCTGAGAGGTCAAATTTCTTCAGAAGATCTCTGATGTATTTGCTCTGATGAATGTAAGTTCCTTCTGGAGTTTGATTGATCTGAATTCCCAGAAAGAATTTCAGTTCCCCCATGAGGCTCATCTCAAATTCTGCCTGCATACACTTAGCAAATTTTCTTCCAAGAGAAGGATTAGTAGAACCAAAAATAATATCATCAACATAGATTTGACAGACTAAGATGTCACTCTTAACTGATTTACAGAATAGAGTAGTGTCCACTTTCCCTCTGGTGAATTCATTTTCAAGCAGAAAGTTACTTAGCCTTTCATACCAAGCTCTGGGAGCTTGTTTCAGACCATACAGTGACTTCTTTAGTTTGAAAACATGTTCTGGATGTTTTGTATTTTCAAAACCTGGGGGTTGGTGAACATAAACTTCTTCTTCTATATAACCATTTAAGAATGCACTTTTGACATCCATCTGATATAGAGTGATGCCTCTATTAACAGCAAATGAAATTAAAAGTCTGATAGATTCTAACCTGGCGACTGGGGCAAAGGTTTCTGTATAGTCTATCCCCTCTTGCTGACTATAACCTTGTGCAACCAGTCGTGCCTTGTTTCTGATGACTTCACCTTGTTCATTTAGCTTGTTTCTGAACACCCATCTTGTTCCAATGACGTTGAATCCTTTTGGTCTGGGAACGAGATCCCATACGTCGTTTCTGGTGAATTGATTCAGCTCTTCTTGCATTGCCAGAATCCAGTCATTATCCAGAAGTGCTTCATCAATAGAAGAAGATTCAATCAGAGACACCAGTCCCATAAGAGTTTCTTCAGAGTTTCTGAAGCTTGCTCTTGTTCTGATTGGATCTTCCTTTCTTCCTAGGATAGTCTCTTCTGGGTGATCCAAGCTGCTTCTGGGTAATCTCTTCTGAGGTTGATCAGCAGCTGTTGTAGGATTTCTAGCAGTGCTCCTTTCAGACGTTGAAGGAATGTCTGTGTTGAGAGCTTCTGATGACTTGTCTTTAGAACCTGCAAATTCAATTTCTATACCTGCAAAAACTTCATTCTGCTTTGACTTTTCAGAGTCAAGCTTATCATCAAAACGAACACTGATTGATTCTTCCACAATCTGTGTTTCTGTATTGTATACTCTGTACCCTCTTGAGCGTTCAGAGTATCCTAACATAATACACTTCTGTGCCTTAGAGTCAAACTTGTTCAAATAATTCTTTGTATTTAATATAAAGCAAGTACATCCAAATGGATGAAAATATGAAATGTTGGGCTTTCTGTTCTTCCACAATTCATATGGAGTCTTTTCCAGAATAGGTCTTATTGAGATTCTATTCTGAATGTAGCACGCTGTGTTTATTGCCTCTGCCCAGAAAGTCTTAGCAACATTTGTCTCATTGATCATGGTTCTGGCCATTTCTTGCAATGTTCTGTTCTTTCGTTCTACAACTCCATTTTGTTGGGGAGTTCTAGGACAAGAGAAATCATGCAGAATGCCTTTGTCATTAAAGAATGACTCAAAATCTTTATTTTCAAATTCTCCACCATGATCACTTCTGACTTTAACGATTCTAAGATCCTTTTCATTCTGAACTTGGTTACAGAAGGTAACAAACACAGAGTGTGACTCGTCCTTGTGTTTTAAGAACTTTACCCATGTCCATCTGCTATAGTCATCTACGATTACTAACCCATACTTCTTACCACTGACTGAAGCAGTTTTAACTGGTCCAAATAAGTCAATGTGCAGAAGTTCTAATGGCTTAGAGGTAGAAACAACATTTTTGGATTTAAAGGAAGGTTTTGCAAATTTGCCTTTCTGACATGCTTCACACAGAGCATCTGAATTGAACTTCAAATTAGGAAGTCCTCTGACCAGATTGAGTTTGTTAATCTGAGATATTCTTCTCATACTAACATGTCCCAATCTTCTGTGCCAGATCCACTGCTCGTTGTTAACAGACAGAAGACATTTTACATTCTGACTCTTTAGTTCAGAAAGTTTGATTTTGTAAATGTTGTTTTTCCTCTTACCATTAAACAGGATAGTCCCATCTTTCTGACTAACAGCTTTACATGATTTTTGATTAAAGATTATATCATAACCGTTATCACTTAATTGACTTATGGATAACAGATTATGCATCAATCCATCTACTAGCAGAACATTATTAATAGAGGGAAGATTTCCATTACCTACAGTTCCAGAGCCAATTATCTTTCCCCTCTGATTGCCTCCAAAGCCAACGTGGCGTCCAGGCTTAAGTTCCAGGCTTTGGAACATATGCCTTCTTCCCGTCATGTGTCGTGAGCAGCCAGAGTCCAGGTACCATGACTGGTGTTTCTGACTTGCTGCTAAAGATATCTGCAACATGTATTATTTTATCCTTAGGTACCCAGATTTTCTTGGGTCCTGATTTGTTAGTTTTACCAAAACTCTGGTTGAATTTTGGTTTCACAGAGTGCTTACTGCTAGTATATTTGATATCATGTGTGTGACCATACACAAAGTGTGAATTTAGAGGAGTGTGTTTAATGGTTAAGTCCATGACATTCTTTGGTGTAGGAACCTTACCTTGGTATCCTATTCCTTTCCTGCCGTTTCTGCTAACTCCATAGATCATTGAAGCCATTCTGCTTCTATCTATGCTTTTAGCTAGGAACTTCTGGAAACTGTGATCATACTCCTTGATGATCTCATCAGCGTTGCTGGGAGTTTCAGAAATTGGTTCTTTCTGAGAGTTTTGTAAAGTGTTTTCTAATTTTGAGATCTTATCTCTCAGCTCAGAATTTTCCAATTTGAGACTCTCAGACTTATTAGAGTCAGATTCAAGATTCCTTTTCAGGTCTCTGAATTTAGCTCTAATTTGCTGATAACGTTCCAGAATCTCATTGAGGCTTTCAGCAAGTTCAGCCTTTGTAAAGTTAACAGCGAAGTTAGGAAATACCTCTTATGTGTCTGATTCTGAGTCTGATTCAGAAGCTTCACTATCTTCTGAAATGTTTGCCATGAGAGCTATGTTTGCCCTTTCATCATCTGATTCTGAGTCAGCTTCAGACGAGTCAGAGTCATCCCATGTGGCCATGAGACTTTTCTTCTTCTCTCTTCCAAACTTCTTTTTAGGCTTTTCCCTCTGAAGCTTTGGGCAGTCACTTTTGTAGTGTCCTTGCTCATTGCACTCGTAGCAGATGATGTCTTTGGTGTTTGGCTTCTTGCTACTGGAGGAGCCTTCAGATCTTCTGTGTCCAGAGGAGGAATCTGTTCTTCTGTATCTGGAAGAAGACTCGTTCTGATTAGATCTTCTGGGATTCCTGAACTTCCTTTGTCTTTGCTTCCACAGTTGATTTACTCTTCTGGAGAGAAGGGAAAGTTCGTCTTCTTCTGATGATGATCCATCAGATGTTTCTTCAACTGCCTGCAAAACTTTAGACTCAAATTTTCTGTTAGATTTTAATGCTAAAGGCTTACCTGGCTTCTGAGGCTCATCAGCTTCTAGCTCTATCTCATGACTTCTGAGGGAGCTGATAAGTTCCTCCAGAGTGATTTTGTTGAGATCTTTAGCTAGCTTCAGAGCAGTAACCATAGGCCTCCACTGCTTGGGTAAACTTCTGATTATTTTCTTGACATGGTCAGCAGTAGAGTACCCTTTGTCCAGAACTTTGAGACCAGCTACCAGAATCTGGAATCTAGAGAACATAGTTTCAATGGATTCAGATTCTTCCATTTTGAACGCCTCATACTTCTGAATGAGCGCCCGAGCTTTTGTTTCTTTGACTTGAACGTTGCCCTCATGCGTCATTCTGAGAGAATCAAAGATATTTTTTGCTGTGTCTCTGTTGGAGATCTTTTCATACTCAGTATAGGAGATGGCACTGAGGAGGATAGTTCTGGCCTTGTGGTGATTCTTGAAGTCACGCTTTTGTTGATCAGACATTGATTTTCTATCAATCTTCTGACCACTTGCATTCACAGGGTGCGTGTATCCATCTGTCACCATATCCCACAGATCAGCATCATGTGCTAGAAAGAAGCTTTCAATTCTGTCTTTCCAGTAATCAAAGTTTTCTCCATCAAAGACTGGAGGTTTGCCACTGACTCTGTCTCTGTCCTCATTGTTGTCATTGCTGATGTGAGAGTTGTTTCCTGCCATTGTGTTTTTCTGATGCTGGATCTTGTACTGACACGGTTAAGTGTTTTAGCTCAGAACCAGGCGCTCTGATGCCAATTGAAGTGGTGAAAAACACAAGAAGGGGGGTTGAATTGTAAAACTGAAATCTAAAGCAATGAACACGATATTTTTATCCTGGTTCGTTTGATCTCAAACTACTCCAGTCCACCCGTCAAGGTGATTTCGCCTCTCTCCAACGAGGTCTTAATCCACTATATTCAACTGAATATTACAGACTGCTTTAACAACTGCTAAAGCCTTCTTGATTCAAACCACAACCCGGTTTGTCAAGGTAACACTTTCTTACAAAGAGATAAAACTATGTGTGTGGATGTTTTCTACAAAACTGTATCACAACTGTGATGTATACACAAAATGAAGCTTAGAAACTAGATTGCTAAACAGTAATGGAATATCAGAGTGTATGGTTTAGCAAAACTGGTAGAACGAAGATTATGGTTCAGCTTTTGTGCGTGTAGAGATTTTGAGAGCATTAACCATTTCAATCTTCAAAGCCTTGTTTATATAGCATTGAGATGATGAACGTTGGATGCAATATTCTTGATTCAATGCTAATAACAAACTTTCCTTATTGAGCAGATCTTGTCTGGAATGAAGCCGTTGGAATTAATTTGCTTTCAATGCACAGTACCGTTGCTTACTTAATGCAAGTTCTGGCTTGGCTCATTCTGATTCTGCTTCTCTGCTGATGAACTATTGTGTTTCTGTATCAGAGTATTAAGCGCAGTCTTGTTCATCAGGCTTCAGCATGTACGTGAGTTGATCATCTGATTTTGACGTTCTGATGTAGAAACTTCTGATGCTGGTGTCTGAAATCAAGTTCTGATGCTGAATAGATGTGATCTTGCCTATTTCAATCAGCGTATCTGCAAGTCAGAACATAATAATTTTAGGTAGCAGATAGTTCATTCATGACACTTATAAATACTATATCTTTTCACTTTGTTATCATCAAAACTTAAATAGGGTAGTAGATTCAAACATTGTTCTAACAATGCCATCCCACCATTGAGAGATAGGTAGCACCACCGTTGGAGGTCTTCGGGTCAATTCGAGTTTAGGGACAGTGTGGTCACCGAAGCAACAGTTAGGACACCTTAGAAGCTACCCTTATGTCCTTGATCCTTTTTTTAATTCGAGGCAACCGTTTCGAGGCAACTATTCCGAGGCAACTTGTTTCGAGGCAACTTGTTTCGAGGCAACCGGATCATGGACATAAGGACTTACTAAGACGTCCCATACTTGACGACCACGTTTCGAAGGCAACAGGTGAGGCGTACCCTAAGAGTGGTGTGTTTATGTGTTGTTTTCATGTTTAGCAATTATCTTTGATCATGGCATTGTGAGCTACGCTTGTTTTTAATTAGCCATACATTCTTTCATGCAATTTAGAATTTAAGAGTGCGGAAATTTAAATGCGGAAAGATAAAGGCTACGCTATTACAAGGCGCGGGTCTATACATCGCCAAAATACAAAGACCCGTTTGATAAAAAATGCGGAAAGTAAAAACACCTAATTACTATTACAATCCTTGAGCAGTTACATAATATTCAAAAAGAAAATAATGCGCGAAAAGAAATCGAACGTCCGAGGGTTTTGACCCTTTGCTTGGAATTAAATTAAATTAAAGTCTATTTAATTATTTAATTAAAGAAAAGAAGAAAAATGTTTTTTACGTTTTTGGTATTTATGAAATAAAGAAAATTAAAATTAAAAGAAACCCTAATTCTAAGTTATTTTTAGTTAGTTAAGAAGATATTAATGTTAACCTAATTTACACTAATTAGTTAATTTACATATTTATTTACAAAATTAACAATTAATAATAATAATAATAATAAATAAGAAATAATGAGGAAAAAGTTTAATTTATGAAAAAGATGAACATGTCAAAAAAACCCTAATTCTACATATTTTATTTATTAAGAAAAGATTAAAGTAAAACCTAAATTAAACTAAATTAATTGCTAGAATTTATTTACAAAAATAAATTAATGAGTAAATTAATAAATAATTAAACATATTTTTGTATTTTGATTTTCTGGTTTTATTATGAAAAGAATATTATTTTAAGTGAATTAAATAAAAATAAGTAAAAGAATTAGAAAAAAAGAAAAGAAAATAGAATTGACAAATATACAAACCAAGGGGGGTTTTCAGGCCCAAGGGGAGGTTTTTTGGAGCAATCTGGCCCATCAGCATAGGCCTTGTTTGACTTTCCACGCTTGTGTGTTCATCCATTGACTGAGGTATATGATAGACCTCCTTTTGTAGCCTTCAGATTGATCATCATGAGTATGTGGCAAGCCTGAGCGTTAGTGCGTATGGTGAACCTTTGAGGATGTGCTGCGCTAGAAGATATTGAAACAAAAATTATTAAGCATATGGGGGGACCTGGGAATCGAACCCAGATCCCAACGCTTAAGGGACACGTTGCCAGCCAACTGAGCTATTGCGTTTCTTTGTATACATAATGGATAAACAATATAATATATACAAAACAATGGTTAGTGGTATAAGATAAAAATTACGCGCCAGATTTGAATTATCCTATAGCATCAGGCCACGTCCATCTTCTTCCTTGTTTTTCCTGCAAATAGAAAACAAATAGCGGGGGTTTTAAACCCCCACAAATTGAAACTCATGAAAATAGCGATTACGCCTATGGATTAAATAAATTGGGCGCGAGGTGTTGGTTCGTTTCGTCTTGATGCCACGAATTCATCCATACAAGTTTGAAGGTCCAATTTTACAGTATATGGGAACCCCTAATTATGAAGTTCTGAAACCCTAGGTTTCATCAATGGTGAATCTCGTTTCAAGCACTTTTAGAACAATTAAACTATGCCAAAAGTTCCAGGGAGATGTTAGTAACACAAATCAATGATCAAAACACATGAATGATGCATAGAAATTGAAATTCGATTATGGACATATTCATGAAAAAGATGATTCTGTTCTACCAATTCTTGGAGTATGGGGACTTGTTCTTGATTGCAATCGACTCCTAGCAATGTCAGGAACGTAATGGAAAAGGTTCTAAGCCTTGAATCGCCCTGCAAATACGAAATCAGTTTCCAAGTTTTTTGATGAAAAGTTGCAACTTTGTTCTATGGCTTTAGCAGCTTTTTCGTGTCTTTTAGAATAGGGTTGAGTTGTGCATAAGTAAGTGAATGAAATTAGGTCAAGAAACAAGCCCAAAGATCCATGAATTTATGTTTTGAATATTTGATTTTTAATCATGAATTTCCAATCTTTTTCCATGCAAATCTTGCCAAATATGGATGATCTTGTCTTGTTGATTGGTGCACGAAATCTTTAGCCTATAATGAGAATATTTGCTGCATAAAAAGATTTGAAAGGCATTATTTGATATTTTTCTCATAATTAAATCTAATTAAATGAATTAATAAGAATAAAAATTCAATTAATTAATTAAAAATAAGAAAATAAATCCCTTTGAGCTTAATGGGTCGTGCATATGCTTTGGGTAATGATTCAAGGAAGAATTTAAGGCCCATTAGCAATTTTGAAGTGTTTTAGGCAAAGTTGACTTTTCAAAATTCCCAAAAATTTCCCAACTTCTCCAATGCATATCTTGCTCAATTTGGAAGCTATGAACATTTTCTTGGACATTTTGGAAAGGTCTTGAAGTCCTCTAACCAATGTCTTTGGTCCCATGTCATTTTGATTTACCAATCTCAAGTTATGGTCTTTGACTTAAAGTGCCTTTTTGTTGACTTTTGAAAATGACCTATAATGTTGAAATTGATAACTTTTTGTGAGAGCATTTCTTGGACTTGAAGTGTGAAGATGAGTTGTAGGAAATATCATTCTATTCAAAATGAGATTTGGATGGAATTTTTCTGATGAACCATGAAGAAGTTATGCCTTGGTCAATTTGCAGTTGACTTTTCAGTTGTCCAAAAATAGAAACTTTTGCATCTTGAGACCTTTTTTGAGCCATACTTTGAGGATCATGATCAAGAATTGATCAAATGATGTTTGTGGCTTCAAAATAAGATGTTGACCAAAAATTTTGACTTTTGACTGTCAAATGACCATTTTGCCCCTGTAGTTGACTGTGGAGCATTTAGGGTTTTTGACTGTGCAATTTGATGCTGTGAGTCTTGAAACTTGACATATGGATGCTTGGAAATGTATATAGGCATATGGGACTTGATTGGACCCTTGGAAACCTCAATTTCTTTGCAAGAACCAAAACCCTAATTTTGACTGTGTTAGGAGGCAATTGGACTATGCCACCCTTGAGAGATTTTGAACCTTGATCTTGGCAAATCTTGAAGAATATGGGAGGGCAAATTTTGGGGTACAACAGTTGCCCCTGTTCAATCTTCTTAGACCTGAGGATGTAGATTGGCTGACGTGCCTTTCGTAATCCGAAGGTGGAAGATGATTGAACACTAGAGTGCCCCGAAATTTGCACTCACATAGTTGCGTATCAGCAGTGTGATGGCGGGAATGGGCTTACAGATGCCATTTGGGGAGATGATGGATAGGAGGATGGGCTTATAGATGCCATCTGGAGCTGTTGGTATGTGGATGGGCTTATAGATGCCATCTAGGTGTCGATCGCGTGAGAGATTCCTTAGCGAGAACTTACGTACCTGAGAAAGAAAATAATTACCTGGCCTGTTACAGGAGTTGATCTTCAAACTATTTATGTAGATGTGCCCTGGCCGGATACAGGTATCGAATCTTCAATAACTCTTCATGTAGATGTGCCCTGGCCGGATACAGGTATCGAGTCTACAATCAGTTACTCACAGATGTGCCCTGGCTAGATACAGGAATCGAATCTGGAAAATAGTCGTCAATAGATACACCCTGGCAAGATACAGGAATCGGATCTTCAAACATTTCAGACGTGCCCTGGCAGGATACAGGAATCGAGTCTGGAATATAGTCGTCAACAGACACACCCTGGCAAGATACATGAATCGGATCTTCGAACTCTTCAGACGTGCCCTGGCAAGATACAAGAATCGAGTCTGGAATATAGTCGTCAACAGACACACCCTGGCAAGATGCAGGAATCGGATCTTCAAACATTTCAGACGTGCCCTGGCAGGATACAAGAATCGAGTCTGGAATATAGTCGTCAACAGACACACCCTGGCAAGATACATGAATCGGATCTTCGAACTCTTCAGACGTGCCCTGGCAAGATACAAGAATCGAGTCTGGAATATAGTCGTCAACAGACACACCCTGGCAAGATGCAGGAATCGGATCTTCGAACTCTTCAGACGTTCCCTGGGAAGATACAAGAATCGAGTCTAGAATTAGTCGTCAACAGATACACCCTGGCAAGATACAGGAATCAGATCTTCGAACTCTTCAGACGTGCCCTGGCAAGATACAAGAATCGGGTCTGGAATTAGTCGTCAACAGATACACCCTGGCGAGATACAGGAATCGGATCTTTAGTTGCGACAGTTGATAGTAATCATCTTTGTACTGACCTTTGTCCTGAAAAGACAAAACGTTAGTTGTATGCGATGTCATGATGTATGGCATGCATGATGTTCTCAGAATAAATGAGATTGTATGTTCATGATGCATATGTGTATGATATAATGTATGAAGATATGATGTTCACGAATGTATTTTTGTCTAGGAAAAGAAATCCTTGACGGGTGCCAGGAAGTTAAATCCTGGGCTTGTGTTGAGGAATAGAGCTTCGTTGTTTCCGCTGGGGATGATGGTTGCAAGAATACCGGTAGGAGAAGATGACTCCATTGGGGACTAAACTTGGCGAATAGATTACTCTGCGGGGAGTGACCTCTGTGGGGAGAGAGAGGTACTTTGCTGAAGTCGATGATAAATCCGCTGGGGATACCATTGTTGTGTTATGTTGAAGGAATTGATGAACTCCGCTGGGGGATAGGAAGACTTCGTCGGGGACGATCTTTCCGTGACAATTGGTTGAGGATAACCCAGTTATATCCTGGTGGGGAAATAACCTTCTGAATAAAGCCGGGGATGCGTTCGTGCTCTGCAGGTGACAAGCTTCCAGAATCTACTGGGGATAAGCTTCCTGCTGGGGAGATGGATTCCACTTTCCTGGGGAAGCTTTTCAGATTGGACTGGGGAAATGGCTCCAATGGATGTCTGGTATACCGCCGGGGAACAATCTTAGATCAAGACTGCCAGGGATGCTTGTTAAGAATGTTTGTATACTCCGCTGAGGAATGTTGAGATCTGCTGGGGATACCCAATTTCCTTAAGGCTGACAGTGGACTAACTCTGCTTGGGGAGAGTATGTTGACTTGCTGGCTCACTCTCTGGGGAATTAAGATATCTTGGTTACATTCTTCAGCCGAACTTACCTTGGTACCTTGGTGGACAGAGCAATTAGATTGCTTAGACAACTCATTATTGCCCCTGTTTCTAATGTTACCCGTAATTAATCCTTTGTTTCGTATGCAAATATTTATGAGTTAGCAATTAGTGTCAAATGCATATATCACAATCGAACATTGGACATTCTTCGCAAAACAAAACGGAAAAAGGAAAAAACAATTGGCAATTGGTCTGAAAGAGTGAATTTGTATTGATTTTTTTTGAATTTGCCTGTAAATAGGCGTTCATGTACAAGAGGCTGACATCCTAGTAAGAGAACGCCGCCGAACAGCAGAGTTTATACAATTTGTACAAAGAAAACAAAACAGCTGTGTGAAAAGAATAATCCCACTGGGTTCCAACTCTGCTATTGCCTCTATATCTTCGGGTGTCTCATCACTTGGCTGCTCGGTTGAAGATGAAGCTGATTGATCGATGCCGTCTGAACTTGATGTTGATACCGGATTCTGGATGCAAGGTGATCAATTGAGACATAGTATTACGCTTTAATCTCTAACTTTTTCCCGGACCGCCCTTTCGGGTTTTCAGTCCACCGGGATACCCATTTTTGCCCAAGCCGCCTTTTCAGGTTTTCGACTTGCCGGGTATACAGATTTTTTTTATTTCATCCCTCATTTTGCCCAAACCCTTTTGATTCGCCGGGAAGCCCTAATTTTTGCCTAGGTATGTCAACCTAGCGGGTCTTTTATCATGCGTAGTATCTTTTTACTATGTCTGCATTGGCGGGGTGAGGAAGGTCGTCACCATCCATGGTGGTTAGGATCATGACTCCTCCTGAGAAGACATGTTTAACCACAAACGGCCCTTCGTACGTAGGGGTCCATTTGCCCCTGGGATCACTTTGAGGAAGAATGATGCGCTTGATTACCAGGTCCCCAACTTGATACTCTTGTGGTCTGACTTTCTTGTTAAATGCCCTGATCATCCGTTTTTGGTACGTATGACCATGACAAATTGCAGTGAGTCTCTTTTCATCGATTAGGTTTAATTGATCAAGTCGAGTCTGGATCCAGTTATCTTCGCTCAGATCTACATCCTTCATTATCCGAAGAGAGGGTATCTGAACTTCAATCGGAAAGACTGCCTCCATGCCGTAGACCAAGGAAAAGGGAGTTGCCCCGGTTGACGTCCTTGTTGAGGTACGGTACCCATGAAGAGAAAACGGTAACATCTCGTGCCAATCTTTATAGGTCACTGCCATCTTCTGCACAATCTTCTTGATATTCTTATTCGCTGCTTCTACAGCCCCGTTCATCTTCGGCCGGTAAGGAGAAGAGTTGTGGTGATGTATCTTGAATTGCTCGCAGAGCTCAGTGATCATCTTGTTGTTAAGATTGGTACCATTGTCCGTAATGATCCTTTCAGGTACACCGTATCGACATATCAGGTTATGCCGAATGAACCGTGCCACGACATTCTTGGTCACTGTAGCGTAGGAAGCTGCTTCAACCCACTTTGTAAAGTAATCAATCGCTACCAGGATGAAGCGATGCCCGTTGGATGCCGTAGGTTTAATATCTCCGATCATATCAATACCCCACATTGCAAAAGGCCAAGGTGCAGTCAAGACATTCAGAGGGACTGGAGGAACGTGCACTTTATCAGCATAAATCTGGCACTTATGACATGTTCGAGAATGTTGGTAACAGTCAGCTTCCATTGTGGACCAGAAATATCATGCCCGAAGGATTTTCTTTGCCATGGTGTGTCCACTGGAATGTGTTCCGAAGGTACCTTCATGCAGTTCTGCCATGATCCTTTCTGCTTCAGTCTTATCCACACAGCGCAGTAAGGTCGAATCATGGTTTCGCTTGTACAGAATGCCGTTGCTAAGGAAGAACTTTGCTGGAACCTTCTCAGAAACTTTTTATCATTGATGGATGCACCTTCAGGGTATTCTTGAGCTTCTAAGTACCTTTTCACCTCATGATACCAGGGTTTTTCAGATACTGTCTCAGCCTCAAGGTCACAACAATATGCAGGTTCGTCCAGTTTCCAAATGATGATCCGGGGAGCCTCATTGTCCCATTTGACTTTGAACATAGAAGACATCGTAGCCAGCGCGTCCGCCAACTGATTCTCCTCTCTCGAGAAGTGTTCAAAAGTTATTTCTGTGAAATGGGGGATCAATGTCAACACACACTCTTTGTAAGGAATAAGGTTTGGGTGTTCCGTATCCCACTCGCCTTTGATCTGATTGATCACGAGAGTGGAATCTCCGAAGACACTCAGAAACTTGATCCTTAAGTCAATCGCAGCTTGAAGACCCATGATGCATGCCTCATACTCCGCCATGTTGTTGGTGCAGTTGAAACATAGCCGGGCAGTAAGTGGAGTATGAGTGCCTTGAGGGGATATGATTACAGCGCTGATACCGTTACCCAAAGCGTTGGAGGCTCCGTCAAAGTGCATAGACCATCGGGATCCTTCCTCGGGTCCTTCATCCGGTCCAGGTACTTCACAATCAGTCACTATCATGATGCTCTCGTCAGGAAACTCAAAGTTCATTGATTGGTAGTCGTCCACTGCCTGGTGTGCCAAGTGGTCTGCCAATACACTTCCTTTGATAGCTTTCTGAGTCGTGTACTGGATGTCGTATTCGGTCAAGATCATCTGCCATCTTGCTATTCTTCCAGACAGAGCAGGCTTTTCGAAGATATACTTTATTGGATCCATCTTTGATATTAACAGAGTAATGTGAGTCAGCATATACTGTCTCAGCCGGCGAGCAGCCCATACCAAAGCGCATCAAGTTTTCTCGAGCAGTGAGTATCGGGTCTCACAGTCGGTAAACTTTTTGCTAAGGTAATAAATAGCGTGCTCTTTTCGGCCAGACTCGTCATGCTGCCCCAGCACACACCCCATTGAGCTGTCAAGTACCGTCAAGTATAGTATTAGAGGTCTCCCTTCAACCGGCGGCATAAGGATGGGTGGTTCTTGGAGATACTCTTTGATTATGTCGAAAGCGGTCTGACATTCATCATTCCAACGTACTACGTGATCTTTCTTCAGCAGCTTGAAGATTGGCTCACAGGTAGCAGTTAAGTGCGAGATGAATTGGGAAATGTAATTCAGACGTCCCAAAAAGCCTCTGACTTCTTTCTCTGTCTTGGGAACTGGCATCTCTTGTATGGCTTTAACCTTGGCAGGGTCCACTTGAATACCTTTGTCGCTCACGACGAAGCCTAGCAACTTCCCAGATCTTACCCCGAAGGTGCACTTGTTCGGGTTCAACCTCAGCTTGTATAACTTCAGACGGTCAAACAGCTTCTGCAGATGGTCAAGGTGTTCCTCCTCAGTTTGAGACCTTGCAATCATATCATCGATGTATACTTCAATCTCATGGTGGATCATGTCATGAAATAAAGCGACCATGGCGCGCTGGTAGGTTGCCCCAGCATTTTTCAATCCAAAAGGCATGACCTTGTAACAGAAGGTTCCCCACTGAGTAACAAAGGTAGTCTTTTCCATATCTTCAGGAGCCATCTTGATCTGATTATAACCTGAAAAACCATCCATGAAGGAGAACACCTTGTGCTGAGCAGTATTGTCAACCAGAACGTCGATGTGAGGCAGGGGGAAATCATCCTTGGGGCTCGCCCTGTTCAAATCCCTGTAATCAACACACATTCGGACCTTACCATCTTTTTTCGGTACCGGAACCACATTGGCAACCCACTGAGGGTAAGAGGTCACTGCTAGAAACCCGACATCAAATTGTTTCATAACTTCAGCTTTGATCTTCTCAGACATCTCTGGACGCATACAGCGGACTTTTTGCTTTACCGGAGGGCATTCTTCCTTGGTAGGCAAGTGATGGACCACAATGTCGGTATCCAACCCAGGCATGTCTTCGTAGGACCAGGCAAAGATTTCCACATAATCATGCAACATCTGAATCAACCGTTGTTTTACGCTGAGCTCCAGATTGGCACCAATCTTAACTTCCCTTCTGTCTGTCTCTGTACCCAGATTTACCGTTTCCACTGGCTCTTCATGTGGCTGGATGGCCCTCTCTTCCTGGAGTAACAGTCTTGCAAGTTCACCAGGCACCTCGCAATCATCTTCACCTTCGTCTTCGGCTAAGTTGATCGGATTTTCGAAGTCATAACTGGCGGTAGCAGAGTCGTTACCAGTGAGATCCATAGTGGATTGAAACCTGTATAAGTGAGTGTGTGTAAATATAGCTGTTTTGCAATATATAAAGAAAGAAAGAAGGAAAGGGAGCACAAGATTTGAAATGCGAAAAACGTCCAATGTCTTTATTCATGATATATGGAAATGACAAGTAATAAGCCCTCACAAATGAAGCCAGCGGTGCCCCGGGTAAGACACCGGGCCATAAAGTTTCAATTTATTGTTCATTACAAATAAAAAACAAAGGAATTCATTACTGCGTAACAAAAGTAACAGGTATGTAGTCTTTTGCAGTCCAATTATTCAGTCCACCGTCGGCCGTCGGGTAGATCCAGCTATCAAACTCTGATTCCTCCACCTCGCCTTCAATAGCATTCACTCCCGGGTTGGTGATGAACACGGGAGGTCTTCCGATCCTTGCTTTGCATACAACCCTCTGAGGCTATGCAGTAAAACCCAGCCCAAACTTGTCAGTCTTAGGAGTAAAATCAGGGAGCCTGCCCCAGTTAGCACATTCACCTTTCTCAATTACAGCCCGGGCGTCCTTTAAGGAGGCCATCTTCAAAGGAAAGTCTTCTTCAATTACTGTCTCAGCTGACGCCAATGTTGGAGGTACCTCTTCAAAATGTTGAAAGGGGGTTTCAATAAACTCCCCGTCCATCTCTATATACCGGAATGAGTTCAGATGACTAACCATGTACTCTTCCTCCCCCTGCACTGTGACAATCTTCCCTTTGACAGGGTATTTGAGCTTCTAGTGTAGAGTGGAAGTCACAGCCCCAGCTTTGTGAATCCAAGGTCGACCCAGCAAACGGGAATAAGATGGACGAATGTCCATCACATAGAATGTTGAGTCAAAGACTTGAGAACCAACACAAATCGGAATGTCTACTTCACCATGTACCATCCTCTTCGAACCGTCGAAGGCTCGGACAACGATGTTACTAGGCTTCAACTCCAGACCCTCACAATCCAACCTGTCTAAGGCCTTCTTGGGCAGTACATTCAGCGAAGAACCGGTGTCCACCAACACGTGTGCGAGAGTAGTGCCCCTGCATTCAATGGAGACATGCAGGGCATCATTGTGGTTCTTTCCCTTAGCGGTAAGATCAGCATCTGAGAAACCCAAACCATTGTCAGCGGTCAAGTTGGCCACACAATCAGTGAATTGATCCGCAGATGTCTCTTGTGGCACATGGGCCGTCTTTAGAAATGAAATCAGGGCCTTGGTATGGGCCTCTGAGCACAACAACAGTGATAGCATAGAGATCTGGAGGGGGTATGCCCCAGCTGTTCAACGACGTTGAAATCGCTCTTCTTGATGATCTTAAGGATTTCCTCCATCTCTTGGTGGGAGGCTTCAACATTAACAGTCTTTGGTGCCTCCATCCGGGCAGGCACATCATCAATCCCTTTGCCCCGAGTGTCGGATGACTCGGCAGCAGGGGTAGAAACTTGATCAGAAGGGGAAATAGATGCACTTGTAGGCGTAATGATAAGAGGTCTTCAGATAACTGGTGGCACAATGTCAGGCGAGAAGAGCCTGCCACTGCGAGTTACTTTAGCTGGACCGGTGATGTTACTGATACCGGTACCGGTGTTGAACTCCTGCTTTACTCCAAGTACATACACATCTGCCCCATAGTGCCATGGGACAGCCTTGTCAGATTTATAGGGGAGGGGCCCCGGAACAGTAATAATGATGGGTGCAACAAACATGATTTTGACTGGCTTCCTCGGGGGAGCCTTGGTAGGATTGTTGAAGATGGTGACAACAGATACTTCGTCAGTGGGAATAATATGAACAACGGTCTTCTTGAACAAAATTTCTTTGCTATCCATCAGGCCTTGGATGCCTGACTTCAGCAACGGACAACCAGTAGGAGAAACAGCACACAGAAGGCAACCTTTGCTATAAACCGGCTAGCAACAGGTTCCTCTTAACAGTCAATAAAGGGGTAGCAACATCATCCACATAAACTGCATACAGGTCTTCCTCAATAGCATTTACTCCATGCTGGGGCATAGGAGCAGTCACAACATTGGGCCTCTCGGGCGCCTCAAACTGTATTTCCTTCGCATCAATAAGGTCCTGAACCTTATTTCTTAGGGCCCAACAATCATCAGTAGAATGCCCCGGGCTATCAGAGTGATAAGCACAGCGGGAATTGGGATTATACTTCAGAGAGGTTATGTTTACCACCTTCGGAGCTTCTCTGACGGTTACCAAGTTGGTCGATAACAGTTGCGGCAAGATCTACGACAAAGTCATACTAAGCCGAGTATATTCTCTTCTGGGTCTCTCACCCCTTGGTTGGTTAGGTTGCCGAGGAGCGGCAGCAGGCTTTGCAATTACCACCGCGTTGACAGCTTGGCGGCGTTCCGGTTTATTTTGCCTCCTAGGCCCATACACAGCACTGGCTTCCTTCTTAAAAGGCTTTTTCTCAGAACTTGAGGACGCACCTTTCTGTATCTTTCCTGATTTCATGCCATCTTCTATCCTTTCCCCGGTCAGAATGAGATCTGTAAACCCTGCAGACGAATTACCAATGAGATGATTGAAGAATGGCCCGGATAGGGTCCCCAAGAACATGTCTGCAAGTTCACGGTCGGTTAATGGTGGCTGCACCCTGCCAGCCAGGTCCCTCCACTTCTGTGCATACTCTTTAAAACCTTCTCCCGATCCTAGCGACATACCCTGGAGTTGGGTACGTGTAGGAGCGAGGTCGGCATTATACTGATACTGCTTGTAAAAAGCAGTATCCAATTCCTCCTAGTTACGAATCTTGGTTCCATCCAGCTGATAGAACCATTCGAGATGAGTCCCTGAAAGACTCTCCTGGAAGAAATGGATCCACAAGTTCTTGTCCACAGTGTATGGTTGAATCTTCCGCACGTAAGATCTGAGATGTAGCTTAGGGCAGGACGCCCCGTCATACTTTGCGAAAGATGGTGCTTTGAATTTGTGTGGGATGACCACACCAGAAGATAGACCCAAGTCTCCAAAATCCAAACCAGGCACTTGTTGAATTTCCATGGCATTCAGACGATCCTCTAACTGCTTGTACTTGTCTTCAGCTGGAGGATACTGCTCCTCATTGAAATCAGTCTCGTTGTCAGAGACCACCGGACTAGGAACTCTTCCCCCTTGGGGACTGCCTTTTCCCACAGAAGAACCAGCTTGATCAACCTCATTCTGCAGTGTGTTACTAAACCTCCGGCCAATGTTGAATAGTACAGTTCTCTTCTTTTTCTTCTTGACCAGCAAAGCCTTCAATTCCTCTTGACCTTGGGCCAAACTCATAATCAGCTCTTGGAATTGGGCGTTCTGAGCCTGGAGGGCCTTGATGGACTGCTCAGTAGATGATTCAGGATTCATGATGCTGAAATAAACAGCGAAGAACATTAAGCAACCTAAAAAGAAGAGTACCTGTGATGCACATGATGCATGATATGTGTTTATGCAATGCATTCAAGGGTTCGAAAGTTCAAATTTGTTGCAGACAAAAAGGAACACACGTTATCATTAAGAAATAATTGTTCAGTACATCAAGGCCTCAGGGGCAAATATTACAAAGTAAATCAATCCCAAAAGACACTGCGCATCCTCTTTGGAGCTATGTAAGTGTTGAGAGTCTTTTCCTCGTGTAGTAGGCGGGTGAGCTCCAAGACCTTCTTCTCACTAGCATGTAGACTGGCTTCAAGAGAATTCCGTTCTTCCTTAAGCTGGATCCAGCTCTTCTGCATTTCTTCCCAGGATGTAGGCATGTCAGGATGTTGAATGGTGTAGGACACCTCTCCTTCCAAAACTGGCTCTTTGATCACAGGGAGAACATGAGGATATGGCATTACTAGCTTCTGGGAGCGGGCTCGTACCCACTTGAGATAAGGCTCTAACGGGATGGAGTTCCTATGCCCCAGTGTCTTGCTTTCTACCTTGCTGGGCATCCTCCAAGCTCTGATAAATCTCTGGCGAAGTCCTTGTGCATCGTTGTCGAAGTCAAAAACTATGTCAGGAATTAACATGTCATGAGGGCCATCCCTCCGAGCATAACCAAACTGTCTCCAAGCCAGACACGGGTTGTAAGTAATACCTCCTCTGATTCCAAGTAAAGGAACATTAGGAAACTCCCCGCAACGATCAATGATAGTGACGTCTTCTCTGGACCGAGAACACCAATATATATCAGCATGCGTAAGAGTCATCAATCGTTGTGACCATCTCAAACCCCGCTCATTCTTCAAAACTGATTGTGAAAGGTGCGAAATAAACCACCTTCACAGGAGAGGAGTGCAACACATAAGAACACCTCTTTTTCTCATGGTTCGAGTGTAACATGAGTGAAGGATGTCCCCAAGCAATGTAGGTATAGGATTCCTGGACATGAAGATCTGGACAGCATTGATATCTATAAGTTGATCTGGATTAGGGAATAGCACCAAACCATAGACAAGGAGGGCCACAACTTCTTCAAAAGCTTGTAGGTCAAGGGAATTCCAACATTCTTGGGCCTTCTCAAACAGAAACCTGGCCAAGAACCCTTTGATACCACTTCTAACTTCCCAATGTCCCTTGATGTCAAATGGTTGTAAGCGTAAGGCTTTAGCAATCTCTTCAAGTTTGGGTTCCTTTTCCGTACCGTTGTAGGGTAGTTGACTAAGGATAGGGATCTTCAGAAGCCGGGAGAACTCTTCCAATGTAGGCACCAATTGATAATCCAGGAAAGTAAAACAGTGATGCAGAGGGTCAAAGAACTGGAAAAGGACCTTTATCATATCTTCCTCAATGTTGGTGTTGACCAAGCTGATGAGTCTTCCATGTTTCTCACTGAAAGAAGAACTCTCGGGAATCTTGGATATAAGTTCCTTAAGCTGAGGAGGGATCCTTACAAGGCTGATCTGAATTGTCTTTCTGCGAATAGTTTCCATGTCCTACAAAACAAGAACAAAGATGAAGATTTGAACCCTTGAAATGGTTAGTCAATGCATATGATGTTGTATGATGTTATGATGCTATGATAAAAACACACCACAAGTATTCACAAAAGCAAACATGGTAAGGCACACAAGTCACACAACAGCCCTTAGAGTTCAGGCCAGCATGGGGTCTAGGTATTACCCTCTTGAGGTTGGTGGGCTCAAAACCTGTCCTATCAGAAGTAACCGGGTTCTAAGGGTCCCAATATCATTGGATTGCTTTCATTGTTCATCGTTTTGATTTAGCCACTGAACTGGCGACCGAAATATTCCAAGAAAACAACCCTCAATTGAGTGTAGTATCGAGTATCAACCAACCTCGGACTGCACCAAAGTCAGTTATCTCACTACCCTAAAGAGGCCAAGATGGTTCAATTAAGGTCCCTAAGGTCAGTTGATGCTTCACGACACCACGCGGAGGCCCCGTACTCTCCTTGACTGGACTCAAGGGTTACCGGTACTCACCAAAGTGCCACATCAACGTAGCAGACTGCTTCAACCATGTCGGTATACCCCACACAGTTCCCTCACAGCCTTGTTGCTACTTTCTAAGAAGGTATCCCCCAGATCCGGGATAGGATCTATAGAACTCCCAAGATAGTACCCACAATAATAAATCAAACAATTCAGACAATTGAAAACACAAGTGATCTTAGTCCTAAGGTACACCTCACTTTAAAGAATCCCCAGCAGAGTCGCCAGTTCTGTGATCGGTGGATTTAGAACTGACCGTTTAACACTGGTTCGCGAAATGTCGCGGAAGCAAGAGTCGCCACCGTCTTTTATTTTCTCCAACATGGACAGGACAAAAGCACAGCAAAATTCCTTATGAGATTATCTCTCGATTCGGGAGGTAGATTTATAGAAAGGGAAGGTGTTAGCACCCTTTCTATCCATGGTTATCCATGGGCTCTTAGATACTTGCTCATTGTTTTTTCAAAAATGTTTGCTTTTCAAAGTGTGAGTGGGTTTGAAAAAGTTTTGTTTAAAGATTTCTGAATAACTCTTGTATCAGTCCTCAAGAGTGTTTGAAAAATTGTTTTGAAAGCTTTTTGAAAGTGTCGGTGTGAAAAGAGTTTTGATTTGTTTTTGAATAGAGCAAGTATCTATGAGTCATCTACCTACCCTAAGGAATTAGGTTGTATAAAAGTCCTTAAGGTAATGCCATCCCACCATTGAGAGATAGGTAGCACCACCGTTGGAGGTGTTCGGGTCAATTCGAGTTTAGGGACAGTGTGGTCACCGAAGCAACAGTTAGGACACCTTAGAAGCTACCCTTATGTCCTTGATCCTTTTTTTAATTCGAGGCAACCGTTTCGAGGCAACTATTCTGAGGCAACTTGTTTCGAGGCAACTTGTTTCGAGGCAACCGGATCATGGACATAAGGACTTACTAAGACGTCCCATACTTGACGACCACGTTTCGAAGGCAACAGGTGAGGCGTACCCTAAGAGTAGTGTGTGAATTTGTGTGTTGTTTTCATGTTTAGCAATTATCTTTGATCATGGCACTGTGAGCTACGCTTGTTTTTAATTAGCCATACATTCTTTCATGCAATTTAGAATTTAAGAGTGCGGAAATTTAAATGCAGAAAGATAAAGGCTACGCTATTACAAGGCGCGGGTCTATACATCGCCAAAATACAAAGACCCGTTTGATAAAAAATGCGGAAAGTAAAAAGACCTAATTACTATTACAATCCTTGAGCAGTTACATAATATTCAAAAAGAAAATAATACGCGAAAAGAAATCGAACGTCCGGGGGTTTTGACCCTTTGCTTGGAATTAAATTAAATTAAAGTCTATTTAATTATTTAATTAAAGAAAAGAAGAAAATGTTTTTTACGTTTTTTGTATTTATGAAATAAAGAAAATTAAAATTAAAAGAAACCCTAATTCTAAGTTATTTTTAGTTAGTTAAGAAGATATTAATGTTAACCTAATTTACACTAATTAGTTAATTTACATATTTATTTACAAAATTAACAATTAATAATAATAATAATAATAATAAATAAGAAATAATGAGGAAAAAGTTTAATTTATGAAAAAGATGAACATGTCAAAAAAACCCTAATTCTACATATTTTATTTATTAAGAAAAGATTAAAGTAAAACCTAAATTAAACTAAATTAATTGCTAGAATTTATTTACAAAAATAAATTAATGAGCAAATTAATAAATAATTAAACATATTTTTGTATTTTGATTTTCTGGTTTTATTATGAAAAGAATATTATTTTAAGTGAATTAAATAAAAATAAGTAAAAGAACTAGAAAAAAAGAAAAGAAAATAGAATTGACAAATATACAAACCAAGGGGGGTTTTCAGGCCCAAGGGGAGGTTTTCTGGAGCAATCTGGCCCATCAGCATAGGCCTTGTTTGACTTTTCACGCTTGTGTGTTCATCCATTGACTGAGGTATATGATAGACCTCCTTTTGTAGCCTTCAGATTGATCATCATGAGTATGTGGCAAGCCTGGGCGTGAGTGCGTATGGTGAACCTTTGAGGATGTGCTGCGCTAGAAGATATTGAAACAAAAATTATTAAGCATATGGGGGGGCCTGGGAATCGAACCCAGGTCCCAACGCTTAAGGGACACGTTGCCAGCCAACTGAGCTATTGCGTTTCTTTGTATACATAATGGATAGACAATATAATATATACAAAACAATGGTTAGTGGTATAAGATAAAAATTACGCGCCAGATTTGAATTATCCTATAGCATCAGGCCACGTCCATCTTCTTCCTTGTTTTTCCTGCAAATAGAAAACAAATAGCGGGGGTTTTAAACCCCCACAAATTGAAACTCATGAAAATAGCGATTACGCCTATGGATTAAATAAATTGGGCGCAAGGTGTTGGTTCGTTTCGTCTTGATGCCACAAATTCATCCATAAAAGTTTGAAGGTCCAATTTTACAGTATATGGGAACCCCTAATTTTGAAGTTCTGAAACCCTAGGTTTCATCAATGGTGAATCTCGTTTCAAGCACTTTTAGAACAATTAAACTATGCCAAAAGTTCCAGGGAGATGTTAGTAACACAAATCAATGATCAAAACACATGAATGATGCATAGAAATTGAAATTCGATTATGGACATATTCATGAAAAAGATGATTCTGTTCTACCAATTCTTGGAGTATGGGGACTTGTTCTTGATTGCAATCGACTCCTTGCAATGTCAGGAACATAATGGAAAAGGTTCTAAGCCTTGAATCGCCCTACAAATACGAAATCAGTTTCCAAGTTTTTTGATGAAAAGTTGCAACTTTGTTCTATGGCTTTAGCAGCTTTTTCGTGTATTTTAGAATAGGGTTGAGTTGTGCATAAGTAAGTGAATCAAATTAGGTCAAGAAACAAGCCCAAAGATCCATGAATTTATGTTTTGAATATTTGATTTTTAATCATGAATTTCCAATCTTTTTCCATGCAAATCTTGCCAAATATGGATGATCTTGTCTTGTTGATTGGTGCACGAAATCTTTAGCCTATAATGAGAATATTTGCTGCATAAAAAGATTTGAAAGGCATTATTTGATATTTTTCTCATAATTAAATCTAATTAAATGAATTAATAAGAATAAAAATTCAATTAATTAATTAAAAATAAGAAAATAAATCCTTTGAGCTTAATGGGTCGTGCATATGCTTTGGGTAATGATTCAAGGAAGAATTTGAGGCCCATTAGGAATTTTAAAGTGTTTTAGGCAAAGTTGACTTTTCAAAATTCCCAAAACTTTCCCAACTTCTCCAATGCATATCTTGCTCAATTTTGAAGCTATGAACATGTTCTTTGACATTTTGGAAAGGTATTGAAGTCCTCTAACCAATGTCTTTGGTCCCATGTCATTTTGATTTACCAATATCAAGTTATGGTCTTTGACTTAAAGTGCCTTTTTGTTGTCTTTTGAAAATGACCTATAATGTTGAAATTGATAACTTTTTGTGAGAGCATTTCTTGGACTTGAAGTGTGAAGATGAGTTGTAGGAAATATCATTCTCTTCAAAATGAGCTTTGGATGGAATTTTTCTGATGAACCATGAAGAAGTTATGCCTTGGTCAATTTGCAGTTGACTTTTCATCTGTCCAAAAATAGAAACTTTTGCATCTTGAGACCTTTTTTGAGCCATACTTTGAGGATCATGATCAAGAATTGATCAAATGATGTTTGTGGCTTCAAAATAAGATGTTGACCAAAATTTTTGACTTTTGACTGTCAAATGACCATTTTGCCCCTGCAGTTGACTGTGGAGCATTTAGGGTTTTTGATTGTGCAATTTGATGCTGTGAGTCTTGAAACTTGACATATGGATGCTTGGCAATGTATATAGGCATATGGGACTTTATTGGACACTTGGAAACCTCAATTTCTTTGCAAGAACCAAAACCCTAATTTTGACTGTGTTAGGAGGCAATTGGACTATGCCACCCTTGAGAGATTTTGAACCTTGATCTTGGCAAATCTTGAAGAATATGGGAGGGCAAATTTTGGGGTACAACAGTCGCCACCGAGTTTTCTTTTATCCAAAAGGAAAGGCTGAAAAGAACATGAAAGACCTTTAGAGATGTTTTCTTGAGTTCGAGGGGTAGATTATGAAAAGGGAAGGTATTATCACCCTTTTCATCCGTAGTTATCTACGGGATCTTAGTTACTTGCTAGATCACTTGCTTTTGTTTGGATGTGATTATGGTGTGGGTTTTGAAAGTATTTTGAAAATGTGACTTTGTAATGGTTCTCGTTTCTATAAGAACGCGTACAAAGGGTTGTTTTGAAAATAGTTCAAGGAGGTGTTTCTGGAGTGTGTTTTTGAAAGAGATTTTGAAAAGGTGCTTTTCTAATGGCTCTCGTTTCTATAAGAATGCGTACAAAGTGTTTGTCTTTTGAAAATGTTTCAAATGAGTGTGTTGGTGTATAAAATGTTTTTGTTGTTAGCAAGAGAGCAACTAGGAGCGAATCTATCTACTCAAAAGGTCCTAAATGTTATTTTCTTCCTCCTTTAGATGTTTCTATCTTACCATTGATTGATAAGAAGCCCCATCATTGGATGTGAAGGTACAGACGTGGGACGTTTGTATAGTCATAGAAGGCAACCTATGGGACGTTTTATCAATGTAGTTTAGGGACTAGATCATTTAGCAAAGGAAACATCGAGGGTCTTTGCTAAAATGCCCATGTTCGAGGGACATGACTTTTTTTCCGATTGGCAACAAGTGGGATTACCCTAAGCGGCGCATGTGTGCAAAGTGTATTTGATTGCATGCATTAAGCCTTGATTAGGGTTATCTATTTGTCGATTTCATGTCTTGCCATACACACCCTAATTACTAACAATATATGAAAGCAATAAAAGTGCGGAAAAGTAAAGTCCTACACTATTACATCATTAAGGGGATGGGTGTACAAATTTACAAATGGGTATTGCAATAAATTGAAGTCCTAATTATCTATTACAACCATATTGAAATAAAATACAAGAAATGTAAAATGGACTTGTTTTGTTTAAGTAAAGAAATAGGTTTACTTAAGAAAATATTTTGATCTTTTTTGTTCTAAAATAAATAAAACAAAACATGTGAATATGAAATATTTTTGGTGTTTTTGATTATTTAAAAGCTAAAATAAGATAAATGAGAGAAAAAGGAGTCAGAATCAACACATTGCTGAAACGAGAAGGAACAAAAGTTCTGACTCTGATACGCTGCAAGAGAGAAAATTTCAGTGGGAAAGTAAAAGGTCAGAAGTTCTAGGTCTGGCTACACCAAGTTCTGAGGTTGCTGGGAACAAAGGAACATCTGAAAGTTCTGATTCCTGAGGGGGTCTAGGAACTCTGGTGCAGTTTGGAATCTAGAAGATCTAATGTCACTGGCAGATCAGAAGTTCTGGCTATTTGAGAGAGTGAGGTGATAATGTTGTTGGGTAAAGTTGTCTAGAAGTTCTGATTTAGGAATATTGTTTCACAGATAAATGGGTAAAAATGTCATTAAATAAACCTAAAAATATGCTTCTGGGGTAAGAACCCAGGACCCTTAGTACTAATGTCTTATGCGCACGGTTTCTACCACTAGGGTGGCGGTACATCCGGTATTAGAAGTAAAAGCATAAACATGTATTACAAAGTAAACTCTGATGATAATTTCCATCTCTTTCTTCATGCTAATCAGAACATCTGCAACTTAGTCATTTCTTAACAGAACAGAAAACACATTCATATCAATTATGGCAGGTTTCCATCATGGTTTCAGAAACATAAAAAGTCAAGACTGTAAACCAGAAACAAGCGTGTATATGTTAATCCTAGTTTCCTTAAGAAGTTTTGAACTGATGTTCTCCCTATTTAGGAAGACAAATATATGAAACCTCAGAATATGTATAATATAAAAATCAGGATGTCTACATTGTATTTTGGACATGCAAGTTTAACAATGCCTAAGTGATATGATGAGAGTCAGCAGAAGCTTACCTTGCAGCTGGAGAAAGTCCTGTGAATCGGAGCCTGGTTCTAACTGCTTGTAATGTTCTGATTAGCTTCCTCATGTGCTCAGCAGACTGGAACAACCTTTAACTTGGGTTACGAATGGCTGAAAAGTTCAGAAGCTGTATGGATGATTTGGTCAAGAAACACTTGAGGGAAGTTGGAGTTTGAATGCAAGAATAAAAAACTAGCAGGTTTTGTGTTTGTGTTTGCAGTTTCAGATTCCTGGAATTTTTAGCAAGGTTTCAATGCTTTTTCTTTTCAGTTTTTTCAACCGGCCCGCTTCACAGTTGCGAATGAAGTTTAATTTATAGGCAAGAACTTTGTAGCTTGGAGAAGTCAAAAGTAATAACATCATGCTAGCATGCTGGATTGTTCTTGAAGCAAGATAAACAAGTATGGTGGTTAGCAGCTTTTAGCAGTGCCTAAGCTGGATTTGTAAGCATGAATTAAGGAAAAGTACCCTCAAAAGCAAACGCAAAGTATGGGCCCAGCATACTCTTGTACAAAGTATGGATAAAAACTCAAAAGTGGTTGTGAGCATTAAATGATGATGCGATTTATCAAACCATAAATCCTGCAATGTGAGATCATACATCATAGCTTAATTCTGGGTCAGAATTTCAGCATAAGCGCAACTTAGAACCAACATCAAACTTCTGATCCTTTAATCTCTTTGCTCCGTCATGCTCTGAGCGAGTTCTCAGACATTCCATAAAGTTTATGACATGGCTTTGTAAGCCCTCTTTAAATTAATCTTACAAATTCTGAATGAACCTACGTGAAAACTGGCCCAGAAGTTGTAGACAACTTCTGACTTGAAAATGCTCAGAATTTACTAAGTGCCTAAGTTTCAGAGACGTGTCTTTGAAGACGTACAACTTGAAATCCCAACACTTCTATAAGAAGTTTTGTTCTGCAATGTTTTGGGTATTATTGAGATCTAAAACTCTTGCATTATAAGTTCTTTCAGAATCATCTTGCATCATGGTGGAAATCTGGCCAGAAGTTCTGAATTTGTCATATTTCTTAAACACTTAGAAAAATTCTAAGTATTTAGAATTTTGACTTTTCCAAAGTAATTTTGACTTTTGAATTTCTTGATGAAACAAACTTCATATTTCAACCTATCTTGTTGAAATATGACTCTTGAAACTTGACTTTGATCCAAAAGTCAAAGTTTGACTTTTTAGTATGCAAATGACCATTTTTCCCTTGTGAACGAATTTCTTGGAAAATTTGTAATTCAAGGCTTGGAATTGGATGGAAGCAAACCTGAGGGTCCGGGGTGATCCTTTGATAAATGAGAGGGAAAATTTTGGGGTACAACAGCTTCCCCTGTTCAATCTTCTTACGCTTGAAGAGTTAGATTGGCGAATCTGCCATTCGTGACTTAGAGGTGGAAGATGATTGAACACTAGAGTGCCCGAAAATTTGCACTTGATAATGTCATGGTTTATTGTGTAGGGAATGGTCTTAACAGATGCCATTTGATGGTGATTATTGATGGAAATTAGACTAAGTCTAAAATAAAATTGACTTTAACTGGAAAAGAATCAGAATAAATCTTGGAACGACTTATCTGAACCAAAGAAACTGTCCGCGGGAAAGAATCAGGATAAACCATTGAGAGATTTAAACTGAACCAGCAGTGATCTAAAGAAAAATTAGAATAAATCTTGGAGCGACTTATCTGAACCAGAGAAGATGAGAGCGCGAAAGAATCAGGATAAACCGTTGAGAGATTTAAACTGAACCAGCAGTGGTCTAGAGAAGAATCAGAATAAATCTTGGAGCGACTTATCTGAACCAGAGAAACATGCCTGCAGGAAAGAATCAGGATAAACCGTTGAGATATTTACACTGAACCAGCAGAGGTCTTGGGTAAGAATTAAAATAAATCTTGGAGCGATTTATCTGAACCAGAGAAAGATGTCTGCGAGAAAGAATCAAGATAAACCATTGAAAGGTTTAAACTGAAACAACAGGAGTCTCGAAAAGAATCAGAATAAATCTTGGAGCGATTTATCTGAACCAAAGAAAGTGTCTTCCGGAAATAATCAGGATAAACCGTTGAGAGATTTAAATTGAACCAACAGTGGTCTGGAGAAGAATCAGAATAAATCTTGGAGAAATTTATCTGAACCAGAGAAAATGTCTACCGGAAAGAATCAGGATAAACCGTTGAGAGATTTAAACTGAACCAACAAAGGTCTTGAATTTTCTTTAACTGGAAAGAATCAGAATAAATCTTGGAGCGATTTATCTGAACCAGAGAAAATGTTTACGAGAAAGAATCAGGATAAACCGTTGAGAGATTTAAACTGAACCAGTAGAGGTCTTGAATTTTTTTTGACTGGAAAGAATCAGAATAAATCTTGGAACGATTTATCTAAACCAGAGAAAGTGCCTACGGGAAAGAACCAGGATAAACCATTGAGAGATTTAAACTGAATTAATAGGGGTCTTGAATTTCCTTTGACTGGAAAGAATCAGAATAAATCTTGGAGCGACTTATCTGAAAAAGAGAAAGATGTCTGCGGGAAAGAATCATGATACACCGTTGAGAGATTTAAACTAAACTAGGAGAAATGTCTACCAGAAAGAATCAGGATAAACTGTTGAGAGATTTAAACTGAACCAGTAAAGGTCTGGAGAAGAATCAGAATAAATCTTAGAATGACTTATCTGAACTAGAGAAAGATGTCTGCGGGAAAGAATCAGGATAAGTCGTTAAGAGATTAAAACTGAACCAGGAGATATCTTGAACTTTCTTTGACTAGAAAGAATCAGAATAAATCTTGGAACAATTTATCTGAACCAGAGAAAGTGTGTACGGGAAAGAATCAGGATAAACCGTTGAGAGATTTAAACTGAACCAGTAGGGGTCTTGAATTTTCTTTGACTGGAAAGAATCAGAACAAATCTTGGAGCGATTTATCTGAACCTGAGAAAACGTCTACGGGAAAGAATCAGGATAAGCCATTGAGAGATTTAAATTGAACTAGTAGGGGTCTTGGTATGAGCATCAGAATAATATCCATAAATGAATTGTATCTGACCCATATCTGAGAGATGAACTAAATGAGCGTCAAAATGACATCCGTATTTGGATCGTATCTAGACTGTATTGGAAAGGTACGTTGAACGAGTGACATAATAAACTTTGAATCAGGATCGTATCTGGACTGTATTTGAAGGAATCTGGAGTAAGTATCAGAATGTTAACCATATCTGGATCGCATCTGAACTGTTTCTAGAAGAGAATCTTTGATCGCCTGCCATTAACTCAGCAGGATGATGAAAGAATCTTGGATGATTACTACCTTAGCAGGATGATGAAGGAATCTTGGATGATTACTACCTCAGCAGGATGATGAAGGAATCTGAGACGATTGCTACTCCAAAAAGATGATGAAGGAATCTTGGACGATTACTACCTCAGCATGATGAGGAAGGAATCTGAGATGATTGCTACTCAAAAAAAATGATGAAGGAATCTTTGAAGATTACTACCTCAGCAGGATGATGAAAGAATATGAGACGATTGCTACTCCAAAAATATGATGAAGGAATCTTGGACGATTACTACCTCAGCAAGATGATGAAGGAATCTTGGACGATTGCTAATCCAAAAAGATGATGACCTTTATCTGTTGACCTTTTCCTGAAAAGGTAAAGAGTTAGTTGTATGCAATGTCATGATGTATGCATTGCGTAATGATGTTCTTAAAATAAATGAGATTTGTGTTATATGTATTTTGTATGCATATGCTATGAATGTTGTTGAAATGTAAAATGTTAATGAATGTATTTTTTTCCTGGGAAAATAAATCCTTGACAAATGCTGGGGAGCCATTAAATCCCGGACTGCTGTTGAAGAGTAGGTGGTTCTTCTTAGAATGTTTCCACTGGGGATTCCTACTTTTTTGTTTGAGGAGAACTCCGTTGGGGAATGTTTGAAACTCCATGGGGAGTGTTGATTCCTGCTTGGGGAAAAGAGTTCAGGAGCCTCAATTGTCTGTTGCTCTACTGGGGAGTTATCTCTTAAAAGTTAGCTGTTATTTGGTCGGGTCCATGTTTCAGTAATTGATAAAGTAAAACTATTATCTGGTCGGGTCCAGGCTTTAGTAACTTTAAAATTGAGATTAACTGTTATCTGGTCAGGTCTAGGTTTCAGAAACTCAAACTGTTATCTGGTCGGGTCTAGGTTTTAGCAACTGACAAAGTCAAACTATTATCTGGTTGGGTCCATGCTTTAGTAACTTTAAAATTGAGATTAACTATTATCTGGTCAGGTCCATGTTTCAGAATCTCAAATTGTTATCTGGTCGGGTCCAGGTTTCATAACAACTTACTGAAGTTAACTGTTACCTGGTCGGTTTCCAGGCTTCACGGTAACTTACTGAATTTGATTATTATCTGGTTGAATTCCAGGCTTCATAACAAATTCTTGAAAGGATGAAGTTAAACTGATATCTGGTCCGGTCCAGGCTTCACAGTAACTTGCTGGGGATTGTAGAGTAGTATACTGGGGAAGAGGAGTTGTGGTCCTTTGATTTGAAGTAGTCGGAGAGGAAAACTGAAGCTGGGGAATCTGTAGTTTGTCGGGGAAATAAACCATGTTGTCAATCCGTTGGAGAGGTGAATTCTTCATTGGGGATAATCCTCGAGGGTTCTTGAGGTCGACTCAACTGGTGATAATTTTTCAGAGATTGAAAGTCTGACTGGGAGTCAAACTATGAGAAGGATCTTGGAGAGATTTTTCACTGCCCCAAGTAGCAAGTGTTTTTGGCACTGTCAAGAATTAATTGACTGTACGTAACCCTTTATTGGGATTTGCGTTTGTGATCGGTGGAAATAGAACTGACTGTTTTTTAAGATGGTTCGCGAAATGTCGCGGTAAGCAAGAGTTGCCACCGTCTTTTATGTTCTCCAACATGGAAAGGACAAAAGCACAGCAAAATTCCTTCTTTGAGATGTCTCTCAGTTCGGGAGGTAGATTTATAGAAAGGGAAGGTGTTAGCACCCTTTCTATCAGTGGTTATCCACGGGCTCTTAGGTACTTGCTCTTATGTTTTCAAAAATTTGTTTGCTTTTCAAGTGTGTGTGGGTTTTGAAAAAGCTTCGTTTGAAAATTTTCTAAGTAACTCTTGTATCTGTCCTCAAGAGTGTATGAAAAATTTGTTTGAAAACTTTTAGAAAGTGTGAGTGTGAAAAGTTGTTTTGTTTGTTTTAAAAGAGAGCAAGTACCCATGAGAATCTACCTACTCTAAGGAATTAGGCTGTGTAAGAGTCCTTTAGATAGTGCTATCCCACCATTGAGGGGTAGGTAGCACCATCGTTGGAGGTATTCGGGTCAATTCGATTATCGGGACAGTGTGGTCACCGAAGCAATAGTAGGACACCTTAGAAGTAACCCTAATGTCCTAGATCCTTTGTATCCGAGGCAACTGTTTCGAGGCAACTGGATCTTTTAGACAGAAGGGCGACCTCTAAGACGTCCTATACTTGATGACCACGTTTAAGGCAACCAGTGAGGCGTACCCTAAGAGTGGCATGTGCATGTGTGTTCAATTTCAGTTTATGTTTGTCTTTGCATGTTATTTGTGAGCTACGGATTGATTTTATTTTTCATACATTCTTTCATGCATTTTTTAAAAGTTAGGAGTGCGGAAAGTAAATTGCAGAAATGTAAATCTAGCTATTACAAGGCGCGGGTCTATACATCGCCAAAAACAAAAACCCGTTTTGAAAATAAGAATGCGAGAAATAGTAAATAAGAGATAAACCTAATTAAACTATTACATACTCTGTACAGGTAAATAAATATAATCAAAAGAAATAAATACGCGCGAATAGAAATTTAATCGGGAACGCTCTAAGGGTTTTGACCCTTTTAAGAAAAGAATTGAAATTGTCCCTTTTTTTGCAATTAAATAAAGTTAGAACTAATAACTAATTAATTAATTACTTAAGAAAATGTTTTTTTTTTTATTTTTATGTTTTTAATAAAATAAAAAAGAAATTAAAAGTTGAAAGTGAAGGACCTAATTCTAAATTAATTTTATTTATTAAAAAAAATCTAAAATTGTCCTAATTACACAACTAATTAATTAATGTTAGAATTTATTTACAAAAAAGGTGATTTGAAATTAATAAAAATATTTTTTGGTTTTTTTCTGAATTTTAATTGTGAAAAGTGTTGATTAATTGGTTGGGGAATAATTAATTAAAAAAAAAATAGAAATAAATAAAATAATAAAAAGAAAGAAAATAAAATGTAAAATGCAAAACCCAAGGGGGTGATGGGCCAGCAAGGGGTTTGTTAGAAATTTCCAGGCCCAAGAAGAACACAAGCCTGTTTTGACCTTTTGAATTATCCACGCTGGCTTTGTCCTGAGCACATGGTGTTCATCCCCTTTTGGCCTTTGGATTGTTGATTTGGGACACTTGGCGCGCTGATTGCTTGAGATGTATGGTAGACTTTTTCTGGAATGCTGCATGGGAACCTGTGAAGAAAAATAATAACAACGTTTGGGGGACCTGGGAATCGAACCCAGGTCCCAATGGTCATTGGACAACGCATGCTCCACTAGGCCAGTTGCCTGTAATTGATATTAAACACAAAACAAACAATATATTCAATAATCCAACGCATATGCTGTAAAAGAAAAATGCGCGCTTCAATTTGAATCCAGCCAATAGCAAGCTGACACGCCCTTCGTCTTCCTCCTTTTTTCCTGTAAAAACAAAGCAATTAGCAGGGGTTTTAAACCCCCACAAAATGAAATGACAGAAAATAACGAATAGAGCTATGCTCTATATAAATTGGGCGCGAGGATTGGGATTTGTTCGTCTTGTCAAGCCGGTCTCAACCATGGGTCTTAGAAGTTCTGATTTTTCCTTTATAGTAAAGCCCTAATTCCAGACCTCAAGAAACCTAAAACTTGTTAATGGCAATTCACGATTAGGTGCATTATAATCCAATTGATTAATATCATTAGCTTCCTGTGGACTTAAACAATGCCAAACAAACAACAAATTAAGTTAAATGCGCATGGAATATGAATTGTGATTACAAGAAAATTGTGCAAACCGTGAGTTCGTGTGGGGCGATTCCTTAGGCCTGAGCGCTTGGTTTTGATTCCAAAAGACTCCTGAGAGTTCCTGCAAATTGTTAGAAACGAGATAAGGCTTTGAATCGCCTTGGAAGGTGGATTTCAGTTTTCAAATTTTCTTGAGTTTTTTGGAATTGGTTCTGGCCGTTTCAATGAGCTATAGGTCGTGAATGATGTATGGAATACTTGCATATGTATGTATGAATGCAATTAGGTCACATTAAGAGCTTGTATCCTTGTGCAATCAAGTTTGGGATTCTTGGTTTATCACCATTAAAAAACATTCCAAGTTTGTTCAAATTTTGAATTCTATGCATAATATGGCCCTAGCACGAAATTGGTAGGTTGTTCATGACACATAAAAGCCATTCAAATCAAAAGATGTTATTTAATTAATTTTTTTGATTTTATTTGAATTTTATGGATTTAAAATGAATTAAATCAAATAAAATTAAATAAAAATAGAAAAATTAATGTTTAATCTTGAAATTGATCATGGGACACGTGGGTGGCATGACACGGCTGAATCAAGTGGAAGAAAGTGGGCACTTTTGTCAAAAAATGAAGTTTCAAGGATAGTTGACTTTTTCCATTTCACAAAAATTTCCCAACTTCTCCAATGCATATCTTGCTCAATTTTGATCATATGAACATGTTCTTGGACATTTTGGAAAGGTCTTGAAGTCCTCTAACCAATGCCTTTAGTCCCATGTCATTTTGATTTACCAATCTCAAATTATGATCTTTGACTTAAAATGCCTTTTTGTTGACTTTTGAAAATGACCTATAATGTTGAAATTGATAACTTTTTGTGAGAGTATTTCTTGGACTTGGAATGTGAAGATGAGTTGTAGGAAATGTCATCCCCTTAAAAATGAGCATTGGATGGGATTTTTCTGATGAACCATGAAAAAGTCATGCCTTGGTCAAGTTACATTTGACTTTTCAGCTGTCCAAAAATGGAAACTTTTGCATCTTGATGATTTTTGAGCCATGCTTGTGGAATCATGATCAAGACTTGATCAAATGATGATTGTGGCTTCAAAATAATATGTTGACCAAAAATTTTGACTTTTGAATGCCAAATGACCATTTTGCCCCTGCAGTTGATTGTGAAGCAATTAAGGCTTTTGCCTGTGCAACTTGATGCTATGAGTCTTGAAACTTGGCATGTAGATGCTTGACAATGTGTATAGGCATGTGGGGCTTGATTGAGCCCTTGAAAACCTCAACTTCTTTGCAAGAACCAAAACCCTAATTTGATTGGCTTAGGAGGGTGTTTGAACTGTGCAACCCTTGAGTAGACTTGAGCAAATTGAGATGATGCTTGTCAAAACTTTGAAGAATATGGGAGGGAAAATTTTGGGGTACAACAGTTGCCCCTGTTCAATCTTCTTGAACCTGAAGAGTTAGATTGGCAAGTTTGCCGTTCGCGACTTGAAGGTAAAAGGAGATTGGACACTAGAGTGCCCAGAAATTTGCACTCACATAGTGGAGTATTAGCAGTGTGATGGCGGGAATGGGCTCATAGATGCCATTTGGAAAGATGGTGGATAGGGGGATGGGCTTATAGATGCCATCTGGAGATGTGACAGAACTTTGTCGGGAATGGGCTTATAGATGCCATTTGGAAATGTGATGGGTAGTTGTGGAGATGGGCTTATAGATGCCATCGGAAGGTGTCAATCGCGTAAGAGATTCCTTAGCGAGAACTTGCGTACTTGAGAAAGAAAGATAATTTCCTAGCCTGTTACAGGTGTTGATCTTCAAACTCTTCATGCAGATATGCCCTGGCTAGATACAGGTATCGAATCTATAATCAATTGCTCACAGATATGCCCTGGATAGATACAGGAATCGAATCTGGAATTGGTCGTCTACAGATATGCCCTGGCTGGATACAGGAATCGAATATCTAAACTCTTCATGCAGATATGCCCTGGATGGATACAGGAATCGAATCTACTCACAGATATGCCCTGGCTGGATACAGGAATCGAATATGGAATTAGTCATCTACAGATATGCCCTGGCTGGATACAGGTATCAAATCTTCAAACTCTTCAGATATGCCCTGGCTAGATACAGGAATCGAATCTGGAATTAGTCATCTACAGATATGCCCTGGCTGGATACAGGTATCGAATCTTCAAACTCTTCAGATATGCCCTGGCTAGATACAGAAATCGAATCTGAAATTAGTCATCTACAGATATGCCCTGGCTGGATACAGGTATCGAATCTTCAAACTCTTCAGATATTCCCTGGCTAGATACAGGAATCGAATCTAGAATTAGTTATCTACATATATGCCCTGGCTGGATACAGGTATCGAATCTTCAAACTTTTCAGATATGCCCTGGCTAGATACAGGAATCGAATCTGGAATTAGTCATCTACATATATGCCCTGGCTGGATACAGGTATCGAATCTTCAAACTCTTCAGATATGCCCTGGCTAGATAAAGGAATCGAATCTGGAATTAGTCATCTACAAATATGCCCTGGCTGGATACAGGTATCGAATCTTCAAACTCTTCAGATATGCCCTGGCTATATACAGGAATCGAATCTGGAATTGTGACAGTTGATAGTAATCATCTTTGGATTGACCTTTTTCCTGAAAAGGAAAAACATCAGTTGTATGCAATGTCATGATGTATGAAATGCATGATGTTCTAAAAAATAAATGAGATTGTGTGATATGATGCGTATATGCATGCGTCATGGTGTATGATAATGTAATGTTTATGAATGTATTTTCGTCTAGAAAAATAAATCCTTGATGAATGCCGGGAAGTTGAATCTTGGGCTGATGTTGAAGAGTAGAGTTCTTCGTTTCCGCTGGGGAATGATGATTGAAGATGGTTGCAAGAATAAACCGGTAGGAGAAGATGACTCCGTTGGGGAATAAACTTGGCGAAGAGATTACTCTGCGAGGAATTACTTTGTGGGAAGAGATACTTCGCTGAGGTTTGATGATAACTTCGCTGGGGATACCATTGATGTGTTATGTTGGGGAACTTTGATGAACTCTGCTGGGGGATAGGAAGAACTTCGCCGAGGACGATCCCTCCGTGGTAATTAGCTGAGGATAACCCAGTTATAAGCTCTGGTGGGGAATAACCTTTGAATAAAGCCGGGGAGATGCGTTCGTACTCCGCAGGGGACAAGCTTCCAGAATCTACTGGGGATAAGCTTCCAGAATCTACTGGGGAGGATGATTCAACTCTCCTGGGGGAAACTTTTGAACTGTACTGGGGAAGTGGCTCCACTGGGTGTCTGTATTCCACCGGGGAACAATCTTATATTAAGACTGCTGGGGATGCTTGCTTAGGAACATCTGTATACTCGGCTGGGGAATATTGAGATTTTTTGGGGATACCCAACTTCCTTAAGGCTGACAGTAGACTAACTCTGCTTGGGGAGAGTGTTGCTGACTTGCTGGAGATACTGTGCCTTTACGGGCTGCTGGGAGACCAACTCTGCTCGGGGTAGAGTTTTGTTGAGTCTTGTCCTACTCTGAGGGGAGTGGAGGTATCCTGGTTACATTCTTCAGCCGAATTTACCTTGGTACCTTGGTGGACAGAGCAACTAGATCGCTTAGACAACTCATTATTGCCCCTGTTTCTGATGTCACCTGTAACTAATCCTTTGTTTCGCATGCAATTATTTATGATTAGCAATTAATGTCAAATGCATATATCAAAAATGAACATTGGACGTTCTTCGCAAGACAAAACAGAAAAAAGGAAAACAACTAGCAATTTGTCTGAAAAAGTGGATTTGTATTGATTTTGAATTTTGCCTGTAAATAGGCGTTTATGTACAAGAGGCTGACGTCCTAGTAAGAGAACGCCGCCGAACAACATAGAGTTTATACAATTTGTACAAAAGAAAACAAAACAGCTATGTGAAAAGAGCAATCCCACTGGGTTCCAACTCTGCTATCGCCTTTATGTCTTCAAGCGTCTCATCACTTTGCTGCTCAGTTGAAGATGAAGCTGATTGATTGGTGCCGTCTGAGCCTGATAGTTGATACCGAATTCTGGATGCAAGGTGATCCAATGAGACATAGTATTACGCTTATCCCTAACTTTTGCCTGGACCCCCCTTTTGGGTTTTCAGTCCACCAGGATACCCATTTTTGCCCAAGCCGCCTTTTCAGGTTTTCGACTTGCCGGGTGTACAGATTTTTTCATTTCATCCCTTATTTTTGCCCGAACCCTTTTGGTTCGCCGGGAAGCCCTTATTTTTGCCTAGGTGTGTCAACCTAGCGGGTCTTTAGTTCATGCGTAGTATCTTTTTACTATGTCTGTATTGGAGGGGTGAGGAAGGTCGTCACCATCCATGGTGGTTAGAATCATGGCTCCTTCTGAGAAGATATGTTTAACCACAAATGGCCCTTCGTACGTAGGGGTCCATTTGCCCCTGGGATCACTTTGAGGAAGAATGATGCGCTTGATTACCAGGTCTCCGACTTGATACTCTTGTCGTCTGACTTTCTTGTTAAATGCCCTGATCATCCGTTTTTGGTACGTCTGACCATGACAAATAGCAGTGAGTCTCTTTTAGTCAATTAGGTTTAATTGATCAAGTCGAGTATGGATCCAGTCATCTTCGCTCAAACCTGCATCCTTCATTATCCGGAGAGAGGGTATCTGGACTTCAATAGGCAAGACTGCCTCCATGCCATAGACCAAGGAAAAGGGTGTTGCCCCTGTTGACGTTCGTGCTGAGGTACGGTATCCATGAAGAGCGAACGGTAACATCTCGTGCCAATCTTTGTAGGTCACTGTCATCTTCTGCACAATCTTCTTGATATTCTTATTAGCTGCTTCTACAACCCCATTCATCTTCGGCCGGTAGGGAGAAGAGTTGTGGTGCTGTATCTTGAATTGCTCGCAGAGCTCAGTGATCATCTTGTTGTTAAGATTGGTACCATTGTCCGTAATGATCCTCTCAGGTACGCTGTATCGACAGATCAAGTTGTGTCGAATGAACCGTGCCACGACGTTCTTGGTTACGGTAGCATAGGAAGCTGCTTCAACCAATTTTGTGAAGTAATCAATCGCTGCTAGGATGAAGCGATGCCCGTTGGATGCCGTAGGTCTGATTTCGCCTATCATATCAATGCCCCACATTGCAAAAGGCCAAGGTGCTGTCAAGACGTTCAGAGGAACTGGAGGAACGTGCACCTTATCAGCATAGATCTGGCACTTGTGACATGTCCGAGAATGTTGATAACAGTCGGCTTCCATTGTGGACCAGAAATATCCTGCCCGAAGGATTTTCTTTGCCATGGTATGTCCACTAGAATGCGTTCCGAAGGTACCTTCATGTAGCTCTGCCATGATCCTTTCTGCTTCAGTCTTATCCACACAACGCAGTAAGGTTGAATCATGGTTTCGCTTGTATAGAATGCCATTGCTGAGGAAGAACTTTGCAGCGAACCTTCTTAGGAAATTCTTGTCATTAACAGATGCACCCTCGGGGTATTCTTGAGCTTCCAAGTACCTCTTCACTTCATGATACCAAGGTTTCTCAGTTACCTCTTCAGCCTCAAGATCGCAGCAATGTGCAGGTTCGTCCAATTTCCAGATAATGATCCGGGGAGCCTCGTTGTCCCATTTCACCTTGAACATAGAAGACATTGTAGCTAACGCGTCCGCCAACTGATTCTCCTCTCTTGGGAAGTGTTCAAAAGTTATCTCCTCGAAGTGGGAAATCAACGTCAACACATACTCTTTGTAAGGAATAAGATTTGGATGTTTCGTATCCCACTCACCTTTGATCTGATTGATCACGAGAGCGGAATCTCCGAAGACACTCAGAAACTTGATCCTTAAGTCCATTGCAGCTTGAAGACCCATGATACATGCTTCATACTCCGCCATGTTGTTGGTGCAGTTGAAACATAGCCGGACAGTGAGTGGAGTATGAGTGCCTTTTGGAGATATGATCACAGCTCCAATACCGTTACCCAAAGCGTTTGAGGCTCCGTCAAAGTGCATAGACCATCGGGATCCTTCTTCAGGTCCTTCATCCGGTCCAGGTACTTCACAATCAGTTACTACCATGATATCCTCGTCTGGAAATTCAAAGTTCATAGATTGGTAGTCATCCACGGCTTGGTGTGCCAAATGGTCTGCCAATACACTTCCCTTGATTGCCTTCTGAGTCGTGTACTGGATGTCGTATTCTGTCAAGATCATCTGCCATCTTGCTATTCTTCCAGACAGAGCAGGCTTTTCGAATATGTACTTGATCGGATCCATTTTTGAAAACAACAGAGTAGTGTGAGTCAACATATACTGTCTCAGCCGACGAGCAGCCCATACCAAAGCGCAGCAAGTTTTCTCGAGCAGTGAGTATCAGGTCTCACGGTCGGTAAACTTTTTGCTAAGGTAATAAATAGCGTTCTCTTTTCGGCCAGACTCGTCATGCTTCCCCAGCACACACCCCATTGAGCTGTCCAGTACTGTCAAGTATAAGATTAGAGGTCTCCCTTCAACCGGTGGCATAAGAATGGGCGGTTCTTGGAGATACTCTTTGATTCTGTCGAAAGCGGCCTGACATTCATCGTTCCAACGTACCACTTGATCTTTCTTCAGTAGCTTGAAGATTGGTTCACAGGTAGCAGTTAGGTGCGAGATGAATCGGGCTATGTAGTTCAGTCGTCCTAGAAAGCCTCTGACTTCTTTCTCTGTCTTGGGAGTTGGCATCTCCTGTATGGCTTTCACTTTGGCAGGGTCCACTTGAATACCTTTGTCGCTTACGACGAAGCCTAGCAGTTTTCCAGATCTCACCCCGAAGGTGCACTTGTTCGGGTTCAACCTCAGCTTGTATAACTTCAGACGGTCAAACAGTTTCTGTAGATGGTCAAGGTGTTCCTCCTTAGTTTGGGACCTTGCAATCATATCATCGACGTATACTTCGATCTCATGGTGGATCATGTCATGAAATAAAGCAACCATGGCACGTTGGTAGGTTGCCCCAGCATTTTTCAACCCAAAAGGCATGACCTTGTAGCAAAAGGTGCCCCACTGAGTAACAAAAGTGGTCTTCTCAATGTCTTCAGGAGCCATCTTGATCTGATTATAACCGGAGAAGCCATCCATGAAGGAGAATACCTTATGTTGGGCAGTATTGTCAACCAGAACGTCGATATGAGGCAGAGGGAAATCATCCTTGGGGCTCGCCCTGTTCAAATCCCTGTAATCAACACATATTCGGACCTTGCCATCTTTCTTCGGCACTGGAACCACGTTGGTAACCCACTGAGGGTAAGAAGTTACTGCTAGGAACCCGACATCAAATTGTTTCATAACCTCAGCCTTGGCTTTCTCGGACATCTCTGGGCGCATAAGGAGGACCTTCTGTTTAGCCGGAGGGCAGTCTTCCTTGGTAGGCAGGTGATGAACCACAATGTCAGTATCCAACCCAGGCATGTCTTCGTAAGACCAGGCAAAGATTTCCACATAATCATGCAACATCTGAATCAACCGTTGTTTCATACTGAGCTCCAGATTGGCACCAATCTTGACTTCCTTTCTGTCTGTCTCAGTACCCAGATTTACCGTTTCCACTGGCTCTTCATGTGGCTGAATGGCCCTCTCTTCCTAGAGTAACAGCCTTGCAAGCTCACCAGGCACTTCGCAATCATCTTCACCTTCGTCTTCGGCTAAGTTGATCGGATTTTCGAAGTCATAACTGGCAGTAGCAGAGTCGTTACCAGTGAGATCCAGAGTGGATTGGAACCTGTATAAGTGAGTGTGTGTAAATATAGCTGTTTTGCAATATATAAAGAAAGAAAGGGAGCGCAAGATTTGAAATGCGAAAAACGTCCAATGCTTTTATTCATGATATATGAAAGTGACAAATAACAAGCCCTCACAAATGAAGCCTCGGTGCCCCGGGTAAGACACCGGGCCATAAAGTTTGGTAATGTTGTTTGTTACAAATTCAAAACAAAGGAGTTCAGTACTGAGTGACAAAAGTAATAGGTGTAAAGTCTTTTGCAGTCCAGTTGCTTGGTCCACCATTGGTCGTTGGGTAGATCGAGCTGTCGAATTCGAATTCCTCCACTTCGTCCTCGATAGCATTTACTCCCGGGTTGGTGATGAACACAGGAGGTCTTCCAATCCTTGCCTTGCGAACAGCCCTCTGAGCTTCTGCAGTGAAACCCAAGCCAAATTTGTCAGTCTTTGGAGTGAAATCAGGAAGTCGGCCCCAGTTTGCACACTCACCCTTCTCCACCACAGCCCGGGCATCCTTCAAGGAAGCCATCTTCAAAGGAGAGTCTTCTTCAGTCACTGTTTCTGCTGCTGCCAATGTTTGAGGCACCTCTTCAAAGTGTTGAAAGGGGGTCTCAATGAACTCCCCATCCATTTCTACGTACCGGAACGAGTTGAGGTGGCTGACCATATATTCCTCCTCCCCCTGCATTGTTACGATCTTCCCTCTTACCGGGTATTTAAGCTTCTGATGTAGAGTTGAGGTCACAGCTCCAGCCTTGTGGATCCAAGGACGACCCAGCAAACAAGAGTAGGACGGTCGGATATCCATCACATAGAATTTTGAATCAAAGACTTGTGAACCAACCCTGATTGGGATGTCAACCTCACCATGTACCATCCTTTTGGACCCGTCAAAGGCCCGGACAACAATGTTACTTGGTTTGAGCTCTAAACCCTCACAGTCCAGCCTGTCTAGAGCTTTCTTGAGTAGTACGTTTAATGAAGAACCAGTGTCAACCAGCACATGGGAAAGAGTAGTGCCCCTGCATTCAATGGAGACATGCAGGGCATCATTATGGTTCTTCCCCTTGGCCGTCAGATCAGCGTCAGAGAAACCTAGACCATTATCAGCAGTTAAGTTGGCCACACAGTCGGTGAATTGATCAGTAGACGTTTCTTGTGGCACGTGATCCATATTCAGGAAAGCAATCAGGGCCTTGGCATGGGCCTCTGAACACAGCAACAGTGATAGCATAGAAATTTTAGAGGGGGTGTGCCCCAGCTGCTCAACCACATTGAAATCACTTTTCTTGATGATCTTAAGAATCTCTTCCATCTCTTGCTTGGAAGCTTCAGCATTGGTTGTCTTCGGTGCCTCCATCCGGGCAGGCATATTAGTAGCAATCCCTTTGCCCCGAGTGTCAGATGACTCAGCAGCAGGGGTAGAAACAGGAACTTGGTCAGGAGGAGAAGTGGGCACACTTGCAGGTGTGATGACAAGAGGTCTCTGGATGGCTGGTGGCGCAATATCTGATGAGAACAGTCTGCCACTACGAGTGACCTTGGCAGGCCCGGTGATGTTGCTGAAACCGGTACTAGTATCGAACTCTTGTTTAACTCCCAGAACATAAACATCTGCCCCATAGTGCCACGGGACATCTTTGTTAGACTTATAGGGGATGGGCCCCGGAACAGTGATGATGATAGGAGCAATCTTGTGAACAGGCATGATTTTGACAGGCTTCTTTGAGGGAGCCTTAGGAGGGTTGTTAAAAATAGTGACAATAGATACTTCTTCAGCAGGGACAACAGGAATAACAATCTTCTCGAACAAGATCTCTTTATTATCCATCAGGCTTTGGATACCTGACTTCAACAGAGAACAACCAGCAGGTGAAACAGAACATAGAAGGCAACCTTTACTACATCCTGGAAATAAACCGGCTAGCAACGGGTTCCTTTTGACGGTCAACAGCGGAGTAACAATATCATCCACAGAAGCTACATACAGATCCTCTTCCACAGCATTCACTCCATGCTGGGGCATGGGAGCAGTCACAACATTGGGCCTTTCAGGCGCCTCGAACTGTATTTCTTTAGCATCAATAAGGTCCTGAACCTTATTCCTTAGAGCCCAACAATCATCAGTAGAATGCCCCGGGCTATCAGAGTGATAAGCGCAACGGGCGTTGGGGTTGTACTTCAGAGATGTTGTGTTTACTACCTTCGGAGCTTCCTTGACAGTTACCAGGCTGGTTGACAGCAGTTGCGGCAACATCTGAGAGAGGGTCATGCTGAGCCGAGTATACTGTCTTTTGGGCCTCTCAACTCTTGGCTGGTTGTATTGCTGAGGAGCAGCAGCAAGCTTTGAAATTACCACCACGTTGACAGCTTGGCGGCGTTCCGATTTGTTCTGTCTTCTGGGACCATAAACAGCACTAGCTTCCTTCTTGAAGGGCTTCTTTTTAGTACTCGAGGAGGCACCTTTCTGTATCTTCCCCGATTTGATACCAGCTTCGATCCTCTCACCAGTCAGGATCAGGTCTGTAAACCCCGCAGAAGAATTACCAATTAGGTGGTTGAAGAATGGACCAGACAGGGTCCCCAAGAACATGTCTACGAGTTCACGGTCAGTCAACGGTGGTTGTACCCTGCCAGCCAGGTCTCTCCACTTCTGCGCGTACTCCTTAAAACCTTCACCCCTCCCAAGTGACATACCCTGGAGTTAGGTACGCGTGGGAGCAAGGTCAGAATTGTACCGATACTGCTTATAAAAAGCAGTAGCCAAGTCCTCCCAGTTACGAATGTTGGTTCCATCCAGCTGATAGAACCATTCGAGTTGAGTCCCTGAAAGACTCTCCTGGAAGAAATGGATCCATAAGTTCTTGTCTGCAGTGTGAGGCTGGATCTTCCTTACATAAGATCTGAGGTACATCTTAGGACAAGAAGCCCCGTCGTACTTCACAAAGGCAGGTGCCTTGAACTTGTGTGGGATCACCACCCCAGAAGATAACCCTAAGTCTCCAAAATCCAACCCATGCACACGTTGAATATCCATAGCATTTAACCGGTCCTCCAGCTGTTTGTACCTGTCCTCGGCAGAAGGGTACTGTTCATCATTGAAATCTATCTCGGTGTCAGAGACCACGGGACTAGGGACCCCTCCCTCCTGGTGACTGCCTTCCCCAACAGATGGAGTAGTCAGCTCAGCTTCATTCTGCAGCGTGTTCCCGAGTCTGCGTCCAGTGTTGAACAACACAGTCCTCTTCTTCTTCTTCTTCTTCAGGAGCAAAGCCTTCAACTCCTGTTGTCCTTGGGCTAAGCTCATGACCAGCTCTTGAAACTGGGCGTTTTGGGACTGGAGGGCCTTGTAGCTTGTTCAGTAGTTGGTTCAGGATTCATGATGATTGAGTGCTGAAATAAACAGCGAAGAAGATTAAGCAACCTGTAGAAAAAGGGTACCTGTTATGCACATGATGCATGATATGCTATTTATGCAATGCATTCAAGGGTTCGAAAGTTCAAATTCGTCGTAGACAAAAGGGAACACACATTTTATTAGGAAATAATCTGTTCAGTACATCAGGGCCTCATGGGCAAAACATTTCAAAATAATTAATCCCAAAAGACACTGCGCATCCTCTTTGGAGCTATGTAAGTGTCGAGAGTCTTTTCCTCGTGAAGTAGGCGGGTGAGCTCCAAGACCTTCTTCTCACTGGCATGTAGACTGGCTTCAAGAGAATTCCGTTCGTCCTTGAGTTGGATCCAGCTTTTCTGCATTTCTTCAGGATGTTGGATGATGTAGGACACCTCTCCCTCCAAAACTGGCTCTTTGATCACAGGGAGAACATGAGGATATGGCATTACCAGCTTCTGGGAGTGGGCTCGTACCCACTTGAGATAAGGCTCCAGGGGGATGGAGTTCTTGTGCCCCAGTGTCTTGCTATCTACCCTGTTGGGAATCCTCCAAGCTCTGATAAATCTCTGGCGAAGTCCTTTTGCATCGTTGTCGAAGTCAAAAACTATGTCAGGAATCAACATGTCATGAGGGCCATCCCTCAGAGCATATCCAAACTGTCTCAAAGCCAGACATGGGTTGTAAGTAATGCCCCCCCTAATTCCAAGTAAAGGAACATTAGGGAACTCTCCGCAACGATCAATGATAGTGACATTTTCTCTGGACCGAGAACACCAATGTATATCAGCATGTGTAAGAGTCATCAATCTTTGTGACCATCTCAAACCCTGCTCGTTCTTCAAAACTGATTGTGGAATGTGCGAAATAAACCACCTTGCCAGGAGAGGAGTGCAGCACATGAGAACACCTCTTTTTCTCATGGTTCGAGTGTAACATGAGTGGAGGATGTCCCCAAGCAACGTAGGTATGGGATTCCTGGAAATGAAGATCTTGACAGCATTGATGTCTATAAGCTGATCTGGATTCGGGAACAACACCAACCCATAGACAAGGAGTGCCACAACTTCTTCAAAGGCTTGTAGGTCAAGGGAATTCCAACATTCTTAGGCCTTCTCAAACAGAAACTTTGCCAAGAATCCTTTGATACCACTTCTGGTTTCCCAATGTCCCTTGATGTCAGATGGTTGCAGACGTAGTGCTTTAGCAACCTCTTCAAGTTTTGGTTCCCTTTCCGTACCATTGTAGGGTAGTTGAATAAGGATAGGAATCTTCAGAAGCTGAGAAAACTCTTCCAAAGTAGGCACCAGTTGATAACCCGGGAAAGTAAAGCAGTGGTGCAAAGGGTCAAAGAACTGAAACAACACTTTTACCATATCCTCTTCAATGTTGGTATTGACCAAGCTGATGAGTCTACCATGCCTTTCACTGAAGGAAGAGTTCTCGGGAATCCTGGATGTGAGCTCCTTAAGCTGATGAGGGACCCTTACAAGGTTGATCTGAATTGTCTTTCTACGGAGAGATTCCATGTCCAACAAAACAAGAACAAAGATGAAAATTCGAACCCCTGAAGTGGTTAGTAAATGCATATGATGCTGTATGATGTTATGATGCTATGATAAGAGCACACCACAAGTATCCACAAAAAGCAAACATGATAAGGCACACAAGTCACACCACAGCCCTTAGAGTTAGGCCAGCATGAAGTTTGGGGTACTACCCTCTTGAAGTTGGTGGGCTCAAAACCTGTCCTATCAAAAGTAACCGGCTTCTAAGGAGCTCAATATTATTGGGTTGTTTTCTATGTTCATTGTTTTGGTTTAGCCATTGAATTGGCGATCAAAATATCCCAAGAAAACAACCCTCAATGAGTGTAGTATCGAGTATCTACCAACTTCGGACTGTACCAAAGTCGGTCATCTCACTACCCCTAAAGAGGCCAGGATGGTCAAGTAAGGTTCCTAAGGTCAGTTGATGCTTCACGACACCACGCGGCGGCCCCGTACTCTCGTTGACTTGACTCAAGGGTTACCGGTACTCACCAAAGTGCCACATCAATGTAGCAAACTGCTTCAACCGTGTCGGTATACCCCGCACAGTTCCCTCACAGTTTATTGCTACTTTCTAAAAGGTATCCCCCGGATCCGGGTTAGGATCTATGAAACTCCCAAGGCAGGCCCACAATTTTAGAGCAATCAAAGCGAGCAATTTAAAACATGATGATGAACTATTCCTAAGGTACACCCCACTTATTAGGTATTCCCCAGCAGAGTCGTCAGTTCTGTGATCGGTGGAAATAGAACTGACTGTTTTTTAAGCTGGTTCGTGAAATGTCGCGGTAAGAAAGAGTCGCCACCGTCCTTTATGTTCTCCAACATGGAAAGCACACAAGCACAGCAAAATTCCTTCTTTGAGATGTCTCTCGGTTCGGGAGGTAGATTTATAGAAAGGGAAGGTGTTAGAACCCTTTCTATCCGTGGTTATCCGCGGGCTCTTAGGTACTTGCTCTTATGTTTTCAAAAATTTGTTTTCTTTTCAAGTGTGTGTGGGTTTTGAAAAAGTTTCGTTTGAAAAATTTCTAAGTAACTCTTGTATCTGTCCTCAAGAGTGTATGAAAAATTTGTTTGAAAACTTTTAGAAAGTGTGAGTGCGAAAAGTTGTTTTGTTTGTTTTAAAAGAGAGCAAGTACCCAGGAGAATCTACCTACTCTAAGGAATTAGGCTGTGTAAGAGTCCTTTAGATAGTGCTATCCCACCATTGAGGGGTAGATAGCACCATCGTTGGAGGTATTCGGGTCAATTCGATTATCGGGACAGTGTGGTCACTGAAGCAATAGTAGGACACCTTAGAAGTAACCCTAATGTCCTAGATCCTTTGTATCCGAGGCAACCGTTTCGAGCTAACTGGATCTTTTAGACAGAAGGGCGACCTCTAAGACATCCTATACTTGATGACCACGTTCGAGGCAACCAGTGAGGCGTACCCTAAGAGTGGCATGTGCATGTGTGTTCAATTTCAGTTTATGTTTGTCTTTGCATGTTATTTGTGAGCTACAGATTGATTTTATTTTTCATACATTCTTTCATGCATTTTTTAACAGTTAGGAGTGCGGAAAGTAAATTGCAGAAATGTAAATCTAGCTATTATAAGGCGCGGGTCTATACATCGCCAAAAACAAAAACCCGTTTTGAAAATAAGAATGCGAGAAATAGTAAATAAGAGATAAACCTAATTAAACTATTACATACTCTGTACAGGTACATAAATATAATCAAAAGAAATAAATACGCGCGAATAGAAATTTAATCGGGAACGCTCTAAGGGTTTTGTCCCTTTTAAGAAAAGAATTGAAATTGTCCCTTTTTTTGCAATTAAATAAAGTTAGAACTAATAACTAATTAAATAATTACTTAAGAAAATGTTTTTTTTTTATTTTTATGTTTTTAATAAAATAAAAAAGAAATTAAAAGTTGAAAGTGAAGGACCTAATTCTAAATTAATTTTATTTATTAAAAAAAAGCTAAAATTGTCCTAATTACAAAACTAATTAATTAATGTTAGAATTTATTTACAAAAAAGGTGATTTGAAATTAATAAAAATATTTTTTGGTTTTTTTCTGAATTTTAATTGTGAAAAGTGTTGATTAATTGGTTGGGGAATAATTAATTAAAAAAAACAATAGAAATAAATAAAACAATAAAAAGAAAGAAAATAAAATGTAAAATGCAAAACCCAAGGGGGTGATGGGCCATCAAGGGGTTTGTTAGAAATTTCCAGGCCCAAGAAGAACACAAGCCTGTTTTGACCTTTTGAATTATCCACGCTGGCTTTGACCTGAGCACATGGTGTTCATCCCCTTTTGGCCTTTGGATTGTTGATTTGGGACACTTGGCGCGCTGATTGCTTGAGATGTATGGTAGACTTTTTCTGGAATGCTGCATCGGAACCTGTGAAGAAAAATAATAACAACGTTTGGGGGACCAGGGAATCGAACCCAGGTCCCAATGGTCATTGGACAGCGCATGCTCCACTAGGCCAGTTGCCTGTAATTGATATTAAACACAAAACAAACAATATATTCAATAATCCAACGCATATGCTGTAAAAGAAAAATGCGCGCTTCAATTTGAATCCAGCCAATAACAAGCTGACACGCCCTTCGTCTTCCTCCTTTTTTCCTGTAAAAACAAAGCAATTAGCGGGGGTTTTAAACCCCCACAAAATGAAATGACAGAAAATAACGAATAGAGCTATGCTATACATAAATTGGGCGCGAGGATTGGGATTTGTTCGTCTTGTCAAGCCGGTCTCAACCATGGGTCTTAGAAGTTCTGATTTTTCCTATATAGTAAAGCCCTAATTCCAGACCTCAAGAACCCTAAAACTTGTTAATGGCAATTCACGATTAGGTGCATTATAATCCAATTGATTAATATCATTAGCTTCCTGTGGACTCAAACAATGCCAAACAAACAACAAATTAAGTTAAATGCGCATGGAATATGAATTGTGATTACAAGAAAATTGTGCAAACCGTGAGTTCGTGTGGGGAGATTCCTTAGGCCTGAGCGCTTGGTTTTGATTCCAAAAGACTCCTGAGAGTTCCTGCAAAGTGTTAGAAACGAGATAAGGCTTTGAATTGCCTTGGAAGGTGGATTTCAGTTTTCAAAATTTCTTGAGTTTTTTGGAATTGGTTCTGGCCGTTTCAATGAGCTCTAAGTCGTGAATGATGTATGGAACACTTGCACATGTATGTATGAATGCAATTAGGTCACATTAAGAGCTTGTATCCTTGTGCAATCAAGTTTGGGATTCTTGGTTTATCACCATTAAAGAACATTCCAAGTTTGGTCAAATTTTGAATTCTATGCATAATATGGCCCTAGCACGAAATTGGTAGGTTGTTCATGACACATAAAAGTCATTCAAATCAAAAGATGTTATTTAATTAATTTTTTTGATTTTATTTGAATTTTATGGATTTAAAATGAATTAAATCAAATAAAATTAAATAAAAATAGAAAAATTAATGTTTAATCTTGAAATTGATCATGGGACACGTGGGCGGCATGACAAGGCTGAATCAAGTGGAAGAAAGTGGGCCCTTTGTCAAAAAATGAAGTTTCAAGGATAGTTGACTTTTGCCATTTCACAAAAATTTCCCAACTTCTCCAATGCATATCTTGCTCAATTTTGATCATATGAACATGTTCGTGGACATTTTGGAAAGGTCTTGAAGTCCTCTAACCAATGCCTTTGGTCCCATGTCATTTTGATTTACCAATCTCAAATTATGGTCTTTGACTTAAAATGCCTTTTTGTTGACTTTTGAAAATGACCTATAATGTTGAAATTAATAACTTTTTGTGAGTGCATTTCTTGGACTTGGAATGTGAAGATGGGTTGTAGGAAATGTCATCCCCTTCAAAATGAGCATTGGATGGGATTTTTCTGATGAACCATGAAAAAGTTATGCCTTGGTCAAGTTACATTTGACTTTTCAGCTGTCCAAAAATGGAAACTTTTGCATCTTGATGATTTTTGAGCCATGCTTGTGGAATCATGATCAAGACTTGATAAAATGATTATTGTGGCTTCAAAATAAGATGTTGACCAAAATTTTTGACTTTTGACTGCCAAATGACCATTTTGCCCCTTTAGTTGATTGTGAAGCAATTAGGGCTTTTGACTGTGCAACTTGATGCTATGAGTCTTGAAACTTGGCATGTAGATGCTTGACAATGTGTATAGGTATGTGGGGCTTGATTGAGCCCTTGAAAACCTCAACTTCTTTGCAAGAACCAAAACCCTAATTTGACTGGCTTAGGAGGGTGTTTGAATTATGCAACCCTTGAGTAGACTTGAGCAAATTGAGATGATGCTTGTCAAAACTTTGAAGAATATGGGAGGGAAAATTTTGGGGTACAACAGCGTTCAATGCCCCAAGTGATGGAGACCTGCCCCTGGTTATTCATCATTTCTTGAGAGATTTCTTGGAATCCTGAATGGACTGCCCTAGGTATGCTAGATAGTGACATGTCATGCCCCCTTGTTGATAGGAGATTTGTCATTGGAAATGTCATACCACTTGAAGTGATTTTGTTCACTAAGAGAGCATTCGTTCACTGGATATTCGTTCTTTAAATATCCCCGCTGTCAAACAAATAGCCATATGCAAACAACGATATTCAAATAATGCAAAGTTTATGCTTGTCTTGAAATTTTGAAAATGAGTTTTAGCAAGTAAAGAAGTTTTGTAAGAAAATTCAAACTCAAGATTTAGAGTACAACCTTACCGAAGTCAGGATACCTTTTGTAACAGTATGCCTTCGAACTAACCCATGCTTCAATTAGGACTTTTGAAGGGGTTGTAGCGTGGCTTGGTTCACGATTTAATAAACAAAGGATAAAGGCTCAAAGTGTATTTGCACCCACCCGCTCTTCGTGATGTTCTTCAGTCCTAAACTCAATTAATTGTGCGTTTGAACTCCAATTGAGTCTGGAATAACGTTTTGGTGATGGTTCAGACAAGTTTAGTTTTTCAGAAGGCGGACATTTTTGCAACATTTTTCATGTTGTTGAGGATTTGTAGTGACCTCTTTCTTTTGATTTATTATCCCTGGTTTTTGTATGACTATTCTTGTTTTGAGATTACAGTCAGCGGGATGCCCCAATTTTTCTTAAGTCTCCTTCGTAGGTTTTAACTTAGTGGGATTTTTCTTTTCTGAGAGATAATGACTGCCTATGTGATAGGGAATCATCACTGTCTTTTGATTCTAGAGGAAGGTTTTTGATGTCATTCCTTGTATTACGAGATGAGAGTTTGCGGCTTATCGCGCGTTTGAATTAACTGAGAGACTACCCTGCCCCAGGTTTTGATTAAAGGTTTCAATTTGTGTAAAAAGAAAACTTCTACTTATTTGGCTCAAAGGGGTTGACTAGGGATTATCTTCCTTATAACTCCAGTGTCTAGGGTTTGAAAGAATTCCTGTACATCGTCAGCAAGGTCTGTTCAAAAGCATACTGTATGAGATTATGGCATTGTTTTTGTCATCCTCCCTTTAAAAGCTTGTAACTTTTAGCAAGAGTTAAATGTCATAAGAAGAATAAAAATCATAGTTTAAATATAGTGAAAACGAAAGGATGTATTCAAGACAAACATATGCAATGTATTAATGAAACAAAGTTTGACATTAATAGATAATTGTTTGAATAAAAAAAGAAATTACAATTGAAAATTCAAAATGAACAGAAGCCTCTTTGTCGGAACTTGTCACTTTAGGTGGTGAGCCTTTGAGGGATGGCAGAAGAATTCAGTCTGGCCATCTTGTGTGAACTCCAGCATTCCTTCGTCGATCAGGTTTTGAATCTTGTACTTTAGTGCCCAACAATCGTTTGTATCATGCCCAAGACTATCAGAATGATAGGCACACCTGGCATCGGGATTGTAGCTGGGAGAAAAAGTTTTGGGATTTGGATGAGGTCTTATTGGTGTAATCAGATTCATCCTTAACATGTGTTACAAAGCTTGAGACAATGGTATGTTGATGTTGGTAAACTGTCTTTTGGGATCGCTCTGCCTTTGCTAATTTTCTGGTTGATGTTGATGAAGTCGTTGTTGGGCTCGTGACATGGCAAAAAATTGGGAAGGTCTTCTGGCTTCTTGTCTCATGGGAGGCTGAGTAGTGACTTGATTTCCAATTCTGGCTATTTTCCCTATTTGGTTGCATCTGCCTTGATGAAGCGTGTTGACAAGGGCTCTCAATTCTTCTTTTCCTTGAGCCATATTTTGGATAAGAGCCATCTGGCCCACCAGTTTTCCCATCATATGGACTTTCATTTTTGCCATTTTAGTTTGTAGTCGCTCCAATTGGTCATCTCTGTCGTCCCCAGGATTTCCCATGATCATGCCCCTGGTGAGAAGCGCCTTCACCTCTTCTTGTCCCTTGGATAGGTTTAAGAACATCTCTTGAAGTTGAGCGTTCTGAATTTGGATGCTCTTGATGGTCTGCTCTAGGGCCACCTCTAGTGAAATAAATAGTAGGAAGATAAGGAAACCTGTGTGGGAGAAACCTATCATGATATGATGCATGATATGTGGATGCATGTTTTCAAGGACCTCGCGGGGTAAACACAAGAAAATGTTAGAAGTTGAACTTTGATCAACAACTTTGATTAGAGAACTTTGTATCGGTGGATGTCCTTCCACGAGAATTAAGCTCACCATGTCGAGTGGGTCATAGCCCTTGACTCAAGTTGTTGTACTTGATCTTTGACGGTGTTTGGTGAGAGGAAAATAAATCCTCTTGTCCCTTGATAGACGTCTGGTTCAACGTGACCCTACATCATAGGCCCTTGATATCCTTCAAACGGTTATTGAAAATGATATGGTATGATGTTATAAACAAGTATGCAAAGTAAGCAAGTTTCTATGCAAATAATCATATACATACAAAACAGACAATTCCTTAGGTTTAGGCTTGCATGGAGTTTGTAGGTAAGTACCCTCTTGAAGTTTAGTTGGCTCAAACCTATCCTAGTAATAGTAACCAGGTTCTAAAGGGTCTCAATATCACCGAATATTCTTTCAAGTATTGTCTCAGCATAATCAATCTTTTCTTGCGGCCGAGATATCCCAAAAGTCTAGTCTCAATGAGTAATGAGTGTAGTATCGAGTATCAACCAATTTTCAGCTTTCCACCGAAACTGGTTATCTCACTACGTCCTAATGGCCAAGTTTGTTCAATTAAGGTTCTAAAGTAAGTTAGTGCTTCATGACACAACTCAGTGGCCCCGTATTATCCTCGATTCAACACAAGGGATACAGGTACCCATAAATGCGTTAAACTAACGTAGCCATTGTGTGATACGGTGGGAGAACTGACTATGGTTTTGCGTTTGTTTTCGCAAATGTTTCGGTTGAGAAAGAGTCGCCACCGACTTTTTATTTTATCCTAAGGAAAGGTTTAAAAAGCACAGCAAAAACCTTTGAGATTTTTTCTTGGGTTCGGGGAGTAGATTATAGAAAGGGAAGGTATTAGCACCCTTTCTATCCATGGTTATCCATGGGCTCTTAGGTACTTGCTTAGATCAACTTACCTTGGTTTTCAATTTGTTTGAAATGGTGCTTTGTGTGTGGTTTTGAAAAGGTTTTGAAAAAAGATGCCTTGTTTAGGCTACCCTTGTAACAATTCTTTACTCGAATGTTTTACAAAAGGTGTTTATCTTTTTGAAAAGATGTTTCAAGGTTTTTTTGAAATTTTGTTTTGAAAGTGTTTGTGAAGTGTGGTTTGAAAAATAGGCAAGTGTTTTTGTTTTGCAAGTTGACAAGTACTTAAGAGTCATCTACCCTAAAGTTCTCAAAGATCTTTGCTACGTTTTAACCCTTTTAACAATTTTGTTCCACCATTGTATTTGGTGGACAATCTTGTGTTAGGATGTGAAAGGGACGGGCGTGGGTCATCGTTTAGACCATAATTGCAATGGTGCCAAGTATCTTTGGGCAATTTTTCCTTGAAAGGGACTTGATCATTTTAGGCAACTTTTCGAAAGCGTCATCGAGGGACTATGATCATTTGAATTGTGTTTGTTTTTCCCAAAGAGACCTAACATGCAATATGGCCCATTTATTGAAGGCAACAAGTGGAGTACCCTAGGGGTGCATGTGTGATATGTGTTGTCTCTTTTTATTTGCATACAAACCCTAATTCTAACATGGTATATTTAGAAAGCATTAAAGTGCGAAAAATAAAGTTCTAAACTATTACAACACAATATGGGAAGGGGGGTACAAATGTTCAAATGGGGGGATTTGACAAGGAATTTAAACCTAGCTATTACATCAATTTGGAATTATTTATAAGATAATTGATTGCACAAATTAAATAGAAATAAAATAAATATGCAAGATGCAAAAGGGTTTTTTATATGTATGAAAAAAAAGTATTTTTATATGTCAAATAAACAAAATAAAAAGTATTATTTTTTGGAGTTTTTTATGTTTAGGGCAAAACCCTAATTTTATTAAATAAAATGTAATTATTTAATATATACAAGTTTATTTATTATATACAAAAATAAAATAAAAATGAAGTATATTTACAACAAAGTATTTTTTGGGGTCAAATATTAATAAAAGAAAAAAAATGTATGTATTTTTGTATTTTTGTCCTAGATATTCTAATAAATATATATATTTGTATTATTTTCTAAATATGTATTATATATATAAAATAATAATATTTAATATTTATAAAAAAAAAGTATATTTTATATAACATATTTTCAGAAGATAAAACAAAATGAAAATAAAATGTGTTTACATTATTTTTTCTATTTATTCTAAATAATAATATTATGTACTTATTTACATACAAATATCAATATGAACAAATAAATGCCTAAAAAATATAAAAATGGTGTAAAAAATATTTTTTAGGTTCTTAATATTTTTAGCAAAAATAAATAAATCAGAATAAAAAAGGAAAAGTCAAAAAATCATTAAAACAAACAAAATGGGCTCAGGGGGTGTGAAAGTAATAACATGGTGCAAATAAGAAAAACAAAAACAGGCCCAGCCCAACAAGTCCTTCTTCAACCTCCAGCCAGAAATTGCTCAAAAAACGCGCGCCTGTACACTGATTCAAACATCTGGATTCCTTGACTTTTTGCACAAACTTACAACACCAAAAATGTTAAGCATTGAATCACGATTCTGAATATGTAAAGAACTCCTCCTAACTCTCAGAAATGAGAGAGAATTTTATCATTCCCAAATATTAACCTAACTTTTTATCAATATTCAGACCTTAAATTCTCACAGCATATGCAAAATAAATGACAAGTAAAGGTATGTACAGTTTCAGGGGCATGAGTAGAACACTTCTTATTCACAAACCTAGAGCTAACAATGCCTACATTAAGAGTTAGAAGTTCATGAATATACCTGCTCAGTTGGAATCGTGTCTGGCAATGGAGGAGTTTTCAGGGCAAGAAGATGATCTGTACAGCTTCCTTGGAGTCCAGGGATGCTATTCCAAGTTTTACTTTGCTTTGAAACTAGCTGAATCGAGTTGTAGCACTCCACCTGCAAAACAAGAAAATGGTGGTGTGGCCTAGGAGTGTTACAGGTCGTGTTTGGGGTTTGGATTAGCTTCAAGGGATGTTGTGGGATGTATTTAAGGTGGTTTTAGCAAGAGTGCATGGAAGGTTTGAACTGGGGAACTCAAACTGCAGCAGATGCTCTGTTTGGGCAGTTTGAGGGTGATTCTGGGAATGGGGAGGTATTGGAGATGTTAGAGTCGTGTTTCAGCTTAGGATGGATCTTTAGAATATGCTTGACAAGTTTGCTTAAGGCCTGGTTAGCTGATATGAGAGTTGGTGTACAAAATGCAAGCTTTCTTACCCTTTAAGCAACAAATGTCCAAGTTGGTTTTTAGACAGGTAGAGGCCCCCCTAATATGCTGCAAACCATGGCATTGATCAGTGTAATTAGTTCCTAAACTTGTGCCAAGGGGATTTGAACTGTACTTCTTGGATTTGCATTTTGACATAAAGCTCACTTTTGCAAAAATGGTTAAAGTGCTTTATCTATTTTGGGATTAAACCATTATGCAATGCTTGAACACATAGAATATGGTCTTGGCACAAAGAGTTTGCATTAAATTTATGAGTGTTGGATGGTTTAGAGGCCTGTAATCAAGGAAAGCATGCTGATTTGAAAAATTGCACAAGTTATGAACATGTACATGGCCATGAATCAAAGTGACTTTTTCCCAACTTGCCAAATTCGATTCTCCCTAACCATGAGGTTGTTTGATGAGTTCTTGGACATTTTGGAAATCTTGGAATGTGTAATACAATCCATATTTGAAATGCAAATTGAAATTCCAAGTGGAAGTATGTGGAAAATGGTCTTGAAGTTAGGTAAAAACCTTGCCTAAAATAGGTCAAATTTTCTCTAAGTTAAGAATGGTTTGGTACCCTTGTTCCAAAAATTGTAACTTGAGATACAAGCTTCTTTTGGGAAAACTTTGTGAATAAAAGTTGTATATTATGCAATAGGCTACAACTTTCATGTTTTGACTTTTGCTTTAATCCAAATGAATCTTGGTGAGAAAGTGGGGCAAAGTTAGGAAAAAATTAGGGTTTTTCATAACTTAGAAAAATTCTAAGTTATGAAAAATCTTCATTTCAAACCCTAATTTGCATTTCTTGATTTCTTGATGAACAAGTTTCATGATTTGACATGTTTTGATGAAAAATGAATCTTGACATTTGATTTTGACCAAAAAGTCAAAGTTTGACTTTTCAGTATACAATCAAAATTGATCAATTGACTGGGAAATTCAACTGTCAATCTTGTGTATTTGGGATCTTTTGAACTTGTTGAGCATGTCAAGACAATTCCATGGGGTCCTTGAGTCCATATGTGAGCTTGGTTTGCCATTGGCTAGGTCAAACAATCAAAATTTGCCTTTGTGCAGTCAAAACCCTAAAAATGACCATTTTGCCCTTTTGATGATCTGATCAAATTTCTTGTGGAATTGTGATCCAAACTTGATCAAATGGTCCATGTGAGTTTATAATGTTGATGTGGGTCAATTTTCATGAGATTTGACTGTCAATTGGCCACGATTGACTTTTTTCCCCAATACAGCTGATTTCTAGGTCAACTGTCCAATTGACAAGGCAAAATTTGGAATCAAGACTTGAAAGTTGGTATGGATAAACTTGGGAGTCCAATATGAAGCATGAAAGTCATCTTAGGAATTTTAGGTCAAAACATCTTTGTGCAAACACAAACCCTAATTTGGGTCAACAGTGCAAGGAGGAGTATTGAGCAGATGAAACCCTAACTGGATCTTGAGCTTCAAGGGCTTTGTGATGAGAAATTAATGAGAAATGGGAGGGCAAATTTTGGGGTACAATAGTTGCCCCTGTTCAATCTTCTTGAATCCGAAGAGTTAGATTGACAAGTTTGCCTTTCGCGACTCGAGGGTAAAAGGAGATTGGACACTAGAGTGCCCTTAAATTTGCACTCGTCAAAGCAATGGATGCGGGAATGGGCTTAGAGATGCATTTGGAGATGGGATTAACGATGCCATCGGGAGGAGTGACATAAACTTGTCGGGGATGGGCTTAAAGATGCCATCTGGAATGAGTATCAGAAAGGTGTCCATGCTTAGGACCGTCTCTGAACTGGGGTCTGAATAAGCAATAGATTGACATCCGTATCTGGAGGCATCCGTAAACTGTTTTCAGGGGTTGAGAAGAGTCTGAACAAGCGATAGATTAACATCCGTTGTTGGGAAGAATCTGTAAACTGTTTTCAGAAGTCTGGAGAAGAATCTGAACAAGCGATAGGTTAACATCCGTTACTTGGAGAACCCGTAAACTGTTTTAAGAGGTCTTGGAGTTGAATAAGCAATAGAGCAACATCCGTTGTTGGGAAGAGTCCGTAAACTGTTTTCAGAAGTCTTGGAGAAGAATCTGAACAAGCGATAGGTTAACATCCGTTACTTGGAGAACCTGTAAACTGTTTTCAGAGGTCTTGGAGTTGAATAAGCAATAGAGCAGCATCCGTTGTTGGGAAGCGTCCGTAAACCGTTTTCAAAAGTTGCGTCTGAACAAGCGATAGATTAACATCCGTTGTTGGGAAGAATCTATAAACTGTTTTCAGAAGTCTTGAGAAGAAACTGAACAAGCGATAGGTTAACATCCGTTACTTGGAGAACCCGTGAACTGTTTTCAGAAATCTTAAGGTTGAAGAGGAACCGGTGTAGGGTTTCCTGATGATGAGCTCGTGTAAAAACTGCATCCGGATGAATCTGGAATAAGCATTAGAATGTTGCCATGTCTGGGTCACATCTGAATTATTCCTGGGAAGAATCTCGGCGGATAATGATTTTTGTCTGTCGACTGATCTTACCTGAAAAGGTAAAGAGTTAGTTATATGCAATGTCATGATGCATGATACAATGTATGTTATATGATATGAATGTAAATGGATGTGCATGTAAGGTGGAGAGCTGTCTTGCAAAGGATAGATGAATCCGAGATGGCTGAAGATAAAAGTATGTTGACTGCTGCCGGGAAGAATAATTCCTGGTTGTTGCTGGGGAATAAGGAGCTTGGGTTGTATACCAATCTTCTGGGGAATCCCTGCCTCGAGGAGATCTTTGCTGGAGAATTTTTGAATACACTGAGGAACTGACAACTGAAAGTCTTTAGATTTGCTTGGGGAATACCAGACCTTCAAACGTCGAGGGGCCTTGGAACCACTTGAGGGGACTTGGAATTTCCTTGATGACTTGCAGGGTAAAGGAATTTCTGATGATTTCTACTTGGGATTTTAGAACATGGTAGACTTAAGCTAAGGGGATAAGACTGAGAATTTCTAGTCTAGCGAGAAACATTTCTGTGGGGAAAAGGTTCACTAGTCTGGCTCTACTGGGGATTGATAGTTTGAAGTTTTAGCTCTGCTGGGGCTATTGGAACTTAGTTCTGAGGGGAATTGAGTTCTGGAGGATTCTCTGGCTGGGGATAACAAAGATAAACTCCTCTGGGGATTGTATTGATAAGTTATGCTGGGGAACTTTGATGAACTCTGCTGGGGACAGGAAGAAATTTGCCGAGTGCAATCTTTCGTGGCAATAAGCTGAGGATAACCCAATTATAAGCCCTTGTGAGGAATAATTTTGAATAAGGCTTGGGAGAGACGTTTGTATTCTGCAGGGGATAAGCTTCCTGAATCTACGGGGGATAAGCTTCAAGACTTGCTGGGGATATGGATTCCCAATCTCCTGGGGATTTCCTTTGAAAAGGGTACCAAGATATCCAACTGCACCTTCAACCTATCAGTAATCCTCTTTCTTGATTCATAAGGAAATAATTATGTTCAAATGCATATGCCTATTTAACAAAACATTGGACGTTTCTCAAAATAAAACAATTAGTGCAAGAGAAAGAGAAAAAAGGAAATGACACAAATTTCTGGGAAGAGTATTTGTATTAACTTTCTCTGAGTATATTTGTACAAAGGAGACAATCATCCTAGTAAGAGGATTTTGTCGTAAATATTGAAAGATTTATACAAAACAAAGATGGCTATGTGAAATAATTCCATGGGATTCCATTCCGCTATAGCCTTCACAACTCTGAATATCAGTCCATTCAATGCTTCGTTCGCTGATGAATGGATTGATCAGAAACCTGGAACTGGTTGATGAGGAGATTGTCTTTGAAGTGACCCGACGAGACATAGTCATACGCTTTAATTCCCTAACTTTTGCCTGAATCGCCCTTTCGGGTTTTCGATCCACCGGGAAACCCCTTTTTGCCCAAGCCGCCCTTTCGGGTTTTCGACTTATCGGGTTATTTTATGCGTAGTATCTTTTGACGATGTCTGCGTTCGCAGGGTGCGGCAAATCGTCGCCGTCCATGGTGGTCAGAATCATTGCACCACCAGAAAATATGCTCTTGATCACAAATGGTTCTTCATATGTAGGAGACCATTTGCCCCTGTGATCACTTTGCGGCAAGATAATCCGCTTGATTACGAGATCTCCGACTTGATACACTTGACGTCTGACTTTCTTATTGAAGGCCTTGATCATCCGTTTTTGATACGTCTGACCATGGCATATAGCAGCGAGTCGCTTCTCATCGATCAGATTGAGTTGATCAAGTCGGGTCTGCATCCAATCATCTTCATTCAAACCTGTGTCCTTCATAATCCTTAGAGAAGGAATCTGAACTTCCATAGGCAGGACAACTTCCATGCCATATACCAACGAAAATGGGGTTGCCCCGGTTGAAGTACGTGCCGTCGTACGGTATCCATGTAGAGCAAACGGTAACATCTCATGCCAGTCTTTGTAAGTGATTGTCATTTTCTGAATGATCTTCTTAATGTTTTTGTTCGCAGCTTCAACAGCACCGTTCATCTTCGGCCGATATGGAGATGAATTGTGATGATAAATCTTGAATTGTTCGCATAATGCGGTGATCATCGTGTTATTCATATTTGTACCGTTGTCTGTGATGATCCTGTCTGGAACACCGTACCGGCATATGAGATTTTGCTTGATGAAGCGGGCAACCACATTTTTAGTAACAGAGGCGAAGGAAGCTGCTTCGACCCATTTGGTGAAATAGTCAATGGAAACCAGGATGAAGCGATGTTCGTTGGAAGCCGTGGGTTTGATCTCTCTAATCATGTCAATTCCCCACATTGCAAACGGCCAAGGAGCAGTCAGAACGTTGAGAGGAACCGGAGGGATATGAACTTTGTCAGCGTAGACTTGACATTTGTGGCAAGTACGGGAATGTTGATGGCAGTCAGCTTCCATGGTAGACCAGTAATAGCCTGCCCTTAGGATCTTCTTAGCCATTGTATGCCCGCTCAAGTGAGTGCCAAATGTGCCACTGTGTATCTCAGTCATGATCAACTCTGCTTCAGCTTTGTCTACGCATCGGAGTAATACACAATCATGGCTTCGTTTGTAAAGGATGTCGTTGCTCAGGAAGAACTTAGCAGCGAATTTCCTTAAGAACTTCTTGTCATTTACGGAAGCTCCTTCGGGATAATCTCAAGTCTCGAGATACCTTTTGATTTCATGGAACCAGGGTTGTTCCACTACTTCTTCGGTATCAATCTCGTGACAATGCGCAGGTTCATCCATTCGCTCGATGGTGATTTGGGGAGCCTCGTTATCCCAGTTGAGTTTAAACATGGAGGACATTGTAGCTAGAGCATCTGCTAGCTGATTCTCTTCTCGCGGGAAATGCTCGAAGGTAATTTGCTTGAAATGAGGCAACAATGTCAAGACATGTTCTTTGTATGGGATAAGATTAGGATGCTTGGTATCCCACTCTCCTTTGATTTGACTGATAACCAAAGCCGAGTCCCCAAATACGATCAAAGATTTTATCCCCAAGTCTATAGCAGCCTTGAGACCAAAGATTCAAGCTTCATACTCAGCCATGTTGTTTGTGCAGCTGAAGCAAAGTCGGGCCGTGAAAGGTGTGTGACAACCTTCCGGAGAAATGAGTACTGCGCCGATACCGTTTCCAAGTGCATTTGAAGCACCATCAAAGTACAGGGTCCATCAGGATCCTTTTTCGGGTCCGTCATGCGGTCCGTTACTTTCAATGTTGTCCAAATTCGTGATGTCCTCGTCTGGGAAGTCAAATCTCATGGGTTGATAATCTTCGATAGCTTGATGAGCCAGATGGTCAGCTAGTACACTCCCTTTTATAGCTTTTTGAGTGGTGTACTGGATGTCATACTCAGTTAGGATCATTTTCCATCTAGCTATCCTTCCAGATAAGGCGGGCTTTTCGAAGATATACTTGATAGGATCCATTTTGGAAATCAACAGGGTAGTATGAGTCAACATATACTGTCTTAGTCGGCGAGCAGCCCATACCAAAGCGCAGCAAGTTTTCTCGAGCAGTAAGTAACGAGTCTCACAGTCGGTAAACTTTTTGTAAGGTAATAAATAGCATGCTCTTTTCGACCAGACTCGTCATGCTGGCCCAAAACACACCCCATTGAGTTATCCAAGACGGTCAGATACATGATCAATGGTTTTCCTTCGACGGGTGGCATCAGAATTGGAGGTTCTAGCAAATACTCCTTGATTTTATCAAAAGTAGCTTGGCAATCGTCGTTCCATTCGACTACCTGATCTTTCTTCAAGAGTTTGAAAATTGGCTCACAGGTAGAAGTTAGATGAGAGATGAATCTGGAAATATAGTTCAAGCGCCCCAAGAACCCTCTAACCTCCTTTTCAGTACGGGGAGCAGGCATCTCTTGTATTGCTTTCACTTTTGCTGGATCGACTTCAATGCCTTTGTTGCTTACAATGAATCCTAGAAGTTTACCAGACCTAACTCCAAAAGTGCACTTACTTGGATTCAGCATGAGTTTGTATTCTTTCAACCTGGCAAACAGCTTTTCTAGATGTTCAAGGTGCTCTTCCTCTGTTTGTGACCGAGCTATCATATCGTCTACGTAAACTTCAATCTCATGATGTATCATATCATGAAACAAAGCTACCATGGCACGTTGATAAGTTTCCCCTGCGTTCTTCAGCCCGAACGGCATCACCTTGTAACAGAAAGTGCCCCATTGTGTGACAAAAGTTGTTTTCTCCATGTCCTCGGGGGCCATTTTGATTTGATTGTGGCCCGAGAATCCATCCATGAAGGAAAACACTTTGTGCTAAGCTGTGTTGTCGATCAAAATGTCAATGTGTGGAAGTGGAAAATCATCTTTGGGGCTGGCCCTATTCAAATCCCGGTAGTCCACACACATCCTGACTTTGCCATCTTTCTTAGGTACTGGCACGATGTTAGCGACCCATTGAGGATAGGACGTAACAGCCAGAAATCCAACGTCGAATTGCTTCATCACTTCTGCTTTGATTTTTTTAGACATGTCAGGCCTCATTCGGCGGACTTTTTGCTTGATCGGTGGACAATCCTCTCTTGTGGGAAGACGGTGAACCACGATGTCTGTGTCTAAACCCGGCATGTCTTCATAAGACCAAGCGAAGATTTCAACATACTCATTCAACAATTGTATCAGGCGTTCCTTGACACTTGGTTCCAGATTGGCGCCCACCTGCACCTCCTTCCGGTCTTCCTCGGTTCCCAAGTTGACAGTTTCCAATGACTCCTCGTGCGGTAAGATGGCCCTTTCCTCTTGCTGTAAAAGTCTGGCTAGTTCCCCTGGTACTTCACAACCTTCGTCATCTTTATACTCGGCTTGATTGACCAGATCTTCAGAGTTATTGAAGGATATAGCGGAATAGTCACCCATGGAATCCGGAGTGGATGGGTACCTGCATTTGTGAGTGTGGGTGTGTGTAAGGGATAGCCATCCTTAAACAAAAAATGCAAAAGGAAAGAAAATGAACATAAGCAGTTTATCAAATGAAAAACGTCCAATGAATCATTAAACATGGCATATGGATATGAAAAATAATCAAAACCCTTACAAATGGACCTACATGCCCCGGGCAAGGCATGAGATGAAAAAGATAGTGTACGTATTGTTCGAAAATAAATATTACAGACCAAATTGGAAATGTTTGACAGATAATTTACTGATGAATAAAAGTGATGGGGACAAAGTCTTTTGCCTCCCAGTTGCACAATCCTCCTTTGATAGTTGGGTAAATCCACTCTTCGATGTTTCTCTCTTTGTCTTCGTCCTCCAAAGCGTTGATTCCGTAGGGAGAAATTTTGACTGGCGCCCTTTCAATCTTCGACCGGCGCATAGCTTTCTGGCCCGCGGTAGTGAACCCTAATCCAAATTTGTCAGTCTTATGTGGAATATCAGGCAATTGCCCCCATGCTGAATTCTTCCCCTCCTTTATTGCGGCCCTTGCGTCCTCCAGAGATGCCATCCTGGCCATCTGCCTCGGTGCTTCAGCTGCCAACTTTGCTACTGTTATTTCAGGAAGGACTTCTTCGAAATGCTGGAAAGGCGTCTCAATGAACTCCCCCTCTACCTCCACATACCGGAAGGAATTCAAGTGGCTGATCATGTACTCCTCTTCACCATGGACGGTTATAATCTTTCCCTTGACAGGATACTTCAACATCTGATGTAAGGAGGAGGTGACTGCCCCAGCATGGTGTATCCAAGGCCTACCCAACAAGCAAGAGTATGACGGACGGATGTCCATCACATAGAAATTAGATTTAAACACCTCAGTGCCTATCTTGATGGGAATATCAACCTCCCCATGGACCATTCTCTTCGAACCATCGAAAGCTTTGACAACAATATCACTCGGTTTCAACTCCAACCCTTCACAATCTAGTCGGTCCAAAGCTTTCTTAGGCAGTACATTCAGCGACGAACCAGTGTCGACCAAGACATGTGCGAGAGTAGTTCCTCGGCACTCGACTGAAATGTGCAAAGCATCATTGTGGTTTCTACCTTTAGGAGTTAGGTCGGCATCAGAGAAACCTAATCCATTGTCCGTAGTAAGGCTAGCCACGCAATTTTGAAATTGATCTGCAGAGGTTTCCTGGGGCACATGGGCTGCCTTCAGGAATTTTATCAGAGCTTTAGCGTGCGCTTCCGAGCAAAGTAGCAGTGCCAGCATGGAGATCTTTGAGGGGGTTTGCCCCAGCTGTTCTACCACATCATAATCACTCCTTTTTATTATCTTCAAGATCTCATCCATTTCCTTCTTGGAGGTTTCCGGGATGACCAAGGGTTGAGCCCTCGTCCTGACGAGCTCATCTTGGATTCCCTTACCTTTATCAGCAGTGGTAGGAGGGACAGTACTAGGAACAACAACATCTTCAAGCAAAGGGGTTCTAGCAGAGAGTTTTATTGGTGCAGGGATGACCTTGTCAGTAGATGAGGGTCCAAAGATTGCTCTTGGAGGGGCAATCTCTGGAGAAAATATTCTCCCGCTCCGGGTGATTTTGCTCGTGCCTGCAATGTTTCTAATGCTGGCTTCTTCATCATCCGAACTTTCTTCGGTTATTTCGATTTGTTTAATACCATGGTAGTAGACGTCACCGCCATAGTTCCATGGTATTGACTTCTCAGAAACATAGGGGACAGGCCCTGGCATTGTTATCTTTAGAGGAACAGATTTCGTAGCTGGTGTAATCTTAACAGGCTTTTTGACGGCCTTGGAAAGATTGGCGTGAATGGTTATGATTGAGACATCTTCAGTATGGGTTGGAACAGCAGAAACTTTTTCAAACAAAATTTGTCGACTATCCATTAGGCCTTGGATACCTTTCTTCAGTAACGGACAGTCAAACGGCAGAGAGTAACAACAATAGCAGTCTTCTTTACATCCCGGGAAGATCCCGACCCTTAACAGATTCAACTTGATGGTTAACAATGGAGTTATCAGATCATTGACATCAGCAACATACAAATCTTCTTCAATGGCATTGACATTTCGGCCGTGCTTCGGCATGGGAGCAGATATCACATTAGGCTTCTCCGGAGCGTCAAACTCCACCTCCTTCGCCTCTATCAGGTCTTGGATTTTATGCTTGAGTGCCCAGCAATCATTGGTGTCGTGCCCGACACTGTCAGAATGGTAGGCGCATTTAGCATTAGGATGATAATGTCGAGAGGACGTATTCACATTTTTTGGTGCCTCTTTGATAGTGGCGAGATTCAACTTCAACAGATGGGGAAGCACTTGCGCTGGAGTCATATTAATGCGGGTGAACTGCCGTTGTGGCCGTTCCACCCGTTGTTGATTTGGTCTGGACTGGTTATAGCGAGGCTGCTCACTTGAAGGATTTTGAATCATTACGGCCCCCACGGTCGGCCGACGCTCAGTCTTCCCTACTCTTCTCTGAGAATATACCACAGCCGTTTCCTTCTTGAAAGGTTTCTTCTCAACACTTGCAGCAACACCCTTCTGAATTTTTCCTGACTTGATGCCAGCTTCTATTCTTTCGCCTGTTAAGATCAAATCGGTAAACCCCGCGGAAGAGTTACCAATCAGATGATTGAAAAATGGCCCAGATAAGGTCCCTAGAAACATATCAACAAGTTCACGGTGGTTTAAAGGAGGCTGCACCCTGCCAGCCAAATCCCTCCACTTTTGTGCATATTCTTTGAATCCTTCGCCTGTTCCTAGTGACATACCCTGAAGTTGGGTACGAGTAGGAGCAAGGTCAGAATTGTACTGATATTGTTTGTAAAAAGCGGTGGCCAAGTCTTCCCAATTTCGGACGCTGGTTCCCTCTAGCTGATAAAACCACTCCAATTGAGCCCCAGAAAGGTTGTCTTGAAAGAAATGGATCCAAAGGTTTTGATCTGCCGTATAGGGTTGGATCTTTCTCACGTAGGACCTGAGATGCATTTTTGGACAGGACAGCCCATCATACCTCACAAAAACTGGCACTTTGAACTTTGGGGGAATCACAATCCCGGCAACCAAACCCAAGTCTTCAAAATCCAAACCCGGCACTCTCTGTAGCTCCATGGCGGCCAACCTGTCTTCTAAACCTTTGTATTTATCATCAGCTGGAGGGTATTGCTGATCAGAGTAGTCTTCATCCTCTTCGACCTCCTCTTCTTCCACATCGGACTCGGAAGGTACCGCAGCCCCACCTCCTTTACTGGTCCCTTCATCAGAAGTAGGAGGAAATTCAAGCACTCTTCTGGCCTCTCCGTCAAATCTTCTCCCTAGAGTAGCCACCCCGAGTCTCTTTTTCTTCTTTTTCACTGGGTCTTTATTCCCCAGCAAGGTCTTGAGATCCTCCTGACCCTTAGCCAAGGTCGTCAGGAGTTGCTGGAACTGTGCATTTTGAGCTTGCAGGTCTTTGACTGTTTGCTCGAGATCCATCCTACTGAAATAAACAGCAGACAGATAAGGAAACCTGGCGTGAGACCTGCTTATGCACATGATGAATGATATGCTTATGTATGCAATGCATTCAAGGATTTAGAATATTCAAACTTGTTGTAGACAAAAAGGAACGCACGTCATATTAATAAGAAGAAATTTGTTAGTACATAAATGCCCCATGGGCCAAATATTACAAAAACTTCTCAAGGTAGAAAGACATTGCGCATCCTCTTTGGTGCGATGTAGGTGTTGAGGACCTCTTGCTCATGGAGTCATCGGATAAGCTCTAGAACCTTCTTCTCGCTAGCGTAGAAGCTGGCTTCAAAAGTGTTCCGTTCCTCCTTGAGCTGAATCCAACTTTTCTGCATTTCCTCCCACGATGTAGGCATGTCAGGATGTAGGACGGTGTAGGGAACCTCTCCTTCATTGACGGGCTCTTTAATCACAGGGAGAACATGAGGGTAAGACATCATTAGACTCTGGGCTCGGGCTCGTACCCACTTGAGATAAGGCTCAAGAGGGATGGAGTTCTTGTGTCCCAGAGTCTTGCTATCAACCTTGTTGGGCATCCTCCAAGCTCTGATGAATCTTTGGTGAAGTCCTTGCACATCGTTGTCGAAGTCAAAAACTAGGTCAGGAATCAACATGTCATGAGGGCCGTCCCTCCGTGCATATCCAAATTGCCTCAAAGCTAGGCAAGGGTTGTAGGTGATACCTCCTCTGATTCCAAGTAAAGGAACATTAGGAAACTCTCCACAACGATCGACGATGATGACATTTTCTCTGGACCGAGAACACCAATGTACATCAGAGTGAGTAAGACTCATCAACCGTTGGGACCACCTTGAGCCTTGGTCATTCTTCAAGACAGATTGTGGAAGGTGCGAAATAAACCACCTTGCAAGGAGAGGAGTACAGCACATGAGAACACCCCTCTTTCTCATTGTTCGTGTGTAAAATGAGTGAAGGATATCCCCAAGCAATGTTGGTATTGGATTTATGGACAAGAAGATTTTGACGGCGTTGACATCTACCAATTGATCAGAATTTGGGAACAAGACCAACCCATAGATAAGGAGTGCCACAATTTCTTCAAAGGCTTGTAGCTCCAATGAATTCCAACATTCTTGTGCCTTCTCAAACAAGAATTTTGCTAAGAATCCTTTGACACCGCTTCTGGTTTCCCAATGCCCCTTGATGTCGGATGGTTGTAGATGTAATGCTCGAGCAACATCTTCCGGCTTTGGTTCCTTTTCCGTACCGTTGAAGGGTAGTTAATTAAGGATAAGGATTCTTAGGAGTTGAGAAAACTCCTCCAAAGTGGGTACCAACTGATAGTCAGGGAAAGTGAAACAGTGGTGAAGAGGGTCAAAGAACTGGAATAGCACTTTCATCATGTCTTCTTCAATGTTGGTGTTGACTAAGCTGAGCAGTCTACCATGTCTTTCACTGAAGGATGAGCTTTCCGGAATTCTTGAGGTGAGCTCCTTGAGTTGAGGAGAGATTCTCACAAGGTTGACTTGAATGGTTTTTCTGCGAGGAATTTCCATGACCTACAAAACAAGAACAAAGATGAAGATCCAAACCCTTGAAATGGTTAGTGAATGCATATGATGCTTTATGATGTTTATGATGTATGCACAAAACATATCTACAAGCAAATCACACCAAACCCTAGTTTCAGGCATGCATGGGGTTTCATAGGTAAGTACCCTCTTGAGTGTAGTTGGCTTAAAAACCTGTCCTATAAATAGTAACCGGGTTCTAAGGAGCTCAATATCATTGGATTGTTTTCAATGTTCATTGTTTTGGTTTAGCCACTTAACTAGCGACCAAAATATTCCAAGAAAACAACCCTCGATGAGTGTAGTATCGAGTATCTACCAACTTCGGACTGCACCAAAGCCGGTCATCTCACTACCCCTAATAAAAGGCCAAGATGGTCAAGTAAGGTTCTAGGTCATTAGTGCTTAGTGACATCACTCAGCGGCCCCGTACTCTCCTTGATTGAACTTAAGGGTTACCGGTACTCACAAATATGTCACACTAATATAGCTATTGCTTCGACCGTGTCGGTATACCCCGCACAGTTTCCACAACGTATTGCTATCTATGAATGTTTCCTCAAATCTGGGTGTAGGATTGCAAACCCAAACAAGAGAGCCAAGATATAAAGCAATCAAATCAAACAATTAGTCATGCAAGAGGGTGATCTAAGCCCTAAGGTTACTCCACTTTTAAGTTTCTCCCCAGCAGAGTCGCCAGTTCTGTGATACGGTGGGAGAACTGACTATGGTTTTGCATTTGTTTTCGCAAATGTTTCGGTTGAGCAAGAGTCGCCACCGACTTTTTATTTTATCCTAAGGAAAGGTTTAAAAAGCACAGCAAAAACCTTTGAGATTTTTTCTTGGGTTCGGGGAGTAGATTATAGAAAGGGAAGGTATTAGCACCCTTTCTATCCATGGTTATCCATGGGCTCTTAGGTACTTGCTTAGATCAACTTTCCTTGGTTTTCAATTTGTTTGAAATGGTGCTTTGTGTGTGGTTTTGAAAAGGTTTTGAAAAAAGATTCCTTGTTTAGGCTACCCTTGTAACAATTCTTTACTCGAATGTTTTACAAAAGGTGTTTGTCTTTTTGAAAAGATGTTTCAAGGTTTTTTTGAAAGTTTGTTTTGAAAGTGTTTGTGAAGTGTGGTTTGAAAAATAGGCAAGTGTTTTTGTTTTGCAATTTGACAAGTACTTAAGAGTCATCTACCCTAAAGTTCTCAAAGATCTTTGCTACGTTTTAACCCTTTTAACAATTTTGTTCCACCATTGCATTTGGTGGACAATCTTGTGTTAGGATGTGAAAGGGACGGGCGCGGGTCATCGTTTAGACCATAATTGCAATGGTGCCAAGTATCTTTGGGAAATTTTTCCTTGAAAGGGACTTGATCATTTTAGGCAACTTTTCGAAAGCGTCATCGAGGGACTATGATCATTTGAATTGTGTTTGTTTTGCCCAAAGAGACCTAACATGTAATATGGCCCATTTATTGAAGGCAACAAGTGGAGTACCCTAGGGGTGCATGTGTGATATGTGTTGTCCATTTTCATGCTTGTTTATCTTGAAATTAGGTCAAACTATTTTTGTTCTTTTTATTTGCATACAAACCCTAATTCTAACATGGTATATTTAGAAAGCATTAAAGTGCGAAAAATAAAGTTCTAAACTATTACAACACAATATGGGAAGGGGGGTACAAATGTTCAAATGGGGGGATTTGACAAGGAATTTAAACCTAGCTATTACATCAATTTGGAATTATTTACAAGATAATTGATTGCACAAATTAAATAGAAATAAAATAAATATGCAAGATGCAAAAGGGTTTTTTATATGTATGGAAAAAAAGTATTTTTATATGTCAAATAAACAAAATAAAAAGTATTATTTTTTGGAGTTTTTTATGTTTAGGGCAAAACCCTAATTTTATTAAATAAAATGTAATTATTTAATATATACAAGTTTATTTATTATATACAAAAATAAAATAAAAATGAAGTATATTTACAACAAAGTATTTTTTGGGGTCAAATATTAATAAAAGAAAAAAAAATTATGTATTTTTGTATTTTTGTCCTAGATATTCTAATAAATATATATATTTGTATTATTTTCTAAATATGTATTATATATATAAAATAATAATATTTAATATTTATAAAAAAAAAGTATATTTTATATAACATATTTTCAGAAGATAAAACAAAATGAAAATAAAATGTGTTTATATTATTTTTTCTATTTATTCTAAATAATAATATTATGTACTTATTTACATACAAATATCAATGTGAACAAATAAATGCCTAAAAAATATAAAAATGGTGTAAAAAATATTTTTTAGGTTCTTAATATTTTTAGCAAAAATAAATAAATCAGAATAAAAAAGGAAAAGTCAAAAAATTATTAAAACAAACAAAATGGGCTCAGGGGGTGTGAAAGTAATAACATGGTGCAAATAAGAAAAACAAAAACAGGCCCAGCCCAACAAGTCCTTCTTCAACCTCCAGCCAGAAATTGTTCAAAAAACGCGCGCCTGTACACTTATTCAAACATCTGGATTCCTTGACTTTTTGCACAAACTTACAACACCAAAAATGTTAAGCATTGAATCACGATTCTGAATATGTAAAGAACTCCTCCTAACTCTCAGAAATGAGAGAGAATTTTATCATTCCCAAATCTTAACCTAACTTTTTATCAATATTCAGACCTTAAATTCTCACAGCATATGCAAAATAAATGAAAAGTAAAGGTATGTACAGTTTCAGGGGCATGAGTAGAACACTTCTTACTCACAAACCTAGAGCTAACAATGCCTACATTAAGAGTTAGAAGTTCATGAATATACCTGCTCAGTTGGAATCGTGTCTGGCAATGGAGGAGTTTTCAGGGCAAGAAGATGATCTGTACAGCTTCCTTGGAGTCCAGGGATGCTATTCCAAGTTTTACTTTGCTTTGAAACTAGCTGAATCGAGTTGTAGCACTCCACCTGCAAAACAAGAAAATTAAAATGGTGGTGTGGCCTGGGAGTGTTACAGGTCGTGTTTGGGGTTTGGATTAGCTTCAAGGGATGTTGTGGGATGTATTTGAAGTGGTTTTAGCAAGAGTGCATGGAAGGTTTGAACTGGGGAACTCAAACTGTAACAGATGCTCTGTTTGGGCAGTTTGAGGGTGATTCTGGGAATGGGGAGATATTGGAGATGTTAGAGTCGTGTTTCAGCTTAGGATGGATCTTTAGAATATGCTTGACAAGTTTGCTTAAGGCCTGGTTAGCTGATATGAGAGTTGGTGTACAAAATGCAAGCTTTCTTACCCTTTAAGCAACAAATGTCCAAGTTGGTTTTTAGACAGGTAGAGGCCCCCCTAATGTGCTGCAAACCTTGGCATTGATCAGTGTAATTAGTTCCTAAACTTGTGCCAAGGGGATTTGAACTGTACTTCTTGGATTTGAATTTTGACATAAAGCTCACTTTTTCAAAAATGGTTAAAGTGCTTTATCTATTTTGGGATAAAACCATTATGCAATGCTTGAACACATAGAATATGGTCTTGGCACAAAGAGTTTGCATTAAATTTATGAGTGTTGGATGGTTTAGAGGCCTGTAATCAAGGAAAGCATGCTGATTTGAAAAAATGCACAAGTTATGAACATGTACATGGCCATGAATCAAAGTGACTTTTTCCCAACTTGCCAAATTCAATTCTCCCTAACCATGAGGTTGTTTGATGAGTTCTTGGACATTTTGGAAAGCTTGGAATGTGTAATACAATCCATCTTTGAAATGAAAATTGAAATTACAAGTGGAAGTATGTGGAAAATGGTCTTGAAGTTAGGTAAAAACCTTGCCTAAAATAGGTCAAATTTTCTCTAAGTTAAGAATGGTTTGGTACCCTTGTTCCAAAAATTGTAACTTGAGATACAAGCTTCTTTTGGGAAAACTTTGTGAATCAAAGTTGTAGATTATGCAATAGGATACAACTTTCATGTTTTGACTTTTGCTTGAATCCAAATGAATCTTGGTGAGAAAGTGGGGAAAATTTAGGAAAAAATTAGGGTTTTTCATAACTTAGAAAAATTCTAAGTTATGAAAAATCTTCATTTCAAACCCTAATTTGCATTTCTTGATTTCTTGATGAACAAGTTTCATGATTTGGCATGTTTTGATGAAAAATGAATCTTGACATTTGATTTTGACCAAAAAGTCAAAGTTTGACTTTTCAGTATACAGTCAAAATTGATCAATTGATTGGGAAATTCAACTGTCAATCTTGTGTATTTGGGATCTTTTGAACTTGTTGAGCATGTCAAGACAATTCCATGGGGTTCTTGAGTCCATATGTGAGCTTGGTTTGCCATTGGCTAGGTCAAACAGTCAAAATTTGCCTTTGTGCAGTCAAAACACTAAAAATGACCATTTTGCCCTTTTGATGATCTGATCAAATTTCTTGTGGAATTGTGATCCAAACTTGATCAAATGGTCCATGTGAGTTTATAATGTTGATGTGGGTCAATTTTCATGAGATTTGACTATCAATTGGCCACAGTTGACTTTTTTCCCCAATACAGCTGATTTCTAGGTCAACTGTCCAATTGACTGGGCAAAATTTGGAATCAAGACTTGAAACTTGGTATGGATAAACTTGGGAGTCCAATATGAAGCATGAAAGTCATCTTAGGCATTTTAGGTCAAAACATCTTTGTGCAAACACAAACCCTAATTTGGGTCAACAATGCAAGGAGGAGTATTGAGCAGATGAAACCCTAACTGGATCTTGAGCTTCAAGGGCTTTTTGATGAGAAATCAATGAGAAATGGGAGGGCAAATTTTGGGGTACAACACATTGTTTCAACCATATCGGTCTACGCCGTACAATTTCCACAATCTATTGCTACTTACCTAAAAAGGTGTCCAAAATCCGGGTGGAGGATCAAAGCAAGCCCAAACAAGGAACCAAAAATGTAAAGAAAGCAAGTCAAACAAGGAAAGCAAGTAGATGTGATCTAGCCCTAAGGTAACCCCACTTTTAGGTATTTCCCCAGCAGAGTCGCCAGTTCTGTGATACGGTGGGAGAACTGAATTGGTTGTTTTGCATTTTATCACAAATGTTATGGATAGCAAGAGTCGCCACCGAATTTTGTTTTATCCAAAAGGAAAGGCTAAAAAGAACAGGAAAGACCTTTAGAGATGTTTTCTTGAGTTCGGGGGGTAGATTATGAAAAGGGAAGGTATTAGCACCCTTTTCATCCGTAGTTATCTATGGGATCTTTGTTACTTGCTAGATCACTTGCTTTTGTTTGAATGTGCTTGTGGTGTGGATTTTGAAAGTATTTTGAAAATGTGACTTTATAATGGTTCTCGTTTCTATAAGAACGCGTACAAAGGGTTGTTTTGAAAATAGTTCAAAGAGGTGTTTGTGGAGTGTGTTTTTGAAAGAGATTTTGAAAAGGTGCCTTTGTAATGGCTCTCGTTTCTATAAGAACGCGTACAAAGTGTTTGTCTTTTGAAAATGTTCTACCTACTCAAAAGGTCTTAAATTGTTCTTTTCTTCCTCCTTTAGATGTTGCTATCTTACCATTGATTGATAAGAGGCCCCATCGTTGGATGTGAAGGGACGGGCGTGGGACATTTGTATAGTCATAGAAGGAAACCTATGGGACATTTTAGCAATGTCGTTTAGGGACTAGATCGTTTACCGAAGGTAACATCGAGGGTCATCGAGGGACTATGATCTTTTATTGAGGGTCTTTGCTAAAACGCCCATGTTTCAGGGACATGACTATTTTTCCGATAGGAAACAAGTGGGATTACCCTAAGGGGTGCATGTGTGCAAAGTGTATTTGATTGCATGCATTCAGCCTTGATTAGGGTTATCTATTTGTTGATTTGATGTCTTTCCATACACACCCTAATTACTAATAATATATGAAAGCAATAAAAGTGCGGAAAAGTAAAGTCCTACACTATTACTACATTAAGGGGATGGGGTGTACAAATTTAAAAATGGGTATTGCAAGAAATTAAAGTCCTAATTATCTATTACAACCATATTGAAATAAAATACAAGAAATGTAAAATGGACTTGTTTTGTTTAAGTAAAGAAATAGGTTTGCTTAAGAAAATATTTTGATCTTTTTTGTTCTAAAATAAATAAAATAAAACATGTGAATATGAAATATTTTTGGCTTTTTTGATTATTTAAAAGCTAAAATAAGATAAATGAGAGAAAAAGGAGTTAGAATTAGCACATTGCTGAAACGAGAAGGAACAGAAGTTCTGACTCTGATACGCTGCAAGAGAGAAAATGTTAGTAGGAAAGTAAAAGCTCAGAAGTTCTGGGTCTGGGTACACCAAGTTCTGAGGTTTCTGGGAACAAAGGAAAATCTGAAAGTTCTGATTGCTGAGGGGGTATAGTAACTCTGGTGCAGTTGGGAATCTAGAAGATCTAATGTCACTGGCAGATCAAAAGTTTTGGCTATTTGAGAGAGTGAGGTGATAATGCTAATGGGTAAGGTTGTCTAGAAGTTCTGATTTAGGAATATTGTTTGCCAAATATATGGGTGAAAATTTCATTAAATAAACCTAAAAATATGCTTATGGGGTTAGAACCTAGGACCCTTAGTACTAATGTCTTATGCACATGCTTTCTACCATTGGGGTGGCTATACATCCGGTATTAGAAGTAAAAGCATAAACATGTATTAAAAAGTAAACTCTGATGATAATTTCCATCTCTTTCTTCATGCTAATCAGAACATCTGCAACTTAGTCATTTCTTAACAGAACATAAAACACATTCATAGAAATTATGGCAGGTTTCCATCATGGTTTCAGAAACATAAAAAAGTCAAGACTGTAAACCAGAAACAAGCATGTATCTGTTAATCCTAGTTTCCTTAAGAAGTTCTGAACTGATGTTCTCCCTATTTAGGCAGAGAAATATATGAAACCTCAGAATATGTATAGTATCGGAATCATGATGTCTACATTGTATTTTGGACATGCAAGTTTAACAATTCCTAAGTGATATGATGAGAGTCAACAAAAGCTTACCTTGCAGCTGGAGAAAGTCCTGTGAACCGGAGCCTGGTTATGACTGCTTGTAATGTTCTGGTCAGCTTCCTCACGTGCTCAGGATACTAGAACAAACTTTAACTTGGGTTACGAATGGTTGGGAAATACAGAAGCTGTATGGATGATTTGGTCAAGAAACACTTGAGGGAAGTTAGAGTTTGAATGCAAGAATAAAAAACTAGCAGGTTTTGTATTTATGTTTGCAGTTTCGGATTCCTGGAATATTTAGCAAGGTTTCAATGCTTTTTCTTTTAAGTTTTTTCGACTGGCCCCCTTCACAATTGCAAATGAAGTTTAATTTATAGGCAAGAAATTTGTAGCTTGGAGAAGTCAAAAGCACCAATGTCATGCTAGCGCGCTGGCTTATTCTTGAAGCAAGATAAACAAGTATGGTGGTTAGCAGCTTTTAGCCGTGCCTAAGCTGGATTTGTAAGCATCAATTAAGGAAAAGTACCCTTAAAATCAAAAGCAAAGCATGGGCCTAGCATACTCTTGTACCAAAGTTTGCTTTTTCAAGGACAACAATGTACTTCTATGTCACACGTGGGGAAATCTTTTGGATAAAAACTCAAAAGTGGTTGTGAGCATTAAATGATGATGAGATTTATCAAACCAGAAATCCTGCAATGTGAGATTATGCATCATAGCTTAATTCTGGGTCAGAAGTTCAGCATCAGCGCAACTTAGAACCAACATCCAACTTATGATCCTTTAATCTCTTTGCTCCAGCATGTTCTGAGCGAGTTCTCAGACTTTCCAGAAAGCTTATGACATGCTTTGTACGCCCTCTTTGAATTAATCTTGTAACTTCTGACTGAACCTATGTGAAAACTGGCCCGGAAGTTGTAGACAACTTCTGACTTGAAAATGCTCATAATTTACTAAGTGCCTAAGTTTCAGAGACGTGTCTTTGAAAACGTACAACTTGAAATCCCAACACTTCTAGAAGAAGTTCTGTTCTTCAATGTTTTGGGTCTCATTGAGATCTAAAACTCTTGTGTTAGAAGTTCTTTCAGAATCAGCTTGCATCATGGTGGAAATCTGGCCAGAAGTTCTGAATTTGTCATATTTCTTAAACACTTAGAAAAATTCTAAGTATTTAGAATTTTGACTTTTCCAAAGTAATTTTGACTTTTGAATTTCTTGATGAAACAAACTTCATATTTCAACCTGTCTTGATGAAATATGACTCTTGAAACATGACTTTGATCCAAAAGTCAAAGTTTGACTTTTCAGTATGCAAATGACCATTTTTCCCTTGTGAATGACTTTCTTGGAAAAATTTTAATTCAAGGCTTGGAATTGGATTGAAGAAAACCCGAGGGTTCAGGGTGATCCTTTGAGAAATGAGAGGGAAAATTTTGGGGTACAACAGGTGCTAACACCTTCCCTTTCCATAATCTACCCCCCTTACTCTGAATATCTCAAAAAAGGTTTTTTTTCTGTTCTTTTCACCCCTTCCTTTGTTGGATAAAAGAAAAGTCGGTGGAGACTCTTGCTTACCGCACATTTGCGAATACGAAACACAAACCAATATTTAACAGTCGATTCTGCCACCGTATCACAATCACCTTTGAGCATTTTCCATGAGAAGAAAATCAATTAGCGTACGCGCTAGCTACAATGTCATCCATGTTCAAGGTCAAGTGGGATAATGAGGCTCCTCAGATCACCATTGAGAGGATGGACGAGCCAGCATACTATCACGAGATTGGTACTAAAGATGTAGTGGACAAGCCTTGGTTCCATGAAGTCAAAAGATATCTCGAAAGCTAAGAATATCCTGAAGGAGCTTCGGTCAATGATAAGAAGTTCTTAAGAAGGTTCTCTGCCAAGTTCTTCCTCAGTAACTGGATCCTCTACAAGCGCAATCATGACTCTACCTTGCTTCTATGTGTAAACAAGAGTGAGGCAGAAAGGATTATGGATGACATATACGAAGGTACCTTTAGCACTCACTCTAGTGGACATTCAATGGCTAAAAATATCCTACGGGCTGGATACTACGGGTCCACCATGGAAACAAAGTGTTATCAATATTCGCGGACTTGTCACAAATTCCAGATCTATGCGAACAAGATACATGTGCCTCCAGTTTATCTAAAATTCTTGACTGCTCCTTGGCCATTCGCAATGTGGGGCATCGACATGATTGGGGAAATCAGACATACGACTTCTAATGGATATTGCTTCATCCTGGTTGCCATTGATTACTTCACGAAGTGGGTCGAGGAAGCTTCATTCGCTTCCGTTACCAAGAACGTTGTAGCCCGATTCATCAAGCATAATATTATCTGTCGGTACGGTATCCCAGAAAGAATGATTATAGATAATGGTACCAATCTCAACAACACTATGATCACCAAGCTTTGCATGCAATTCAACATTCAGCATCATAACTCTTCTCCTTATCCGCCAAAGATGAATGGTGTTGTTGAAGCTGCTAACAAAAATATCAAGAGAATCATACAAAAGATGACAGTGACATATAAAGATTGGCATGAGATGTTACCATTTTATCTTCATGGTTACTGCACCAGAATGCGCACATCAACAGGGGCAACTCCTTTCTCTTTGGTATACGATATGGAAGATGTCCCACCCATTGAGGCCTAAATCCCTTCCTTGAGAATTGTAACACCGCAATTCTACCCCAAGAAATTATGCAAAATAAATCAGAGTTATCATACAAGTGAATTGGGATGTCACAAATTCTTCTAACAAAATTCATTGCATTCATCGTGGATATATAACACTTTTTCAAACATCGGATGAACCATCATCAAAACATCTTTAATCGATTAATTCAACAACCACGCAGCAGAATTCTCAATCACATCTTTAATCAAAACAACAACTTCAAAACATCTCATATTTAATAATAATCAATTTAAAATTCAACAACTGAAAATCAATAATCAAAACAACAAGCATTCATCCCCCGAGTGTTACATATCAGAGCAATGACACCGACTCGAACTATTGAGGGTATACATCCTTCACTCTCGATTACCTGCATGTTACCAACATAAGGGCAACATTCAAACAGAAGGAGTGAGATATCTAACAATATAATAAAGTGCATGATAATTAATATATTAAATTAGATCAACAACATCACCACTTCTCATCTCATAATCAACGACAATCTCAACAATAATATACATTCATCAACATCAAAGTAAACTTCTTTATTGAATCATATAATGCGACTCAATACTATGCAAATGCATGTGGTACCATTGGAGCAGAACTCCCATCTCAAAAATTTGCCAATTAATAGAGGCATTAACAAGGCATAGCCTTCATCTCAAAATTTTCCAATCCAGGCCATCTCAACGAGCATAAGCTCCATCTCAAAAATGCAATGTATGCGACACAACCATGAATGTAATGATAACACCCAAGTTAACATCATCTTAAATCATCTCAAAACATCTCAAATTATCATCTCAAAACATCTCAAAATACATCTCAGAATAACATCCTAAATAATCAAAATAATTCATCAAACGTCATTTATTTATAAATCATCAAACATCATTTATTTATTAATAACTTCTCATTTTTAACTCAGAAGTATTTTAATTCCACAGTAAATCAACACTATCATTCTGTAACTCTAAATTCAAGACCGTCACTTTCCTACTGTTATAGCTCAAAAAACAGCTTCTAGCATCTAACGTTCATCGCTCTGCATAAAACAACGTAAGGCTAACACAACTTCTGACCACGTAACCTCTGACCAGCATAGTTTCTAATAAGATAGCTTCTAATGACGCAACCTCTGGGCTACACAATCTTTTGACTACTACAAATTCTGATCATCACAGTTTCTGGCTGACTCAACCTCTGACCAGATACAACCTCTGACCGTCACAGTTTCTGACTAACCCCATCTTCTGACTTGTTACATCTTCTGACTAATTACAGCTTCTGACTAGTTGCATCTTATGATCATCACATCCTCTGACAACATATCTTCTAACCCATACAACTCCTAACGTCAGAACTTCTATTTTCTAGTACTTCCACGCAACTTCTAACAAACTACGTCTAGCATCAGGACTGTTATTTTCTATTCGTCCTATTGTTCTAATTCCATGCCTGCTATCAATCTAACTAAGAACAGTATTAACAAATTCTATTCTCCAAATTAATTCATTATTCTAATGCAGCATCACCTATTATCAATTGCTAGATTCTGCATTTTCTACACTGCAATATTTCTACGTTTCTTCTTCCCTGTTATCCTTACAGATTTATACATAAAGCCTTAAACCTAATCTAATCGTGACAATTCATCACCCATAATTACCTTATAATCTTACAGCAATTACACAACATCAAGACATCAATATGCATCTAAAATTCATCAAATCTTCATCATACATCATCATATACATCCAATTCAATAATAAGACAACAATCATCACTAATCCCACATACCAATCCTCATAAACCAAATTATAGAGTTAGAACCCCACCCTTACCTTGGATTGAAGGTCGCTCTACAATTTCTGGTTGAATTCTCGTTCTTGCCGTTATTCCTCCTTCTCACGCAGCTTGCACGTTCTCCTCAATCCTTATTTCTATCTACTGCTTCTTACTTCTATTCCAACAACAAGTAACAAAATAATCCTATTATTCTATTATTCCTTATTGGGCTTAAAACCAACACACCCCCTTATTACTTCTATCCCTTCAAAATAAGCCCACATTAAATAATATTACACTTCTAATATTATTTCACCACATAATATTATATCTCTAATATTATTTCTCCTCTTAATAAAATAAATCCAATTAATTATAACACATCTTCACAAATATTCCAAAAATAATTTAATTAAATAATTAGTTAAATTACGGGCATTACAAGAATCATGAAGGATGTAGGTTTGAATGAAGCCGAATGGGTCCAGACTCGACTTGATCAATTAAACCTGATTGACGAGAAGAGGCTCGCGGTTGTTTGACATGGTCAGATGTACCAAAAATGTATGATCAAAGCTTTCAACAAGAAGGTCAGACGTCGGGTATATCAGGCTGGTGACTTGGTAATCAAGCGCATCATACTGCCACAAGATGATCCCAGGGGAAAATGGACTCCCACATATGAAGGGCCATTTGTAATCAAGAACATATTCTCTGGTGGAGCCATGATCCAAACCACTATGGATGGTGACGACCTTCCGCACCCGGTAAATGTGAACTTAGTTAAAAGATACTACGCATACACAAAGACCTGCTAGGTCGACTGGCCTAGGCAAAAATAAGGGCACCCCGACAAACCAAAAGGGTTCGGGATAAAATTAGGGATATACATAAAAAATATGTACACCCGGCAAGTCGAAAACATTAAAAGGCGGCTTGGGAAAAAAAGGGTATCCCGATGGACTGAAAACCCGAAAGGGAGGTCCAGGAAAAAGTTAGGGATTTAAAGAGTATAACTATTTTCCTTCTTTTTGTTTAAAACCTTTTTCATAAAACCTAACATTTTTCACAAACCTTTACTCAAATAATTAATTTTAGGTTTTAATTTAATTTTATGTTTTTAATAAAGTCAACTTAGATTTTAGGGTTCTATTTAAATTAATTACCTAAATTTTTCTATTAATTAAAATCAACTAGGTTTTAGGTTAATCATCAAAACTTTTTTTATCAAATAATCAAAACAAATTTTCTCTTTTATTTTCCTTTATTTTATTTTATTTTTCCGATTATTGAAATTTCTAAAGGAATATAATAGCTTAAATTAGGATTTTATTCGCTTGCTATTTTTCCCCAATTTTGTGATTTTGTACCCCCTTCCCGAAGCAGTGTAATAGCGTAGGGTATTTCTTTACTATTTTATTATTACTGTTAATGCTTAGAATAATAGGATTGTATGGAAAGACATAAAAGAAATAATTATCTAACCCTAATTGCAAGATAAATAAATTGAATCAAGCACACTTTGCACACTTCACCTCTAGGGTAACCTCTCTCGTTGCCTGAGAAAAATAATGGTCATGTCCCTCGAACGTAGGGATACCATTAGCAAAGAACCTCAGTTATAAATCATCATAAAGACCATGGTCCCTCGATGTCCCTCGAAGTTAGCTACGGTATATCACTACTAAAAAAAAGACATTTGAGAAAAGACTTTTACATCGGGTATCAAAATATATGATGTAAAAAATACAATTAAAAACATTTTACATCAGGTATTTATTTGCAATGATATAAAAAATAAGAAAAAAAATATTTTCCGCTACCTATTACATCGGGCAATCTCATCCACCGATGTAAAAGGTTTTCAGAAAAAAATACGGTGGCATTTTTGTAAATAAGAAACAAGGTGGCAGAAATGTAAATAAAAAACAAGCAAGATATTACATCAGTTTAACTAAAAACCGATGTAATAGGTTCACACGCAGATTGTGAATATATAAAATATATTAAAACAATTACATCGGGTAGTATTATAAACCGATGTAAAAAACCAATTAAAACACGCTTGCATCGGTCCACAAACCAACCGATGTAAAAAACATCATAGTAACACGCTTGTATCGGTTCTTGTCTCCACCAATGTAAAAGGTTCACACGTTTGCATCAGGCCTTTTTCCACCGATTTAAAAGGTTCACAGGCCCAAACCCTTACATCGGTCCATTGATTCCACCGATGTAATATGTTCCATATATTATTCAGTTTGGCTCCTAATTGCACATTATTTCCACTGTACAATACGCAGACGCAGACGCAGACGCCGCCCCTATTCATGCATCCTCTTTGCCTTACTGTACAACTTCACGCTGTTTCACATCTCCACGTCTCCTCGCCGCCGTTTACGCTGTTCACGACATTTCGCTGGCCGATTCACTCCCTTCCTCGCTCGCCGTTTCAACTGTAAGTCACATTCTTCACTTATTTGATCCATAACGTGACTTATTCAAAATATAGGTTAGGTTTGCTAGTTAGTTATGGGTTAGGTTAGGTTAGGGATTTTGATGAGGCTTTGTTCCATCATTTTGCTGCTAAGTTTAAGGAGGAGTACCAGATTGATGTTTATCATTTTGATGGCAACAAGTAAAACTCATAATGTGAAAGCCATAGTGATTGTGAAACAAAGTGTTGGTGGTGTTATTGATTCAATGTTTGTTCTCTTGATTTAAGTCAATACCTTATGTTAACACTAGGTAGAAATTCATTTCAAGCGCTTTAACTTGTAAAATTTTCTTTGAGAAACTTTATTTATCCAAATTTCTAAGTTTTTTAAGAATAACAGAAGGTTTTATTATAAGATATGATAGATTCATGAGAGTTGAGTTAAAAAAGCAACAATATCTTTAAGAGAAGATAAGGTGTTATGCATTGTGAAACCATAATCGGAAATATTGGAAAACATACCTAGAGAATAGAGATATCTTGTTCTAAGGGATGGTTAACATGCTAGAGGAGATAATGCTACAATACATTATGTACAAATTTTTTGTTTGAATTCATTTTAACTTATAATATTTTTAACGAGATAAGTTTTGTCATGTGATATTTAAATTGATTTTATCAAAACAATTTATAATATTTTTTGAAATTCTTCAAAATTATTTATAAAAACAATTTATAATCTATAACAATATATATAATACATGATTCATTGACATCAGGTATTAGAATAGATATCTCAAAAAAGGTTTCCGCAATTGGTTTTATATATATATATATATATATATATATATATATATATATATATATATATATATATATATATATATATATATATATATATATATATATATATATATATATATATATATATATATATATATATATATATATATATATATATATATATATATATATATATATATATATATATATATATATATATATATATATATATATATATTGTTGATAATGTAGATATAATACTGTATAGATAGAGATAGATATGGAACGGCTTGAAGAATTTGTGGCTATTAGCTAGCCAGCATTATTATCACGTTCTTTTTTATGTCTCTTAAAAATGCAATTAATATAGTGTCAATAACACCAACCAACAACCAACCATAGAAAATTAGCAACTGAATCTTGAAATTTTATCACATTGGAGCCTTAAGGTCCTCTCAGAAACACACTGTTTATCTTTAACCTATCAAACTTAATAGAGTTATCACCTTGCCATTGAAATTTGATTCTATTTTTCTTTCTCCGTGAAGCAGCGCAACTTGCAATCTCGGAATCTCCGTGAAGTAGCGCAGTCGCGGGCACACCGTTCGTCAGACCTTCCTCCGTGTGAACATAGTTATGGATCGTAGTTGGATGAGAGCTAATCGATTAAGTGACGAGTACGAACATGGAGTGATGGAATTTCTACAGTTTGCTGAAAGTAATGCTGAAAAAAGTCTTCCTACGCTTTTTCTCTGTCCATGTGTTCATTGTGCAAATAAAGAACCAAAACGTAGTAAGAAAGAAATCATGGATCATCTAATTTGTGTAGGTATTTGTCAAAGTTATACAAAATTGATATGGCACGGTGAAGTAGTAGCAAAGTCAAACGTGTCTCAAAGAGATGATGTTAGTGTAGAAATGGATGATCGTCTAGAAGACATGATGCGTGATATTGGACAAGATTCGTTTAAGAGGGCACATACGTATGATACTATATGCAATGACAAGGATAAACCATTGTACCCGGGATGCAAAAAATTTAAACGTCTGTCAGCCGTGTTAAAATTATTTAATCTGAAGGCAAAGAATGGGTGGACTGACAAAAGTTTTACCGAGTTGCTTGAATTGTTGACGGAAATGCTTTCAAAAGATAATGTAATGCCAAGTCGTTATTACGAGGCGAAGAAAATATTGTGTCCGATGGGTTTGGAGTATGAAAAGATACATGCATTCCGTAATGATTGCATATTATACAGAAAAGAGTATGAAAAGTATAAACATTGTCCGAAGTGCAAGGCTTCACGCTACAAAAAGAAAGATGGTGAATCAATTGATGATGAGGTGGTCAAAAAGGGTCCTCCTGCGAAAGTGGTATGGTACCTACCAATAATTTCAAGGTTCAAGAGATTATTCGCCAATGTAGATGACGCAAAGAACCTTAAATGGCATACAGAAGAAAGAAAATATGATGGACAAATTCGTCATGTAGCTGATTCTTTACAATGGAAGAAAATAGATTCTTTGTTTCCAAAATTTGGCAAAGAGTCGAGAAACCTTAGACTTAGACTTGCTACTGATGGAATGAATCTGTTTGGTAATATGAGTACTAACCATAGTTCTTGGCCTGTTCTCTTGATGATTTACAACCTATCTCCTAGGTTGTGCATGAAGCGTAAATATATTATGTTATCGATGATGATATCGGGCCCAAAACAACCAGGAAATGACATAGACGTTTATCTAAGTCCACTGATTGATGATTTAAGAGTGCTGTGGGAGGAAGGGGTGGATGTTTTTGATGCGTATTCTGGTGAACAGTTCAATATGCGTGCCATGTTGTTTTGCACCATCAACGATTTTCCGGCATATGGTAATTTGTCTGGGTATAAAGTTAAAGGGCATAATGCGTGTCCTATATGTGAAAAAGACACTTGTTACCATCAGCTTGAAAAAGGAAAGAAGACCGTTTATCTCGGGCATCGAAAATTTCTAAAACATTATCATCCATATCGTATATTGCGGAAAGCTTTCAATGGGGAACAAGAGCATGGTGTTGCTCTAAAGCCCTTGTCTGGAGAGGAAGTTTATCAGCGACAACAGGGACTTGATGTTGTCTTTGGAAAGTACCAAAAACGATCTACTGTGAAAAATGTATGGAAAAAGAGATCGATTTTCTTCGATCTTCCATATTGGTCTAGTATTGATGTAAGACATTGTATTGATGTGATGCACGTGGAGAAAAATGTATACGATAGTGTAATCGGAACACTTCTCAACATTCAAGGCAAGACAAAAGATGGTATTAATGCTCGTCTGGATTTGGGTTTGATGGGTATACGAGAAGAGTTAACTCCACAATATATAGGTAACAAGACATATTTGCCTCCTGCCTACTACACTTTGTCTAAAAAAGAGAAAACTAGTTTTTGTGAGTGTTTACAAAGTATCAAAGTGCCGCATGGTTACTCATCAAATGTCAAGAGGCTTGTATCAGTTAAAGATTTTAAATTAGTTGGCTTAAAATCTCACGACTGTCATGTCTTAATGCAACAACTACTACCATTGGCTATTCGTGGGATATTTCCTAACAACGTAAGGAAGACTATAACTAGGTTGTGCTTATTTTTAAATGCAATTTGTTGTAAAACCATTGATCCACTAAAGTTAGACGATTTGGAAAATGAGGCTGCAGTTATCTTGTGGCAATTAAAGATGTATTTTCCTCCTTCATTTTTTGATATTATGGTTCACTTGATTGTTCATCTAGTAAGGGAGATTAGATTATGTGGTCTAGTTTTTTTACGGTGGATGTATCCAATAGAGCGATACATGAAGATTCTAAAAGGGTATACAAAAAACCCACACCGTCCGGAAGCATCGATTATTGAGAGGTACATTGCAGAAGAAGCAATTGAGTTTTGTTCTAACTATTTGTCAGGAGTGGATGTTGTAGGGGTTCCCAAGTCTCGTCATGATGGAAGATATGAGGGTGTGGGTACACAAGGTTTAAAAGTAAAGAGCTTAAGTATTGATGTGGTTGTTCAAGCGCATTTGTATATATTGAATAACATAGATGAAGTTCAACCTTACTTATCTTCTCACAAAAGCATCACAAAGAAAAAGTACCCCAAGATGAATGAAAGAGGGTTGTTAAAAGAGCATAATAAGAGTTTCTCTGGATGGTTTAAAGAAAGAATTGCTAATGAAGATAGTGTTTCTAATACAATTAAGTGGTTGTCTTACGGGCCTAAATGTAACATAATAACTTGGAGTGGATATGATATTAATAAAACCTCTTTTTATACAAAGTCAAAGGATGACCGTAGTACCATGCAAAATAGTGGGGTAATGATTGTGGCCGAGACCATGCACTTCTCTAGTGCTAAAGATAAAAACCCGGTTATGGCATATACACCGTACTTTGGGGTGATTGAAGAGATTTGGGAAGTTAATTATGTTGTGTTTAAAGTTCCTGTATTTAAATGCAAATGGATTGATATCAACAGTGGTGTCAGAATCGATAAATTTGGAGTTACACTGGTTGATCTTAGCAAGTTAGCTTATGCGAACGAACCATTCATCATGGCATCTCAAGAAAAACAAGTGTTTTATGTCACAGATCCTTCTAATAAAAAGTGGTCAGTGGTTTTACGAGGAAAGGTCCATGATAGTGATGAAAATCATGATGAGAATCTTGATATTTCTGAAACTCATCCTTTCTCAACAAATGTGACTACATTCATTGAAGAAAATGAAGGGGATGATGTGCATGCTATTCACATAGACCATGAAGAAGGGATATGGGAGGACTAGTAAGATTTTTTGTATAAGTTAATTCCACATTACTTTATTTTCTAATTTTTTTATTTTGTGCTTAATTTTATTTCTAATTGTTTTTATTTTGTGCTTAATTTTATTTCTAATTGTTTTTATTTTTTGAATAATATTATTTCTCATTATTTTTGTTTTGTGTAAACAGATACATGGGTGATTCAAACCCCAATAAAAGAAGAGTTAGAGGTCCAACTTTAATGACACAAATTGACAAAGTTCATCAAACTGGTGAAAAGATAAAGGTCGAGTTTAATGCAAGAACCTATGAATGTATTGGTGTTGGTAAAAATGCTACACATTTCAAGAGTTATATATCATCTATTGCTCGACAGTATTGTAGTATTGTGAAAAATGATTGGAAAGAAGTAGATGAAGGCGTAAAAGATGCTATTTGGACTGATATTCATGTATTTTAAATACAATACTTTATTATATTTTATAATCATATACTAATTAACAACATATGACATATACTATATTTGTAGGCTCATTTTACTATTCCAGAATGTAAAGATCCAAAGAAGGATAGGTTGAATAAAGAATGGATTAAATATGCGAGAGAGCGTTGGAAAGGTTTTAAGACACAACTCACAGATAGATATATTCATCATCCCATAGAAAATGATCCTCCTCCATATGTCAAGTATAACTTTATTACGGAAGGCGCATGGAAAGAGTTTCTCAAGATTCGAGATACCCCTGAATTTAAGGTTAGTAGGAGTTATATGTTTTCGTGTGCATAAATTTTTTATTATATTTAGTGATTAATTATTTGTTTGAGTTTATAATAGGAAAAAAGTCAGAAGGGTAAGGATAATATGGACAAGAATGTATACCCACACGTATTGTCTCGTGGAGGGTATCGCTTGCTTGAGGAGAAAATTATGAAAGAAAAGTCATCATCGAGAGATAATTCCACATTAGATGATAATGATAGTCCATCTCCACCATCACGCCATGAGTTATGGAAGAGAGCACGACAAAATAATTGAGGAGAATACACATCAAAATCTACACAAGAGGTTGCTGAAAAAATTGTAAGTAAACAACGAAAAATTATTCAAGTATCATTATATTTGTGATTGATTAATTGATGTTTTTTCATTTTGTAGGATTCTCTAGTTCAAGAAGCTGAAAAAGGTGCAATTGTTCCTGATGGACATAACGATATCTTATCATTAGCCATTGGATCATCTGAGCATGGAGGTCGTGTTCGTGGTGTTGGAAAACACCATAAACAAAGCACTTACTTTGGAAGATCACGTCAACATATTGACGTAAATGAACAACTTGCAATATTGGAAACAAAACATAGAGCTGAACTTGAAGAAAAGTTGCTTGAAGAGCGTAAGATGTTTCAACAATCATTAATGGAGACACTTAAGTCTATGGGTTTATCACAAAGCACGTGTGATAATAAATGCATTGAAAAATTGGAAATTATCGATGGAAGCGGAAAAGGAAGTTGTTCAGCTGCAAAGGGAAGCACAAAAGAGAGCACAAAAGACGTGGAAGTTGATGATGTTCAGAGATTGTTACTCATGGTTTTAAAAATGGATGATAACCATTTGACAATACAATTAAGTCGTTGTGCGAGTGTCTCTAATTTTTATGTTTCAGCTAAATGTATCAGAGAGTTATTCGTGGGTTTAGGTCATTGGCTTGACGTGTCTATTCTGCAAATTTGGTGCACGTAAGTACATTTTATTGTTTTATTAAAGCCAATCTCTATTAATATGTTATATCTCTCATCACTCTGATTCTAATGTTTATTTTAAAATTATTCAGGTATATTCATCGTGTTTGTCTTGAGAATTCCATTTCAGAATTATATTGATTTATGGACCCTGCTAGGTGTATTTATAATTATAATGTAGCGAAATCTCAAAAAGATGTTAAAAATTATGACTAGAAAAGTTACGTGATGAAAACAGAGTGTGCCACTTACTACCGTTAATTCATGGGTAAGAATTTTTATGAAATTGTGTTTTATATTATTTAATTTTGATAACATATATATTTTATGTGACTTTTCTGTTTCCACACACACGTATAGGAGACATTGGCAATTAATAGTCATGTGTCCAAGAGACAATTTAATTGTCGTATTTTGTTCACTTCATCGGGAAATTGACCATCACATGAAGAAAATTATTACAAAGTAAGTTTATCTTTCATGTGACTTTCATTGACAACTAATAGTTATGTGATTTTTCATTGGCGAGTAAATTTAGTTATGTGATGTTTATCTTTCTGTATTAGTTCTTTTGGGATTCATCAAATGGCAAATGGAAATAGAAAAAATACTACATGGCTTCATCCCAATGTAAGTGTGATGTAAATTGTAATTCTATAGTTAAATTTATGATAAATATTCACTAATTATGTCATTCAATTGTAGACAAGGCAACAACATAACTCTAATGATTGTGGATACTATGTGATGAAAAATATATTGGATATTGTCTCTGCTAATATAACCGAGAATTGGATGCACGTACTAAAAATAACTTTACTTTGTTATTTACTTTTTGTTTTTCGACTTAATATGAATTTTTTAAAAATAACTCTATATTGTTATATTTATGTATTATAGGTATTTGATGACCCAACATAATTAACACCAGATGATTTGTATGATTTGCGACTTTGTTGGGCAAAATGTTTCTTTGAGTGACATGAACATTAAGTTTATCTTGGTGAGTTTTATTGAATTGTATAAGTTGTGGTTTTTGCACAATACATGTGTTTGCACATGTATTGAGTTTCTTGATTTTTTGTGCTGATGTTAATTGTTATTATTTATTGTCAAGCAATGTGATTTTGGTGTTGTCTACCGAATATTTTATATTGGTAATTCAAGTTTAGAAACTTATAAATAGTTGAATATTTTTGTATATTTTGTGAAGAATTTGTAATTGTAAGTTTGTTGTGAGTTTGTTTGTTGTAATAAAATACAAGTTTGCAATACAATTGTTCAATTTGTAAGTTTTTTGTGAAAAATATGAAAACATCGACCTAGATGTGGTCTATGTGATGTTGGAAAGCTATGAAATCTATATAGCGACATAAATATAGTCTGTGTGATATTGGAAAAATATTAAAAAATGGGTACAAATTATATTTGTACAAGGAAACATCCAGAAAATAAATAATCTATTCCCAAAAAATTTCATACATTTTACATCGGTTATTACTCAAAACTGATGTAAAAACTTTCAAAAAGGTAATTTTTACATCGGTTGGGAGTAATAACCGATGTAAAAAGTTGCGTCACTAGGGACTTTTTACATCGGGTATTACTTCCAACCGATGTAAAAAATTGGATCAATTTTTTTAAAATATTGTAATAACTGTTTCTTACATCATTCTTATATTATAACCGATGTAAAAAGGGTACTTTTTACATCGGGTATTACTTCTAACCGATGTAAAAAATTGGATCAATTTTTTTAAAATATTGTAATAACTGTTTCTTACATCATTCTTATATTGTAACCGATGCAAAAAGTACCTGATTTACTATATCGCCTGACTTTACATCGGACCCAGAACCGATGTAAAAAGTCAGTTTCACCCGATGTAAAAAGTCATTTATGCACTAGTGTATGATCTTGTCCCTAGATGTTGCCTACGAATATATATGATGACAGTCCCTTCAAATTACTAAAGGTGATACTATGTCTTGTACTAGATCATATATATTTGAAGGGTCGTACTAATATAGACCGATATGGATGATATGATAGCTACGCTAGTGTGATACTATGGCTTGTACTAATGTTCCTTGAGTCAGTCAAGGATAACATTAGGCTTCCACATAGTGTCAGTAAGCACTAACTGACCTTTAGAACCTTAAATTGACTCATCTTGGCCATTAGAAAGTAGTGAGATGACCGACTTTGGTGCAGACTGAAGTTAGTTGATACTCGATGCTACACTCATTGAGATTTGACTTTCAGGATATTTCAGTCACAATTCAGATACTTGAGCTGAAACAATTCCTGAGAGAAAGATCAATGATATGAGAAATCTAGAATCTGATTACTATTGCTAGGACAGGTTGAGCCAACTAAACTTCAAAAGGGTAATTACCTATAGACCTTATACAAGCCTTTAAACCTAAGGTCTTTGTATGACTTGTTTGTGTTTGCAATTTTGTTTTAAGCATAAACATGACATCATAAACATCATAGCATAACATTCTCACTAACCATTTCAAGGACCTAAGGATTTACCTCTTCTCTATTTTGTAGGTTATGTCTTCTGCTCGCAGAAATACCATCTGGATGAACTTCGTAGGGATACATGCCATGCTTAGAGAGTTGGTCTCGAGGGTTCCTGAAAGTTCCCAATTCAATAGAAGGCATGGTCACTTGCTCAGTTTGGTTACTTCCGGTTTTGAAGAAGGTATGATGAGCGTCCTATTCAAGTTCTTTGATCCTAAACATCATTGCCTCAATTTCCACGATTATCAGTTGGTGATCACGTTGGAAGAATTCTCTAAGCTACTTGGAGTGCCTATATTGGAGCAGATACCCTTCACTGGTTTAGAACAAGATCCAAATCCTGAAGTGGGGTTAAAGGTCTTCTTGCAAAATTTCTGATAGAGACAGCTCAGTTGTTCCTAGACGCCATGAGTTTTCATGCTTTTGAGGATATCTTGGCCCTCCTGATCTATGTTTTGGTATTATTCCCTAATCCAGACCAACTTATAGATGTGAGTTCCATCAATATTTTCCTTACTCACAATCCAATGCTTATATTGCTCGGGGATATTTTGCATTCTCTCCACACCCGTACTATGAAGAAACGAGGGGCTATTATGTGTTGCATACCTTTTCTCTATAGGTGGTTTATTTCCCACCTTTCTCGATCAGTAATGAAGAGTGAGTTAGGCTTAAGATGGTCTCAAAGGTTGATGTCTCTCTCTCTCACTCTGATATCTATTGGTGTTCTCGCTCTCAAGAAGACGTCTTTATCATTGATCACTATGGAGAATTTCCTAATGTGCCACTCCTTGGAATTAGGGGAGGCATCACTTATAACCCTTCTCTAGCCTTACATCAGTTTGGTTATGCGCGAAGAGACAATCCTCATGATATGCTCATCCAGGGTATCATGTTCCACTACGACAATGATCTGCAAGGTTATCGTCAGAGGTTCATACGCGCTTGGGGCACGGTAAAGAAGATTGATGGTAAGACTTTGGGGCATAAAAATTCCATCCCTTTGGAACCTTACCTCAAATGGGTGCGAACTTGTGCTCAAAGTCTTATGATTCCATATCCCGCCATCTTACCAGTGATCTTATAGCCTATTATTCAAGGGGACGAGACTTGCATTATTCTTCATCATGATATGCCAATAAACTTTGAAGAGCTGCAAAGGTATTGGATTCAACTCAAGGAAAAACGAGACACCTTTGAGACCCAATTATATGCAAGTGAGAAGAAAGTGTTGGAACTGATGAAGCAGCTTCACGAGGAGCAGAGCCTTAATGCCTATGTCAACACAAAGAGGAAACGTCCATGGGAAACCTAGAAGTTTTAGAAAATTTAATTTATTTCCTTGTAAATATTTGTTTCACTTGAACTTACTAATAAAAAATCTTTGTTTCTGTTTTGATTAAAAGGGTTTAAATCCCACGAGGTCCTTGAAAACATCGCATAAACATGTCATGCATATCACTACATAAGCAGGTACTTTAAGACAGGTTTCTTATCTTTTCGCTGTTTATTTCAACAAAAAGAAATGGCTCTTGAACAAACAGTTAAGGATCTTCAAGCACAAAATGCTCAATTCCAAGAGAAGTTCCTGACTCTGGCTAAAGGACAGGAAGATCTGAAAGCTCTCATCACTAAAGAGAAGAATAAGAAGGTAAAGAAATAGATTGACACCCTGGACATGGGGAGAAGATTTAGAGAACCAGCCAAGCAAGCTCTAGAATTCGCAACCCTATCAAATGAATGGGATAATCAAGAAGAGGATAACAATAGTGTTAAAGAATAAGATAACAACCCGGGGGTTGATTAAGAGGAAGCATACTATTCTGAAGAATAATATCCTCCTGCTGATGACAAGTATAAATAGTTGGAGGATCGTCTCAACGATATGGAGATTCAGAGGGTACCTGGTTGGGACTTTGAAGAGCTAGGGTTGGTCTCAGGAGTGGTCATCCCACATAAATTCAAAGTGTTAGAACATAGTTACATTCTACACCCCTCATAAGATTTTTGATGATAACAAACACAAAGAACAAATATGCACTCTAAATTTGTGTTTTATGTTGTACAGAAGTTCTGACTGAAACGGCATCAGAAGTTAAGCCACAAAGGCATTCAAGCTGAGTAATCAAAATGTTCTGAAGTATGATGATTAGAATCTGCGCTAAAGAGAAAGATATCCTGATTCTGAATGGAAGTCCAACATGCTAACTGAATCTTCGTTTCTGGATTCCCAAGTTCTGAAGTAAAGCAGCATGCGAGATTCCTAAGTTCTGAAGCGTTACTTTTCCATTAAGGCAGTATCATGTGCAACGGCTTCATTCAAACAAGGATCTTCTCAGTATGGAAAGTGCATTAAGTGACCATTATCATGTTTCCATTTGGACATATTTGTCACGCCTATATAAACAAGTTCAAAGGGTAAATCGTTCACGATTTTTCACACGAATGCTCCATACAATCTCTAAAAGGATACAAAAATCCATATTCATTCTACATTTAATTTGTGTAATACATCACAGTAGTGATACATTTTTTGTAACGAAAAACAAACAGTATACAGTAAACCTTTTCTTTTTATTAAGTTATTTTCCTTGAGATAAACCGATTTGTGGTTGTACTCAAGAAGACTTTGGCAGTTGTCAAAGTATAATTGTAATCAGTTTGATTAGTGAATTAAGTCCTCGTTGGAGAGAGGCGAAATCACCTTGGCGGGTGGGCTGGATTAGTTTGAGATCAAGCGAACCAGGATAAAAATCTCGTGTCTATTGTCGTTGATTTTTAAAGTTTCAATTCAACCCCCCTTCTTGTGTTTTTCACTTTTTTAATTGGCATCAGAGCGCCTGGTTCTGAGTTCATACACTTAACCGTGACAGTACAAGATCCAAGCTTTGGAAAAACACTATCGTGGTACCAAGCCAAAACATCAACAATGACTAACACGATGACAAGGACAGAATCAGCGGTAAACCTCCAGTCTTTGATGGAGAAAATTTTGACTACTGGAAAGACAGAATTGAGAGCTTCTTTCTGGATCATGATGCTAATTTATGGGATATGGTAATTGATGCATACATGCATCTAGTGATGAAAGTGGTTAGAAGATAGATAGAAAAAGAATGTCTGACCAACAAAAGCGTGATTTCAGAAACCATGATAAGGCCAGAACAATTCTTCTCAGTGCCATATCATACTCAGAGTATGAGAAGATCTCAAACAGAGAGACAGCCAAAAACATGTTTGACTCTCTAAGAATGACGCATGAAGGAAACATACAAGTTAAAGAAACCAAGGCCCTTAGGCTCATTCAGAAATATGAAGCTTTCAAGATGGAAGATAGTGAATCCATAGAAGCGATATTCTCAAAATTCCAGATTCTAGTTGCTGGGATGAGAGTTATTGACAAGGGATATTCTACTTCTGATTACGTAAAGGAGATCATCAAAAGTTTACCAAAGCAATGGAGGCCAATGGTCACTGCTCTTAAGCTGGCTAAAGATATCAACAAGATATCTCTGGAGGAACTTGTTAGCTCCCTCAGAAGCCATGAGATAGAACTAGAAGATGATGAGCCTCAGAAGCAAGGTAAGCCTTTAGCATTAAAATCTAACAAAAAACTTAATTATAAGGTTTTGCAGGTTATGGAAGAAACCTCTGATGGATCCTTATCAGAAGAAGATGAATTATCTCTTCTCTCTAGAAGGGTCAATCAGTTGTGGAAGCAAAGGCAAAGAAAATTCATAAACTCCAGAAGATCAGGGAATCAGAATGAATCCTCCTCCGGATACAGAAATTTTAAGCCCTTCTCTGGACACAGAAGGTCTGAAGCTTCGTCTTGTCACAAAAATTCAAACAACAGAGACATCATCTTCCATGAGTGTAATAAACAGGGGAACTACAAAAGTGATTGTACAAGGCTTCAAAAGTAGAAGCCCAAAAAGAAGTTATTCAAGGAGAAGAAGAAAAGAATCATGGAAACATGGGATGATTCAGATACTTCTGACGCAGACTCATAATCAGATAATGAAAGAGCCAACATTGCTCTTCTGGCAAATGTGACAGAAGACAACGAAGCATCTGGGTTAGACTCAAAATCAGACACAAAAGAGGTATTTCCTGACTTCACTGTTATTTTTACCAAAGCTGAACTAGGAGAAAGTCTGAGTGAAATTCTGGAAAGGTATAAGCAGCTCAGAGTCAAATTCAAGAATTTGAAAAAGGATCTTGCTTCTGACTCTGAAGAAACTGAGAGTCTTAGATTAGAATATTCTGATTTAAAAGAAAAGATTTCAAAACTAGAAAATGATTTACAAAACTCTCAGAAAGAAATAATCTCAGAGGCTCCCAGTAGTGCTGATAAACTCATAAAAGAATATGATCACAGCTTTCAGAAGTTTCTGACTAAAAACATAGATAGAAGCAAGATGGCTTCAATGATCTATGGAGTTAGCAGAAATGGTAGAAAAAGAATAGGATACCAAGGTAAGGTATCTCCACCTAATAAAGTCATGGACCTAGAAATTAAACGCACACCACTAAAATCTCACTTCAACTATGGGCACACACATGATCTGAAATACACTAGCAATGATTATTCTGCCAAACCAAAATTCAAACAGAATTTTGGTAAAATTAATAAACCAGGACCCAAAAAGATATGGGTACCTAAGGACAAAATTATATATGTAGCAGATATCTTTAGCAGCAAGGCTAAAACAACAATCATGGTACCTAGACTCTGGATGCTCTCGACACATGACGGGAAGAAAGCATATGTTCCAAAGCCTGGAACTTAAACCTCGAGGCTACGTGGGTTTTGGAGGCAACCAAAGAGGTAAAATCATTGGCTCTGGAATAGTAGGTAACGGTAACCTTCCTTCTATTACTAATGTGCTGTTAGTTGATGGATTGATGCATAACCTGTTATCCATAAGTCAATTAAGTGATAACGATTATGATATAATCTTTAATCAAAATTTATGCAAAGTTGTTAGTCAGAAAGATGGAATTATCCTATTCAATGGAATGAGGAAAAAAAACATTTATAAGATAAAACATTCTGAACTAAAGAGTTAGAATGTAAAATGTCTTCTTTCTGTTAACAACGAGCAATAGGTCTGGCACAGAAGATTGGGGCATGTTAGTACAAGAAGAATATCTCAGACTAACAAACTCAATCTGGTCATAGGACTTCCTAATCTGAAGTTAAGCTCAGATGCTCTGTGTGAAGCATGTCAGAAAGGAAAATTTTCAAAACCTGCTTTTAAAGCTAAAAATGTTGTTTCCACCTCTAGGCCATTAGAACTTCCGCACATAGATTTATTTGGACCAGTGAAAATTGCGTCTGTTAGTGGCAAGAAGTATGGGTTAGTGATCATAGATTACTATAGCAGATGGACATGGGTAAAGTTCTTAAGACACAAGGACGAGTCATATTCTGTGTTTGTTGCTTTCTGTAACCAAGTTCAAAATGAAAAAGATCTTAGAATTGTCAAAGTCAGAAGTGATCATGGTGTAGAGTTTGAAAACAAAAAATTTGAAATATTTTTCAACGAAAAAGGCATTTCGCATGACTTCTCTTATCCTAGAACTCCCCAACAAAATGAAGTTGTAGAACGAAAGAATAGAACATTGCAAGAAATGGCCAGAACCCTGATCAATGAGACTAACATTTCTAAAATCTTCTGGGAAGAAGCAATTAACACACCGTGTTACATTCAGAATAGAATCTCTATAAGACCTATTCTGGAAAAGACTCCATATGAATTGTGGAAGAACAGAAAGTCCAATATTTTTTATTTCCATCCCTTTGGATGTACATGTTTTATTATGAATACTAAAGATCATCTGAACAAGTTTGACTCTAAATCACAGAAGTTTATTATGTTAGGATACTCTGAACGCTCAAGAGGGTACAGAGTATTCAATACATAAACATAGATTGTTGAAGAGTCAATCAGTTTTAGATTTGATGATAAGCTTGATCCTCAAAAGTCAAAGCACAATGAATCTTTTGGAGATATTGAAGTCGAATTCATAGGTGTTGAAGGCAACTCATCAGAAGTTCCCAACAGAGACGCTCTAACAACTTCAGAAGGAAATGTCACAAGCATTCATGTACCTTCTATTGATCAACTCCAAAAAAGGTTATCCAGAAGTAGCATAGCTCACCCTTAAGATAAGATTCTGGGAAAGAAGGATGATCCAATTAGAACAAGATCAACATTCAGAAACTCTGAAGAATCCCTCATGGGATTGGTATCTCTGATTGAACCAACAAAAATTGATGAAGCTCTTCTAGAAAACGACTGGATTCTGGAAATGCAGGAGGAGTTAAACCAATTCACCAGAAATGACGTATGGGATCTGGTTCCCAAACCAAAAGGATTCAACGTCATTGGAACAAAGTGGGTGTTTAGAAACAAACTGAATGAGCAAGGAGAAGTCATCATAAACAAGGCATGACTGGTTGCACAAAGTTATAGTCAGCAAGAGGGGATAGACTATACAGAAACCTTTGCTCCAGTTTCTAGGTTAGAATCTATCAGACTCTTAATCTCTTTTGCTGTAAACAATGGCATCACTCGATATTAGATGGATATCAAAAGCGCATTCTTAAATGGTTACATTGATGAAGAGGTATATGTGCACCAACCCCCTGGATTTGAAAATTCCAAACACCCAGAATATGTTTTCAAACTAAAGAAGTCACTTTATGGTCTGAAACAAGCTCCCAGAGCTTGGTATGAAAGACTAAGTAACTTTCTGTTAGAAAAGGAATTTACCAGAGGGAAAATGGATACAACCCTGTTTTGTAACACATTTAAGAATGACATGTTATTTTGTCAGGTTTACATAGATGATATTATATTTGGATCTACTAAACCTTCTCTGGGAAGAGAATTTGCTAAGTGCATGCAGGCAGAGTTTGAGATGAGCTTGATGGGAGAACTTAAATTCTTTCTGGGCATTCAAATCAATCAAACTACAGAAGGAACTTATATTCACCATAGAAAATACGTCAGAGAACTTCTGAAGAAATTTGACCTCTCAGAATGTAAGCCATCAAAGACTCCAATGCGTCCCACGTGCATTCTGGAAAAGGAAGAAGTAAGTAAAAAGGTAGAGCAGAAAATCTACAGAGGTATGATTGGTTCTCTCCTTTATTTAACAACTTCAAGACCTGAAATTTTATTCAGCGTATGTTTATGTGCTAGATTCCAATCTGATCCTAGAGAATCTCACTTAACAGCAATTAAGAGAATTTTCAAGTATCTGAAAGGTACTACTAACATGGGCTTGTTTTATAGAAAATCCAATGAATACAACTTAGTAGGATATTGTGATGCTGACTTTACTGGAGACAGAGTAGAATGTAAAAGTACTTCTGGAAGTTACCCGTTTCTGGGAGACAATCTGATCTCATTGATCAGTAAGAGGCAGTCCATAATTGCGTTGTCAACAGCAGAAGCTAAATACATTGCAGCTGCTGGATGTAGCACGCATATGCTCTGGATGAAAAGTAAGCTTGAAGACTTCAACATATTTGAGAGTAACATCCCTATTTTCTGTGATAATACTTCTGCTATCTGTTTATCCAGAAATCCTATTTTGCATTCTAGGGCTAAGCATATAGAAATAAAATATCATTTTATTAGGGACTATATTCATAAAGGAATTCTCTCTTTAAAATTTTTTGACACAGACCATCAATGGGATGATGGGTTTACAAAACCCCTTTTTGAAGATAAATTTAATTTCATTCTGAAACATCTCAGCATAAAATTATGTCCAGAATAAGAAGTTTTATTTGCATATTCTAACCCTCATAATTTTAATTTTTGTGAACATCTGATCAACTTGTCTTCAGAAGTTAGGAGTACAGTTGCTTTAGAATCTATCTATGAAGATCTGAACCTTTCATTTCAAAGATAGAGGCGTGCAGTTCACACCATCAAACATCTGTCATCCTCTCACAAGTTACCTTCTGAGGTTGAACACGCGTTCAAATTCTGAAGGGTCTAAGGCTCTAATTGGATGCATTGAGAAACCTATCAATGGTAGCTGTTCAGTATCTACACGCTATCCCCTAATTTCAGGTTTCATAACTTCAGTATAATCATTACTTATTTTCTCTTTCTTACTGATTAAGTTTTCAAAAGTGTTTATAAATTCAATTTCACTATTTCATTCACTTCTTATTGCATCCATTATTTTCTCTCGCTCTCGTTTTTGCAAAAAACCCTTTTCTCAGTTTACTTCAACAAATCAGTGTGAACAATGTCATCCTCATTAAGCATCAAAAATATCAACAATGCTCCTGGTTCTTCTTCAACAGAACAGTATGAGGAACCTATAAGAGCGCTGCTCACACCGGTAGATAATCTTGAAGTTCTATGTGATTTGATCATTGATTTTGAGAGTTTAAAGGAAAATGGGTTTTATTTGTATGAATATGTGACGGCTCTGGGATGGAATAGATACTTTGATCATCTGTTGGATCCAATATTTCCTATTCTTGTTAAGGAATTCTAGATTCATGCTACTTCATCCAACCATCAGGTTACGTCATATGTTATGGGGAAGAAGATAGTGATTACATAAGACTTGATTGGGAAACATATTGGGTACAATGGCGGCGGAGTCAGATGCATTGACATGGCTGACAAGTGTTCTGACCTAAAATCTATTTCTAGGGTCATTTTCACTTCTGGACAGCCATCCAGCAAGATAAGAGACTTGAAAGATTATTACAGAATCTGGGCCAGGATCATCCTGGGGTGCATAAATCACAGGAAGCCTACAAGCTCTCCTGATTACATCAACATTGATCATCAATTTCTGTTGTACTTCATTGCAAAGAAGACCAAAATAAACCTTCCACACCTACTCTTCAATCATCTGAGATAAAGTGTGAAGGAAACAAGGGAAGAATAAAGAACAAAGAGGGATTGGATTCCTCTGGGAAGATTGATTTCATACATTCTGATGGAAAACAAGCTAATAGAAAATCTAACAGAGGCTCAGGAGATCAACACTCTGGAAGCAAGTGCTGGGAAACCACTAAATTCCAAGAATCTGAAGAAAATGAAGATTATTGAAATCATTAAGAAGGAACCAACAATTTCTTCTCATGAAGTCATCACGTCTAGGAGTATCCCTCTGAAGGATTTTCCACTATTTTTTGAGATAGATGCTTCTCCAGAGATTGTGGTCAGATACCTTGAAGCTTACAAGGAAGATGGAACTATTCCATAACTCAACATCTGTGACCTCTCAGAGAACACCCAAAGCTGCGAAAAAGAAAGGTAACACATCTTTTGTTTCTATTGTAGAATCTATAGTTTTTCCAACATTTGAAAATCCCTCATATGAAAATCCCTCTCAACCCACAGAAAATCCCTCACCACAAACATTTAAGGATTTTGACATAGTGTTTGATCCATCTGTAACTCTTGGCAGTTTCTTAAATGAACCTCACTCCCCTAATCCAAATCTAGAACAAAATCAACCAGAACTTGCAAAAGTTCTATCTGATATTGAACTTTTTGACCAAGACTTTCAATCACCAATCCCATAAAATCCAAACCTCCATTCTCAACAACCATAAAATCCACACCTTCACTATCCACAACCAGAACATCCAAACCCTCTCACTCCTCAATCTGAAAATCCAAATTCTGAAACACGTGAACCAGAAAATCAACACGCTACCGTAAATCAATCAGAAGACTCCCTTATAGACTCTGATTCCACTACCTCAATTCCTGGAATAACAGAACCTCGTATGGTTTGTTTACCTCTCTCCATCCATGATATTCCAGAAATACCTTAACCATATGATTCCACACCACCAAACACTCCTCACTCACCAATCCTGATATCTGATTCTCCTACTCCCTCACTAGTTAACCGTCCAACTGATCATCTCAGAACTATCATTGATCTAGAAGCGCTGGACCATCTAGCTTCAACCTCAAATAAAATTGCCATTCCCAAACGAACCTAAACCAAAACAGATGTTGGTAAGAACTTGCTTATTTTTGACACAGAAATACAGGAATGGGTTACTTCTTTAAAGCAAGCAAGTTAAGAGAATTATAATCCCGCTGCTTCTGAATCTCTTTGGGATAGATTCAGAAAATGGTTCAACTCTGAATCCCAGAGGCTGAAAGAATTGAGTTATGAGATGGCTCAGCAGAACTTCAGTGATAAGCTGAAAGCCTTCAAAGACCAGGTTCTGAGTCATTGGGACAAGAAAGAAATTCTTCTGCTGGAAAATGCTCCCTGGAAAGAACACCAACCTTTAGAAGCCATTGAACCAGGTTCTGATAGTCACCCTCTGACTACTGCTCCAGAATAGGAAATTGCAACAAAATAAGTAGTTAAATCATAAGATGTTGTAGAGTATTCTGAACGACATGCAACCTTTGAGGATACACCAACTACGTGTCTAGTCATGCAAACTCTGGAAGAGTTGAAGAAAGAGAATGCTTTAATCCATGCAAGGTTGGATAAGCAAGAAGACACAAACAAAGAAATAAGGGATATATTGGATAAATAAGAAGACACTACCAAAGAAATCAAGGATATTCTGGGAAAGCAGGAAGAATCAAGCACTCAGATTAAGAGCTTGCTGGAAGCGTTGTTCACACGACTTCCCCCTCCATATTAGATTTTCTTTAACTTGTCTTCTGTATTCTTCATCTTATCTTCTTTGTTTCTGAAAGATGTAATTGCAATCTGTTTTCAATACAAATCATCATTTTTTACTCTGATAATTTATGATTATATTGCTTTTGGATACCTGATAAAAAGGGGGAGAACGTAAGATATTTTCAATAACAGTTTACCGGAACTTAGTCTCAAACATTCTTAATATCTTAACTTCTTATTTGTTTTCTGAAAGCTTAAACAGGAACAAAATCTGAAGGAGATGCAACAAAAGCTCTGGAACAAAGGAACTTCAGGGAAGTATCTCATCTTTATCTGAGTACTCAACTCACGGGGAGACTCTCTTAAGCTTTTGTTCTGTAATTTTCTATTGAAAAATCCTGGTTTTTGTCATCATAAAAAAGGGGGAGATTGTTATAACATAGTTTGATTCTACAACCCTCATAAGAGTTTTGATGATAACAAACACAAAGAAAAAATATGCACTCTAAATTTGTGTTTTATGTTGTACAGAAGTTCTGACTGAAACGGCATCAGAAGTTAATCCACATAGGCATTCAAGCTGAGTAATCATAATGTTCTGAAGTATGATGATCAGAATCTACGCTAAAGAGAAAGATATCCCGATTCTGAATGGAAGTCCAACATGCTAACTGAATCTTTGTTTCTGGCTTCCCAAGTTCTAAAGTAAAGAAGCATGCAAGATTCCTACGTTCTGAAGCGTTACTTTTCCATTAAGGCAGTATCATGTGCAACGGCTTCATTCAGACAAGGATCTTCTCAGTATAGAAAGTGCATTAAGTGACCATTATCATGTTTCCATTTGGACAGATTTGTCACGCCTATATAAATAAGTTCAAAGGGTAAATCGTTCACGATTTTCCACACGACTGCTCCATACAATCTCTAAAAGGCTGCAAAAATTCATATTCATTCTACATTAAATTTGTATAATACATCATAGTAGTGATACAATTTTTGTAACGAAAAAAAAAATAGTACACAGTAAACCTTTTCTTTTGATTACGTTATTTTCCTTGAGATAAACGGGTTTGTGGTTGTACTCAAGAAGACTTTGGCAGTTGTAAAAGTAGAATTGTAATCAGTTTGATTAGTGAATTAAGTCCTCGTTAAAGAGAGGAGAAATCACCTTGGCGGGTTGACTTGAGTAGTTTGAGATCAAGCAAAGTAGGATAAAAATCTCGTGTCTATTGTCGTTGATTTTTAAAGTTTCAATTCATCCATCCCCCTCTTGTGATTTTCACTTCTTCATAAAGTTCCCACTTTCGCAAAATATGACAGTGTTTTGTGTCCCAAGCTTCATCTGAGGTTTTACGTCAAGAAGATTAAACCCCATACAGCTGATAGGAAACTATGGGTTGATTTCTTTCAAGAGAGTTTGTCAGGAACGTAGTTGGAATGGTTCTATCAACTAGAAGGAACCAATATCCTTAATTGGGAAGACTTGGCTGCTTCTTTTTACAAGTAGTATCAATATAATGATGACCTCGCTCCAACCCACATGCAACTCCAAAGCATGTCTATGGGTTCTAGTGAGGGTTTCAAAGATTACGCCCAAAAGTGAAGGGATCTTGCAGGTAGAGTCTAGCCTCCCCTGTCTGATAGGGAGTTGGTAGATATGTTCATGGGTACTCTGACAAGCCCATTTTTCAACCATTTGATTGGAAGTTATTCAGCCGGATTCACCGAGTTGATATTGACAGGAGAACGGGTTGAAGCTGGTACCAAGAGTGGTAAAATCCAAGGGGGTGCATCCTCAAGTGCTGCAAAGAAAAAGTTTAGTGGAAAGATGAAGGCCAATGCTGCCTATGGTAAGAGAAGTCATGGTAAAGTTGAACTCCGTCCAAGGGTAGGAGCTGTAACGATCTCTAACCCTGTACCAACTCAATGCCAAAATAATCAGCGTAGGAAGGAGGCAACTAGAAGATAATTCACCAGAATAAACATGTCGTTGTCTCAGGCATTGCAGCATTTGGTGAAAGCTGACTTGGTAACTTTGAGGGATCCTCCTCAAAACCCAAACACATCCTCTCCCTGTTACAATCTAAATGCATCGTGTGCTTACCTCTCCAACAACCCGGAGCATGATAGAAATGATTGTTGGGCGCTGAAGAATAAATTTCAAGACCTTATTGATGCAAAGGAGATTCAATTTGACTCTTCTGAGACTCCTAGTGTAATAACTGCATCGATGCCCAAGCATGACAAGGGTATCAATGTTGTTGATGATGTTCTTTTTGTTTCTTCCGGGAATGTTCTGACTACTCCTCTTCCAGTTGTTAAAAAAAATTTGTTACAAGCCAGTTTATTTCCGAGTGTGGTGAAGATTGTTACCTTTGTACATCCCTGTCCAATGGTTGTATGTTGCTGAAGATATGTGTTCAACGTCTGATGAACGACATGGAAATATTTTTTGAGAAGACTCCTTCTGTGAAAAACTTATATGAAGATGTAAATTGTGAAGACGTGTCAATTATTACCATTTCTAATAATCCTACAAGGATCTCCTCCAAAGGTCCTGTAAGGAGTACCGCCAATCCTAAAGTTGCTCCCCTGATCATTACCTCTCTAGGGCCAATACCATATTCCTATGACAAGGCTGTTCCTTGGAATTATGGAGCTGACGTCTATGAAGTGGTGAAAAACACAAGAAGGGGGGGGGGGGGGGGGGTTGAATTGTAAAACTGAAATCTAATGCAATGAACAAGATATTTTTATCCTGGTTCGTTTGATCTCAAACTACTCCAGTCCACCCGTCAAGGTGATTTCGCCTCTCTCCAATGAGGTCTTAATCCACTATATTCAACTGAATATTACAGACTTCTTTAACAACTGCTAAAGCCTTCTTGATCCAAACCACAACCCGGTTTGTCAAGGTAACACTTTCTTACAAAGAGATAAAACTAAGTGTGTGAATGTTTTCTACAAAATTGTATCACAACTGTGATGTATACACAGATTGAAGCTTAGAAACTAGATTGCTAAACAATGATAGAATATCATAATGTGTGGTTTAGCAAAACTGAGAGAAAGAAGATTTTGATTAGCTTTTGTGCGTGTAGAGATTTGGAGAGCATTAGCCATTTCAATCTTCAAAGTCTTGTTTATATAGCACTGAGATGATGAACGTTGGATGCAATATTCTTGATTCAATGCTAATAACAAACTTTCCTTATCGAGCAGATCTTGTCTGGAATGAGGCCGTTGGAATTAATTTGCTTTCAATGCACAGTACCGTTGCTTACTTAATGCAAGTTCTGGCTTGGCTCATTCTGACTCTGCTTCGCTGCTGATGAACTGTTGTGTTTCTTTATCAGAGTGTTGAGCGCAGTCTTGTTCATCAGGCTTCAGTATATACGCAAGTTGATCATCTGATTCTGACATTCTGATATGGCAACTTCTGATGCTGGTGTCAAGAACCAAATTCTGATGCTGATTAGATGTGATCTTGCTTATCAATCAGAGTATCTGCAAGTCAGAACATAATAATTTTAGGCAGCAGATAGTTCATACATGAAACTTATAAATACTATATCTTTTCACATTGTTATCATCAAAACTTAAATATAGGGTAGTAGATTCAAACTTTGTTCTAACAATCTCCCCCTTTTTGATGATGACAAAAACTAGATATTTTTGAATGAAAATAACGTGAAAAGGTATCTGAGATATGCATCAGAGTAAGAAGTAAAAAGGATAAGGAGTAAAAAGATATCAGAGTTAAGAGATACTCCCCCTGAGTTTATTACTTCCCTTTGATTACACGTGTTCTTTAGGATCAGATCTTTTTTTGCCTTTCTTTGAACATCAGAGTATCAGAGTCTTTGACTTATCAGAAGCTTTATGTCAGAGCTTTTCTTGTCAGAGTTTTGCTTTGGATCAGAGTATCAGAGCAGATCAGAACTTCATAGTGATCAGAGCTTCAGAGCTTCTAGTCTTCAGAGTGTCCAGGAGCTTCCTTGTACCTGTAGACTTTAAGCAAAACAGAAAAAACATTTTCAAGTAATAGAGTTAGAATGTTTGAGAATTTCTGTCTAGTTAGCCTTTATTGATTAAAATATCATTCTTGTTCTCCCCCTTTTTATCAGCAATCAAAAAGTGTAGGTGATGTGCTAAAACAATTAAGATCAGAAAAACTAATCATATTAAGAGAGTTCAGAATCAAAACAAGAAAATAGTACAAAACATATTCAAACAGTACATCAGAAAATCAAGGAAAACATGAAAAAGGTCATGAATGAAAAGAAAGACTAAGGTTGAGGAGGCAAGCGTGTGAACAGGTTCTCCAGCATGGCTTGGATCTTTTCAGCAGTCTCATTCTGCTTGTGCACCATGCTGACAACAGTGTCAATCTTGCTATCCTGCACATCCATTCTCTCTTTCATCTTCTGATCGCTTTCATCCATCCGCTGCTGCAGACGTATGTCATTCAGCCTTAGTTCTTCCAGAGTCTGCCTGTCCAAGGCAGCTTGATAAGCATCAGAAGCAGGAAGCTTCTGAGAGCTTTCAGCAACATCTTCTGCTTGACTTTCTTCAGCTTGAATGGTCTTGTCTTCTTTTGATTGTACCTTTGCAGCTTGCTGTTTCTCATACCAAGGTTCACTATCCAGAGGGAGCACGTCTTCTTTCAGAAGCTGACTTCCAACTTCATTCAGAAGCTTGCTGAAATTTTGTTGTGCCTGCTCATAGTTGATATCCTGCAACTTGAGGACTTCAGCACGTACCCAAAGTCTGAATTGTGACCAGAGCTAATCAGAAGCAGCTGGGTCAATCATTCCAGGACAGACTTGCTTCAAAGAAGCAATCCATTGCAGCACACCTGTCTCAAAATTCATAATACCAGAGCCAACATCTGGTTGTTTTGGTTTTGGGATGGCAATTTTATGTTTCAGATCAGCAAGACGGTCAAGACTGGTTAAGTCTATGAAAGTCCTGCTGGGGTTTTCGGAGGTTTTCTGGGCAGCTGTTTGTTTTGGAGATGGAGTATCAGAATCAGAGATTATGATTGGACTGGGTGGTGTTTTGGGAGTATTTGGTGGTGTAGATTCTGATGAGGATGGCAATTGTGCTAAGGTGATAGTTGTTCCACCTGGCAGCTGGATTGCCAAAGGTGATGGTTGAGGTGAATGAGGTTCAGATGGTTGAGGAGAAGGAGTTTCAGAGTGATGAAACTCTGGTTGAGGTGATGGTGGGTTAATTTCTGGTTGGGGAGAGGGAGACGGAATTGCTGGTTGTGGAGAAGTTGTTGGAATTTCTGATTGTTCAGGGATAAGGGGTTCTTCTGGAATTGGTGAGAGTGGTTGTTGTTGTTGTTGTTCTGGTTCTTCAGCAGATTGCTGTTGTTCTGGTTGTGGAGGAGGAACAGTTTGTGGTTCAGAGATTGGTTGATCAGAGGTGTGTTGATCAATGTCAGACAACACTTGATCGATTGCTGATGTTGTTGAGATTGTTGGTTGTTTGGGATGTTTGGTTCTGGGTCTTCTGAGTTTTAATGCCTCAGAAGGGTCCTCTTCTGGTACAGTTTCATCTATGGTAGGGATGGGGATTGAGATTCTATGAGAGGTTTGAGGAGGAATAGATGCTGGAATAGTAGAAGAATTTAAAACAGAAGCAGCAGATGAATTACCTCTTTTCCTGGGTGTCTGCTGGGATGATCCTTCTGATGGTGCCTTCCTCTTCTTCGTCTTCTTCAGAGTCACTTCTTGCTGAGGTTGATGCAGAGCTTTGATAATCAGATTTGGATCTGAACCATCTGCCTTGCGCGCATCCAAGTATCTGAGAACCACCTCTGGTTTGGATTCAATTTCAGAAAATAACGGAAAGTCACTCAGAGGCACTCTTCTGCTGGTGATATCAGCAATAAGAGTAGTTCTGGGTTCCTTCTGAATATTCTCTATCAGCTTCATCTTCTTCAAGTTCTTTGCATTCAGAGGTTTCCCAACTGTTTGTTCAATAGTGCTTAGCTCTTGGGCTTCTATCAGATGCTCTATCAGCCTATTCTCTGTCAGAATATCTGATATCAACCTTCCAAAGGGTATCCAATCCCTCTTGGTTCTTTCTTCTTCCCTAGTTTCCTTCACACTTGTTCTGAGGTGGTTGAACAGGAAGTGAGCCAGATTGATCTTTACCTTCTGATCAATAAAGTAGATCAGAAACTGCTGATCCACATTTATGTAATCAGGAGAACTGGTTGGTTTCCTGTGGTTGAAGCACCCCAGAATTATCTTAGCCCAAACTCTGTGATGATCCTTCAGATCTTTAATCTTGCTGCTGGGCACCCCATGAGTGAAAATCCTTGCAGCTATCACACCTACATCAGCACATCTTTCAGCCATGTCCATACAACGGACGCCACCGCCACTGTAACCGATTAGCCTTGCAATGTGATCCTCAGTGATCACAATCTTCTTCCCCATAACAAAGGAGGTGACTAGATGTGTTGAAGCCTTGGCGTAAATCCAGAATTCCTTGACTAGCGTTGGGAATGTTGGTCCAACCAACCTGTCAAAATACCTTTCCCACTTCTGTGCCCTAACTTCTTCAGTTAGGTCAAAACCGTTCTCCTTCAAGCTTCCAAAATCAATGATTAATTCAGAAAGCACTTCAAGATTCTTCACAGGAGTGAGGAGAGTTCTGAATGGCACTTGATATTGCTCAGATGATGCTTTCTTCTGAGGACCTGCAGAAGCACTGCTGGAGGTTGCCATGTTCACACTAAAAGGGTTTTGAGAATAAACTGAGGAAAATAGGTTTTGCAAGAGATGAACACAAAAATATGCAGAAAATGCTTGAGTATTAGTGAGAAAACGTAAAGAATGAGAATGAGAGATTAATGTGTTTAAATAGAGTTTTAAAAATATTTTGAAAAGATAAACGTTTTTTAAGAGAGAGAAAAATCATGATTGCATTTTAAAAGCATGATTACTTTTCATTAAATGCTTGCTGATTTTGGGGGATTTGAGAAAGATACTTAAAAACGGTTACCAGACATGTGTCTCAATGCACCCAATCAGCGCTTTGCCTTCTCAGAAGCGTGCACGCGTTCTGCTTCAGAGATATGCTGATGATTGGATGACACTTGTTTGATGTAGTGATCAGCACGTCTGTCTTTGAGCTTAGACTCTCAGATCTTTAGACTTGCATCTGATACAATCTGCATGTTCTATCTTTCTGAAAGGAGATTGATCAGAAGTTCACAGTAAAACAATTACATTCTGAAGGTAAATATATGGAATTAAAACATTTTCACTCTGGACACACTTTCATGCTGAGATGTTTCAGAATGAAATTAAACCTATCTTCTGAAAGGGGTTTAGTAAAGATATCAGCCCATTGATGGTCTGTATCTATAAATTTTAAGTTCAAAATACCTTTCTGAATATAGTCCCTAATGAAGTGATGTTTTATTTCTATATGCTTAGCTCTAGAATGTAAAATGGGATTCTTACTTAAGCAAATAGCAGAAGTATTATCACAAAGTATAGGAATGTTACTCTCAAAAATCTGGAAGTCTTCAAGCTGACTTTTCATCCAGAGCATTTGTGTGCTACATCCTGCTGCTGCTATGTACTCAGCTTCTGCTGTTGATAGAGCAATTGTTGATTGCCTTTTGCTGGACCAAGAGATCAGATTTTCTCCCAGAAACTGGCAGCTTCCAGAAGTACTTTTACGTTCCACTCTGTCTCCAGCAAAATCAGCATCACAGTAGCCTACTAAGCTGTAATCACTAGATTTTCTATAAAACAAACCCAGATTAGTAGTACCTTTCAGATACTTGAAAATTCGCTTAACAGCTGTTAAGTGAGATTCTCTAGGATCTGATTGGAATCTAGCACATATACAAACACTGAATAATATGTCAGGTCTTGAAGCAGTCAGATAGAGGAGAGAACCAATCATACCTCTGTAGACTTTTTGTTCTACATTTTTGATTACCTCTTCTCTTTCCAGAATGCACGTGGGATGCATTGGAATCTTTGATGGCTTACATTCCGAGAGGTCAAATTTCTTCAGAAGATCTCTGATGTATTTGCTCTGATGAATGTAAGTTCCTTCTGGAGTTTGATTGATCTGAATTCCTAGAAAGAATTTCAGTTCCCCCATGAGGCTCATCTCAAATTCTGCCTGCATACACTTAGCAAATTTTCTTCCGAGAGAAGGATTAGTAGAACCAAAAATAATATCATCAACATAAATTTGACAGACTAAGATGTAACTCTTAACTGATTTACAGAATAGAGTAGTGTCCACTTTCCCTCTGGTGAATTCATTTTCTAGCAGAAAGTTACTTAGCCTTTCATAGCAAGCTCTGGGAGCTTGTTTCAAACCATATAGTGACTTCTTTAGTTTGAAAACATGTTCTGGATGTTTTGTATTTTCAAAACCTAGGGGTTGGTGTACATAAACTTCTTCTTCTATATAACCATTTAAGAATGCACTTTTGACATCCATCTGATACAGAGTGATGCCTCTATTAACAGCAAATGAAATTAAAAGTCTGATAGATTCTAACCTGGCGACTGGGGCAAAGGTTTCTGTATAGTCTATCCCCTCTTGCTGACTATAACCTTGTGCAACCAGTCGTGCCTTGTTTCTGATGACTTCACCTTGTTCATTTAGCTTGTTTCTGAACACCCATCTTGTTCCAATGACGTTGAATCCTTTTGGTCTGGGAACGAGATCCCATACGTCGTTTCTGGTGAATTGATTCAGCTCTTCTTGCATTGCCAGAATCCAGTCATTATCCAGAAGTGCTTCATCAATAGAAGAAGGTTCAATCAGAGACACAAGTCCCATAAGTGTTTCTTCAGAGTTTCTGAAGCTTGCTCTTGTCCTGATTGGATCTTCCTTTCTTCCTAGGATAGTCTCTTCTGGGTGATCCAAGCTGCTTCTGGGTAATCTCTTCAGAGGTTGATCAGCAGCTGTTGTAGGATTGCTAGCAGTGCTCCTTTCAGACGTTGAAGGAATGTCTGTGTTGAGAGCTTCTGATGACTTGTCTTCAGAACCTGCAAATTCAATTTCTATACCTGCAAAAACTTCATTCTGCTTTGACTTTTCAGAGTCAAGCTTGTCATCAAAACAAACACTGATTGATTCTTCCACAATCTGTGTTTCTGTATTGTATACTCTGTACCCTCTTGAGCGTTCAGAGTATCCTAACATAATACACTTCTGTGCTTTAGAGTCAAACTTGTTCAAATAATTCTTTGTATTTAATATAAAGCAAGTACATCCAAATGGATGAAAATATGAAATGTTGGGCTTTCTGTTCTTCCACAATTCATATGGAGTCTTTTCCAGAATAGGTCTTATTGAGATTCTATTCTGAATGTAGCACGCTGTGTTTATTGCCTCTGCCCAGAAGGTCTTAGCCACGTTTGTCTCATTGATCATGGTTCTGGACATTTCTTGCAATGTTCTGTTCTTTCGTTCTACAACTCCATTTTGTTGGGGAGTTCTAGGACAAGAGAAATCATGCAGAATGCCTCTGTCATTAAAGAATGACTCAAAATCTTTGTTTTCAAATTCTCCACCATGATCACTTCTGACTTTAACGATTCTAAGATCCTTTTCATTCTGAACTTGGTTACAGAAGGTAACAAACACAGAGTGTGACTCGTCCTTGTGTCATAAGAACTTTACCCATGTCCATTTGCTATAGTCATCTACGATTACTAACCCATACTTCTTACCACTGACTGAAGCTGTTTTAACTGGTCCAAATAAGTCAATGTGCAGAAGTTCTAATGGCTTAGAGGTAGAAACAACATTTTTGGGTTTAAAAGAAGGTTTTGCAAATTTGCCTTTCTGACATGCTTCACACAGAGCATCTGAATTGAACTTCAAATTAGGAAGTCCTCTGACCAGATTGAGTTTGTTAATCTGAGATATTCTTCTCATACTAACATGCCCCAATCTTCTGTGCCAGATCCACTGCTCGTTGTTAACAGACAGAAGACATTTTACATTCTGACTCTTTAGTTCAGAAAGTTTGATTTTGTAAATGTTGTTTTTCCTCTTACCATTAAACAGGATAGTCCCATCTTTCTGACTAACAGCTTTACATGATTTTTGATTAAAGATCATATCATAACCGTTATCACTTAATTGACTTATGGATAACAGATTATGCATCAATCCATCTACTAGCAGAACATTATTAATAGAGGGAAGATTTCCATTACCTACAGTTCCAGAGCCAATTATCTTTCCCCTCTGATTGCCTCCAAAGCCAACGTGGCCTCCAGGCTTAAGTTCCAGGCTTTGGAACATATGCCTTCTTCCCGTCATGTGTCGTGAGCAGCCAGAGTCCAGGTACCATGACTGGTGTTTCTGACTTGCTGCTAAAGATATCTGCAACATGTATTATTTTATCCTTAGGTACCCAGATTTTCTTGGGTCCTGATTTGTTAGTTTTACCAAAACTCTGGTTGAATTTTGGTTTCACAGAGTGCTTACTGCTAGTGTATTTGATATCATGTGTGTGACCATATACAAAATGTGAATTCAGAGGAGTGTGTTTAATGGTTAAGTCCATGACATTCTTTGGTGTAGGAACCTTACCTTTGTATCCTATTCCTTTCCTGCCGTTTCTGCTAACTCCATAGATCATTGAAGCCATTCTGCTTCTAACTATGCTTTTAGCTAGGAACTTCTGGAAACTGTGATCATACTCCTTGATGATCTCATCAGCGTTGCTGGGAGTTTCAGAAATTGGTTCCTTCTGAGAGTTTTGTAAAGTGTTTTCTAATTTTGAAATCTTATTTCTCAGCTCAGAATTTTCCAATTTGAGACTCTCAGTCTTATTAGAGTCAGATTCAAGATTCCTTTTCAGGTTTCTGAATTTAGCTCTAATTTGCTGATAACGTTCCAGAATCTCATTAAGGATTTCAGCAAGTTCAGCCTTTGTAAAGTTAACAGCAAAGTTAGGAAATACCTCTTCAGTGTCTGATTCTGAGTCTGATTCAGAAGCTTTACTATCTTCTGAAATGTTAGCCATGAGAGCTATGTTTGCTCTCTCATCATCTGATTCTGAGTCAGCTTCAGACGAGTCAGAGTCATCCCATGTAGCCATGAGACTTTTCTTCTTCTCTCTTCCAAACTTCTTTTTGGGCTTTTCCCTCTGAAACTTTGGGCAGTCACTCTTATAGTGTCCTTGCTCATTTCACTCATAGCAGATGATGTCTTTGGTGTTTGGCTTTTTGCTACTGGAGGAGCCTTCAGATCTTCTGTATCCAGAGGAAGAATCTGTCCTTCTGTATCTGGAAGAAGACTCGTTCTGATCAGATCTTCTGGGATTTCTGAACTTCCTTTGTCTTTGCTTCCACAGTTGATTTACTCTTCTGGAGAGGAGGGAGAGTTCGTCTTCTTCTGATGAGGATCCATCAGATGTTTCTTCAACTGCCTGCAAAACTTTAGACTCAAATTTTCTGTTAGATTTTAATGCTAAAGGCTTACCTTGCTTCTGAGGCTCATCAGCTTCTAGCTCTATCTCATGACTTCTGAGGGAGCTGATAAGTTCCTCCAGAGTGATTTTGTTGAGATCTTTAGCTAGCTTCAGAGCTGTAACCATAGGTCTCCACTGCTTGGGTAAACTTCTGATGATTTTCTTGACATGGTCAGCAGTAGAGTATCCTTTGTCCAGAACTTTGAGACCAGCTATCAGAATCTGGAATATAGAGAACATGGTTTCAATGGATTTAGATTCTTCCATTTTGAACGCCTCATACTTCTGAATGAGCGCCAGAGCTTTTGTTTCTTTGACCTGAACGTTGCCCTCATGCGTCATTCTGAGTGAGTCAAAAATATTCTTTGCTGTGTCTCTGTTGGAGATTTTTTCATACTCAGTATAGGAGATGGCGCTGAGGAGGATGGTTCTGGCCTTGTGGTGATTCTTGAAGTCACGCTTTTGTTGATCAGACATTGTTTTTCTATCAATCTTCTGACCACTTGCATTCACAGGGTGCGTGTATCCATCTGTCACCATATCCCACAGATCAGCATCATGTGCCAGAAAGAAGCTTTCAATTCTGTCTTTCCAGTAATCAAAGTTTTCTCCATCAAAGACTGGAGGTTTGCCACTGAATCTGTCTCTGTCCTCATTGTTGTCATTGCTGATGTGAGAATTGTTTCCTGCCATTGTGTTTTTCTGACGCTGGATCTTGTACTGACACGGTTAAGTGTTTTAGCTCAGAACCAGGCGCTCTGATGCCAATTGAAGTGGCGAAAAACACAAGAAGGGGGGGGGGGGGGGGGGGGTTGAATTGTAAAACTGAAATCTAATGCAATGAACAAGATATTTTTATCCTGGTTCGTTTGATCTCAAACTACTCCAGTCCACCCGTCAAGGTGATTTCGCCTCTCTCTAACGAGGTCTTAATCCACTATATTCAACTGAATATTACAGACTGCTTTAACAACTGCTAAAGCCTTCTTGATCCAAACCACAACCCGGTTTGTCAAGGTAACACTTTCTTACAAAGAGATAAAACTAAGTGTGTGAATGTTTTCTACAAAACTGTATCACAACTGTGATGTATACACAGATTGAAGCTTAGAAACTAGATTGCTAAACAATGATAGAATATCATAATGTGTGGTTTAGCAAAACTGAGAGAAAGAAGATTTTGATTAGCTTTTGTGCGTGTAGAGATTTGGAGAGCATTAGCCATTTCAATCTTCAAAGTCTTGTTTATATAGCACTGAGATGATGAACGTTGGATGCAATATTCTTGATTCAATGCTAATAACAAACTTTCCTTATCGAGCAGATCTTGTCTGGAATGAGGCCGTTGGAATTAATTTGCTTTCAATGCACAGTACCGTTGCTTACTTAATGCAAGTTCTGGCTTGGCTCATTCTGACTCTGCTTCGCTGCTGATGAACTGTTGTGTTTCTTTATCAGAGTGTTGAGCGCAGTCTTGTTCATCAGGCTTCAGTATATACGCAAGTTGATCATCTGATTCTGACATTCTGATATGGCAACTTCTGATGCTGGTGTCAAGAACCAAATTCTGATGCTGATTAGATGTGATCTTGCTTATCAATCAGAGTATCTGCAAGTCAGAACATAATAATTTTAGGCAGCAGATAGTTCATACATGAAACTTATAAATACTATATCTTTTCACATTGTTATCATCAAAACTTAAATATAGGGTAGTAGATTCAAACTTTGTTCTAACAGTCTACTACCATGGCGTCAGGCAAGACCTATTGTCTATCAAGAATGAAGTTGTTGAAGATACTGATCCTAACATTGAGTGAGCTTGCCCGGACGGAGGCACCAAAAGAAACCATTCCTGAGGCCTCCAAGCAAGAAATGGAGGAAATTTTGAAGATCATACGGAAAAGTGACTACAATGTTGTGGAACAGTTGGGGCAACCCCCCCCCCCCCTCCCCCCCAAATTTTTTTTTCAATTCTAGCTTTGTTGTTGTGCTCTGAGGCCCATGTTAAAGCTTTGGTGAAGTTTCTGAAGTCTGCTCATGTGCCACAAGAGACTTCTGCCGACCAATATGAGAACTGTGTTGCCAGTCTGACTGCTGATAATGGACTAGGCTTCTCAGATGCTAATCTGACTCCTGAAGGAAGAAAATATAACAAGGCCATGCATGTCTCCATTGAATGCGAGGGCACTACTTTGGCTCATGTGTTGGTTGATACAGGTTCGCCTCTGAATGTCTTACCAAAGGGTGCCCTAGACAGGTTGGATTGTGAAAGGCTTACACTGAAACCCAGTAACAATGTGGTAAGGTCTTATGACGGTTCTAAAAGAATGGTACATGGTGAGGTGTACATCCCAATTAAAGTTGGTTCCCAAATATTCGACTCCACTTTCTATGTGATGGACATTCTCCCGGCTTACTCTTGCTTAATTGGGTGCCCTTGGATTCATGGGGCAGGCGCTGTCACATCCATATTGCATCAGATGTTGAAATATCTTGTAAACAGAAAGATTGTTAGAGTCTACGGTGAAGAGGAGTATATGGTGAGCCACCTGAATTCTTTTAGGTATGTCAAGATGGACGAAGAATTTGTTGAAACTCCCTGTCAGAATTTTGAAGAGGTTCCTCAGATGATTATTGTTACCAAAGATGCTATTGTTGTTCCAAAGATTACCAGGACCCCATTGAATATGGCTTCTCTGAAGGACTCCAAGGTTGTGGTTGAAGAATATGAGTGCACTATTTGGGGCCAACTCCCTAACATTCCCTATAAGTCTGACAAGTTTAGTTTGGGTTTCACTTCAGGAACTCAGAGGGTTGTTCGTCGTGGTCGTGCCATAAGACCACCACTATGCATCAGCAACCATGGAGTCAATATGGTGGAAGACGTTGACAGTGAATGTGACCTAGATAGTTGGATCTTCCCTACTACCAACGATGGACTCAATAATTGGACGACTAGAGACTTTATGCCAATCTCTTTTATCTAGGAGTAATTGTTCTTTTCTATTTTTGGGATATGTAATTTTTGAACAAATTAAACTCTAAGTCTTGTATCTTACCCGAGGCACAATATTCTATTTGTGAGGGTTATCATACTTCATTTTCATATGTCATTTTAATAAATCATCGAACGTTTTTCATTCAAATTTTGCGCTCTTTATCTTTCTTTTTGCTTTATTTTTCAAAATAGCTATGTGCTCTTACACACACCCACATATCAAATTGCTGATCCACGTCCACCCTGGATCCCATTAATAACAATTCTGCTATTGCCAATTATGACTTTGAAAATCCGATCTACCAAGTCGAGGACGTAGGTGAGGAAGATTGTGAAGTACCAGGGGAAATTCCTAGACTATTACAACAAGAGGAAAGAGCAATACAGCCTCATGAAGAGCCTGTCGAGGCGGTAAAATTAGGTACTAAGGAGAATAAAAAGGAATTCAAGATAGGTGCCAACTTGGATAACAGTGTCAAAGAATGGTTAATCTAGATGTTACATGACTACGTTGAGATCGTTGCTTGGTCATACGAAGACATGTCGGGGCTTGATACTAATATTGTGGTTCATTGTCTGCCAACAAAAGAAGACTTCCTCTAGTGAAGCAAAAGGTTCGTCGTATGCGTCCTGAAATGTCAGAAAAGATCAAGGCTGAAGTCATGAAACAATTTAATGTCGGGTTATTAGTTGTTACTTCCTACCCACAATGGGTTGCAAACATGGTTCCAATACCTAAGAAGGACGGTATGGTACACACGTGTTTAGACTACATGGATTTGAATAGGGCGAACCCTAAAGATGACTTTCCACTTCCTCATATTGACGTTCTAGTTGACAACACCGCTCAACATAAGATATTCTCCTTCATGGATGGCTTCTCCGGTTATAATAAGATCAAAATGGCACCTGAGGACATGGAGAAGACTACCTTTGTTACACAGTTGGGCATCTTCTATTACAAAGTTATGCCATTTGGGTTGAAGAACATCGGGGCAACCTATCAACATGCTATGGTAGCATTGTTCCATGATTTGATCCATCACGAGATAAAGGTCTATGTTGATGACATGATAGCCAAGTCCCAGACTGAAGAAGAGCACCTTGGTAACTTGCAAAAACTGTTTGAAAGGATGAAGAAGTACAAGTTAAGACTGAACCCGAACAAGTGCACCTTTGGAGTAAGATCTGGTAAACTCCTAGGTTTCGTCGTTAGTGGCAAAGGTATTGAGGTAGATCCTGCAAAATTTAAATCTATTCAAGAGATGCCAACTCCCTACACTGAGAAGGAAGTTAGAGGTTTCTTGGGACGTCTAAACTACATTTCCATATTCATTTCCCACCTAACCACTACTTGTGAACCAATCTTCAAGCTACTGAAGAAAGATCAAGTAGTGAAATGGAACGACGATTGTCAGATATCCTTTGACAGAATCAAGGAATATATTCAAGAACCTCCAATTCTGATGCCACCAGTTGCAGGAAGACCTATGATCATATACTTAACAGTGTTAGAGAATTCAATGGGGTGTGTGTTAGGGAAACATGAAGAGTCTTATCGAAAAGGGCACGCAATATACTACCTTAGCAAAAAGTTTACCGACTTTGAAAAAAGATACTCACTGCTCGAGAAAACTTGTTGTGCTTTGGCATGGGCTGCTCGCCGACTAAGACAATATATGTTGACTCATACTACCTTATTGATCTCTAAAATGGATCCTATCAAATACATATTCAAGAAGCCCGCTCTCTCCGGAAGAATAGCAAGATGGCAAATGGTCCTGACAGAATACGACATTTAGCACACCACTTATAAGGCAATCAAAGTAAGTGTACTGGAAGATCATTTGGCTCATCAGGCTGTAGACGACTACCAGTCTATGAATTTTTAATTCCCGGGCGAGAACATTATGCTAGTAACTGACTGTGAAGAACCTGGATGGGATGAAGGACCTGAAAAAGGATCCCGATGGACTATGATTTTTGACAGAGCTTCTAACACGCACCTGGGATCACCTTGTTGACCTGGTAATCAAGCGCATCATCCTGCCACTAGGTTTTTCTAGGGGAAAATGGACTTCTACATACGAAGGATAATTTATGATCAAGAGTATATTTTCTGGTGGAGCTATGATACTAACCACCATGGACGGGGACGACCTTCTTTGCCATGTAAATGCGGACATAGTTAAAATATAGTACGCATGAAAAGAGACCTGTTAGGTTGACTGGCCTAGGCAAAAATAAGGGCATCCCGGAGAACCAAAAGGGTTCGGGTAAAAATTAGGGATATATATATATATAAATTGTACACCTGGCAAGTTGAAAACTTGAAAAGGCGGCTTGGGAAAAAAAGGGTATCCCGGTGGAATGAAAAACCGAAAGGGCGGTCCAGGCAAAATTTAGGGATTAAGGGCGTATGACTATGTCCCGTTGGATCACCTTGCAGCCAGACTTTATTATCAAGTTTCAAGTTCGAAGGGTACGGATAAATGCAGTCAACTTCTTCTAAACAGCAAAGTGATGAGACGCTCAAAGGTATAAAGGCAGTAGCAGAATTGAAACCCAATAGGATTATTTCACATAGCAGTTTTTCTTTGTGTACCACTTTGTATATTTCTCATTTTTACGACAACATTCCTTTTACTAGGATGTCTGTCTTTTTGTACAAAAGCGCCTGTTTATAGGAGAAACTTCCTAAAATTAATACAAAACTTCTCTCTTAAAGTTCAAAACTATTTGTTTCTATTTTGTTTGCAAAAACATCCAGTGATTATTTTAAACGAACATATGCATTTGAATGTGAATACTGTTTACAAATGTATGCATTAAAAACAGGAAAGACATTTACTAAGGGCTCTAAGAGGTGAGACAATGTTAAAACTCATCCATAAATCCCCACAAAGAAACCACCTCTTGAGGACTATCTTCACAAATTCATCCCCAGCAAAGATACATTCCCCAGTAGGTACAGAAATAGGGGCATCTTCCCACAGTTCACCATCATATCTTCAGCATATAGCCTAATGATTTAAGTTTCTCCAACAGTTCCTAACAGATAAGGAAGTTCAACCATTTCCCTATCATCTTGAAGAATTCCCCAGCATGTTCTATGGATTTCTTGGGTTCCCCAATAGAGTTTCATAAAATCCCTAGGCAGTCCATGAAGCTTCATTCCCCGGTAGAGTTTATTTATCTAGCTAGGGAATTCCATCCTCCAGTGAAGTTTATTTCTCCAAATTGTTAAATTCTTCCAACAGAACTCTTCCTCCAGTAAGGTTTACCCAAGATAGCCATTTCCATAAGAGTAACTACTCATATCAAAGGAATATTTGTTCCTCCATCCCTAGTCAACATGCATCTAATCCACTTGTTTCAAAAGCCACGATAGGTTATCGACTCTCCTTGAATGCTCATATCCTTAAGTAGAAATCAAAAATCCCCAGCGGAATATCCTCGGACAGAAATCATGAATCCCCAGCAAAATTAACTTCAACAAAAAGTGTGGAATTAATTTCTTCATCTCCAGCAGCAGTCAAGGATTTATTTTCCCCCATTCATAGATACCACAAAGAGCAACTAATACGCTCACATATTACAGTCATACAACATTTACAATACATCATAGCATATGCATAACTGAAACACATATAACATTCTCATTTATTTTGAGAACATCATGACATCGCATGAAACCGACTTTACCTTTTCAAGTTGAATTCATAGACAGATGAATATTATCAACTTATACACAACAGGTGAAAGATTAATGCTTGAAACCAAATGAAGAAACTATCTATATGACCAAGTGATATGAACTCCCGAAGCAGGACGGGTTTACCAACAAACACAAGAGGCCACAAATTAATGCTCGAAACCAGATGGGGAAACTATCTATGTGACTAGCCAAAGAATAGGCCACAGATTAATGCCCGAAACCAGACGGGGAAACTATCTATGTGACTAGCCAGTATGAATTCCCGAGAACGGGTTTTCCAACAAAGACAGATTGTAGATCAATTCCTAAAACCAGACAGGGCGACTATTTACAACACAAAACATCGGAGACTGAATTCCAACAAGCATGTTTCCATCAGAGACTGAATTCTGACAAGAATCTTTCTTTCGGAGACTGAATTCTGATGAGCATCTCCTTCAGTGACTAAATACTGATAAACATTCCCTTCAGAGACCGAATTCTGAAAAGCTTCTCCTCCGGATACAATCAAGACGAAGGTTCACTCTGACACTTCCCAACATGTCTGCTAGATACAGTCATACACAAGCTCATCCTAGCATGTTTCTCAAAGAAAGTCAAGCAAAGACTTATTCTGCTATTCCTACCAATGGATGCTCCAGGTGGCATCTATAAGCCCATCTCTAACAACAATCGGTCATCTCTCCGAATGGAATCTTTAAGCACATTCAAGCATACCACCAACCAACAGCGTTACTCCGTGCATTGTCAAGTGCAAATTTCTAGGCACTTAAGTGTTCAATTATCTTCTTCCTTCAAGTCACTAATGACGAACATGCCAATCTAACTCTTTAGATTTAAGAAGATTGAACAGGGGCAGCTGTTGTACCCCAAAATTTACCCTCTTCATTTGGACCCTTTTGGCTTATATTTCATCATTACATGCCTACATATCATTGGTTCTATGGTTATGGGGTCAAGGTATCTCTAGAAATCCTCGTCAGATTACATGTGACGTTTATTTCGTCAATGGATGTTCTCAGAGTATTTCCCGTGCTGAAGATTTGTTCGTCGTTTCGCAACGATTCATGGTTCAAATATTCACAAGTCCAACCTGGCGCGTCATATTCAGGTGTTCTTTCGCCAAGATATCCCTGGTGATGTATTCTCAAATTCAGGTTTGGCTCGAGAGCCAATTCTTTAAAGATGGTCTTTGAATGTGCGAGTTTTCTCGAAGAAATATAGTGAAAAAGTATGCTGAAAGTGCAATTTTTTTGCATTAAAAAATTCATAACTTGAAGCCTGTGGCTCATTTTGAACCCGTTCGGTGGCAAAAATTCCATGTTGATGTCATATAAGTTTTCATCTCTCACGGATGGAAGCCAATTTTATTCAGAAAGTCTACGAAAATATGGATTTATCAAGTGTTTTCGCACAGGAAAATTGTGACATATGTTTATCGGCTCCGTATTCCAAAAATCATAACTCAGTCGATTTTTATCGTATCAAGCTGGTTTCAGTTGTATTGTCTCATAAATTGAGTTAGTTAAATTTTGGTTTTTATTTTCGAGAGCCAACAGTACCCCGAAGGCCTCCGTTTTTTACCCGAATCACGTGCAACTCATTGAAAATTTTGAAGCTGGAAACTAAGTTGTTTGAGACGAAACTTCAAAAATTCATAACTAATTCACCGTTTATCCGGTTGAGCCTATTTTCTGATAGAAGTTTGTTCTTAATCTCGAATGCATTCTGTTTTCACACTTCAACTTTAAAAATCACACCGAGGTCCCTGCAAATTTACCTGGAACGTGTCAAACTCTAGTGAATAAAAATATGCATTATTGCTTGTGGTTATTGGAGGCACAATTGTACATCCAAAGCCCATATCTTTGCCCTAATTTTCATTATATAATCTCATTCTTTTCATACAAACAAGGACACAAAAAAAACCCTTACCACAACCTTGTCAAAATATCAAGTTCTTTCAAGAACCCTAGAAATCTTGAGATCCTTGTTACAAACCCCCATCTCACTACAAACAAGCCATCTCATTCACTTATAGAAACACGGTAGGGTAAGGCTGGTTCGATCTCCATGATCAAAAGGGTGTAGAAGCATTCATACATGCCATATCGGTTTTAACATTAAAAATTTTCATATATTTGTTTTCTTTGTATTTCATGGTATACTAATTTGTTTAATGTGTTAATGAGATTCAACACTGCAGGTTTGGACCATTGTAATGGTCCCATGCATGTTTATTACAAAACACGCTGAGGCCAGATAATAACACCAATCAATGCATGGCAAAGGCTAGAAGGGCGTGGGTTCAACACCCACCCCTACTGGTTTTAGTTTTCTTCCATTCTATTTTTCCTTTTACCTATTTTCCTTCTTTCTGTTTAAAACCTTTTTCATAAAACCTAACATTCTTCACAAACCTTTGATTTTTCATAATAAACTCAAATAATTAATTTTGGGTTTTAATATAATTTTAGGTTTTAATTTAGTTTTAGGTTTTAATTTAATTTTAGGTTTTTAATAAAATCAACTTAGTTTTTAGGGTTTTATTTAAATTAATTACCTAACTATTTCTATTAATTAAAATCAACTAGGTTTTAGGTTAATCATCAAACTTTTTTTTATCAAACAATCAAAACAAATTTTCTCTTTTCTTTTCCTTTTATGATTTCGCGTATGTTATTACTGTCGCGTATTTTATTATTTTTTCTGATTATTGTTATTGCTAAAGGAATGTAATAGCTTATATTAGGATTTTATTCGCTTGCTATTTTTTCCCCAATTTTATGGTTTTGTACCCCTTTAACGAAGCGATGTAACAGCGTAGGGTATTTCTTTACTGTTTAATTATTATTATTAATGCTTAAATTAATAGGATTGTATGGCAAGACATAAAAGAAATAATTAACTAACCCTAATTCCAAGATAAATTAATTGAATCAAGAATACTTTGCACACTTCACCCCTAGGTTAACCTCTCACGTTGCCTCGGAAAAACAATGGTCATGTCCCCCTAACATAGGGATACCATTAGCAAAGACCCTCAGTTATAAATTATCATAAAGATCATGGTCCCTCGATGTCCCTCGAAGTTGCCTATGCTATATGATCTTGTCCCTCGATGTTGCCTATGAATATATATGATGACAATCCCTTCAAATTGCTAAATGTATCCCTACATGTTGCCTTCAATGACCATAACGACGACCCTACGCATGTCCCTCGAACATCCAAAGATAGGGCTTCCTACTAACTAGTGGTATGGATAGAACTATCTAAAGGAGGAGAAAAAAATACAAGAAAGACCTTGAGTGGGTAGTTATTGTTAATTGCTTGCTAACAACTTAAAACACTTTTCACACCTCACACTTTCAAAAACATTTTCAAAACGCTTTATCAACACTCTTGATGACTGATACAAGATTTATCATAAAGAAAATTGCCTTGCTATTTGGAATTTCAAAACTTTTTCAAAAGCCCCCACACAAAACAAATAAAGTGAGAAAGCGATTAAGAGGCCGTAGATAACTATGGATGAAAAGGATCCTAACACGTTCCCTTTTCATAATCTACCCCCCCGTAATCAGAAAATTCTCAAAGGTCTTTCTTGTTCTTTACAACTTTTCATTTATAGGATAAAAGAAAAGTCGGTGGCGGCTCTTGCTATCCACAAAAATAGTGATAAAACACAAAAGAAACAAGTCAGTTCTTCCACCGTATTACACATCATATAAGATAACTCAAGATCAAGTAATTTTACAAACGTATACTATCCAGAAAAATCTTGAAGTTACTCTGGTAAAAAGTATGAAAGCTCGCCAGATCATGTCTGTCTGTCAGTCCGAGTGAATTGAGTACTGTAATAAGGTATTAGCTTAAGAGTTCCAAGGAAACTCACACACACATAATTAAAAATATTTTTAAATGATTTTTCTAAGCCAAGAACAAGTAATCAAAAAGCTATCAAAAACTTTTTTTAAACGTATAATCGATTAAATATACGTGTCTATTGTACCCCAAAATTTGCCCTCCCAATTTTACTCAAGGCATGTCTCTAAAGGTCCTCAATTGCTCAAGGATGACTAAGAATTGACCAGACAAATTCTCCTCCTAAGGCAACAAACCTCAACTAGGGTTTAAATTTTAAGCAAGATGTGTGAGTCCCAAGGATCTAAAATGTTCTCCATTGTCCTAATATGTTCTCAAGATCATCCATTCCAAATTTCATGCCTTGAACAATAAGTTTTCTCAGTCAACTGCTCAAATGCCTGGAAATCAACTGTAATAGGTCAAAAGTCAAGTGTGACCCAAATATAGTCAAACTTAAAGATTTTTGGTCAACATCAAGATTTTGAAGTAACATCCATCATTTGATCAAGGGTTGATCATGATTCCTCAAGAAATGCTCCTAAGTCATCAAAAGTAAAAAATGGCAAATTTGTTGAATAAACTTTAATGTGTTAGTAATAAGTTTTACATTAAATATGGTAGTAGGAAGGACAAAAGTTTAGTAAGTTATGATAGTTTATTAGTAGCAGTTATGTTTTAGAATTGTAAAAGCCATTGGGTCTATATAAAGACCAAGAGTGTATTTTATTTTAACAAGAGCAATATAGAAGTATTTCATATAGAAGTCTGATCACTTTATAACAATTTGGCATCAGAGCTCATGGAAAACATGATGAATCAAATGTCGTTGCCACGACTAACGAAGTCAAATTATGAAAACTGGAGTATCCAAATGAAAGCTCTTCTTGGATCTCTAGATTCGTGGGATGTGACTCATGATGGGTTTGTAGACTATGACGAAGTGTAGTCAAACAAAAAGACAATTCGAAGTGTTTGCGCCTGTTGCAAGAATGGAGACAATTCGATTACTCATTTCTCAAGCTGCTCAATTAAAATGGCCAATATTTCAAATGGATGTCAAGATAGCATTTTTGAATGGTGTGATCGAAGAAGAAATCTATGTCGAACAACCACTTGGATATATGAGAATTGGAGAAGAGAAGAAGGTGTTGAAACTGAAGAAATCGTTGTATGGGCTGAAGCAAGCACCTAGGGCATGGAACACACGTATTGACACATATTTCAAGGAGAATGGGTTCGAGCAATGTCCTTATGAACCCGCCCTCTATGTGAAGAAAAATAGAAGTAATTTATTACTTGTTTCTCTCTATGTTGATGATCTTATCTTTCTAGGCAGTGATGTTCAGATGATCGAAGATTTCAAGAACACCATGACAAGCGAATTCGAAATGACAGACTTAGGTCTGATGAAATTCTTTCTTGGTCTGGAGGTTCGACAAGAAGAAGCTGGAATCTTTATCTCACAAGAAAAATATGCAAAAGAAATCCTAGAAAAATATAAAATGAAGAATTGCAATCCAACTTCGACGCCAATGGAACCAGGTACAAAACTGTCAAAGTTTGATGGAGGAGAATGGGTCGAAGGAAGCAAATATCGAAGCTTGGTAGGTAGCCTTCGATATCTCACATGCACAAGGCCATACATTTCACTAAGTGTTGGCATAGTGAGTCGATTCATGGAGGATCCAGTACACACACATTGGAAGGCGCTGAAACGAATTCTAAGATACATCCAAGGAACAGTATCACTAGGAATGTTTTATTCAAAAATAGAATACTATAAGTTAGTTGGTTATTCTGACAGTGACTGGTGCAGAGACATAGACGATCGAAAGAGCACCTCTGGATATGTGTTTTTCATGGGAAACACAACATTTACTTGGCTGTCGAAGAAGCAACCTATAGTAACACTTTCGACGTGTGAAGCTGAATATGTGGCAGCATCCTGGTGCGTCTGTCATGCAGTATGGCTGAGAAGGTTGATAAGCAAGATGGAGCTAAAACAGGGAGGTCCAACAATAATATAAGTGGACAATAAATCAACTATAGAATTGGCAAAGAATCCAGTGAATCATGAATGAAGCAAACACATTGATGTTCGATTTCACTTCATTCATGAACATGTGAAGGAGGGAAGTGTCGAATTGAGGCTTGTAGCAAGCAGAAACTAAGCAGCGGATATTTTTACAAAACCACTATCAAAAGAGATCTTCGACAGAGGCAAGAAGATGATAGGAATGCTGGATGGAAGAAACATTTAAGTTTACAGAGAAGTTTTGTTGAATAAACTTTAATGTGTTAGTAATAAGTTTTACATTAAATATGGTAGTAGGAAGGACAAAAGTTTAGTAAGTTATGATAGTTTATTAGTAGCAGTTATGTTTTAGAATTGTAAAAGCCATTGGGTCTATATAAAGACCAAGAGTGTATTTTATTTTAACAAGAGCAATATAGAAGTATTTCATATAGAAGTCTGATCACTTTATAACAAAATTAGGGTTTCTATAGAAGAAGTCAACCAAAGTTTGACCAAGCATAACTTTCTCATACTTTATCAGAAAATTTTCCTCAAAGTCTCATTTTGAAGAGAATCAAATTCCCTACTACTTCTCTTCATCTATCAAGTTCAAGAAAAGCCTCAATCAAAAGGTACAAGCTCATACATTATAGGTCCTTTCAAAAAGTCAACAAAAACACCTTTTGGATTAAAACTCCTTACATGAACATGGAAGATCCAATTGAGATGAAACCGAAAGGGTTGTTTAAAGGACATCCTATGGTTTCTAAAAAGTCCAAGAACACCATCTTAGGGTTAAAATTGACAGAGATATGGATTGCACAATTTGGGAAATTTTCAAGAAATGCATGAAATATTAATTGGGGAAAATTGTATTTTTTAGTTATTGAGCCCAATTCTTAGAGTCTAAACGTGTTCATGATGCATCTAGGGATCACTAAACATGTTCATGCATTATTTTGTTTTTTTTATTTTATTTATCTTGATTTTATTCAAATAAATTCAAAATAAATTAAATAAATAAAAAATAAATGCAAGAATGTGCAAGATATAGAAGATGCAAATCTTTTTTAAACCAAAAAGATCTTGGCCAGCTATCAAAAACCGTGTGGACTAAATAAGGGAGTGAATCTAATCTTTTGGAATGTTTTGAACCAAAATCTTTATTTTTAAAAGGGCATCAAGGCATGGATATTGTTCTACAATTACAACCCTAATGATATTCACTACAAAAGCATAACAACCCTAGGTCAAGAGAGGACACGCAACAGCCACAAAGAGAGCCATACAAATTTACAAAAATTCCAAGAAATCGTGAAACTCAAAAACACCCATTCCAGCACTTGTTGATTAAAACCAAGGAGTCATTCTTCCTCTTGAAGTTCCCAGAAGCGTGTTTGAACCATTATTCAAGACAAAACGTGCCAAGAAGCTCTCTTCCAAGCATCACCAGATTGGTAGATTTTTGTGAATTCAATCTTTTTATCTTGCAATATAAATGATTTATTTGTACATATGCGTGTTCATGCTAACATTTGTGCATGTCTAGAACCATTACATGGGAGATTTAACGCAGGGATGAAGGCTTTCCATTGTTAGGGCAAAGCTTCAACCAAGCATCGTATCTCAAGATACAGGGACTTTCAGACAAAATAAACCCCACCATTGGAATCACAAGGTCCTAATTAGTCTAGTAGGGTTATTTTTATGCTTATTTTCATAAGATTTCGCAGGTTTGATTTTTATGCTTATTTTCATAAGATTTCACAGGTTTGATTTTTGGACAGCCGGAGAAGGTGACCGCAGCCACCGCCCATGGTGGTTTGACCGACCAAGGATTCTACGTGGCTCAAAGCTTTCTTCTAATTGGATCGTTCAAATAATAGGGGCCCACCCCGCGCGTGTATTCTGATTATTTTGAACTTTATCATCTAACTTATATTATATATTTATTAATGTGGTTATGTTACCAGAAGTACAGTCGTCCCAACGGTAGAGATAACATGCTAAAGGATTTGCATGTGTGCAGGGGAACGGGTTCGATCCCTGCCTCTTGCATATTATTTTTCTAAATATTTATTTCAGATTCAGTGATTCAATTCCAAGGGCGCGCATCATGCACTCAAACATCTCATCCATAAGATCATTCCTTCTCCAAGATCTAGCGCCCAACAGTGCATTTCCATGGTGGACATCCCAACAAGCCTCCCACTGGATCTCACGCTAGCCATGGCCCACTAGTTTCTGGGCTTAGACAAATTCAATAACACCACCCCTCAATTGGGTTTCACACTCCCCTCAGGCCCATTTTTAATTTCTATATGTTTTTTATTTAGTTTTTTTTTTAATCATAAAAAAAAAATCAAAAATCATAAAAATTAGGATTTAGAGTTTTTTTAATAAAATTTATTTTTTGCAAATTAATTAATTTAATTAAACTTTAACCTTTTTCCTTAAATTAAAATTAGTTAGAAGAATTAGGTTAAAATTCAATATTTTTTCATAAAATACAAAAAAAATATTGTTAATGAGCAATTAGGTTTTTTTAGAGTTTGGAACTTTTTCCCGTCTTAATTTTGCGCGCTATTATTTTTTCCATACGATTTATTTTTTATCATTTATGTAAGTGCGCCCGGTTTGTAATACCTAAATTAGGGTTTTTATCTTTGCATTTTTACTTTTCAGTCCATTACTTATGTATCTGCACCAAAACCCTATTATAGCGTAGGAACTTTTATTTCTCGCTCTTTATATTCTTACATGCATGTATATAAATCGTTAGTAAGTTAGGCGTGCATGACAAGATTAATCAATTAACCATTAGATCACTAATCTCAAGACAAATATCTGAAAAAAGCACTATTGCACACTTGCACCCTTAGGGTACTCCTCACTTGGTTGCCTCGGAAAATTATGGTCATGTCCCTCAAACATAGGGATACCTTAGCAAAGACCCTCGATACTAAAGTCATCAAAAGGATCATGGTCCCTAACGTCCCTTGAGTTGCCTACGAGAAATGATCTTGTCCCTCGATGTTGCTTATATGATGACCGCCCCTTTGAATGCTAATATATCCTTACATGTTGCCTTCGATGACCATAACGCCCCTTTCGATAGTCCTTCAACATCCAACGATAGGGCTACCTACTCACTAATAGTAGGATAGCACTATCTAAAGGGTAAGAGGAAAAGTACATCGTTTTTCGAGTAGGTAGATAACTGTTAGGTACTTGCTCAAACCTAATTTTTCACACTTACACAGTTTCAAAAACTACTTTCAAAAATGCTTTATCACACTCTTGAGGACTGATACAAGAGTTACTGTAAAGCATACAAAATCTTTTCAAACACACAAGCACGAAAACAGTTTTCAAAAAATGAGCAAGTACCTAAGACCCCGTGGAAAACCACGGATGGAAAGGGTTCTAACACCTTCCCTTTCCTTAATCTACCCCCCTTACTCTGAAAATCTCGAAAAAGGTCTTTTTGTTTTCTTTTCACCCTTTCCTTTGTTGGATAAAAGAAAAGTCGGTGGCGACTCTTGCTTACCGCGACATTTGCGAACAAAAAACACAAACCAGTATTAACAGTCGGTTCTTCCACCACATCACAGAACTGGCGACTCTGTTGGGGAAAAAATAAAAAGTGGGGTTTACCTTAGGGTCTAGATCATTTCTAAATTGTTTTCTTATTCTGATTGCTTTAGTTTTAAGGGTATCTGTTTGGGTTATTATAGATCCTACACCCGGATCTGGGGAAACCTTTTAGGTAAGTAGCAATAGATCGTGGAAACTGTGCAGGGTATACCGACACGGTTGAAGCGATGGCTATGTTGATGTGACACTTTGGTTGGTACCGGTAACCCTTGAGTTAATTAAGGAGAATACAGGGCCGCTGCGTGTGTCATAAAGCGTCAACTGACCTTAGAATCTTATATGAACAACTTGGCCATTAGGATGTAGTGAGATAGTCGTCTTTGGTGTATTCCTAAAGTCGGTAGATACTCGATGTTACACTCATTGAGACTTGACTCCTGAGTTTTGTTTGGTTGTGAGTCAGTCGCCTATTGAACGAAGCTTGTGGGAAAGTTCAGTGAAATTGAAATCCCTTAGAACTCGGTTACTATTATAGGACAGATTGAACCAATCCAACTTCAAGAGGGTACTACCTTAAAACCCATACAAGCCTTAAACCTAAGGTCTTGGTGTGATTTGCTTATTGCTTGCTGTATATGTGATTTCTTAGCATAATCATGACATCTTAACATGGCATATCATAATAACCATTTCAAGGATTTCCTAGGGATTATTTTTGTCTTGTTTTGTAGGACATGACATCTGCTCACAGGAACATTATCCAAGTCAACCTTGTGAAAGTACCTCCTCAACTGAAGGACTTAGAATCAGGATTCCTGAAAGCTCCCCCCTTCACTTAAAAACATGGTCGACTTCTCAACTTTGTCACTGAAACCCCGGATGAAGAAATGTTAAAGGTGCTCTTTCAATTCTTTGACTTGTTGCACCACTGCTTCACTTTTCCTGATTACTAGTTAGTGCCAACTATGGAGTAGTTTTCTCAGTTATTTGGGATACCTATTCGTAATCGGCTACCGTTCAATGGTATGGAAAGAGACCCAAAGTCTGAAGAGATTGCCCAAGCTCTATCTTTACAACGGTCTGATGTAGTGGAAAATTGGGAAACCAGAGGAGGTGTCCAAGGATTTCTAGCTAAGTTCCTATTTAAGAAAGCTCACTACTTTTGGGATAATCTGGATTTACAAGATTTTGAAGAAGTGTTGGACCTTCTCATCTATGGGATGGTACTATTCCCTAACACGGACCACCTCGTAGATGTGAATGCGGTTAAGGTTTTTCTGTCTCACAATCTGGTTCCTACTTTACTTCGGGATATTCTACACTCTCGCACTCTAAAGAGAAGAGGGACCCTTATGTGTTGCACTCCTATATTGGCTAGGTGGTTTATTTCGTACCTACTACAGTCTGTCTTGACGAATGAGAAGGGTATGAGATAGTCCTGTAGGTTGATGTCCCTTACACATTCGGATATTCATTGTTGTTCGCGATCCTCAGAGAATTTTACTATCATTGATCGTTGTGGGGAATTCCCTAATGTTCCTCTCTTAGGCATTAGGGGCGGAATCACTTATAATCCTTATTTGGCATTGTGATAGTTTGGTTATGCTAGAAGGGATGGCCCTCACGACGCACTTGTCCATGGAATCACATTTGACTATGAGAATGATGTTCAGGGTTATCGCAAGAGATTTATTCAAGCTTGGGGCATGATAAACCGAGTCGATAGCAAGACACTGGGTCACAAGAATTCCATCCCTCTTGAGCCTTACCTAAATTGGGTGCGATCTCGTGCTCAATGTCTTATGATGCCTTACCCCACCATCTTACCTGTGATTATGGAGCCGATTGCTGAGGGAGGTACTCCTTACATTATTCTCCATCCCGACATGCTAACTGGTCTTGAGGAGCTACGGATGTCCTGGATCTAACTCAAAGAAAAATGGGATACTTTTGAAACCCAATTCTACACTAGAGAGAAGAAGGTTTTAGAGCTCGCCCGGTTACTTCACAAGGAGAAGATTATAAACGCTTACATTGCACCAAAGAAGATGCGCCGATGGGAAGCTTGAATCTCTTTTCTTTGGGGAGTTTACTTTTGCTTTGTTACTTCCCTTGTAAGCCCAAGAGGCATTATTGTGACCAATAATACTTCTTAATGCAATTAATGTTTGTTCTCTTTCTGTTTAAGCAAATTTGAGTCTTAGAAATCCTTGAAAACATTGTATACATATATCATACATATCATTGCATAAGCAAGTTTCAAAGCAGGTTTCTCATCCTCTTCGTTGTATATTTTAGCAATGGCTCTATAACAAAGAGTGAAGGATCTACAGACTCAGAATGCACAGTTTCAACAGATGATCATGGCTATGGCCAAGGGGCAAGAGGAACTAAAAGCCCTGATTATGAAAGAGAAGACTAAGAAGCCTAGGAATGCAGCTAGTGTGGTAAATCTGGAAAGGAGGTTCAAAGGACCGCTAAGGAAAGTGGTTAAGATGACATATCCATCAAAAGAAGTTGAGAATCAATAAGGGGAGACAAGAGAGGAAGACCCCAGTTCAAGGGAATCTTACAATGAGATTGTTTACAATGAAGAGAAGTATCCTCCGGCCGACGAAAAGTACAAACAGCTGGAAGAGCGTCTGAATGCAATGGAAATCCAGAAAGTGTCTGGGCTGGACTTTGAAGAGCTGGGTTTGGTCTCTGGGGTTGTCATCCCACAAAAGTTCAAGGTGCCAGTGTTTTATAAATATGATGGGGTTTAATGTCCCAAGATGCACCTCCGATATTATGTGAGAAAGATCTAGCCTCACACTGCTGACAAGGGCTTATGGGTCCACTTCTTTCAAGATAGTCTATCTGGAACTCAACTAGAATGGTTCTACCAGCTGGAAAGGACCAACATCTGTAATTGGGAAGACTTGGTTGCTGCTTTCTACAAGAAAAATCAGTACAATGCAGACCTTGCTCCCATCCGTACTCAACTCCAAAGTATGGCTATGGGCTCGAGCGAGGGCTTTAAAGGCTATGCTCAGAAGTGGAGAGACTTAGCAGGAAGATTTCAACCTCCCATTTCTGATAGGGAGCTAGTGGATATGTTTCTGGGTACCCTGCCTGGTCTGTTTTTCAATCACCTGATTGGAAGCTCCTCAACCGGCTTTACTGAATTGATCTTGACAGGGGAAAGAGTGGAAGCTGGAATTAGGAGTGTTAAGATCCAAAAGGATGCATCCCTCAGTACAGTAAGGAAGCCATTTGCTGGGAAGAAAGAGGTTAGTGTTGTGTACAATAAAAGGAATCACGACATAACTGAACACCATCCAGCAGTAGGGGCTGTTATGATCTCTAAACCTGCACCTACTCAACAATGGAACAATCAGCCTAGGATGGAAAGGCCGGTAAGACAGTTTACCCGAATAAATATGACTATGTCTCAAGTCTTGCCACATCTACTGAAATCTAATAAGCTAACTTTGCGGGAAGCTCCGAAGAATCCCAACACTGCCTTTCCCCGTTACAATCCTAATGCTTGTTGTGCTTGCCATTCAGAAAGTCCAGGTCATGATACCAACGACTGCTAGGCTTTGAAAAACTCGGTGCAAGACCTTCTATAGGCGAAGGAAATTGAATTTGACGCCCCCGAGATTCCCAATGTTATCACTGCTCTTATGCCCAAGCACGATCGTGGTGTTAATGACATTGAATATTATATGTTCGTTACTTCTGTTGAGGAACTTGTTACTTCTCTCCTGACCGTCAAGTGGAACCTATTGAAGGCCTGTTTATTTAGGGGTTGTGGCGAAGGTTGCCACTCATGTTCATCTCTACCGACTGGTTGTCATTTGTTGAAGGCATGCGTTCAGCGCCTGATGGATGATAGAGAAATTTTGTTCGAAAAAACTCTCGTTCAAACTATTTCTTGCAAGGATGTTTCAATAATAACCATTTCCGCCAATCCTCCCAGGGTCTCCACCAAAAGACCCGTCAGTATTACATCTACTCTGAAGTTGGCTCCATTAATAATTACTATGCCAGGGCCAATCCCATACTTCGCGGACAAAACTGTTCCCTGGAACTATGGGGGTGACGTCTACTACCACGGTGTCAAGCAAGACCTGCTGGCTGTTGAAGACCAGGTTTCTGAGAATGTTGATTCCGACATTGGCAACATTGTTGGAACCAGCAAAATAAAAAGAAGTGGAAGAGTGTTCTCCCCTGAGATTTCTCCTCCAAGAGCTGTTACTGGTCATGTGATCATTCCTACTGTTGTTCCTGTTGATACTACTACTGCAATTCCTGTGATTACCCCTGCTGACACCCTTATCACAGAGTCGGCCGAGACTCGGGGCAAAGACATATTGATTGAGCCTGTCCAAACGAAGGCGCGGTCAGTATCTATCCCAGAGACTTCCAAGAAGGAAATGGAAGAAATTTTGAAAATTATAAAGAAGAGCGACTACAATGTGGTCGAACAACTGGGGCAGACCCCCTCAAATATTTTTATGCTAGCCTTTATGTTGTGCTTTGAAACTCATGAGAAGGCTTTAGTGAAGTTCCTTAAAACTGCCCATGTGCCACAGGAAACATCTTCTAACCAAATCGAAGATTGTGTGGATAGTTTGACAACTAATAACGGTTTGGGCTTCTCTGATGCTGATGTGACACCCAGAGGGAGAAAACACAATGATGTGCTACATGTTTCTGTCGAATGTAGGGGCACTACTTTGGCCCATGTTCTGGTAGATATTGGTTCGTTATTGAACATGCTGCCGAAGAAGGATCTGGATAGACTAGACCGTGAAGGTTTAACCTTGAAACCCATCAACATTATAGTGAGGGCTTTTGACGGTTCAAATAGAATGGTGCACGGGGAGGTGGACATCCCCATCAAGGTTGGTTCTCATACTTTCGACTCTACCTTCTACGTGATAGATATCAGACCATCCTATTCTTGTTTATTGGGTCGCCCTTGGATTCATGGTGCGGGAGCTGTTATGTCCACTCTACATCAGATGATGAAATACCCGGTCAAAGAAAGAATTGTCACTATACACGGTGAAGAAGAATACATGGTCAGTCACCTAAATTCCTTCAGGTACATGGAGATGGATGGCGAGTTCATCGAGACTCCGTGTCAGATCTTCGAAGAGGTGCCTCAGACTATGGTTGCAACTGAAATTGTCATCAATCTTCCAAAGATCACCATACCTCCATTAAAGATGGATTCTCTCAAGGATGCAAAAGTAGTTATTGAAGAAGGTTGTTCTACTGTATGGGGCCAGCTTCCTGATATTCCATACAAATCTGATAAGTTTGGCTTGGGTTTCTCTTCAGGGGCTTAAAGGGTTGTTCGACGCGCTCGTGCTGGAAGACCTCCCCTACGCATCAGCAATCATGGGGTCAACGCTTTAGAAGACAGTGATGGTGACAATGACATGGATAGCTAGATCTTCCCTACTACCAATGGTGGACCCAGTAACTGGACGGGAAGATCCTTTGTACCAATTACTTTTATTCAGAAGTAATTGTCTTTCTTGTTTTGGATATGTAATAAATAATATAAACTCTATGGCCATGTGTCTTACCCGGGGCACAATGGTTTACTTGTGAGGGTTATCATGTTTCAATTTCACATGGCATTAATAAAGCATTGGACGTTTATGCATACAAATTTTGCGCTCTCTGTTTTTCTTTTCTGCTTTTACTTTGTCTATACAACTATGCTCTTACACACACTCTCGTATCAAACTATATATCCATATCCACTCTGGATCCCATTGGTAACTTTTATGCTATTACTGATTATGACTTTGAAAATCTGATCAACCAAGCCGAGGATGAAGGTGAGGAAGATTGTGAGGTACCCGGAGAACTTGCTAGACTGTTACAGCTGGAAGAAAGGGCAATATAACCTCACAAAGAGCCAGTTGAGACAATAAACTTGGGAACAAATAAAGACAAAAAAGAAGTCAAGATTTGTGCAAATCTGGAGTTTGGTGTCAAACAGCGGTTGATACAGATGTTGCATGATTATGTCGAGATCTTTTCCTGGTTGTATGAAGACATGCTCGGAATGGACACAGATATTGTGGTTCACCGTCTGCCAACTAAAGAAGATTGCCCTCCGGTAAAGAAGAAGGTCTGTCGTATGCGCTCTGAAATGTTAGAGAAGATCAAAGCAGAGGTTATGAAACAGTTCAACGCTGGGTTCTTAGTTGTAACTTCTTATCCCTAATGGGTTGCTAACGTAGTCCCGGTGCCTAAAAAATACGGCAAGGTACGGATGTGTCTGGACTACCGAGATTTGAACAGGGCCAGCCCCAAGGATGAATTTCCGCTTCCCCATATTAACGTTCTGGTTGACAACACCGCGCAGCACAAGATCTTTTCCTTCATGGACAGTTTCTATGGTTACAATTAGATCAAGATGGCACCCGAAGACATGGAGAAGACAACCTTCATCACACAATGGGGCACTTTCTGCTACAAAGTGATGCTGTTTGGGTTGAAGAATGTTGGGGAAACCTATAAACGAGCCATGGTAGCTCTGTTTCATGACATGATTCACCATCTGATAGAGGTTTTATGTTGATGACATGATAGCCAAGTCTCAAACTGAGGAAGAACACCTTTCCACCTTCAAAAGCTATTTGATAGGTTGAAGACGTACAAGCTGAGGTTAAATCCGAACAAGTGCACCTTCGGGGTAAGGTCTGGTAAACTCCTAGGGTTCATCGTCAGTGACAAGGGTATTCAAGTAGACCCTGCAAAAATGAAAGTTATACAAGAGATGCTTGCTCCATGCACGGAGAAGGGGCATTCACAAGAAGTTACAAATTTGGACATTATAGGTCATTTTTGAAAGTCAACAAAAACACCTTTTTTTTCAAAGCTTATAACTTGAGCATGGAATATCAAAATGAGATGAGAACAAAAGTTTTGGTTAGAGGACATCTCATGGTTTCTAAAAAGACCAAGAACACCTCCAAAAGTTCAAAATTGAAGAAGTTATGCATTGTTGAAGTTGGGCATTTTTCCAAAATTGCCAAAAGTCAATTATCCCCAAAACTTCAAATTTTGTCAAATGGGCCCACTTTTCCCACTTGTTTTGATCTTGTCACACTACACACGTGTCCTATCTTCAGTTTTATGTCCATTTATTGACTTTTCTATTTTATTTGATTTTTATTGAATTAATTCATTTTAAATCAATTTAGATCTAAATAAAATCTAAAAATTGACAACTTGGTATCTTTTTGATTGATACAGGTCTTAAATATCATCATGTACACAATCAAACTCGTATCAAGCTATATCATGCACAAAATATTGGATTTGGAATGAAATTGGAAGCTTTTTAATGGAGGATCATATCACATCTTCAATCATCAATGCCTAAGGATTCAAAGCCCAAAACCTGACCTAATTCATCCCATGTTACATATACAACACAAAGCATACGAGTTCAGAACCTAGAAGCTGCAAAAACATCAAAACCAAAACTTGAAAAAAGCTTGAAAAAGCTTGGAACTGAAATCTTGGTTAGAGTCCGATTCAAAGCAAAATCTCAACATAGACCCCTTGTTGGATATCCATTGGGTGAAAGGCAATCAAAATCAAGCTCTCTCCTCCCCTAAATCGCGTTGTAAGTCTTCTTGAACACCGCCCTGCATTTGAAATCGCAACCTCTCATTCTTGCATTTTTTGACAAAACGTTGGTATATACATGATTCTTGAATGATTTCTAAGCTTTTTACATTATTCAATTGTATTTTTATAGCCTATAATGCCATGCCCGAATCTAGGGTTCTTGTTTCTTATTTTTGGGGTTTTTAGTTTCTGGAAAAATCAAAGCAAATAATGGATATAGCCATGTTCAGGAGGGAGAGACGAAGCGAACCATGGTCTTAGAATCAATTTATATGACCTACAGTTGATTTTAGGATACACATATGGATATAGCTGCAGATAAAAATCCGCAGGTAAATAACCAGGCTTTTCAATGAGGAAGACGATGACACGTCCCCCTCCCATTGGATGATTCAAATCTCGCGCGTTTTCTTTTTTTAATTCCAGCATATTATTTGTTTTGTACTTATAATAATTGTTGTCTATTACATTAACAAGTAGAACAAAGTGATGCAGTCGCAAGCGCGTTGTACCAAGATCCAATGGGACCTAGGTTCGAATCCCAGGTCCCCCAATGCATTTGTAATATTTTTCTCTAGGTACTCCAGCGTGCCTTATGAACTATGGTCCACCATACGCCTTCAGATCTCAACGTGCCAGATGGCCTCCAGGCCAAATATGATGGCCCATATGGAAGGCCTATCATACGCTCCAGTTAACGTGTCACATGGAAGTGCAAAAAGTCAGCCAGGCTTGCAACTATTGGGCCATCAAAGCTGTTATTCTCACATCTAGATTTGGGCCCAACCCCCCCCCCCCCCCCCCCCCCTTTGGGTTATTTCTATTTCTCTTTTTTATTTTCATTTTATTTATTTGTTTTGTATTATTATTATTACTAACCAATTAAACTTTTTTCTCATAAAATCAAAAATCCAAAAAATATCTTTTTCTTAATTAATTAATTAGTTTATTTATTTAATTAACTTAAATTAATTTCTTTTAATTCAAAAATAACCAAAAATACTTTCTTTCAAAAAAAGGGTCAAAACCCTAAAAAATGCGCCCGATTTAATTTTCTCGCACGCGATCAATTTTGTCTTATTATTGTACTTGCTTCCGGAATGTAATAGTTAAATTAGGACTTTAATTATTTATCGTTTTATTTTACTTTCCGCATTTTAATTTCAAGGGTTTGTTTTTGGCGATGTAAATACTCGACGCCTTGTAATAGTTTAGATTTAATTTCCGCAATTTAATTTCCGCAATCTATAAACTGTTAGATGTTTGGTAATAGGGAATGCATGACAAGATCTAATGTATGAACTTAAAATCAACATAGCTCACCCATGACATGTACAAAGATAAAATTAACCGAAACAACACCCTCGCATATGCGCACTCTTAGGGTACACCTCACTTGGTTGCCTTCGAATGTGGTTATTGAGTATAGGAATTTTTAGAGGTCGCCCTCTTGTCCAAAGATCATAGTTTCCTCAAAACGGTTGCCTCGGGAAAAGGATCTAAGACATTAGGGTTACCGCTAAGGCGTCTTAACATTGCTTTAGTGACCACACGTCCCTTAATCGAATTGACCCTTAAAACTCCAACAACGATGCTACCTACTCATCAATAGTGGGATAGCATTGTCTAAAGGACATTAGCATAAATTGATTCCTTTTTCGAGTAGGTAGATGGTTCTTAAGTACTTGCTCCTTTTAAAACAAAACAAAACTTTTCGCACTTACACTCCTTTCAAACAAAAACTCTTTTCAAACCCACAAACACAAAGAAAAACAAATTTTGAAAACACTTTGAGCAAGTACCTAAGAGCCCGTGGATAACCACGGATAGAAAAGGTGCTAACACCTTCCCTTTCTATAATCTACCCCCCGGACCCGAGAAACATCTCGAAAAAGGAATTTTTCTGTGCTTTTTTCCTTTCCTTGTTGGATAAAATAAAAGACGGTGGAGACTCTTGCTTACCGCGACATTTTGCGAAAACAAACACAAAACACCAAGCAGCACACCAAAAAACAGTCAGTTCTCTCCCACCGTATCACAACTCTTCTCCCTATCGGTCGAAGATGAATGGGGCTGTAGAAGCGGCTAATAAGAACATTAAGAAGATTGTTCAGAAGATGACAGTGACATACAAAGACTGGCACGAGATGTTACCATTTCCACCTCATGGGTACCGTACCTCAGCACATACATTAACAGGGGCAACACTCTATTCCTTGGTATATGGTATGGAGGTTGTATTACCCAATGAAGTTCAGATACCCTCTCTCTGAATCATGAAGGATGCAGGTTTGAGCGAAGATGACTGGATCCAGACCCGTCTTGATCAACTGAACCTAATCGACGAAAAGAGACTTACTGCTATTTTTCATGGTCATACGTACCAAAAACGGATGATCAAGGCATTTAACAAGAAATTCAGACGACAAGAGTATCAAGTTGGGGACCTGGTAATCAAGCGCATTATCTTACCTCAAGGTGATCCCAGGGGCAAATGGACCCCTACTTACGAATGGCCATTTATGGTTAAGAACATTTTTTCAAGCGGAGCTATGATTCTAACCACCATGGATGGTGACGACCTTCCTCACCCCGTCAATGCGGACATAGTGAAAAGATACTACGCATAATCAAAGACCCACTAGGTTGACTGGCCTAGGAAAAAATAAGGGCTTCCCGGCGAACCAAAAGGGTTCGGGCAAAATAAGGGATGAAAATGAAAAGAATCTGTACACCCGGCAAGTCGAAAACCTGAAAAGGCGACTTGCGCAAAAAAGGGTATCCCGGTGGACTGAAAACTCGAAAGGGCGGTCCAGGCAAAAATTAGGGATCAAAGCGTAACATTATGTCTCATTGGATCACCTTGCATCCAGACTTCGGTATCGACTGTCAAGCTCGGACGACACTAATCAATCTGATCTACCTTCAACCAAGCAGAAAAAGTGATGAGATGCTCGAGGGTATAAGGGAAATAACAGAGTTGGAACCCAGTGGGATTATTCACATAGCTGTTTTGTTTAGTTTTTCACAAATTGTGTAAATTCTATCTGTTCGGCGGCGTTCTCTTACTAGGACGTTAACCTCTTGTACAAAAATGCCTATTTACAGGCCAAACTTCAAAATCAATACAATTCATTTTCAAAGAAATTCCAAACTGTTTTTCTTGATCTGTTTTGTTTTGCAAAGAACGTCCAAAGTTCATTTTTTGATATATGCATTTGACATTAATTGCTGCTCATGAATATTTACATGCGAAACAAAAGACGAATTACGGGTAACATCAGGAACAGGGGCAATAAGAAGTGTCCAAACTGCATAGTTGCTCTGTCCACCAGGTACAAAGGTAAGTTCATCTGAAAAATATGGCTAAGATACCTTCGCTCCCCGCAGAGTAAGACAATAATGGTAACTCTCCCAGCTGAGACTTGCAACCACGAACAAATCAGCAATACTCTCCCCAAGCAGAGTTAGTCTACCATCAGCACTAAAAAGGTCTTAATATTCCCCAGCGGAGTGTAAGAATATTCCCCAACAAGTATAAGAGTATCCTCGGCAGTCTTAATATTCCTCAATGGAGTATAAGAATGTTCCCCGACAGAACACAAGATACCCCAGTGGAGTCAATATTTTCCCAGCATGGTCTGAAAAAGCATCCCCAATGGAGTTGAAGCATCATCCCCAGTAGACTCTGGAAGTTTATCCCCAGCGGAGTACAAAAATAAATCTCCCCAGCAAAACTCAAAGGATTATCCCCACAAGAGTCTAACAGGGTTACCCCCAACAAGTGGCAACTGAAAGATCATCCCCAGCGAAGTTCTTTCCTTTCACAAACAGGAATTCAATCCTCAACAGATTCAGTACCACCAGCAACGGTAATACATCCCCAGCGGAGTTTATCAGTGGAATCTTTAACAGAACATCTCTTCCCCATAGAGTAATTCCCCTCAGAGTAATCTCCTCATCAGTTTATTCCCCAACAGAGTTATCCTCTGTTGCAGGTTTATTCTCACAATCATCTTCGTTCATCATCCCCAGCGGAAACGAAGAATTCAACTCTACTATCCAGCAGCCATCCGAGATTTATTTTCCCCAGCTAGAAACATTACATTTCCATACATCATGATACATGCATATATGCATCATATAATACAATCTCATTTATGTTGAGAACATCATTGCTTGATCCATATCATGCATTGCATATGACTGACCTTTACCTTTCAAGAAAGATGCAGTTAAATTCTCAACTATAAGGAAGACCTCCTCTGGTCCAGTTAAATCGATTCCTAAAGATTTTTCTGAGGAGAACGCAGTCAAAGGAGACAAAACCAATTAAATCGATTCCTAGAGATTTTTCTGATGCGAACGCAGTCAAAGGAGACAAAACCAGTTAAATCAATTCCTAAAGATTTTCCTGATGTGAACGCCGTCAAAGGAGACAAAACCAGTTAAATCGAAGTGGTAAAGGTTTCTTGGGACGTCTGAATTACATTTCCAGGTTCATTTCACATATGACTACTACTTGTGAGCCAATCTTCAAGCTGTTGAAGAAAGATCAAGTGGTAAAGTGGAATAATGAATGCCAGACCGCTTTCGAAAGAATCAAGGAATACCTTCAAGAACCACCAATTTTGATGCCTCCAGTTAAAGGAAGACCTTTTATATTATACCTGACAGTGCTAGACAGTCCAATGGGGTGTGTGTTGGGGCAGCATGACGAGTCTGGCCGAAAAGAGCACGCCATTTACTACCTTAGCAAAAAGTTTACCGACTGTGAGACCCGATACTCATTGATCGAGAAAACTTGATGCGCTTTGGCATGGGCTGCTCGCTGACTGAGACAGTATATGCTGACTCACACTACCTTGTTGATATCAAAGATGCATCCGATCAAGTATATTTTCGAGAAGCCCGCTCTCTCCGGAAGGATAGCAAAATGGAAGACGATCTTAATCGAGTACGACATCCAATACACAACCCAAAAAGCAATCAAGGTGAGTGTATTGGCGGATCATTTGGCGCATCAGGCCGTGGATGACTACCAGTCCATGAATTTCGAGTTTCCGGATGAGAATATCATGTTGGTAAACAACTGCGAAGAACCTGGATCGGATGAAGGACCCGAGGAGGGATCCTGATGGACTATGTATTTTGATGGAGCCTCGAACGCATAGGGAAATGGCATTGGTGCTGTAATTATATCTCCTGAGGGTTGTCATACTCCGTTCACCGCCCGATTATGTTTTAACTGCACCGATAATATGGAGGAGTATGAAGTGTGTATCATGGGTCTTTGAGCTTCTATTGACCAGAGGATTAAGTTCTTGAGTGTGTTCGGATATTCCGCTCTGGTGATAAGTCAGATCAAAGGCGAGTGGGATATGAAGCACCCAAATCTTATTCCTTACAAAGAGTATGTACTGACATTGCTCCCACACTTTGAGGAGATAACCTTTGAACATTTCCCACAAGAAGAGAACCAGTTGGCGAATGCGCTAGCTGATATGTCTTCTATGTTCAAAGTTAGGTGGGACAATGAAGCTCCCCAGATTACTATCGAGAGGTTAGATGAACCGCACATTGCTGTGATATTGAGACTGAAGAGGTAACAGATAAACCCTGGTTTCACGAGGTAAAGAGGTATCTTGAGGCTCAAGAATACCCCGAGGGGGCATCTGTTAATGATAAGAATTTTCTGAGAAGATGTGCTGCGAAGTTATTCATCAGTAATGGAATCCTCTTTAAGCGTAACCATGATTCAACCTTACTGTGGTGTGTAGACAAGAGAGAGGCAGAAAGGATCATGGCAGAGTTACATGAAGGTACCTTCGGAACTAATTCTAGTGGACATACCATGGCGAAGAAAATCCTACGGGCAGGATATTACTGGTACACTATGGAAGCCGATTGTTATCAGCACTCTCGAACCTGTCATAAGTGCCAAATCTATGCTGATAAGGTGCATGTACCTTCGGTTCCCCTGAATGTTTTGATGGCTCCCTGGCCTTTTGCGATGTGGGGCATCGACATGATCGGCGAGATCAGACCTACTGCGTATAACGAGCATCATTTCATTTTGGTAGCCATTGATTACTTCACGGAGTGGGTTGAGGCAGCTTCCTTTGCTACAGTAACCAAGAACGTCTAGGCGCGGTTCACCCGACACAATCTGATATGTCGATATGGTGTCCTAAAGAGAATTATTACTGACAATGGTACAAATCTCAATAACACAATGATCACCGAGCTCTGTAAACAGTTCAAGATACAACATCATAACTCTTCTCCTAACCGTCCGAAGATGAATGGGGTTGTTGAAGCTGCTAACAAGAACATCAAGAAAATTATGCAGAAGATGACGGTGACATACAAAGATTGGCACGAGATGTTACCATTCGCCCTTCATGGGTACCGTACCTTAGCACGGACGTCGACAGGGGAAACACCCTACTCTCTGGTATATGGCATGGAGGCAGTCCTACCCTTCGAAGTCCAGATACCGTCTCTCAGGATTATGAAGGATGCGGGTTTGAACAAAGACGACTAGATCCAAACCCGACTTGATCAGTTGAATCTAATCGATGAAAAGAGACTTACTGCTATCTGTCATGGTCAGACGTATCAAAAACGAATGATCAAGGCTTTTAACAAGAAAGTCAGACGTCAAGAATATCAAGTCGGGGATCTAGTGATCAAACGCATCATACTACCGCAATGTGATCCCAGGGGCAAATGGACCCCCATATACGAAGGGCCATTTGTGGTTAAGAACATTTTCTCGGGCGGAGCTATGATTCTAACCACCATGGATGGTGTTGTACCCCAAAATTTGCCCTCCCATATTTCTCAAGACATTACAAGAATAATCTCCAAGTGGCTCAAGATTGCTCAAGGGTTGGACAATCAAGTCATCTCCTAAGGCAGTCAACCTCAAATTAGGGTTTTGTGTTGCATCAAGGTCCTTCCATCCAAATGACCTCAAGTACTCCCCAATGTCCTAATATGTTCTCAAGTTCATCCATGTCAAAATTCAAGCCTTGCAGAAGAAGTTTGGTCAGTCAATTGCTCAAAGGGTCCCTAAATCGACTGTGTTAGGGCAAAAGTCAATTGTGACCTACAAATAGTCAGACCTCAAGATTTTTTGTCAACATTCTCATTTTGAAGGATATTTCATCATTTGATCAAGGGTTGATCATGATTCATCAAGGATTTCTCAAGATTCATCAAGATTCAAAAGTTGCTAAATTAGGGTTTTGTAGGAAAAGTCAACTCATCTTTGACCAAGCATAACTTTCTCATACTTTATGAGAAATGACCCATCCAAATCTCATTTTGAACAGGATGCAATTTCCAACAATCCATCTTCACACCCCAAGATCAAGAAATGCGTTCACAAGAAGTTACAAATTTGGACATTATAGGTCATTTTTGAAAGTCAACAAAACACCTTTTTTTCCAAAGCTTATAACTTGAGCATGGAATATCAAAATGAGATGAGACCAAACGGGTTGATTACAGGACATCTCAAGGTTTCTAAAAAGTCTAAGAACACCTCCAAAAGTTCAAAATTGAAGAAGTTATGCATTCTTGAAGTTGGGCGTTTTTCAAAATTGCCAAAACTCAACTATCCCCAAAACTTCAAATTTTGTCAAATGGGTCCACTTTTTTCCACTTGATTTGATCTTGTCACACTACACACGTGTCCTATCTTCAGTTTTATGTCCATTCATTGATTTTTCTATTTTATTTGATTTTTATTGAATAAATTCATTTTAAATCAATTTAAATCTAAATAAAATCTAAAAATTGACAACTTGGTATCTTTTTTATTGATACAGGTCTTAAATATCATCATGTACACAATCAAACTCGTATAAAGCTATATCATGCACAAAATATTGGATTTGGAATGAAATTGTAAGCTTTTTAATGGAGGATCATATCACATCTTCAATCATCAATGCCTAAGGATTCAAAGCCCAAAATCTGACATAATTCATCCCATGTTACATATACAACACAAAGCATACGAGTTCAGAACCTAGAGGTTGCAAAAACATCAAAACCAAAACTTGAAAAAAGCTTGAAAAAGCTTGGAACTGAAATCTTGGTTAGAGGCTGATTCAAAGCAAAATCTCAACATAGACCCCTTGCTGGATATCCATTGGGTGAAAGGCAATCAAAATCAAGCTCTCTCCTCCCCTAAATTGCGCTGTAAGTCTTCTTGAACACCGCCCTGCATTTGAAATCGCAACCTCTCATTCTTGCATTTTTTTGACAAAACGTTGGTATATACATGATTCTTGAGTGATTTCTAAGCTTTCTACATTATTCAATTGTATTTTTATATCCTATAATGCCATTCCCGAATCTAGGGTTCTTGTTTCTTGTTTTTGGGGTTTTTAGTTTCAGGAAAAATTAAAGCAAATAATGGACATAGCCATGTTCAGGAGGGAGAGACGAAGCGAACCATGGTCTTAGAATCAATTTATATGACCTACAGTTGATTTTAGGAGACACCTATGGATTTAGATGCGGATAAAAATCCGCAGGTAAATAACCAGTCTTTTCAATGAGGAAGACGATGACACGTCCCCCTCCCATTGGATGATCCAAATCTCGCGCGTTTTCTTTTTTTAATTCCAGCATATTATTTGTTTTGTCCTTATAATAATTGTTGTCTATTACATTAACAAGTAGAATAAAGTGATGCAGTGGCAGGCGCGTTGTACCAAGATCCAATGGGACCTGGGTTCGAATACCAGGTCCCCCAATGCATTTGTAATATTTTTCTCCAGGTACTCCAGCGTGCCTCATGAACTATGGTCCATCATACGCCTTCAGATATCAACGTGCCAGATGGCCTCCAAGCCAAATCTGATGGCCCAAATGGAAGGCCTATCATACGCTTCAGTCAACGTGTCACATGGAAGTGCAAAAAGTCAGCCAGGTTTGCAACTATTGGGCCATCAAAGCTGCTATTCTCACATCCAGATGTGGGCCCAACCCCCCCCCCCCCCCTTTGTGTTATTTCTATTTCTCTTTTTTATTTTCATTTTATTTATTTGTTTTGTATTATTATTATTACTAACCAATTAAACTTTTTTCTCATAAAATCAAAAATCCAAAAAATATCTTTTTCTTAATTAATTAATTAGTTTAATTAATTAGTTTATTTATTTAATTAACTTAAATTAATTTCTTTTAATTTAAAAATAACCAAAAATACTTTCTTTCAAAAAAGGGTCAAAACCCTAAAAAATGCGCCCGATTTAATTTTCTCGCACGCGATCAATTTTGTCTTATTATTGTACTTGCTTCCGGAATGTAATAGTTAAATTAGGACTTTAATTATTTATTGCTTTATTTTACTTTCCGCATTTTAATTTCAAGGGTTTGTTTTTGGCGATGTAAATACCCGACGCCTTGTAATAGTTTAGATTTAATTTCTTCAATTTAATTTCCGTAATCTATAAACTGTTAGATGTTTGGTAATAGGGAATGCATGACAAGATTTAATGTATGAACTTAAAATCAACATAGCTCACCCATGACATGTACAAAGATAAAATTAATCGAAACAACACACTCGCACATGCGCACTCTTAGGGTACACCTCACTTGGTTGCCTTCGAACGTGGTCATTGAGTATAGGAAGTTTTAGAGGTTGCCCTCTTGTCCAAAGATCATAGTTGCCTCAAAACGGTTTCCTCGGAAGAATGATCTAAGACATTAGGGTTACCGCTAAGGCGTCCTAACATTGCTTTAGTGACCACACGTCCCTTAATTGAATTGACCCTTAAAACTCCAACGACGATGCTACCTACTCATCAATAGTGGGATAGCATTGTATAAAGGACATTAGCACAAATTGATTTCATTTTCGAGTAGGTAGATGGTTCTTAAGTACTTGCTCCTTTTAAAACAAAACAAAACTTTTCACACTTACACTCCTTTCAAACAAAAACTCTTTTCAAACCCACAAACACAAAGAAAAGCAAATTTTGAAAACACTTTGAGCAAGTACCTAAGAGCCCATGGATAACCACAGATAGAATGGGTGCTAACACCTTCCCTTTCTATAATCTACCCCCCGGACCCGAGAAACATCTCGAAAAAGGAATTTTTCTGTGCTTTTTTCCTTTCCTTGTTGGATAAAATAAAAGACGGTGGCGACTCTTGCTTACCGCGACATTTTGCAAAAACAAACGCAAAACGCGAACCAGCACACCAAAAAACAGTCAGTTCTCTCCCACCGTATCACAGATGGTAACGACCTTCCTCACCCCGTCAATGCAGACATAGTGAAAAGATACTATGCATAATCAAAGACCCGCTAGGTTAACTGGCCTAGGAAAAAATAAGGGCTTCCCGGCGAACCAAAAGGGTTCAGGCAAAAGTAAGGGATGAAAATTAAAAAAAAAACTTTACACCCGGCAAGTCGAAAACCTAAAAAGGTGACTTGGGCTAAAAAGGGTATCCCAGTGGACTGAAAACCCAAAAGGGCGGTCCGGGCAAAAATTAGGGATTAAAGCATAACACTATGTCTCATGGGATCATCTCACAACCAAACTTCGGTATCGACTATCAAGCTCAGACAACGCCAAGCAATCTGATCCACCTTCGACCAAGCAGCAAAGTGATGAGACGCTTGAAGATATAAAGGCAATAGCAGAGTTGGAACCCGATGGGATTGTTTCACATAGCTGTTTTTATTTCTTTTACATAAATTTTATAATTTCCATCTTTCGGCGGCGTTCTCTTACTGGGACGTCAGCCTCCTTGTACAAAATTCCTATTACAGGCCAACTTCAAAAATCAATACAATTCATTTTCACAAGAAATTAAATTTCTTTTTTCTTTTTTCTGTTTTGTTTTGCAAGAACGTACAATGATTCATTTTTGATATATGCATTTGAAAATGATTGTTGTTCATAAATATTTACACAAGAAACAAAAGACAATTACTCATAATGCCAAAAACAGGGAAAACAAAAAGTGCCCAAACCTTACAGTTACTCTGCCCATCAGGTATCAGGATAGAGCCAGCTTGAGAACATGAGTAGTGGTACATACACTCCCGACAGAGTAAAAAGTATCCAAAGACAATGATGTTAGCTTTCCCGAACAGGACATAACTCTCCCCAGCGGAGGTTCACCATCGCGAGTGAGTCAATAATTTTTCCCCAAGAGGAGTTTATTTCTCTCACAAGCAGAAATTCAATCTCCAACAGAATTCATTGTCACCAGCAACGAAAATTCATCCCCGGTGGAGTTTATTTTTCCAAATCAGCAGATATATCAACCGAGTATCTCCTCTCAAACAGAGTTATTCTCCCGTAGAGTTGTTCTCAAATAGGGTCTCTCCTTGGCAGAATATCCGTAAATGAGGGGAAAATCCCCATCATAGCCATCTTTGTTCACCATCCCCAATAGAAATAGAGGAACTATGGTTTTTTACAGCAGTCAAGAATACCATTTCTCATACTCTCCAAACAACAGTCGGGGATTTAATTTCCCAGACTCAGATTATTACGTCAGCATTTCATGTTCAGACATCATGACATGTGCATACATTACATATAACATGATCTCAGTTATCTTGAGAACCCCATCACAATGCATCTCATGCATCACACATAACTAACCTTGTATTTCTTTCAGGAAAGACAGTTATTATCAACAATTTCCAGCAGGTCCACGATCAACACTCGAAGCTAAACAAAGTAATCATCGGTGAGACAAAAGCAACCTTACCCAGGTTCCCTCTGTAGTTTTACCCAAATTCATCTCGAAGTAACCCTACTATCCAGGTTCCTTCTCACAGCCCTACTATCCAGGATTTCACATCGAAGTAACCCTACTATTTGGGCTTTTCATATCGAAGTAACTCTACTATCCCGGTTCCTTCTCACAACGCTACTATCTAGACTTTTCATATCGAAGTAACCCTACTATCCTGGTTCCTTCTCACAGCCCTACTATCCAGGCTTTTCATCTCAAAGTAACCCTACTACCCAGGTTCCTTCTCACAGCCCTACTATCCAGGCTTTTCATATCGAAGTAACCCTATTATCCCGGTTCCTTCTAACAGCCCTACTATCCAGGATTTTCATCTCAAAGTAACCCTACTACCCAGGTTCCTTCTCACAGCCATACTATCCAGGCTTTCATGTTAAAGTAACCCTACTATCCAGGTTCCTTCTCACAGCCCCACTATCCAGGATTTCATCTCGAAGTAACCCTACTATCCAGGTTCCTTCTCACAGCCCTACTATCAAGGCTTTCATATCGAACTAACCCTACTATCCAGGTTCCTTCTCACAGCCCTACTATCCAGGCTTTCATGCCGAAGCAACCCTACTATCCAGGTTCCTTCTCACAACCCTATTATCCAAGGTTTCATGTCGAAGTAACCCTACTATCCAGGTTCCTTCTTACAGCCCTACTATCCTGGCTTTCATGTCGAAGTAACCCTACTATCCAGGTTCCTTCTCACAGCCCTACTATCCAGGCTTTCATCTCGAAGTAACCCTACTATCCAGGTTCCTTCTCACAACCCTACTATCCAGGATTTCATCTCGAAGTAACCCTACTATCCAGGTTCTTTCTCATAACCTTACTATCCGGGTTCTTCCTCTCTTATCCCCAGACAGCAGTTCACAGCACTGTAAGACCGGGACCTAATCAAACACAATTAATTTCCCATTTCCCCAGAAAGTCGCGGTGTAACATATACCCCAACCAGATACGCAGTTCACTTTCGCTTCCCAAACCGGAATTATTCCCCAGTGTCATACCCCAATTTTAAACCTAAGATCCCATTTTTTATTTTTGCATTTTTATACATAAGTCATGGTCACGAAATACGATCAGTTTTAACCAATCACCTTCGAGCTTTGACCATTCAGAAATGGTCAAGTATTTTGAACATTCTTAGCCTATGTATCACTAATTTCTAATCAAGTACGAAGTGTGTGATTTTCGTTTCTTTGATTTCATTTAGCAGGAAGTAGATATGAATCAGGAGCATCAGGCGTCATGCCTCGATTAGGGTTCAGAATCTCTCAAGCCAGAAGTATAGTTGATCGTTGATTCTTGAAGACTGATTCATCAGGGGAATCATGTGTTTATTTCCACGCCTTGTTCGACAAGTGGTCTCAATCTTCTCCAAAAATTCCCCAAAGCACAGTCAAGATTTCATCATCACTGGTTTACATGTGCATCAAGATGCTTTGGAATGCGAAGAAGGATCAAGTTTGCAAGTCGACTCAAAGCATTTCAACCAGAAGTCAACGCTTGCACATCCAAGTTCAAACGATCATAACTTCTTCACTATTCCGTATTTTTGAATGGTTCTTCTTGCGTATGACTCTCCTTGACGTCATCTCCAACTCCTCTTTACCAGTCAAGATATGATTATGTGTAGAGGATCATCAAAAGTACAAATACCTTAGAGGTCATTCTATGGAATTTGACCTAATCTCAAAAACCGTTGTGCCCAACTTCCAAGGATCATAATTCCTTAGATTCTCGTCATTTGGAGGCGATTCTTTTTGCATATTGTCATGAGTAATGTCGTCTACCAGTTCTCTTCAAGGATCTAGAGTTAATTATGCATAAAAGATCATTAAAGCCATTGAATCGTTATGGGTCATTTCTTGACTTAGAATGTTCTAAACTCCTAGGTTCAATCCATGTCATAATTATTTTCTCAAGACCCTTGATTCTTATGATGATGTAATTCATGAAACAAGAAGTTGAGTACGAAGATCCATTGATCGCTTATTATTCAAGAATATGATTCAAAATTAATATTAGAAGATGATACGAGTGAATTACTTAGAAGTCAAGATACAAAGGTCAAGTTCATTCATGTGACTTATGTAATTTCAAATATCAATTTGTCATCGCTTACCTGTTTCAAATCCAAGTTTGTTAATTCTCATCATCTATTGAGATTGATTCAAGAGAATTCATATAAGGTTTGTGTGAAATTCAAAGTGAACAATTGAAGTACCATTCAAGAATGATGTCATAGTTTATTTCAAGAACACATCCAAGATTCATCCAAGTTCTATACAAGATCTTTCAATTCATTCATAAGATTTATTCATATCATTTTAAAGGAGCAAGCCTTATGCAAAGCTCTCTCAAGATATTCAAATTTTCAAATCCATACAAGTGAAAAAAGAGAGATTTAAGGTTACAAGGAAAACAACAAAGTTGCTAAGTCTATGCTAAGGTGTCCTAATATTTTAGCTTCATCCATCTTGTAGAAAAACAATCCCAAAACAAAGAAACAAAGCCTTGTCTCTATCCAAGCATAAAGCTCCAAAATCATACTGCTACCCCAAACCAAAAACAGCCTGCAACTTGTTGCTATCATGCTGAAAATTTGTCCAAAAATATGCTGCACAATAGCTCCAAAACCTGCTATTAAACAGTCAAAAACTAGACAAAAATGGTCGTGCTGTCCATTGCATATACTATCCAAAAATTACATAAAAAGGGCACCACAAAAACTGCCACAAAAAGTGTTAGAAGAATACACCATAATTGTTCAGAACAACTCATGGTTTCCCTCCATTTCCTCATTGATTCACCTATATAAATAACCTCTCAAGAACATAGAAAGAGAGGAGAAAATTACTGATAAAAAAAAACAGCATTAGGAGATCATTTTCAGATAGAAAACCAACAACATACAACAAGATATATACCAGAAAAACTCATCCTCCCACTGTTGTAGATAAAGAAGACGGTGAAAGAAACTCTACTGGAAAAACTCAACATCCAACAGAAGGATATATGGACACAGAAAATAGAACAACAACAAAAAAGGGAGAGAGAAAAAAGGCAAAATATCAGAGCTCTCTGAAACTGCATGGGCAAATTCTTGCAACTGTCCAGATCACATCTCCTCCGCCGCATTGCTGCCTCCTGCCACCACCACTTCTGACTAGACCTCCCTCCGTTCGAACGCGGTCCGTCGCACATCCTGTAGAGAAAAAAAAAGTACGCGCTTCAGCTCTCGTCGTTCAACCAGCTTCGGCCTCTCTCACGCTGCATCTCCGGGTTCCGCCGTCCAGCCGACATCCACTGCGAAGCCACCACTATGAACCTCGCTCCGGCTCCACTTCAAATCCAACACCGTGATTCCTTCTTTTGATTTTAACTAATTTTGATTGTTTTCATTTCACAATTTTTTTTGGGTTTTTGAGGTTTCAAGAGAAAGAGATGAAGAAGAAATAAGAGAAGAGTGGAAGGTGATTAGAAATTTGAAGAAAGAAGGTTGGGATTTGTTTGGAAGAAAGAGAAGGGTATGAAGAGGAAGGTGGATCGTTAAAGAGGAAAAGAAGCTACTGGTTTCAATTTTCTTTATATTGCATTATTTCTTTATTATTTATTTTTTTATCTCATTTTTTGTGTTGTTTCGGACAAGTGGCAGGATTTAGTTGATTGGAGGTAAAAGTTGAGAATCCATCCCATGTTTACAAGAAGGATCTGCTGCCTGGGAGTTAAATGGTCTTGTTCCATTTTTTTTAAATCATAATTGTTGACTTAGGGCTAATTTTAGAGTTTTAGTGGATATAATTTTGGGCTTTGATCTCACCAATGTTATACTAGCCCAGACCCCAATTTTCTGTTTCACACCTCTTTCGTAAGTAATTTAGTTTAAATTTAGATTAGTAATCTAAAAATTAATTTTGTTTAGATTTAAGTTAGTAGTTTTATTATTAATATAGTTTAGATTAAATTAGTAATTTTGTAATGAATTTAGTTTACACTTAAATTAATTTAAATATAAGTTTAGTAATTTTTAGGATTAATTTAGTTTAGATTAATATTTTTATAATAGCTTAGATAAAAATTAGAATTTTATAATTAACTTAGTTTACATTTAATTTAGTTTAGATCTAATTTAGTAATTTTAGAATTATTTTTATAACCTTAGAATTTGTAATTAGTTTTGAATTATTTTAGTAAGTAATCTTAGAATTTTAATTTAGATAATTAGTTTCATTCCCTTCAATTTGTATTTAAATATCTTTGTCATTTTAATTTATCGGGGCCTTTTTCTCATTAATTTGTTTCGTTAGATTTATTTTCTTATGAATTTTCGATTTCTTATATTTTGATGTCCATTTTATTTTGCTCGCTCGATTTAATCCAAGGAAAAGAATTAATTTGTTGACTTCATGTCACCGAGTATCTAATACGATTGTGCGAAACCCCTTCATACATTTTTTTTAGTTTTATTAATCTTAAGACGAATCTCCTACAAATCAATTTTTAAAATCACACCCCTTTTAAGTCAAAATTTCGACAATAGGTCGTCGTATCTTGAAAATCTCGTCCATATCCATTTTAGCCAAACAAACCATTTTAATCAAACAAATAATTTTAATCGAAAAACAAATATTTCAAACGGTTCTTGCGGAATACCGCAGAAGCATTGGGTGTTAATACCTTCCCATTGTATAACCAACCCCCGAACTCTAGATCTCTTTTCAAGAACGCATTGTATTTTCATTACTTTTAAGTACTATTCTACATTGCATATTTTAGGGTTTTATTTCGCTCTTTTCCCTTTTCCCTTGGAAGTAATAAAGCGCGGTGGCGACTCTTGCTTATTTGTGAGTAAAGTTAATTAATAGCTTGTTCTTCGATTTTCACTGCTACACCCAGTAGAGTAACGGACAACTGAAGCTCCTAAAACTCTATTTCTCTCAAGACAGAGACCAGCATTCCCCAGCGAAGTCCTCCTTAACAACAGGTATACGGGTTCTCGCAAAGTAATCTCTTGTGCGATCAACACTTCTTCGGATGGCATCTTTAAGCCCATATCCGACAATTCTCTAGCAACTACCAAATGGCATCTATAAGCCCATTCCCGATATCACAAATCAAGTATCACTTCATGCGAGTGCAAATTTCTGGGCACTCTAGTGTTCAATCATCTTCCACCTACAGATCACGAAAGGCAGACGAGCCAGTCTACATCCTCAGGTTTAAGAAGATTGAATATGGGCAGCTGTTGTACCCCAAAATTTTCCCTCCCATATTTCTCAACACATGGCAAGTGAGGTCCCCAAATTGCTCAAGGAAGTTCAAGAGTTGACCAGACAAACTCTCTCCTAAGGCAGTCTATCTCTAATTAGGGTTTCCATCTTCATCAAGATGTGTGAACCAAAAAGGACTCAAATTCTCACCATTTTCCTAATATGTCCTCAAGATCATCCATGTCAAGTTTCAATCCTTGCAGAAGAAGTTTGCTCAGTCAATTGCTCAAATACCTGAAAATCAACTATACTAGGTCAAAAGTCAATTGTGGCCCACATACAGTCAAACTTCAAGATTTTTGGTCAACATCCCCATTTTGAAGTGAATTCCATCATTTGATCAAGGGTTGATCATGATTCCTCAAGGAATGCTCCAAATTCATCAAAACCTAAAAGTTGCTAAATTAGGGTTTTATAGGAAAAGTCAACTCAACTTTGACCAAGCATAACTTTCTCATACTTTATCAGAAATGACCCATCCAAAGCTCATTTTGAAGAGGATGAACTTCCCTACAATTCATCCTCAGCTACCAAGTTCATAATATGCACGCACAAAAAGATATGAATTTTGATATTATAGGTTCTTTTGGAAAGTCAACAAAAACACCTTTTGGGTCAAAGCTTCATACATGAACATGGAAGACTCAATTGAAATGAGACCAAAAGGGTTTCTTAGAGGACATCCTAAGATTTCTAAAAAGTCAAAGAACACCTTTCTAGGGTCAAGATTGAGAGAGTTATGCATTGGCCAAGTTGACCATTTTTGCAAAATTGCCAAAAGTCAAATATGCTCAAATTTGCATTTTTTGCTAAATGGGCCCAACTTTTTATGCTTGCACTTCAATTATAATGTGGTCCACGACTCAAATACTTATACACACATTAGTTGCTTCATTTTTTAATTTATTTTGATTTTTCGTTAATTAAAAAGTGTATTAAATCAAATAAATGATGAAAATTATCAAAGATATGATTTGTTTTTTTTAACAGATTGGCAATCAAGATATGCTGAGCTTGCATGATCAATTCGAATCAATGGGAATTGGTACAAAAAGAGCATGATTGGAAAGAAAATATAAAGATGTCACATGGCTTAAAAATCAAATATTCCATTCATGAATTCTCAAGATTGGATCCAAGTTTGATAACCTAATTGGATTCAATACATATACTGAAGTTTATGGAACCCTAAACACAAGAATTTTCGTGCACAACTTGCCTCCAAGAACCAGAACAAACTTGAAAATTTCCAAGAAAACTGTGGGACGAATCTCCTTCCACAAGCCAATTCAATGTGTGCTAGATATCCCAATCGCTTGCTAGACATATCAGGAAGCTATTCCAATTACTCCCAAGTCTTGAAACTCCCAGAACCACTCTCTACGCCTCCCACGGTTTGGCTAAAAACTTGATTTTGATTTCACTGATTTACTCATCATAAGCATGTTTTAATTATGTATTCTTGTTCATCATTGTGTCTGCAAGCTATTGGTACCACTTAATTGCATTTGCAGTACAGGAATCACAATATGCCATTGTTAGGGTTTTGTGTTATTATTTAAGGGTTTCAAGTACAAGTAAAATTAGGCATTGATTCTGGTACCATGATACTCGTGAGGATGAGACGAGTTGATTGGTACCATCACCTTTCATTTATATTGCTTGTACAGGATTTTGGAAATGTGCAGGGTTATACCTATGGTGAACGTTCGTAGGTAAAAGCTTTGTTTTCTTAAACGACAGGCCAGTGAAGGAGACGATAGCGTGGCAGCGTGTGATTCGTCCGTTTGAATTTCGCGCGTTTTGAAATCAGATCTTTTAGTTTTCTCATATTATCTTATATTATTGTTATAATTACAACTAATCATCTTGGCTCAACTGGCAGCGTGTCATGGAATTTGAGTATAAGGACATGGGTTCGATCCCCAGGTCCCAACATTTGCTTCATATTATTTTTCTTTACATGATCAGGTGCGCTATTATCCCATGTGTCCACCATGATCCATCAACGTCCAACCATCAGATTCATCAACAAGCCAGATCCAACATGCCAGCATTGAAGGTCTACCATACACTCCAGTCAACGCCCATACCAGATCTTGCGCATTGACCAGGCTTAATGCTGGTTGGGCCAGAAAATCCAGCTTTACATCCCCCAGAATTGCTAACACACAGGCCCATCTCTACGTTTTTTTATTTTCTTCTTTTTTTTAATTCTTTTATTATTTCCTTTAATTATTTTAATTCACACCATTAATCATTTTTTTTATAAAAATCATAAAATCAAGAATTCACAAAAATTAGAATTAGGTTTTTTTATTATATTTAATTTTCAATTAATTAGTTTAATTTAATTTAGGGAAATTTTAACTTGTTTTTTTTAAATTAAAACTAGTTAGAAAATTAGGTTTTAGTTCTTGGTTTAATTCTTTTCTTTTTCAAAGTAAAATACAAAAATAGGTTTTTAGAATAAATTAATTTATTTTTATTTAATTAGAATTTAGGATTTTCTTTTTAATTCAATTGTTTCATTATTTTATTAAATAACAAAACATGAGAAAAATATCTTTTTAATCAATCGCAAATAGGATTAGTCGAAGGGTCAAAACCCTCATCGTCTCGTAGTTAATTCGCCGCGCGCTTGTTAATTATTTTGCCAATATTTTTGTAATTGTTCATGGTTTATAATAGTTAATTTAGGTTTTTTTTTATATTTTAATTTACTATTTAAATCCCTGAGTTTTTTTGGCTATGTAATTAATCCCCCTCCCCGAAGCCTTGTAATAGCGTAGATTTATTTTCTCGCATTTTTAATTCCTGCAAATATTTAACTGTCTAGATGTATGCTAATAGGATTGTATGGCAAGAATGCATGACAAAATTAAAATGGTTAGAAAACCCTAATGTGAAAAGATAAATAACTGAAACAAATCACTCGCACGTATCACTCTTAGGGTATACTCTCACTTTGGTTTCCTTCGGTAAACGATCATTAAGCATAGGGTGTCTTAGTGGTTTCCCTCCAGTCTAAAAGATCAAAATTGTCCGGTTCGAATGTTGCCTCGGAAATGTTGTCTCGGAAATGTTGCCTCGAATATGATCTTAAGACTCTAGGGTTATTACTAAGGTGTCCTAATATTGCTTTAGGGATCGTACGTCCCTTTCGAATTGACCCTTACAACTCCAATGACGGTGCTACCTATTTCTCAATAGTAGGATAGCGCTGTCTAAAGGAAACAAGAATATAAACGATCTTTTTTTCGAGTAGGTAGATGCTAGTAGGTACTTGCTCAAATCAAAACTTTTCACACTTACACTTTTCAAACTAACTTTCAAAACAACTTCGTCACACCTTTGAGGAATGATACAAGGGTTTTCACGAAGTCAAACTTTTCAAAAAGACAAAGCACATACACAAGCAATTTAAAAAATGAGCAAGTACCTAAGAGCCCATGGAAAACCATGGATAGAAAGGGTGCTAACACCTTCCCTTTCTATAATCTACCCCCGTACTCAGAAATATCTCGAAAAAGGTTTTTTCTGTTCTTTTTCTTTTCCTTAGTTGGATGAAATAAAAGTCGGTGGTGAATCTTGCTTACCGCGACATTTTGCGAATACAAAACATAAACCAGTATAACAGTCGGTTCTGCCACCGTATCACACCCTCCAACAGGTACAGGGACAGAGACAGTATGAGACGAAGTCACCATTACATACGACCTCGTGACGTCTATGTTCCCCACAGAGCAGAAACAACCAAAGTTCTGATCTCCTTATTCCCCAAGCAGGAATTATCTTCTCCAGCTTAAATTTGTTTTCCCCAGCCGAGTTTATAATCTTAAACAGTTTATAAAACCTCCTCCTAGGTAGAGTTTATTTCTCTAACTGCAGAAGTTCATTCCCCAATAGAGTTTATCTCTCTACAATAGCAAAATATTCCAATAAAGCATCTCCCTCCATGGAGTTATTCTCAAGCAGAGTCAATCCCTGGCAGAACATCCTCAAACAGAAATAGGAAATCCTCGGCAAATCATATCCATTCATCACCGCCAACAGAAATTAAGGATTCAACTTCGTTATACTCTCCAGCAGCAGTCCGCGATTTACTTTCCCAGACTAATAAATATCACAATAGAATCCCCTATTCATACATTGTGGCATGCACATACACATCGCATACAAACTAATCTCACTTATTTTGAGAACATCATCATAATGCATTTTATACATCATGACATTGCATATGACTAATTATTTACCATTTTCAGGGAAAGATCAAATCAACAAACACCGCTAATTATGTGACCTGGTAGACTTCTCAAAAGCTACGTCTGATGAAGGGCTATTTCAACAAATTCCTCAGAAAGATGTCCTCACAAGACCTTCTCTGGTTCAGTCAGATCGACCCTAAGATCTCCCTGATTTATATTCCGATTGAAGATATTCCAAGACTTTTTTCTAATTAAGTTGAATCGATACTAAGATTCTTCTGATTTCCATTCCAGTCAAAGTTAACCCAAGACCTTCTCTGGTTCAGTCAGATCGCCACTAAGAATTCTCTGATTCCTATTCCAATTGAAGATATTCCAAGACTTTTGTCTGGTTCAGTTGAATCGACCCTAAGATTATTCTGATTTCCATTCCAAGAAAAGTTAACCTAAGACCTTCTCTGGTTCAGTCAGATCGCCACTAAGATCTCTCTGATTCCTATTCCAGTTGAAGATATTCCAAGAGTTTTTTTGGTTCAGTTAAATCGACCCTAAGATTCTTTTGATTTCCATTCCAGTCAAAGTTAATCCAAGACCTTCTCTGGTTCAGTCAGGTCGCCACTAAGATCTCTCTGATTCCTATTCCAGATGAAGATATTCTAAGACTTTTTTCTGGTTCAGTTGAATCGACCCTAATATTCTTTTGATTTCCATTCCAATCAAAGTTAATCCAAGACCTTCTTTGGTTCAGCCAGATCCCCATTAAGATCTCTCTGATTCCTATTCCAGTTGAAGATATTCTAAGACTTTTGTCTGGTTCAGTGGAATTGATCCTAAGATTCTTCTGATTTCCATTTCGGTCGATGTTAATTAAAGACCTTCTCTGGTTCAGTCAGATCAACACTACAATCTCTCTGATTCCTATTCCGGTTGAAGATATTCCAATACTTTTGTCTGGTTAAGTTGAATCGACCCTAAGATTCTTCTGATTTCCATTCAAGTCAAAGTTAATTAAAGACCTTTCTCTGGTTCAGTTATATCGACACTAAGATTTTTTTGATTTCTATTCTAGTTTAACAATATGCAAAGCCTGGAGTATGACCAGATAACAGTTTAATCTCATCCCCTCAGTAAGTCGTTGTGAAGCCTGGAATACGACCGAATAACAGTCAGCTTTATTATCCTTAGCAAGTCACTGTGAAGCCTGGATCCCGACCAGATAGAAGTTCACTTCCGTCTCTTCAATCAAGAGATGACTCCCTAGTAGAATGATGGAAAACCGAAGCTCCTAAACTCTACTCCCAAAAACGGAGACCAACACTCCTCAACAGAGATCTCCCCAAGGACAGGCATAAGAATTCCCATAAAAGAATATCTCATAAAATCAACATTGTCCCGGATGGCATCTTCAAGCCCATCTCCAACAACTCTCTGTCATATTCTCTAGATGGCATCTCTAAGCCCATCTCCGATGAATCTTCCGTCGTCTTTTCCAAATGGCTTCTATAGGACCATTCCTGATATTATCTACACAGTCAAGTATCATTTCAAACGAGTGCAAATTTCTGGGCACTCTAGTGTTCAATCATCTTCCACCTTCAGATCACGAAAGGCAGATCAGCCAGTCTACATCCTCAGGTTTAAGAAGATTGAACAGGGGAAGCTGTTGTACCCTAAAATTTTCCCTCCCATTTTCACTCAAGGAATGCCTCTAGAGGTCCTCAATTGCTTAAGGATGACTAAGAATTGACCAGAAAAATTCTCCTTCTAAGGCAACAAACCTCAACTAGGGTTTCAATTTTAAGCAAGATGTGTGAGTCCCAAGGATCCCAAATGTTCTCCATTGTCCTAATATGTCCTCAAGATCATCCATGCCAAATTTCATGCCTTGAACAATAAGTTTTCTCAATCAACTGCTCAAATTCCTGGAAATCAATTGTACTAGGTCAAAAGTCAACTGTGACCCAAATACAGTCAAACTTCAAGATTTTTGGTCAACATCAACATTTTGAAGTAATATCCATCATTTGATCAAGGTTTGATCATGATTCCTCAAGAAATGCTCCTAATTCATCAAAAGTCAAAAATGGCAAATTAGGGTTTCTATAGGAGAAGTCAACCAAACTTTTACCAAGCATAACTTTCTCATACTTTATCAGAAATTTTTCCTCAAAGGATCATTTTGAAGAGAATTCAATTCCCTCCAACTTCTCTTCAGCCCTCAAGTTCAAGAAAAGCCTCAATCAAAAGGTACAAGCTCAGACATTATAGGTCCTTTCAAAAACTCAACAAAAACACCTTTTGAATCAAAACTCCTTACATGAACACGGAATATCCAATTGAGATGAAACAAAAAAGTTTGTTTAGAGGACATCCTAAGATTTATAAAAAGTCCAAGAACACCCTCTTAGTGTTAAAATTGAGAGAGATAAGGATTGCACAAGTTGAGCAATTTTCAAGAAATGCATGAAATATTAATTGGGCAAAATTGTATTTTTGAGTTATTGGGCCCAATTCTTAGAGTCCAAGCGTGTTCATGATGCATCTAGGGATCACTAAACATGTCCATGCATTATTTTATTTTTTTATTTTATTTATCTTGATTTTATTCAAATAAATTCAAAATAAATTAAATAAATAATAAATAAATGCAAGAATGTGCAAGATATAGAAGATGCAAATCTTTTTTAAACCAAAAAGATCTTGGCCAGCTATCAAAAACTGTGTGGACTAAATAAGGGAGTCAATATCTTCTTTTGGGAAGTTTTGAACCAAAATCTTTATTTTTTAAAAGGGCATCAAGGCATGGATATTGTGCTACAATTACAACCCTAATGAGATTCACTACAAAAGCATAACAACCCTAGGTCAAGAGAGGACACGCAGCAGCCACAAAGAGAGTCGTACAAATTTACAAAAATTCCAAGAAATCGTGAAACTCAAAAACACCCATTTTAGCACTTGTTGATCAAAACCAAGGAGTCATTCTTCCTCTTGAAGTTCCCAGAAGCGTGTTTGAACCATTGTTCAAGCCAAAACGTGCCAAGAAGCTCTCTTCCAAGCATTACCGAATTGGTAGATTTTTGTGAATTCAAACTTTTTTATCTTGCAATATAAATGATTTATTTGTACATATGCGTGTTCATGCTAACATTTGTGACTGTCTAGAACCATTACATGGGAGATTTAATGTAGGGATGAAGGTTTGCCATTGTTAGGGCAAAGCTTCAGTCAAGCATCGTATCTCAAGATACAAGGACTTTCAAACATAATAAACTCCACCATTGGAATCGCAAGATCCTAATTAGTCCACTAGGGTTATTTTTATGCTTATTTTCATAAGATTTTGCAGGTTTGATTTTTTGACGACTGGAGAAGGTGATCGGAGCCACCGCCCATGGTGGTTTAACCGGCTAAGGACTCTACGTGGCTCAAAGCTTTCTTCTAATTGGATCATTCAAATAATAGGGGGCCACCCTGTGCGCGTGTTCTGATTGTTTTTACCTTTAGCATTTAACTTATATTATATATTAATTAATGTGGTTATGTTACCGGAAGTACAGCCGTCCCAACGGTAGAGGCAACGTGCTAAAGGCTTTGCATGTGTGCAGGGGCAGAGGTTCGATCCCTGCCTCTTGCATATTATTTTTCTAAATATTTCTTGCAAATTCAGTGATTCAATTCCTAGCGCGCACATCATGCACTCTATCATCTCATCCATAGGATCATTCCTTCTCCAAGATCTAGCGCCCAGCAGTGCATCTCCATGGTGGACATCCCAGCAAGCCTCCCACTGGATCTCACGCTAGCTACGGGCCACCAGTTTCTAGGCTTAGACAAATTCAACAAAAACACCCCTCAATTGGGTTTCACACCCCCCTCAGGCCCATTTTTAATTTCTCTATGTTTTTTTATTTATTTTATTTTATTTTGTTTATTTTTTAAAAAAAATCAGAAAAATTATAAAAAATTAGAAATCATAAAAATTAGGATTTAGAGTTTTTTTAATAAAATTAAATTTTTTCAAATTAATTAATTTAATTAAACTTTAACCTTTTTCCTTATTTTAAAATTAGTTAGAAGAATTAGGTTAAAATTCAAATATTTTTTAATAAAATAAAAAAATATGTTGTTAATGAGCAATTAGGTTTTTTAGGGTTTAGAACTTTTTCCCGTCTTAATTTTGCACGCTATTATTTTTTCCATACGATTTATTTTTTACCATTTATGTAACTGCGCCCGGTTTGTAATAGCTAAATTAGGGTTTTTATCTTTGCATTTTTACTTTTCAGTCCATTACTTATGTATTTATACCAAAGCCCTATAATAGTGTAGGAACTTTTATTTCTCGCTCTCTACATTCTTACATGCCTGTATATAAATCGTTAGTAACTTAGGCGTGCATGATAATATTAATCAATTAACCATTAGATCACTAATCTCAAGACAAATATCTGAATAAAGCATTATTGCAAACTTGCACCCTTAGGGTACTCCTCACTTGGTTGCCACGGAAAATTATGGCCATGTCCCTCGAACGTAGGGATATCTTAGCTAAGACGCTCGGTACTAAAGTCATCAAAAAGTTCATTGTCCCTAATGTCCCTCGAGTTTCCTACGAGAAATGATCTTGTCCCTCGATGTTGCTTATATGATGACCGTCCCTTCGAATACTAAGATATCCTTACATGTTGCCTTAGATGACCATAACGTCCCTTTCGATAGTCCCTCAACATCCAATGTTAGGGATACCTACTCACTAATAGTAGGATATCACTATCTAAAGGGTAGGAGGAAAATGACATCCTTTTTCGAGTAGGTAGATAACTGTTAGGTACTTGCTCAAACCTAATTTTTCACACTTACACACTTTTAAAAACTACTTTCAAAAACGCTTTATCACACTCTTGAAGACTGATACAAGAGTTACCGTAAAGGAGACAAAATCTTTTCAAACTTACAAGCACGAAAACAATTTTCGAAAAATGAGCAAGTACCTAAGAGCATGTGGAAAAGCACAGATGGAAAGGGTGCTAACACCTTCCCTTTCCATAATCTACCCACCTTACTCAGAAAATCTCGAAAAAGGTCTTTTTTTGTTCTTTTCACCCTTTCCTTTGTTGGATAAAAGAAAAGTCGGTGGCGACTCTTGCTTACCGCGACATTTGCGAACAAAAAACGCAAACTAGTATTAACAGTTGGTTCTGCCACTGTATCATAGTGTCAATCGACTAGCAAAACTTTTCATATATCTAATCGATTGGGAGCTTGCATAATCTATTAGAAGGATGATAATCATTTGTGAAATCATAAAAGATAGAATATTTAAGACTTGCAACAACTCTATATCCAAACCTTCCTTAATGGGATTTACAATCGATTAAAATTGAGTTGTCTAATTCAATAAATCATTTTTCTAATCAATTAGATATTAAATTTGGTCATGGATAATAATTTCCTTTCTTGGTGTTTCCAACTACTATATAAGGGAGGGTCTTGCTCACTTAAAACTCGACACTTTCCATCGATTTCATATTTCTTTGGAATTTATCTTTCTTCCTTTCCTTGAAAACTTTCTTACTCCACTTGTGGTTGCCAGAGTCATTATGATTTGTCAATCAAAGTATTTGGCGACTATGGATACACACACACACACAAATTGTTGGGAAAATTGCAAGAACATGAAATAGAGCTCAAAAGACAGACCATGGACGAAGAAGGAAAAAAGAAAAACCAAAAGTATAACACTTAAATATGGAGAATCCAACTCAGATGATGACATGGCCCTCATGGTAAATAACTTCAAGAGATTTATGAAGAAAGAGAAAAGGTAAGCAGAAGAACAAGAAAAATATGATGAAAAATAATCCATTCCAACATGTTATAACTGAGGTAAGAAAGGACATATTAGACCATATTGACCTCTACTCAAAAAAGAAAATAAAAAAGTCAGAAGGAATTAAAAGAAGAAGAAGAGGCTAACATATCTCTTATGGAAAAACATCAAGATGATGAGGTAACCTCTCAATTTTTCTATAACTATTTATTTAGATTTTATCAAAAGAAACAACCAAACTGGAGAAAATTATTTTAACATCCAATGACAAAATATCTCTTCCTGAGACTAAAAACAAAGCCCTAGAAAAGGAAATAGATCACCTTAGAGAAATGAAATATTTTTTTCCCAAAACCTTTCCACTTCAAAAGAAGAACCAGACATATGTAATAACCGCAACAACTTAAAAAATGAAGTTAGCCGTCTTTAGGAAACTCTTGTGAAATTCACCGAAGAAAGAGATAATTTAGAAGTCATGTCAGGAAACCAAAGAGTCTCCTACAATAAAGAAGGATTAGGATATGAACAAAAAAAGCAAGAATTTTGAGAACATATGTAAAACTAAGACCACATCTCACTGTAAAGCATTAAAGTGCAGTTACTGTAATAAAGAAGGCCACATAGTTATGTTCTTCTTTATAAGGAAATCAAGGAAAGCAAAGAAGGACATTCCCATTCATACTTCTATATGAAACATTGTGAACACAAGGCCAAAATATCATCTAGCCCTGAAAATGCATATATATCTCAAACAAGAAAGTAAACTGCTTATGAAACTAATAAACAAGGATCCAAGATGATATGGGTACTTAAAATTAAGAACTAACATTTTTCTTGCAAGAATGATTTACAATATCAGACTGTTGTACCCCAAAATTTGCCCTCCCATATTCTTCAAGATTTTTCAAGATCAATCTTCAAATGGGTCAAGGGGTTTCCCAGTCAAACATCCTCCTAAGCCAGTCAAAATTAGGGTTTTGGTTCCTTCAATGAATTTGAGGTTTTCAATGCCTCAATCAAAAACCATGGGCCTATATACATTGTCAAGCATCTACATGTCAAGTTTCAAGACTCACAGGGTCAAGTTGCACAGTCAAAAGCCCTATTTGGTTCACAATCAACTGCAGGGGCAAAATGGTCATTTGACAGTCAAAAGTCAGAATTTTTGGTCAACATCTTATTTTGAAGCTACAATCATCATTTTATCACGTCTTGATCATGATTCTACAAGAATGGCTCAAAAATCATCAAGATGCCCAAAGTTGCTATTTTTGGACAGCTGAAAAGTCAATTGTAACTTGACCAAGGCATAACTTTTTCATGGTTCATCAGAAAAATCCCATCCAATGCTAATTTTGAAGGGGGTGACATTTCCTACAACTCATCTTCACATTCCAAGTCCAATAAATTCTCTCACAAAAAGTTATCAATTTCTACATTATAGGTCAATTTCAAAAGTCAACAAAAAGGCATTTTAAGTCAAAGACCATAAATTGATATTGGTAATTCCAAATGACATGGGACCAAAGGCAATGGTTAGAGGACTTCAAGACCTTTCCAAAATGTCCAAGAACATGTTCATATGATCAAAATTGAGCAAGATATGCATTGGAGAAGTTGGGAAATTTTTATGAATGTGCAAAAGTCAACCATCCTTGAAACTTCAATTTTTGACAAAAGGGCCCACTTTCTTCCACTTGATTCAGACTTGTCATGCCACCCACGTGTCCCATGATTAATATCAAGATCAAACATTTATTTTTTCATTTTATTTAATTTTTATTGATTTAATTCATTTTAAATCCATAATAATTCAAATAAAATCTAAAAATTAATGGAATGGCATCTTTTGGATTTGAGCAACTTTCATATACCACATGCCAGCTACCAAATTCGTGCCAAGCCTTTTTGTGCATAAAATCTTGAATTTGAACCAAAAATGGAAGGTTCTTTAATGGTGGTCAACCAAAATCCCAAACTTAATTACACAAGGATACAAGCCCAGTTGCTGACCTAATTTCGTTCATACATACATAAGCAAGCATGACAAACCTAATTCAGAACGAAGCCTTGCTAAAACGGCAAGAGCAAAACTCAAAAATTGTCAAAAAAGTGTGAGATCAAGAACAAAGTTGCAAGCATTTTCAGACAAAAAGGAGAACGTGACATCCTTCCTTGCCATCCCCTGAAGCTAGCACGACCCTTACCACGTCCTAAGACTCCCTATACAACACTGTAAGTATTCAAGAACTCACCTCTGAACATGATACCTCAATTCTCCATTCTTGCATTTTTCCTCAAAAATATTGGCATAGTTATGTTTCTTATTTGATTTCTAATCTAATGACAATAGCCAATTTCGTTTTTAGGCCCTATACTGTGATATCCGATTCTAGGGTTTGTTTGTTTGTTTTTTAGGCGTTTTCAGTGCAGGAAAAATTGGCCACCATAATGGGTATAGGAGTGATCAGGAGATGGAAACGAGACCAACCATGGTTTTGGAATTAATTTTTGAAGCCTAGGGATGATTTTCAGAAGAGCCTACGAAACTACCTGCGGATAAAAATCCGCAGGTAAATAACCAGCAATCTCATTGAAGAAGATGATGATGTGTTGCAGCATGATTGGCCCTTTTCAAAAAACGCGCGTTATATTTTTTTTCAGGCATATGTTTGATTTATTAATATAATATTTATGTTTGGTTTTAATAACAATTAAAACGCGCAGCTCAGATGGCCAAGGCGCTTATGCATAGTCCCTTGGGACCTGGGTTCGAATCCCAGGTCCCCCAAAAACTTGATATTATTTTGTTTAACGTATTCCCATGCAGATTCCCCAAAGCATCTCACCATACACCTCCAGTTCACAAAGCGCCAGGTGGCTACATGCTCAGATCCAAAGGCCATAAGGTGCTGACCACCATATTCCAAGTCAAAGCACGCTCTAGGCAATTGCAAGAAGTCAAAAAGGCTGGCTGTTTAATGGGCCTCAGATTGCCAAGCACACCCCCAATGCTGGCCAAACACCCATGGTTTACTATTCTTTTTTTCCATTTTCTTTTTCCTTTTATTTTCTTTAATAATTATTATTAGTATTATTTAATTAATTAACAAATTAACATTTTCACAATAAAATTCAGAAAACCAAAAAAAAACATTTTTATTAATTTCAATTACTTTTTTTTATAAATAAATTCTAAATATAATTAACTTAGTTTAATTAGAATAATTTTAATCTTTTTTTTCACAATAAATAAAACAAATTTAGACTTAGGTTTTTCTTTTGACACTTTTAATTTCTTTTTTTATTTTATTTCGTTAAAAACATAAAAAACACAAAAACATTTTTTCTTTTAATAAATTAATTAATTAGTAATTAGGCTTAATTTCATTAATTGCAAAAAAGAGACAAATCTCATTTTTTTCAAAAAAAAAGGGTCAAAACCCTAAGGACATCCCGATTCAATCTTTCGCGCGCATATTATTTTTAATTCATTATTTTGATTATTTATGTATCTGCTCAGAAATGTAATAGTTAATTAGAACTTTATTGTTTTCTTTTAATTTCTTTCATTTTTATTTTCCAAACGGGTTATGTTTTTGGCGATGTATATACCCGCGCCTTGTAATAGCTAGATTTACCTTTTCCGCACTTTATTTTCCGCACTCTTAACTGTTAAAAAATGCATGAAAGACTTGTATGAAAAATAAAATCAAAGTGTAGCTCACCAATAACATGTACAAGATAAGCTTAACTGAAAAACAACACACATGCACATGCCACTCCTAGGGTACGCCTCATTGGTTGCCTCGAAGTGGTCATCAAGTATAGGGTGTTTTAGAGGTCGCCCTCCTGTCTAAAGATCCAGTTGCCTCGAAACGGTTGCCTCGGATAAAAAGGATCTAGGACATTAGGGTTACCGCTAAGGCGTCCTACCATTGCTTTGGTGACCACATTGTCCCTAATAATCGAATTGACCCGAATAACTCCAACGACGGTGCTACCTACCTCTCAATGGTGGGATAGCACTATCTAAAGGACTCTTACACAGCCTAATTCCTTAGAGTAGGTAGATTTCTCCTGGGTACTTTCTCTCTCAAACAAACAAAAACATCTTTTCGCACCTACACTTTCAAAAAGTTTTCAAACAAACATTTCATACACTCTTGAGGACAGATACAAGAGTTACTTAGAAATTTTTCAAACGAAACTTTTTCAAAACCCACACACACTTGAAAAGCAAACAATTTTTGAAAATATAAGAGCAAGTACCTAAGAGCCCATGGATAACCACAGATAGAAAGGGTGCTAACACCTTCCCTTTCTATAAATCTACCTCCCGAACCGAGAGACATCTCAAAAAAGGAGTTTTGTTGTGCTTTTGTCCTTTCCATGTTGGAAAACATAAAAGTCGGTGGCGACTCTTGCTTACCGTGACATTTCACGAACCAGCTTAAAAAACAGTCAGTTCTATTTCCACCGATCACAGAACTGGCGACTCTGCTGGGGATATTATAAAAGTGAGGTGTACCTTAGGATTAGACCACTCTTGTTTTCAATTACTTGATTTGTTTGCTTTAAAATTGTGGGCCTGTCTTGGAGTTTCATAGATTCTAACCCGGATCTGGGGGATACCTTTTAGAAAGTAGCAACAAACTGTGAGGGAACTGTGCGGGGTATACCGACACGGTTGAAACAGTTTGCTACGTTGATGTGGCACTTTAGTGAGTACCGGTAACCCTTGAGTCAAGTCAAGGAGAGTACGGGGCCGCCGCGTGGTGTCGTGAAGCATCAACTGACCTTAGGAACCTTACTTGACCATCCTGGTCTCTTTAGGGTAGTGAGATGACCCACTTTGGTGCAGTCCGAAGTTGGTAGATACTCGATACTACACTCATTGAGGGTTGTTTTCTTGGAATATTTTGATCGCCAGTTCAGTGGCTAAATCAAAACAATGAACATAGAAAACAACCCAATGATATTGAGCTCCTTAGAACCCGGTTACTTTTGATAGGACAGGTTTTGAGCCCACCAACTTCAAGAGGGTAGTACCCCAAACCTCATGCTGGCCTAAACTCTAAGGGTTGTCTGGTGTGACTTGTGTGCTTTATCATGTTTGCTTTTTTGTGAATACCTGTGGTGTGTCCTTATCATAACATCATATCATACAACATCATATGCATTTACTAACCACTTCAATGGTTCGAATCTTCATCTTTGTTCTTGTTTTGTAGGACATGGAAACTATCCGCAGAAAGACAATTCAGGTCAATCTTGTAAGGATCCCTCCTCAGCTTAAGGAGCTTACTTCCAGGATTCCCGAGAACTCTTCCTTCAGTGAAAGGCATGGTAGACTCATCAGCTTGGTCAACACCAACATTGAAGAAGATATGATAAAAGTTCTCTTCCAGTTCTTTGACCCTTTGCACCACTGTTTTACTTTCCTGGATTATCAATTGGTGCCTACTTTGGAAGAATTCTCTCAGCTCCTGAAGATTCCTATCCTCAGTCAACTACCCTACAACGGTATGGAAAGGGAACCAAAACTTGAAGAGGTTGCTAAAGCATTACGTCTACAACCATCCGACATCAAGGGGCATTGGGAAACCAGAAGTGGTATCAAAGGATTCTTGGCAAAGTTCCTGTTCGAGAAAGCACAAGAATGTTGGAATTCCCTTGACCTACAAGCCTTTGAAGAAGTTGTGGCACTCCTTGTCTATGGGTTGGTGTTGTTCCCGAATCCGGATCAGCTCATAGATATCAATGCTGTCAAGATCTTCATGTCCAGGAATCCTATACCTACGTTACTCGGGGACATCCTCCACTCATGTTACACTCGAACCATGAGAAAAAGAGGTGTTCTCATGTGCTACACTCCTCTCCTGGAAAGGTGGTTTATTTCGCACCTTCCACAATCAGTTTTGAAGAACGAGCGGGGTTTGAGATGGTCACAACGATTAATGACTCTTACACATGCTGATATACATTGGTGTTCTCGGTCCAGAGAAAATGTCACTATCATTGATCATTGCGGAGAGTTTCCTAATGTTCCTTTACTTGGAATCAGAGGGGGCATTACTTACAACCCATGTCTGGCTTTGAGACAGTTTGGATATGCTTGGAGGGATGGCCCTCATGACATGTTGATTCCTGACATAGTTTTTGACTTCGACAACGATGCACAAGGACTTCGCCAGAGATTCATCAAATCTTGGAGGATGCCTAACAAGGTGGATAGCAAGACACTGGGGCACAAGAACTCCATCCCCCTTGAACCTTATCTCAAGTGGGTACGAGCCCGCTCCCAGAAGCTGGTGATGCCATATCCTCATGTTCTCCCCGTGATCAAAGAGCCTGTTTTGGAAGGAGAGGTGCCCTACACCATTCAACATCCTGACATGCCAACGTCTTGGGAAGAAATGCAAAAAAGCTGGATCCAACTCAAGGAAGAACGGAATTCTCTTAAAACCAGTCTACATGCCAGTGAGAAGAAAGTCTTGGAGCTCACCCGTCTACTTCACGAGGAAAATACTCTCAACACTTACATCGCTCCAAAGAGGATGCGCAGTGTCTTTTGGGATTAAGTATTTTGTAATGTTTTGCCCATGAGGCCCTGATGTACTGAACAGATTATTTTGTCTACAACGAATTTGAACTTTCGAACCCTTGAATGCATTGCATAAATAGCATATCATGCATCATGTGCATAACAGGTACCCTTTTTCTACAGGTTGCTTAATCTTCTTCGTTGTTTCTTTCAGCAATCACCATATCTTCTGAGCCTACTACTGAACAAGCTATCAAGGCCCTCCAGGCCCAGAACGCCCAGTTTCAAGAGCTGGTCATGAGCCTAGCCCAGGGACAACAGGAGTTGAAGGCTTTGCTCCTGAAGAAGAAGAAGAAGAAGAAGAGGACTGTGCTGTTCAACACTGGACGCAGATTCGGGAATACACTGCAGAATGAAGCTGAGCTGACTACTCCATCTGTTGGGGAAGGCAGTCCCCAAGAGGGAAGGGTTCCTAGTGCCATGGTCTCTGACAATGAGACAGATTTCAATGATGAACAGTACCCTCCTGCTGAGGACAGGTACAAACAGCTGAAGGACCGGTTAAATGCTATGGAGATTCAACGTGTGCCTGGGTTGGACTTTGGAGACCTAGGTTTATCTTCTGGGGTGGTGATCCCACACAAGTTCAAGGCACCTGCCTTTTTGAAGTACGACGGGGCTTCCTGTCCTAAGCTGCATCTCAGATCTTATGTAAGGAAGATCCAGCCTTACACTGCAGACAAGAACTTATGGATCTATTTCTTCCAGGAGAGTCTTTCAAGGACTCAACTCGAATGGTTCTATCAGCTGGATGGAACCAATATTCGTAACTGGGAAGACTTGGCTACTGCATTTTATAAGCAGTATCAGTATAATTCCGGCCTCGCTCCTACGCGTACCCAGCTCCAGGGTATGTAACTAGGAACGGGTGAAGGTTTTAAGGAGTACGCGCAGAAGTGGAGGGACCTGGCTGGCAGGGTGCAGCCACCGTTGATTGACCGTGAACTCGTGGACATGTTCTTGGGGACCCTGTCTGGTCCGTTCTTCAATCATCTGATTGGTAATTCTTCTGCAGGGTTTACAGACCTCATTCTGACTGGTGAAAGGATAGAAGCTGGTATTAAGTCGGGGAAGATACAGAAAGGTGCCTCCTCGAGTACTGAAAATAAGCCCTTCAAGAAGGAAGCTAGTGCTGTTTTTGGTCCAAGGAGACAGAACAAACCGGAACGCCGCCAAGCTGTCAACGTGGTGGTAATTTCAAAGCCTGCTGCTGCTCCTCAGCAGTATAACCAACCAAGGGGTGAGAGACCCAAAAGGCAGTACACTCGGCTCAGCATGACCCTGTCTCAGATATTGCCGCAACTGCTGTCAACCAATCTGGTAACTGTCAAAGAAGCTCCGAAGGTAGTGAACACAACCTCTCCAAAGTACAACCCCAACGCCTGTTGCGCTTATCACTCTGATAGCCCGGGGCATTCTACTGATGATTGTTGGGCTCTGAGGAATAAGGTTCAGGACCTTATTGATGCTAAAGAAATACAGTTCGAGGCACCCGAAAGGCCCAATGTTGTGACTGCTCCCATGCCCCAGCATGGAGTGAATGCTGTGGAAGAAGACCGGTATGTAGCCTCTGTGGATGAGATTGTTACTCCATTATTGACTGTCAAAAGGAACCTGTTGCTAGCCGGTTTATTTCCGGGATGTAGTAAAGGTTGCCTTCTATGTTCTGTTTCACCTGCTGGTTGTCTTTTGTTGAAGTCAGGTGTCCAAAACCTGATGGATAACAAATCGATCCTATTCGAGAAGATTGTTGTTCCTGCTGTCCCCACTGAAGAAGTGTCCATTGTTACTATTTTCAACAACCCTCCTAAGGCTCCCTCAAAGAAGCCTGTCAAAATCATGTCTGTTCAGAAGATTGCTCCTATCATCATCACTGTTCCGGGGCCCATCCCCTATAAGTCTGACAAAGCTGTCCCTTGGCACTATGGGGCAGACATTTATGTGCTTGGAGTAAAACAAGATTTCAATACTAGTACCGGCATCGGTAACATCACCGGGCCTGCCAAGGTTACTCGTAGTGGTAGGCTCTTTTCACCAGATATTGCGCCACCAGCTATTCAGAGACCTCTTGTCATCACACCTGCCAGTGTGCCTGCTTCCCTTCCTGACCAAGTTCCTGTTTCTACCCCTGCTGCCGAGTCATCTGACGCTCGGGGCAAAGGGATTGCTACTGATGTGCCTGCCCGGACGGAGGCACCGAAGACCAATGTTGAATCTTCCAAGCAAGAGATGGAAGAGATCCTCAAAATTATCAAGAAGAGTGATTTCAACGTCGTTGAGCAGCTAGGGCACACCCCATCTAAGATTTCCATGCTATCACTGTTGTTGTGTTCAGAGGCCCATGCCAAGGCCCTGATTGCCTTCCTGAAGACGGCCCACGTGCCACAAGAAACGTCTGCTGATCAATTTACCGATTGTGTGGCCAACTTGACTACTGATAATGGGTTGGGTTTCTCTGACGCCGATCTGACTGCCAAGGGAAAGAACCACAACGATGCCCTGCATGTCTCCATTGAATGCACTACTCTTGCCCATGTGTTGGTAGAAACCGGTTCTTCGTTGAACGTATTACCCAAGAAGGCCCTAGACAGGTTGGATTGTGAGGGTTTGGAGCTCAAGCCTAGTAACATTGTTGTCCGGGCCTTTGACGGGTCGAAAAGGATGGTACATGGTGAAGTTTACATTCCGATCAGGGTTGGTTCTCAAGTTTTTGATTCTACTTTCTATGTGATGGATATCCGACCATCCTATTCTTGTTTTTTGGGTCGTCCATGGATCCACAAGGCTGGAGCTGTGACCTCCACATTACATCAGAAGCTTAAGTACCCGATCAGAGGGAAGATCGTAACAGTTCAAGGGGAAGAAGAATATATGGTCAGCCACCTCAACTCGTTCCGGTACGTAGAGATGGATGGGGAGTTCATTGAGACCCCCTTTCAACATTTTGAAGAGGTTCCTCAGACACTGGCGTCAGCAGAAACTGTAACTAAAGAAGATTCTCCTTTGAAGATGGCTTCCCTAAAGGATGCCTGGGCTATTATTGAGAAGGGTGAGTGTGCAAACTGGGGCCGACTTCTTGATTTCACTCCGAAGACTGACAAATTTGGTTTGGGTTTCACTGCAGAAGCTCAGAGGGCTGTGCGTAAGGCAAGGATTGGAAGACCTCCCGTATTCATCACAAACCCGGGAGTGAATGCTATTGAAGACGAAGTGGAAGAATCTGAGTTCGATAGCTGGATCTACCCGACGACCAACAGTGGACCAAGCAACTGGACTGCCAAAGACTTCACACCTATTACTTTCGTCACTCAGTAATGAACCCCTTTGTTTTAAATTTGTAACGAACAATAATTTGAAACTTTATGGCCCGGTGTCTTACCCGGGGAACCGTGGTTTCATTTGTGAGGGCTTTTGTGTGTCACTTTCATATATCATTAATAAAAGCATTGGACGTTTTCGCATTTCAAATCTTGCGCTCCTTTTCTTTCTTTATTATATATATATTGCAAAACAGCTATATTTACACACACTCACCTATACAGGTTCCAATCCACTCTGGATCTCACTGGTAACGACTCTGCTACTACCAGTTATGACTTTGAAAATCCGATCAACTCAGCCGAAGACGAAGGTGAAGGTGATTGCGAAGTGCCTGGTGAGCTTGCAAGACTGCTACTCCAGGAAGAGAGGGCCATTCAGCCACATGAAGAGCCAGTGGAAATGGTAAATCTGGGTACTGAGACAGACAGAAAGGAAGTCAAGATTAGTGCCAATCTAGAGCTCAGTATGAAACAACGGTTGACTCATATGTTGCATGATTATGTGGAAATCTTTGCCTGGTCTTACGAAGACATGCCTGGGTTGGATATTGACATTGTGGTCCATTACTTGCCTACCAAGGAAGACTGCCTTCCGGTTAAACAGAAGGTCCGCCGTATGCGTCCAGAGATGTCCGAGAAAATCAAAGCTGAGGTTATGAAACAATTTGACGCCGGTTTTCTAGAAGTGACTTCTTACCCTCAGTGGGTTTCCAACGTGGTTCCAGTGCCGAAGAAAGATGGTAAGGTCCGAATGTGTGTTGATTATAGGGATTTGAACAGGGCGAGCCCTAAGGATGATTTCCCTCTGCCTCATATCGATGTTTTGGTTGACAACACTGCTCAGCATAAAGTATTCTCCTTCATGGATGGCTTCTCCGGTTATAATCAGATCAAGATGGCAACTGAAGACATGGAGAAGACCACTTTTGTTACTCAGTGGGGCACCTTTTTCTACAAGGTCATGCCTTTTGGGTTGAAAAATGCTGGGGCAACCTACCAACGTGCCATGGTTGCTTTATTTCATGACATGATCCATCATGAGATAGAAGTATATGTCGACGATGTGATTGCAAGGTCCCAAACTGAGGAGGAACACCTTGACCATCTACAAAAGCTGTTTGACCGCCTGAAGTTGTACAAGCTGAGGTTGAACCTGAACAAGTTCACCTTCATGGTGAGATCTGGAAAACTACTAGGCTTCATCGTAAGTGACAAAGGTATTCAAGTGGACCCTGCCAAAGTGAAAGCCATACAAGAGATGCCAACTCCCAAGACAGAAAAAGAAGTCAGAGGCTTTCTAGGACGACTGAACTACATTGTCCGATTCATCTCACATCTAACTGCTACCTGTGAACTAATCTTCAAGCTATTGAAGAAAGATCAAGTAGTACGTTGGAACGATGAATGTCAGGCCGCTTTCGACAGAATCAAAGAGTATCTCCAAGAACCACCCATTCTTATGCCACCGGTTGAAGGGAGACCTCTAATATTATACTTGACAGTACTGGACAACTCAATGGGGTGTGTGCTGGGGCAGCATGACGAGTCTGGCCGAAAAGAGCACGCTATTTATTACCTTAGCAAAAATTTTACCGACTGTGAGACCCGATACTCACTGCTCGAGAAAACTTGATGCGCTTTGGTATGGGCTGCTCGCCGGCTGAGACAGTATATGCTGACTCACACTACTCTGTTGATTTCAAAAATGGATCCAATCAAGTATATCTTCGAAAAGCCCGCCTTGTCCGGAAGAATAGTAAGATGGCAGATGATCTTGACAGAATATGACATCCAGTACACGACTCAAAAAGCAATCAAGGGAAGTGTATTGGCAGACCATTTGGCACACCAGGTAGTGGATGATTACCAGTTGATGAACTTTGAATTTCCAAACGAGAATATCATGGTAGTAACTGATTGTGAAGTACCTGGACCGGATGAAGGACCTGAGGAAGGATCCCGATGGTCTATGCACTTTGACGGAGCCTCAAACGCTTTGGCTAATGGTATCAGCGCTGTGATCATTTCCCCTAAAGGCACTCATACTCCACTCACTACCCAGCTATGTTTCAACTGCACCAACAACATGGCGGAATATGAAGCATGTATCATGGGTCTTCAAGCTGCAATTGACTTAAGGATCAAGTTTCTGAGTGTCTTCGGAGATTCCGCTCTCGTGATCAATCAGATCAAAGGCGAGTGGGATACAAAACACCCAAATCTTATTCCTTACAAAGAGTATGTGTTGACGTTGATTCCCCACTTCGAGGAGATAACTTTTGAACACTTCCCAAGAGAAGAGAATCAGTTGGCGGACGCGCTGGCTACGATGTCTTCTATGTTCAAAGTCAAATGGGACAACGAGGCTCCCCGGATCATTATCTGGAAGTTGGACGAACCTGCACATTGTTGCGATCTTGAGGTTGAAGAGGTAACTGAAAAACCTTGGTATCATGAAGTGAAGAGGTGCCTGGAAGCTCAAGAATACCCCGAAGGCGCATCTGTTAATGACAAAAAGTTTTTGAGAAGGTTCGCGGCAAAGTTCTTCCTCAGCAATGGCATTCTCTACAAGCGAAACCATGATTCAACTTTACTGCGTTGTGTGGATAAGACTGAAGCAGAAAGGATCATGGCAGAGCTACATGAACGTACCTTCGGAACACATTCCAGTGGACATACCATGGCAAAGAAAATCCTTCGGGCAGGATATTTCTGGTCCACAATGGAAGCTGACTGTTACCAGCATTCTCGGACATGTCACAAATGCCAGATCTATGCTGATAAGGTGCATGTTCCTCCAGTTCCTCTGAACATCTTGACAGTACCTTGGCCTTTTGCAATGTGGGGCATTGATATGATCGGTGAGATCAGACCTACGGCATCCAACGGGCACCGCTTCATCCTGGTAGCGATTGATTACTTCACAAAGTGGGTTGGAGCAGCTTCCTATGCTACCGTAACCAAAAACGTCGTGGCACAGTTCATTCGGCATAACCTAATCTGTCGCTACGGCGTCCCGGAAAGGATCATTACGAACAATGGTACCAATCTTAACAACAAGATGATCACTGAGCTCTGCGAGCAATTCAAGATACAACACCACAACTCTTCTCCCTACCGGCCGAAGATGAATGGGGCTGTAGAAGCGGCGAATAAGAACATCAAGAAGATTGTGCAGAAGATGACAGTGACCTATAAATATTGGCACGAGATGTTACCGTTCGCTCTTCATGGGTACCGTACCTCAGCACGGACGTCAACAGGGGCAACACCCTTCTCCCTTGTTTATGGCATGGAGGCAGTCTTGCCCATTGAAGTGCAGATACCCTCTCTCTGGATAATGAAGGATGCAAGTTTGAGCAAAGATGACTGGATCCAGACTCGGCTTGATCAATTAAACCTAATTGACGAAAAGAGACTCACTGCTATTTGTCATGGTCAGACGTACCAAAAACGGATGATCAGGGCATTTAACCAGAAAGTCAGACGACAAGAGTATCAAGTCGGAGACCTGGTAATCAAGCGCATCATTCTTCCTCAAAGTGATCCCAGGGGCAAATGGACCCCTACGTACAAAGGGCCATTTGTGGTTAAACATATCTTCTCAGGAGGAGCTATGATTCTAAACACCACGGACGGTGACGACCTTCCTCACCCCGCCAATGCAGACATAGTAAAAAGATACTACGCATGAATAAAAGACCCTCTAGGTTGACACACCTAGGCAAAAATAAGGGCTTCCCGGCAAACCAAAAGGGTTCGGGCAAAAATAAGGGATGAAATGAAAAAATCTGTACACCCGGCAAGTCGAAAACCTGAAAAGGCGGCTTGGGCAAAAATGGGTATCCCGGTGGACTGAAAACCTGAAAGGGCGGTCCAGGAAAAAATTAGGGATAAGCGTAATACTATGTTTCATTGGATCACCCTGCATCGAGACTTCGGAATCAGCTATCAGGTTCAGACGGCATCAATCAATCAGCTTCATCTTCAACTAAGCAGCGAAGTGATGAGACGCTTGAAGACATAAAGGTGATGGCAGAGTTGGAACCCAGTGGGATTATTTTTCACATAGCTGTTTTGTTTCCTTTTCACAAAATTGTATAAACTCTATGTTGTTCGGCGGCGTTCTCTTACTAGGACGTCATCCTCTTGTACAAAAAACGCCTATTTACAGGCAAACTTCAAAATCAATACAAGTTCACTTTTCAGACAAATTGCCAACTGTTTTCCTTTATCTGTTTTGTTTTGCAAAAAACGTCCAATGTTCATTTTTGATATATGCATTTGACATTAATTGCTAACTCATAAATACTTGCATGCGAAACAAAGGACTAATTACAGGTGACATCAGAAACAGGGGCAATAAAGAGTTGTCTAAGCGATCTAGTTGCTCTGTCCACCAAGGTACCAAGGTAAGTTCGGCTGAAGAATGTAACCAGAATACCTTCACTCCCCTCAAAGTAAGACAAGATTCAACAACTCTCCCCAAGCAGAGTTTGTCTCCCGTCAGCCCTGACAAGGCCCAATATCCCTAGCAAGTCAGCAACGCTCTCCCCAAGCAGAGTTAGTCTACTGTCAGCCTTAAGGAAGTTGGGTATCCCCAAAAAATCTCAATATTCCCCAGCGGAGTATACAGATATTCCTCAGCAAGCATCCCCGACAATCTTAATATAAGATTGTTCCCCGGCGGAATACCAGACACCCCAGTAGAATCATCTCCCCGGTACAGTCCAAAAGATTCCCCAGGAGAGTTGAATTATCCTCCCCAGTAGATTCTGGAAGCTTATCCCCAGTAGATTCTGGAAGCTTATCCCCTGCAGCGTACGAACGCGTCCCCGGCCATATGCAAGGTTATTCCCCACCAGAGCTTATAACTGGGTTATCCTCAGCTAATTACCACGGAAAGATCGTCCTCGGCGAAGTTCTTCCTACCCCCAGCGGAGATCATCAAATCCCTCAACAGAGCTTATCAACGGAATCCCCAGCGGAGTTATCATCAAAACCTCAGCGAAGTATCTCTTTCCCACAGAGTAATTCCCCGCAGAGTAATCTCTCCCACAAGTTTATTCCCCAACGGAGTCATCTTCTCCTACCGGTTTATTCTTGCAACCATCATCCCCAGCGGAAATGAAGAACTATACTCTTCAATATCAGCCCAGGATTCAACAAGCTCCCGACATTCGTCAAGGATTTATTTTCCCAGACGAAAACACATTCATAAACATATCACATTTCATACATCCTACTTACATACATGATAAAGTGCATATGAAACTATCTCATTTTGAACATCATGACATCATGCATTTCATACATCATGACATTGCATACAACTGATGTTTTGCCTTTTCAAGAAAAAGGTCAATCCAAAGATGATTACTATCAACTGTCGCAGTTCCAGATTCGATACCTGTATCTAGCCAGGGCATATCTGTGAGTAACTGATTGTAGATTCGACACCTGTATCTAGCCAGGGCATGTCTCCATGAAGAGTTTAGAGATTCGATTCCTGTATCCAGCCAGGGCATATCTGTAGACGGCCAATTCCAGATTCGATTCCTGTATCTAGCCAGGGCATATCTGTGAGTAATTGATTGTAGATTCGATACCTGTATCCAGCCAGGGCATGTCTGCATGAAGAGTTTAGAGATTCGACACCTGTATCCAGCCAGGGCATATCTGTAGACGACCAAATTCCAGATTCGATACCTGTATCTAGCCAGGGCATATCTGTGAGTGATTGATTGTGGATTCGATACCTGTATCCAGCCAAGGCATATCTGTAAACAACGAATTCCAGATTCGATACCTGTATCTAGCCAGGGGATATCTGTGAGTGATTGATTGTAGATTCGATACCCGTATCCAGCCAGGGCATATCTGTATGAAGAGTTTAGAGATTTGATACCTGTATCCAGCCAGGGCATATCTGTAGACGACCAGTTCCGGATTCTATACCTGCATCCAGCCAAGGCATATCTGTGAGCGATTGATTATGAATTCGACACTTGTATCTAGCCAGGGCATATCTGCATGAAGAGTTTGAAGATCAATACTTGTAACAGGCCAGGAAATTATCTTTCTTTCTCAAGTACGCAAGTTCTCGCTAAGGAATCTCTTACGCGATCGACACCCCCGATGGCATCTTTAAGCCCATCTCCACAAATATCCATCACATTTCCAAATGGCATCTGTAAACCCATTCCCAACAAGATTCTGTCACATCTCCAGATGGAATCTATAAGCCCATCCTCCTATCCACCATCCCTCTAAATGGCATCTGTAAGCCCATTCCCGACATCACATTGTTGATATTCTACTATGCGAGTGCAAATTTCTGGGCACTTTAGTGTTCAATCATCTTCCACCTTCGGATCACGAAAGGCACGCAAGCCAATCTACATCCTCAGGTCTAAGAAGATTGAACAGGGGCAACTGTTGTACCCCAAAATTTTCCCTCCCATATTCTTCAAGATTTGTCAAGATCAATCTTCAAATGGGTCAAGGGGTTGCCCAGTCAAACATCCTCCTAAGCCAGTCAAAATTAGGGTTTTGGTTCCTTCAATGAATTTGAGGTTTTTAATGGCTAAATCAATTCCCATGGGCCTATATACATTGTCAAGCATCTACATGTCAAGTTTCAAGACTCACAGGGTCAAGTTGCACAGTCAAAAGCCCTATTTGGTTCACAATCAACTGCAGGGGCAAAATGGTCATTTGACAGTCAAAAGTCAGAATTTTTGGTCAACATCTTATTTTGAAGCTAAAATCATCATTTGATCAAGTCTTGATCATGATTCTACAAGAATGGCTCAAAAATCATCAAGATGCCCAAAGTTGCCATTTTTGGACAGCTGAAAAGTCAACTGTAACTTGACCAAGGCATAACTTTTTCATGGTTCATCATAAAAATCCCATCCAATGCTAATTTTGAATGGGGTGACATTTCCTACAACTCATCTTCACATTCCAAGTCCAAGAAATGCTCTCACAAAAAGTTATCAATTTCTACATTGTAGGTCAATTTCAAAAGTCAACAAAAAGGCATTTTAAGTCAAAGACCATAACTTGAGATTGGTAAATCCAAATGACATGGTACCAAAGGCATTGGTTAGAGGACTTCAAGACCTTTCCAAAATGTCCCAGAACATGTTCATATGATCAAAATTGAGCAAGATATGCATTGGAGAAGTTGGGAAATTTTTATGAATGTGCAAAAGTCAACCATCCTTGAAACTTCAATTTTTGACAAAAGGGCCCACTTTCTTCCACTTGATTCAGCCTTGTCATGCCACCCACGTGTCCCATGATTAATTTCAAGATCAAACATTTATTTTTCCATTTTATTTAATTTTTATTGATTTAATTCATTTTAAATCCATAATAATTCAAATAAAATCTAAAAATTAATGGAATGGCATCTTTTGGATTTGAGAAACTTTCATATACCACATGCCAGCTACCAAATTCGTGCCAAGCCTTTTTGTGCATAAAATCTTGAATTTGAACCAAAAATGGAAGGTTCTTTAATGGTGGTCAACCAAAATCCCAAACTTAATTACACAAGGATACAAGCCCAGCTGCAGACCTAATTTCGTTCATACATACATAAGAAAGCATGACAAACCTAATTCAGAACGAAGCCTTGCAAAAACAGCCAGAGCAAAACTCAAAAATTGTCAAAAAAGTGTGAGATCAAGAACAAAGTTGCAAGCATTTTCAGACAAAAAGGAGAACGTGACATCCTTCCTTGCCATCCCCTGAAGCTAGCACGAACCTTACCACGTCCTAAGACTCCCTATACAGCACTGTAAGTATTCTCGAACTCACCTCTGAACACGATACCTCAATTCTCCATTCTTGCATTTTTCCTCAAAAATATTGGCATAGTTATGTTTCTTATTTGATTTCTAATCTAATGACAATATCCAATTTCGTTTTTAGGCCCTATACTGTGATACCCGATTCTAGGGTTTGTTTGTTAGTTTTTTAGGCGTTTTCAGTGCAGGAAAAATAGGCCACCATAATGGGTATAGGAGTGATCAGGAGATGGAAACGAGACCAACCATGGTTTTGGAATTAATTTTTGAAGCCTAGGGATGATTTTCAGAAGAGCCTACGAAACTACCTGCGGATAAAAATCCGCAGGTAAATAACCAGCAATCTCATTGAAGAAGATGATGATGTGTTGCAGCGTGATTGGCCCTTTTCAAAAAACGCGCATTATATTTTTTTTCAGGCATATGTTTGATTTATTAATATAATATTTACGTTTGGTTTTAATAACAATTAAAACGCGCAGCTCAGATGGCCAAGGCGCTTGTGCATAGTCCCTTGGGACCTGGGTTCGAATCCCAGGTCCCCCAAAAACTTGATATTATTTTGTTTAACGTATTCCCATGCAGATTCCCCAAAGCATCTCACCATACACCTCCAGTTCACAAAGCGCCAGGTGGCTACATGCTCAGATCCAAAGGCCATAAGGTGCTGACCACCATATTCCAAGTCAAAGCACGCTCTAGGCAATTGCAAGAAGTCAAAAAGGCTGGCTGTTTAATGGGCCTCAGATTGCCAAGCACACCCCCAATGCTGGCCAAACACCCATGGTTTACTATTCTTTTTTTCCATTTTATTTTTCCTTTTATTTTCTTTAATAATTATTATTAGTATTATTTAATTAATTAACAAATTAACATTTTCACAATAAAATTCACAAAACCAAAAAAAAACATTTTTATTAATTTCAATTACTTTTTTTTATAAATAAATTCTAAATATAATTAACTTAGTTTAATTAGAATAATTTTAATCTTTTTTTTCACAATAAATAAAACAAATTTAGACTTAGGTTTTTCTTTTGACACTTTTAATTTCTTTTTTTATTTTATTTCATTAAAAACATAAAAAACACAAAAAAAATGTTTCTTTTAATAAATTAATTAATTAGTAATTAGGCTTAATTTCATTAATTGCAAAAAAGGGACAAATCTCATTTTTTTTTCAAAAAAATGGTCAAAACCCTAAGGACATCCCGATTCAATCTTTCGCGCGCATATTATTTTTAATTCGTTATTTTGATTATTTATGTATCTGCTCAGAAATGTAATAGTTAATTAGAACTTTATTGCTTTCTTTTAATTTCTTGCATTTTTATTTTCCAAACGGGTTATGTTTTTGGTGATGTATATACCCGCGCCTTGTAATAGCTAGATTTACCTTTTCCGCACTTTATTTTCCGCACTCTTAACTGTTAAAAAATGCATGAAAGACTTGTATGAAAAATAAAATCAAAGCGTAGCTCACCAATAACATGTACAAGATAAGCTTAACTGAAAAACAACACACATGCACATGCCACTCCTAAGGTACGCCTCACTGGTTGCCTCGAAGTGGTCGTCAAGTATAGGGTGTTTTAGAGGTCGCCCTCCTGTCTAAAGATCCAGTTTCCTCGAAACGGTTGCCTCGGATAAAAAGGATCTAGGACATTAGGGTTACATCTAAGGCGTCCTACCATTGCTTTGGTGACCACATTGTCCCTAATAATCGAATTGACCCGAATAACTCCAACGACGGTGCTACCTACCTCTCAATGGTGGGATAGCACTATCTAAAGGACTCTTACACAGCCTAATTCCTTATAGTAGGTAGATTTCTCCTGGGTACTTGCTCTCTCAAACAAACAAAAACATCTTTTCGCACCTACACTTTCAAAAGGTTTTCAAACAAACATTTCATACACTCTTGAGGACAGATACAAGAGTTACTTAGAAATTTTTCAAACGAAACTTTTTCAAAACCCACACACACTTGAAAAGCAAACAATTTTTGAAAATATAAGAGCAAGTACCTAAGAGCCCGTGGATAACCACTGATAGAAAGGGTGCTAACACCTTCCCTTTCTATAAATCTACCTCCCGAACCGAGAGACATCTCAAAAATGGAATTTTGCTGTGCTTTTGTCCTTTCCATGTTGGAAAACATAAAAGTCGGTGGCGACTCTTGCTTACCGCGACATTTCGCGAACCAGCTTAAAAAACAGTCAGTTCTATTTCCACCAATCACACAGACACTAAAAGGTATCTTGATAACAGTTGTTCAAAACATATGATAGGTGACAAAACCTTACTCTTCACCTTCTTTCCCAAATAAGGAGGATTTTTCTCATATGGAGATAATAATAATGGGAAAATAATAGGTTTTGGTATCATCAGTAAGTTCCAAAATCTAAGGATTGGGGAAGTCCTCTTGGTAAAAGGACTTAAGCATAACTTACTCAACATTAGTCAACTATGTGACAATGGTAATAATGTAACATTTGATTCTTCTGGTTGAAGGGTCATAAAATTAAAATCAAATGAAACTTTATTCAATAGCTCAAGAGGTGGAAATACATACACAATGAACTTAAATAAAATACTTTCAAATTATGTATGTCTCCTCAGTAATGAAGATGAATCTTGGCTATGGCATAGGAGAATAGCACACATCCACATGGACCACTTAAATAAGTTGGTTTGAAAAGAACTTATAGATGGACTTCCAAACTTTCATTTTGAAAAGAACTGATTATGTGATGCATTCAAAAAGGGGAAGCAAGTAAGGGTCTCTTTAAATATAAAAAACATAGTTTCTATTGATCAGCCCTTACAGCTGCTTCATATGAACCTTTTTTGACCATGTAGAAACGTAAGCTTAGGTGGAAGCGCCAACGTTCTTGTCAATTAATGACTACTCTCGATATACCTGGACAAAATTCTTATATTAGAAAAGATATGTGTTTGATACCTTTCAAAAATCATCCAAGGTTATCTAGAACGAGAAAAGGAGTAAGTATTTCATCCATAAGAAGTGATCATGGCGAAGAATTCCAAAATGACGAATTTGAAAATTTCTACAACGAGAAAGGTATTAGGAAAACGTTTTTCACTACACGAACTCCCTAAAAAAATTGGGAAGGGCCTCTGGTAGAGCTTGTAAGAATGATGCTCAATGAGACCAATCTTCCTAAATACCTTCGGGACGATGCTGTAAACACTGCTTGCAATGTCATGAATTGTGTCCTAATACGAAAAATTCTAAAGTGGAGCCCTATAAGTTATACAAAGAAGAAAGTTGAATATCTCTCAGCTGAATGTTTTTTGGATACAAATGCTTCATCCATAATAACAGGAAGGATAACCTAGGAAAATTCAACGTAGGAGATGATGAAGGAATATTTATGGGATATTCTACTTCGAACAAAGATTTTAGAGTCTATAATATAAGAACAAGAACAAATGAAGAATCAATTCATGTTACCTTTGATGAAACTAACCTAAAAAATATAGAAGTAGAAGTTGTTGACTATGCAAGTATCCTAGAAAAGACAACTTTGGAAGATGATGAAAAACTAACTCAAGATCAAAATAACAATATTAATCAAGTCATACAAAACACACAAACAACAAAGCCATGTTTACAACGTATTCATATACACAGCTGTAATATGTTAAAATTTCTGTGCCTAGTGAGTTGTTGGATTTATAAACAGTAATTTAATGGCGGGTGCTTTAAACACCATAGTAATAAATGATGTGTAGCACGATTCAATTCCCGACAACTACATTTTTTAGAGTACATTAAGCACGTTTCACTTAAGTCCATTATTTAAAAAATAAATTATAAATAATTTAACAATGGTGAAGTAAACCAACCGTTGTTAGAGGACTTAAGTTTCCACTACGGTTGCTTTGTCTAACCGTGATTAAAGGGTTTACTGATAAACTAAAACAAAAATTATTTTGTATTTCTTTTATAAGATGCACTAGGAGAACAAGCGAGCCAGAGATGACGGTGGTGGCACAATATTTACCATCTTTGTTTCCTTTCATTTGGAGCTAAAATCTTCACCATTTTGTTCATTTGATTCTTCAGCTTCGCAGTACAGTATTCTTCAACATCGTCATACCTTTTTTCTTGGTTTATGTTGTATATGCTCAAATATTCACCCTTTTCATTCATTTTATGCTTCAACTTCGAAGTACGATACTCTTGAACATCTCCATTCTTTACGTGCATAAGATTCTTCAGCTTCGAAGTACGACACTCTTCAACATCTTCATTCCTTTTTTCTTTGTTTATGTTGTATAAGCTCAAGTCAGTATGAGAGTACATTTTTCATAGGCTTTAGGTTTAGATTTGCATATGCATATGCTTTAGTTTTTGGATTAGATTTTGGTGTGTCATTCATATTATTATACGTGTATAAATTTCAGAAGTTGTTATGGGCCGTAGTTGGATGAAAGTCGATAGATTAGGTCCGGTTTATGAGAATGGAGTTCTTGAATTCCTTGAATATGTTGATAAACATCTTTTCTGACAATAATGGAATCTTTTATTGTCGTTGTGTTGTTTGCACGAATATCAATAAGGGTACAAAGAAATAAATATCCTAGCACCTTTGTTATGATGGTATATGTCCAAATTATATAATATGGACGTGCCATGGTGAGCTGGATAAAGAGGAAAGTCGGGTGTCACAAAGTCAAAAAGTGGATGAAGATGAATATATGGAAGACTAAGTAGAGGATATGTTATGTGATATTGGGGAATCTTCTTTAAAGAATTCTCATTTTTATGATACTTTATGTAGTGATAAAGACACCCCTTTATATAAGGGATGCACGGATTTTACACGATTGTCGGCGGTGTTAAAGTTGTTTAATCTAAAGGCAAAAAAATGGATAGTCAGATAAAAGTTTCACTGAATTACTTGAATTGCTAAAGCAAATGTTACCAGAAGATAACAAATTGTCAGATCGTTTCTATGAGGCCAAGAAGATGTTGTGTCTAATGGGTCTGGAGTATATCAAAATATATGTTTTCCCTAATGATTGCATATTATACAGGAAAGAGTATGGAGACTTATATCAATGTCTGAAATATGGTGTGTCGTGTTACAAGTTGAAGGCAAACAATGGTGATGACAATGACTATGACAATGTTAGTAGGAAGCATCCTCATGCTAAAGTGTTATGGTACTTTCCAATAATTTCCCGATTTAAGAGAACTACTACCAGTGGCTATACATGGGATCCTACCAATGAATGTGAAAGTAACTATAATGAGATTGTGCTTATTCTTCAATGTCATATGTAACAAAGTTCTTGATTTCAAAAAATTATATGAATTAGAAGATGGGGCTGCCATAATTTTGTGTCAATTAGAGATGTATTTTCCTCCATAATTTTTTGACATTATGATTCACTTACTTGTTCATCTAGTCAGAGAAATCAGAATTTGTGGTCCAGTTTATTTAAGGCGAATGTATCCAATAGAGTGATATATGAAGATCTTTAAAGGATATACGAAGAATCATCACCGAACGGAAGCTTCGATTGTTGAAAGGTACATTAGATAAGAAGTTGTTGAGTTTTATATAAACTATTTATCGAACAAAGATTCTATAGGAAATCCAAAGTCTCATCATGCTGACACAGACGAAATATGTATTCAAGATCTAAATGTTAAGTCAATGGATTGGGATGTAGTTATTCAAGCACATTTCTATATATTGAATAATATAAATTAAGTTCAAATTTTCATAGATACTCACAAAATACTTTTGAGGAAAAAATTCCTTGAATGAGTGACAAGTTGTTGTTGATAGATCATAACAAGAGATTCATAGATTGGTTTAATAAAAGTGTATCTAATGATCGTAGTGCATTTGAGATACTTAAATGGTTGTCTTACGAGCCAAAATCTTGTGTCATTAATTGGACTTCATATGACATTGGTCATTATACCTTTTATACAAAATCAAAAGATGATCATATTATAATGTAAAATAGTGGGGTTATGGTTGAAGCTGAATCAATATATTTCTCTAGTTCGAAAGATAAGAATCCTGTATTGGAAACTATCGCATTTTATGGTATCATTGATGAGATTTGGGAGATTGATTATGTTATTTTCAAAATGGCTTTATTTAAATGCAAGTGGATTCCCAATAATAGTAACAATGTACACATTGATGACTTAGGATTCACCCGGGTCGACCTTGGAAAGACATCTTTTATGACCAAACCATTCATAATGGCTTCTCAAGCAAAACAAGTTTTTCATGTTACCGATCCATCGGACATATCGGGGAAATGGACAATCATTCTCTAAGGAAAACACATTCCTCTTAGTGATGAAAGTCTTGATATTTCGTCCACACCTTCTTACACAACACAAGTTCCTCCCTCATATGATGAAGTTGATGGAGATGTTGTCCATGCTATTCGAATCGATCATGAAGAAGGCATATGGAAAAATTAACAAGTACATAATTTATTCTTTATTTATAATATATTCAATTGTATGTTATAGTTTCTAAGTATTTTTACTAACAAGTATAATTATTTGAAAGTATAGGTCTTTAGAGTCAAGACACTAAGAGACAAGAAACCACAACACTAAGTTACAATTATGTGATATTATGTAATGTGTAAATTGTAGGTTGTCTATTCTGATAAATTGTAGGATGTTTGTTATGATACAATTGAATATGATACAATTTTGTGATATTATGAATATTATACAATTAATATTATTATGATAACTTTATCACAAATGTGAGTTGTATTTTCTGTTGTGATATGGTGAACAATAATACAGGTTAAAAATGTGATTAATCATAAAAGCAGGATAACATTTGTTAATTATGCAGAAAATGTAACAATGGTTATATATCATAACTGTTATAATATCTAGCGCACTGTCCAGAAAAAATAAATATCAAAACAGTGTAGTTGGGAATCGAACCTAGGACCATTAATTTTATCACAACAGTCTTTTGGAAAACATGTTGTGATAGGGAACACACTTTCTAATTTATTACAATAGTTATTGGAATGTGATTGTAAGTATCATATATTCAACAACACTCTACATAACAACGTCTGGGCCCGCATTGTTATATATCTTTCCCAACCATTATTAAATGGGTTTTCTGTAGTAGTGATAGAAGAAGAATCAATTTAAGGTTAAATCCCAGTTACTCCATAATAAGATCCATGTCTCCAAAAAGAATGGATATTAACAAAGGATCATCCAATACATAATATTATTGGAGACATATCCAAAGGAGTCACCATTCAATGATCACTCAACAAGGTATGTAACTTTGAGGCTTTTGTTTCAAAAATTGAGCCAAAGGAAATCAATGAAGCCATAGTCGACAAACATTGGCCTCTTTCTATGCAAGAGTAGTTAAATCAATTTGAATGAAACAATTTTTAGGAACTAGTTCCTAAAGCTTCAGCTAATCTAGTAATAAGAACCTAATGGGTCTTTCACAACAGGATGGACGAAGAAGGAAATGTCTTAAGAAATAAAGCCAGACTAGTTGCGAAAGGATATAATTAACATAAGGGAATAAATTTTGATTAAACTTATGCTTATATGGCTATATTAGAAGCCATAAGAATGTTATTATCTTTATCTTGCATCATGAATTTCAAAATATTTCAATGGCATGTAAAAAATGAATTTCTAAACGGATACATTCAAAAGGAGGTATTTGATGACACTTTACTAGTTCAAATATATGTTGATGATATTATATTTGGTGCTTCTAATGAATCCTTGTGAAACGAATTTTCCAAAATAATGCAGATCGAATTTGAAATATCCATGATGGGTGACCTAAAGTAATTTCTAGGATTTCAAACCCATCTGACAAAAGAAGGAACGTTTATAAATCAAGATAAATACTATAAAGAGATACTAAAAAAATTTAATATAACAAGTCCAAAGTATTAGAAACACCAATGTCAACATCATGCTCCCTAGAAAAAGACGAAAATGAAAAACCAATCGATGAAAGAAAATGTTGAGTTATGATTGAACCCCTTTTGTATCTAACTGCATCTCATCCTAACATAATGTTTGATGTCTATATGTGCGCACACTTTCAAGCATCTCCAAAAAAGTAAAATCTCAGAACCCTCATCCACATTATGAGATATCTCAATGACACGCAACAAATGGGTTTATGGTACCTTAAAAGAGCAAATTGTGACTTAGTTGGGTACTCCTACTCTGATTTTGTTGGGTGCGGATTGGATAGGAAAAGTACCAGTTATACATGTCATTTACTTGGAATATAGCTTGTCTCATGGCATAGCAAGAAACAAGAAAGTGTAGCACTATTCATAGCTGAGAGATAATATGTTGATGTGGGGAGTTGATGTGCTTAAACCATTTAGGTGAAACAACAACTTAGTGACTATGGTGTAAAACTTGGAGAGGAACCAATTAAATGCGACAACACCAGGGTCGTAAACCTAACCAAAAATCTAATACTTCACTCTCAGGATAAACACATTGATGTTAGGCACCACTATATTAGGGACCTTGAATAAAAATTGGAATGCATACTTGATTTTGTAGATTCATATAATCAACTCGCAGACATTTTTACAAAACCTTTTCCTAAAGAAATTTTTTATTTCATAAGAACTGAACTAGAAATCTTAAATCAATCATGCATGAACTAATGTAAAACTATGTGTCTATGTATGTATCTTTAAGAATATATGTTGTGTTGTTTTGTTTCCACCTCTCCTAAGAGATGTGTTGTCATCATAAAAAAGAGGGGGATATAGATCTATGTGCTTGCAGGTAATGAAGATCGACATCTGAAGTTTTAATGAAAAAACGCATATCATCATTGATGATAACTAAAGCATCATATAAGAGAACTTAAAATCAAGTGCTTATACAAACAGATACTATCCAGCAAAATCTGGAAGCTACTCTATGATAAGTGAAAATTGTAGCTACTTTTGTATATAATTTTTGTTGCACTTATCAATGCTTTTTGTTAAAATTGTTTGAATAAACCCCGATTTGTTTGTAAATATGCTTAGTTCATGTATAATTGGGTTTCTATGTACATAGTATACCGTTTGATAATTTTCATCTATTTTGTAGGTATTTGTCGCATATTTGGAGCATCGAGGAATAAGGTTTTGAAGGAACAACTCTAAGATGCATTTTTTATCTAATAAAAGGAAGAAGGAAAAGAAAGAAAGCCAAGAAAAGAAGCAGAAAATTGTAGTTTTGTCACTTACGTTGGGAGAAGCCAGGGCGATCTGAGCGCCACGCTGAGTGCCGAGCGAAACCAGGGCGAGCTGAGTGCTAGGCTTAGCACCGGACGGTGATAGGGCGAGTTGAGCGTGTGATACGGTGGCAGAACCGACTGTTTTGAAATTCTGGTTTGCGTTTTGCGTTTTGTGTTTGCAAAATGTCGCGATAAGCAAGAGTTGCCACCGACTTTTATTTTATCCAACCGGAATGGAAAAAAGTACAGAAAAAATCCTTTTTCGAGATATTCTGAGTACGGGGGGTAGATTATAGAAAGGGAAGGTGTTAGCACCCTTTCTATCCACGGTTTTCCATGGGCTCTTAGGTACTTGCTCATCTTTCAAAATTGTTTGTGTGTGTGCTTTATTTTGAAAAGTCTTGACCTCGTGATAACCTTTGTATCAGTCCTCAAAGGTGTGACGAAGTTGTTTTGAAAATTGTTTTGAAAAGTGTAAGTGTGAAAAGTTTGATTTGAGCAAGTACCTACTAGCATCTACTTACTCGAAAAAGGATCATTTCTATTCTCGTTTCCTTTGGACAATGCTATCCTACTATTGAGAAATGGGTAGCACCATCGATGGAGTTGTAAGGGTCAATTCGAAAGGGACGTACAATCACTAAAGCAATGTTAGGACGTCTTAGTAATAACCCTAAAGTCTTAAGATCATATTCGAGGCAACATTTCCGAGGCAACATTTCCGAAAGGGACATTTGATCTTTGTTAGACAGGAGGGCAACCACTAAGACACCTTATACTTAATGATTGTTTACCGAAGGAAACTGATGTGAGAGTATACCCTAAGAGTGATATGTGCGAGTGATTAGTTTCAGTTATTTATCTTTGCATATTAGGGTTTTTCTAACTGTATTAAATTTTGATGCAATCTTGTCATACAATCCTATTAACATACATCTAGACAGTTAAATATTTGCGAGAATTAAAATGCGAGAAAGTAAACCTATGCTATTACAAGGCTTCAGGGAGGGGATTAATTACATAGCCAAAAAAACCAGCAAAAGACGATAAATAAAATAAAGTCCTAGATTAAACTATTACATACCGTGGACGATTACATCAATATTGCAAAAATAATAAACATGCGCGATGAATTGAAAACAGGACAATTAGGGTTTTGACCCTTGACTAAACCTAAGTGTACTTGATTAAAGAAAAACGCTTTTTGTCATGTTTTGTTATTGAGAAAGTAATGAAATAATTGAATTAGAAATAAGACAATCCTAGGTTCTAATTAATTTTAAATCAAGAAAAATAATTAATTAATTCTAAACAATCTATTTTTGTATTTTGATATTTATTTTGAGAAAGAAATAAAAATTAAATCAAGAGTCTAACCCTAATTTTTATAATTGGTTTTAATAGAATAAAAAAAAGTTAGAATTTCCCTAAATTAAATTAAACTAAATTAAATTAAATATGATTAAAAAAAACTATTTCTAATTTTTATGATTTATGATTTTATGATTTTATATATAAAAAAGTGATTAATGGTGTTAATAAAAGTAAAAAGAAAATATTAAAATAATTAAAAGGGAAAAAAAGTATAAAAGTATAGAGATGGGCCTGATAGTATTAGCAAAAGAGGGGTTTGAATCTGATTTTCTTGGCCCAACAAACTCCTTTCCTTTTTTGACTTTGCCCAATCCCATGTGTACGTTTGACTAGGGCGCATGGGGGTCCTCCAAGGGGAAGGCGTTAGATCTGAAGCATTTATGGATTGGATGGTCAGATCCTGCTAGCACATGGTGGATGCTGGGGCGTGGGACGTACCTGATCCTTCATTGAAAAATAATATGAAGCAAATATGGGACCTGGGGATGGAACCCAGGTCCTTATAAAATCTTCCCTTGCACGCTTGCCAACTGAGCTGGGAGAAGCAGTGTTGGGATTCTTGGGAGCCTCTTTCAAGGTTGCCGAGTTGGACTTTAACAGATGAGGCAGAACTTCATCCAAAGTCATGTTGATGCGGGTAAACTGCCGTTGTGGTCTTTCCACCCTTTGATGATTGTTGCGTTGTGGAGAAACTGCGGGTCTTGATATCACTACAACATTTACCGTTTGACGGTGTTCAGGTCTGCTTTGGCCCTTCGGGCCGTAGACTGTACTAGCTTCCTTCTTACCGGTGAAAGGCTTCTTTACTGCACTTGATGAAGCATCCTTCTGTATCTTACCGCTTCGAATGCCAGCTTCTACTCTCTCTCCAGTCAAAATCAACTCAGTAAACCCAGATGACGAACTGCCGATCAGATGATTGAAAAATGGACCAGATAGCGTCCCTAGAAACATGTCAACCAACTCCCTATCAGACAAAGGGGGTTGGACTCTTCCATCCAAGTCTCTCCACTTTTGAGCATAGTCCTTAAAACTTTCACTTGCACCCATAGACATACGCTGGAGCTGAGTACGAGTGGGAGCAAGGTCGGTGTTATACTGATACTGCCTGTAAAAAGAAACAGCAAGGTCTTCCCAGTTTTGGACACTGGCTCCTTCCAACTGATAAAACCATTCAAGTTGAGTCCTTGACAGACTATCTTGAAAGAAATGCACCCACAAATTTCTATCAGCAGTGTGAGGTTGGATATTTCAAACGTACGAGCGGAGATGGAGTTTTGGACATGATACTCCATCGTACTTGGCAAAAAACGGAGCTTTGAACTTTTGAGGGATCACCACTCCCAATACCAGTCCCAACTCTCCGAAATCCAAACCAGGGATCTTCTGAATCTCCATAGCACTCAGACGGTCTTCTAGCTGCTTGTACCTATCCTCAACAAGAGGATATTGCTCATCATCGTAATCCGTATCATTATCAGAAACTGCTGGACTAGGGTCCTTTACCCTTTCTTGGTTCTCCCCGTACTTGGATGAGGAGGTCAGATCAGCTGATTGTCTTACCCTTTCTCCGAATCTTCTACCCATGTTAAGAATACCAACCTTCTTCTTCTTCTTCTTCTTCTTCTTCTTCTTCTTGTTCTATTTCAGAATAAGGGTTTTCATATCCTCTTTCCCTTTAGCCAAACTTAAGAACATCTGTTGGAATTGGGCGTTTTGTGCCTGCAGATCTTTGATGGCTTGATCGGAAGACATTTCTGCTGAAATAAACAACGAAGAAGATGAGAAACCTGTAATGGTACCTGTAATGGTGTGCATGATAATGGGATGCATGTAATGATTTCAAAGACTTTGGGACATTTAAATTTGCAAACCATATATAGACAAACTTTATTAGATTAACTTGTAAAAAGTTCAATAATGCCTTTAAGGCATTACAAAGAAGTAAATAGAAAACAAATCTAAACTAGAAAAAGAAAAATCAAAAGTCCCATGGATGCTTCCTCTTTGTGCTGATGTAGTCATTGATCACTCTTTCTTCCTCGAGCTGCCCGGTGAGCTTCAAAATCTTCCTTTCTTGCTTGTGGTACTTTTCCCGGTAAGTATCCCTCCTCTTTCAGCTGAATCCAAGACCTCTGCAACTCCCCAGGATCAGTGGGCATGTAAGGATAAAGAACTGTGTAAGGAATTCCCTCCTTATTGGTGGTCTCCACAATCACTGGAAATATGGATTCATAGGGCATCCCAAGCTTCTGGGCACGAGCTCGGACCTATTGGATGTAAGGCTGTATAGGAAGGGAAGTCTTTGATCCCAACTCTTGGGGGTCAGATCTGTTCACCATGCCCCAAGCTCGTATAAACCTCCGGCGGTACTCCTCAATGTCCTCCTTGTAGTAAAATGCAATATCCTCAAAAAGTAGCTCATGAGAACCATCTCTTCGAGCACGATCTGAAGATGTTAAAAACACAAGAAGGGGGAGGGGTTGAATTGAAAAACTTAAATAAAAAGCCTTAATAACACAGTATTTTTATCCTGGTTCGTTTGATCTCAAAATACTCCAGTCCACCCGTCAAGGTGATTTTGCCTCTCTCCAACTAGGTCTTAATCCACTAATCTCAAAGGATTACAACAGCTACTTTAACAACTGTTAAAGTCTTCTTGAGTATAACCACAAACCGGTTTATCTCAAGGAATTCTTTTACAAATAATTGAACAAAAGTGTGTTGTTGTTTTCTAACGAAACAGTATATCACAACTGTGATAATTACACAAATTAAGCTTGGAATAAAATAAATTAGCTAGAGCTTGAATATGCGTGATTTGGAATTCTCTGCAAATTGATGTGTGCGTACGTATGTGCTTCTTTCACAAGCAGACTTGTTTAAATAGGCAAGCAAGAGACGTTGTCCATAAAGCAAGTTTAATGATAATAACACACATTCCTTTTGTAGAAGATCTTGTCTGAAGAAAGTTGTTAGCATTTAATTCTGTCTTGAATAACCAATAACGCTTCAGAGTCTTCTTTGCTGTAACTGCTGATAACGCTTCAGAGTGTTGATGACTTGGTAAAGATGTCTTTGTTCAGAGTCAGAGTGTACTTGTTTAGGCGCAGATTCTGGTCATCAAACTTCACCGTAAAGCCTGCTTTGCTTTCAGCGTGTAATGCTTTGTTGCCTATCTTCTGTTACTGATCCCATCAGAACTTCTGCATATACAAGACATAATTTTAAGTAGCATATTTGTTCTATATATATATCTTTGGAATTATTTATTCTTTGTATTTTGTTATCATCAAAACTCTAATCAAGGGTTGTAGAATCAAACTATGTTTTAACACGACCAAATTGTCGCAAAGCTAGACAAGGATTGTAAGTTATGCCCCCTCTGATTTCAAGCAATGGGACATTAGGATATCCCCCACAATGGTCAATAACAACAGTGTCTTCCATAGCCCGGGAACACCAAAGAATATCTGTATGGGCAAGCGACATTATCCTGTAGGACCAACCCAAACCTTCTTCATTCTTCAACACAAACTTAGGGAGGTGCGAAATAAAACACCTTGACAACAGCGGCATGCAACACATAAGAGTCCCTCTTCTTCACACGGTACGAGTATAAAGGGAATGCAAGATATCACCTAGTAGAGTAGGCACAGGATTGCGAGAAAGGAAAATCTTGACAACATTCACATCTACAAAGGAATCTGGATTCGGGAAGAGAACCAAATCATAGATAAGGAGAGCCAAGATATCTTTGAAAGCCTTAAAATACAAACTATCCCAGAATAGATGAGTCTGGTCTATCAGAAATTTGGCTAAGAAACCTTCGACCCCGCTTCCTGTTTCCCAATTGGATACTACATCTACCTGTTTCAGATGCAGAGCTAAGGCAATGTCTTCTGGTCTAGGAACCTCTTCCATAACTGTGAAGGAAACCTGTTCAAGGATGGATATGCCCAATAAGTGAGAGAACTCTTCCAAGGTGGGAACCAGCTGGTATTCTGGAAAGGTGAAGCAATGATGCACAGGATCGAAGAACTGGAAAAGTACACTCATCATCTGCTCATCAAGATTTAAGGTGACCAGGATAAGAAGCTGACCATGTCTCTTAATGAACATAGAAGTCTATGACACTCTTGAGGCTAACTCTTGAAGTTGAGCAGGTATTTGCACAAAGTTAACTCAGATGGTATTTCTGCACACAGAAGCCATAATCTGCAAAACAAAACAAAGATAAATTCCCTTGGTCTTTTAAATGGTTAGTATAATGAAGTATGAATGCCATGTTATGATGCATGATGTCATGATAAAAAAACAACAGGTATAGCAGATAACAGGCATGGCAAAGACAAACAAGTCACACAAAGCCCTTAAGTTTAAGGCTTGCATGAGGTAAAAGGTAGTACCCTCTTGAAGTTCAGTTGGTTTCAACCTGTCCTAGCAAAAGTAATTGGGTTCTAGAGGATCTCAATATCATTGACCATCCTCCATCGGTCATGGTTCCAGCTCACGCAATCTTTTCTTACGGACAGAACTATCTCGAGAGTATGGTCTCAATGAGTGTAGCATCGAGTATCAACTAGTTCTCATCTTTACACCGAGGCCGGCTATCTCACTACTTTCTAATGGCCAAGTTGGTCGATTAAAGGTTCTAAGGTCAGTTGATGCTTAACCACACCATGCAACGGACCCGTATTCTCCTCGTTTCTCCACAAGGGATACCGGTACCAACCAATGTGCCACATCAATGTAGCTACTGCTTCAACCGTATCGATCTACGCCGTACAGTTCCCTCATAGTCTATTGCTACTTACCTAAAAGGTGTCCCCAGATCCAGGTTAGGATCTATAGTAACTCCCAAACAAAACCCTTAAAAGTAAAGCAAACAAAACAATCAAGAGAAGCAATTATGATGAACTACATCCTAAGGTATACCCCACTTATTAGTCCCCAGCAGAGTCTCCAGTTCTGTGATACGGTGGCAGAACCGACTGTTTTGAAATGCCGGTTTGCATTTTGCATTTTGTGTTTGGAAAATGTCGCGGTAAGCAAGAGTCACCACCGACTTTTATTTCATCCAACCGGAAAGGAAAAAAGTACAGAAAAAATCCTTTTTCGAGATATTCTGAGTACGGGGGTAGATTATAGAAAGGGAAGGTGTTAGCACCCTTTCTATCCATGGTTTTCCATGTGCTCTTAGGTACTTGCTCATCTTTCAAAATTGCTTGTGTGTGTGCTTTGTTTTGAAAAGTTTTGACTTCGTGATAACCTTTGTATTAGTCCTCAAAGGTGTGACGAAGTTGTTTTGAAAATTGTTTTGAAAAGTGTAAGTGTGAAAAGTTTGATTTGAGCAAGTACCTACTAGCATCTACTTACTCAAAAAAGGATTGTTTCTATTCTCGTTTCCTTTATACAACACTATCCTACTATTGAGAAATAGGTAGCACCGTCGTTGGAGTTGTAAGGGTCAATTCAAAAGGGACGTACGATCACTAAAGCAATGTTAGGACGTCTTAGTAATAACCCTAAAGTCTTAAGATCAGATTCGAGGCAACATTTCCGAGGCAACATTTCCGAACGGGACATTTGATCTTTGTTAGACAGGAGGGCAACAACTAAGACACCCTATACTTAATGATCGTTTACCGAAGGAAACCGAAGTGAGAGTATACCCTAAGAGTTATATGTGCGAGTGATTAGTTTTAGTTATTTATCTTTGCACATTAGGGTTTTTCTAACTGTATTAAATTTTCATGCAATCCTGTCATACAATCCTATTAACACACATCTAGACAGTTAATATTTGTTAGAATTAAAATGCAAGGAAGTAAACCACAAGGCTTCGGGGAGGGGATTAATTACATAGCCAAAAAAACCCGCAAAAGACGATAAATAAAAGAAAGTCCTAGATTAAACTATTACATACCGTGGACAGTTACATCAATATTGCAAAAATAATAAACACGCGCGATGAATCGAAAACAAGACAATTAGGGTTTTGAGCCTTGACTAAACCTAAGTGTACTTGATTAAAGAAAAATTCTTTTTGTCATGTTTTGTTATTGAGAAAGTAATGAAATAATTGAATTAGAAATAAGACAATCCTAGGTTCTAATTAATTTTAAATAGAGAAAAATAATTAATTATTTCTAAACAACCTATTTTTGTATTTTTATATTTATTTTGAGAAATAAATAAAAATTAAATCAAGAGTCTAACCCTAATTTTTCTAATTGGTTTTAATAAAATTAAAAAAAAAGTTAGAATTTCCCTAAATTAAATTAAACTAAATAAATTAAATTTGATTAAAAAAAACTATTTCTAATTTTTATGATTAATGATTTTATGATTTTATATATAAACAAGTGATTAATGTTGTTAATAAAAGTAAAAAGAAAATATTAAAAGAATTAAAAGGGATAGCAAAAGAGGGGTTTGAATATGATTTTCTTGGCCCAACAAACTCTTGGCCTTTTTTGACTTTGCCCAATCCCATGTGCACGTTTGACTGGGGCGCATGGTGGTCCTCCAGGGGGAAGGCGTTAGATCTGAAGCATTTGTGGATTGGATGGTCAGATCCTGGTAGCACATGGTGGATGCTGGGGCGTGAGGCGTACCTGATCCTTCATTGAAAAATAATATTAAGCAAATATGGGACCTGGGGATCGAACCCAGGTCCTTATGCATTTTTCCATTGCACGCTTGCCAACTGAGCTGGATGATTTAGTTTTATATATAATCAAAACCAATTATAATATAATAAAACAAAACATTGAAACTCAAAACGCATGAATATTCAAATCACCCAACTAGGGGGTGCCACGCATCCATCTCCTTCCTCCCAACCGTCGTGTTAGGTTTTGTAACTTTTACCTACAGACATCAAGCGTAGGTATAGCCCATGTACATTTCAAAAATCATGTACGTGCATGATAAATGAAACCTAATGGTACCAATCAACTCGTTTCAACCTCACGAGCATCATGATACCATTATCAATGCCCAATTTCTCCTGTATAAGAAACCCCTAAAAAAAAAGAACAAACCCTAACCATGGCATCTGCAAATACAGGCATTAAAAATGCAATTGAATCATGGTGTCACGTTGCAAACATCTTACGGGTTATAAATATGTCAATCAAGTATGGTAAATATGCAAGAATTAGTGTATTCGATTTCAAGAAAATAAGCAAACTATATGAATGTTGTAGGGTGATTCAGAGTGTCTCAGGCCTTGCAAACGATCTTGTTGGCTTCAGGGATGATCCAAGAATATGAATTGCTCTTTTGAAGCGCTTGAAACGGCCCACAAAGCAAGATTCGATCAACACTTTTCTTTGAAAAATTGAACTATTCCTCTGACTTTTCACGCCTCCAACCTCTCTCTCTTGGGTCTACCTTTGTCCACTATCTATAATAGAGTGCATTAGGGTTAGAATTTGCATCAAATCTTTGCCATTTATGAAGATTTATCATTGATTTATTCCTTGCACCAAATCTTTCCAAAACAAGCATTTTAAATCTTTTTATGTCCATATGAAGCCTTGCACGATTTGATCTTGTCTCCAGATGTATAATGACTCTAAACATGCATAAAATATCAAGGTTTAATTGATTTTTGATATTTTCATTATTTTATATTGATTTTTTTAGATTTAAATGAAATAAAATCAAAATAAATAATAAAAATAAAAGAATGACAAGTGGAAGGGCTCATGGGTCGTGGATCACATCACAAACTCAGTGCAAGCATAAAAAGTTAGGCCCATTTAGCAAAAAATGCAATTTTGGACACATTTGACTTTTGGCAATTTTGCAAAAATGGTCAACTTTGACAAGGCATATCTCTTTCAATTTTGACCCTATGAGGGTTCTCTTTGACTTTTTAGAAAGCTTAGTATGTCCCCTAAGCAACCGTTTTTGTCTCATCTCAATTGAGTCCTCCATGTTCATGTATGAAGCTTTGACCCAAAAGGTGTTTTTGTTGACTTTTCAAATTGACCTATAATGTCCCAATTCATATCTTCTTGTGAGTGCATATTTTGAACTTGGGAGCTGAAGATGAATTTTAGGGGATTACATCCTCTTGAAAATGAGCTTTGGATGGGTCATTTTTTATAAAGTATGAGAAAGTTATGCTTGGTCAAAGTTGAGTTGACTTTTCCTACACAACCCTAATTTAGCGACTTTTGAGTTTTGATGAATTTTGAGCAATCCTTGATGAATCATGATCAACCCTTGATCAAATTATGAATGATACTACAAAATGATGATGTTGACAAAAAATATTAAGGTTTGACTGTATGTGGGCCACAATTGACTTTTGAGCTAGCATAGTCGATTTATAGGTATTTGAGCAATTGACTGAGCAAACTTCCTCTGCAAGGCTTGAAACTTGATATAGATGATCTTGAGAACATATTAGGAAAATGGTGAGCATTTGGGATCCTTTAGACTCAAGAATCTTGATGCAAAATGAAACCCTAATTTGGGGTAGACTGCCTTAGGAGAGAGTTTGTCTCGTCAACTCTTGGACTTCCTTGAGCAATTTGAGGACCTCACTTCACATGTATTGAGAAATATGGGAGGGAAAATTTTGGGGTACAACTGCACTCTAGGATGAGCCTTCGACGAGGTAGGAGCGGTGGGAAATGATAAAAATCCTGATGCTTTTGTCTTAGCCTTGCGTGTGTAGCATCGAGGGAGGCTTGAGTTTAGGGGTGGAAAAACAGGCCCACCGCTCTGCCCCGCCACCCCTTAAGCCCTCAAAAAAAAGAGCGAGGAAAGTAATCCTGCCAAGTGGAAATGAGCATAAAAATCTAGCTCTCCCCACCAAGGTGGCGGGTTGGTGAGCGGCGGTCTTGCCCGCCTACTTTTTTATTTATTTATTTTTTTCATTTTTGTAATAAATTAATAGGGTTTTTTTTCATTTCAATTAGATTTATCACTTATATTTTAGAACATTTTTTTTATAAATCATCTTATGAACAAAATTTACTTGCATATATTCACAAATTAATTTACAAAATAAAACCATCAAGAATTGTAATTTCTATAATTAACTAAAAAAGGGTGGACTTATGGTGGGACAAACTAAAAGAATAAGTGTGGCGGGCTTTGGAGGGAGGCGAGTTTTGGCAGGGTGGGTGTTGGCGGGTGACGGTCTTTAGCGGGGAAGGTTTTGGTGGGCGGAGGGTCCAAAGTCCCAACCCTACCCGCCATGTTTTAGCAGGTGCGCGGTCCGGCCCGGCGGGGACACAACCCATTTTACAACCCCCACTTTAGGCCAATGTTGGGTGCTGATTGTGAGCATTGGGAGGTAGAATATATTTTTGTCATTTTTGCTTGCATGTCGCATGATGATTGGATGAATAAAAGGCAGTGTCGGGCGGTGGTATTTGTAATACCCTTCTAAACCCCAAGGAATATTCACAATTATCTCAATAAACAAATCAGAGTATATCACAAACAAGGGTGTCACATCTTCTATAAAACATCATAACAACACATATTTCTCTGTAACACGGGTTCTCAAAACATTAATAAGATATAATAAACATTTTGTTCTTCAAATCATGGCAGCGGAAGTCATAGTTTAAAACATCTCATTATAATACTTCATAAAATTTAGTCATACTTCATAACTCATACTTCTAAATTAAAACATCTCCAGTACCACGTAGGGTGACTCAACATCTTAAAACAAAACAAAGAACATAAGTTCGAATCATTTGATCCTAACCCCAATGTTACATATCAGAGCAAGACTCCATTTATTAAACAAAAGCAAATAAACACACTTCGAAGCTATCCTCTAATGCTTCTACAGACTATTCTCGATCACTTGCACGTTACCCATGTAGAGGAAACATTCAAACATAAGGGGAGAGTAAATCATAATCATTATATAAGACATAAGGAATAGACATGGTAAATATGCACATAATCAAGGTTTCTCACATCATCATGTCTTCAAGTTACACTCGCACCTTCATAACCACATCATTACACGAACGCATATCATCATACACAATGTATCATTAAGCATCACAAATAAATCATTATGCAATGTCACATAGAATGTAATGCAACATCATAGACTCATGCATGTGGTACCAAAACTTCACTGATGACTCAGTCATTGTTATCTCCAAAGACCCCCACCATAAGATCAATTCTCGCTTGGAACCAGAGCACTTCACTGTTGCACCTAATCCACACTATGGGATTATTTCCTTCAATGGACAATCTTCCTATCATCTTCACTTGACCGAAGTTCTAACTTCACTGGACCACAATACTAAAATATGCCATGAATGCAATGATGCTCAACAACATATTTAATACAACCACGAATAGTCAACATGCATCACCATTCATGATTCATCAGAAACATCATCATATCATCATAGTAATCAACACAACATCATAGCATCATCATAGTAATCAACACAACATCATAGCATCACCATAGTAATCAACACAACATCATAACATCATCATAGTAATCATCATAACATCATAACATCATCATCATAAACTAAGCATCATCATAAACAAAACATCATTGTGATTCAACGCCGGGAACCTATTTCTATTTTAACTTAGGTCTCATAGAAATACTCCTTAGTTCTCCTCTTTCTACACATGATTAAAGTTCATCACGCTAGATATCCAACGCTTCAAACGACACCTAAATCTGAGTTCTAAAACTAAACTTATGATCATTTTAAGATTTCCAACTTGGGCAACCAATTCTGCTTTCCGTCGCCTAGAGACACTATCGTCGCGTCACACTTCGCCCAGAGACACTAGGATCGATGCACTCCAGAAGTGTCATCTTTTCTGCCTCCCTTCGCCCCCACTTTTTCCTGGTGACGAATCTTCGCTCGACGACACTACCTTCGTTGCCCGGCGACACAACGCAAATAGGGTTTTCCTATTGCGATTTCCTACATAAACCAGTCCAATTCTATTACGATTTTATCATGTTACAGGTCTTAAAACACCATCTAATCCCAGGGTTTCATCATTTATCAATAACCTATAACTCTATACTCATTATACATCAATTATAAACCATTATTCATCATAAATTCATCAATTTCTCATCAAACAACATGAATCCACCATCTACCAAAACCTAAGGCAATCTACAAATCATCTAAGCCTTAAATCAAATATAGTAACAATGATAAAACTCCCATTTCCTTAAGATTATATCAGCAATCCAACTTCTCTTTGATTCTCTACCGAAATCTCTTGCCTCTTTGTACCCTAGCCTCTTTTCTCCACAACGTCAATTTCTTTCTCCCAATTCTATGATTGTTCCATAATTACTTTCTTTTCCCCTAATTTCTTGTATAATCTTTAGACCCCTAATATCAAACTTCCCACCTAGTCCTTACTTATTCTCCACTAATTTTCATCTTGCCCTTATTTTCTCCACATTTCTATTTTCTACTTTCCCAATTAAAATAATTATAAACAATTATTCTAATTATTCCAAAATACTAATAATCATCTTAATTAGTCTAATTCCTACAATGCTACAGATAGCAACCCACCATACATCATAGTCATCCAAATATCATATTTATCTCAATCATCATGGTACACTTCATATTCATCATAATATCACAAATCACCATAAAGACTCACATATAATCATCAAAACATCAAATACTTCACATAGACTCATATAATCACGCTAAATTAATAAATTAAATAATTTATCTAGAATTCGGTGTGTTACAACTCTCCCTCACTTAAAATAATTTTCGTCCTCGAAAATTACCTAACAGAAACAACATCGGATAAGACTCTCTCATCTGATCCTCGCGTTCCTTAGTGCAACTTTCACCAGCTGGTCCGCCCCATAATACCTTCACTAAGGTAATGTCCTTGCCTCGCAATTGATTCATTTCCATACCTTCTATTCACAATGGTAATGCCTCAAAAGTTAAGTTATCTCTCACTTATATATCATCCATTTGAATCACACGTGAAGGATCCAAAATATACTTTCTCAATTGAGACACATGAAACACATCATGTAAATTCTCAAGTGACGGCGACAAAGTAACCTAATAAGCCACCTCGCCTATCTTCTCTGTTATCTGTTACAGACCTACAAAACACGGCGTAATTTTTCTCGACTTTAAAGCTCTACCTACACCAATTATCAGAATAACTCTTAAGAACACATGATCATCTGCTTGGAACTCAAGATCCTTTCCCCTCTTATCATGATATATCTTATGACGACTCTGAGAAACCTTCGTCTTATCTTAGATCATCTTTATCTTTGCAGTTGTCTCTTGCACAACCTCAGGTCCAAGCGCAACACTCACGCCTGACTCATACCAACACAATGAACTCCTACACCTCCTACCGTATAATGCTTCATATGGTGCCATCCAAATACTGGAATAAAAACTATTATTATAAGTAAATTCAATCAATGATAAGTGACTATCCCAATCGCCTCCTTGTTCTAGAATACAAGCCCTCAGCAAATCTTCTAAAGACTGAACAGTTCTTTTCGTCTGTCCATTTGTTTGATGATGATATGCAGTACTCAAACTCAACTTAGTACCAAAGGAATTCTGCAAACTGTCCAAAATTTCGACGTAAACCTCAGATCATTATCCGACACGATACTCGAAGGTATTCCATGTTGCTTCACAATCTCATAAATATACATCTCAGCTAGCTTCTCCATAGGATGATTAATCTTCATCGATAAGAAATGAGACGACTTAGTCAACCTATCTACAATCACCCAAATTGAATCATTGCCCTTAGCAGTCTTTAGCAAACTTGACAGAAAATCCATGGAAACACAGTCCCAATTCCACTATGGAATACTCAAAGGTTTCATATGACCCATAGGCTTCTGATGTTCAATCTTCAACTTTTGACAAGTCAAACAAGAATAAACAAACTTAGCGATCTTCTTCTTCATACCAGGCCACCAAAATAACAACTTCAAGTCTTGATACATCTTTGTAGCATCGGGATGAATAATCAACCCACTTCTATGTCCTTACTCAAGAATACTCTTCTTAAGCTTTGTGCTATCTGGAACACACACTCTATCTCCAAACCTCATTACACTATTCTCGTCAGTTTTGAACTTATCTCCTTTACCTTAGTTAATCAATATCAATTAATTGACTAACCTCAGATCAAACTTCGGACCTTCACAAATTTATTCTATTATATCACTAGTTAGTTTCAACATTCCTAACTTCACACTATTGGAATTTTATTCACACACTAAGCTCATGTCTCTGATTTGCTCGATCATCTCAACTCTCGAACCATAAGCATCGACATAAGCACTGACTTCCTACTTAATGCATCAGCAACTATATTTTCCTTACCAAGATGGTAACTCAAATTAAAGTCATAGTCTTTAAATAATTCAAGCCACCTCATCTGTCTCATTTTTAATTCCGTTTGGTCAAATAATTACTTCAAACTCTTGTGATCATTGAACACTTCCAATTTAGAACCAAAAATATAATGTCTCCAAATCTTTAATACAAACACCACTACTTCTAACTCTAAGTCATGTGTAGGATAATTCCTTTCATGAGCTCTGAGTTATGTAAAAGTATAAGCAACAACTTGTACATTATGCATTAGCATACTACCAAGTCGCATCTTAGACGTATCACAATACACGATACAATATTTACTCGGATTAGGAAAAATAAACATCAGAGCAGTCGTCAACCTCTTATTTAATTCTACAAAACTTTCTTCACACGTAACACCCCACACATAAGCTTGACCCTTTCGAGTCAACTGATTTAACGGCAAAGCCAACATAGAAAATCCTTCAATGAACCTTTGATAGTAACCTACCAAACCAAGAACACTTTGAACCTTGGTCATAGACTTCGAAGCCTCCCATTGCAATACAACATCAACCTTAGAAGGATCCACAACAATCCAACCACTAGATATCACATGACCAAGAAAACTAACTTCCTTTTGCCAAAATTCACACTTTGACAAGTTTGCATACAATTTCTTTTCCTTTAACACTTGCAACGCCATTTGAAAATGTTCAGCATGATCTTTTTCTAATTTAGAATAGATCAAAATATCATCAATGAACACCATGACAAACTTATACAAATATGAATGAAAAATTCTATTCATATACTCCATAAAAACACCTGGCGCATTAGATAGACCAAATGGCGTCATAGTGTATTCATAATAGTCATACCTCATTTGAAAAACTTGTTTTATAATATCATCTAGTTTAACTCGAATCTGATGATAACCAGCCCTCAAGTCAATCTTACTTAAAACACAAGCACCCACCAACTAATCCATCAAATCATCTATTCTCGATAGTGGATATATGTTCTTAATTGTTACTTTATTCAACTATCTATAATATACACACACCTCATACTTCCATCTTTCTTCTTAACTAGCAACACAGGATAACCCCATGGTGAAACACTCGGTCGAACAAAATTCTTCTCAAGCATCTCTTCCAATTTTTTCTTCAAGTTGCTAAGCTCTGAAGCTAACATTCCATAAGGAGTCATTGACATCAGACTTCCACCAGGCACCAAATATATAGAAAATTCCAATTCATGTTTATGAGGTAAATTATTGATGTCATTTAGAAACACCTTTGGAAATTTGCAGACAACGGGTAATTCCATATTCACATCTTTACCACTCACTTGTAGTGACGCAAACATCAATGCTTCATTTTCTAAAAGTTCATTTACTTGCTTAGTGGTCAACAACATCAATTCTCCATTATCACCAAACTTAGAGAACCTTAAATTCTTATTATTATAATTGACATGAACATAGTTGAACTCCAACCAGTTCATTCTAAGAATCACATCGATTTGGCGTAAGGGAAGACACACAAAATCCATCACAAAACTCTTGCCGTAAATAGTCAAAGGACACTTCAGACAAACATAAGTAGTAATAACAGAACCACTAGCAGGAGTATCTATCACCATACTACCATTCATATCATACAATTTCAATTCCAACTTAGTATCACATTCAAGCAAAATAAACAAATGAGTAGCGCCAGTATCAATAATAGCAACCAATTCAACATCGTTAATAAAGCAAGTACCTCGAATCAAGTTCTCCTTCTTAGGTTCCTCTGATTCACTCATCACAAACACTCTACCATTGATCTGAGCAGTAACATCCTTCCTTGGTTTCTGACACTGGGAACTGATATGCCTCTGCTCTCCATAATTGAAACACGTTGGAGCATTATTCTTGCATTCAGGAGCATGATGACTGGACTTACCACACTTGTAGCACCTCAGTACCTTATTCTCACATTCATTAGACAGGTGACCCTGTTCACCAAACCTATAGAACTTGATAGAAGCGGGAGCTCCTCCCTCACTCTTCTTTTTCCCATCACAAGCCTTTTGTTTCCCCTTACCAACTGGGGAATCATAAGGCTTCTTACAATCTGGATATTGCCTTCCTCTTTTCTTATTCAAACTCTTATAGTGAGCTGAATGAGCTTTGTTGTCCTCCTCATAGATTATGCAGCTGTCCACCAACACTAAAAATACACGGGTCTACTGATACCCAATCGCCTGCTTGATCTCCGGACACAAACCATTCTCAAACTTGATACACTTTAAGAACTCAGCAGTTGCTTCACTGTAATGCGGATAAATATTTTCTAGTTTCACAAACTTCGAAGCATACTCCATCATAGTTAAACTTCCTTATTTTAACTCCAGAAACTCAATCTCTTTCTTCCCGCGCACATGCTCAGGAAAGTACTTCCTCAAAAATTCCCTGTTGAACACAACCCAAGTAATTACTTCACCTAGCACTTTCAGTCTCTGACGAGTAACAACCCACCAGTCATTAGATTCTTCTTCAAGTTGATGCATACACAACTGAACATTCTGCACCTCTAAGCAATCTATGACTCCGAATATTCTTTTAATGTCCTTAAGACAAACTTGTGCTCCATCAAGATCGAACCTACCCTTGAAAACAAGCGGATGATTCCTCTAGAACGTCTCCAAAACTTGGGTTCCATCATTAGGATGATGTTGCACACCTTGAGCAACAACCTGCAAAGTAGCAACAAATGCAGCACCGTTTCTTCCAGCCATTTCTCTGTTTCTCATCAATAACAGTCACAATGGTTAGAAATTATCTCGACACTATTCCAATATCACACACTACAGACTCGACAACCTTGTCGGAACGACCGACCTTCTCTAATACTACTAATGTAACACCCTTCTAAACCCCAAGGAATATTCATAATTATTTCAATAAATAAATCAGAGTATATCACCAACAAGGGTGTCACATCTTCTATAAAATGTCATAACAACACATCCAGTGATATAACACGGGTTTTCAAAATATTAACAAGATATAATCAACATTTTGTTCTTTGAATTATGGCAGCGGAAATCATAGTTCAAAATATCTCATTATAATACTTCATAAAATTTAGTCATACTTCATAACACATACTTATAAATTAAAACATCTCGAGTACCACGTAGGGTGACTCAGCATCTTAAAATAAAACAAAGAACATAAGTTCCAATCATTCGATCCAAACCCCCGATGTTTCATATCAGAGCAAAGTTCCCTTTATTTATCAAAAGCAAATAAACGCACTCTGAAGCTATCCTCTAATGCTTATACGGACTATTCTCGATCACCTGCGCGTTACCCAGGTGAAGGCAACATTAAAATAGAAAGGGTGAGTAAATCATAATCATTATATAAGACATAAGGAATAGACATAGTAACTATGCATATAAGCAAGGTTTTTCACATAATCATATCTTCATGTTATACTCACACCTTCACAACCTCATCATTACAAGAACACATATTATCATACGCAATGTATCATCAAGCATCACAAATAAATCATTATTCAATGTCACATAGGATATAATTCAACATCATAGACTCATGCATGTCATACCAAAACTTCATTGATGACTCAATCATTGTTATCTCCAAAGACCCCCACCATAGGATCGATTCTCGCTTGGAACCAGATCACTTCACTGTTGCACCCAATCCACACTATGGGATTATTGCCTTCACTCGAAAATCTTCCCATCATTTTCACTGGACCGAAGTCCTAACTTCACTAGACCAAAGTCCTAAAATATGCCATAAATGCGATGATGCACAATAACATATTTAATACGACCACAACTAGTCAACACCCATCACCATTCATGATTTATCACAAACATCACCATATCATCATAGTAATCAATACAAAATCATAGTATCATCATAATAATCAAAACAACATGATAGAATCACCATAGTAATCAACACAACATCATAACATAATCATAGTAATCAACACACCGTTGTAACATCATTATCATAAACAAAGCATCATCATAAACAAAACATCATTGTGATTCAACGTGGGGAACCTAATTCTATTCTAACTTAGGTCTCAAAGATATACTCCTTAGTTCTCATATTTCTCCATATAATTAATGTTCATTGTGTTAGCTATCCAGTCATCGAACGACATCTCAATCTGAGCTCTACAACTAAAGTTATGATCATTTTAAGATTTCCAACTTGGACAACCAATTATGCCTGATGTAGCCTGGTGACACACTTCTGTCGCCTAGAGACGCTACCTTAGCGTCACACTTCTCCTGGAGACACTAGGAGTAATTCACTCCAAAAGCGCCATCTTCTCTTCCTCCCTTCACCCTCACCTGACGATGTATCTTCGCCCAGCGACACTACCTTCGTCGCCCGACGACACATCGCGAACAAGGTTTTCCTATTGCAATTTCCTGCATAAACTAGTCGAATTATCTTGAAATTTTATCATATTACAGGTCCTAAAACATCATTTAATCACAGGGTTTCATCATCTGTCAACAACCTAAAATTTTATACTCATTATACATCAATTATAAACCATTATTCATCACTAATTCATCAATTTCTCATCAAACAACACCAAACCACCATCTACCAAAACCTAAGGCAATCTACCAATCATCTAAGTCTTAAATCAAATATAATAACAATGATAAAACTCCCTTTATCTTAATATTATAGCAGCAATCCAATTTCTCTTTGGTTCTCTATCAATATATCTTGCCTCTTTATACCCTAGCCTCCTTTCTCCACAGCGTCAGTTTCTTTCTCCCAATTCTACGATCGTTCCACAATGACTTTCTTTTCCCATTAATCCTTGTATAACCTTTATACCCCTATTATTAAACTTCCCAACTTGTCTTTACTTATTCCTCACTGTTGTACCCCAAAATTTTCCCTCTCATTTCACTCAAGACATGCCTCCAGAGATCTTCAATTGCTCGAGGTTGACTAAGGATTGACCAGACAAATCCTTTTCTTACGACAATAAGCCTCAAACTAGGGTTTCAGTTTCAAGCAAGATGGTTGAGTCCCAAGGTTCCCAAATTTCCTTCATTTCCCTAATATGTCCCCAAGATCATCCATATCAAGTTTCATGCTTTACACAACAAGTTTGCTCAATCAACTACTCAAATGCTTGGAAATCAACTGTTCTAGGTCAAAGGTCAATTGTGGCCCAAATACAGTCAAACTTCAATATTTTTGGTCAAAATCAACATTTTGAAGTAATATCCATCATTTTATCAAGGGTTTATCATGATTCCTAAAGAAATGCCCCTAACTCATCAAAAGTCAAAAAATAGCAATTTAGGGTTTCTATAGAAAAAGTCAACCAAACTTTGACCAAGTAATACTTCCTCATACTTTATTAGAAACTTTCCAACCAAGGCTCATTTTGAAGAGAATCCAATTCCCTACAACTCCTCTTCAGCCCTCAAGTTCAAGAAATTCCTCAATCAAAAGATATAAGCTCAGACATTATGGGTCCATTCAAAATGTCAACAAAAACACTTGTTGGGTCAAAGCTCCTTACATGAACATGGAAGATCCAATTGATATGAAACCAAAAGGGTTGTTTAGAGGACATCCTAAGATTTCTAAAAATTCCAAGAGCACCCTCTTAGGGTAAAAAAACGAGAGAGATATGCATTGCTAAAGTTGACCAATTTTTGGAAATATGCATGAAGTCAACATTGATCAAAATTGATTTTTTTCCAAAGGGGCCCATGTTCTCTTGTTTGAAACTTGTTCCTAAGATGCCCCACGACCCCTGAGCTTATCCACTTATTATTTTACTATTTTCATTATTTGTTTTGATTTTTTATTCATTTAAATCAAAATAAATGAATTTAAATAGTGGAATAATGAAATAAAATCAATGATTTGATTTTATGAGCACATTGTAGATCCATGATCAACTGGAAAATCATATAATTCGTGCAAGGGATAATTGGATTGAAAAATGTCATGATTTGGCCTATTTTAGAAACAAAGTATACAAGGCACAAATCAAATCTTTTCTCACCAATTTGCAAAGATTCAACTCAATTTTGTTGACCTAATTGCTTCTACTAAATATGCATAACAAACCCTGATCATAAGAAGGAGAATTGGTCGTGTAGAACACCCACAAGAATCTCAAAATTTTGACAAACAAGGTGGTGATCAAATTCTTCTTTAGATGGAGATTCAAGGCGTTTAAAAGGTTGCAATCCAATCTTGGGCGTATTTGGAAGCTATCTGGACCACTCTCGTGCGTCAACACATTCAGAAACAGCCTATACAAGTATCACGGTTTACTCTTGTTCTTGAAATTGGTTTTGGAAATACACGTATGATAAATGATTTTTAAATATACAGTCATGCTTATATGATCATTTATAACGTGTCTGCATATTTAATTGTGTGTTTTGATGCATATTTGATTGGATGCCATTGCTAGGGTTTGAAGCTTCGTTTTAGGGTTTTTTATTTCAGGAAAAATCAGGACAAAAAAAGAGTATCATTGTACTCACGAGATCAAACCCAATTGATCTGTATAATTAGATTCAATTTATATTTCCTGGTGGTGAGTTTTGAGAATTGCAGGCTTTTAGTAATGGACGTGTCTGTAGGTAAAGGCCTTGGTCTAAAACAATAGTCCCAATGAGGAAGACGATTGCGTGTCCAAACCTGAGTGGCCCATTTGAATTTTTGCGCGTTTTTATTACATCTACTAACCATCATTACATATAATGTATATTATTTGTATTAACGATTGAACAATTGGCTCAGTGGTACAAGTGAAGGCTTTTCAGCACACGTGTGTAGGAGTTTAGGGGTTCGATCCCTGCCTCCTACATGTTATTTTTCTTAATAATTATTTGCAGATTCCATCTTATTCTTCCAAACACGCACACCATAGGCCTCAAGATCATCACCCTTGGACCAATCAGCGCCTAGATCTAATGCTTCCAATGAAGTTCCCCACGGTGGACACTCCTGGCACAATCACACTGGATCTCACGTTGCCTTGGGCCAACAGGATTGGGCTTGGGCAGAATTTCAGCAACACAACCCCAAATTTGGGTTCATACCCCCTCTGGCCCATTTCTTTTCTCTTTGATTTTATTATTTATTTTATTTAATTGGTCTAATTGATTTTTATTTCAAATCATTTTTTAATTAGAAAATAATCACAAAAAATAGGATTTAGTTTTTTTTAATAAATTAATTTTTGCAAATTAATTGTTTTAATCAATTCTAATATTTTTCATTAATTAAAATTAAGTAGAATTAGGTAAAAATAAAATCTTTTTTTATATATAAAATCCCAAAAATATTTTCAATGATCAAATTAGGGTTTTTAGGTTTTAAACTTATTTCAATTTTTTATTCTCACGCGTAATTATTTTTGTCGTACGATTAATTTTTACTATTGATGTAATTGCGCCCGATTTGTAATAGCTTAATTAGGGTTTTATTTCCGCACTTTATCTTTTCAGTCAAATATAAACGTATCTATACCAAAGCCTTGTAATAGCTTAGGGCCTTTATTTCTCGCTTTTTATATTTTATATGCTTGTATATAAATTACTAATAACCTAGGCGTGTATGCTTAATCAATCAATCAGTAGATCACTAAACTGCACGATAAAATATCTGAAATAGCACACTATTATACACATGCACCCTTAGGGTATACCTCACTTGGTTGCCACAGAAACAATGGTCATGTCTTTCAAACGTAGGGATACTCTTAGCAAAGACGCTCAATTTAATGTCACCATAAAGATCATAGTCATTAAATGTCCCTCGAGTTGCCTACGAGAAATGATCTTATAATGATAGTCCCTTCGAAATGCTAAGGTATCCTTACATGTTACCTTCAATGACAATTACGTCCCTTTCAATAGTCCCTCAAACATCCAACGACTAGGGTTACCTACTCACTAATAGTAGGATAACACAGTCTAAAGGATAGGAGGAAAAGAACAGTCTTTTTTCAAGTAGGTAGATAATTGTTGGGTATTTTCTCAAACAAATTTTCACACCACACTTTCAAACACTTTTCAAACAAAGTTTTCAAAACGCTTTATCACACTCTTGAGGACTGATACAAGAGTTACCATAAAGTGAATCGCCGTACAAAGGCATTTTCAAAACATTTCAAACCACAAACACACAAGAAATTTTCAAAAGATGAGCAAGTACCTAAGAGCCCACGGAAAACCATGGATGGAAAGGGTGCTAACACTTTCCCTTTCCATAATCGACCCCCTTACTCAGAAAATATCGAAAAATGTCTTTTTCTGTTCTTTTCACCCTTTCCTTTATTAGATTAAAGAAAAGTTGGTGGCGACTCTTGCTTACAGCGACATTTGCGAACAAAAAACACAAACCAGTATAATAGTCGGTTCTCCCAACGTATCACACTCACTAATTACCATCTTGCCCTTATTTTCTCTACACTTCTATTATTCTATTTTTCCCAATTAAAATAATTCTAAACAATTATTCTAATTATTCTAAAATACTAATAATCCTCATAATTAGTCTAATTCCCACTATGCTACACATAGAGACCCATCATACATCATAGTCATCCAAACATCATATTTATCTCAATCATCATGGTACACTTCATATTCATCATAATGTCACAAATCACCGTAAAGGCTCACATATAATCATCAAAACATCAAATACTTCACATAGACTCATATAATCACGCTAAATTAATCAATTAGATAATTTATCTAGAATTTTGTGTGTTTTTACTCTCTCCCACTTAAAAGAATTTTCCCCCTCGAAAATAACCTAACGGAAACAACATCGGATAATAATCTCTCATCTGATTCTCGTGTTCCTTAGTCCAACTTTCACCAGCTGGTCCGCCTCGTAATACCTTCACTAAGGCAATTTCCTTGCCTCGCAATTGCTTCACTTCCAGACCTTCTATTCACAATGGTAATGCCTCAAAAGTTAAGTTATCTCTCAGTTGTATATCATCCATTTGAATCACATGGGAAGGATCTGAAATATACTTTCTCAATTAAGATACATGAAACACGTCATGTAAATTTGCGAGTGACGGAGACAAAGTAACCTGAGAAGCCACCTCACCTATCTTCTCTGATATCTAATATAGACCAACAAAATGCAGCGTAAGTTTTCTCGACTTCAAAGCTCTACCTACACGGGTTACAGGAGTAACTCTAAAAAACATATGATCATCTACTTGGAACTCAAGATCCTTTCTCCTCTTATCAAGATAGCTCTTCTGACGACTCTAAGAAACCTTCATCTTATCTTGGATCATCTTTATCTTTACAGTTGTCTCTTGCATAACCTCATGTCCGAGCACAACACACTCTCTTGACTCATACCAACATAATGGAGTCCTACACCTCCTACCGTATAACGCTTCATACGATATCATCTCATTACTAGAATGGAAACTGTTATTATAAGTAAATTCAATCAATGGCAAGTGACTATCCCAAGCTCCTCCTTGTTCTAGCATAAAAGCCCACAACAAATCTTCTAAAGACCGAATAGTTATTTTTGTCTGTCCATCCATTTAAGGATGACATGAAGAACTCAACCTCAACTTAGTACCAAAGGCATTCTGCAAACCTGTCCAAAATTTCAATTTAATCCTCAGATATCTATTCGACACAATACTCGAAGGTATTCCATTTAGCTTCTCAATCTCATAAATATACATCTCAGCTAGTTTCTCCATAGGATGATTAATCTTCATTCGTAAGAAATTATCCGACTTAGTCAGCCTATCTACAATCACCCGAATAGAATCATTGCCCTTAGCAGTCTTCAACAAACCTGACACAAAATCCATGGAAACACTATCCCATTTCCACTATGGAATACTCAAAGGTTTCATAAGACCTATAGGTTTCTGATGTTCAATCTTCGACTTCTGACAAGTCAAACAAGAATAAACAAACTTAGCGATCTTCTTCTTCATACCAACAATCCAACTTCTCTTTGGGTCTCTACCGAAATCTCTTGCCTCTTTATGCCCTAGCCTCCTTTCTTCACAGCGTCAATTAATTTCTCCCAATTCTACTATCGTTCCATAATGAATTTCTTTTCCCATAATTCCTTGTATAACATTTAGACCCCTAATATCAAACTTCCCACCTTGTCCTTACTTATTCCTCACTAATTACCATCTTGCCCTTATTTTCTCTACATTTCTATTATTCTATTTTTCCCAATTAAAATAATTCTAAATAATTATTCTAATTATTTGAAAATACTAATAATCCTCTTAATTAGTCTAATTCCCACTATGCTACAAATAGCGACCCATTGTACATCATAGTCATCCAAACATCATATGTATCTCAATCATCATGGTACACTTCATATTCATCATAATGTCACAAATCACCATAAAGGCTCATTATGGTAAGCAGTTTGGCAACTTTGCTAAAGATTGTTGGTCAAACAAAGAAGAAGCAAAAATAACCAGAGGAGATTCTGATGATAAACATGTACTATTAATGGCTTATGAATCTGATGAGGAACCTGTGAAATTGTCATTTTGTGATTCTGAAGGGGAAGAAGATGGCTCTGAATATTCTGACTCTGAAGGAGTGTTTGAATTTGAGTTAGAATTAGAAGATGACGCTGAAGATTCTGAAGATGAGTCAAAATCTAAGGTTTTTGAAGATGACTCAGAGTTAGAAGATGACTATGAAGCTGAAGATAAGTCAGAATCCGAAGGTGATTATGAGTCTGAAGAAGAATCAGAAGACGTGTCAAAATCTGAAGGAGATTATTCTTCTGAAGATGAGTCTGAACTTGAAAATTTTGAAGGTGAGTTAGAGTCAGAGAATGAAGAATCTTATAGAGACTCTAAAGATGAGTCAGATGATGAATCTGATCCATATTTTGAATTTGGTGGTGATCATGCTTCTAGAAGGGAAAACTCTGAAGACGTAGGTTCTGGAGGAAAAACATCTGAAGATAATCATATTTCTGATGGAAATCATGTCTCTGAAGGCATACCTTCTGAAGGAGGAGCTTCTAAAGGTAATCCAGCCTTTGATTTTGATCATGATTCTGAAAGTGGAACTTCTGAAGGCTGAGCTTCAGAAGGTGATCCAAGTTTTGAAGATGGTATTTCTGAAGGTAGTGGTTCTGAATGAGTTCCAGAAGCTAACAAAGGTGGAGCTTTTGGTGGTAGTCAAACTTCCGAAGAAATTCCAAAAGGAGATATTGTTCCAAAATCAGAAAGAGATTATGAACAAGTTCAGAGGCCACATAGAGTTAGAAATATACCAAGGAGATTAGCAGAGTTTGAAAAGATGCAAGATATTGAAGGGACTCTGAGGTATGGAGTGTTATTCCCTTCTAGTGTTAGATCAGATGCAAAGGTGATATGCTATCCAGAGTCTGATTGGTATGAAGACAGAGCTGACAAAATAAATTCTTCTGCATATTTTTGTTTGTATCTGAAAAGTCCTATTTCTTGGTGCTCCAAGAAGCAACTGGTGGTTGTGTTGTCAATATGTGAAGCTCTCAAGAAAAAAGTGTTGCTAAAGGCCATAAAAGAAGAGCTTGATGCTATTGAAAGAAACAAGAGTTGGGAGTTAATTGAGCTTCCGAAGGAGAAGAAAAACATCAGTGTCAAATGTGTCTTCAAGGTGAAATCTACATTTCTAAATGCAGTATTAGAAGTTGCACACTATAGAAACCATAAGCAACTTGCAGATGTTCTGACGAAGGATGTCAAGATTGAACACTTTATCTGTTTGAGTGATGAAATTGGTGTAGAAGAGTTTTGGTTAGCTGAATATGAATTAATGGACGGTGTTGGAAGTAATTCATATTTAGAAGATGTTGTTATTCAAAAGAAGTAGAGATTCTGAGGTTGTTAGCCAGAAGTTGTAAGCTTTTGAGACTGCTTAGGTAGAAGAAGTAGTTTGATGTAATCAGAAGTTGTTATTAATCAGAAGTTGTTATTAAACAGAAGCAGAAGCTTCTGAGGTTACGCCCAGAAGTATGTTTAGCTTCTGGGGTTCTGGAGCTGAGTTTGTTAGCGTAGCTGTTAATTTTAGTATTTCCTAGTTTGTACCTTTTAACTTAGTCTTAAATTTACTTTTATTAGGGCCTATGTGACAATTTACTTTGTGTATAAATAAACTAGTAGTAGCAATCATTTGTATCATTGCTTTTGTAAGCTTCATAGCTGTTGTACCCCAAAATTTGCCCTCTCATGTTTTCCAAGATTTTTTCTTATATGGGTGGGCATAAGCATTTGATTAAAGAAAAAAAATAAATTTTTTGAAGATAAACTAGTTCTTTTGATTGGCATGAACAAGGCGTCTTTCAATTGGAATTTTGATAAGCTTCGATTGAGCGCCTAACCTCCTCCAAGCTTGCCTCAATTTTCCAAGCTTCGATTAAAGCCTTGGCCTGTTGCTTGCTTGCTGTATACGAGCTTCGACTAGGCATGTGTTTCCTTTGAAACAACTCCCTTCAATTCAAAAAGGAAGGGCCTCATGTTGGTTCCCCTTTGATTACACCTTTACATGTTGGCTTGATTCATAATACAATGGTTACATGCATGCAAGTTTATTTGTTGCTTCGTTTGGGCATTTGGATTCTTTGGAGCCAGCTTAATTCCTTCAGCGCACAAAGCAGGAACTTCTTCAAACTGGCCTTCGATTCACAAAGCACCCACTGGGAAAAAGTCCCCTAAGCTTGTCACCAACGCACGTATGCCTATTCATGCTTGCCTTGGTCTCACAAGGCAAAAGGCCTGAGAATTGCCTTTGATCCACAAGTCCAAGGCCTCTTCAACTTGCCTCTGTGTTTTCTCTTGACCCACAAGAAAATAACTTCCTTTGGGCTTGCCTCCAATGCACAAGGCAATGGTTTCCCTTCATGCCAGCGCCCATAAAGTAAGGGTTTTCTTTCATAAGTGCTTGGATTCATCAAGAAATTGGCTCCCTTCATGCTAGCTTTGACTCCACCTCCAAAATATTTAAGACACCGTTTTCCATAATTTGACACCTAGTGTTGGCGTATTCGAAGGACAGGCACATGGTCCATTCGAAGGACATATATTTTCCCTATTAGAAAGACATGTATTGATGGATTTAAATGGACATATGTGGGTGTTCCATTCGAAGGAATCGCAAGTGATGTATACAAATGATGCATGGGTTCCCTTCAAAAGAGCACACACATTGGTTCAAAGAGAAGGATATTGCTAGCCAAAACGAAAGAAAAATATTCAATGAGGCCTACTAGCCCAAAAGCCAAAATACTGCCAGTTTCAAGCTAATGTGCGCAAGCATGGTCATTGGCCAGGAAAGAGTGTTCGTTTGGGCCAGCTGAATAAAGGTTCAAACGAAGAAGCTCCAATGATGAGAACATGAGCCAGTCGAAAGGTACACAAACGGTCCATTCGAGGAGGCAATCAAAGGCCCATTCAAAGGGCACACAAATGGCCCATTATAAGGACCCATTCCAAGGCTATACAAGAAGTCCAACCGAAGGGCAGGAATTAGAGGCATTTGAAGGAGCCAAAATGTCCACATACATTCAACTTTCAAAAAAAGGACAAGATTCCATGTTTTTGGCCAACGTTACAAATTCGCATTCATGGCTTTCAAACACCTAATCAAGGTTGTTTAAAACCATTTCCTTCGTGTCCCCTCCTTTCTACTCTATATAAGTAGCATGCTTGCAAGCCAAAGGGACACGAACACGCCTATACAACCCAGAGAGAACACTGCCAAATTGCAAAAGAAAAATTCTTAAAGTTGTCCAAATCGAATCATGCCATATAAATCTTTCTTAAGCTTATATTCATGTTATTAGTGATACTTGCTGATTTTATAACGTGTTTCATGAGAGCAATAATTCCAGAACCATATATCACCATGGTAAGGGGGTCGAAACATGGAGGTTTTCGTTTTCCAGGGATAGAGATGTTTTACTTCAAGCTAGGATCATGGTTTGACCTCCCATGATCCTGCGTGTCAAAACATTATATTTTGATTTTCCCGTTCAAAATAGAGTGACCCTACTGGAGCGCGCATGTTTGCCAAATCAGCATGTTCATTTTGTTCCATTTATATACATTTCTTTGTGCTTATACTAACGGATGTAAAGCCGTACCAACAGTTGAGTGTTTGAGGGTTAAGGTGTTATGTGTGTGAGAGGTCAGGGGTTGGACCCCTGCCTCTTGCAGATTACTTTTATCCATTTTCTTTTTGCAGATCCCACACAATCAAGTCATATACGTGCACCTTGTAGCCTCATATCTACACCTTTCAATGTCAATGAAACAGATCCAAGAGCTTCAATGTGAGATTCACCACGCGCCCCCAAGACCTCTCTTCATTGGATCCTAATACAGCCTCTGGGTTTCCTCACCTTTGGGCCTAGCGTTTTTCAAATCAGCACCCCCTATTTAATTTTGCTATCCTGGCCCCTTTTAATTTTTCTTAATTTTTGTTTTATTATTTATTTATTTTGCTTTGTTTATCATTAATCAAATACTAAAAAAATTACAAAAAAACTTAGGACTAATTTTTTCCTTAATTAAATAATTGATTTTCTTTAATTGATTAATTAATTAAACTTTAACATTTTCTTAATTTAAAATAAAATAGAATTAGGTTTAATTTACATGTTTAAATTATTTTCTTTTTTATGACAAAAACAATAAAAAGAACTTAGACTATTATCTTTAATTTAATTTTAATTTTTTGTTAAATAAGCAAACACAATCAAAAGTTTTTTTACTTAGCAATTCCCTAGGTTTCTTTTAGACATAATATTCGTTTCGCACGCATTATTTTGTTCTCTCAATTTTTATAATAATGTAATTGTACACTGGTATGTAATAGACTAAGTAGGACTTTTTTATCGCTTTCTTTATTTTTTCTTTCCCCCCAGTTTTGTATGTTGTAAATACCCCCCCCCCCCTCCCCCAAAGCCATGTAATAGTCTAGGTTTTTACCTTCTGGATTTTATATTCTGCAATATATATTAACTGCTAGTAACTAAAATTGTATAACAAGACTGAAATTAAAGCGTTATCAAACCTAACACAAGATAAATACTTGAACTAAACACACTTGCACATATACACCTATAGGGTACCCCACTTTGGTTTCCTTCAGAAATAAAACAATCATGAGGCAGGAACACTTTAGCAAAGACCCATAAATCAAAAAATCATAGTCCCTCGATGACCCTACAGTTGCCTTTCGCTAAATGATCTATTCCCTAAACAAAATTGCTAAAGCATCTCCATGAGTTGCCTTCGTGACTGTAACGTCCCTCATACATCCAACAATAGGGCTACCTACTCACTAATAGTAGGATAGCACTGTCTAAAGGATAAGAGGAAAAGAACTACCTTTTTGAGTACAAAGTAGATAGCTGTTAGAACTTTTCTCAAAAACATTTTTTGCACTTATACAAATACCACTTTTCAAAAACAATTTTAAAAACATTTGCTTTGTTAACACTCTTGAGGATTAATACAAGAGTTAAACGCAAAGCAAATCGCCACACTAAGGCATTTACCAAACATTTTCAAACACAGAAAGCACAAAGTACTTTAAAAATTAGCAAACCTCTAAGAGCCCGTAGATAACTGCGGATGGAAAGGATGATAACACCTTCCCTTTCCATAATCTACACCCCTTACTCAGAAAATCTTGAAAAGGTTTTTTTCTGTTCTTTTCACTCTTTCCTTAATTTAGATAAAATAAAAGTCGGTGGCGACTCTTATATACCGCAACATTTGAGAATACAAAATGCAAAACCAGTATATAACAGTCGGTTCTACCACCGTATCACAGAACTGGCGACTCTGCTGGGGATTTAATAAAAAAGTGGGGTTACCTTAGAGTTAGTTCATTATTTAAACTGCTTTTGTATGCTTTATATGCTTTACCTTTTGGGATTGTTTGGGTTGTTTCTATAGATCCCACACCCGGATCTGGGGAACCTTTTATGTAAGTAGCAATAGATCGTAGAAACTGTGCGGGGTATACCGACACAGTCAAAGAGATAGCTATGTTGATGTGACATTTTGGTTGGGACCAGTAGCCCTTGAGTAGTCAAGGAGAATCGGGGGCGCTGTGTGGTGTCATGAAGCATCAATTGACCTTAGAACCTTTAATTGAACAACTTGGCCATTAGGAAGTAGTGAGATAGTCGTCTTTGGTGTAGCCCGAAGTCAGTTGATACTCGATACTACACTCATTGATATTTGACTCTCGAGTTTTGTTTGGTGGAAATTCAGTTGTCTATCGGAATGAAACTTATGGGAAAGATCAGTGATATTGAGATCCCTTAGAACCCAGTTACTATTTATAGGACAACTTGAGCCAACTAAACTTCAAGAGGGTACTTACCTAAAAACCCATGCAAGCCTTAAACCTAAGGTCTTTGTGTGATTTGCTTGTGCTTGCTATACTTGTGTTTTCTTAGCATGATATTATAACATCATAACATGGCATATCATCCTAACCATTTTAAGCATTTTTAGGACTTATCTTTGTGTTTTTTTGTAGGACATGGCATCCACTCGCAGGAATACTATCCAAGTCAACCTCATAAGGGTACCTCCTCAACTCAAGGAATTAGCAGCCAGGGTTCCTAAGAGCTTTTCGTTCACTGAAAGACATGGTCGACTTCTCGATCTGGTCATTTTAAGCTCTAATGAAGAAATGTTGAAGGTGATCATTTAGTTCTTCGACCCTTTACATCAGTGTTTCACCTTTCCTGATTACCAATTAGTGCCCACTGTGGAGGAGTTTTCTCATTTATTAGGGGTGCCCATTCTTGATCAGTTACCCTTCAATGGTATGGAAAAAGACCCAAAACCGGAAGAAATTGCTCATGCTCTGTCTTTACAACGGTCTGGTGTAGTGGCAAATTGGGAAACTAGAAGAGGCGTCAAAGGGTTCCTAGCTAAGTTTCTATTTGAGAAGGCTCATCATTTTTGGGATAACCTGGATTTACAAGATTTTGAGGAAGTGTTGGCCCTTCTCATCTATGGGATGGTACTATTCCCTAATTTGGACCAACTCATAGATGTGAATGAGGTCATGGTTTTTCTGTCTCATAATCCCGTACCCACTTTACTTGGAGACATCTTACACTCTCTACATACCCGCACTATAAAGAGAAGAGGGATCATGCTGTGTTGCACTCCTCTGTTGGATAGGTGGTTTATTTCGCACCTACCTAGATCTGTGTTGAAGAATGAGAAGGGATTGAGATGGTCTAATAGGTTGATGTCCCTCACACATTCTGACATTCATTGGTGTCCTTGATCCTTGGGGAATGTTACTGTGATGTGGTGGGAGAACTGACTTGAGGTTTTGCGTTTGTTTTCGCAAATGTTTCGGTTGAGCAAGAGTCGCCACCGACTTTTTATTTTATCCTAAGGAAAGGTTAAAAAGCACAGCAAAAACCTTTGAGATGTTTTCTTGGGTTCGGGGAGTAGATTATAGAAAGGGAAGGTATTAGCACCCTTTCTATCCATGGTTATCCATGGGCTCTTAGTTACTTGCTTAGACCAATTTGCCTTGATTTTCAATTGTTTGAAATGGTGCTTTGTGTGTGGGTTTTGAAAATGTTTTGAAAAGAGGCCAATGGTGGCAACCTTTGTAATGATCCATGTTGGGATGTATACAAAGGTGTATGTCTTTTGAACAGTTTTCAATGTTTTTGAAAGTTGTTTTGAAAGTGTGTTGTGATGTGTGGTTTTGAAAAATAGGTAAGTGTTTTTGTTTTGCAAGATGGCAAGTAACTAAGAGTTTGTCTACCCCTAAATTTCTCAAAGATCTTTCCTATGTTTTTAACCCTTTTAACAATTTTGTTCCACCATTGTATTTGGTGGACAATCTTGTGTTAGGATGTGAACGAGACGGGCGTGGGTCATCGTTTAGACCATGATTGCAATGGTGCCAAGTATCTTTGGGCAATTTTTCCTTTAAGGGACTTGATCATTTTTAGGCAACTTTCGAAAGCGTCATCGAGGGACTATGATCATTTGAATTTGTTTTGTTTTGCCAAAGATACCTAACATGCAACATGGCCCATTACTGAAGGCAATAAGTGGAGTACCCTAGAGGTGCAAGTGTGACTAGTGTTGTCCATTTTCATGCTTTTATCTTGGAATTAGGTCAAGCTATTTGTTTTGGTTGATTTTTGCATACAAACCCTAAGTCTATCATGGCATATTTAGAAAGCTTTTAAATGTGAAATTTAAAGTCCTAAACTATTACAACATAATTATGGGATGGGGGGTACAAATGTTCAAATGGGGATATTTTAGCAAGAAATTAAAACTAAACTATTACATCCAAATTGAATTATACAAATTATTTAATTGCACAACAATTTAAATAAAATAAAATAAATATGCAAGATGCAAAAATGATTTTCATATGTATGTAAAAAAGTATTTTTTTCAAGTATTTAATAAAAAATAAAAAAGAATTAATTTTTTGGTATTTTTTCATGTATTTAGGGCAAAACCCTAATTTTGCTAAATAAATGTATTTATTATATAATATATGCAATATTTATCAATTATGTACAAAAAATAAATAAAAGAAGATATATTGTAAAAAAAGTATTTTTGAGGTCAAAATATTAATAAAAATAAAATGTATTATTTTTTATGTTTCCTTTAAATATACTAATAAATATATAAGTATTTACATTATTTATTAAATATATATTATATGTACAAAAATAAAATATTTAATATTTACAAAAAAAAATATATTTTATGTAAAATGTTTTCAAAGGTAAAATAAAATAAAAAATCAGAAAATAAAAAGTGTTTATATTATTTTTTGGTTATTTTAAATAAAAGTATATAAATGTTAATTTATGTACAAAACTAAATAAAGCCAAATAAATATTAAAAAAAATGCAAAAAATATGGGAAAAATAATTTTAATATTTTTTCATGCTTAAATAAAAATATTGAACCAAAATCAAAAGGAAAAAATTAAAAATGATAAATAAAACTCAAAATGGGCCAGGGGGTGCATGTGAAATGCAATGGTGTGAAAAGGAAAAACATTTCAGGCCCAACCCAAGGACTCTGTCTTCTTCAACCTCCAGCATCCTTGAACAAAACACGCGTTTCTGCTATCTCATGATTCTTGGACTTCACAAACTCACAACATGAAAAATGTCAAGCATCAAGCCACGATTCCATACATATAAAAAACTTAACTTAACTCTCAGAAATGAGAGAGAATTTCTCCATCCCTAATTCTTAACCTAAGTTTTTGTCAATGTTCAGGTCTTAAATTCTCTCAGCACATGCAATATAAATGGAAAGTGAAGATATGTATAGCTTCAGGGGCATGAGTAGAACATTTTTCATTCATAAACTTAAAGCTAACTCTTCCTAGATTGAGAGATAGAAGTCCATGAACTTACCTGTTCAACTTGGATCGTGTCTGGCAATGGAGGCACTTTCAAGGCAAGGTGAGGATTGGTACAGCTTGCTTGAAGTCTAGGGATGCTATTCCAACCTTTAGCTTGCTTTGAAACCAAGTGAATCAAGCTATGGCAATCAACCTGCAAAACAGAAAAAATGAAAATGGTGAACTTGGTTAGAGGTGTTACAGGTCGTGTCCAATGCTTGGGATAACTTGTATATGTGGTATAGAGTGTGTATGAACTGGTTTTAGCAAGAATGCACGAGTGGATTGAGTTGTGGAAGTCCAACTGCAGAGGTGACTCTGTTTTCTGCAGTAGGATGGTATTTTGAGGTTTGATGAAGTTTGGAAGGTGTTTTGCTCGTGCCTTAGCTTAGGTTTGATGTTTGGAAGGTGTACAACAAGTTTGTCTTAGCTTGTGTTGGCATAAATGTGAGATGTCTATCCATATGCCAAGTTTCTTCCAACTTAAGCAACAAAATGTCAACTTGGTTTCTAGACTTGTGCAGGCCCCTCAAATGTGCTGCAACCATCCCTCTTGATCAGTGTGATATGCTTCTGAACTTTTTCCAAAGAGATTTGCCTTGTACTTCTTGATTTGCAAATTTGACATAAAGTTCAACTTTTCAAAAATGGATATATTGCTTTTTCTAATTATGGCTCAATCTTGTACGCAATGTTTAAACACATAAGATAAAGCTTGAACACAAGGGGTTTGCATTAAATTATTGAGTGTGGATGAGATAAAGGACCTGTAATCTAGCTTAGAGCATGCTGAGTTCAAAAATGCAAAGTTATGGACATGTAAATTGGCCATGAACAAAGTGAGTTTTGCCCATATTGCCTAATTCGATTCTCCCTAACCACAAGGTTGTTTGATGAGTTCTTGGACATTTTGGAAAACTTGGAATGTGTAATACAATCCATCTTTGTAATGCAAGTTGAAATTCCAAGTGGAAGCATGTGAAAAGTAGCCATGAAGTTAGGCAAAAATCCTGCCTAAAATAGGCCAAAAAATTTCTAAGTTAAGAATGTTTTGCACCTCTGATCCAAAAATCATAACTTGAGCTACAAGCTTCTTTTGAGGAAACTTTGTGATTCAAAGTTGTAGATTTTGCAATGAACTATAACTTTCATTTTTTGACTTTTGTTTGAATCCAAATGCATCTTGATGAAAAAATGGGACAAAGTTAGGAAAAAATTAGGGATTTTCATAACTTAGAAAAATTCTAAGTTATGAAAATTCTTCATTTCAAACCCTAATTTGTGATTTTTGATTTCTTGATGAACAAGTTTCATGTTTTGACATGTTTGGATGAAAAATGAATCTTGACACTTGATTTTGACCAAAATGTCAAAGTTTGACTTTTCAGTATACAGTCAAAAATTGATCAATTGACTGGAAAATTCATCTATCAATCTTGTGCATTTGGGATCTTTTGAACTTGTTGAACATGTCAAGACAATTCCATTGAGTCCTTGAGTCCTCATGTGAGCTTGAATTGCCATTGGTTAGGTCAAACAGTCAAAAATTGCCTTTGTGCAGTCAAAACCCTAAAAATGACCATTTTGCCCTTTTGGTGATCTGATCAAATTTCTTGTGGATTTGTGATCCAAACTTGATCAAATGGTTTATATGAGTTCAATATGTTGATTTGGGTCAAATTTCATGAGGTTTGATTGTCAATTGGCCACAGTTGACTTTTTCCCCAAACAGTTGATTTCTAGGTTAACTGTCCAATTGACTGGGCAAAGATTGGAATCAAGACTTGAAACTTGGTATGGATAAACTTGGGAGTCCAACATGAAGCATGAAAGTCACTTTAGGCATTTTAGGTCAAAACATCTTTGTGCAAACACAAACCCTAATTTGGGTCAACAGTGCAAGGAGAAGTCTTGAGCTGAGGAAACCCTAGCTGGATCTTGAGCTCCAAGGGTCTTGTGATGAGAAAATGTTGAGGAAATGGGAGGGAAAATTTTGGGGTACAACAGTTTCCCCTGTTCAATTTTCTTAGACCTGAAGAGTTAGATTGGCAAGTTTGCCTTTCGCGACTCGAGGGTAAAAGGATATTGGACACTAGAGTGCCCGGAAATTTGCACTCGCATGCTGGAGTATCAGCAACGTGACACCGGGAATGGGCTTATAGATGCCATTAGGAGAGACGGTGGATAGGGAGATGGACTTATAGATGCCATCTGGAGACGTGACAGAACCTCATCGGGAATGGGCTTATAGATGCCATTTGGAAGTGTTGATCGCATAAGAGATTCCTTAGCGAGAACTTGTGTACTTTGAGAAAGGAAGAAGTTTCCTTGCTTGTTACAGGTGTTGATCTTCAGTCTCTTCATGCAGATATGCCCTGGATAGATACAGGTATCGAATCTACAGTTGGTTGCTCACAGATGTGCCCTGGCTAGATACAGGAATCGAATCTGGAACTTCAAAAGGTTGTTTACAGACGTGCCCTGGCTGGATACAGGTATCGAATCTCTAAACTTGTTCATGGAGATGTGCCCTGGCTAGATACAGGTGTCGAATCCACAATCAAATATTCACAGATATGCCCTGGCTGGATACAGGAATCGAATCTGGAATTATCGTCTACATATATGCCCTTGCTGGATACAGGAATCGAATCTGGAATTGTTGTCTACAGATATGCCCTGGCTGGATACAGGAATCGAATCTGGAATTGCAAAAGGTTGGTAGAGATAGCTTTCCTGGCTGGATACAGGTGTAAGCCTCCGTCCTGAGAATAAGATAATTTCCTGGCCTGTTACAGGGGTTGATCTTCAAATCTCTTCACGTAGATAATTTCCTGGCTTGTTACAGGTGTTAATCTACAATCAGTCGCTCACAGATATGCCCTGGCTAGATACAGGAATCGAATCTGGAACTGCGATAGTTGACAGTAATCATCTTTGGATTGGCCTTTTTCTGAAAAGGCAAAACATCAGTTGTATGCGAAGTTATGATGTATGAAATGCATGATGTCATGACGCTCAAAATGAGCTAGTGTTGTATGCACTTCATCATGTATGCAAGCAGGATGTATGAAATGTGAAATGTTTATGAATGTATTTTCGTCTAGGAAAATAAATCCTTGACGACTGGCCAGTGAATCAAATCCTGGGCTGATGTTGAAGAGTAGAGTTCTTCGCTTCCGCTGGGGATGATGGTTGCAAGAATAAATCGGTAGTAGGAGATGACTCCGTTGGGGAATAAACTTGTTAGAGAAATTACTCTGAGGGGAATTACTCTGTGGGAAGAGATACTTCGCTGAGGTTTTAATGAGAACTCCGCTGGGGATTTCAACAATAAACTCCGCTGGGGATTTTGCTGATAAGTTATGTTGGGGAACTTTGATGAACTCCGCTGGGGATAGGAAGAACTCCGCCGAGGACGATCTTTCCGCGGTAATTAGCTGAGGATAACCCAGTTATAAGCTCTTGTGAGGAACAACTTTGAATAAAGTCCGGGAGAGATATCCGTACTCTGCAGGGGATAAGCTTCCAGAATCTACTGGGGATAAGCTCCAAGACCTGCTGGGGATATGGATTCTACTTTCCTGGGGAAACTTTCAGACTGTACTGGGGTGTTGGTATTCTGCCGGGGAATAATCTCATATTAAGACTGCCGGGGATGCTTGCTGAGGAATGTCTATACTCCGCTGGGGAGTGTTTAGATCTTCTAGGGATACCCAACTCCCTTAAGGCTGACAGTAGGCTAACTCTGCTTGGGGGGAGTACCGTTGACTTGCTAGGGGAATATTGTGCCTTTTCAGGGCTGATGGGAAACCAACTCTGCTTGAGGAGAGTATTGCCGAATCTGGTCTTACTCTGTGGGGAGTTGAGGTAACTTGGTTACATTCTTCAACCGAACCTACCTTGGTACTTTGGTGGACAAAGCAACTAGACTGCTTGGACAATTCTACATTTCCCCTGTTTCTGGTGTCACCGGTAATTAACCCTTTGTTTCGCATGCAAATATTCACGATTATCGATTAATGTCAAATGCATATATCAAAAATGAACATTGGACGTTCTTTGCAAAACAAACAGAAAAAGAAAAAACGATGGGTAATTTGTCTGAAAAATTGAACTTGTATTGATTTTGAAGTTTGCCTGTAAATAGGCGTTTTTGTACAAGAGGCTGACGTCCTAGTAAGAGAACGCCACCAAGCAAAGTAGAGTTTATACAATTTTGTGAAAAGGAAACAAAACAGCTATGTGAAAAATAATCCCACTAGGTTCCAACTCTGCTATCGCCTTTATGTCTTCAAGCGTCTCATCACTTTGCTGCTTAGTTGAAGATGACGCTGATTGATCGATGCCGAAGTCTGAGCCCAATAGTTGATGCCGAATTCTGGATGCAAGGTGATCCAATGAGACATAGTATTACGCTTTATCCCTAACTTTTGCATGGACCACCCTTTCGGGTTTTCAGTCCACCGGGATACCCATTTTTGCCCAAGCCGCCTTTTCAGGTTTTCGACTTGCCGGGTGTACAGATTTTTTTCCATTTTCATCCCTTATTTTTTCCCGAACCCTTTTGGTTCGCCGGGAAGCCCTTATTTTTGCCTAGGTGTGTCAACCTAGCGGGTATTTTATGCGTAGTATCTTTTTACTATGTCTGCATTGGCGGGGTGAGGAAGGTCGTCACCATCCATGGTGGTTAGAATCATGGCTCCTCCTGAGAAGATATGTTTAACCACAAATGGCCCTTCGTACGTAGGGGTCCATTTTCCCCTGGGATCACTTTGAGGAAGAATGATGCGCTTGATTACCAGGTCTCTGACTTGATACTCTTGTCATCTGACTTTCTTGTTAAATGTCCTGATCATCCGTTTTTGGTACGTCTGACCATGACAAATAGCAGTGAGTCTCTTTTCATCAATTAGGTTTAATTGGTCCAGCCGAGTCTGGATCCAGTCATCTTCGCTCAAGTCTGCATCCTTCATTATCCAGAGAGAGGGTATCTGGACTTCAATAGGCAAGACTGCCTCCATGCCATAGACCAAGGAAAAGGGAGTTGCCCCTGTTGACGTCCGTGCTGAGGTACGGTATCCATGAAGAGCAAACGGTATCATTTCGTGCCAATCTTTGTAGGTCACTATCATCTTCTGCACAATCTTCTTAATATTCTTATTTGCCGCTTCGACAGCCCCATTCATCTTCGGCCGGTAAGGAGAAGAGTTGTGGTGCTGTATCTTGAATTGCTCGCAGAGCTCAGTGATCATCTTGGTGTTAAGATTGGTACCATTGTCCGTAATGATCCTCTCAGGTACACCGTATCGATAGATCAGGTTGTGCCGAATGAATCGTGCCACGACGCTCTTGGTTACAGTGGCATAGGAAGCTGCTTCAACCCATTTTGTGAAGTAATCAATTGCTACCAAGATGAAGCGGTGCCCGTTGGATGCCGTCGGTTGGATCTCGCCGATCATATCAATTCCCCACATTGCAAAAGGCCAAGGTGCCGTTAGGACGTTCATAGGAACCGGAGGAATGTGCACCTTATCAGCATAAATCTGGCATTTATGACAAGTTCGCGAATGCTGATAACAGTCGGCTTCCATTATGGACCAGAAATATCCTGCCCGAAGGATTTTCTTTGCCATGGTATGTCCACTGGAATGTGTTCCGAAGTTACCTTCATGTAGCTCTGCCATGATCTTTTCTGCTTCAGTCTTATCCACACAACGCAGTAAGGTTGAATCATGGTTTCGCTTGTACAGAATGCCGTTGCTGAGGAAGAACTTTGCTGCGAACCTTCTCAGAAACTTCTTGTCGTTAACAGATGCACCCTCGGGGTATTCTTGAGCTTCCAAGTACCTCTTCACTTCATGATACCAGGGTTTTTCAATTACCTCCTCAGCCTCAAGATCACAGCAATATGCAGGCTCGTCCAACTTCCAAATGATGACCCGGGGCGCCTCGTTGTCCCATTTGACTTTGAACATTGAAGAAATCGTAGCTAACGCGTCCGCCAACTGATTCTCCTCTCTTGGGAAGTGTTCAAAAGTTATCTCTTCGAAGTGGGGAAGCAATGTCAGCACATACTCCTTGTAAGGAATAAGATTTGGGTGTTTCGTATCCCACTCGCCTTTGACCTGATTGATCACAAGAGAGGAATCTCTGAAGACACTCAGAAACTTGATCCTTAGGTCAATTGCAGCTTGAATACCCATGATACATGCCTCATACTCCGCCATGTTGTTGGGGCAGTTGAAACATAACCGAGCGGTGAGTGGAGTATGAGTGCCTTTGGGGGATATGATCACAGCGCCGATACCATTACCCAAAGCGTTTGAGGCTCCGTCAAAATGCATAGACCATCGGGATCCTTCCTCAGGTCCTTCATCCGGTCCAGGTACTTCGCAATCTGTCACTACCATGATATCCTCGTCTGGAAATTCAAAGTTCAACGACTGGTAATCGTCCATCGGTTGGTGTGCCAAATGGTCTGCCAATACACTTCCTTTGATTGCTTTTTGAGTCGTGTACTGGATGTCATATTCTGTCAAGATCATTTGCCATCTTGCTATTCTTCCGGACAGAGCAGGCTTTTCGAATATGTACTTGATTGGATCCATTTTTGAAATCAGAGAGTAGTGTGAGTCAACATATACTGTCTCAGCCGGCGAGCAGCCCATACCAGAGCGCATCAAGTTTTCTCGAGCAGTGAGTACCGGGTCTCACAGTCGGTAAACTTTTTGCTCAGGTAATAAATGGCGTGCTCTTTTCGGCCAGACTCGTCATGCTGCCCCATCACACACCCCATTGAGTTGTCAAGTACTGTCAAGTATAGTATCAGAGGTCTCCCTTCAACCGGTGGCATAAGAATGGGTGGTTCTTAGAGATACTCTTTGATCTTTTCGAAAGCGGCCTGACATTCATCATTCCAACGTACAACTTGATCTTTCTTCAGTAGCTTGAAGATTGGTTCACAGGTAGCAGTTAGATGCGAGATGAATCGGGCAATGTAGTTCAATCGTCCTAGGAAGCCTCTGACTTCTTTCTCTGTCTTGGGAGTTGGCATCTCTTGTATGGCTTTCACTTTGGCAGGGTCCACTTGAATGCCTTTGTCGCTTACGATGAAGCCTAGCAATTTTCCAGATCTCACCCCAAAGGTGCACTTGTTTGGGTTCAACCTCAGCTTGTACAACTTCAGACGGTCAAACAGCTTCCGTAGGTGGTCAAGGTGTTCCTCCTCAGTTTGGGACCTTGCAATCATATCATCGACATAAACTTCTATTTCATGATGGATCATATCATGAAATAAAGCAACCATGGCACGTTGGTAAGTTGCCCCAGCATTTTTCAATCCAAATGGCATGACCTTGTAGCAAAAGGTGCCCCACTGAGTAACGAAAGTGGTCTTCTCCATATCTTCAGGAGCCATCTTGATCTGATTATAACCGGAGAAGCCGTCCATGAAGGAGAAAACTTTATGCTGAGCAGTATTATCAACCAGAACGTCGATATGAGGCAGAGGGAAATCATCCTTGGGGTTGGCCCTGTTCAAATCCCTGTAATCAACACACATTCAGACCTTACCATCTTTCTTCGGCACTGGAACCACGTTGGCAACCCACTGAGGGTAAGAAGTCACTGCTAGAAACCCGACATCAAATTGTTTCATAACCTCAGCTTTGATTTTCTCGGACATCTCTGGACGCATACGGCGAACCTTTTGTTTTACCGGAGGGCAGTCTTCCTTGGTAGGCAGGTGATGAACCACAATGTCGGCATCCAAATCAGGCATGTCTTCGTAAGACCAAGCAAAGATTTCCATGTAGTCATGCAGCACCTGAATCAACCGTTGTTTCACACAAAACTCTAGATTGGAACCGATCTTGACTTCCTTTCTGTCTGTCTCAGTACCTAGATTTACCGTTTCCACTGGCTCTTCATGTGGCTGAATGGCCCTCTCTTCCTGGAGTAGCAGTCTTGTAAGTTCCCCAGGTACTTCGCAATCATCTTCACCTTCGTCTTCGGCTAAGTTGATCGGATTTTCGAAGTCATAACTGGAAGTAGCAGAGTCGTTACTAGTGAGATCCAGAGTGGATTGGAACCTGTATAAGTGAGTGTGTGTAAATATAGCTGTTTTGCAATATATGATAAAGAACGAAAAGGAGCACAAGATTTGAAATGCAACAAACGTCCAATGTTTTGATTAATGATATATGAAAATGTCATACAAAAGCCCTCACAAATGGAGCCACGGTGCCCCGGGTAGGACACCGAGCTATAAAAGTTTCAACATATTGTTTGTTACAAATTGAAAACAAAAGAGTTCATTACTGAGTGACAAAAGTAATAGGTGTGAAGTCTTTGGCAGTCCAGTTGCTCGGTCCACTGTCGGTTGTTGGGTAGATCCAGCTGTCAAATTCCGATTCCTCTGTGTCGTCCTTAATAGCATTCACTCCTGGATTGGTGATGAACACAGGAGGTCTTCCAACTCTTGCTTTACGAATAGCCCTCTGAGCCTCTGCAGTAAAGCCCAAACCAAACTTGTCGGTCTTTGGAGTGAAGTCAGAAAGTCGGCCCCAGTTTGCGCACTCACCCTTCTCAATCACAGCCCGGGCATCCTTTAAGGAAGCCATATTCAAAGGAGGGTCTTCAATCACAGTTTCAACTGACGCCAGCGTCTGAGGCACCTCTTCGAAGTGCTGGAATGGAGTCTCAATGAATTCCCCATCCATTTCTATGTATCGGAACGAGTTTAAGTGGTTGACCATATACTCTTCTTCCCCTTGAACTGTAACAATCTTTCCTCTAACCAGGTACTTAAGCTTCTGATGCAGTGTGGAGGTCACATCTCCAGCCTTGTGGATCCATGGATGACCCAGCAAACAAGAGTAGGATGGACGGATGTCCATCACATAGAAAGTGGAATCAAAAACTTGAGAACCAACCCTGATTGGGATGTCAACTTCGCCATGTACCATCCTTTTCGAACCGTCGAAGGCTCGGACAACAATGTTACTAGGCTTGAGCTCCAAACCCTCACAATCTAACCCGTCCAAGGCTTTCTTGGGCAATACATTCAATGAAGAACCGGTGTCCACCAACACATGGGCAAGAGTAGTGCCCCTGCATTCGATAGAGACATGTAGGGCGTCATTATGGTTCTTTCCTTTGGCGGTCAGATCAGCGTCAGAGAAGCCCAAACCATTATCGGCAGTCAAGTTGGCCACACAATCAGTAAACTGATTAGCAGACGTTTCTTGTGGCACATGGGCCGTCTTCAGGAAGGATATCAGAGCCTTTGCATGGGCCTCTGAACACAACAGCAGTGATAGCATAGAGATTTTTGATGGGGTGTGCCCCAACTGCTCAACAACATTGAAATCACTTTTCTTGATAATCTTGAGGATCTCCTCCATCTCTTGCTGGGAGGCCTCAACAGCGGTTGTCTTTGGCGCCTCTGTCAGGGCAGGCAAATCAGTAGCAATCCCTTTGCCCCGAGCATTAGAGGACTCGACAGCAGGGGTCGAAACAGGAACTTGATTAGAAAGTGGAACATGCACACTTGCGGGTGTGATGATAAAGGGTTTCTGAATAGCTGGTGGTGCAATATCTGGCGAAAACAACCTACCACTGCGGGTAATCTTGGCAGGCCCGGTGATGTTACTGACACCGGTACTTGTATCAAACTCTTGCTTCACTCCAAGCACTTAAACATCTGCCCCATAGTGCCATGGGACAGCTTTGTCGGATGTATAAGGGAGAGGCCCTGGGACAGTAATGATGATAGGAGCAATCTTCTGAGCGGACATGATTTTGACAGGCTTCTTTGAAGGAGCCTTGGGAGGTTTGTTGAAAATAGTGACAATAGCAACTTCTTCGGCGGGGACAGCAGGAACAACAATCTTCTCGAACAAGATTTCCTTGCTATCCATCAGGCTTTGGATACCTGATTTCAGCAAAGGACAACCAAAAGGAGAAACAGCACATAGAAGGCAATCTTCACCACATCCCGGAAATAAACCGGCTAGCAACAGATTCCTTTTAACAGTCGATAACGGAGTAACAATCTCTTCCACGGAGGCTACATATCGGTCTTCTTCCATGGCATTTACTCCATGTTGGGGCATGGGAGCAGTCACAACATTGGGTCTTTCGGGCGCCTCAAACTGTATTTCCTTAGCATCAATAAGGTCTTGAACCTTATTCCTCAGAGCCCAGCAATCGTCCGTAGTATGCCCGGGGCTATCAGAGTGATAAGCGCAACGGGCGTTGGGGTTGTACTTCGGAGAAGCTGTATTCACCACCTTTGGAGCTTCTTTGACAGTTACTAGATTGGTTGACAATAGTTGCGGGAAAATCTGAGACAGGGTTATACTGAGCCGAGTGTACTGCCTTTTGGGTCTCTCACCCCTTGGTTGGTTGAACTGCTGAGGAGCAGCAACAAGCTTTGAAATTACCAATGCATTGACAGCTTGGCGGCGTTCCGGCTTAACTTGTCTTCTAGGACCATAAACAGCACTAGCTTCCTTCTTGAAAGGCTTCTTCTCAGTACTCGTAGCGGCACCTTTCTGTATCTTGCCTGACTTGATACAAGCTTCTATCCTCTCACCAGTCAAGATCAAATCTGTAAACCCTGCAGAGGAATTACCAATCAGATGGTTAAAGAACGGACCAGACAAGGTTCCTAAGAACATGTCAACAAGTTCACGGTCAGTCAACGGTGGCTGCACCCTGCCAGCCAGGTCTCTCCACTTTTGCGCATATTCCTTGAATCCTTCGCCCGTCCCCAGTGACATACCCTGAAGTTGGGTACGCGTAGGAGCGAGGTCAGAATTCTACTGATATTGTTTATAGAATGCGGTGGCCAAGTCTTCCCAGTTTCGGATACTGGCTCCATCCAGCTGATAGAACCACTCGAGTTGAGCCCCAGAAAGGCTATCTTGAAAGAAATGGATCCAAAGGTTATTGTCTGCAGTGTAAAGTTGGATCTTCCTTACATATGATCTGAGATGCATTTTCGGGTAGGACAGCCCGTCATACCTTACAAAAACTGGCACTTTGAACTTCGGGGGGATCACAATTCCAGCAACTAATCCCAAGTCTTCGAAATCTAAGCCGGGAACTCTCTGCAGCTCCATAGCTGCCAACCTGTCTTCCAAGCCTTTGTACTTATCATCAGCGGGCGGGTATTGTTGATCAGAGTAGTCTTCGTCCTCTTCAGCCTCCTCTTCTTCAACCTCGGATTCGGAAGGTACCGCAGCTGCATTCCCTTTACTGGTTCCCTCTTCAGAAGTAGGGGGAAATTCAAGCACTCTTCTGGCTTCACCCTCAAACCTTCTTCCTAGGGTAGCCACCCCGATTCTCTTCTTCTTCTTTTTCACTTGGTCTTTGTTCCCCAGTAGGGCTTTCAGATCTTCCTGACCCTTAGCCAAGGTCATCAGGAGTTGTTGAAACTGTGCGTTTTGAGACTGCAAGTCCTTGACCGTCTGTTCGAGATCCATCTTACTGAAATAAATAGCAGAAAGATAAGGAAACCTGGTGTGGAGACCTACTTATGCACATGATGAATGGTATGCTTATGTATGCAATGCATTCAAGGATTTAGAACATTCAAAATTGTTGCAAACAAAAAAGAACGCACGTCATATTAATAAGAAGAAATTTGTCAGTACATAAATGCCCCATGGGCCAAATATTACAAAAACTTCTCAAGGTAAAAAGACATTGCGCATCCTCTTTGGTGCGATGTAGGTGATGAGGGTCTCTTCCTCATGGAGTCGGAGGGTAAGCTCTAGAACCTTCTTCTCACTAGCGTAGAAGCTAGCTTCAAAAGTGTTCCGTTCCTCCTTGAGTTGGATCCAACTCTTCTGCATCTCCTCCCATGATGTAGGCATGTCAGGATATAGGATGGTGTAGGGAACCTCCCCTTCCGTAACGGGCTCTTTAATCACAGGGAGAACATGAGGATAAGGCATCATTAGACTCTGGGCTCGGGCTCGTACCCATTTGAGGTAAGGCTCAAGAGGGATGGAGTTCTTGTGCCCCAGTGTCTTGCTGTCAACCTTGTTAGGCATCCTCCAAGCTCTGATGAATCTTTGGCGAAGTCCTTGCGCATCGTTGTCGAAGTCAAAAACTAGGTCAGGAATCAGCATGTCGTGAGGGCCATCTCTCCGTGCATATCCAAATTGTCTCAAGGCTAGACAAGGGTTGTAGGTAATGCCTCCCCTAATGCCAAGTAATGGAACATTAGGGAACTCTCCACAACGATCGACAATGATGACATTTTCTCTGGACCGAGAACACCAATGTACATCAGAGTGAGTAAGGGTCATCAATCGTTGTGACCACCTTAAGCCTTGGTCATTCTTCAAGACAGATTGTGGAAGGTGCAAAATAAACCACCTTGCAAGGAGAGGAGTACAACACATGAGAACACCCCTCTTTCTCATTGTTCGAGTGTAAAATGAGTGAAGAATGTCCCCAAGCAATGTTGGTATTGGATTCCTGGATAAGAAAATCTTGACGGCATTGACATCTACAAGCTGGTCAGGATTTGGGAACAAGACCAACCCATAGATGAGGAGGGCCACAATTTCTTCAAAGGCTTGTAGGTCTAATGAATTCCAACACTCTTGTGCCTTCTCAAACAAGAATTTTGCTAAGAAGCCTTGGACACTGCTTCTAGTTTCCCAATGTCCCTTGATGTCAGATGGCTGTAGATGTAGTGCTCGAGCAACATCTTCAGGCTTTGGTTCCTTTTCCGTACCGTTGAAAGGTAGTTGATTAAGGATAGGAATTCTCAGGAGTTGAGAAAATTTCTCCAAAGTGGGCACCAACTGGTAGTCGGGGAAAGTGAAACAATGGTGAAGAGGGTCAAAGAACTGGAACAGCACCTTCATCATGTCTTCTTCAATGTTGGTGTTGACTAGGCTGAGCAGTCTACCATGTCTTTCACTAAAGGGATAGCTTTCCGGAATTCTTGATGTGAGCTCCTTGAGTTGAGGAGGGATTCTCACAAGGTTGACTTGGATAGTTTTCCTGCGAGGAATTTCCATGACCTACAAAACAAGAACAAAGATGAAGACTTAAACCCTTGAAATGGTTAGTGAATGCATATGATGTTTTATGATGTTCATGATGTATGCACAAAACATATGTACAAGCAATTCACACCAAACCCTAGTTTCAGGCTTGCATGGGGTTTCATAGGTAAGTACCCTCTTGAGTGTAGTTGGCTTAAAAACCTGTCCTATAAATAGTAACCGGGTTCTAAGGAGCTCAATATCACTGTATTGTTTTCATTGTTCATTGTTTTGGTTTAGCCACTTAACTAGCGACCAAAACATTACAAGAAAACAACCCTCAATGAGTGTAGTATCGAGTATCTACCAACTTCGGACTGCACCAAAGCCGGTCATCTCACTACCCCTAATGAAAGGCCAAGATGGTCAAGTAAGGTTCTAGGTCATTAGTGCTTAGTGACATCACTCAGCGGCCCCGTACTCTCCTTGATTGAACTCAAGGGTTACCGGTACTCACAAATATGTCGCACTAATATAGTTATTGCTTCAACCGTGTTGGTATACCCCGCACAGTTTCCACAACGTATTGCTATCTATGAATGTTTCCCCAAATCCGGGTGTAGGATTGCAAACCCAAACAAGAGAGCCAAGATGTAAAGCAATCAAAACAAACAATTAGTCATGCAAGAGGGTGATCTAATCCCTAAGGTTACTCCACTTTAAAGTTCTTCCCAGCAGAGTCGCCAGTTTTGTGATGCGGTGGGAGAACTGACTTGAGGTTTTGCGTTTGTTTTCGCAAATGTTTCGGTTGACCAAGAGTCGCCACCGACTTTTTATTTTATCCTAAGGAAAGGTTAAAAAGCACAGTAAAAACCTTTGAGATGTTTTCTTGGGTTCGGGGAGTAGATTATAGAAAGGGAAAGTATTAGCACCCTTTCTATCCATGGTTATCCATGGGCTCTTAGTTACTTGCTTAGATCAACTTGCCTTGATTTTCAATTGTTTGAAACGGTGCTTTGTGTGTGGGTTTTGAAAATGTTTTGAAAAGAGGCCAATGGTGGCAACCTTTGTAATGATCCATGTTGGGATGTATACAAAGGTGTTTGTCTTTTGAAAAGTTTTCAAAGTTTTTGAAAGTTGTTTTGAAAGTGTGTTGTGATGTGTGGTTTTGAAAAATAGGTAAGTGTTTTTGTTTTGCAAGTTGGCAAGTAACTAAGAGTTTGTCTACCCCTAAATTTCTCAAAGATCTTTCCTATGTTTTTAACCCTTTTAACAATTTTGTTCCACCATTGTATTTGGTGGACAATCTTGTGTTAGGATGTGAACGGGACGGGCGTGGGTCATCGTTTAGACCATGATTGCAATGGTGCCAAGTATCTTTGGGAAATTTTTCCTTTAAGGGACTTAATCATTTTTAGGCAACTTTTGAAAGCGTCATCGAGGGACTATGATCATTTGAATTTGTTTTGTTTTGCCAAAGATACCTAACATGCAACATGGCCCATTATTGAAGGCAACAAGTGGAGTACCCTAGAGGTGCAAGTGTGACTAGTGTTGTCCATTTTCATGCTTTTATCTTGGAATTAGGTCAAGCTATTTGTTTTGGTTGATTTTTGCATACAAACCCTAAGTCTATCATGGCATATTTAGAAAGCTTTTAAATGCGAAATTTAAAGTCCTAAACTATTACAACATAATTATGGGATGGGGGGTACAAATGTTCAAATGGGGATATTTTAGCAAGAAATTAAAACTAAACTATTACATCCAAATTGAATTATACAAATTATTTAATTGCACAACAATTTAAATAAAATAAAATAAATATGCAAGATGCAAAAATGATTTTCATATGTATGTAAAAAAGTATTTTTTCAAGTATTTAATAAAAAATAAAAAAGAATTAATTTTTTGGTATTTTTTCATGTATTTAGGGCAAAACCCTAATTTTGCTAAATAAATGTATTTATTATATAATATATGCAATATTTATCAATTATGTACAAAAAGTAAATAAAAGAAGATATATTGTAAAAAAAGTATTTTTGAAGTCAAAATATTAATAAAAATAAAATGTATTATTTTTTATGTTTCCCCTAAATATACTAATAAATATATAAGTATTTACATTATTTATTAAATATATATTATATGTACAAAAATAAAATATTTAATATTTACAAAAAAATATATTTTATGTAAAATGTTTTCAAAGGTAAAATAAAATAAAAAATCAGAAAATAAAAAGTGTTTATATTATTTTTTGGTTATTTTAAATAAAAGTATATAAATGTTAATTTATGTACAAAACTAAATAAAGCCAAATAAATATTAAAAAAATGCGAAAAATATGGGAAAAATAATTTTAATATTTTTTCATGCTTAAATAAAAATATTGAACCAAAATCAAAAGGAAAAAATTAAAAATGATAAATAAAACTCAAAATGGGCCAGGGGGTGCATGTGAAATGCAATGGTGTGGAAAGGAAAAACATTTCAGGCCCAGCCCAAGGACTCTGTCTTCTTCAACCTCCAGCATCCTTGAACAAAACACGCGTTTCTGCTATCTCATGATTCTTGGACTTTTAGCACAAACTCACAACATGAAAAATGTCAAGCATCAAGCCACTATTCCATACATATAAAAAACTTAACTTAACTCTCAGAAATGAGAGAGAATTTCTCCATCCCTAATTCTTAACCTAAGTTTTTGTCAATGTTCAGGTCTTAAATTCTCTCAGCACATGTAATATAAATGGAAAGTGAAGATATGTATAGCTTCAGGGGCATGAGTAGAACATTTTTCATTCATAAACTTAAAGCTAACTCTTCCTAGATTGAGAGATAGAAGTCCATGAACTTACCTGTTCAGCTTGGATCGTGTCTGGCAATGGAGGCACTTTCAAGGCAAGGTGAGGATTGGTACAGCTTGCTTGAAGTCTAGGGATGCTATTCCAACCTTTAGCTTGCTTTGAAACCAAGTGAATCAAGCTATGGCAATCAACCTGCAAAACAGAAAAAATGAAAATGGTGAAGTTGGTTAGAGGTGTTACAGGTCGTGTCCAATGCTTGGGATAGCTTGTATATGTGGTATAGAGTGTGTATGAACTGGTTTTAGCAAGAATGCACGAGTGGATTGAGTTGTGGAAGTCCAACTGCAGAGGTGACTCTGTTTTCTGCAGTAGGATGGTGTTTTGAGGTTTGATGAAGTTTGGAAGGTGTTTTGCTCGTGCCTTAGCTTAGGTTTGATGTTTGAAAGGTGTACAACAAGTTTGTCTTAGCTTGTGTTGGCAGAAATGTGAGATGTCTATCCATATGCCAAGTTTCTTCCAACTTAAGCAACAAAATGTCAACTTGGTTTCTAGACTTGTGCAGGCCCCTCAAATGTGCTGCAACCATCCCTCTTGATCAGTGTGATATGCTTCTGAACTTTTTCCAAACAGATTTGCCTTGTACTTCTTGATTTGCAAATTTGACATAAAGTTCAACTTTTCAAAAATGGATATATTGCTTTTTCTAATTATGGCTCAATCTTGTATGCAATGTTTAAACACATAAGATAATGCTTGAACACAAGGGGTTTGCATTAAATTATTGAGTGTGGATGAGATAAAGGACCTGTAATCTATCTTAGAGCATGCTGAGTTCAAAAATGCAAAGTTATGGACATGTAAATTGGCCATGAACAAAGTGAGTTTTGCTTATATTGCCTAATTCGATTCTCCCTAACCACAAGGTTGTTTGATGAGTTCTTGGAAATTTTGGAAAGCTTGGAATGTGTACTACAATCCATCTTTGTAATGCAAGTTGAAATTCCAAGTGGAAGCATGTTAAAAGTAGCCATGAATTTAGGAAAAAATCCTGCCTAAAATAGACAAAAAAATTTCTAAGTTAAGAATGTTTTGCACCTTTATTCCAAAAATCATAACTTGAGCTACAAGCTTCTTTTGAGGAAACTTTGTGAATCAAAGTTGTAGATTTTGAAATGAACTATAACTTTCATGTTTTGACTTTTGTTTGAATCCAAATGCACCTTGATGAAAAAATGGGACAAAGTTAGGAAAAAATTAGGGATTTTCATAACTTAGAAAAATTTTAAGTTATGAAAATTCTTCATTTCAAACCCTAATTTGTGATTTTTGATTTCTTGATGAACAAGTTTCATGTTTTGACATGTTTGGATGAAAAATGAATCTTGACACTTGATTTTGACCAAAAAGTCAAAGTTTGACTTTTCAGTATACAGTCAAAAATTGATCAATTGACTGGAAAATTCATCTGTCAATCTTGTGCATTTGGGATCTTTTGAACTTGTTGAACATGTCAAGACAATTCCATTGAGTCCTTGAGTTCTCATGTGAGCTTGAATTGCCATTGGTTAGGTCAAACAGTCAAAAATTGCCTTTGTGCAGTCAAAACCCTAAAAATGACCATTTTGCCCTTTTGGTGATCTGATCAAATTTCTTGTGGATTTGTGATCCAAACTTGATCAAATGGTTTATATGAGTTAAATATGTTGATGTGGGTCAAATTTCATGAGGTTTGATTGTCAATTGGCCACAGTTGACTTTTTCCCCAATACAGCTGATTTCTAGGTTAACTGTCCAATTGACTGGGCAAAGATTGGAATCAAGACTTGAAACTTGGTATGGATAAACTTGGGAGTCCAACATGAAGCATGAAAGTCACTTTAGGAATTTTAGGTCAAAACATCTTTGTGCAAACACATACCCTAATTTGGGTCAATAGTGCAAGGAGAAGTCTTGAGCTGAGGAAACCCTAGCTGGATCTTGAGCTCCAAGGGTCTTGTGATGAGAAAATGTTGAGGAAATGGGAGGGCAAATTTTGGGGTACAACAGTTACCATCATTGACCGCTGTGGAGAATTTTCTATTGTCCCTCTCCTAGGCATTAGGGGAGGAATCACTTATAATCCTTGTTTGGCATTGCGATAGTTTGGCTACACTAGGAGGGATGGTCCTTATGATACACTTGTCCAAGGAATCGTATTCGACTAAGAGAGTGACGTTCAGGGCTATCGCCAGAGGTTCATAAGAGCTTGGGGCATGGGGAACAAAGTTGATAGCAAAACACTAGGGCATAAGAACTCCATCCTTTGAAGCCTTATCTTAAGTGGGTACGAGCTCGTGCTCAAAGTCTCAGGATTCGTTATGAGGCTGCTCTACCCATCATCATGGAGCCCATTGTTGAGGGAGATACTCCTGGATTTTTGGGATTTTTGAGAAGGCTCGTCATTTTTGGGATACTCTGGATTTACAAGATTTTGAGGAAGTGTTGGCCCTTCTCATCTATGGGATGGTACTATTCCCTAATCTGGACCAACTCATATATGTGAATATGGTCATGGTTTTTCTTTCTCATAATTTGGTTCCCACTTTACTTGGAGACATCCTACACTCTCTACATACACGCACTGTAAAGAGAAGAGGGACCCTGTTTTGTTGCACTCCTCTGTTGGATATGTGGTTTATTTTGCACCTACCTAGATCTGTGTTGAAGAATGAGCAGGGCTTGATATAGTCTAATAGGTTGATGTCCCTCACACATTCCGACATTCATTGGTGTCCTTGATCCTTGGGGAATGTTACCATCATTGACCGCTGTGGAGAATTCCCTAATGTCCCTCTCCTAGGCATTAGAGGAGGAATCACTTATAATCCTTGTTTGGCATTGCAAAAGTTTTGCTATGCTAGGAGGGATGGTCCTCATGATACATTTGTCAAAGGAATCGTATTCTACTATGAGAGTGATGTTCAGGGCTATCGCCAGAGGTTCATAAGAGCTTGGGGCATGGTGAACAAAGTTGATAGCAAAACACTGGGGCATAAGAACTCCATTCCTTTGGAGCCTTATCTTAAGTGGGTACGAGCCTGTGCTCAAAGTCTCAGGATGCCTTATGAGGCCGCTCTACCCATCATCATGGAGCCCGTTGTTGAGGGAGACACTCCTTACCTTGTTCTTCATCCTGACATGCCAACTAATTTCGAGGAGTTACAAAAGTCCTGGATTAACCTCAAAGAGGAACGAGATACCTTTGAAACCCAATTCTATTCCAACGAGAAGTAGGTTTTAGAGCTCACCAGGCTACTTCATGAAGAAAGGAGTATAAAGGCCTACATTGCACCAAATAGGATGCGCCCGTGGGAAGCTTGACCCCTTTTTGCTTTGTTATTACCTTTGTAAGCCCAAGAGGCATCATTTTAACAACTTAAACTTCTTAATGCAATTAACGTTTGTTTTTCCTTTGGCTAAGCAAATTTAAGCCTTAGAAATCCTTGAAAACATTGAATACATATACCATACATATCATTGCATAAACAGGTTTTAGGACATGTTTCTTATCTTCCTCGCTGTTTATTTCAGCAATGGATCTTGAACAAACAATCAAGGTACTTCAGGCACAGAATGCCCAATTCCAAGAAATGTTCCCGAATTTGGCTAAGCGATAAGAAGATTTGAAAGCTCTGATTCTCAAGGACAAGAAGAAGAAAAAGAGGCCAATGGGTGTTCTGAATTTGGGAAGAAGGTTTAAAGTACCAGTGAAACCCTTTTTAGAGCTTGCAACTCCGTCAAGAGAGAGAGAGACAATCAGGATGGAGAGCCAAGAGAAGAAGACCACAACACAAAGGAGTCTAAAGAGGATGAGCCTGACTATTCTGAGGAGCAGTACCCTCCTACTGACGATAAATACAAACATCTAGAGGATCGGCTCAATGCCATGGAGATTCAAAAGGTACCCGGGTTGGACTTTTAAGAGCTACGACTGGTCTCAGGGGTGGTCATCCTGCGGAATTTCAAGGTCCTTACATTTGCTAAGTACGACGGTGTCTCCTGCCCTAAGCTACATTTAAGGTCGTATGTCGGGAAAATTAAACCCCACACTACGGATAGGGATTTGTGGGTACAGTTCTTCCAGGAAAGTTTGATATGAACTCATCTGGAATGGTTCTATCAACTAGAAAGAACCAATGTGCATAATTGGGAAGATCTGGTTGCTACTTTCTATAAGCAGTACCAATATAATGTTGACCTCGCCCCGAATCGTACATAGTTGTAAAGCATGTCTATGGGTTTCGGTGAGGGCTTTAAGGACTATACCCAAAAATGGAGAGACCTTGCAGGAAGAGTCCAGCCTCCGTTGTTTGATAGGGAGTTGGTGGACATGTTCTTGGGCACATTATCCGGGCCATTCTTTAACCACCTGATTGGAAGTCCTTCTGTTGGGTTTACTGAGCTGATCTTGACAGGAGAAAGAGTGGAAGCTGGTATTAAAAGTGGTAAGATACAGAGGGATGCATCCTCCAGCACTGCAAAGAAACAATTCACGGGGAAGAAGGAGGTCAGTGCTACTTATGGCCAATGAAATCTTAACTAAATAGAGTGTCGTCCAACAGTAAGGGCTGTTATGATTTCCAATTCTGCATCAAACTGGCAATAGAATAATTAGTCCAGAACAGATAAGCCAAGGAGACAGCTTACCCGGATCAACATGACCTTATCTCAGGTTTTACCACACCTGCTGAAATCCAATTTGGTTACCCTGAAAGAGGTTCCCAAGAATCCAAACACTACATCTCCTTACTACAATGCAAATTCTCGGTGTGCTTACCATTCTGAAAGTACAGGCCATGATACCAACGACTATTGGGCTTTGAAGAACAGGGTGCAGGATTTGATTGAAGCAAAGGAGATTGAATCTGATGCTCTTGAGACCCCTGATGTTATAATTGTACCTACGCCCAAGCACGGTCGCGGTGTCAATGCTATTGACGATTAGATGTTTGTTGCTTCTGTGGATGAAGAGACTACTCTATTCCTGACTATTAAGAAGAATCTCTTACAGACCGGTTTATTTCCGGGTTGTAACGAAGGTTACCACTTATGTTTGTCCTTACCTAATGGTTTCCATTTGTTGAAGGAGGGTGTTCAGTGCCTGATGGATAATAAAGAAATCATGTTTGAGAAGACTCCAGTTACAAGTACTCTGTGTGAAGATGTTTCTATCATTACCATTTCCGCCAATCCTCCCAAGGTCTCCTCCAAAAGACCTGTTAGGATTAAATTTGTTCAAAAAGTTGCTCCATTGATAATTACTTTCCCTGGACCTATACCATATTCCTCGGATAAAGTTGTTCCATGGAACTATGGGGATGAAGTCTATTACCATGGCGTCAAGCAAGATTTATTGATTGTTAAAGATGAAGATAACAAGAAGCGGAAGAGTTTTCTCTCCCGAGATCTCTCCTCCTAAAACTGTTGCTACTCCTGTGATCATCTCAGCTGCTGCTCCTATTAATACTCCCAATACTACTCCTGTGATTGTTCCCACGTTTATTCCTGTTAATATTCCCATTACTACTCCTATTGTTACCCCTGCTACAGAGTCGGCCGAGACTCGGGCCAAAGAGATATTGGTTGAGCCTGTCCAGACGAAGGTGCACCCAGAAGTCATCCCAGAATCCTCTAAGAAAGAGATGGAGGAAATTTTAAAGATCATTAAAAAGAGTGACTACAATGTGGTTGAACAACTGGGGTAAACCCCTTCTAAGATCTCAATGTTGGCCCTGTTATTATGCTCTGAAGCCCATGCCAAGGCTTTAGTGAAATTCCTCAAGACTGCTCATGTGCCACAAGAAACCTCCGTTGATCAATTTGAAGACTGTGTGGCCAGTTTGACTGTTGATAATGGGCTAGGTTTCTTTGATGGTGATCTGACTCCCAGAGGAAGGAAACCTAATGATGCCCTGGACGTCTCTATCGAGTGCAGGGGCACTACTTTGGCCCATGTTCTAGTGGATACAGGCTCATCACTGAATGTTCTGCCCTAGAAGGCCCTTGACATGTTAGATTGCGAAGGATTGACTCTGAAGCCTAGTAACATTATGGTGAGAGCCTTTGACGGTTCTAAAAGAATGGTGCATGGGAAGCTGGACATCCATTTCAAAGTGGGCACTCAGACTTTTAATTTAACTTTCTATATGTTGTACCCCAAAATTTTCCCTCTCATTTTACTCAACATATGCCCATTGAGATCCTCAATTTGCTCAAGGTTGCCCAAGAGTTGACCAGACAAACTCTCTCCTAAGGCAATGTATCTCAAACTAGGGTTTACATTTTCATCAAGATGGGTGAACTCAAAAGACTTCATATGATCTCCATGGTCCTAATATGTTCTCAAGACCCACGATGTCAAATTTCAAGCCTTGCACAAGAAGTTTGCTCAGTCAACTGCTCAGATGCTTTAGAATCGACTGTATTAGGTCAAAAGTAAATTGTGGCCCACATAGAGTCAAACTTCAATATTTTTGGTCAACATCAAAATTTTGAAGTTATATCCATCATTTGATCAAGGGTTGATCATTATTACTCAAGGAATGCCCCAAATTCATCAAAACCCAAATGTTGCTAAATTAGGGTTTCTTAGGAAAAGTCAACCAAACTTTGACCAAGCATAACTTCCTCATACATTATTATAAATTTTCCATCCAAGGCTCATTTTTAAGAGGATGCAATTACCTACAATTCATCTTCATCCCTAAAGTTAAAAATATGCACTCACAAAAAGATATGAATTTCCACATTATAGGTCCTTTTGAAAAGTCAATAAAAACACTTGTTGGGTCAAAGCTTCTTACATGAACATGGAAGACCCAATTGAGATGAGACCAAAAGGGTTGTTTAGGGGACAACCTAAGATTTCTAAAAAGTCAAAGAACACCTCTCTAGGGTTAAAATTGGAAGAGATATGCCTTATCAAAGTTGACTATTTTTGCAAAATTGCAAAAAGTCAGATGTGCTCAAAAATGCATTTTTTGCCAAATGGGCCTAAGTTTTTATTCTTGCACCTCACTCATAACATGGTCCACGACCCAAATATTCACCCATACATTATTTGCTTCATTATTAATTTTATTTTTATTTTTTATTAATTAAAAATAGAATTAAATCAAATAAATGACAAATAATAGTAAAGATTTGTTTTGATCTAATTTTTGGACAGAATCACAAGCTAATTATGCTGGCATATCATGATCAAATCGAATCAAGGTTGATTGGCACAAGAATGACATGATTAGGCCTAATTTGGAAACAAATCATACAAAGGAAAAATCATATTCAATCTTCAAAAACTTCAAAGATGCCAGTTGTTTGTATAACCCTAATTCACTTAGGGATATATAATGAACAAGACCAAGCACAAAAAGAAGGGATAGAAGTCGTGAAGAACACTAGAACAAACTCAAAAATTTTGGCAAAAAGTGGTGATCTGATCTCTACACTAGAGGACGATTCAAGGCCTTCCAACATTCCCAATCATATACTGGAGCATCTCTGAAGTTAACAGGATTAGTAGCAGGCACTCTCGCACCCAGAATCACTCCCTAGACCTCATATGATTTGCTTGCTTTTTCAAAAATGATTACATCCATTCTTGCATCATTAGCATAATTTAATGATATATTTGTGATCATTGATGTATTTCTAACATGTCTAGATCGTTTAATTGAATTTTTGAGGCTTGTTTGTGTGACTGCCATGGCTAGGGTTTGAAGTCACGTTTTGGGGCTTATTGATACAGGTGAAATTGGCCTACACAAAGGGTACCATCATACTCGTGAGGTCGAAACCAATTGATTGATGTAGCCATAATTTATTTATCATGCTTGTGTTGGATTTTTGAGATTTACAGGGTTTTAGTAACAGATGTTGTCCGTAGGTATCAGTCACCTACCTAAAAAGACGGACATAAGGAAGGAGACGATGATTTGTCATCACCCCATTGGTTCGCTTGAATTCTGCATGCTTTTCCAGCTAACCACTATGTTTTACATATTATGTTATGTTATTGTTATATTAAGAAATAGAACTGGTAGCACGGATGGTAGGGCGCGTTGGTGTTGAGTGTAAGGACCTGGGTTCAATCCCAAGTCCCAGCAAGTTTTCATTATTTTCTTAATTCTCACCTGCAGATCCAGTGTTCCATAACCCCACGCGTCTATCATGCGCCTTATTAATCCAACCAATGGATCACCATCTATCCAGATCCAACGCCCCAGACAAGGAGGGACCATGGTGCACCATCAGAAGGGCGCAACATTGAACCTCACGCGTTAGATGGGCTAGGCTACGTGGGCCTGGAGGCAATTCCTCATGGCACCCCCTCCAATTGCTTAAACAAGCCCTTTTCTCATCTTTTGATTTTAATTATTTTTTTAATTATTTTTCTAACCATTTTCTTTTTTTAAAAAAATAACATCAAATTATTCCTTTTTATTATTAAATCATGAAATCACAAAAAATACCAAAAATCATTTTTTCATAAAATATTTATTTTCTTTGATTAATTAATTTGATTCAAAATTAGGGCAATTAAATCTTATTTTTTGTAAATTAAAATCAATTAGGGTTTGATTTTGTATATAATTAATCTTTCTTCCAAAAATAACTTAAATATTTTTCTCAATTAGATTTTTAGGTTTTATAATTATCCCCGCATCTAATTTGTCGCACGCATTTTAATTACTTTTTTTTTATTATTTTTGTAACTGTTTCGAGTTTGTAATAGCTTTAATTAGGTTTTAATTCCACCTTTTATTTAACAGTCTAAATAATTATGTATCTGCGAAAGCCATGTAATAGCTAGAACTTTAAGCTTTCCGCATTTTAATTTCCACAATTATAAAATGTTAGATGTATGCTAATAGGATTGTATGGAAAGAATACTTGAAAATTCAAACGGTAGAAAACCCTAAATGTGCAAAGACAAATTAACTGAAAAAATTACACTCGCACATGCTCACTCCTAGGGTTTACTCCACTTTGGTCGCCTTCGGTTAAATGTTCATGAAGTATAGGGTTTGTTAGTGGTTGTCCTCTAGCCCCGAAAGATCTCAAATGACCCACTCGGATGTTTCCTCGAAAAAAGATCTTTAAGGCTATAGGATGAATACTAACACCTCCTAACATTGCTTTTGTGATCGTATCTGTCCCTTCAAATGTCCCTTAAAACTCCAACGACGGTTCTACCTATTCCTTAATAATGGGATAGCGTTGTCTAAAGGAAAACGAATAGTCTTTTTCGATTAGGTAGAAAACTTTTAAGTACTTGCTCAATCAATCAAACTTTTTTTCACACAAACACTTTTTTAAAACAATTTTCAAAACAACTTCGTCACACCCTTGAGGACTGATACAAGGGTTATCATGAAGTAAATTTTTTTTCAAAACAAGCACACACACAAGCAATTTTAAAAGGAGAAAGTACCTAAGAGCTCATGGAAAACAATGGATAGAAAGGGTGCTAACACCTTCCCTTTCTATAATATACCCCCGTACTCAGAAATATTCTCGAAAAAGGTTTTTACTGTTCTTTTTCCTTTTCCTTAGTTGGATGAAATAAAAGTCGGCGGAGACTCTTGCTTACCGCGACATTTTGCGAACATAAAACGCAAACTAGAATTAACAGTTGGTTTTGCCACCGTATCACAGAACTGGCGACTCTGCTGGGGAAAATAATAAAGTGGGGTATACCTTAGGATCTAGGTCATTTTAAAAATTGCTTTCTTGTTTGTTTTCTTTATTCTTAAAGGGTTTTGCTTGGGTTACTATAGATTCTACACCCGGATCTAGGGGAACTTATTAGGTAAACAACAATAGATCGTGGAGACTGTATGGCGTAGATCGATATGGTTTAAGAGATGGTTGTGTTGGTGTGGCACTTTGGTTATTACCGGTATCCTTCATAGGGAAACTAGGAGAATACGGGGCCGCCGCGTGGTGTCGTGAAGCACTAACGGACCTTAGAACTTTAGTTGAACAAACTTGGCCATTATAAAGTAGTGAGATTGACGGCCTCGGTATGGAGCTCAGGATTGGTTGATACTCGATGTTACACTCATTGAGATCAGACTTTCGGGATATTTCGCCGGCAAGAAAAGATTGCTTGAGCTGAGACAATGCCCGATAAAGGATGGTCAATGATATTGAGAATATTTAGAACCCGGTTACTTTTTAAGAAAGGTTTGAAACCAACTAAACTTCAAGAGGGTATGATATTTAACCTCATGCAAGCCTTAAACCTAAGATCTTGGTGTGATTTGTTTGTGTTTGCTATACCTGTGATTTATCATGACATCATGCATCATAACATAGCATCCATTCTTATTGCACTAACCATTTCAAGGACCAAGGGAATTTATCTTTTTTCTATTTTGAATATCATGGCTTTCGTTCGTAGAAACACTATCTGAATCAGCTTTGTGAAGATACCTTCCCAACTCAAAGAGCTAGTATTAGTGGTTTCTGAAACTTCTGCGTTCACCGAGAGACATGGTCGACTTCTCAACCTGGTTACTTCAAACTTTGATGAAAAGATGATGAGTGTACTCTGTAACACCCCTTCTAATAAACCCCGAATTAAAAGATATAATTAAAATCAGAGAAAATAAAATTTGCACGGAAGGAGTGTCACAACATCAGTTCACATATTCAAGAAAAACGGACATGACATATTCGTCACTTTAATCATTTAATCACATAATACATTCATGGCATATACTTTCTTTTTTCGTGCAAACGCAACGGAATCATAATAACTTCATCTCCAAAGGAGGAATCAAAATATAAAATTCAAGGCATTAAGCCATACAGTTCATACACCAAACATGTTATCAAGTCATAATACACATACATCAATATATAATCAAAACAATGGATTATATACAAGTATAATCCATCTACAAAATATACGAGTTCGAATGCGGACCCTAACCCCCAAGTGTTACAACCAGAGCATCGACTCGATAAACCAAAATAAAACGGATTACAAGTCTAAGTCGTCCGCTAACCCGTGCGCCTCGCACTATCGTCTTTGGTACCTGAGCGATACCATATCAAACATCATTTCAACAGAAGGGTAAGAATTCCAACAAATATAAAGTATGTAATTAAAGCAATTGAAAGCACTAAATAAATAGGAATTATTACACTTTTCCAATTCAAGAGTAAACTACAAAAGTATGGTTATTCAATCCATTTCACATAATCATCACATCAAAGGAATCAAACACAATTACTTCCAATTATCAAATAGCACACAAAGCATATTATTCAACAAAACATCAACTCAACAAAATGTGTACGTGCGACTCGATACTACGACACGACTCATGCATGTGGTACCAATCATCCATTATCCTTCAGACTTGCCGATGTCTATCCCTCAGACGGATAATCACAAAGCCCGTTCCCTAAGCTTTCAAACCCCCACTCTGAGTTTGGGACGAGCCACTAGCCTCCACGACACTAACAGACATCGCCTCTTGACACGATTTATGATGCGGTTTGCAATTCAACAACAACAATTATGCAAATCAAGACATCCCTCTATCTTAATTACAAGCATACATCACCATAATTTAACCCTACGAATTAATTCCACAACATTGCACAATAAACATCATTTAATCATTTCAACATTTATCACACAACAACATAACATTTATAAACCGAACATGTTATTTCCGGAATCGACATTTCACAACACATTTTAAATCTACAACACATCTACAATTTAATTAATCTCCGATCGAATCCAAAATATCGAGTTTTATCGGTAAACCGTAACCGGTTATATAATTAATCACACTGTTAATTATAATATATATTAATATATTAATTAATCTATTGAAATTCTACTAAATATGGAGGGCTGATTTTGTCTTCACACCGACAAAACTAATAACACAGTCAAAAGACAATAGAAAACACGGTTTCAATTTCCAACGTTCATCATCACATCCAATACAACTATGAACATCAATTATATATTCTAACAAAACAACCTTTCTATTAATTTTAATAAAATCAACTTGTATGTTTATAGATCTATACTAAATAAACAAATCTCCATTACTTTTTTTTTGTCATCATCTAGATTACACATATGTATGTCAAACAAACAACCTTGCCTACTTTCTTTGTGTTTTATCTTTAATCAAAATAATTTATTATTTATATATATATATATATATATATATATATATATATATATATATATATATATATATATATATATATATATATATATATATATATATATATATATATATATATATATATATATATATATATATATATATATATATATATATATATATATATATATATATATATATATATATATATATATATATATATATATATATATATATATATATATATATATATATATATATATATATATATATATATATATATATATATATATATATATATATATTCAATTACACTAAAGTTACTAAAATTATCAAATAATAATACCTCTAGATTATTTCCTCCGTATAGTCACTATTTTTTTTTTGTGGTATAGTTAATATAATGAACCACCAAGTGCAATGTTCAGTATAGAGATATATTGCTAAAATCCATTAAAAGAGTGGAGATTCCAAAAGAAGGGGAATGGTTCCTCTTGGTGGTGGTTCCCATATCCCAGAACAACAACAACAAGAACAGAACATATATTTTTACAGGAACGTTTATCTCACACAAAACCTAATTTCCTAAATTAATTTCCTAATAAAATGTTATAAATAACATACAAGATATTTAGAGGAAGTCTAACCCTTACCGATTATCCTCCGGAACGAGCTAACCGTTCAATTTTCCAGAAATTTCTCCTCTCCTCTTCAACCATATTTTCCTCTTTTTCTCTTCTTCTTCTCTTCTCTCTTCTCTATATTTCCAACTTTCTGATTTTTTTTTCTATCTTCTAACTAACCCACTACTCCTAATATACTACTTTATTATATAATATATAAAACTAACTTATTTCTTTTATATAAACAAACTAGCAGTATTACTTTAATTACTAAACTAACTTATATATATAACATTAACACATAGCATAAGTTAACTTAACTTATATATAATAAAACTAATATTTTATTAAATTAATTTAATATAATTAAATAACATTAACTTATTAATTTATAATAAATCAATTAATACTAATATAAATTCATTCTCACAAATAAATCAAATAATACATATAATAAAATATTTACACACTAAATATAATATTATCGTATCAAAATAGTTATTTTCCGGTAGAACAAATAAACCTAATTAATCACATATCGGACCAAATTACCGACTAAATAATTATTATTTTATTCAAAATAAACATCAACTGATCATTTTTAGAAAATAATAATATAAATAATATTAATTAAAACAGGGTGTTACAATCCTCCCCCACTTAAAAGATTTTCGGCCTCGAAAATTACCTCTAAACGAACAACTCGGGATATGAATCCCGCATCCGGGTTTCAAGCTCCCAAGTTATGTTTCCATTAGCCGCACCACCCCACACCACCTTAACCAAAGAAATATCTTTTCCTCTAAGTTTCTTTACTTTCGGATCTTCAATTCTTGTCGGCAAGGTCTCAACGGTTAAGTCTTCTCTAACTTCCACATCATCCACTTGCACCACATGTGACGGATCCGCAATATACTTTCGCAATTGCGACACATGAAACACATCATGTAAATTGGAAAGTGATGGTGGTAATGAAATCCTATACGCCACATTACCAATCCTTTCCGAAATTTGATACGGACCAATAAACCGAGGTGTCAACTTCCGCGATTTAAGAGCCCGACCAACACCCGTCGTAGGATTCACTCTCAAAAACACATGGTCATCCTTCTTGAACTCAAGAGGATTCCTCCTCTTATCATGGTAGCTCTTTTGGCGACTTTGTGAAATTTGCATCTTCTCTCTAATCAACTTAATCTTATCAGTAGTTTGTTGCACAATTTCCGGTCCAACCACCACACTTTCTCCCGACTCGTACCAACATAAAGGTGTTCGACAACGCCTTCCATACAACGCTTCAAAAGGAGCCATACCTATGCTAGAATGAAAATTGTTGTTATAGGTAAACTCAATCAAAGGCAAGTAACTTTCCCAAGAACCTCCTTGTTCTAACACACAAGCACGCAAAAGATCTTCGAGTGATTGAATGGTTCTCTCCGTTTGACCATCCGTCTGTGGATGATAAGCGGAACTCAAACGTAACTTAGTACCCAAAGCTCGTTGCAAACCTTCCCAAAATCTAGATGTGAACCGCGGTTCTCTATCCGAAACAATGCACGTCGGAATACCATGCAAACATACAATCCGCTCCACATATAACTTCACAAGCTTCTCCATCGAGTAATCCATTCTAATTGGAATAAAGTGAGCAGATTTTGTCAATCTATCCACTATAACCCAAATAGCCTCATAGTTACTCGGGGTCCTCGGCAAACCCGAAACAAAATCCATCAAGATACTGTCCCACTTCCATTCCGGTATAGACAGAGGTTGTAACAAACCGGAAGGCTTTTGATGCTCTATCTTGGACTTTTGCCATACCAAACACGAATACACAAATTCCGCAATTTCCTTTTTCATACTCGGCCACCAAAATAACTTTCTCAAATATTGATACATCTTTGTGGCACCGGGATGAATGCTCAACCCACTTCGGTGTCCTTCCTCAAGGATCCTCTTTTTCACATCACTCATATCGGGAACACAAACTCTATCACGCCGTTCTCATCAATTCTAAACTCTCCTCCTTGACCTTGGTTAACTAAAGTCAATTTGTCAACCAAAACCAAGTCCTCTTTTTGTCCTTCTCTTATCTCATCCAATATTCCACTTGTAATCTTCAACATACCAAGTTTCACACCAAAGTAAGTTTCTTCACAAACCAAACTCAAGTCGCGAAACTGTTCAAGTAATTCCCACTCTTTAACCATTAGCATAGACATATGCAATGATTTTCTACTCAACGCATCGGCAACCACGTTCGCCTTTCCAGGATGGTAATTCAAACTAAAATCATAATCTTTCAAGAACTCTAACCATATCCTCTGCCTCATATTCAACTCTTTCTGATCAAACAAATATTTCAAACTCTTATGATCACTGAAAACGTCGAATCTCGATCCAAACAAGTAATGTCTCCAAATTTTCAACACAAAAACAACAGCTGCCAACTCCAAGTCATGAGTCGGATAATTCCTCTCGTGTACCTTAAGTTGCCTCAAAGCATAGGCCACCACTTGTCCACTTTGCATCAACACACCACCTAACCCCATCAATGAAGCATCACAATACACTATAAACGGTTCAGATGGATTAGGTAAAACCAACACAGGAGCAGTAGTCAACCTTCGCTTAAGCTCTTGAAAGCTATCCTCACACTGAGTAGTCCACACAAACAATTTCCCCTTTCTCGTCAATTGTGTCAATGGTAAAGCCAACTTCGAAAAACCCTCAATGAACTTATGATAGTATCCGGCTAAACCAAGGAAACTTCGTATCTCAAACACAGATTTAGGAGATTCCCATTCAGACACAGCTTCTATCTTGGTTGGATCGACGTCAATACCTCCATGAGATATCACATGTCCAAGAAAACTCACTTGCTTCAACCAGAACTCACACTTAGAAAGTTTAACAAACAACTGATTCTCTTTCAAAATCGACAACACAATTCCTAAGTGCTCGGCATGCTCTTTTTTATTCTTTGAATAGATAAGAATGTCATCAATAAAGACCACCACAAACTTATCAAGGAACTCATGAAAGATTCTGTTCATGTACTCCATAAACACACCAGGTGCGTTCGTAACACCAAAAGGCATCACCGAATACTCATAGTGTTCGTACCTCGTCCTAAACGCCGTCTTTTGAATGTCACTAGCTTTCACACGAATTTGGTGATAACCAGATCTCAAGTCAATCTTACTGAACACACAAGCTCCTACCAACTGGTCCATCAAATCATCACTTCTAGGTAAAGGATACTTGTTCTTGATAGTAACCTTGTTCAACTGCCGATAATCCACACAAAGTCTCATTGTTCCTTCTTTCTTCTTTACTAGCAACACCGGTGCACCCCACGGAGAAACACTCGGGCGAATGAACTTATTATCAAGTAACTCTTCAAGTTGGATCTTTAGTTCAACCAATTCTGATGGTGACATCTGATACGGAGCCATCGAAATAGGACTAGCACTAGGAACTAAATCAATAGAAAGCTCCACTTCACGTTCTGGAGGTAAATCCGTAATCTCTTCCGGAAACACCTCTGGAAAATCACAAAATATAGGAACATCCTTTCTCACTCCACTATCACCAAGATTCATGCTCGCCATCAACACAAACAATTAAGCCCCATCTCTAACACACCTCTTCATCTGTTGAGTAGACAAGAATGCAACGCCTTCTTTCTCGGACTCGAGAAAAAGAACCACTTTAGCAAAACAATTGATATAGACGTGGTTGGCTCTCAACCAGTCCATACCCAAAATGACATCAATCTGACTCAAAGGAAGACATACGAGATCCACTTCGAAATCTCTACCACACATACGCAAAGGACACTTCAAACAAATGACTGAAGTAGAAACCGAACCCATCGCAGGCGTATCTATCTCCATACTTCTACCTAAATTAGATAACACAAGACCTAAACTAGTTGCACAATCTAATGAAATGAATGAATGCGTAGCACCCGTATCGCCAATAGCAATCAAAGGTACATTAAGGATAAAGCAAGTACCTCTGATCAACCTCTCATCCGCCGAAGTCTCGGCACCAGACAATGCAAACACTTTTCCTCGCTCCTTCTTTGGCTTCATGCACTTTGTACTAATGTGCCCTTGCTCGCCACAGTTGTAGCAAGTCACACTAGCACCCAACCTGCACTCGTTAGATCGGTGACCAATCTTACCACACTTGAAACATGTCGGCTCAACTTGGCGACACTCCATAGCACGGTGTCCCTCTTTCCCACATCTATAACACTTCACCGGAGTAATAACTCCCCCACTTGGACTCTTACTCACATTCATCGGTTGCTTCCCTTTTCCATCATAAGGCTTAGGACGCATTTGCCCCTTGCCTCTCTTGTCACTTAAACTCTTGTAGTAAGCACTACTATCACAAATATCCTCGTCATAGATACGACTTTTGTTCACCAATTCATAAAAGCGGGTAATTTTTTGGTACCCGATTGCTTTCTTCACATCCGGCCTTAAGCCATTCACAAACTTCAAGCATTTAGATCTCTCGGCATTCACCGTATTATAGTGGGGACAATACTTGATCAATTATTGGAATCTGGCGGCATACTCCGCAACGCTACCACTCCCTTGTTTCAACTCCAAGAACTCCACCTCTTTCTTACCACGGACATCCTCGGGGAAGTAATTCTCCAAGAAAGTATCTCGGAACATTGCCCACATAACCACGGTGTTCTCTTCATCGAACCTATGACTTGTGTTAATCCACCAATCTTCCGCTTCCTTTACAAGCATGTGAGTTCCGAATTGCACTTTCTGAGCATCGGTGCAGTTCATCACTCGGAAAATCTTTTCAATGGCCTTCAACCACTCTTGAGATTCTTCGGGCGCATGCTCTCCTTTGAAAGTAGGCGGGTTGTTCTTCTGAAACTTTCCAAGAGCACGGAAAGCATCATCAGCTCCATCATGTGGCACCAGATTAGCTTACGGCCTCTGACTCAAGGATCCAGCGAGCAATCGTAATGCCTCAGCAAGTGCATTATCATTCCTCCCAGCTACCATCTTCTTCTGAACAACACAAAAGTATTGATCTCGTCAGATACACAATCAAATACAATGGAATTAGTAACATTAAGACCTGACAACTGACCGACAATGCTCTGATACCACTATTGTAACACCCCTTCTAATAAACCCCGAATTAAACGATATAATTAAAATCAAAGAAAATAAAATTTGCACGGAAGGAGTGTCACAACATCAGTTCACATATTCAAGAAAAACGGACATGACATATTCGTCACTTTAATCATTTAATCACATAATACATTCATGGCATATACTTTCTTTTTCGTGCAAACGCAACGGAATCATAATAACTTCATCTCTAAAGGAGGAATCAAAATATAAAATTCAAGGCATTAAGTCATACGGTTCATACACCAAACATGTTATCAAGTCATAATACACATACATCAATATATAATCAAAACAATGGATTACATACAAGTATAATCCATCTACAAAATATACGAGTTCGAATGCGGACCCTAACCCCCAAGTGTTACAACCAGAGCATCGACTCGATAAACAAAATAAAATGGATTACAAGTCTAAGTCGTCTGCTAACCCGTGCGCCTCGCACTATCGTCTTTGGTACCTGAGCGATACCATATCAAACATCATTTCAACAGAAGGGTAAGAATTCCAACAAATATAAAGTATGTAATTAAAGCAATTGAAAGCACTAAATAAATAGGAATTCTTACACTTTTCCAATTCAAGAGTAAACTACAAAAGTATGGTTATTCAATCCATTTCACATAATCATCACATCAAAGGAATCAAACACAATTAATTCCAATTATCAAATAGCACACAAAGCATATTATTCAACAAAACATCAACTCAACAAAATGTGTACGTGCGACTCGATACTACGACACGACTCATGCATGTGGTACCAATCATCCATTATCCTTCGGACTTACCGATGTCTATCCCTCAGACGGATAATCACAAAGCCCGTTCCCTAAGCTTTCAAACCCCCACTCTGAGTTTGGGACGAGCCACTAGCCTCCACGAGACTAACAGACATCGCCTCTTGACACGACTTATGATGCGGTGTGCAATTCAACAACAACAATTATGCAAATCAAGACATCACTATATCTCAATTGCAAGCATACATCACCATAATTCAACCCTACGAATTAATTCCACAACATTGCACAACAAACATCATTTAATCATTTCAACATTTATCACACAACAACATAACATATATAAACCGAACATGTTATTTCCGGAATTGACATTTCACAACACATTTTAAATCTACAACACATCTACAATTTAATTAATCTCCGGTCGAATCCAAAATATCGAGATTTATCGGTAAACCGTAACCGTTATATAATTAATCACACTGTTAATTATAATATATATTAATATATTAATTAAACTACTGAAATTCTACTAAATATGGAGGGTTGATTTTGTCTTCACACCGACAAAACTAATAACACAGTCAAAAGTCAATAGAAAACGCGGTTTCAATTTCCAACGTTCATCATCACATCTAATACAACTGTGAACATCAATTATATATTCTAACAAAACAACCTTTCTATTAATTTTAATAAAATCAACTTGTATGTTTATAGATCTATACTAAATAAACAAATCTCCATTACTTTTTTTTGTCATCATCTAGATTACACATATGTATGTCAAACAAACAACCTTGCCTACTTTCTTTGTGTTTTATCTTTAATCAAAATAATTTATTATTTATATATATATATATATATATATATATATATATATATATATATATATATATATATATATATATATATATATATATATATATATATATATATATATATATATTCAATTACACTAAAGTTACTAAAATTATCAAATAATAATACCTCTAGATCATTTCCTCCGTATAGTCACTATTTTTTTAGTGGTATAGTTAATATAATGAACCACCAAGTGCAATGTTCAGTATAGAGATATATTGCTAAAATCCATTAAAAGAGTGGAGATTCCAAAAGAAGGGGCATGGTTCCTCTTGGTGGTGGTTCCCATATCCCAGAACAACAACAACAAGAACAGAACATATATTTTTACAGGAAGGTTTATCTCACACAAAACCTAATTTCCTAAATTAATTTCCTAATCAAATGTTATAAATAACATACAAGATAATTAGAGGAAGTCTAACCCTTATCGATTATCCTCCGGAACGAGCTAACCGGTCGATTTTCTAGAAATTTCTCCTCTCCTCTTCAACCATATTTTCCTCTTTTGCTCTTCTTCTTTTCTTCTCTCTTCCCTATATTTCCAACTTTCTGATTTTTTTCTATCTTCTAACTAACCCACTACTCCTAATATACTACTTTATTATATAATATATAAAACTAACTTATTTCTTTTATATAAACAAACTAACAGTATTACTTTAATTACTAAACTAACTTATATTTAAACTAACTTATATATATATATATAACATTAACACATAGCATAAGTTAACGTAACTTATATATAATAAAACTAATATTTTATTAAATTAATTTAATATAATTAAATAACATTAACTTATTAATTTATAATAAATCAATTAATACTAATATAAATCCATTCTCACAAATAAATCAAATAATACATATAATAAAATATTTACACACTAAATATAATATTATCGTATCAAAATAGTTATTTTTCGATAGAACAAATAAACCTAATTAATCACATACCGGACCCAATTACCGACTAAATAATTATTATTTTATTCAAAATAAACACAAACCGATCATTTTTAGAAAATAATAATATAAATAATATTAATTAAAAAAGGGTGTTACATACTCTTTCAGTTCTTTGATCCCAAGCACCAGTGCTTCACCTTTCCAGACTATCAGTTGGTGCCTGCCATGGAAGAATTTTCTCAGCTGTTGTATATACCCATTCGTGAACAGTTGCCTTTCACAGGTCTGGAAGAAGTTCCTAAGCCAGAAGTCTTTGCCTCAGCTTTGCATCTGAAATGGGCCGACGTTGTATCCAATTGGGACACAAGAAGCAGAGTCAAGGGTTTTCTAGCCAAGTTCCTGATAGATAAGACCCAACTGTTTTTGGATGATATGGATTTTCAGGCCTTTGAGGAGGTCTTGGATCTTCTAATATATGGGTTATTACTATTCCCTAATCCATACTCATTTATAGATGTGAATGCTATCAAGATCTTCCTCTCTCGGAAACCTGTGCCTACCTTGCTCGGAGATATTTTGCACACTCTCCATACTCGTACCATGAAGAGAAGAGGGGTTCTTATGTGTTGCATGCCATTGCTGTCGAGGTTGTATATTTCTCACCTCCCTAAGTCCATATTGAAGAATGAAGAAGGTTTGGGTTGGTCATAAAGGATAATGTCACTCTCTCACATGGATATTCTATAGTGTTCCCGAGCTATGGAAAACACTGCTATTATTGACCGCTGTGGGGAGTACCTTAATGTCCCGTTACTTGGCATCAGAGGGGGTATAACCTACAATCCTTGTTTAGCTCTGCGACAATTTGGTTACGCCTTAAGAGATGGTCCCCATGAGTTACTTATCAAGGGCATTGTATTCAACTATGAGGATGATGTTCAAGAGTATCGCCGGAGGTTCATACAAGCTTAGGGCATGGTAAACAGATCTGGCGCCAAGGCTTTGGGGCCAAAGGCTTCCATTCCTATGGAACCTTACCTCCAATAGGTACGAGCTCACACCCAGAAAATTATGATGCCTTATGAGGCCGTTTTACCAGTGATTGTGGAACCCACTACTAAAGGGGGTATTCCTTACATGGTTCTCTATCCTGATATGCCCGCTGATCTTGGAGAATTATAGAGGTTTTGGATTCAGTTGAAGAAAGAGCGGGATACTTACAGGGATCAGTTCTTTGCCCAAGAGAGGAAGGTTTTAGATCTCACAAAGAAGCTCCATGAGGAAAGAGGACTCAATGTCTATCTCGGCACGAAGAGGAAGCATCCATGGGAATTTTGATTTTTTCTAGTTTTAGATTTGTTTTTAATTGTAACACCTAAAAGGCATTTGAACTTTGAATTCAACTAATAAAATATTTGTTTCATTTTGGTTTGCAAATTTAAATTTCCCAAAGTCTTTGAAATCATTGCATGCGCATCACATTCATAACATTGCATGTACAGGTACCATTACAGGTTTCTCATCTTCTTCGCTGTTTATTTCAGCAGAAATGTCTTCCAAAGAAACCATTAAGGATCTTCAGGTGCAAAACGCCTAATTCCAGTAAATGTTCATAAATCTGGCAAAAGGGCAGGAGGATCTGAAACCCCACACGCCCGTAGTACTCTACGGTATCCACTCTTGTTGTCTAATCTAATGGGTGTGGTCAAAACCTATGTTTATGGCTTAAAACTGAAAAGGGAAGGCATGCGAAAGAAAAATAAAACAATGTAGGGAAAATAAAAGTTGTGCTCGATCGGGCCCTACCCCAATGCCTACATATCCCTTTTAAGGAATCATAGTAGCCGTAGTTCGGCTCATATATTTTGGTTGGTTTTTGTTTTTTAGTTAAGACAACAAAAACAGTCAAGATGGCAAAACATCAAATGAAACAACAAACAAATGAGATGGTCAAACATCGACTAAATAATAACATAGTTACATGTCATATATGGTGAAACATCAAATGATAAAACAGCAAACCTAACAATGACATTGAGAGTCAAAGAAAGATAACAAATAGGTGCGATGGCGAAACATCGGCTTTAAACAAATGTGTGATGGCGAAACATCGGCTAGGACGTAACAAGATATCATGGCAAAGATGGCAAAACATCAATAAAGTAGATGACAAAACATCACACCTAACAATGATATTGAGAATCAAAGTAGGATATCAAACATGTGCGATGGAGAAACATCGGCTTCAACCAAATGTGCAATGGAGAAACATCTGCTAAAAGGTAACAAGATATCATGGCAAAGATGGCAAAACATCAATAAAACGGATGACAAAACATCATACCTAACAATGATATTGAGAATCAAAGTAGGATAACAAACAGGTGCGATGGAGAAACATCAGCTTCAAACAAATGTGTGGCGGCGAAACATAGGCTAAAAGGTAACAACATATCATGGAAAAGATGGCAAAACATCAATAAAACGGACGACAAAACATCACACCTAACAATGATATTGAGAATCAAAGTAGGATAACAAACAGGTGCGATGGCGAAACATCGACTTCAAACAAATGTGTGACGGCGAAACATCGGCTAAAAGGTAACAAGGTATCATGGTAAATGTTGTACCCCAAAATTTTCCCTCCCATATTTCTCAAATCATTTCAAGTGAGGTCTTCAAATTGCTCAAGGAAGTCCAAGTGTTGACCAGACAAGCTCTCTCCTAAGGTAGTCTACCTCAAATTAGGGTTTCATGTGGCATCAAGATACTTGAGTCCAAGGGATCCCAAATGCTCACCATTGTCCTAATATGTTCTCAAGATCATCCATGTCAAGTTTCAAGCCCTTCAGAGGATGTTTGCCCAGTCAATTGCTCAAAGGCCTGAAAATCGATTGTGCTAGGGAAAAAGTCAAATGTGGCCCCCATACAGTCAAACTTCAAGATTTTTGGTCAACATCCTCATTTTGAAGTATTATTCATCATTTGATCAAGGGTTGATCATGATTCCTCAAGGATTGTTCACAATTCATCAAAACCCAAAAGTTGCTAAATTAGGGTTTTGTAGGAAAAGTCAACTCAACTTTGACCAAGCATAACTTTCTCATACTTTATGAGAAATGACCCATCAAAAGCTAATTTTTAAGAGGATGAAATTCTATACAATTAATCTTCATCTCCCAAGTTCAAAATATGCACTCACAAGAAGTTATGAATTTGGACATTATAGGTCATTTTGAAAAGTAAACAAAAACACCTTTTTTGTCAAAGATTCATACATGAACATGGAAGACTGAATTGATATGACATCAAAGGGGTTGCTTAGAGTACATCTCAAGATTTCTAAAAAGTCCAAGAACACCTTCATAGAGTAAAAATTGAAGAAGTTATGCATTGGTGAAGTTGACCTTTTTTGCAAAATTGCCAAAAGTCAAAAGTGCCTCAAATTGCATTTTTTGTCAAATGGGCCTAACTTTTTGAACTTGTTTTGAGTTTGCAACATGGCCCGCAAGCTCTAACTCTTCCCACTTGCCCTTATTTTATTTTTTCCATTTATTTTGATTTTTTATTTCAATTAAATCAATTTAAATCAAAATAAATCATGGAAATATCAAAAGCATTTAAGTCTTAAGATTTTATGCATGTTCCAGGTCCCTTATACATCTAGCAAGTGAATCAAATTGTGTAAGGCATGGTTGTGCATAAAAAGATTGGTTTTGGCCTATTTTTGGAAATATTTTCATGAAGATCAAATCATGATCAAAGACCATAATTGCCAAAGATTGAGAACACATTTGCAACCCTAATTCGGTCCTTGGTATATAGTGGACAAAGGCAGACCAAAAACACAAAGGTTAGAGGCGTGAAAGGCTGAAGAAAAACTTGGAAAAATTCAAGAAAAGTAGCAATATGTTTTCATACTTCTAGGCGCTTTCAAGCCATTCCAAGCACTCCTTTCACTTGCTGGATATTCAAGGAGTACATCCCAATCCTTAGCAAGCAGTTTCGTGTACAAAAACCCACTGTATGTGTCTCACGATACCAATACTTTCTTGAAATTCAATATCATGATTCTGGAATTTGTAGCATGAATTATTTATATATTCTTGTTCATTGAAGCATTTGCAAGTCGTTGGTAATGATTAATTGCATTTTTGCTAACAATACAGAGATATGCCATGTTAAGTTTTCTTGGTTCATTTTAGGGTCTTTTCATACAGGAACAATTGGTCCAAACGGAGGAGACCATTGTGATCAGCGGATCAAACCCAGTTGATCCATGGTCTTGAATTTTATTTATATTGCTTGTATGTAATTTCTGAGATGCACAGGGTTACAGTTACAGCGCCATATTCGTAGGTAAAGGTTCTATGTTTTAAATGAAGGATCCAGGGAAGAAGACGATAACGTGTCACCACTTTACTGGCCGGTTTAAATTCTGGCGCGTTTATGCTGGCCAGAAACCTATGGTTCTGATCTGTTGTTTGTTTCTGTATGTTGGTAAACTAACACCCAGCGCAGTTGGCCAGAAGAAGGAAGTCAGAAGTTCATGATTCTGGGTTCGATCCCAGGCGTGACCCTCTGGTATTTTTCCCCTTTGTGTTAACCAGATCCAGCGCCTGCACCTTCTGAGGATCATCTTCTAGACGCATCAACCAGGACTAGATCAAACATCCTCTAGCCATAATCTGCTGGATCCACCAGCCAGGAGCAGGCCCAGTATCATCATCCTCTGATCACCATCATCTTCTGGACCACCATCCTCTGATCACCATCATCTTCTGGACCATCATCCTCTGATCACCATCATCTTCTGGATCATCATCCTCTGATCAGAACCGCAGACACCATGCCCTTTTTCTTTATCCCTCTTATATTTTCTTTTATTTGTTTATTTTTGTTTTAGTCATTTTCTAACACAAAAATTAACTCTTTTTATAAAAACTCATAAAACCAATTTTCACCAAATTAGAATTTAGGCATTTTATTTTTACTTTTATCAAAATTAATTCAATTAATTAATTTAATTTTTTAGGTAACTTTAATTTGTCTTTGTAAAAAATTTAAAACAAGTTAGAAACTAGGGTTTTTGTTTAATTTAATTTCTATTTTCTTTTCTTTAAATTCAAAAATATAAAAATAGGTCAAAAATAATTATTTTTCTAAAAATATAATTTAATTAGTAATTAGGTTTGTATTTAATTTAAAACCTTATTCTTTCCTTAAAATAATCAAAAACAACAAAAAGTGATTTTTATTTTAATTAGGTTTAGACGGGGTCAAAACCCTAGTTTTCTTTCGTTCTCGATTCATCGCGGGTTTATTTATTTTTTACGATATTGATGTAATTGCTCATGGGATGTAATAGTTTAATTAGGAATTTTTTTCGTTTATTTATCGTTTTTACGGGTTTTTGGCTATGTAATTAATCCCCCACCTGAAGCCTTGTAATAACGTAGCTTTATTTTTCGCATTTTAATTTTTCGCAAATATTAACTGTTAGATGTATGATAATAGGGTTGCATGACAAGAATGTATGTTATTTTTAAAATGGTTAGCAAACCCTAAATGTGCAAAGATAATAACTGAAATTGAATCACTCGCACATGCGCACTCCTAGGGTATACTCTCACTTCGGTTGCCTTCGGTAAATGATCATTAAGTATAGGGTATTTTAGTGGTCGCCCTCTTGTCTAATCAAAGGTCAAAAGTCCCGCTAGAAAAAGTTGCCTCAGAAATGTTGCTTCGAATATGATCTTAAGACATTAGGGTTATCACTAAGACGTCCTAACATTGCTTTAGTGATCATACGTCCCTTTTGAATTGACCTTTATAACTCCAACGATGATGCTACCTACTCATTAATAGTGGGATAGCGTTGTCTAAAGGAAACAAGAACAAAAACATTCTTTTTTCGAGTAGGTAGATGATAGTAGGTACTTGCTCAAAACAAACTTTTTCCACACTTACACTCTTTTCAAACAAATTTTTCAAAAACATTTCGTAACACTCTTGAGGACAGAAACAAGGGTTAAAACGAAGTAGAACAAAACTTTTCAAAACAAGCACACACAAGCAATTTTCAAAATGAGCAAGTACCTAAGAGCCCATGGAAAACCATGGATGGAAAGGGTGCTAACACCTTCCCTTTCTATAATCTACCCCCCGTACTCAAAATCTCAAAAAAGGAATTTTTATGTGCTTTTTTCCTTTCCAGTTGGATAAAATAAAAGTCGGTGGCGACTCTTGCTTACCGCGACATTTAGCAAACACAAAACGCAAAACACAAACCAATATTAACAGTTGGTTCTGCCACCGTATCACAGTAAATATGGTAAAACATCAATAAAACGGATGACAAAACATCACACCTAATCAATGATATTGAAAATCAAAGTAGGATAACAAACATGTGCGATGGAGAAACATCGGCTTCAAACAAGTGTGTGATGGCGAAACATCGGCTAAAAGGTTTAAAATAAAGCCAAGAGGCGCACAAAAAAATAATATTGATTCGTATATTTTATGTTGAACAAAGATTTGAGTTTATTAGAGGTGTTTTATGATTTGCCAAGAAAAACAATTTTTGCTTTAAGATGCAAAATACAAAGGAAGGAAAAACAACTAAGGGAAACTAGCCTAGCACTATCGCTAGTGTTATCATACAATGGTTGACCCTAAGGTTAAGGATAAAGGAAATTCCTATCCTATGTTAGCATACATTGATTCCTACCTTAATTAACATGTTAAAGGAAGCTTAGCAAAATTATCCTATAGGGAACATGCAATGAGAGCGAAGTCGTGATCTCAATTTCTAAATTGAGTGACTCATCGATCAACAATTAAAGAAGAAAAACAATAAACATCCTATAGGGAGCGAAGTCATGATCTCAATTTCTAAATTGAGTGACTCATCGATCAACAATTAAAGAAGAAAAATAATAAACATCCTATAGGGAACATGCACTGAGAGCGAAGTTGTGATCTCAATTTCTAAATTGAGTGACTCATCGATCAAAAGTTAAAGAAACAAATACAACACATGTATCAGATAAAAAAACCAGAGGGCCTCCTGACATATATCAACAACAGAGGTCCCATCATGCAGAATTGAATTATATGAAAATACAAGAAAGGAAATAGTGCAATACCAAACGGATAACTATCTGTAGCAACTGAACAAGAATAAAAGAAACCCAGAGAACTTCAAGCAAGCTGGCATCAGCAGATAAATCAAGTCAGAAATTACGCCATCAGTATGTAAGTAATGAGATTATCAGATATGAACAGATCCCATGGGAAATGTATGGAATTCATAATCATATGTATATATCCTGCATAGAATATCAAATATGCCAAGCACACGAGTAGTGCAAACATAATAAATTGTGTTCCACAAATAAAGTGAAACACAGTAGCCTCAAGTCAAAAATGGAAAACTTTTCTCAAAGTACCTCACACATTCAACAGCCAAGTTAGTATTCCCATAAATAGAATGATGATTCACATAAGGGATGGATGATGACACTATAATGAAATGAGAAAACATAATAGCAACTATCAAACGTTAGTCATGATAGACAAAAGAAAACAGACATATGCACAATTTGGTCAAAAGAATTAGAGAAATGTTGCTCTTTTCTATCACAATGTTGAGTTGACAATTGAATATCAATCAAGGATTAAGGGAGCTTGAGAAGAATAGAATCAAAGACCACAACTTTCAGAAGCAAACACAATTCAATCATACACAAATATTTCAACACAACTCACAAGCATAATAGGAGAGAAATCCCACACAATGCATCAAAAGGTTCAATCATTCAAACATAGGGCATTAAGTGAAATGACTTGAGTTTATGTGGATAAACACATCCAACATGATCATTAGGTGCTCAATCATAGGCCTCACTCAAGTTCATTGGCCATCAAACAAATTGCAACAAGATATGCAACATTAATTGGGTACCTTCACTTCAAAAATACATCAAAAATAGAAACAAGGATCAATAATTCAAACCAAAAATTTCTTAGAATATTTGAAGCGTGTAGAAGTCATAAAGCAAGTCTTATGCTCATGAATGATTGAGGAGGGGATCAAATGAGGCCCAAAGTTCAAAACTAGTTGGCCAAGCTATCAAAACTAGACAAGTTTTCAAAATAATTCATGGAAAAATACCAAACCATGTCAAATGATTAAAGAAAAATGGTTTTCAGATCCTCAATACGTTCAAGAACCATAATCAAGACCTAAATTCCATTTAAAATCTAGGGCATAATGGTTTTAAAAATGAAACTTGCACAATAAGCAACAAAACCCTAATTTTTGACTTTGAATCTTAAATATTGATTAGATAAGATCAAAATTCAAACAATTCAAACCAAGATCATGAAAATCATAAGGAAACCCTAAATGTCAGAATACATATTTTTTCACATTTTTTGAATTAAAGAAAAGTCAAAAATGAAATCAAATTCAAACAATTAATCAATTAAACAAATAATCAATTAAACAAATAATCACATCTCAAAAAAAAAATTTAATCAAAAGTCAGAAAAATATCCAACCAAAATTATATTCAAATATTAGAATTAAAAACACACATCCCTAATTTTTTGTGGAATTTTTGAATTAAGGGAAATATTAAAATGAAAATCAAACAAACAAATGACAATTAAACTATTATTTATTGGCAAAAATGTAAACCCTAACCAAAAGTCATAAAAAGGTCAAAATAAAATTATATTCAGATACTATGATAGAAAACAAACTTACATGATTTTTTTGAGGATTTTTGAATTAAAGGAAGTATTAAAACAAAAATTATGAAGCAAACAATTTCAAATAAACTTCTCAAATTAAATTTCAAATCAAAAATAGAAAAAATTCTAAACAAAAATCAGAATCAATTTCTAAATTATTTTATGAGTCAAGGATAATTTTTTAGATAATTTTTGTGGAATTTTTTGTGAAATGTACAAGGTCAGGAATATTATTTTTAGGTTTCCTGAATTTTTTCATAATTTTTTAACCTTTATTCAGCAAGAAATAAAATCATGAAAATCAATTTATGAAACAAAATTCAAATGAATTAAAAAAACAGGTCAGCCAACCAGAGGAGGCCACACAATCATCTTCAACCTCTGGCTAGGGCAAAAACATGCGCAAGATCAGGTCCATAACCTCATGTTCCAATCAACATAACATGCTCAATTCTACACCATTTTTCATGAAATTTTGTGTAAATTAAAGCTAGCATATCACACTTCATCATGCAATTTGAATCACATCAAATAATTAACCATAGATCAAGAACGGATCGCGTGAAAATGACAAAAACTCACTGAGCAAAAAAATTCAGATGCATCATACATGCACATCTCATCAAATTAAAAGCTCTGAAGCTACAGAAACAGATAATGAACTTCAAACAAAATGATTATGAACTCAAATTACACAATACACGACTAGAGATCACGATCCAAAGTTAAGAATTCTAACCTTTGAAGCAAAAATGAATCTATTGTCTCCTTCACTCCAGTTGCAAACCAAGCCTCGATCTACAATCCTTATCACTTGGAGAAGAGAAAGCAAGAAGAAAGACTCAAAATGCGCAAGTGAATTGAGAGAATCGAAGAAATTTTCAAAACAAGTAGCTATGGAGTTTTCTGAGCTCAGGGATGAAATGAAGCACCAATCTCGTTCAATGAAGCTTGCCTCTCAATATATAGAGCATGAAAAGGAGGGTAGGATAGGTTTTTCAGACTGAAAACCGTTAGAAAGAATGAATTCCTCTTTTTGCCAAACTGAAGTGTGCACATGCAGCCCTCAAATCCCTCGTGTGTTTGTTTTCCTTTTACGTGCATTTCAATCCAGTTTATCTCAGGAGGAAGTTAATCAAGATATTAAGGCTCAAATTCTTGTCTTAAACAAGTGTTGGTGATTAGGCATTTTCATGCCACTTTTTACAAAACCACGAGTTGCCCTTGCATTTGCCCATGTGCAGCTCAAACCTTGGCATGGTGGGCCTTAGTACATTGCAAATTATTCATGGGCCAAGTTTGAAGTGAAAAAAATGGCCACAAATCAAGTTATCAAGAATTTGCAATTTGCATGGTATGCATGAATTCAATGAAATGCCTCAAAATTCCTAAACTCATAACTTGCTCATATTTTTGAATTTGGAAACAAATAAGCACAATTTGGAAAGGTATTAAAAATATCTACAATCCCTTAGTTTTGAGTTTTTGCAATTGAATCCATTAAGTTTCTCAAAATTGAGCTTGAAATTCACTAATTTTGGAAAATGACCTATAATTTTGTGACTTCCAAGCTTTATAACTCTTGACTCTTTGCCAATTTGGAAATTAAACCAAAAGGAGATGAAAGATCATCCTCTTATATTTCCAAGCATGTTTCATTTCCATTTTTTTTATCAAAGGTGAATAAAATATAAATTTTTGAAGTTAAGTCCTTACTTTCAAAAATTAGAAACTTTTAGGGTTTCTTCATGAACAAGTTTCAACCCAAACCTCAATCTCTTTGATCCAATGATCAATAATGGACTTGAAAAATGAAAAGTACATCCTTGAGTTGATGGTTGGCCAAAAATTCACTTGGTCAATCTTAACTTTGACTGATTTTGACCAAAATGACTAGTTTGCCCCTTTGAATCAATTGATCCACTTCCCTTCAAAATTGATGATCAAAACTTCAAACATATGATCTTCCAAACATATAGAGGCCATGTACAAAGTTTCAATTCAAAATTATCAAGAAATCTTGATAAAATCCCAAACCCTAGTTTTGGTTAACACCTTAGGAGACTGATGAATCATCTCCAAAATTTCAAACCCTCTGGATATCTTGACCAATTTCTTGTACAAAAACTTTTCAAATACCAAAGAGATGTTGTAGCTTCCAAATCAAGACTTGCACATTTATCAATATCCTTGATCAAGCAAAACCCTAATTTGACTGGTGAATCAAAAGAGTGATTCTTCTTATAATCAATCACCAACTTCAATCCTCTGATGATCCAAAGAGATGGATGAAACATCTTGAGATATGCAATAACCTTTGAGCTTGAAAGATCCAGAGGTTTAGATGATAAGATTCTACTTGAGCAACTTGTCAATGCAATCAACCTTCCAAGCTTTAGGAAGACTTGATAACCAAAGTACTTTGATCCAATCAGTATGTATGAATGCAATGCAATATGATATTCATGATGAAACATAAGCCTAAATCAAGAGGGTAAATTTTGGGGTGCAACACTATCATTTTTGACGGAGCTTTAAATGCACTTGGTAATGGCATCGGCGCTGTAATCATATCTCCGGAAGGCTGTCATACTCCTTTCACTTCCCGGCTATGTTTCAACTGCACTAACAACATGGCGGAGTATGAAGCTTTCATCATGGGACTCAAGGCTGCTATTGACCTCAGGATCAAATTCTTGGACATTTTCAGGGATTCAGCCTTGGTAATAAGTCAGATCAAAGGAGAATGGGATACAGAGCATCTGAATCTCATCCCATACAAAGAGTACGTGTTCACATTGCTCCCACACTTTGAGGAGGTAAATTTTGAACATTTCCCACGAGATGAGAACCAGTTAGAGGACGCGCTAGCTACCATGTCTTCTATGCTCAAAGTTAGGTGGGACAATGAAGCTCCCCAAATCACCATTGAGAGGTTAGATGAACAAGCACACTGCTGTGAAATTGATACCAAAGAAGTGGAAGACAAACCCTAGTTTCACGAAGTCAAGAGGTATCTCGAGACTCAAGAATATCCGGAAGGGGCATCTGTCTATGATAAGAAGTTTCTGAGAAGGTTCGCTGGCATCTGTCAACAATAAGAAGTTTCTGAGAAGGTTCGCTACAAAGTTCTTCCTCATTAATGGAATCCTCTATAAACGCAACCATGACTCAACACTACTACGTTGTGTAGACAAGAGTGAAACATAGAGGATCATGACAAATCTACATGAAGGCACCTGCGGAACCCATTCTAGTGGACATACCATGGCTAAGAAGATCCTACGGGCAGGATACTACTGGTCCACTATGGAAGCCGATTGTTATCAACACTCTCAAACTTGTCATAAGTGCCAAATCTACGCTGATAAGGTACATGTGCCTCTGGTCCCCTTAAACATATTGACATCTTCATGGCCCTTTGCAATGTGGGGCATCGACATGATCGGAGAAATCAGGCCCACCGCTTCTAATGGACATCGCTTCATCCTAGTATCCATTGATTACTTCATGAAGTGGGTTGAGGAAACCTCTTTTTCTACGGTAACCAAGAACATCGTGGCATGGTTTATCTGACATAATTTGATCTGTTGATATGGTGTGCCAGAGAGAATTATTACTGACAATGGTACGAATCTCAACAACATAATAATCATTGAGCTCTGTAAACAGTTCAAGATACAACATCATAATTCTTCTCCCTACCGGCCAAAGGTGAACGGCGGTGTTGAAGCAACTAACAAGAACATCAAGAATATTGTACAAAATATGACGGTGACATACAAAGACTGGCATGAGATGTTACCATTTGTTCTTCATGGGTACCGTACCTCAGCACGGACATCGAAAGGGGCAACACCCTACTCTCTGGTATATGGCATGGAGGAAGTCCTACCCATCGAAGTCCAGATACCTTCTCTCAGGATTATGAAGGATGCAGGTTTGAGCGAAGACGACTGGATCCAAACCCGACTTGATCAGTTAAACCTAATCTGTGAAAAGAGAATTACTGCTATTTGTCATGGTCAGACGTATCAAAAGCGAATGATCAAGGCTTTTAACAAGAAAGTTAGGCGTCAAGAATATCAAGTCGGGGATCTAGTGATCAAACGCATCATACTGCCGCAAGGTGATCCCATGGGCGAATGGACCCTCACGTACGAAGGACCATTTATGGTTAAGAACATTTTCTCAGGTGGAGCTATGATTCTAACCACTATGGATGGTGACGACCTTCCTCACCCTGTTAATGCAGACATAGTGAAAAGATACTATGCCTGATTAAAAGACCCATTAGGTTGACTGTCCTAGGAAAAAATAAGGGCTTCCTGGCGAACTAAAAGGGTTCGGGCAAAAGTAAGGGATGAAAATGAAAAATTTGTACACCCGGCAAGTGGAAAACCTGAAAGGGCGGCTTGGGCAAAAAAGGGTATCCCGGTGGACTGAAAACCCGAAAGGGCGGTCCAGGCAAAAGTTAGGGATATAGAGCGTACCACTATGTCTCATTGGATCACCTTGCGACCAGATTTACATATCGGCTATCAAGCTCGGACGGTGCCAATCAATTTGATCAACTTTCGTCCAAGAAGCAAAGTGATGAGACGCTTGAAGATATAAGGGCAATAGCAAAGTTGGAACCCAATGGGGTTGTTTCACATAGCTATTTTTTTTTCTTTTACATAAATTTGTATAGCTTCTATTTTTACGGCGGCGTTCTCTTACTAGAGCATCAACCTCTTTGTACAAAAACGCCTATTACAGGCCAATTTCAAAAATCAATACAAATCATTTTCGCGAGAAACTTCGATCTATTTTTCTTTTTCTGTTTTGTTTTGCAAGAACATCTAATGACTTATTTTTGATATATGCATTTGAAAATGATTGCTGCTCATAAATATTTACATAAGAAACAAAATACAATTACTCGTAATTCCAGAAACAGGGGCAAAAACAAGAAGTGCCAAACCCGACGGTTACTCCGCCCAGCAGGTGTCGGGATAGAGCCAACTTTGGAACACAATCATTGGTACATACACTCCCCATAAAGTAAAAGTATTCAAAAGCATTGATGGAAGCTTTCCCGAAACAGGACGTAACCTCCCAAGCCAGGGTCATTCTAAAACCCGACAGCTATATCCTCCAGCCGAATTTCATAATTGCGGATGAGTCAGTAAATTTCATCCCTCAAGCAAAGTTTATTTCTCTAGATACAGAGGCTCAATCCCCGACAGAGTTCATCACTTCAGCTACAAAATGCACTTCCTAAGTTTGTTCCCCGCAGAGTTTATTCACAAGCAGAATCTCTTCCTGACAGAATATTCATAAATCTCCAGCAACAGTTAAGGATTTATATTCCTAGACGCGGGCATACACCGAAAGCATTATGTGAACATACATCATGACATGCGCATACATATCATATACATCATAATCTCATTTATTTTGAGAACATCATCTCACCATGCATTTCATGCATCACATATAATAAACCCTGATATTTTTTCAGGAAAAGACGATTAGCTTCAACAAATCAAGCAGTTATACAGGTCACATCTGCGGACGACTAATGGAAAGTCAACTCCCTAAACCAAATGAGTCAACTAACCTACACTATTACTTTGAAGTAACTCTACTATCCAGGTTCCTTCTTGTAGCCCTACTATCCAGGCTTTCATTTTGAAGTAACCCTACTATCCAGGTTCCTTCTCACAATCCTACTATCCAGGCTTTCATTTCGAAGCAACCCTACTATCCAGGTTCCTTCTCAAAGCCCTACTATCCAGGCTTTCATTTCGAAGTAACCCTACTATCCAGGTTCCTTCTCATAACCCTACTATCCAGGCTTTCATTTCGAGGTAACCCTATTATCCATCTTCCTTCTCATAGCCCTACTATCCAGGCTTTCATTTTAAAGTAACCATACTATCCAGGTTCCTTCTCATAGCCCTACTATCCAGGATTTCATTTCGAAGTAACCCTATTATCCAGGTTCCTTCTCATATCCCTACTATCCAGGCTTTCATTTCGAAGTAACCGTACTATCCAGGTTCCTTCTCACAGCCCTACTATCCAGGCTTTTATTTCGAAGTAACCCTACTATCCAGGTTCCTTCTTACAGCCCTACTATCCAGGCTTTCATTTCGAGGTAACCCTACTATCCAGGTTCCTTCTCACAACCCTACTATCCAGACTTTCAATTTGAAGTAACCCAACTATCCAGGTTCCTTCTCACAGCCCTATTATCCAGGCTTTCATTTCGAATTAAACCTACTATCCAGGTTCCTTCTCACAACCCTACTATCCAGGCTTTCATTTAGAGGTAACCTTACTATCGAGGTTCCTTCTCACAGCCCTACTATCCAGGATTTCATTTCGAAGTAACCCTACAATCCATGTTCCTTCTCATAGCCCTACTATCCAGGATTCCATCTCGAAGTAACCCTACGACCCAGGTTCCTTCTCGTAGCCCTACTATCCAGGCTTTCATTTCGAAGTAATCCTACAACCCAGGTTCCTTCTCATAACCTTACCATCTAGGTTTCTTCTCCCTTATCTCCAGACGACAGTTTTACAACACGGTAAAACCTGGACTCGACCAGTTTCGATCAATATCACCTTTCCCCAGTAAGCCTCTGTGCAGCCTGTACCCTGACCATATGTGCAGTTAATTCCCACTTCCTCAAGAAGTAGTTAATTCCCCCAGTAGAGTAATGAATAACTGAAGCTCCTAAAATTCTATTTCATCCAAGACAGATACCAACATTCCTTAGCAGATTTTTCCTCAACGATAGGAACAGGAATTCTCATCAAAGGAATATCTCATGAAATCTACATCCTCTAGATGGCATCTTTAAGCCCATCTCTGACGGTTTTGCGTCACATCCTGGATTGCATATTTAATCCCATCTCCGACGATTCTCCGTCAACTTCCAAATGGAATCTGTAAGCCCATTCCTGATACCTCCGATTGACACTCACTTCATACGACTGCAAATTTCTTGGCACTCTAGTGTTCAATCATCTTCCACCTTCAGATCACGAAAGGCAGAAAAGCCAATCTACATTCTCAGGTTTAAGAAGATTGAACAGGGGCCGCTGTTGTACCCCAAAATTTTCCCTCTCATTTTACTCAGCACATGCCCATTGAGATCCTCAATTTGCTCAAGGTTGCCCAAGAGTTAACCAGACAAACTCTCTCCTAAGGCAATGTATCTCAAACTAGGGTTTCCATTTTCATCAAGATGGGTGAACTCCAAAGACCTCATATTCTCTCCATGGTCCTAATATTTTCTCAAGACCCACGATGTCAAATTTCAAGCCTTGCACAAGAAGTTTGCTCAGTCAACTGCTCAGATGCTTGAGAATCGACTATATTAGGTCAAAAGTCAATTGTGGCCCACATACAGTCAAACTTCAAGATTTTTCATAAAAATAAACATTTTGAAGTTATATACATCATTTGATCAAGGGTTGATCATGATTCTTCAAGGAATTCCCCAAATTCATCAAAACCCAAATGTTGCTAAATTAGGGTTTCTCAAGAAAAGTCAACCAAACTTTGACCAAGCATAACTTCCTCATACATTATCAGAAATTTTACATCCAAGGCTAATTTTGAAGAGGATGCAATTCCCTACAATTCATCTTCATCCCTCAAGTTCAAAATATGCACTCACAAAAAGATAGGAATTTCCACATTATAGGTCCTTTTGAAAAGTCAACAAAAACACTTGTTGGGTCAAAGCTTCTTACATGAACATGGAAGACCCAATTGAGATGAGACCACAATTTTTGTTTAGGGGACATACTAAGCTTTCTAAAAGTCCAAGAACACCTCTCTAGGGTTAAAATTAGAAGAAATATGCCTTGTCAAAGTTGACATTTTTTGCAAAATTGCCAAAAGTCAGATGTACTCAAAAATGCATTTTTTGCCAAATGGGCCTAACTTTTTATGCTTGCACCTCACTCATAACATGGTCCACGACCCGAATATTCACCCATACATTATTTTCTTCATTATTTATTTTATTTTTATTTTTTATTAATTAAAAATTGAATTAAATCAAATAAATGACAAATAATTGGAAAGATTTGTTTTGATCTAATTTTTGGACAAAATCACAATCTAATTATGCTGGCATATCAGGATCAAATCGAATCAAGGTTGATTGGCACAAGAGTGTCATGATTAGGCCTAAATTGGCATATCAGGATCAACATTTTGGGGTTCTTGATACAGGTGAAATTGGCCTACACAAAGGGTACCATCGTACTCGTGAGGTCGAAACCAATTGATTGATGTAGCCATAATTGATTTATCATGCATGTGTTGGATTTTTGAGATTTACAGGGTTTTAGTTACAGACGTTGTTCGTAGGTATAAGTCACCTACCTAAAACGACCGACAGAAGGAAGGAGACGGTGATTTTGTCATCACCTCATTGGTTCGTTTGAATTCCACGCGCTTTTCCAACTAACCACTATGTTTTTCATATTATGTTATGTTATTGTTATATTAACAAATAGAACAGGTAGCATGGATGGTAGGGCGCGTTGGTGTTGAGTGTAAGGACCTGGGTTCAATCCCAGGTCCCAACAAGTTTTCATTATTTTCTTAATTCTCACCTGCAGATCCAGTGTTCCATAACCCCACCCGTCCATCATGCGCCTTATTGATCCAACCAGTGGATCACCATCTATCCAGATCCAACACCCCAGACAAGAAGGGACCATGGTGCACCATCATAAGGGTGCAACACTGAACCTCACGCATTAGATGGACTTGGTTACATGGGCCTGGAGGAAATTCTTCATGGCACCCCCCTCCAATTGCTTAAACAGGCCCTTTTCTCCTCTTTTGATTTTAATTCTTTTTTTAAATTATTTTTCTAACCATTTTATTTTATTTTTTAAAAATAATATCAAATTATTCCTTTTTATTATTAAATCATGAAATCACAAAAAATACCAAAAATCATTTTTTCATAAAATATTCATTTTCTTTGGTTAATTAATTTGATTCAAAATTAGGGCAATTAAATCTAATTGTTTGTAAATTAAAATAAATTAGAAATTAGGGTTTAATTTTGTATATCATTAGTCTTTCTTCAACAAAAAACTTAAACATTTTTATCAATTAGATTTTTAGGTTTTATAATTATCCTCGCATCTAATTTGTTGCGTGCATTTTAATTACTTTTTTTTATTATTTTTGTAACCGCTCCGAGTTTGTAATAGCTTTAATTAGCTTTTAATTCCTCCTTTTATTTTACATTCTAAATAATTCTCTATCTGCGAAAGCCATGTAATAGCTAGAACTTTAAGCTTTCCGCATTTTAATTTCCGCAATTATAAACTTTTAGATGTATGCTAATAGGATTGTATGGAAAGAATACTTGAAAATTAAAACGGTAGAAAACCTTAAATGTGCAAAGACAAATTAACTGAAAAAATTACTCTCGCACATGCTCACTCCTAGGGTTTACTCCACTTCGGTCGCCTTCGGTTAAATGGTCATGAAGTATAGGGTTTGTTAGTGGTTGTCCTCTAGCCCCGAAAGATCTCAAATGGCCCATTCAGATGTTGCCTCAGAAAAAGATCTTTAAGGCTTTAGGATGATTACTAACACCTCCTAACATTGCTTTTGTGACCGTATTTGTCCCTTCAAATGTCCCTTAAAACTCCAACGACGGTGCTACCTATTCCTTAATAATGGGATAGTGCTGTCTAAAGGAAAACGAACAGTCTTTTTTGAGTAGGTAGAAAACTTTTAATTACTTGCTCAATCAATCAAACTTTTTTCACACAAACACTTTTTTAAAACAATTTTCAAAACAACTTCGTCACACCCTTGAGGACTGATAAAAGGGTTATCACGAAGTAAATTTTTTTTCAAAACAAGCACACACACAAGCAATTTTAAAATGAGCAAGTACCTAAGAGCCCATGGAAAACCATGGATAGAAAGGGTGCTAACACCTTCCCTTTCTATAATCTACCCCCCGTACTCAGAAATATTCTCAAAAAAGGTTTTTTCTGTTCTTTTTCCTTTTCCTTAGTTGTAGAAATAAAAGTCGGTGGCGACTCTTGCTTACGGCGACATTTTGCATACACAAAATGCAAACCAGTATTAACATGTCGGTTCTGCCACCGTATCACACTATGTGATGGACATCCGCCCATCTTATTCCTGTTTATTGGGTCCACCCTAGATCCATGGTGCTGGTGTTGTGACTTCCACCTTACATCAGATGTTGAAGTACCCAGTCAATGGGAAAATTATCACAGTTCATGGGGAGGAGGAGTACTTAGTGAGCCACCTAAACTCTTTCATGAGGCTGTATAAAGGATACCATTACTGATGAAGAACTTCACAGTGAATCTTATCAGAAACTACTTATCATTAACAGATGCCCCCTCGGGGTATTCTTGAGTCTCAAGATACCTCTTTACCCCGTGAAACCAGGGTTTATCTGCTACCTCTTCAGTCTCAATGTCACAGCAATGTGCGGGTTCGTCCAACCTCTCGATGGTAATCTAGGGAGCTTCATTGTCCCACCTGACTTTGAACATAGAAGACATGGTAGCTAGCGCGTCCCCTAACTCGTTCTCCTCTCTCGGGATGTGTTCAAAGGTTATCTCCTCAAAATGTGGGAGCAATGTCTATACATATTGTTTGTAAGGAACAAGATTTGGGTGCTTCGTATCCCACTTGCCTTTGATCTGACTGATCACTAGAGCAGAATCTCCGAATACACTCAAGAACTTAATCCTCAGGTCAATAGCAGCTCGAAGACCCATAATACATGCTTCATACTCTGCCATATTGTTGGTGCAGTTAAAACATAATCGGGCAGTGAACGGAGTATGACAGCCCTCAAGAGATATAATTACATCCCTCAAAATACATATACCATCGGGATCCTTCCTCAAGTCCTTCATCTGGTCCAGGTTCTTCACAGTCGATCACCAACATGATGTTCTCATCCGGGAACTCGAAATTCATGGATTCTTAGTCATCCACTGACTGATGTGCCAAATGATCCGCCAATACACTCCCCTTGATTGCTTTTTGGGTGTTGTATTAGATGTCGTACTCTGTTAGGATCATCTTCCATCTCGCTATTCTTCCGGACAGGGCAGGCTTTTCAAAGATATACTTGATCGGATCCATCTTCGATATCAATAAGGTGGTGTGAGTTAGCATATACTGTCTCAGCCGGCGAGCAGCCCGTGCCAAAGCGCAGCAAGTTTTCTCGAGCAATGAGTATCAGGTCTCACAGTCGGTAAACTTTTTTCTAAGGTAGTAAATAGTGTTCTCTTTACGGCCAGACTCGTCATGATGCCCCAACACACACCCCATTGAACCGTCTAGCACTGTCAAGTATAATATCAAAGGTCTTCCTTCAACTGGAGGCATCCGAATTGGTGGCTCTTGGAGGTATTCCTTGATTCTTTTGAAAGCGGTCTGACATTCACCATTCCATTTTACCACTTGATTTTTCTTCAGCAGCTTGAAGATTGGCTCACAAGTAGCAGTCAGGTGTGAAATGAATCTGGAAATGTAATTCAACCGTCCCAAGAAACCTCTAACTTCTTTTTCTGCACGAGGAGCCGACATCTCTTGTATAGCTTTTACCTATGCAGGGTCCACCTGAATACCTTTATCACTGACGACAAAACCCAGAAGCTTACCAGACCTTACCTCGAAGGTACACTTGTTCGGATTCAACCTCAGCATGTACGTCTTCAACCTGTCGAACAGTTTCTGGAGATGATCAAGGTGCTCTTCCTCAGTCTGGGACCTGGCTATCATGTCATCAACATAAACCTCAATCTCGTGGTGAATCATGTCGTGGAACAAAGCGACCATGTCGCACTGATAAGTTGCCCCAACATTCTTCAACCTAAAAGGCATTACCTTGTAACAGAAGGTGCCCCACTGTTTAGCGATGGTTGTCTTCTCCATGTCCTCGGGATCCATCTTGATCTGGTTGTAGCTAGAAAAACGATCCATGAAAGAGAAGATCTCATGCTGCATGGTGTTGTCGACAAGAACATCAATGTGAGGAAGTGGGAAGTCATCCTTGGGGCTTTCCCTGTTCAGATCTCTATAGTCCACACATATCTGTACCTTACCATTCTTCTTAGGAACCGGAACAATGTTGGCAACCCACTGCGGATAAGATGTGACAGCTAAAAATCCCGCATCGAGCTGTTTCATGACCTTAGCTTTGATTTTCTCAAACATCTCAGGGCGCATATGGAGAACCTTCTGCTTTACCGGAGGATAGTCTTCTTTGGTTGGTAGGCGGTGTACCACAATATCAGTGTCTAAACCATCCATATCTTCATAGGACCAAGCGAAGATCTCAACATAGTCGCGTAACATCTGTATCAACCGTTGTTTGACACTAGGCTCCAGATTCACACCTATCTTAACCTCTTTCCTGTCTTCCTCTGTACCCACATTCACTGACTCAACTGGATCTTCATGAGGCTGTATGGCCCTTTCTTCCTGCAGTAACAGTCTAGCAAGTTCTCCAGGCACCTCACAATCATCTTCACCTTCGTCCTCGATTTGGTTGATCAGATTTTCAAAGTCATAACTGACAGTAGCAGAGTTGTTAACAACGGGATCCAGAGTGGATATGGATCTGCAGTATGATACGTGAGTGTGTGTAAGCGAATAGATGTTTTGATAAAGTGAGAGCCAGAAAAAGAAAAAACAAGGAGCGCAAAATTTGAAATGCAAAAAAAGTCCAATGTTTTATTAATGATATATGAAATGACAAATAATAAGCCCTCACAAGCAAAGCCAAGGTGCCTCGGGCAAGGCACTGAGCCGTAAAGTTTCAAACTGTTTATTACAAATCTTAAAATAAAAAGTCAATTACTGCGGAATAAAAGAAACAGGTATGAAGTCTTTCGCTGTCCAGTTGTTTAGTCCACCATTGGTTGTAGGGTAGATCCAGTTTTCGATGTCTGAATCCTCTTCACTGTCCTTGATTGCATTAACTCCCTGATTGCTGATGTGTAGAGGAGGTCTTCTAATCCGTGTGTGCCTAACAGCCCTTTGAGCCCCTGTAGTAAAGCCTAAACCAAATTTGTCAGTTTTGTGAGTGAAATTGGGGAGCTGACCACAATTGGTACACCCACCTTCTTTAGTTACAGCCCTGGCGTCCTTGAGAGAATCCATCTTCAATGGAGGTTTGTCGGTGGTAACTTCAGTCGACGCCAAAGTCTGAGGGACCTCTTCGAAATTTTGACAAGGCGTTTCTATGAATTCCGCGTCCATCTCCACGTAGCGGAAAGAATTGAGATGACTCACTGTATACTCCTCTTCACCTTGTACCATGACAATCTTTCCCTTCACCGGGTATTTCATCATTTGGTGGAGCGTGGAAGTCACTGCCCCAGCCTTATGAGTCCAAGGACGACCCAGCAAGCAAGAATATCATGGCCTGATATCCATCACATAGAAGGTGGATGCAAAAGTCTCAGAGCCTAATTTGACAGGGATGTCCACCTCCCTGTGCACCATTCTTTTTGATCCATCAAAAGCCCTTACCATAATATTACTCGGCTTTAGAATCAAACCTTCACAATTCAGACGGTCTGGCACTTTCTTTGGCAGAACATTCAATGAGGACCCGATATCTACAAGCATATGGGCCACAGTGGTGCCTCTGCACACGATCGAGACATGCAGAGCATCGTTATGATTTCTCCCCTTAGCAGTCAGATCTGCATCTGAAAATCCTAACCCATTGTCAGAAGTAAGGCTAGCCACACAATCTTTGAACTGATCGGCTGAAGTTTCCTGCGGCACATGCACAGTTTTAAGGAATGCAATTAAAGCCTTTGCATGGGCTTCAAAACACAACAACAAGGACAACATGGAGATTTTTGACGGGGTATGCCCCAGCTGCTCGACTATGTTGTAGTTGCTCTTCTTGATAATCTTCAAATTTTCCTCTATTTCTTGTTTAGAGGTTTCTACAATGATCTTTCTAGGTGCCTCCGTCCGGGCAGGCTCACTTGTGATTTCTTTTCCCCGAGTCCCAAATGGCTCGGCAGCAGAGGTGATGACTGGAGTGGGAACTAGGACAGTAGTTTATGTACTAGCAGACGGAATGACAACAGGTTTGTGGACAGTCGGAGGGGAAATCTCGAGAGAAAAGAGTCTTCCACTTCTGGTGACCTTGCTTGTCCCAACAATATTACTGATATCCATATCGGCTTCTTCAGTCCTCAGATCTTGTTTATCACCATGGCAATATACATCATCACTGTAATGCCATGGGATAGCCTTATCTTAGGTATATGGGATGGGACCCGGAGCGGTGATTATTAACGGAGCAATTCTCGGAATGGGTGTAACCCTAACAGGTTTTCTCGAGGAAACCTTGGAAGGGTTTGCGGAAATGGTGATAATGGCAACATCTTCAAACGGAATCATAGTCTTCTCAAACAAAATTTCTTTATTATCCATCAGGTGCTGAACACCTGACTTCAATAAACAGCAACCGAAAGGCAGAATTGAACACATGTGGCAACCTTCACCACAACCCAGAAATAAATTGGCCAACAATAAATTCTTCTTAACCGTCATCAAAGGAGTAGAGATCTCTTCCACAGAGGTTACAAACGAATCGGTCCACAACATTGACTCCACGACCATGCTTGGGCATAGGAGAAGTTATAACATTGGGCTTTTCCGGAGCATCAAACTCAATCTCTTTAGCTTCCATTAAATCTTGCACTTTATTCCTTAGAGCCCAGTAGTCGTTTGTGTCATGACCTGGACTTTCGGAGTGATAGTCGCAACAGGCATTGGGATTGTATCTGGTAGAAGTAGTGGTGGGATTCTTGGGAGCCTCTTTCAAGTTTGCCAAGTTGGACTTTAACAGATGAGGCAGAACTTTAGCCAAAGTCATGTTGATACGGGAAAACTGCCGTTGTGGTCTTTCCACCCTTTGCTGATTGTTGCATTGTGGAGCAACTGCGGGTCTTAATATCACTACAACATTTACCGTTTGACAGTGTTCAGGTCTGCTTTGGCCCCTCGGGCCGTAGACTGAACTAGCTTCCTTCTTACCAGCGAAAGGCTTCTTTACTGCACTTGATGAAGCATCCTTCTGTATTTTACCACTTTGAATTCCAGCTTCTACTCTCTCTCCTGTCAAAATCAACTCAGTAAATCCAGATGACAAACTGCCGATCAGATGATTGAAAAATGGACCAGATAGCGTCCCTAGAAAAATGTCAACCAACTCCCTGTAAGACAAGGGGGTTGGACTCTTCCAGCCAAGTCTCCCCACTTTTGAGCATAGTCTTTAAAACCTTCACTTGCACCCATAGACAAACCCTGGAGCTGAGTACGAGTGTGAGCAAGGTCGGATTTATACTGATACTGCTTGTAAAAAGAGGCAGCAAGGTCTTCCCAGTTTCGTACACTGGCTCCTTCCAACTACTAAAACCATTCAAGTTGGATCCCTGACAGACTATCTTGAAAGAAATGCACCCACAAATTTCTATCAGTAGTGTGAGGTTGGATTTTTCTGATGTACGAGCGGAGATGGAGTTTTGGACAGGATACTCCATCGTACTTGGCAAAAACCAGAGCTTTGAAATTATGAGGGATCACCACTCCCGATACCAGTCCCAGCTCTCCGAAATCCAAACCAGGGATCTTTTGAATCTCCATAGCACTCAGACGGTCTTCTAACTGCTTGTACCTATCCTCAACAGGAGGATATTGCTCATCATCGTAATCCATATCATTATCAGAAACTGCTGGACTAGGGTCCTTTACCCTTTCTTGGTTCTCTCCGTCTTTGGATGAGGAGTTCAGATCAGCTGATTGTCTTATCCTTTCTCCGAATCTTCTACCCATGTTAAGAATACCAACCTTCTTCTTCTTTTTCTTCTCTTTCAGAATAAGGGTTTTCAGATCCTCTTGCCCTTTAGCCAGACTTCAGAACATCTGTTGGAATTGGTTGTTCTGTGCCTGCAGATCTTTGATGGCTTGATCGGAAGACATTTCTGCTGAAATAAACAACGAAGAAGCATAGAAACCTGTAATGGTACCTGTAATGGTGTGCATGATAATGGGATGCGCATGTAATGATTTCAAAGACTTTGAGAGATTTAAATTTGCAAACCAAAAATAAACAAACTTTATTAGATTAACTTTAAAAGGTTAAACAATTCCTTTAAGGAGTTACAAGGAAGTAAATAAAACACACTCTAAAAACTAGAAAAACGAAAATCAAAAGTCCCATGGATGCTTCCTCTTTGTGCCAATGTAGTCATTGATCGCTCTTTCTTCCTCGAGCTGCCTGGTGAGCTTCAAAATCTTCCTTTCTTGCTCATGGTACTTTTCTCGATAAGTATCCCGCTCATCCTTCAGCTGAATCCAAGACCTCTTCAACTCCCCAGGATCAGTGGGCATGTAATGATAGAGAACCGTGTAAGGAATGCCCTCTTCATTAGTGGGCTCTACAATCACTGGCAATACGGCTTCATAGGGCATCCCAAGCTTCTGGGCACGAGCTCGGACCTATTATAGGTAAGGCTGCATAGGAAGGGAAGTCCTTGGTCCCAGCTCTTAGGGGTCAGATATGTTCACCATGCCCCAAGCTTGTATAAACCTCCGACGGTGCTCCTCAACATCCTCCTTGTAGTCAAATGCAATATCCTCAAGAAGTAGCTCGTGGGGACCATCTCTCTGAGCACGACCAAATTGTCGCAAAGTTATACAAGGGCTGTAGGTTATACCCCCTCTGATTCTAAGCAATGGGACATTAGGGTATCCCCCACAACGATCAATAACAGCAGTGTCTTCCATAGCCCGGGAGCTCCAAAGAATATCTGTATGGGCAAGTGACATTATTCTGTAGGACCATCCCAAACCTTCTTCATTCTTCGGCACAGACTTAGGGAGGTGCAAAATAAACCACCTCGACAGCAACGACATGCAACACATGAGAGTCCCTCTTCTTTGCACGGTATGAGTATAAAGGACATGTAAGATATCACCTAGTAGAGTAGGCACAGGTTTGCGGGAAAGGAAAATCTTGATAACGTTTACATCTATAAAGGAATCCAAATTCGGGATGAGAACCATACCATAGATAAGGAGAGCCAAGACATCTTTAAAAGCCAGAAAATCCAAATTATCCCAGAATAGCTGAGCCTGGTCTATTAGAAATTTGGCTAGAAAACCTTCGACCCCGCTGTGTGTTTCCCAGTTGGATACTACATCAACCCATTTCAAATGCCGAGCTGAGGCAATGTCTTCTGGTCTAGGAACATCTTCCATACCTGTGAAGGGCACCTGTTCAAGAATGGATATTCCCAGTAGGTGAGAGAACTCTTCTGTGATCGGTGGATTTAGAACTGACTGTTTAACGCTGGTTCGCGAAATGTCGCAGAAGCAAGAGTCGCCACCGTCTTTTATTTTCTCCAACATGGACAGGACAAAAGCACAACAAAATTCCTTATGAGATAGTTTCTCGGTTCGGGAGGTAGATTTATAGAAAGGGAAGGTGTTAGCACCCTTTCTATCCGTGGTTATCCACGGGTTCTTAGATACTTGCTCATTGTGTTTTCAAAAGTGTTTGCTTTTCAATTGTGAGTGGGTTTGAAAAAGTTTCGTCAAAGTTTTCTGAATAACTCTTGTATCAGTCCTCAAGAGTGTTTGAAAAATTGTTTTGAAAGTTTTTTGAAAGTGTCGGTGCGAAAAGAGTTTTGATTTGTTTTTTAGAGCAAGTATCTATAAGTCATCTACCTACCCTAAGGAATTAGGCTGTGTAAATGTCCTTAAGGTAGTGCCATCCCACCATTGAGAGGTAGGTAGCACCACCGTTGGAGGTGTTCGGGTCAATTCGTTTGTAGGGACGGTGTGGTCACCAGAGCAACAGTAGGACACCTTAGAAGCTACCCTTATGCCATTGATCCTTTTTTAATCTGAGGCAACCGTTTCGAGACAACTGGATCATGGACATAAGGACTTACTAAAACGTCCTATACTCGACGACCACGTTTCGAAGATAAGGAAACAGGTGAGGCGTACCCTAGAAGTGGTGTGTGAATTTGTGTGTTGTTTTCATGTTATATTATCTTGTACATGTATCATGGTGATCTACGCATTGTTTTTAATTAGCCATACATTCTTTCATGCAATTATAATTTAAAAGTGCAGAAATTTAAATGCGGAAAGTAAAATCCTACGCTATTACAAGGCGCGGGTCTATACATCGCCAAATTACAAAGACCCGTTTTGATAAAATGCGGAAAGTAAAAGACCTAATTACTATTACAAGCCTTGAGCAGTTACATAATATTCGAAAAGAAAATAAATGCGCGAAAGGAAATTAGAATCGAATGTCCGAGGGTTTTGACCCTTTTGAAATTAAATTGAAATAAAAAAAGTTAATTATTATTCAATTAAAGAAAAGAAATGTTTTTTAGGTTTTTGTATTTATGAAAATAAAGAAAATTAAAAAATCAAGAGGAACCCTAATTCTAAGTTATTTTTAATTATTAAAGAAAATATGCAAGTTAACCTAATTTACACTAATTAATTATTTACATATTTATTTACAAAAAATATTTAGTAATTAATAATAATAATGAGAGGAAATTATTTATTAAAAAAAAGATGAAAAGTTCAAAAAAACCTAATTCTACTTATTTTAATTTATTAAGAAAAAAGATTGAATTAAAACCTAAATTAACTAAATTAATTATTAGAATTTATTTACAAAACATTTTAATGGTGAAATTAAATATAATTAAAAAAATAAACATTTTTAGTTTCTGATTTTTTATATTATGAAAAGTTATTTTATGGAATTAAAAGAAATAATTAAAACACTAAAAAGAATTAAAAGAAAATCAAATAAAAATAAAAATGATGCAAACCATGGGGGGTATCAGGCCCCAAAAGGAGGTTTATTGAAGCATTTTGGCCCATCAGAATAAAGCCTTTTTTGACTTTCAGGAATTACATGCTTGATGGTTGACCCAAGTGTATGATGGTCTTCACGTTCTGGCCTTCAGATTGCACCTTGAAGCCACTTGTCAGGCCAGCGCATGAGGATGTATGGTGAAGCCTTGAAGGAACGCTGCATAGAAACGCGTTAGGATAAAAATTATGGAATATGTGGGGGGACCTGGGAATCGAACCCAGGTCCCTATACCTGCAAGACACGTCTTCTACCACCAGGCCATTTGTGTTCATTTGTTAATATAATGGAACGTGATTATTATAATAAGAAACAAAAGCTAATGATATAAAATAAGAAAAAACGCGCCAGATTGAAATACTCCAGTCATATGATGACACGCTAGCTTCGTCTTCGTTTTTGTACCTGCAACATAACCAAATTGCGGGGGTTTTAAACCCCCATAAAACCAAAGTCCAGAAAATAGCGATTAGAACATGCTGTAATATAAAAAGGGCGCGAGGTCATGGTTTGTCTCGTCTTGAGGTCACGAATTCAATGGCATAGGTTTTAAGGGCCAATTTTTCCATATGTGAGAACCCCTGATTCGAAGCTTCTAAAACCCTAGGTTTCATCCATGGCAGATTTGAATACAAGCATCGTTAGTTCAATTAAATGCTACCAATAGCTTCAGAACATCAATATTAGTGTAAATCAACAAATAAAATACATGAAAAATGCATGGAAATTGAAAAACGATTATGGATATATTCACGAAAAGAGTGATTCTGTTCTACCAATTCTTGGAGTATGGGGACTGGAAAATGGTTGCAGTCGACTCCTAGCAATGTCAGGAAGGCAATGGAAGTGTTTGGAAACCTTGAATCACCCTGCAACTAAGATTTCAGTTTTCAAGTTTTGGTGAAAATTTGGCAATTTGGTTATGGCCTCCTAAGCAATTTTTCGTGTCTATTGGAATAGGGTTAGCTTGTGTATAAGTATCTGAATGAAATTAGGTCAAGAAAACAAGCCCAAGGTCCGTGAATTTATGATTCCAATCTTTGATTTTTCCACATCTTTTTTCAATCTTTTTGCCATGGAAAACTTGCCAAATAGGGATGATCTTGTCCCCTTGAGATGATGCACGAAATCTTTTGCATATGTGGAAGATATTTGCTGCATAAAAAGATTTAAAAAGCATGATTTGATATTTTTCTCATATTTAAATCTAATTAAATGAATTAATATAAATAAAAATTCAATTAATTAATTAAAAATAAGAAAATAAATCCCTTTGAGCTTAATGGGGCGTGCATATGCTTTGGGTAATGATTGAAGGAAGAATTTGAGGCCCATTAGCATTTTTGAAGCCTTTTGTGCAAAGTTGACTTTTCAAAATTCCCAAAAATTTCCCAACTTCTCCAAGGCATATCTTGCTCAATTTTGAAGATATGATCATGTTCTTGGACATTTTGGAAAGGTCTTGAAGTCCTCTAACCAATGACTTTGGTCCCATGTCATTTTGATTTACCAATCTCAAGTTATGGTCTTTGACTTAAAGTGCCTTTTTGTTGACTTTTGAAAATGACCTATAATGTTGAAATTGATAACTTTTTGTGAGAGCATTTCTTGGGCTTGAAGTGTGAAGATGAGTTGTAGGAAATGTCATTCTCTTCAAAATGACTTTGGATGGAATTTTTCTGATAAACCATGAGAAAGTTATGCCCTGGTCAATTTGCAGTTGACTTTTTAACTGTCCAAAAATAGAAACTTTTGCATCTTGAGACTTTTTGAGCCATTCTTTGAGAATCATGGTCAAGAATTGATCAAATGATGTTTGTGGCTTCAAAATAAGATGTTGACCAAAAATTTTGACTTTTGACTGTCAAATGACCATTTTGCCCCTGCAGTTGACTGTGGAGCAATTAGGGTTTTTGACTGTGCAATTTGATGTTGTGAGTCTTGAAACTTGACATATGAATGCTTGACAATGTATGTAGGCATGTGGGACTTGATTGGACCCTTGGAAACCTCAATTTCTTTGCCAGAACCAAAACCCTAATTTTGACTATGTTAGGAGGCAATTGGACTGTGCAACCCTTGAGAGATTTTGAACCATGATCTTGGCAACTCTTGAAGAATATGGGAGGGCAAATTTTGGGGTAAAACAGTTGCCCCTGTTCAATCTTCTTAGACCTGAGGATGTAGATTGGCTGGCGTGCCTTTCGTAATCCGAAGGTAGAAGATGATTGAACATTAGAGTGCCCAGAAATTTGCACTCACATAGTAGAATGTCAGCAGTGTGATGACGGGAATGGGCTTACAGATGCCATTTGGAGACTGATGATGGATAGGGGGATGGGCTTATAGATGCCATCTGAAAATGTGACAGAACCTTGTCGGGAATGGGCTTATAGATGCCATTTGGAGACTGTCGGTATGTGCATGGGCTTATAGATGCCATCTAGGTGTCGATCGCGTAAGAGATTCCTTAGCGAGAACTTGCGTACCTGAGAAAAAATTAATTACCTGGCCTGTTACAGGAGTTGATCTTCAAACTCTTTATGTAGATATGCCCTGGCTGGATACAGGAATCGAATCTTCAAACTCTTCAGACGTGCCCTGGCAAGATACAGGAATCGAGTCCGGAGAATTAGTCGTCAACAGATACACCCTGGAAAGATACAGGAATCGGATCTTCAAACTCTTCAGATGTGCCCTGGCCGGATACAGGAATCGAGTATGGCAATGTTAGTCGTCAACAAATACACCCTGGCAAGATACAGGAATCGAATCTTCGAACTCTTCAGATGTGCCCTGGCCGGATACAGGAATCGAGTCTGGTAATGTTAGTCGTCAACAGATACACCCTGGCAAGATACAGGAATCGGATCTTCGAACTCTTCAGACGTGCCCTGGCAAGATACATGAATCGAGTCTAGAATTAGTCGTCAACAGATACACCCTGGCAAGATACAGGAATCGGATCTTCGAACTCTTCAGACGTGCCCTGGCAAGATACAAGAATCGAGTCTGGAATTAGTCGTCAACAGATACACCCTGGCAAGATACAGGAATCGGATCTTCGAACTCTTCAGACGTGCCCTGGCAGGATACAGGAATCGAGTCTGGTAATGTTAGTGGTCAACAGATACACCCTGGCAAGATACAGGAATCTGATCTTCGAACTCTTCAGACGTGCCCTGGCCGGATACAGGAATCGAGTCTGGTAATGTTAGTCGTCAACAGATACACCCTGGCAAGATACAGGAATCGGATCTTCGAACTCTTCAGACGTGCCCTGGCCGGATACAGGAATCGAGTCTGGTAATGTTAGTCGTCAACAGATACACCCTGGCGAGATACAGGAATCGGATCTTTAGTTGCGACCGTTGATAGTAATCATCTTTGTATTGACCTTTGTCCTGAAAAGACAGAAAATTAGTTGTATGCAATGTCATGATGTATGACATGCGTGATGCTCTCAAGATAGATGAGGTTGTATGTTTATGATGCGTATATGCATGCTATAATGTATGAAGATGTGATGTTTATGGAATGTGTTTTTGTCTAGGAAAATAAATCCTTGACGGGTGCCGGGAAGTTAAATCCTGGGCTGATGTTGAAGGATAGTGTTTTGTTTCCGCTGGGGATGATGGTTGCAAGAATACCGGTAGGAGAAGATGGCTCCGTTGGGGAATAAACTTGGCGAATAGATTACTCTGCGGGGAGTGAACTCTGTGGGGAAAGAGAGGTACTTTGCTGAGATTTGATGATAACTCCGCTAGGGATACCATTGATAAGCTTGTTGGAAGCCTTGATGAACTCCGTTGGGGGGTAGGAAGTCTTCGTCGGGGACGATCTTTCCGAGGAAATTGGTTGAGGATAACCCAGTTATATCCTGATGGGGAAATAACTTTCTGAATAAAGCCGGGGAGCGTTCGTACTCTGCAGGTGACAAGCTTCCAGCATCTACTGGGGATAAGCTTCCTGCTGGGGAGATGGATTCCACTTTCCTGGGGAAACTCTTCAAATTGGACTGGACTCTCCTGGGGAAATTTTTGAGATATACTGGGGAAGTGGCTCCACTGAATGTCTGGTATACCGCCGGGGAACAATCTTAGATCAAGACTGCCGGGGATGCTTGTTAAGAATGTTGGTATACTCTGCTGAGGAATGTTGAGATCTGCTAGGGATAATCCAACTTCCATAAGGCTGACTGAGTAGGATAACTCTGCTTGGGGAGAGTATCGCTGACTTGCTAGGAGATACCGTGCCTTGTTAGGGCTGATGGGAGACCAACTGCTTGGGAGAGAATTGTTGAATCTTGGCTCACTCTCTGGGGAATTAAGATATCTTGGTTACGTTCTTCAGCCGAACTTACCTTGGTACCTTGGTGGACAGAGCAATTAGATCGCTTAGACAACTCATTATTGCCCATGTTACCTGTAATTGATCCTTTGTTTCGTATGCAAATATTTATGAGTTAGCAATTAGTGTCAAATTCATATATCACAATATTGAACCTTGGACGTTCTTCGCAAAACAAAACAGGAAAAGGAAAAACAATTGGCAATTGGTCTGAAAAGTGAATTTGTATTAATTTTTGAATTTGCCTGTAAATAGGCGTTTATGTACAAGAGGCTGACGTCCTAGTAAGAGAACGCCTCTGAACCACAGAGTTTATACAATTTGTGAAACAAAGGAAAACAAAACAGCTATGTGAAAAGAATAATCCCACTGGGTTCCAACTCTGCTATCGCCTTTATATCTTCGAGCGTCTCATCACCTGGCTACTCAGTTGAAGATGAAGCTGATTGATCAATGCCGTCTAAACTTGATGTCTGATACTGGATTCTGGATGCGAGGTGATCCAATGAGACATAGTATTATGCTTTATCCCTAACTTTTGCCTGGACCGCCCTTTCGGGTTTTCAGTCCACCGGGATACCCATTTTTGCCCAAGCCACCTTTTCAGGTTTTCGGCTTGCCGGGTGTACAGATTTTTTCATTTCATCCCTCATTTTGCCCGAACCCTTTTGGTTCGCCGGGAAGCCCTAATTTTTGCCTAGGTATGTCAACCTAGCGGGTCTTTTATCATGCGTAGTATCTTTTTACTATGTCTGCATTGCCGGGGTGAGGAAGGTCGTCACTATCCATGGTGGTTAGAATCATGGCTCCTCCTGAGAAGACATGTTTAACCACAAATGGCCCTTCGTACGTAGGGGTCCATTTTCACCTGGGATCACTTTGAGGAAGAATGATGCGCTTGATTACCAGGTCCCCAACTTGATACTCTCGTGGTCTGACCTTCTTGTTAAATGCCCTGATCATCCGTTTTTGGTACGTTTGACCATGACAAATAGCAGTGAGTCTCTTTTTGTCAATTAGGTTCAATTGATCAAGTCGAGTCTGGATCCAGTCATCTTCGCTCAGGCCTGCATCCTTCATTATCCGGAGAGAGGGTATCTGGACTTCAATCGGCAAGACTGCCTCCATGCCATAGACCAAATAAAAGGGAGTTGCCCCGGTTGACGTCCTTGCTGAGGTACGGTACCCATGGAGAGCAAATGGTAACATCTCATGCCAATATTTATAGGTCACTGTCATCTTCTACACAATCTTCTTGATATTCTTATTCGCTGCTTCTACAGCCCCATTCATCTTCGGCCGGTAAGGAGAAGAGTTGTGGTGATGTATCTTGAATTGCTCGCAGAGCTCAGTGATCATCTTGTTATTAAGATTGGTACCATTGTCCGTAATGATCCTTTCTGGGACGCCGTATCGACAGATCAGATTATGACGAATGAACCGTGCCACGACATTCTTGGTTACTGTGGCATAAGAAGCTGCTTCAACCCACTTTGTAAAGTAATCAATCGCCACCAGAATGAAGCGATGCCCGTTGGATGCCGTAGGTTTAATCTCGCCGATCATATCTATGCCCCACATTGCAAAAGGCCAAGGTGCAGTCAAGATATTCAGAGGGACTGGAGGAACGTGCACCTTGTCTGTATAAATCTGGCATTTGTGACATGTCCGAGAATGTTGGTAGCAGTCGGCTTCCATTGTGGACAAGAAATATCCTGCCCGAAGGATTTTCTTTGCCATGGTGTGTCCACTGGAATATTTTCCGAATGTACCTTCATGCAACTCTGCCATGATCCTTTCTGCTTCAGTTTTATCCACACAATGCAGTAAGGTTGAATCATGGTTTCGCTTGTATAGAATGCCGTTGCTGAGGAAGAACTTTGCTGCGTACCTTCTCAGAAACTTCTTGTCGTTGACAGAGGCACCTTCAGGGTATTCCTGAGCTTCCAGATACCTCTTCACCTCATGATACCAGGGTTTTTCAGTCACTATCTCCGCCTCAAGATCACAACAATATGCAGGTTCGTCTAGCTTCTAGATAATGATTTGGGGAGCCTCATTGTCCCACTTGACTTTGAACATGGAAGACATCGTAGCTAACGCGTCCGCTAACTGATTCTCCTCTCTTGGAAAGTGTTCAAAAGTTATCTCTGTGAAATGGGGGATCAATGTCAACACACATTCTTTGTAAGGAATAAGGTTCGGATGTTTCGTATCCCACTCGCCTTTGATCTGATTGATCACGAGAGAGGAATCTCCGAAGACACTCAGAAACTTGATCCTTAAGTCAATCGCAGCTTGAAGACCCATGATGCATGCCTCATACTCCGCCATGTTGTTGGTGCAGTTGAAACATAGCCGGGCAGTGAGTGGAGTATGAGTGCCTTGAGGGGATATGATCACAGTGCCGATACCGTTACCCAAAGCGTTGGAGGCTCCGTCAAAGTGCATAGACCATTGGGATCCTTCCTCAGGTCCTTCATCCGGTCCAGGTACTTTACAATCAGTCACTACCATGATGCTCTCGTCAGGAAACTCAAAGTTCATTGATTGGTAGTCGTCCACTGCCTGGTGTGCCAAATGGTCTGCCAATACACTTCCTTTGATGGCTTTCTGAGTCGTGTACTGGATGTCGTATTCTGTCAAGATCATTTGCCATCTTGCTATTCTCCCAGACAGAGCAGGCTTTTCGAATATGTACTTTATTGGATCCATCTTTGAGATCAACAAAGTAGTGTGAGTCAGCATATACTGTCTCAGCCGGCGAGCAGCCCATACCAAAGCGCAGCAAGTTTTCTCGAGCAGTGAGTATCGGGTCTCACAGTCGGTAAACTTTTTGCTAAGGTAATAAATGGCGTGCTCTTTTCGGCCAGACTCGTCATGCTGCCCCAGCACACACCTCATTGAGCTGTCAAGTACCGTCAAGTATAGTATTAGAGGTCTCCCTTCAACTGGTGGCATAAGAATGGGTGGTTCTTGGAGATACTCTTTGATTCTGTCAAAATAGGCTTGGCATTCATCATTCCAACGTATTACCTGATCTTTCTTCAGCAGCTTGAAGATTGGTTCACAAGTAGCAGTTAGGTGCGAGATGAATCGGGCAATATAATTCAAACGTCCTAGAAAGCCTCTGACCTCTTTCTCTGTCTTAGGAACTGGCATCTCTTGTATGGCCTTAACCTTGGCAGGGTCCACTTGAATACCTTTGTCGCTCACGACGAAGCCTAGCAACTTCCCAGATCTTACCCCAAATGTGCATTTATTCGGGTTCAATCTCAGCTTGTACAACTTCAGACGGTCAAACAGCTTCTGTAGATGGTCAAGGTGTTCCTCCTCAGTTTGGGACCTTGCAATCATATCATCGACATACACTTCAATCTCATGATGGATCATGTCATGAAATAAAGCAACCATGGCACGTTGGTAGGTTGCCCCAGCATTTTTCAACCCGAAAGGCATGACCTTGTAGCAGAAGGTGCCCCACTGAGTAACAAAGGTAGTCTTTTCCATGTCTTCAGGAGCCATCTTGATCTGATTATAACCTGAAAAGCCGTCCATGAAGGAGAACACTTTATGCTGAGCAGTATTGTCAACCAGAACATCAATGTGAGGTAGAGGGAAGTCATCCTTGGGGCTGGCCCTGTTCAAATCCCTGTAATCGACACACATTCTGACCTTACCATCTTTCTTTGGCACCGGAACCACGTTGGCGACCCACTGAGGGTAAGAAGTCACTGCTAGAAACCCGACATCAAATTGCTTCATAACCTCAGCTTTGATCTTCTCGGACATCTCTGGACGCATACGGCGGACCTTTTGTTTAACCGGCGGGCAGTCTTCCTTGGTAGGCAAATGATGGACCACAATGTCGGTATCTAACCCAGGCATGTCTTCGTAAGACCAGGCGAAGATCTCCACATAATCATGCAACATCTGAACCAACCGTTGTTTCACGCTGAGCTCCAGATTGGCACCAATCTTAACTTCCTTTCTGTCTGCCTCAGTACCCAGATTTACCGTTTCCACTGGCTCTTCATGTGGCTGAATGGCCCTCTCTTCCTGGAGTAACAGTCTTGCAAGCTCACCAGGCACTTCGCAATCATCTCCACCTTCGTCTTCGGCTAAGTTGATCGGATTTTCGAAGTCATAACTGGCAGTAGCAGAGTCGTTACCAGTGAGATCTAGAGTGGATTGAAACCTGTATGAGTGAGTGTGTGTAAATATAGCTGTTTTGCAATATATAAAGAAAGAAAGAAAGAAAGGGAGCACAAGATTTGAAATGCGAAAAACGTCCAATGTCTTTATTCATGATATATGGAAATGACAAGTAATAAGCCCTCACAAATGAAGCCAACGGTGCCCCGGGTAAGACACCGGGCCAGAAAGTTTCAATTTATTGTTCATTACAAATTAAAAAAACAAAGGAATTCATTACTGCGTAACAAAAGTAACAGGTATGTGATCTTTTGCAGTCCAATTAGTCAGTCCACCGTCGGTCGTCGGGTAGATCCAGCTACCGAAATCTGATTCCTCCACATCGCCTTCTATAGAATTCACTCCCGGGTTGGTGATGATCACGGGAGGTCTTCCGATCCTAGCTTTGCGTACAACCCTTTGAGCCTCTGCAGTAAAACCCAGCCCAAACTTGTCAGTCTTAGGAGTAAAATCAGGGAGCCTGCCCCAGTTAGCACATTCACCTTTCTCAATCACAGCCGGGGCATCCTTCAAGGAAGCCATCTTCAAAGGAGAACCCTCTTCAGTCACTGCTTCTGTTGTTGCCAATGTTTGAGGTACCTCTTCAAAATGTTGAAAAGGGGTTTCAATAAACTCCCCGTCCATCTCAATATACCGGAATGAATTCAGATGACTAACCATGTATTCTTCCTCCCCCTGCACAGTAACAATCTTCCCTCTGACAGGGTATTTGAGCTTCTGGTGTAGAGTGGAGGTCACCTCCCCGGCTTTGTGAATCCAAGGTCGACCCAGCAAACAGGAATAAGATGGACGAATGTCCATCACATAGAACGTCGAGTCGAAGAATTGAGAACCAACACGAATCGGAATATCCACTTCACCATGCACCATCCTCTTCGACCCGTCAAAGGCTCGGACAATGATGTTACTAGGCTTCAACTCCAGGCCCTCACAATCCAACCGGTCTAAGGCCTTCTTGGGCAATACATTCAAGGAAGAACCGGTGTCCACCAACACGTGTGCGAGAGTAGTGCCCATGCATTCGATGGAGACATGCAGGGCATCATTGTGGTTCTTTCCCTTAGCGGTAAGATCAGCATCCGAGAAACCCAAACCATTGTCAGTTGTCAAATTGGCCACACAGTCAGTGAATTGATCTGCAGATGTCTCTTGTGGCACATGAGCCGTCTTCAGAAATGAAATCAAGGCCTTGGCATGGGCCTCTAAGCATAGCAGTAGTGACAACATAGAGATCTTAGAGGGGGTATGCCCCAGCTGTTCAACGACATTGAAGTCACTCTTCTTGATTATCTTAAGAATTTCCTCCATCTCTTGCTGGGAGGCTTCAACATTGACAGTCTTTGGTGCCTCCATCCGGGCAGGCTCATCATCAATCCCTTTTCCCCAGTGTCAGATGACTCGGCAGCAGGGGTAGAAACTGGATCAGAAGTGGAAACTGGCGCACTTGCAGGTGTAATGATAAGAGGTCTTAGGATAACTGGTGGCGCAATGTCAGGCGAGAAGAGCCTGCCACTGCGACTAACTTTGGCGGGACCAGTGATGTTATTGATACCGGTACTGGTGTTGAATTCCTGCTTCACTCCAAGCACATACACATCTGCCCCATAGTGCCATGGGACAGCCTTGTCAGATTCATAGGGGAGGGGCCCCGGAACAGTAATAATGATGGGTGCAACGGACATGATTTTGACTGGCTTCCTCGGGGGAGCCTTGGTAGGATTATTGAAGATTGTGACGACAGATACTTCTTCAGCGGGAGCAAAAGGAACGGCGGTCTTCTTGAACAAAATTTCCTTGCTATCCATCAGGCTTTGGATGCCTGACTTCAGCAACGGACAACCAGTAGGGGAAACAGCACACAAAAGGCAACCCTTGCTACAACCTGGAAATAAACCGGCTAGCAACAGGTTCCTCTTAACAGTCAACAAAGGGGTAGCAACATCCTCCACAGAAACGACATACAAGTCTTCCTCAATGGCATTTACTTCATGCTGGGGCATAGGAGCAGTCACAATGTTGGGCCTCTCAGGTGACTCAAACTGTATTTCCTTCGCATCAATAAGGTCTTGAACCTTATTTCTCAGGGCCCAGCAGTCATCAGTAGAATGCCCCGGGCTATCGGAGTGATAAGCACAGCGGGCATTTGGATTATACTTCGGAGATGTAGTGTTCACAACCTTCGGGGCCTCTCTGACGGTTACCAAGTTGGTCGATAGCAGTTGCGACAAGATTTGTGACAAGGTCATACTCAGCCGAGTGTATTCTCTTCTGGGTCTCTCGCCCCTTGGTTGGTTAGGTTGCCGAGGAGCGGCAACAGGCTTTGCAATAACCACCGCGTTGACAGCTTGGCGGCGCTCTGGTTTATTCTGCCTTCTAGGCCCATACACAACACTGGCCTCCTTTTTAAAAGGTTTCTTCTCAGAACTTGAGGATGCACCTTTATGAATTTTCCCTGATTTCATGCCAGCTTCTATTCTTTCCCCAGTCAGAATGAGATTTGTGAACCCTGCAGATGAATTGCCAATGAGATGATTGAATAACGGCCCGGATAGGGTCCCCAAGAACATGTCCACTAATTCACGGTTGGTTAATGGTGGCTGCACCCTGCCAGCCAGGTCCCTCCACTTCTGCGCATACTCTTTAAAACCTTCTCCCGATCCTAGCGACATACCCTAGAGTTGGGTACGTGTAGGAGTGAGGTCGGCATTATACTGATACTGCTTGTAAAAAGCAGTAGCCAACTCCTCCCAGTTACGAACCTTGGTTCCATCCAGCTAATAGAACCATTCGAGATGAGTCCCTAAAAGACTCTCCTGGAAGAAGTGGATCCATAAATTCTTGTCCACAGTATACGGCTGAATCTTCCGCACATAAGATATGAGATGTAGCTTTGGGCAGGACGCCCCGTCATACTTTGCGAAAGATTGTGCTTTGAATTTGTGTGGGATCACCACACCAGAAGATAGACCCAAGTCTCCGAAATCCAAACCAGGCACTTGTTGGATTTCCATGGCATTCAGACGATCCTCTAACTGCTTGTATTTGTCTTCAGCTGGAGGATACTGCTCCTCATTAAAATCAGTCTCGTTGTCAGAGACCACCGGACTAGGAACCCTTCCCCTCTAGGGACTGCCTTTTCCCACAGAAGAACCATCTTGATCAACCTCATTCTGCAGCGTGTTACCAAACCTCCGGCCAGTGTTGAATAGTACCGTTCTCTTCTTCTTCTTCTTGACCAGCAGAGCCTTCAATTCCTCCTGACCTTGAGCCAAACTCATAATCAGCTCCTGAAATTGGGCGTTCTGAGCCTGAAGGGCCTTGATAGACTGCTCGGTAGACGATTCAGGGTTCATGATGCTAAAATAAACAGTGAAGAACATTAAGCAACCTGAAAAGAAGAGTACTTGTTATGCACATGATGCATGATATGCGTTTATGCAATGCATTCAAGGGTTCGAAAGTTCAAATTTGTTGTAGACAAAAAGGAACACACGTTATCATTAAGAAATAATTGTTCAGTACATCAAAGCCTCATGGGCAAACATTACAAAGTAAATCAATCCCAAAAGACACTGCGCATCCTCTTTGGAGCTATGTAAGTGTTGAGAGTCTTTTCCTCGTGCAGTAGGCGGGTGAGCTCCAAGACCTTCTTCTCACTAGCATGTAGACTGGACTCAAGAGAATTCCGTTCTTCCTTAAGCTGGATCCAGCTCTTCTGCATTTCTTCCCAGGATGTAGGCATGTCAGGATGTTGAATGGTGTAGGACACCTCTCCTTCCAAAACTGGCTCTTTGATCACAGGGAGAACATGAGGATATGGCATCACTAACTTCTGGGAGCGGGCTCGTACCCACTTGAGATAAGGTTCCAACGGGATGGAGTTCCTGTGCCCCAGTGTCTTGCTGTCTATCTTGTTGGGCATCCTCTAAGCTCTGATAAATCTCTGGCGAAGTCCTTGTGTATCGTTGTCGAAGTCAAAAACTATGTCAGGAATTAACATGTCATGAAGACCATCCCTCCGAGCATAACCAAACTATCTCCAAGCCAGACACGGGTTGTAAGTAATACCTCCTTTGGTTCCAAGTAAAGGAACATTAGGGTACTCCCCGCAACGATCAATGATAGTGATATCCTCTCTGGACCGAGAGCACCAATGTATATCAGCATGTGTAAGAGTCATTAATTGTTGTGACCATCTCAAACCCCGCTCATTCTTCAAAAATGATTGCGGAAGGTGCGAAATAAACCACCTTCCCAGGAGGGGAGTACAGCACATAAGAACACCTCTTTTTCTCATGGTTCGAGTGTAACATGAGTGAAGGATGTCCCCAAGCAAAGTAGGTATAGGATTGCTGGACATGAAGATCTGGACAGCACTGATATCTATAAGCTGATCGGGATTCGGGAATAAAACCAATCCATAGACAAGGAGGGCCACAACTTCTTCAAAGGCTTGTAGGTCAAGGGAGTTCCAACATTCTTGGGCCTTCTCAAACAGAAACCTGGCTAAGAACCCTTTGATACCACTTCTAACTTCCCAATGTCCCTTGATGTCAGATGGTTGTAGGCGTAGTGCTTTAGCAATCTCTTCAAGTTTGGGTTCCTTTTCCGTACCGTTGTAGGGTAGTTGACTAAGGATAGGGATCTTCAGAAGCCGGGAGAACTCTTCTAATGTAGGCACAAGTTGATAATCCAGGAAAGTAAAACAGTGGTGCAGAGGGTCAAAGAACTGGAAAAGGACCTTTATCATATCTTCCTCAATGTTGGTGTTGACCAGGCTGATGAGTCTTCCATGCCTCTCACTGAAAGAAGAGCTCTCAGGAATCCTGGATATAAGTTCCTTAAGCTGAGGAGGGATCCTTACAAGGCTGGTCTGAATTGTCTTTCTGCGGATAGTTTCCATGTCCTACAAAACAAGAACAAATATGAAGATTCGAACCCCTGAAATGGTTAGTCAATGCACATGATGCTGTATGATGTTATGATGTTATGATAAAACACACCACAAATATTCACAAGAAGCAAACATGATAAGGCACACAAGTCACACCACAGCCCTTAGAGTTTAGGCCAGCATGGGGTCTGGGTATTACCCTCTTGAAGTTGGTGGGCTCAACCTGTCCTATCAGAAGTAACCGGGTTCTAAGGGTCCCAATATCACTGGACTGTTTTCATTGTTCATCGTTTCGATTTAGCCACTGAACTGACGACCGAAATATTCCAAGAAAACAACCCTCAATTGAGTGTAGTATCGAGTATCAACAAACCTCGGACTGCACCAAAGTCAGTTATCTCACTACCCTAAAGAGGCCAAGATGGTTCAATTAAGGTTCCTAGGGTCAGTTGATGCTTCACGACACCACGCGGCGGCCCCGTACTCTCCTTGACTGAACTCAAGGGTTACCGGTACTCACCAAAGTGCCACATCAACGTAGCAGACTGCTTTAACCATGTCGGTATACCCCGCACAGTTCCCTCACAGTCTTGTTGCTACTTTCTAAGAAGGTATCCCCCAGATCCGGGTTAGGATCTATAGAACTCCCAAGACAGTACCCACAATAATAAAGCAAACAATTCAGACAATTGAAAACACAAGTGATCTTAGTCCTAAGGTACACCTCACTTTTAAAGTCTCCCCAGCAGAGTCGCCAGTTCTGTGATCGGTGGATTTAGAACTGACTGTTTAAGGCTGGTTCGCGAAATGTCACGGAAGCAAGAGTCGCCACCGTCTTTTATTTTCTCCAACATGGACAGGACAAAAGCACAGCAAAATTCCTTATGAGATAGTTTCTCGGTTCGGGAGGTAGATTTATAGAAAGGGAAGGTGTTAGCACCCTTTCTATTCGTGGTTATCCACGGGCTCTTAGATACTTGCTCATTGTGTTTTCAAAAGTGTTTGCTTTTCAATTGTGAGTGGGTTTGAAAAAGTTTCGTCAAAGTTTTCTGAATAACTCTTGTATCAGTCCTCAAGAGTGTTTGAAAAATTGTTTTGAAAGCTTTTTGAAAGTGTCGGTGCGAAAAGAGTTTTGATTTGTTTTTTAGAGCAAGTATCTATAAGTTATCTACCTACCCTAAGGAATTAGGCTGTGTAAATGTCCTTAAGGTAGTGCCATCCCACCATTGAGAGGTAGGTAGCACCACCGTTGGAGGTGTTCGGGTAAATTCGTTTGTAGGGACAGTGTGGTCACCAGAGCAACAGTAGGACACCTTAGAAGTTACCCTTATGCCATTGATCCTTTTTTAATCCGAGGCAACCGTTTCGAGGCAACTGGATCATGGACATAAGGACTTACTAAAACGTCCTATACTCGACGACCACGTTTCGAAGATAAGGCAACAGGCGAGGCGTACCCTAGAAGTGGTGTGTGAATTTGTGTGTTGTTTTCATGTTATATTATCTTGTACATGTATCATGGTAATCTATGCATTGTTTTTAATTAGCCATACATTCTTTCATGCAATTACAATTTAAAAGTGCGGAAATTTAAATGCGGAAAGTAAAATCCTACGCTATTACAAGGCGCGGGTCTATACATCGCCAAATTACAAAGACCCGTTTTGATAAAATGCGGAAAGTAAAAGACCTAATTACTATTACAAGCCTTGAGCAGTTACGTAATATTCGAAAAGAAAATAAATGCGCGAAAGGAAATTAGAATCGAATGTCCGAGGGTTTTGACCCTTTTGAAATTAAATTGAAATAAAAAAAGTTAATTATTATTCAATTAAAGAAAAGAAATGTTTTTTAGGTTTTTGTATTTATGAAAATAAAGAAAATTAAAAAATCAAGAGGAACCCTAATTCTAAGATATTTTTAATTATTAAAGAAAATATGCAAGTAAACTTAATTTACACTAATTAATTATTTACATATTTATTTACAAAAAATATTTAGTAATTAATAATAATAATGAGAGGAAATTATTTATTAAAAAAAAGATGAAAAGTTCAAAAAAACCTAATTCTACTTATTTTAATTTATTAAGAAAAAAGATTGAATTAAAACCTAAATTAACTAAATTAATTATTAGAATTTATTTACAAAACATTTTAATGGTGAAATTAAATATAATTAAAAAAATAAACATTTTTAGTTTCTGATTTTTTATATTATGAAAAGTTATTTTATGGAATTAAAAGAAATAATTAAAACACTAAAAAGAATTATAAGAAAATCAAATAAAAATAAAAATGATGCAAACCATGGGGGGTATCAAGCCCCAAAAGGAGGTTTATTGAAGCATTTTGGCCCATCAGAATAAAGCCTTTTTTGACTTTCAGGAATTACATGCTTGATGGTTGACCCAGGTGTATGATGGTCTTCACGTCCTGGCCTTCAGATTGCACCTTGAAGCCACTTGTCAGGCCAGCGCATGAGGATGTATGGTGAAGCCTTGAAGTAACGCTGCATAGAAACGCGTTAGGATAAAAATTATGGAATATGTGGGGGGACCTGGGAATCGAACCCAGGTCCCTATACCTGCAAGACACGTCTTCTACCACCAGGCCATTTGTGTTCATTTGTTAATATAATGGAACGTGATTATTATAATAAGAAACAAAAGCAAATGATATAAAATAAGAAAAAACGCGCCAGATTCAAATACTCCAGTCATATGATGACACGCTAGCTTCGTATTCGTTTTTGTACCTGCAACATAACCAAATAGCGGGGGTTTTAAACCCCCACAAAACCAAAGTCCAGAAAATAGCGATTAGAACATGCTGTAATATAAAAAGGGCGCGAGGTCATGGTTTGTCTCGTCTTGAGGTCACGAATTCAATGGCATAGGTTTTAAGGGCCAATTTTTCCATATGTGAGAACCCCTAATTTGAAGCTTCTGAAACCCTAGGTTTCATCCATGGCAGATTTGAATACAAGCATCGTTAGTTCAATTAAATGCTACCAATAGCTTCAGAACATCAATATTAGTGTAAATCAACAAATAAAATACATGAATAATGCATGGAAATTGAAAAACGATTATGGATATATTCACGAAAAGAGTGATTCTGTTCTACCAATTCTTGGAGTATGGGGACTGGAAAATGGTTGCAATCGACTCCTAGCAATGTCAGGAAGGCAATGGAAGTGTTTGGAAACCTTGAATCACCGTGCAACTAAGATTTCAGTTTTCAAGTTTTGGTGAAAATTTGGCAATTTGGTTATGGCCTCCTGAGCAATTTTTCGTGTCTATTGGAATAGGGTTAGCTTGTGTATAAGTATCTGAATGAAATTAGGTCAAGAAAACAAGCCCAAGGTCCATGAATTTATGATTCCAATCTTTGATTTTTCCACATCTTTTTTCAATCTTTTTGCCATGGAAAACTTGCCAAATAGGGATGATCTTGTCCCCTTGAGATGATGCACGAAATCATTTGCATATGTGGAAGATATTTGCTGCATAAAAAGATTTAAAAAGCATGATTTGATATTTTTCTCATATTTAAATCTAATTAAATGAATTAATATAAATAAAAATTCAATTAATTAATTAAAAATAAGAAAATAAATCCCTTTGAGGTTAATGGGGCGTGCATATGCTTTGGGTAATGATTCAAGGAAGAATTTGAGGCCCATTAGCATTTTTGAAGCCTTTTGTGCAAAGTTGACTTTTAAAAATTCCCAAATATTTCCCAACTTCTCCAAGGCATATCTTGCTCAATTTTGAAGCTATGATCATGTTCTTGGACATTTTGGAAAGGTCTTGAAGTCCTCTAACCAATGTCTTTGGTCCCATGTCATTTTGATTTACCAATCTCAAGTTATGGTCTTTGACTTAAAGTGCCTTTTTGTTGACTTTTGAAAATGACCTATAATGTTGAAATTGATAACTTTTTGTGACAGAATTTCTTGGACTTGAAGTGTGAAGTTGAGTTGTAGGAAATTTCATTCTCTTCAAAATGAGCTTTGGATGGAATTTTTCTGATAAACCATGAGGAAGTTATGCCCTGGTCAATTTGCAGTTGACTTTTCAACTGTCCAAAAATAGAAACTTTTGCATCTTGAGACTTTTTGAGCCATTCTTTGAGAATCATGATCAAGAATTGATCAAATGATGTTTGTGGCTTCAAAATAAGATGTTGACCAAAAATTTTGACTTTTGACTGTCAAATGACCATTTTGCCCCTGTAGTTGACTGTGGAGCAATTAGGGTTTTTGACTGTGCAATTTGATGCTGTGAGTCTTGAAACTTGACATATGAATGCTTGACAATGTATGTAGGCATGTGGGACTTGATTGGACCCTTGGAAACCTCAATTTCTTTGCCAGAACCAAAACCCTAATTTTGACTATGTGAGGAGGCAATTGGACTGTGCAACCCTTGAGAGATTTTGAACCATGATCTTGGCAACTCTTGAAGAATATGGGAGGGAAAATTTTGGGGTACAACATCTTCTAAGGTGGGAACCAGCTGGTAATCTGGAATGGTGAAGCAATAATGCACAAGATCGAAGAACTGGAAAGTTACATTCATCATCTGCTCATCAAGATTTGAGGTGACCAGGCTAAGAAGCTGACCATGTCTCTTAATGAACATATAAGTCTCATAAACTATTGAGGATAAATCTCTAAGTTGAGTAGGTATTTGCACAAAGTTAACTTGGATGGTATTTATGCGCACGGAAGTCATAATCTGCAAAACAGGACAAAGATAAATTCCCTTGGTCTTTGAAATGGTTAGTATAATGAAGTATGAATGCCATTTTATAATGCATGATGTCATGATAAAAGAAACAATAGGTATAGCAGATAACAGGCATGGCAAAGACTAACAAGTCACACAAAGCCCTTAAGTTTAAGGCTTGCATGAGGTCAAAGGTAGTACCCTATTGAAATTTAGTTGGTTTCAACCTGTCCTAGCAAAAGTAATCGGGTTCTAGAGGATCTCAATATCACTGACCATCCTCCATCGGTCATGGTTTTAGCTCACACAATCTTTTCTTGCGGCCAGAACTATCTCGAGAGTATGGTCTCAATGAGTGTATCATCGAGTATCAAGCAGTTCTCAGCTTTACACCGAGACCAGTTATCTCACTACTTTCTAATGGCCAAGTTGGTCGATTAAAGGTTCTAAGGTCAGTTGATGTTTAACGATACCACGCAGAGGCCTCGTATTCTCCTCATTTCTCCATAAGGGATACCGATACCAACCAATGTGCCACATCAACGTAGCTACTGCTTCAACCGTATCAGTCTACGCTGTAGAGTTCCCTCACAGTCTATTGCTGCTTACCTAAAAGGTGTCCCCAGATCCAGGTTAGGATCTATAGTGACTTCCAAACAAAAACCCTTAAAAGTAAAGAAAACAAAACAATCAAGAGAAGCAATTATGATGAACTATATCCTAAGTTATACCCCACTTATTAAGTCCCCAGCAAAGTCGCCAGTTCTATGATACGGTGGCAGAACTGACTGTTTGGAAATGCTGGTTTGCGTTTTGCGTTTTTTGTTCACAAAATGTCGCGGTAAGCGACAGTTCCCACCGACTTTTATTTCATCCAACCGGAAAGGAAAAAAGTACAGAAAAACCCTTTTTCGAGATATTCTGAGTATGGGGGGTAGATTATAGAAAGGGAAGGTGTTATCACCCTTTATATCCATGGTTTTCCATGGGCTCTTAGGTACTTGCTCATTTTGAAATTGCTTGTGTGTGCTTATTTGGAAAAGTTTTGTCTTACTTCGTTTTAACCCTTGTTTCTGTCCTCAAGAGTGTTACGAAGTTGTTTTTGAAAACTTTGTTTTAAAAGTGTTTATTGTGAAAAAGTTTGTTTGTTTTGAGCAAGTACTTAAGAACTACTCTACCTACTCGAAAAAGATTGTTCGTTTTCCTTTAGACAGCGCTATCCTATTATTAAGGAATAGGTAGCACCGTCGTTGGAGTTTGTAAAGGTCAATTCGAAAGGGACTTACGATCACTAAAGAAATGTTAGGATGACTTAATAATAAGCCTAGTGTCTTAAGATCATATTCGAGGCAACATTTCCGAGGCAACTTTTCCGAGGCAACAATCCGGACGGGACATTTGATCTTTTTTAGACAGATGGGTAATCACTAAGACACCCTATACTTAATGATCATTTACTGAAGGCAACCGAAGTGAGAGTATATCCTAAGAGTGATATGTGCGAGTGATTAGTTTCAGTTATTTAATCTTTGCATATTAGGGTTTTCTAACTGTATTAAATTATCATGCAATCTTAGCATACAATCCTATTAACATACATCTAGACAGTTAAATTTTTGCAAAAATTAAGATGCGAGAAAATAAACCTACACTATTACAAGGCTTCAGGGTGGGGATTAATTACATAGCCAAAAAACCCACAAAAGACGATAAATAAAAGAAAGTCCTAGATTAAACTATTACATACCGTGGACAGTTACATCAATATTGCAAAAATAATAAACACGCGCGATGAATCGAAAACAAGATAATCAGGGTTTTGACCCTAACTTAAACCTAATTGCGATTAGTTCAAGAAAAGGGTTTGTGTTTTGTCTTGTTAATTTAAGAAAATAGAGAAATTGTTATATTAAATTAAAAAGAAAAGCCTAATTCTAATTAATTTTAATTTTAAGAAAAAATTGAATTAATTTACTCTAAAACCTATTTTTTTTGTATTTTTATTTATTTGAGAAAGAAATAAAAATTAAATCAAGAGTTTAAACCTAATTTTCTAATTAGTTTTAATTAAAAAAAACAAGTTAAAATTTTTCAAAATTAAATTAAATTAAATTTGATAAAAAAACCTAATTCTAATTTTTTGTGAACTCTTGATTTTATGAGTTTGTGAAAAAAAGATTAATTTTGTTAATTAAAATAATTAAGAAAAAAAATTAAAAGAATTTAAAAAAACAAAGAAATAAAAAAGTGAAGAGATGGGCCTGATAGTATTAGCAAAAGAGGGGTTTGAATCTGATTTTCTTTGCCCAACAAATTCCTGGCCTTCTTGACTTTGCCCAATCCCATGTGCACGTTTGACTGGGGCGCATGGTGGTCCTCCAGGGGGAAGGCGTTAGATCTGAAGCATTTGTGGATTGGATGGTCAGATCCTGGTAGCACACGGTGGATGCTGGGGCGTGAGGCGTACCTGATCCTTCATTGAAAAATAATATGAAGCAAATATGGGACCTGGGGATCGAACCCAGGTCCTTATGCATTCTTCCCTTGCACGGTTGCCAACTGAGCTGGATGACTTAGTTGTATATATAATCAAAACTAATTATATTATAATAAAACAAAATATTGAAACTCAAAACGCGCGAATATTCAAATCACCCAACCAGGCAGTGTCACACATCCGTCTCCTTCCTCCCAACCGTCGTGTTAGCCCTGGAGGTTTTTACCTACGGACATGGTGTTTTGGCTATAACCTGCGTGCTTCAAACATCAAAAATATGCATGATAAATAGATATAAAGACCAGGGATCGATTGGTCTTGATGCCACGATCGTCCCAGTAACTAATTCTTCGCCTGATTTTGCCTGTATCATGAAACCCTAAAATACAATTTCAAACCCTAACAATGGCAACTGTCAATATATGCACTCAAACATCAATTAAACCAGATCAATATGTTGCAAACAGGATAACAAACACATACATACCATTAAAACATGTTTATCATGCAAGAATCGTGATAATCGAATTTTGAAAGAGAAGCAAACTGTGAAAGTCGTGCAGCGTGTTTCTGGACTTGTGGAGGCTTGGTGATGCTTGCAATCGCTTCAGAGGATGTCCAAGAGTTGATTGGTGGCTTTGAAACTCCTTGAATCGTCCTCTAAGTTGAAAACCAATCCAAAATTTCTCTTCAAAAGTATGAGTTTGCTTGGTGACTTTCACAACCTCCAATGCTCCTTTTTTTGGTTTGCCTTTGTCCACTATCTATAATAGAGTGCATTAGGGTTAGAATTTGCATCAAATCTTTGCCATTTATGAAGATTGATCATTGATTTATTCCTAGCACCAAATCTTTCAGAAACAAGCATTTTCAATCTTTTTTTGTCCATATGAAGCCTTACACGATTTGATCTTGTCTCCAGTTGTATAATGAATATAATCAAGCACAAAATCTCAAGGTTTAATTGATTTTTGATATTTTCATTATTTTATATTGATTTTATTTGATTTAAATGAAATAAAATCAAAATAAATAACAAAAATAAAATAATGCCAAGTGGAAGGGCTCATGGGTCGTGGATCACATTACAAACTCAGTACAAGCATAAAAAGTTGGGCCAATTTAGCAAAAAATGCAATTTTGGACACATTTGACTTTTGGCAATTTTGCAAAAAAAGGTCAACTTGGCCAATGCATAACTCTCTCAATTTTGACCCTAGAGAGGTGTTCTAGGACTTCTTAGAAAGCTAAGGATGTCCTCTAAGCAACCCTTTTGGTCTCATCGCAATTGAGTCTTCCATGTTCATGTATGAAGCTTTGACCCAAAAGGTGTTTTTATTGACTTTTCAAAATAACCTATAATGTCTAAATTCATATCTTCTTGTGAGTTCATATTTTGAACTTAGGAGATGAAGATGATTTGTAGGGAATTACATCGTCTTCAAAATGAGCTTTGGATGGGTCATTTTTGATAAATTATGAGAAAGTTATGCTTGGTCAAAGTTGAGTTGACTTTTCCTACAAAACCCTAATTTAGCAACTTTTGGGTTTTGATGAATTGTGAGCAATCCTTGAGGAATCATGATCAACCCTTGATTAGATGATGAATGATACTTCAAAACGAGGATGTTGACCAAAAATCTTGAAGTTTGACTGTATGTGGGCCACAGTTGACTTTTGACCTAGCATAGTTGATTTTCAGGCATTTGGGCAATTGATTGAGCAAACTTCCTCTGCAAGGTTTGAAACTTTATATGGATGATCTTGAGAACATATTAGGACAATGGTGAGATTTTGGGATCCTTTAGACTCAAGCATCTTGATGCAAAATAAAAACCATAATTTGAGGTAGACTGCCTCAGGAGAGAGTTTGTCTAGTCAACTTTTGAACTTCCTTGAGCAATTTGGGGACCTCACTTGCCATTTGTTGAGAAAAATGATAGGGAAAATTTTGAGGTACAATAGTAGGTTACAAGCTTGTGCAAAATCCTTAAGAGATACAATGATAGTGTGTTTATGGACTTCATAATTAATAATATCATCTTTGTAAGTGAGATTTTTATAAAACATTTGTTGTACCAAAAAATTTACCCTCCCTTTTCTTCAAGACATTCTCCTAGGGTTCTCAAATGCTCAAGGTTGCCCAAGAATTGATAAGACAAATTCTCCCCCTAAGCAATGGACTTATAACTAGGGTTTCACTTTTCTCAAGGAAGTTTGGGTTTCTAAGGCCTCAAGTGGATTTCATGGTTTCTTAAATGTCTTTGAGAATGCTCATACCAAGTTTCATGCCTTTCATCACAAGTTTGCTCAGCCAATTGCTCAGATGACTGAAAATCAATTGTATTTGACAAAAAGTCTATTGTGCTCAACATACAGTCAAACTTCAAGATTTTTGGTCAACATCAAGATTTTGAAGTCATATTCATCATTTTATAAATGGTTTATCATAATCCATCAAGAAAAACTCTCAAATCATCAAAAGTCAAAAGTTTCCAAGTTAGGGTTTTATTTAGGAGAAGTCAACTGAACTTTCACCAAACATAACTCCCACATGCTTCATCAGATTTTCCTTAACCAAAGCTAAATTTGAATGAAATTCAATTCTCTACAACTTCGTCTCTCTAAGTTCAAGTCCAAAAAATGTTTCATTTGAGAGATATGGACTAATACATTATAAGTCATTTCAAAAGTCAACAAAAAGACACTTTTTTGTCAAGGTAACTTACATCAAGATAAAGTCTTCAAATGCAAAAATGATCATAGTAGAGATTGTAAAGGACATCTTGAGTTTTCCAAATAGTCAAATACCACCTTAAAATGACAAATATAAAGAGAGTTATGATTGGTGCAAGTTGAGAAATTTTGAGCAAATGCATGAAACCAAAAGTGACTAATCTTGAATTTTTGGACTAATGGGCCTAACTCTTGAGGTTCAAACGTGTTTGTAACATGTTTAGGGACCTTTAAATACATTCATGCATTTTTTTGACTTTTATTTCTTTTTATTTTGATTTTATTCATTTAAATTTAAAATAAATCAAATAAAATGCCAACTAAATGGATTTAGGCGCATGGCTTTGGTTTTGGACCATATTTGAAGCCCAAAGAGCTCATGTACAACTAGCAAAATCGTGTGAGATATGAAGATATAATTTGGCCTAAAAAAGAAAATTTTCATGCAACATTCAAAGCCAATCTTTTCACCATAATGCACAAAGATGTATCCCACAATTGTTGACCTAATACATTCCTCTATATGTATTTAGCATATTCAGATCTAAAGGAACACGCCAGATCTCCACAGCCAAGCGTCGCCGGTTGATTGAACTTTCTTGAATCCAAACTCATATTTCATGCATTTTTAATTGATTTCATACATATATTCCTATTTATAATGATGTGTGGACTTGTTTAGACTCATCGTTTGCAAGTTTTAAAACAGGAACCTAGACCTTCCATCGTTAGGGCACCAAGTTTGTGAATCTTCGAAACCCTAGCTACAAGTTGTTTCAATCGAAACTAACATCACCATCAGATTCATGAGGGCTCAATTAGTGGATAGGGATACCTTTCTTTCTCACTTTTCCTTGATTTTGCAGGTTTTCGAAATACCCTCGCCAGAGAAGACGAAGTTGACTACGTGGGTGGTGGTTTAACTCCGACACATTTATTATGTATTATTTTAATGTTGTGTAATTCACGTGAAATAGATGACGTCCCAGCGGCAAGGAAGTGCGGGTTAGAGCATTCATGTGTAAGGGCATGGGTTCGATCCCTGCCTCTTGCATTTTTCATATTTTTTTTTCTGATTTTCGCATATCCAGTGCAGCACTTCCCACGCATCAACCACATTCCTCCTCAATCTTCACCACCAGATCGCCATAGATCTAGATCGGACGTTTCAGAAGCCCCTCCTCATGATGAACCCTCGGGAACCAACCACACAGGATCTTGTAGGAATTCATTGAAGCCTGGGCTTTGCATCTATTGGGCCTAAAGAATTTGGTGCTGCACCCCCTGTTTTCTATTTCAGGCCCATCTTTCTTTCTTTTTTTATTTACTAATACTCTTTTTTTTAACATAATTAGTTTTTTTAGTTTTTTTAGATTTTATTAATTAAAATTAATTTAGACTCTTAGGTATTTCTAATCAACTTTTTTTAAACTAATTTAACTAATAAATGTTTTTTAATAATTAAAATTAATCAACTTTTTTTATAATTAAAATTAATTAAATTTTTTTAGATTTAATTAATCATAAATAATTGTTTTAAAAAAAATAACATTTTTTTGGCTTTCGATTCTATTTTATTTTACATTTTCAGATCAACCGTGCTTTTGCGAACGTATTTTTATTTCTCGCATTTCCTCTTTTTCTTGATTATGTAAATGTCTACTAGATGTAATAGTTAATTTTTTTATTTTCCGCATTTCCTATTTTGTATCTACCCCAAGGCCCTGTAATAGCGTAGGAACCTTTATTTTCTGCACTTTATCACTTTCTTTATTATTTTTATGTTTATTGCTTAGTAATTAGGGTTTGCATGAAAAGACTAAAAAAACGTTAGCTAACCCTAATTGCAAGACTTAAATATAACCGAAAACAAATCACTCTCACACTCGCACCTCTAAGGTAACCTCCCATATTGCCTTTCCGAAAACAGTCATGTCCCTCGAATGCGGGGACATTTTAACAAAAGTCCCTCGATACAAAGATCATAGTCCCTCGATGCCCTTTCGATGTTTCCTTCGATGAGTGATCAAGTCCCTTAATAAAAAATTGCTAAAGCGTCCTTATGAGTTTCGTTGGATGACTGTACGATAACCCACGCCTATTGTAATATGGTGGCAGAACCGACTGTTCAGTTACTACTGGTTTTTGCGTTTTTTGTTCACAAATGTGTTGTAAGCAAGAGTCTCCATCGACTTTTATTTCATCCAACTAAGGAAAAGGAAAAAGAACAAAAAAAACCTTTTTCGAGATGTTTCTCAGTACGGGGGGTAGATTATAGAAAGGGAAGGTGTTAGCACCCTTTCTATCCATGGTTTTCCACGGGCTCTTAGGTACTTGCTCATTTTGAAATTGCTTGTGTGTGTTTTGAATTTTTTTTGTTTAACTTCGTGATAACCCTTGTATCTGTCCTCAAGAGTGTGACGAAGTTGTTTTTGAAAACTATTTTGAAAGTGTTTGTGAAAAAGAGTTTTTATTGTTTTGAGCAAGTACTTAAGAGTTTCTACCTACTCGAAAAAGATTGTTCATTTTCTCGTTTCCTTTAGACAGTGCTATCCTACTATTAGTGAGTAGGTAGCCCTATCGTTGGATGTTGAGGGACTATCGAAAGGGATGCTATGGTCATCGAAGGCAACATGTAAAGATATCTTAGCATTCGAAAGGACTTTCATCATATAGGCAACATTGAGGGACAAGATCATTTCTCGTAGGAAACTCGGGGGACGTTAGGGACCATGATCTTTATGATGAATTTAAAAGTAAGGGTCTTTGCTAAGAGATCCCTACGTTCGAGGGACATGACCATTGTTTCCGAGGCAACCAAAGTGGGGAAAAAAACCTAGGAGTGAGCATGTTCAAGTGTTTGTTTTTCAATCATTAATCTTTGTGTTTAGTTTTCTAGCGATTGGTTTTATCTTGTTCATGCAATCCTATTAGCCACACATCTAACAGTTAATATATGTACAAAAATATAAAGTGCGGAAACGTAAATTCCTACGCTATTACACGGCTTCAGGGAGAGGGATTTAATTACAATTCCAAAATCGGGAGAAATATAAAGGAAAACAATAAAAATGCCTTATAGTTTGGCTACATTGATTGTACAGGAATATAAAAGTGCGAAAGAAGAAAATGCGCGCGAAAAGTTAAATACGGAAATTAAAGTTTAAATTCTAAGAAAACTTAATTAATGAAAGAAAATATTTTTTGTTATTTTTTTATTTTTTAGGAAAAAAAAATTAAGTTAAAAATGAAAGGAATTTCCATAGCACTCAGACGGTCTTCTAGCTTCTTGTATTTATCCTCAGCATGAGGATATTGTTCATCATCGTAATCCGTATCGTTATCAGAAACTACTAGACTAGGGTCCTTTGTCCTTTCTTGGTTCTCCCCGTCTTTGGATGAGGAGGTCAGATCAGCTGATTGTCTTATCCTTTCTCTGAATCTTCTACCCATGTTCAGAATACCAACCTTCTTCTTCTTCTTCTTCTCTTTCAGAATCAGGGTCTTCAAATCCTATTGCCCTTTAGCCAAGCTTAAGAACATTTATTGGAATTGGGCGTTCTGTGCCTGAAGATCTTTGATGGCTTGATCAGAAGACATTTCTGCTGAAATAAACATTGAAGAAGATGAGAAACCTGTAATGGTGTGCATGATAATGGGATGCGCATGTAATGATTTCAAAGACTTTGGGAAATTTAAATTTGCCAACCAAAAATAAACAAACTTTATTAGATTAACTTGTAAAAGGTTCAACAATGCCTTTAAGGCGTTACAAAGTAGTAAAATAGAAAACAAATCTAAAACTAGAAAAAGAAAAAGCAAAAGTCCCATGGACGCTTCCTCTTTGTGCTGATGTAGTCATTGATCACTCTTTCTTCCTCGAGCTTCCTGGTGAGCTTCAAAATCTTCCTTTCTTGCTCATGGTACTTTTCCTGGTAAGTATCCCGCTCATCCTTCAGCTGAATCCAAGACCTCTGCAACTCCCCAGGATCAGTGGATATGTAAGGATAGAGAACTGTGTAAGGAACGCCTTCTTCATTAGTGGGCTCCATAATTACTGGCAATACAACTTCATTGTGCATCCCAAGCTTCTGGGCACGAGCTCAGACCCATTGGAGGTAAGGCTGCATAGGAAGGGAATTCCTTGGTCCCAGTTCTTGGGGGTCAGATCTGTTCACCATGCCCCAAGCTCGTATAAACCTCCGGCGATGCTCCTCAACGTCTTCCTTGTAGTCAAATGTAATATCCTCAAGAAGTAGCTCGTGGGGACCATCTCTTCGAGCACGACCAAATTGTCGCAAAGCTAGACAAGGATTATAGGTTATACCCCCTCTGATTCAAAGCAATGGGACATTAGGGTATCCCCCACAACGATCAATAACAGCGGTGTCTTCCATAACTCGGGAGCTCCAAAGAATATCTGTATGGGAAAGTGACATTATCCTGTAGGACCAACCCAAACCTTCTTCGTTCTTCAGCACAGACTTAGGGAGGTGCAAAATAAACCACCTCGACAGCAACGACATGCAACACATAAGAGTCCCTCTTCTTCGCACAATACGAGTATAGAGGGCATGCAAGATATCACCCAGCAGGGTAGGCACGGGATTGCGAGAAAGGAAAATTTTGACGGCATTCACATCCACAAAGGAATCCGGATTCGGGAAGAGAACCAGACCATAGATAAGGAGAGCCAAGACATCTGAAAATACAAAGTATCCCAAACTAGCTGAGCCTGATCTATTAGAAATTTGGCTAGAAAAACTTCGACCTCGCTTCGTGTTTCCCAATGGGATACTACATCAGCTCGTTTCAAATGCTGAGCTGAGGCAATGTCTTCTGGTCTAGGAACATCTTCCATACCTGTGAAGGGCACCTGTTCAAGGATAGATATTCCCAATAGGTGAGAGAACTCTTCTAAGGTTAGAACCAGGTGGTAATATGGAAAGGTGAAGCAATGATGCACAGGATCGAAGAACTGGAAAAGTACACTCATCATCTGCTCATCAAGATTTGAAGTAACCAGGCTAAGAAGCTGACCATGTCTCTTAAGGAACATAGAAGTCTCGGAAACTCTTGAAGCTAACACTTTAATTTGAGCAGGTATTTGCACAAAGTTGACTCGGATGGTATTTCTGCGCACGGAAGCCATAATCTGCAAAACAGGACAAAGATAAATTCCCTTGGACTTTGAAATGGTTAGAATAATGAAATATGAATGCCATGTTATGATGCATGATGTTATGATAAAAAAACAACAGGTATAGCAGATAACAAGCATGGCAAAGACAATCAAGTAAGACAAAGCCCTTAAGTTTAAGGCTTGCATGAGGTCAAAGGTATTACCCTCTTGAAGTTTAGTTGGTTTCCACCTATCCTAGCAAAAGTAACCGGGTTCTAGAGGTTCTCAATATCACTAACCATCCTTCATCGGTCATGGTTTCAGCTCACGCAATATTTTCTTGCGGTCAGAACTATCTCGAGAGTATGGTTTCAATGAGTGTAGCGTTGAGTATCAACCAGTTCTCAGCTTTACACCGAGGCCGTCTATCTCACTACTTTCTAATGGCCAAGTTGGTCGATTAAAGGTTCTAAGGTTAATTGATGCTTAACGACACCATGCAGCGGCCCTGTATTCTCCTCGTTTCTACACAAGGGATACCGGTACCAACCAATGTGCCACATCAATGTAGCTACTGCTTCAACCGTATCGGTCTACGCCGTACAGTTCCCTCACAGTTTATTGCTACTTACCTAAAAGGTGTCCCCAGATCCGGATTAGGATCTATAGTAACTCCAAAATGAAACCCTTAAAAGTAAAGCAATCAAAACAATCAAGAGAAGCAATTGTGATGAACTAGATCCTAAGGTATACCCCACTTATTATTTCCCTAACAGAGTCGCCAGTTTTGTGATACGGTGGCAGAACCGACTGTTTTGAAATGCTGGTTTGCATTTTGCGTTTTGTGTTTGCAAAATGTCGCGGTAAGCAAGAGTCGCCACTGTTGTACCCCAAAATTTGCCCTCCCATATTCCTCAAGGTTTATCAAGAATCATCTCCAAATGGTTCAAGATTGCTCAAGGATTGCACAGTCCAAATACCTCCTAAGCCAGCTGAAATTAGGGTTTTGGTTCTTTCAAGGAATTTGGGGTTTTCAATGGTTCAAACAAGTCTCATAGGCCTATATGCATTCTCAAGCACCTACATGCCAAGTTTCAAGACTCCCAGTGCCAAGTTGCACAGTCAAAAGCTTCATTTGACCCACAGTCAACTGCAAGGGAAAAATGGTCATTTTGCAGTCAAAAGTCAAAATTTTTGGTCAACATCTTATTTTGAGTCCACAATCATCATTTGATCAAGTCTTGATCATGATTCCACAAGGATGGCTCAAAAATCATCAAGATGCAAAAAGTTACTATTTTTGGACAGTAGAAAAGTCAACTGTATCTTGACCAGGGCATAACTTTTTCATGGTTCATTAGAAAAATCCCATCCAATGCTCATTTTGAATGGGATGACATTTCCTACAAACCATCTTCACATTCCAAGTCCAAGAAATGCTCTCACAAAAAGTTATCAATTTCTACATTATAGGTCAATTTCAAATGTCAACAAAAATGCACTTTAAGTCAAAGACCATAACTTGAGATTGGTAAATAAAAATGACATGGGACCAAAGGCATTGGTTAGAGGACTTCAAGACCTTTCCAAAATGTCCAAGAACATGTTCATATGATCAAAATTGAGCAAGATATGCATTGGAGAAGTTGGGAGATTTTTTTTAATTTGCAAAAGTCAACTTTGCTCAAAACACCTTGTTTTTGCTAATGGGCCTCAAATTTCTTCTTGAAACTTCATCCATGACTTATGCACGACCCATCAAGCCTAATTGAATTTATTTTCTTATTTTTATTAATTAATTGGATTTTTAATCAATATTAATTCATTTAATTAATTTAAATTGTAGGAAAATACAAAGATTTGATTTATCAATCTTTTTGTGAAGAAAATATGGTCAAGATATGCTGGCAATTTCGTGTACAAATCAAAGATGCAAAAATCTCCAAAATTGGCAACTTTCTTCAATCATGAAAATGCAAAAATATGTGATTTCCAATCAAAGATTCAATCATCAATTCCATGGATCTTTGCTCAAGATTGTGACCTGATTTCATTCCTCTATATATATTCAAGCTAACCCTAATGCCACACACGTGAAAAAAGCTGCAGCAAAAAGGCCATAGCATATTGCAAAATTCAAAGAAAAGTCAAAATTGATTCTTGTGTTCCAAGCCAATTCAAGGCATTATATTGATTCAAACACGTTGCTGGAAGTGTCAGGAGTGATTTACAATTGAAATCACACGCTAAGACTCAAAGAATCCAAGGATACAGAACCACGGTTTGCTTTTTATTTTCAGAATCGTATAGCTTGATTCATGCATATTTAACGTGATTTCTTGTTTGTTTTGCATTGCTAGTAATCATATGAAGCTGATGGTATAACTTAATTGGATTAAAACGCCATAAATCAAAAGTTGCCATGATCAAATTCTAGGGTTCTTGAGTTGTGAATTTGGGGCTTTGCAAACCAGGAACAATTAGGACTCCTAAGATAGATGGTTGGAATCGTTGAACCAAGACGAACAAGACTGACTATTCGCGAAATATTTATATTAACCACAGTTCTATTCGCTATTTTTCGTCACTGTAGTTTGTGGGGGTTAAAAACCCCCGCTATCTAATGTTTATTTTACAAGTTCAAGCGAAGAAGACGAGGACGTGGTGATACATGGTTGGCTGATTTGAAAACACGCGCGCTTATTTTTGTTTTATTGCACATTATTTGATTTATCAATATATTAATTGCTGGCTATTATAGAATCAATTAAAACGCGTTGGTTGGAGTGGTTATGGCAAGCATCCAATGAGCTTTGGGACCTGGGTTCGAATCCCAGGTCCCCCAAAACCTTTATTTCATTTTCTTTCACATAATCACATGCAGGTGTCAAAAAGCGTTCCACCATGTACTTCATCTTTCCAAGCGCCAAGTGGCCACAGGAACAAATCTAATGGCCATGAGATGATGATCACCGTAGTCCCTGGTCAATGCACGCGTGGGCAATCCCAAAAAGTCAAAAGGGCTTGAGGTTAATGGGCTTCAAAATTTCTAACATACCTCCATATTGGGCCAGCACCCCCCCCCCCCCCTTGGTTTATCCTTCTTTTAATTCTTTTTTCTTCTTTATTTAACTATTTTACTAATTATTATTATTATTATTATTATTATTATTATTATTATTAATATTATTTAATTAACCAAATTAACTTTTTTTTTCATAATAAAATTCAGGAAACATAAAATATAATATTTTTATTATTATTTATTAATTTCACCTTTAATTCATTATTTTTGTAAATAAATACTAATATAATTAACTAACTTAGTTTTAATTAGGTTAATTTAAATATTTTTGCAATAAATAAAATAAATTAGAATTAGGGTTCTTGACAACTTTTAATCATGATTTCCTTTTTTTATTTATTTCCTAAAAAACATAAAAAAACCCAAAAAAATATTTCTTTTCTTTTAATTAATTAATTAGTTTTAGGTTTAATTTAATTAATTGCAAAATAATAACAAACTTCCTCCTTTCTCAAAAAAGGGTCCAAACCCTAAGGACTTCCCCGATTCAATTATTCTCGCGCGTGTGATTATTTTTTATTCGATCATATTTATGTAATTGCTCCGAGGATGTAATAGCGTTAATTAGGACTTTTTATCACTTTCTTTAATTTCCCGCAATTTATTTTTCAAAGGGTTTGTTTTTGGCGATGTAAATACCCGACGCCTTGTAATCGCGTAGATTTATTTTCTGCAACTATTAAACTGTTAGATGTATGTTAATTAGGCTATGCATGACAAGACTTATCTGAAAATTAAAATCAAAATGTAGCTCACCTTAACATGTTCAAAGATAACATAAACTGAATCCTGACACACTCGCACATGCCACTCCTAGGGTACGCCTCACTTGGTTGCCTCGACGTGGTCATTGAGTATAGGGTGTTTTAGAGGTCGCCCTCTTGTCTAAAGATCCAAGTTGCCTCGAAACGGTTGCCTCAGATGAAAAGGATCTAGGACATTAGGGTTACCGCTAAGGCGTCCTACTATTGCTTTGATGACCACATGTCCCTATAATCGAATTGACCCGAAACTCCAACGACGGTGCTACCTACTTCTCAATAGTGGGATAGTACTGTCTAAAGGACATTTACACAGCTTAATTTCTTTTGAGTAGGTAGAGGTTCTAAGGTTATTGCTCTTTCAAAACAAACAAAAATACTTTACGCACATACACTTTTCTGACAAAAGTTTTCAAACAAACACTTCATACACTCTTGAGGACATATACAAGAGTTAAAACGAAGTTTTCAAACAAACTTTTTCAAAACCCACAAACACAAGAAAAGCAAAACATTTTGAAAACATAGTGAGCAAGTACCTAAGAGCCCGTGGATAACCACGGATAGAAAGGGTGCTAACACCTTCCCTTTCCATAATCTACCTTCCGAAACGAGAAACATCTCGAAAAGGAATTTTAATGTGCTTTTGTCCTTTCCTTGTTGGAGAAAATAAAAGACGGTGGCGACTCTTGCTTACCGCGACATTTTGCTAAGCGCAAACGCGAACCAGCATTCCAAAACAGTCAGTTCTATTTCCACCGATCACAGCCACCGACTTTTATTTCATCCAATCGGAAAGGAAAAAAGTATAGAAAAAAAATCCTTTTTTGAGATATTTTGAGTACGGGGGGTAGATTATAGAAAGGGAAGGTATTATCACCCTTTCTATCCATGGTTTTCCATGGGCTCTTAGGTACTTGCTCATCTTTTAAAATTGCTTGTGTATGTGCTTTGTTTTGAAAATGTTTTACTTCGTGATAACCCTTGTATCAGTCCTCAAAGGTGTGACGAAGTTGTTTTGAAAATTGTTTTGAAATGTGTAACTGTGAAAAGTTTTGATTTGAACAAGTACCTACTAGCATTTACCTACTCGAAAAAAAAAGATCGTTTCTATTCTTGTTTCCTTTAGAAAGCGCTATCCTACTATTGAGAAATAGGTAGCTCTGTCGTTGGAGTTGTAAGGGTCAATTCATAAGGGACATACGATCACTAAAGCAATGTTAGGACGTCTTAGTAATAACCCTAAAGTCTTAAGATCACATTCGAGGCAACATTTCTGAAGCGACGTTTCCGAGGCAACATTCGAATGTGACGTTTTGATCTTTTTAGACTGGAGGGCAACCACTAAGACACCCTATGCTTAATGATTGTTTACCGAAGGCAACCGGAGTGAGAGTATACCCTAGGAGTGCACATGTGAGAGTGATTTGATTTCAGTTATTATCTTTGCACATTTAGGGTTTTCTAGCCGTTTTAAATTATCATGCAATCTTGTTATACAATCCTATCAACATACATCTAAACAGTTAATATTTGCGAGAAAATAAACCTACGCTATTACAAGGCTTCGGGGTAGGGATTAATTACATAGCCAAAAAAACCCGCAAAAGACGATAAATAAAATGAAAATCCTAGATTAAACTATTACAAACCGTGGACAGTTACATCAATATTGCAAAAAAATAATAAACACGCGCGATGAATCGAATACAAGATAATTAGGGTTTTGACCCCAACTATACCTAATTGTAATTTAAAGGGAAAAATATTTTTATCGTTTTTCGTTATTTGAGAAAATAAAGCTCAATTGAAATAAAAAAACCTAATTACTAATTAATTTTAATTAAGAAAAATAATTAATTTAACCTATTTTTGTATTTTTACTTTGAGAAAGAAATAAATATTAAATTAAGTGTATAACCCTAATTTTTCTAATTGGTTTTGATTAATTAAATAAGGTTAGAATTTCCCTAAATTAAATTAAACTAAATTAAACTAAATTTGATTAAAAACAACTATTTCTAATTTTTTTGTGGATTCTTGATTTTACATTTTGTGAAAAAAATGGATTAATTTTATTAAAAATAATTAGGCAAAATAATTTAAATAAGATAAATAAAGTAGAAAAGAAAGAAAAATGGGCCTGATTGCTTAGAAAAGGGGGGGGGTGAATCTTATTTCCTGGCCCAACAACTCCTGGCCCTTTTGACTTTGCCTAAACTCATGCACACGTTTGACTGGGGCGCATGGTTGTCCTTCAGGGGGAAGGCCTTAGATCTGAAGCGTTGGTGGGTTGAACGATCTGATCTGGATAGTACATGGTGGATCGATTGCCATGTAATACACTGGATTTCTTGTTTCAAGAAAAGCATGAATAAAAGTTGGGACCTGGGGATCGAACCCAGGTCCTTAAGCATTCTCCCCTTGCACGCTTGCCAACTGAGTTTGTTGTTTTAGTTGTATATACAATAACAAACAAATATTACATAATACAAACAAAATGTTAATCTTTAAAACGCACGAAATTCAAACTGGCAAGTCAGGGAGCGCCACGTCTCCATCTTCTTCCTCCCACCGTCGTTGTAGGTTTTTGTAACTTTTACCTATAGACATTAAGCGTAGGTATAGCCCCTGTGCATTTCCAAATCCTGTACGCGCATGATAAATGAAAACTAATGGTACCAATCAAATTGTTTCAACCTCACGAGCATCATGGTACCATTATCAATGTCCAATTTTTCCTGTATAAGAAACCCCTAAAAACAAAGATCAAACCTTAGCCATGGCAGTTTTATGTACAGTCAATAAAAATGCAATTGAATATAGTCAATCATCTTGCAAACATCTCAAAGATTATAAATATGCCAATCAATCATGTTAAATATGTCAGAATCAATGTATTTGAATTCAAGAAAATAGGCAAACCGTATGAACGTTATAGGGTGATCTGGAGCGTCCTAGGCCTTGCAAACGATCTTGTTGGCTTCAGGGATGATCTGAGAATCTGAATTGATCTTTTGAAACCTTTGAAATGGCATGTGGAGCACGATTTGATCAACACTTTTTCCTTGAAAACTTTGAATTTTTTCTCTGCCTTTGCACGCCTCTAGCCTCTCTCTTTGGTCTGCCTTTATTCCCTATGTATACTAGAGTGCATTAGGGTTAAAGTTTGTATCAAATATTTTCCATTTAAGAAGATTGATCAATGATTTATTCCTTGCACCAAATCTTTCCAAAACAAGCAATTTCAATCTTTTTCTGTCCATATGAAGCCTTGCACGATTTGATCTTGTCTCCAGTTGTATAGTGACTCTAATCATGCATAAAATCTCAAGATTTAATTGATTTTTGATATTTTCGTTATTTTATATTGATTTTATTTGATTTAAATGAAATAAAATCAAAATAAATAACAAAAATAAAAGAATGATAAGTGGACGGGCTCATGGGTCGTGAGTCACATTACAAACTCAGTGCAAGCATAAAAAGTTGGGCCCATTTAGCAAAAAATGCAATTTTGGACACATTTGACTTTTGACAATTTTAGAAAAAGGGTCAACTTGGCCAATGCATAACTCTCTCAATTTTGAACCTAGAGATGTGTTCTTGTACTTTTTAGAAATCTTAGGATGTCCTCTAAGCAAAGCTTTTGGTCTCATCTCAATTGAGTCTTCCATGTTCATGTATGAAGTTTTGACCTAAAAGGTGTTTTTGTTGACTTTTCAAAGTGACCTATAATGTCCAAATTCATATCTTTTTGTGAGTGCATATTTTGAACTTGGGGGATGAAGATGAATTGTATGGAATTACATCCTCTTAAAAATTAGCTTTGGATGGGTCATTTTTGATAAATTATTTGAAAGTTATGCTTGGTTAAAGTTGAGTTGACTTTTCCTACAATACCCTAATTTAGCAACTTTTGAGCTTTGATGAATTGTGAGCAATCCTTGAGGAATCATGATCAAACCTTGATCAAATGATGAATAAAACTTCAAAATTAGGATGTTGACCAAAAATCTTGAAGTTTGACTGTATGTGGGCCACCGTTGACTTTTTCCCTAGCATAGTCGATTTTCAGGCATTTGAGTAGTTGACTGAGCAAACTTCCTCTACAAGGCTTGAAACTTGACATGGATGATCTTGAGAACATATTAGGGAAATGGTGGGCATTTGATATCCTTTTGACTCAAGCATCTTGATGCAAAATGAAACCCTAATTTGAGGTAGACTGCCCTAAGAGAGAGTTTGTCTGGTCAACCCTTGGACTTCCTTGAGCAATTTGAGGACCTTACTTTCCATGTGTTGAGAAATATGGGAGGGAAAAATTTTGGGTACAACACTTTGGAACAATATAGGGCACGATTCTTGAATGTAATTATATGGTTAGCTTCAGGGAAGATCAAGGAAGGTAAATTGAGGGAATAATGGATTGAAAAAGGCTTGAGAATGGATTTCGAAGTTGCTAAATTCTGGGTTGTGAAACAAGTTTGTCAAGGTGATTCTGGGTATCCAAGCTTGGGAAAATGGATGGGGGATGACCCTCTATTTATAGGGAAGAAAATGGGATCAAAAGGAATACCAAATGATGCGTTTTGGAGGGAATTTGTGTGGGTCTTCATCATGTAGAAAGTGTGACTCAAACTTGATCAAACCTCAGCCAAATCGTGTGTTTCATGATGCTAATCACTTCTGGCAAGTTGCTAATCATGATTAGAAACAAAAACGCGTGGAAAACTTGTGATTAGAAGCCAAAACAAAGATTTCAAAATCCTGACTTTGTGAAAAATTCAGTTTCAAACTACCAAATTCAAATCCATGGCATTTCCACCTCAAGGGGTTTTAGGGCATAATTCTTGATGCTTTGGAAAGATAAGGTTACAAGCTTTGCAATGGAAAAATAATGGAATCAAATGGATGCTTAAGCTAAAAGTTACATGGAGTCAAAGTTGAAGAAAAAGAGTTAACTTTCCATACTTAGAAATATTTCAAATTCTTCTTTAAAAATGACCTATAATCTTTTGTATCCAAACATGGCCTTCCACTTAGAATTTTCTCTTGACCAAAAAATATGGAATGAAGTAGATCTCTTGAATGACATTTTTCAATTTGAACCACTCAAAATCTCCAAAAATTGAGCAAGTTATGACTTGTTGAAGTTGGCCAAAAATCATGAAATGACCTATAATATTTTGCATTCTTAAGGCAACTTCCATCCATATTATTATCTTGCACATAAAACAAGGCATGAAGTACACATCCTTAAGAGCATAATGGAAAAAGAATGGGCTCAAGGTGATAAAAATTTACCAAGTTATGACCATTTGAAGTCACACATGGAAAATTGGGGATTCATCTGGGTGACTTGTAATCTTTCTTCTTCCCCAAGTTCCTTCCACATGAGAACTACTTGGAACCTTTGAAGTGATTTGTTGGTAACTCTTTGAAGAGAAGTATGTCCTTGGAATCACTCAAAAATACCAAAAGATGAGCAAGATATGCTCCTTTGAAATTCAAAACCCTAGCCTCTAGATCAAGAGAATGCTTTGAGGAACTTTGAGAAGTTTGAACAAACTTCTTGTGCCAATATTATTCCCTTGTGAATAGAAGTTGTTGAGTATGATTATGTGGACTCATATCCACCAAAACCAATTCAACAGTGGAGTTTGAATTTCTCAAGCTATTGAATAGGGCATGGAAATAAACTCATGAACCCATGAAGCAACTTGCTACACCTCTTTTCCTTTACCTACATTATTAAGTAAGACAAACCAACATTGCAATTTATTAATTAGAGAGAAAATCAAAGCAAAAATATTCATGATCATAAAAGAAAACAAGTCAAGGTGTTTGGTAACTCCTCAAACGAGCAAAGCTAAGGATAGGGAGAAGAACCAAAAGCCTTAATGTGATCTTGTTGTGATTGAAACAATAAGGTATGATGAAGGAATCTTAGGGGAAAAAATTGGGGTACAACAGCTTCCCTTATTTAAGTTTCTTCTATCTGAAGATACGAAGGTTAAAAATCTTCGTGTCGACGTGATCGGAGATACTTAAATATAAAACAAACCCTATTTTTGGCCCTAAGATTCCATGCAAATGCTTATGCATATGAATGCATATAATCAGTACCAAAGAGACGCAAAGTATCACTGGGGATGTGTGATACGGTGGGAGAACTGACTTGAGGGTTTTGCGTTTGTGCTCACCACCGACTTTTATTTTATCCAATAAGGAAAGGTGAAAAAGCACAGGAAAGACCTTTAGAGATGTTTTTGAGTTCGGGGGGTAGATTATGTAAAGGTAAGGTATTAGCACCCTTTCCATCCATGGTTTTCCATGGGCTCTTAGTTACTCGCTAGATCACTTGCTATTGTTTGAAAATGTGCTTTCTGTGGTTTTTGAAAGTATTTTGAAAAGGTGCCATCATTTAGACAAACTTTATAATGGTTCTCGTTCGTAAGAACGTATACAAAGTGTTGAGCTTTTGAAAATATTTCAATGTTTGGAAAGTGTTTTTAAGATGCTTTGAAAGTGTATGTGATTGTTTTGACAATAAAAAGGATATTTGTTTTGAGAGTGATCAAGCAACTAAAAGTAATCTACCTACTCAAAAGGTCTTAGATGTGTTTTTCCTCCTCCTTTAGATGTTGCTATCTTACCATTGATTTGGTAAGAAGCCCCATCGTTGGATGTGAAGGGACGGGCATTGGGTCATCGTATGACCATGATAGCAATGTTTTGAGATATCTTAGAATTTTTCCTTAGGGACTAAGATCATTCGAAAGGCAACTTTGATAGCGTCATCGAGGGACTATGATCTTGTACTTCAAGACTTGTTTGTGCTAAGACATCCCACATGCATAACATGGCCATTTTTGTAAGGCAACAAGTGATATTACCCTAAGGGTGCATGTGTGAATAGTGTATTTGATTTGCATGCAATTGTCTTTGATTTCTTGGTGGTCTACTTGTTGGTTTTATCTTGCCATACACGCATAATTACTAGCATTTACATTTGAAAGCGATAAATTGCAGAAATGTAAAGTCATACGCTATTACAATATTTAAGGGATGTGGATACATATTTATGAATGGGGATTGCAAGTAAAAATAAATCCTAAGTTACTATTACAACCATATTGAAATGCATAAGAATGTACAAGAAAATGTGAGACGAACTTGTTTTTTTTTAAGAAACTATTTTCAGTCTTTTGTTTTTAAGAAATAAAATAAAGCGTGAAAGAAATGTTTTTGATGTTTGTTGATTAACGGAATAGAAATTGATAAAAAAAATAATGAGGAAAGGAAAAAAATCAGCGTATTGCAGATTAAATGAGATCAGAGGTTCTGACCCTGGCACGCTACAAAACACAAACCTGTTAGTGAAAATGTATAAGATTAGAGCTCTGAACCCACTGGGAACACAATATTTTTCAGAAGTTCTGATACCATTAGCAACAAAACAAGCTTCAGATGTTCTGATACCACTGGCAACTAAACAGACTTCAGAAGTTCTGAGACCACTGGAAGTACTTGGTCTCTCTCTCTCTATGCTAGTGAGGACATATGTAATTTGGTTATTTCTCCATAAAACAGAAAACATGCATAGAATAGTTATAGCAGGTGTCATAGAGTTTCAGAAGATAAGAAATATCAAAACTATAAATCACAGGCAAGCATGCATTTTCTAATCCTAACTCTGAGTTCTAGTTTCTTCAAGAAGCTCTGAACTGATTTATTCCCTACTTAGGCAGACAAAATGCATGAAATTTCAGAATATGTATGAAACCAAAAACCTGATATCTACATTATATCTGAGACTGTAAATCTGGTAATGCTTATGTAATGTGGTGAGGGTCAGCAGAAACTTACCTTGCAGCTGGAAGAAGATCTGTGAACCGGAGTTAACCTCAACTCTGATGATGCTCTGAACAGCTTCTTCACGTACTTAGTAAGCTGAAAGTTTTCAACTTCTAGGGATGGCAAGGAGGTGATGTTCTGATTTCTTTGAGTGTATGGACGGAAATTATATAACAATATGAACACAAAAGTTTAGGCAGTTTCCAACGTGTGGATCAGAAATTGTGTGAATGGTTTTTAGTCAAGAAATAATTGAGAACAAGTGGAGTTTTGAATGCAAGGAATCAAAAGTTAACAAGGTTTTATGTGTTGTGTTTACAGTTCTTGGAACTCTTGGAATTTTGGTAGGGATTCAAGGCTTTTCTTTCTCAAAATTTTGACCTCTTTCACAATTTTTCTGGGCCTCTTCTCAGTGACCAATGGTGTTCTATTTATAGGCAAATTTTTGTGGGTTTGAAATGTCAAGTAGCGCCAACATCATACGCTAGATGCTGACTTTCTCTTGAAGCAAATTAAAAAAAAGGTGTGATAGTTGACAGTTTTTTAGCCTAGGTTGGAGTAGCAAGCAGGGATTAAGGAAAACTAAACCCACAAGCAAAAAGTAGCGCATGGACCCTTACCTAATTCTGTACAAAAATATTTCTACGCTACACGTGGAGAGATCCTTTGGACAAATACTCAAAAGTGGTTGTGAGCATTAATGAGAATTAAATGATGATGAGATTTGTCAAAATTAGAATTCCTGTAATGTGAGATTTTGCATCATTGCTTAATTCTGGATCAGAAGTTCCATTTAGGACAAACATCCAACTTATGATCTTTGTACCTTGTTGCCTCAGCATGTTCTGAAGGATTCCCCAGGTTTTCCAGTAACCTTCTTTGATTTACCTTTGAAAACTCTGGATTAGAAGTTTTGCTTCAGCTTAGCACCCAATCTTCTGATCCTCTCACCTTCTGGCTCCAGCATGTTCTGAAGGAGCTTTCGGGCTTCGTATTACGCTTTATTACCTTCTTTGCATTACCCTAGCAAACTCTAACTGAACTTGCGTAGATGCTGAAGAGCCATGTTCTAACTGAAAACTATATGTTGAACCATGTTTACAACTTCTGATTGCACCTGCCTGGAGGCTGGCTTAGAAGTTCTGAAATGGTCATTTTTCTTAAACGCTTAGAAAAATTATAAGTATTTAGAATTTGACTTTTCCAAGGTAAAATTTGACTTTTGAATTTCTTGATGAAACAAACGTCATATTCCGACATGTCTTGATGAAATATGATTTTTGAGATTTGATTTTGATCCAAAAGTCAAAGTTAGACTTCTCAGTGTGCAAATGACCATTTTGCCCTTGTGAATGGTTTGCTTAGAAAAAAATGATAATTCAAGGCTTGGAATTGGATGAGAGGAAATTTGAGGATCCAGGATGATTCCTTGAGAAATGAGAGGGAAAATTTTGGGGTACAACTGCTGCCCCTGTTCAATCTTCTTAAACCTGAAGAGTTAGATTGGCGAGTCTGCCATTCGTGACTTGAAGGTGAAAGATGATTGAACATTAGAGTTCCCAGAAATTTGCACTCGAAGATGAATCGTGAATGGGCTTATAGATACCATTTGGAGGAATGGTGGTAAACATTGAAAAAAGTATCAGCACAAATCTTCTTGTCGATTTATGCTAAAACTTGATGTTTTACCTAGGAGAAAAGGGGTTAGTAAAATGCAGATGCTTGCATGATGTTCACCATATGTGGTATCATGCTAAATGCATTGGTATATATATGTTGTGATGTATGAATGTGAAATGTGTGTTTTCGTCCGGGAAAATAAATCCCTGACTATTGCTGAGGAAATCTTTGGAGGTTGAATCCCTGATAGCCTGTTGGAGATGAAGAATATGCATATGTTCACATTTTTTTGAAAGAATGCTTTTGCTGGGGAAGATTACTCCAATGTCAGTTGTTATCTGGTCGGGTCCAGGCTTCACAGTTGCTGAGGATGAAGTAGTCGACTACTATCTGGTCGGGTTCAGGCTTCATAGTCACTTACTGGAGGATGAGACGAATTAACTATTATTTGGTCAGATTCCAGGCTTTACAGAAAACTCCTTGAAATTGAATAGTTATCTGGTCGGATCCAGGCTTCACCAAAACTTGCTAGGGATACGGAAGTTAATTGTTATCTGGTCGGATCCAGGCTTCGCAATAAACTGTTTGAAAACTGTTATCTGGTCGGGTCCAGGCTTCACAATAAACTAGTTGGGGATTTAGTTGTTATCTGGTCGGTTTCCAGGTTTCACAACGAATCTCTGAGGGTGATTCCTATCTGGTCGGATCCAGGCTTCATAACGAATCTCTTGAAAGGATGGAAATGAGAATTGATATTTGGTCGGATCTAGGTTTCTCAGTCCTTTGTTGGGGATAGAAAGACAACTCTACTGGGGAAAAGAAATTAAACCTGGGTTGGATTGAGTTCAGTTTCTTCTGTATATTTTAAAAGTTAGGCTATTATTTGGTCGGGTCCAGGTTTCATAGCACTTTGAAATCATTTGTTATCTGGTCGGGTCCAGGCTTCAGTAATTGAAGAAGTCAGACTGTTATCTGGTCGGGTCCAGGTTTCATAGAATTTTGAAATCATTTGTTATCTGGTCGGGTCCAAGCTTCAGTAAATGAAGAAGTCAAACTGTTATCTGGTCGGGTCCAGGCTTCAGTAACTCAAACTGTTATCTGGTCGGGTCCAGGCTTCAGTAACTCAAACTGTTATCTGGTCGGGTCCAGGCTTCAGTAACTCAAATTGTTAGCTGGTCGTGTCCAGGCTTCAGTAACTCAAACTGTTATCTGGTCGGGTCCAGGCTTCAGTAACTCAAACTGTTATTTGGTCGGGTCCAGGTTTCATTAATAACTTGAAAATTATGCTAATATCTGGTCGGATCCAGGATTCAAAGCATATTGGAAATAATAAAGGCTTTATTGAAGGCTTTACTGGGGATCAGGGGTTATGGCCCTGTGATTTGCAGTCATTTGAAAGGGAAATTCAAACTGGAGACTAAAGACTCAGTCAGGTAAGGTAGACTCAGTTTGGGGAGGATACATCCAATTTGGGATGACGGGCTCAGTTGGGGATGATGGGCTCATCTGGGGAATATATAGTCAGCTGGGGAAATAACTATGTTGTGGAAGTAAACCCTGTTGAGGAGGTGAATTCCCTTTTAGAAAGAGATCTCCTAGGCTTTAGCTGGGGAGAAAGTTTCCAAGAGGTTGAGACTCTGGCAGGGGATCATCCCGTGTAAGGAGATTTTATGGGCAACTCCGTCGGGGAAAGGTCTATTGTCACCGCCCTGGTGGGGATAATGTTGACGAGATAACTCTGTGGGGAAACTTCACATACATTAAAAGAGATGCTCACTGCTGCTGTGCGCTGATGTTGATGTTGTTGCTTGGCAGGACACATGTGTCAAATAGCTTTAATTATGTTCATATGCATATGTTCATTCAATTTTAATCATTGGAAAATTTTTGCATTCAAAACAGAGATAAAAAATTTTGTACTTCGAAGTATATTTGTATTGATATTTTACCCATGAATAGGCGTTTTTGTGCATAGAGACGGAAATCCCAGTAAGAGGAAATCGCCAAAAAGGAAAACAAAATTGAGAAATGAAAACAAATAGCCATGTGAAATGATCTCATTGCCTTCCAGCTCTACTATTACCTCAATGTCTTCGAACATCCTTTGTCGTTGATCGAAATTGATTGGATTGATCCTGGACCATTTGAACTTGGACCTTGGTGATAGAATTTGATCGTGTTGATTTCACGGGACATAGTCGTATGCTTTTAATCCTTAACTTTTGCCTGGACCGCCCTTTTGGGTTTTCAGCCCAACAGGATACCCCTTTTTGCCCAAGTCTCCCTTTCGGGTTTTCAACTTTCCGGGTGTACACTATTTTGCATATATCCCTAATTTTTCCCAAACCTTTTGGATTGTCGGGATGCCCTTATTTTGCTTAGGTGTGTTAACCTAACGGGTCTCTCATGCATAGTATTTTTTGACTATGTCCGCGTTTACCGGATGCGGTAAATCTTCGCCATCCATGGTAGTCAACATCATGGCACCGCCAGAGAAAACTCTCTTGACAACAAATGGTCCTTCGTAAGTAGGAGTCTACTTGCCCCTGGGGTCGCCTTGTGGTAGAATGATGCGTTATATCACCAAGTCACCAGCTTGATATACCCTAGGCTTAACCTTTTTGTTGAATGCCTTGATCATACATTTTTGATACGCTTGACCATGACAGACAACAGTCAATATTTTCTCGTCAATTAAATTCAACTGATCCAACCTCGTTTGAATCCACTCGTTTTCGCCTAAACCGGTCTCAATCATAATCCTTTACAAGGGAATCTGAACTTCCACTGGCAAAACGACTTCCATGCCATAAACCAGAGAGAAAGGAGTTTCCCCGGTTGATGTTCGAGCCAAAGTGAGGTAGCCGTGGAGGGCAAACGGTAACATCTCATGCTAGTCTTTGTATGTTACCACCATCTTTTGCACAATCTTCTTGATATTTTTGTTTGCAGCTTCCACTGCGCCGTTCATCTTGGGTCTATACGGAAAAGAATTGTGATGCTTGATTTTGAATTGAGTGTAAACTAAGTAATCATAGCATTGTTGAGGTTAGTCCCATTGTCTATAATGATCCTTTCAGGAATACCGTAACGACATATGAGGTTATGTTTGATAAACCTGGCTACCACATTCTTGGTTACTCAGGCATAGGAGGCAGCTTCGACCCATTTGGTAAAATAGTCGATGGCGACAAGGATGAAACGGTGTCCGTTGGAAGCAGTAGGTTTAATGTCTCCAATCATGTCAATGCCCCACATTGCGAATGGCCACGGAGCAATCATGACATTGAGAGGAAAAGGAGGTATATAGACCTTGTCAGCGTAGATTTGGCACTTGTGGCAAGTCCTAGAGTGTTTATGGCAATCAGTTTCCAAGGTTGACCAATAATAACCAGCTCTTAGGATTTTCTTGGCCATAGTATGTCCACTGGAATGGGTTCCAAAGAGGCCATTATGTATATCTTCCAAAACTTCCTCTAACTCCTTCTTGTCCACACATCGGAGTAGAGTAAAATCATGGTTGCGTTTATATAGAATTCCATTGCTTAGAAATAATTTATCCGAAAATCTTTGCAAGAACTTTTTATCATTGATGGAAGACCCTTCAGGATATTCTTGTACCTTAAGATACCTCCTCACCTCATGATACCATGGTTTTTCTTCGTCGGTGTCGAGCTCATTGCAATGCGTAGGTTCGTCAAGTCTCTCAATCATAATCATGGGAGCTTCATTGTCCCACCTGACTTTGAACATAGAAGACATAGTGGCCAAAGCATCAGCCAATTGATTCTCTTCTCTAGGAAAATGCTCAAAAGTGATCTCTTCGAAGTATGGTATTGGAGTCAACACAAGCTCCTTGTAAGGAATGAGGTTAGGATTTTTAGTGTCCCATTCCCCTTTTACCTGGCTAATCACTAAATCAGAGTCTCCAAAAACACTCAGGTATTTAATTCTCAAATCAATGGCAGCTTTCAATCCCAAGATGCATGCTTCGTATTCCGCCACGTTATTCGTACAACCAAAGCATAATCTTGCTGTGAAGGGAGTATGGAAACCCCCAGGAGAGATAATTACAACGCCTATTCCATTGCCCAGAGCGTTGGAAGCCCCATCAAAAACCATGGTCCATCGGGATCCCGGTTTAGGTCCGTCATACGGTCTCGGTTTTGCACAATCGGTCACCAACATAATGTCTTCATCCGGGAAGTAAAAATTCATAGATTGATAATCATCAATAGCTTGATGAGCCAAATGATCTACCAATATGCTTCCTTTGATGGCCTTCTGTGTCATATATTGAATATCGTATTCGGTCAGAATCATTTTCCACTTAGCTATTCTTCCGGATAGGGCTGGTTTCTCAAAGATGTATTTGATAGGGTCCATATTAGAAATCAAAAAAGTAGTGTGAGTCAGCATATACTGTCTTAGTCGGCGAGCAGCCCACGCTAAAGCACAACAAATTTTCTCGAGCAGAGAATATCTGGTTTCACAGTCGGTAAACTTTTTGCTTAGGTAGTAAATTGCATTCTCTTTTCGGCCAGACTCGTCATGTTGACCCAACATACACCCCATAGAGTTCTCTAGTACCATCAAATACATGATTAATGGTCTTACTTCCACTGGAGGCATCAGAATAGGAGGTTCTTGCAAATACTCTTTGATTTTATTGAAGGCAACTTGACAATCGTCATTCCACTTGATTACTTAGTCTTTCTTCAAGAGTTTAAAGATCGGTTCACAAGTAGCAGTCAGGTGGGATATGAAATGGGCGATATAGTTAAGGCGACCCAGGAATCCTCTAACCTCATTTTCAGAATGAGGAACAAGCATTTCTTGAATGGCTTTTACCTTGGAAGGATCAACTTCGATGCCTTTATCACTGACGATAAAACCTAGGAGCCTCCCAGATCTTACTCCGAATGTACACTTATTAGGGTTCAATCTCAACTTGTATTTCTTCAACCTCTCAAATAGCTTCTGCAAGTGATCGAGATGTTCTTCCTCAGTTTGAGACCTTGCAATCATATCTTCCACATAGACCTCTATTTCCTGATGGATCATATCATGAAACAAAGCTACCATATCTCTTTGATATGTTGCCCCTGCATTCTTCAATCCAAACGGCATGACTTTGTAGCAAAAGGTACCCCATTGCGTAACGAAAGTTGTCTTCTCCATGTCTTCGGGAGCCATCTTGATTTGGTTGTAGCCAAAAAATCCATCCATAAAGGAAAAGACCTTGTGTTGAGCGGTATTATCAACCAAGACGTCAATATGAGGTAGAGGGATGTCATCCTTGGGGCTTGCCCTATTCAGATCCCTATAATCTACACATATGTGGACCTTTCCATCTTTCTTTGGCACAGGAACTACATTTGCAACCCATTGAGGATAAGATGTGACAGCCAAAAAACCTGCATCGAACTGCTTCATCACTTCAGCCTTATCTTCTCAGACATATCCGGTCGCATCCAACGATCCTTTTGTTTAATAGGAGGGAAGTCTTCCTTCGTAGGCAGACAGTGAACCACAATAACAGTATCCAAACCTGGCATATCTTCATATGACCAAGCAAATACTTCCACGTAGTCATGTAGCATCTGAACCAATCTGCTTTTGATACTACCTTCTAGGTTGGCGCCTATCTTGATTTCTCTCTTGTCTGTCTCAGTACCTAAATTGATTACTTCAATTGGCTCTTCATGAGGTTGGATAGCCTTCTCCTCTTGTATTAAAAGTATGGCTAGTTCCCATGGTATTTCACAATCTTCCTCGCCTTCGTATTCGGGTTGGTGGATTGGATGTTCGAAATCATACTTGGCAATAGTAGAGTTTTTGACAATAAGATCCAGAGTGGATGATGATCTGCAAATGTGTGTATGAGTGTGTGCACATGTAAGATACATGGCTATTGAAAAAGTAATAAAGGAAATGAAAGACAATGAACATAAAATTTGAATGCGAAGAGGTCCAATGGTTTATATTAAATGATCATATGATAGATGAAACATGAGCAAAACCCTTAACAGATGGACCAAAGTGCCCCGGGAAAGGCACATGGCTTAGAAGTCGTTGTTTGGAAATAATATTACAGACATAAAGTTCTTGAATTGACAGAAAAAGTAAACAATAATTACTCCTCAGTGAAAGAAACAAGGATGAAATCCTTTTCATGCCAATTGTTGAGCTTCCCTTCGGTTATTGGGTAGATCCAATCTTCGAAAGCACACTCATCATCGGAGTCTTCTACAATGTTCACTTCAAGATTTTTGAGGTGGAGAGGCAGCTTTCCAGCACGAGCACTTCTTACTTATTTCTAAGCTTGGGAGGTGAAACCTAACCCAAACTTGTTTGCCTTGAACGGGATGTCGAGGGTTGACCCCACATCTCATTGTTTCCTTCTTCTACCACAACACGGGCATCCTTAATAGAAACCATCTTAGGGATAACTTTATTAGCTCTTGGAGTGTCAGAGGAGATTTTGGTGGCGGCCACAACTTCAAACGTCTGGCAAGGTGTTTCTATGAATTCTCCATCCATTTCTACGTATTTGAAAGAATTGAGATGGCTTACCATAAATTCTTCCTCTCCGCAAATAGTGACAACCTTCCCTTGAACTGGATATTTTAACTTCTGGTGGAGAGTAGAAGTGACGGCTCCTACCCCATGGATCCATGGGCGCCCAAACAAGCAAGAATACGCAGGCCGTATGTCCATTATATAGAATGTGGAGTTGAAAATCTGTGAACCAACCTTAATTGGGAGATCCACCTCTCCATGAACCATCCTTCTCGACCCATAAAATTCCCTCACAATAATATCACTTTGCTTCAAAACCAAACCTTCACAGTCTAGACGATCTAAAGCGCCTTTAGGTAACACATTTAAAGATGAGCCGGTATCCACCAAGACATGAGGCAAAGTTGTCCCTTTACATTCAACAGAAACATGCAAGGCTTTGTTGTGATTCTTTCCCATGGGAGTTAAATCTGCATCGGAGAACCCCAGGCCATTGTCAGCTGTCAGACGTGCTACACAGTTCTTAAATTAATCGGCTGTGGTTTCTTGAGGCACATGAGCCTTCTTCAAAAACTTAATCAAAGCTTGTGCGTGGGCGTCGAAACATAGTAATAAGGATAACATTGATATCTTAGAAGGGGTTTTCCCCAACTGCTCTACTATTTTGAAGTCGCTTTTCTTGATGATCTTCAGAATCTCTTCCATCTCTTGAGTGGATGGTTCTTCCATAACGAACTTTTTAGCAGGTGCCTCTTCCTTAGAAGGCTCTCCTTCTTTCCCTTTCCCTTTAGTATTGGCATCAGAATTGCCATTGGTTATGTGGATTGGATCTGTGGTAGTGGTTGGTGGTGAGATAACAGGGGAAAATATCCTTCATGTTCTTGTGACCTTACTAGAACCAGTAATATTAGTAACACCAGTTTCATTATCATCAATCTAATAATCTTGTTTTACCACATGGTAATAAACCTCGGCACCGTAATTCCATGGTACCACCTTATCAAAGATGTATGGAACAGGTCCGACAACAGTGATTATGAGAGGAGCAATGATTGGTTCGTTCGAAATCCTGATAGGACCTTTGGATGGGATCCTAAGAGGTTTGTTTGAAATTGTTATAATGGCCAAATCTTCGGCTTTGTCGATTGAATTTTTGATGGTGGGAATATTTTCAAATAGAATATCGCAGCTATTTATCAGGCGTTGCACACCTTTCTTCAGTAGCTCGCATCCATTTTCTCATTGATCACAACAGGCACAGTCTTTGGAACATCCAGGAAACACACCGGATTTTAGAAAATTAGCTTTCACAATGGTCAAGGGAGTTGTTAAATCTTCAACAAAAGCGATAAAAGTAACATCATCAATGGCATTAACCCCTTTGCCATGTTTTGGCATCAGCGCGGTTATCACGTTTGGAGTAGCGGGTGGATCAAACTCAATTGTTTTATTATCTATTAGATCCTGGATTTTGTTTTTCAATTCCCAACACTGATCGGTCTCATGGTCGGGGCTGTTGGAATGGTATGCGCATTTCACATTCGGTTTGTAATTTCGTGAGGAAACATCAGGGTTGGGTGGTGGATTACGCAGAGTCACCAAATTGGCCTTTAACATATGTTGTAAGGCTTGTGATATTGACATGCTTATTCTTGTAAATTGTCGTCGGGAAACTTCAGGTCTCCGATTGTTGGAGGGTTGCCTTTGAGTAGGTTGAGGGTTGGAAATTAATACAACATTTACAGATGAATGATGGTCCTTCTTGGTAGGGGCTCTTGTCCCATACAACGCATTTGTTTCCTTTTTTCCAGTGAAGGGCCTTCTGACGGAGTTGGATGTGGAACCAGATGCCATAGTATTTTTGCCGCTTCTAATACCGCTTTCAATCCTTTCACCAGTTAAAATCAACTTGGTGAATTCGAATGAAGAACTTCCAATTAACAGGTTGAAGAATGGACCATTTAACATACCCATAAACATATCAACTAGCTCTCTTTCGGTCAAAGGTGGTTGGACCCTACTGGAAAGGTCCCTCCACTTTTGGGCATATACTTTAAATCGTTCGTCACTTCCCATGGTCATATTCTGAAGCTGAACTCTCGTTGGTGCCAAGTCGATGTTGTATTGATACTGGTGATAAAAGGAAGTGGCCAAATCCTCCCACGTATGGACGCGGGAACCTTCTAATTGATAAAACCACTCTAATTGAGTTCCAACTAGACTCTCCTGGAAAAAGTGAATCCATAATTTTCTGTCAGCAGTGTGTGGTTGTATTTTGCGTATATAAGATCTTAGATATAGTTTGGGATAGGAGACCCCATCATACTTGGAGAAGACTGGTGTTTTGAACTTATAAGGAATGACGACCCCAGGAACTAGGCCCAAATCATTAAAATCCAAGCCTGGCACATCTTGAATTTCAACTGCCTTTAGCCTATCTTCCAATTCTTTGTACTTTTCCTCACCAGCAGGTGGGTACTGTTCGTCAAAGTGATCCTCATCTTCATAAGCTTGATCATTCACACCTTCAACACAGGTGTTTCTTGCCTCTTCTGCTTGGTTCTCATCCTCCTCAGAGGAGTCTTCGACTACTTGCACTTGGCGAATTTGTTCTCTAAATCTCTTCCCCATGTTGATGAGGGCCTTCTTTTTCTTCTTTTTGGTTGTTAATACTGTCATTAGCTCTTGTTGCCCTTTGGCCAAGGTAATCAAGGTGACTTGGAACTGAGCGTTCTGAGCTTGCAAGTCCTTCACTGTCTGTTCGAGATCCATCCTTACTGAAATAAACAGTAGAAAGATGAGGAAACCTGTCGTGGAAATCTTGCTTATGATATGATCCATGAATATGTATATGCGAATGATTTCAAGGATTTACAAAATTTAAATTTGTATAGACAAAGAGTGAAAAAATGCTAACTTGCATTTAAAGAGTTCTTATTTGGATACAAACATGCCTCTTGGGCTTACAACAACAGAAATAAGCATAAAGTAAACTCCTAAGACAGAAAAGTTGTGCGCATCCTCTTTGGCGCAATGTAGGTGTTTAAAATCCTTTCTTCATGAAGTTCCCTTGTAAGCTCTAATATCTTCTTCTCGCCCTCATAGAACTTAGCTTCAAAGGTGTCTCGCTCCCCTTTTAACTGAATCCAAGCGTTTTTAAAATCTTTAAGCGTAGTAGGCATATCAGGATAGAGGATAGTATGTGGAACGTCTCCCTCAACTACTGGCTCCATGATGACAGGTAAAACGACTTCATAAGGCATCATAAGACTTTGGGCGCGAGCCCTCACCCATTTAAGATAAGGTTCAAAAGGTATGGAATTCTTATGCCCCACTGTCTTACTATCAACTTTGTTAACCATACTCCAAGCTCGTATAAATCTTTGACGGTAACCTTGGGCATCGCTTTCGTAGTCAAATGCAATTCCTTGGATGATAACCTCATGAGGGCCATCTCTCCTAGCATATCCAAATTATCGCAAAGCTAAACAAGGGTTGTAAGTAATTCCTCCCCTAATGCCAAGTAGAGGGACATTAGGGAATTCCCCACAGCGATCAATGATGGTAATGTCTTCCAAAGATCGATAATACCAGCGGATATCAGCATGTGAAAGTGACATCAATATTTTAGACCACCTCATACCTTGTTTATTCTTCACCACGGATCTAGGTAGGTGTGAAATAAACCACCTAGCCAACAGAGTAGTGCAACACATCAAAGTACCTCTTTTTTTCAAAGTGCGAGAGTGGAGAGAATGCAGGATGTCTCCAAGCAGTGTAGGCACCGGATTACGAGATATGAAAATTTTGATTGCATTTATATCTATGAATTGGTCAGGATTGGGAAATAGTACCAACCCATAGACAAGAAGAGCTAAAATCTCCTCAAAGGCTTGTAGATCCAAATTACTCCAACACTCTTGAGCTTTTTCCAACAAAAACTTCGCTAGGAACCCTTTGACACCACTCCTTGTTACCCAATTTGCCACTATGTCTGATGGTTGCAAATGTAGAGCTCGAGAAATTTCCTTAGGTTTAGGGTCTCTTTCAATACCGTTAAAAGGTAACTGATCAAGAATAGGAATCCCCATGAGTTGAGAAAATTCTTCCAAAGTGGGCACAAGTTGGTAATCGGGAAAAGTGAAGCAATGATGCAAACGGTCGAAGAATTGGACAAGCACATTTACCATATCTTCTTCAATTCTTGAGGTAACCAAACTAAGGAGCCTACCATGCCTTTTGGTGAATGGAGAATCTTCAGGGACCCTTGATACTAAATCCTTGAGTTGTGGAGGTATCCTCACGAGACTGACTTGGATAGTGTTCCTACGAGCGGAAGGCATGTCCTACAAAACAGAACAAAGATGAACTCCAAAAATCCTTGAAATAGGTAGTGAGAATGCTTATGATGTTCATGATGTTTATGTATAAATATATATACAAACAAAGCAGAAAAGTCCTTAGGTTTGGGCTTGCATGGAGTCTCATAGGTAAGTACCCTCTTGAAGTTTAGTTGGCTCAAACCTGTCCTAGTAATAGTAACCGGGTTCTAAGGAACTCAATATCACTGGTTTGTTTTCTCAGGCATTGTTTCAGTGCAAAACTCTTTAATGGAGACCGAAATATCCCAAAAAACTAAACCTCAATGAGTGTAGTATCGAGTATCTACTGACTTCGGACTGCACCAAAGTCGGTCATCTCACTACGTCCTAATGGCCAAGTTGGTCAAGTAAAGGTTCTAAAAGTCGGTTGGTGCTTCATGACATCACTCAGTGGCCCCGTATTCTCCTTGACTACTCAAGGGCTACCGGTACCCACAAATATGTCACACTAACGTAGCTATTGCTTAGACCGTGTCGGTATACCCCGCACAGTTTCTACAACGTATTGCTACTTACCTATAATGTATTCCAAATCCGGGTAGAGGATTTGAAACCCAAACAAAGAACCATAATGTAAAGCATACAAGTCAAACAATGTAAGCAAATACAGGTGATCTAGCCCTAAGGTAACCCCACTTTTAAGTATATATCTACAATCCCCAGTAGAGTCGCCAATTCAGTGATACGGTGGGAGAACTGACTTGAGGGTTTTGTGTTTTTGCTTGAAAATGTTGAGGTTTATCAAGAGTCGCCACCGACTTTTCTTTTATCCAATAAGGAGAGGTGAAAAAGAATAGGAAAGACCTTTAGATATGTTTTTGAGTTCGGGGGGTAGATTATGAAAAGGGAAGGTATTAGCACCCTTTCCATCCATGGTTTTCCATGGGCTCTTAGTTACTCGCTAGATCACTTGCTTTTGTTTGAAAATGTGCTTTGTGTGGTTTTTTAAAGTATTTTGAAAAGGTGCCATCGTTTAGGAAAACTTTGTAATGGTTCTCGTTCGTAAGAACGTATACAAAATGTTAAGCTTTTGAAAATATTTCAATGTTTAGAAAGTGTTTTGAAGATGCTTTGAAAGTCTATGTGATTGTTTTGAAAATAGAAAGGATATTTGTTTTGAGAGTGAGCAAGTAACTAAAAGTAATCTACCTACTCAAAAGGTCTTAGATGTGTTTTTCCTCCTCCTTTAGATGTTGCTATCTTACCATTTATTTGGTAAGAAGCCCCATAATTGGATATGAAGGGACGGGCATTGGGTCATCGTATGACCATGATAGCAATGTTTTGAGATGTCTTAGAAATTTTCCTTAGGGACTAAGATCATTTCGAAAGGAAACTTTGATAGCGTCATCGAGGAACTATGATCTTGTATTTCGAGACTTGTTTGTGCTAAGACATCCCACATGCATAACATGGCCATTTTTGTAAGGCAACAAGTGATGTTACCCTAAGGGATCATGTGTGAATAGTGTATTTGATTTGCATGCAATTGTCTTTGATTTCTTGGTTGTCTACTCGTTGGTTTTATCTTTCCATACATGCCTAATTACTAGCATTTACATTTGAAAGCGATAAATTGCAGAAATGTAAAGTCCTACGCTATTACAAATTTAGGGGATGGGGATACATATTTATGAATGGGGATTGCGAGTAAAAATAAATCCTAAGTTACTATTACAACCATATTGAAATGCATAAGAATGTACAAGTAAATGTGAGACGAACTTGTTTTGTTTAAGAAACTATTTTTAGTCTTTTGTTTTTAAGAAATAAAATAAAGCGTGAAAGAAATGTTTTTGATGTTTGCTGATTAACGGAATAGAAATTGATAGCAAAAATAATGAGGAAAGGAAAAAAGAATCAGCGTATTACTGATTAAATGAGATCACAGGTTTTGACCCTGGCACGCTGCAAAACAGGAACCTGTTAGTGAAAATGTATAAGATCAGAAGCTCTGAACCCACTGGGAACACAATAGTTTTTAGAAGTTCTGATACCACTAGCAACAAAACAAGCTTCAGAAGTTCTGATACCACTGGCAACTAAACAGACTTAAGAAGTTCTGAGACCACTGCTAGAACTTGGTCTCTCTCTCTCTATGCTAGTCAGAACATCTGTAATTTGGTTATTTCTCCATAAAACAGAAGACATGCATAGAATAGTTATAGCAGGTGTCATAGAGTTTCAGAAGATAAGAAATATCAAAACTATAAATCAGAGGCAAGCATGCATTTGCTAATCCTAAATCTGAGTTCTAGTTTCTTCAAGAAGCTCTGAACTGATTTATTCCCTACTTAGGCAGACAGAATGCATGAAATTTAAGAATATGTATGACACCAAAAACCTGATATCTACATTGTATCTGAGCATGTAAATCGGGTAATGCTTATGTAATATGGTGAGGGTCAGCAGAAACTTACCTTGCAGCTGGAAGAAGTTCTTTGAACCGGAGTTAACCTCAACTCTGATGATGCTATGAACAGCTTCTTCACGTACTCAGTAAGATGAAAGTTTTCAACTTCTGGGGATGGCAAGGAGGTGATGTTCTGATTTCTTTGAGTGGATGGATGGAAAGTATATAACAATATGAACACAGAAGTTTAGGCAGTTTCCAACGCATGGATCAAAAATTGTGTGAATGGTTTTTAGTCAAGAAATAATTGAGAACCAATGGAGTTTTGAATGCAAGGAATCAAGAGTTAACAAGTTTTTATGTGTTGTGTTTACAGTTCTTGGAACTCTTGGAATTTTGGCAGGGATTCAAGGCTTTTCTTTCTCAAAATTTTGACCTCTTTCACAAATTTTTCTGGGCCTCTTCTCAGTGACCAATGGTGTACTATTTATAGGAAAAGATTTGTGGGTTTGAAATGTCAATTAGCGCCAACATCATACGCTAGATGCTGACTTGCTCTTGAAGAAAGTTCAAAAAAAGGTGTGATAGTTGGAAGTTTTTTAGCCTAGGCTGGATTAGCAAGAAGGGATTAAGGAAAAGTGAACCCACAAGCAAAAAGTAGCGCATGGACGCTTACCTAATTCTGTAAAAAAATATTTCTACGCTACACGTGGAGAGATCCTTTGGACAAAGACTCAAAAGTGGTTGTGAGCATTAATGAGCATTAAATGATGATGAGATTTGTCAAAATCAAAAATCCTGTAATGTGAGATTTTACATCATTGCTTAATTCTGGATCAGAAGTTCCATTTAGGACAAACATCCAACTTCTGATCTTTGTACCTTGTTGCCTCAACATGTTCTGAAGGATTCCCCAGGTTTTCCAATAACCTTCTTTGTTTTACCTTTGAAAACTCTGGATTAGAAGTTATGCTTCAACTTAGCACCCAATCTTCTGATCCTCTTACCTTCTGGCTCTAGCATGTTCTGGAGGAGCTTTCGGGCTTCGTATTACGCTTTATTACCTTCTTTGCATTACCCTAGCAAACTCTGACTGAACTTGCGTAGATGCTGAAGAGCCATGTTCTGACTGAAAACTATGTGCTGAACCATGTTTACAACTTCTGATTGCACCTGCCTGGAGGCTGGCTCAGAAGTTCTAAAATGGTCATATTTCTTAAACGCTTAGAAAAATTCTAAGTATTTAGAATTTGACTTTTCCAAGGTAAAATTTGACTTTTGAATTTCATGATGAAACAAACTTCATATTCCAACATGTCTTGATGAAATATGATTTTTGAGATTTGATTTTGATCCAAAAGTCAAAGTTAGACTTCTCAGTGTGCAAATGACCATTTTTCCCTTGTGAATGGTTTGCTTAGAAAAAAATGATAATTCAAGGCTTGGAATTGGATGAGAGGAAATTTGAGGATCCAGGGTGATTCCTTGAGAAATGAGAGGGCAAATTTTGGGGTACAACAGGATGCAACCAAAATGAAGAAACAAAAGAGCAACCCCACCAGGAAAGTGAATCACTGGTGAACCAAAAGAACTGAATCAGGGACGAGGATAACAAGCATCGACGTTCACTGCCGATGGTCTACCAACTTTTACTGAAGGTAGAAAGAGAAAATATCATATCATCGCCGTTCACTAACGATGAACTATCAACGTTCACTGAAGATAGCAAAAAGATAACAAACACTGACGTTCACTGTCGATGTCCTACCAATGTTCACTGAAGGTAGAAAGAGAAAATATCATATCACCGCCGTTCACTGACGATGAACTATCAACGTTTAGTGAAGATAGCAAAATGATAAACACCGACGTTCACTGCCAATGTTCTACCAACATTCACTGAAGGTAGAAAGAGAAAATATATCATATCAGCGCCGTTCACTGACAATGAACTATCAACGTTCACTGAAGGTAGAAAGAGAAAATATATCATATCACCGTCGTTCACTGACGATGAACTATCACAGTTCACTGAAGATAGCGAACATATAAACACCGACGTTCACTGTCGATGTCCTACCAACGTTTACTGAAGGTAGAAAGAGAAAATATATCATATCACCTCCGTTCACTGATGATGAACTATCAACGTTCACTGAATATAGCAAAAAGATAACAAACACCGACGTTCACTGTCGATGTCCTACCAACGTTCACTGAAGGTAGAAAGAGAAAATATATCATACCACCGCCGTTCACTAACGATGAACTATCAACGTTCACTGAATATAGCAAAAAGATAATAAACACCGATGTTCACTGCCGATGTCCTACCAATGTTCACTGAAGGTAGAAAGAGAAAATATATCAAGTTTTCCCCAAAATTCTGGTGTTTCACCTAGAACGGGTCTCAACTTCTTCTTTAACCAAGGAAATCTGCCTGGAAAAGATCAAACATAAGTTGTCTCAAATAAAGAGACTTGTTACTTGTTGTCATGGAGAATTGCAAAAAGAAATGACTTTCCGGGGATAGAAATATGATTTCCCGGGGAAATTCCACGATATTCCTGCTGAGGAGATAAAGTCTTACTGTGCAAAATAAATGCATAAACCAAAACTCAAAGTTTTCAGAAATCCAAAGTAAATAATATTGTCATGCAACCACAGATCTAAATCAGAAATAAATACGAGCAAGACGGCCAATGAAGATACATCCTTTGAGAAATAAAACTCAAGGGGGAAAACCTAATTCAACTAAGCAAAGAGCGATGTAGGAAGGTTAGAACACAATGTCAATGAACGATGATTTTTAGCCATACATGATGTATGTATGTATGAATGTATGAGTGCTATCGTGCATATGCTGGTAAAAAGGATACACATTCAGTACAAACAAAGAAAACCTCCTCAGGTACTAACAACATCGGGCTAAACTTCAACCAGAAAGATCAATCCAAGAAAGGTAAAAGCCAACTACGGAAACAAAACCTTTTGTCTGCCTTAACTTTTTTGAGGAGAAACATAATCCGGAGGTAGCCAAATCAAAAAGATAACATGATAGAACATCCTTCTTCCGGCTTCATCGGAACAACCATTTTTCCAAAAGTAACATGCCTACTGGAGATTGCAAGACTAACCTCAAATAAAGCAGACTGGTGCCGAAATAATGAAACCCCACTGGGGAATTCAAGCCTACCTCCTTGGAGAAAAGAGCGGATTGAAACTTTACATCATGAAAACTTAATCCAACAAAAGATGCCCTAGGATAGCCTCCCTGGGAATCAAGAAGTCAACATTATAGAGAGAGGTCAAACCCATGGTGATTTTAAATCAAACCCAGCACTTGGTGGATGAAAACCCAAAGGTTGATAATCATTTGAACACTTCTCAGAAGAGATATTTTCCTGGTCTAGTTGCTTGGGAACTAAATACCAATAATAATGCCAATACTGCAGAAAGAGCGACATCTCAAGACACCAAGGGAATAAAACCATTCATCATATGAGGGAAGACTTTGCTGGGGAATCTGGGACGCAGGTTTCTAACCACGTAAACCCAAAATCAAAAGTGAACCAAGACCTGACTGGAGATAATGGGACCACAAACCCAATACTGCACCTTACACCCACCGGTATCGTCTTTAACTACACAAAGATTGCGCACATACCAGCAAAATGACCTGAGAAAACCTTCATGAAGGAAGTAATTCTTCTTAAAATAACCGGAGTTTGTTCATTCTTGGGATCACCATTTTTGTTGTCATTGTTTCATCACAAATCCCAAAGTAAATTGAATTGTAAAGATCTCTTTTTTTGAAAAGTCAATTTTTATTTTTAATCTTTTTGCTTTAAAATTTATTATCAGTAATAAATGGAGTCTTTGCAAGCTAAATAAAATAAGAACATAAAGAATTGGGCAAAAGCTCGAATTTCATTAATAGAATGGTAGTCTGCGAATGGCGAGACTCCACAGATGATTACAAAGTTTGGGAAATGGTAATACATAATGGAAAAGATACATTGAGATACAATGACCACTATCCTCCCTAACAACTTTTGAAATCCTGAGTTGCAGCTTTTGTTGAAGTATGGTGATGATCCGAGGAGATTGTTGCTTCATCGATCAAGTCTTGTCTGACGTAGTCACTTGCCAAGAAAATCCCTAACTTTTGCCTAAGCTGCTCTTGCGGGTTTTCAACTTAGCGGGAAATTTATTCTGTTTATGTCTCTAATTTTTTCCTAGACCGCCCTTTCGGGTTTTCGGCCTATCGAGACGCTCCTTTTTGCCTAAGCCGCCCTTTTGGGTTTTCAACTTAGCGAGCTATTCTTTTATTTATTTAGGCTAAGTATTTCTTGACTGCGTCAACATTCATGGGACGTGGGAACTCCTCGCCATCCATAGTTTTAAGAATTAATGCACCACCAGAGAAGGCTTTCTTGACAACATACGGGCCTTCAAAATTGGGAGTCCACTTGCCCCTAGAATCAGTGTTGAAAGACATGATCTTCCTGAGCACGATGTCGCCTTCTCTGAATTCACGAGGTTTAACCCTTTTATCAAATGCTTTCTTCATTCTTTTCTGATATAAGTTCCCATGACACAAATCTGTCATTCTCTTCTCTTCAATCAAATTCAATTGGTCAAACATGTTCTGGACCCATTCAGCCTCTGTAAACTTGGTTTACATTATCACACGCAATGAGGGAACCTTTACCTCGACAGGGAGTACAACTTCCATTCCATACACCAGGGAGAACGGGGTTGCTCCTGTTGAAGTGCAGACAGATGTTCGATATCCATGCAGAGAAAAAGAGAGCATTTCATGCCAATCCTTATAAGTGACAACCATTTTCTGGATAATTCTCTTGATATTCTTATTAGCAGCTTCAACAGTCCCATTCATATTTGACCTGTATGGAGAAGAATTGTGATGGACAATCTTGAATTCTTCGCAAAGTTCTGTCATCATCTTGTTGTTCAAATTCGAGCCATTGTCAGTGATGATTCTGCTCGACACACCATACCGGCATATAAGATTATTTTTGATGAAGCGCACAACCACTTGTTTGGTAACATTGGCATATGAAGCAGCCTCTACCCATTGGGTAAATTAATTAATTGCTACCAAGATGAAATGGTGTCCATTTGAAGCTTTGGGTTCTATCATCCCAATCATGTCAATACCCCACATAGAGAAAGGCCATGGGGAGGAAATCACATTGAGAAGTGTCGGAGGCACATGGACTTTGTCTGCATTAATATAGCATTTATGGCACTTCTTTGCAAATTTATAACAGTCAGATTCCATTGTCATCCAATAGTAACCTGCCTTTAGCATCTTTTTAGCCATCGAATGTCCATTAGCATGAGTGCCAGATGAACCTTCATGAATCTCATGCATCAACAGGTCTGTTTCGTGTCTATCCATGCATCTGAGCAAGATCATGTCATAATTTCTCTTGTATAACACATTTTAACTGAGCAAGAAACTGTCTGCCAATCTTCTCAGTGTCTTTCTATCTTTCCTCGATGCACCAATCGGGTATTCCTGAGTCTGAAGAAAATGCTTGATATCATAATACCAAGGTTTCTCATCTGCTACCTCCTCTGTTGCAAACATATGAGCGGGCCTATCCAGCCGTCAAATTGTAATTCGGGGTATATCATTCCAAGTATTCACTTGGTACATGGAAGCCAGAGTTGCCAGAGCATCCGCCATATTATTAGTGCAATCAAATGTTAACCTCGCAGTAAAAGGATTGTGCGATCCATGAGTAGTGACAATCACAACACCAATTCCTTTACCATAAGAATTCACCGCTCCATCAAATACCATACTCCAACGAGATTCAAGGTCAGAGCCCTCCTCAGGCAATGGCTCATCACAATCTTTCACTTTTAGGAACATCACATCCTCATCGGGGAATTTATTTTCTGCAGACTGATGATCTTCCATCGGCTGGTGAGCAAGGTAATCTGCCAACACACTACTTTTAGTAGCCTTTTGAGTGCGGTATTCGATATCATATTCAGATAACAACATCTGCCAGCGGGCAATTCTCCCAGTAAGAGCAGGCTTTTCAAAAATATACTTGATTGGATCCATTTTGGAGATCAACCAAGTGGTATGATTCAACATATACTGCCGCAAACGCTTTGCCTCTCAGGCCAAAGCACAACATGTCTTTTCCAGCGTGGAATACCGCGACTCTCAATCAGTGAATTTTTTACTGAGATAATAAATGGCGAACTCCTTCTTCCCTGTTTCATCCTATTGTCCCAGAATACAATCCATGGATTTATCTAACACTGTTAAATACATAATCAACATTCTTCCTTATACGGGAGGGAGTAAAATAGGAGGTTCAAGCAGATATTCTTTAATACTCTCAAATGCCCTTTGGCAGTCATCTATCCACACACAACCTTGATCTTTCTTTAACAACTTAAAGATCGGTTCACACGTTGCAGTCATGTGGGAAATAAATCTGGAAATATAATTCAAACGCCCGAGGAAGCCTTTGACTTGCTTTTCAGTTCTTGGTGCTGGCATTTCTTGAATTGCTTTGACTTTATCAGGGTCAACTTCAATTCCTTTCTGGCTAACAATAAAACCCAACAATTTCCCAGATCTAACACCGAAGGTGCATTTATTTGGATTCAAGCGGAGACGATATTTCCTCAAACGCTGAAACAACATCAACAAATCTTCTATTAGCCCTTCTTCTGTTTGGGATTTGGAAATCATATCATCAACATATACTTCGATTTCTTTGTGCATCAGATCACGGAATAGGGTTGTCATAGCCCTCTGGTACGTTGCACCAGCGTTCTTCAACCCGAAGGGCATCACTCTGTAACAGAATGTTCCCTAGGGTGTGATAAACGTTGTTTTTTCCATGTCCTCTGGAGCCGTTCTTATTTGATTATACCCGGAAAATCCGTCCATGAACGAGAATACTTTGAATTTTTTTGTGCTGTCCACTAACATGTCGATGTGAGGCAATGGAAAATTATCTTTTGGACTAGCTTTATTTAGATCTTTGTAATCTACGCACATGCAGACTTTTCCGTCTTTTTTTTGTACTGGGACAATATTGGAAATCCATTGAGGATACACTGACGTCACAAGAAAACCAGCATTAATCTTCTTTAGGACCTCCTCTTTGATCTTTACTGCCATATCTGGGTGGGTTCTTCTCAACTTTTGTTTAACTGGCGGACACTCTGGCTTCAACGGAAAATGATGCTTGACAATGTCTGTATCTAGACCAGGCATATCTTGATAAGACCAAGCAAAAATATCCACATACTCTTTCAACAGCTCAATCAACTCGCTCTTTACATCAGGATGCAACAACGCTCCAACCTTGACTTCCTTCGGATCTTCTTCTAAACCCAAATTAATCACATCCAAAGGCTCCTTATATGGCTTAATGGTATTTTCCTCGTGCTCAAGCAACCGTGAGACCTCTTCCGGAATCTCATCATAATCTTCTTCTTCAGCCCCAAACACGGGACATTCAAAGTTGGGAGAGGGTGCAAGGTCATTGTACTCAACGGGTTTTTTAATTAATCTGCACATATGATTTATGATTGCTTTTAGAAACTGACACATATAACAAGTGATCATTCAAATTAATTTTCAATTATTATTTATTTTGAAAGGTTTTTTCTAATTACCATTTTCCAAGAAAAAACAGAAAATAAAGACATAATTTTGGAAGCAAAGACAACTCTTATTAATGATCTTAAAAGTCACAGCAAACAGATAAGCCCTACAACATTAATACTTCCACCTTGGGCAGAGTGAAAGCTTTTCAAAAGAAAGAAACAAATTAACAAAACAAATTACTTTGAAACATGTATGCAAGAAGGAACATCAATGGTGACCCAGTTATGATCTCGGACTCCATGCGTTACATAATTCTGTACTTTCTGCTCTGCTTCATCTTCTTCAACAACATTAATTCCAGAACCAATTGGATGGAGGTAGCCTCCGCTGCGGAAAACATCATGATAACTGTTCACAAAATACTTTGACTTCAAACTTTCGCTTTTCCATTCCTCGAAGAGAAACCCAAACCAGTTTTGTTCTTGTTCACGGGTGGATCCATAAGTCGTCCCCAAACTGCGTTATGACCATTGTGCATATCTTGCTGCGCGTCCTTCAAGGAAACCACAAAACTCTCATTCCTCCTTATGTTGTCAATAGATAAGGCTTGGAACTGGGTTCCAACAGCAGCCTCATCCGCTTCTACAATACTAAAAGAGGATAGATGGGATATCAACAATGCCTGCTCCCCATTTATGATTACTACCTTCCCTTCACGCACAAATTTTAGCTTTTGATGCAGAGTTAAAGTGACAGTCCCTGCTTCGTGTATCCATGGCCATCCTAGCAAACAACTATATGCGAGAATAATGTCCATGACCTGGAAGGTTATCAAGAACAAATATGGTCCTATATGGATGGGCAAGTCCACTTCACCGATGACAGATTTCCTCGACCCATCAAAAGCCTTCACAATGATGCCACTCGGGTGCATAGGTGTTCCCTAATACTTTAACTTCATGAAAGTACTCCTCGGTATAACATTCAACGCGGATACATTATCAATTAGCACATTGGACAGTGAATCATTCTTGCAGCTCATAGATATGTGGAGAGCCAGGTTGTGATTCCTCCCTTCATCTGGTAACTCATCATCACAGAAACTCAAGTTGTTACATGACGTAATGGTTCCAATTACGCTGCTGAATTAATCTAACTACATGTCACTCTCCATAAAATCATGGTCTAGTACTCTCATCAGTTATTCTCTATGAGCGGAGGAGTTCATCAATAAAGCTAGGATATATATCTTTGAAGGAGTCTGCAATAGCTGATCTACAATTGTGTAGTCACTCATCTTAATTATCTTCAAAATATCATCCACTTCTTTCTATAATGTAGCTCCACTAGTTTCTCCTATAGCCTTCTTAGGTTCATCATTCTCAACAATTTTCTTTCCAGTAACAAAATCTCTTCGAACAACCGGCGCAAACACACGACCGCTACGGGTTACCCTGCTATTTTTAGCTATATTTACAACATCAGGCATTGGCTGGATGGGAACTTCCACCCCATCTTCTAAGATTGTAGCGTTGTATTTGTAAGGTACAACCTTATCTGATTTATAGGGGATAGGACCTGGAAGACTAATTACCAATGGGGTAACAACTGGTTTTCTATGGTACTCCACTTCAAGATGAGCGGGTGCACCAAAACAAGGTACAATGACGTTTACCCCTTCCTAAACACAATCAGCCATCAAAAAGTCATTTCCGGCAAACAAATCTTCGTCTGAAGAGAAATACTCATCCGCAGAAGCATACTCTTCCTCTGATTCTTCTTCCATTAAACAAAATTCAACCATATCGATCTCATGATAATCATCTCTCTGACATGTGATCTTGATAGTTCCATTGTCTAACAGCAACTGAACACCCTCCCTCACAATAGAACATCCTCGGGGGTCTTGACAGCAAACTATGCAAGATACATATTGGTGTTCCACCTCACCAGTAGTACGGCAAAAGGTAGCATGCAATTGCATGAGATCCTCATTCAAATACTCCACATCAAAAAATTATGAATTCACCAGGACATCCAGAAACCATATTCACTTCCTCTTCATACTCTGCCCTAGGCCTGATTATATGGATTAAACCCTCATCCATCATCTCCTGTAAATCAGCCTTTATCTTCTCGCAACCCTGTATGTTTGTGCTGCAAACAGCACAACCGGCATGGTCATGCGTATAGTAGCTAAATTCACAGAGGTCTGCGTGCATCTTCACCAAATCTCCTCTAACCAGATTAATGTCAAAAGTCCGAAAGTCACCTGGATAACTAGCCACCATATTTACAGCATTCACTCCCCCATACTTGGGTAGAGGATTGTCTTTCACATTAGGCCCCATCTCTTTTAAAGATAAAATTCCAGAATTCACCAACCTTTTCACTTCAGTCCTCAAAGGATAACAATTCTCAACACTATGCCCTGGTGCTCCCTGATGAAAGGCACACGTCTGGTCTGCTTTGTAATACCAAGGAAATGGTGATGGTACGGCGGGAGGTGGTCGTGTCTGGACCAACTTCTTCTGAATCAATGCCGGTAGTAGCTCTGCATAGTTCATGGGAATAGGATCATAGTTCTCCCTTCTCTGATTATTCCCTTGGTTTCCCTGCTGGGACGGTCTTTGATAAGCAACGGTAGTTGGAGCGGCACTCATTACAGGAGTAACTGAGGCGACTTGCTGGAGACGCTGATAAATCCTTCTAGGAGCATTTACTCTCTTCTATTGTATGACAACATTTGTATCCCCTTCTTTCTTATTGGTAAAACCATAAGCTGGCTTATTCAAACCTCCAGATCCTTCACCCTTGATCAAATTGCCTTCTCTTACTACCTCTTCTAGGCGGACACCCATTCCTACCATCTCTGTAAAATCACTTGGGGAACTTGCTACCATTCTTTCGTAGTATAAAGCGCCCAGCGACTTTAGAAAATTTTTAATCATTTCCTTCTCCTCCATGGGAAGAATCACTTGTGCAGCTACTTCGCGCCATCTCTGCGCATACTCTTTAAACGATTCCCTATCTTTCTGAACCATGGACCTAAGCTGGTCACGGTCGGGCGCCATGTCCACATTGTGTTTGTATTGTTTGATGAATGCTTCTCCCAAATCATTAAAAGTATGGATGTTGGCGCTGTCTAAACACATGTACCACTTCAACGCTGCGCCGGTCAGACTATCTTGGAAAAGTGAATCAGCAGACGCTGATTATCAGTGTGGGTAGACATTCTCCTCACTTACATCACCAAGTGAGCACGAAGGCAAGTGTTTCCCTTGTACTTCTCAAATTCTGGGACCTTGAACTTAGCAGGCACCTTTACATTCGGGACCAAACACAGCTCATTCACATTCTGCCCAAATAGATCTTTTCCCCTAAGAGCATTCATCTCTCTTTGCATTCTATCAAACTGCTCTTGAAATTCATCCATTCGGTCATAAAGACCCAAGTCTTCACTCGAATGAGGGAAAGGACGACACACATCTTCATTAACAAACGGAACCAAATTCATCGAAAGAGGTGCAGCAGAAACAGTATGCACCACAGGAGGTGCTGGAGTAACAACAGTCTGAACCACTGGAGCATTTTGAGGGCCAAGATTGAAACCTTCAGGTGCAAAATTCTCTAGCATTCCCCACGGATGACCTTGCGGCATACGGTTTTGAACAACAGCCAGAGTAGCGCATACATGAACAATCGGGAACATCAGCGTTTTCCCTTGTTGGTTGAGGTTGAACACTCGGTGGCTGATTCTGAGCAACCACCAGAGCTTCCATTAGAGTAGTCAAGTTGGCCAAGCCAGCCTTCAAAGCAGAAACTTCTTCGCGTAGCTCGCGATTCTCCTGTTCTAAGTTGTCCATCTTCTTTTTGAAATTAGCCCGAGTGTTGTAGCGACGAGTCAGCTTGCTGAATGAAGTAAAAAGTTGGGTAAGGCACCTGGATATGCATAACAAATGCATGAAATATGTGCAATATGATGCATGATATGTAATGCATATGATTATTTTTACTTCATTATTTAATATTTCAAGGGATTTAAGATTTATAGACATATTGCAAACATCAAAGTAATAAAACTTTAGAAATACTGAAATTTTATTATAATAACTTCAAAATGGATTACAAGTTTCAATGATCCCAAGTACAAGATGAAAATACAATCTAAAATCCTGAGAAAAAGAACTGATGGAGATCAATATGTACGTTGGCGCTTCCCTGCGAGCCTAGCAATCTGAGCCCTCAACCTCTGGTTTTCTTCCACATGTCTGATGGAAACCTCTCTCCAATTATCTGGATCAAAAAGTGAGTAATCAACACCTGTTTGAGGCTTAGGAGAAAATAAATCCCCTTCCCTCTCCATAGACTCTACTGCCTGACTATCAAGGATCTTGATCAAATCGTCTTTCTCCTTCAGGTCTGCTCTGTAGGAAACTTCTAAAGTCTGGAATTTGTTCTTCCAAGCATCCCTTTCCTGTTGCATCCTAACCAAAGCAAGCTGCAACTCTTCTAGATCGTCTAATAAGGGAGGAGTGGTCTTCACAAATAGATCAGGCATGGGTGTCTCCCGAGTATACGACATCTTCAACTGAATGGCTCTTGATCGGACCCACTAAAGATATGGCTCCAAAGAAACAACACCCATAGGTCCCAAATCCTTCCTACTCATCTTATGAACGTGAGGCCAGGCCTTTGCAATCTGCCCCCTAACTTCCCTGTGGTCTTCTCCTTCCTTCAGAAAGAAACTACCCAAATGAATACTGTTTGGTTTATCCCTCATCGGATAACCAAGTTGTTGCCGTGCAAGAACAAGGTTATATTTAATTCCCCCTTTTGTACCAAGAAGCGGTACATTGGGGAAACTACCACAACTCTCAATAATCTCCACCTCCTGATAAGCCCAATGGTACCAATTAATATCCGAGTGAGTAAGTGCCATGATCTTAGGAGCCCAACAGGGTTCCTTCTTGACATCCCAAAAAGCATCAGACTGAGGCATATGAGAAATGAACCACCGATACAACAGAGGCGTGTAACAGATGATCATTACCCCATGATAGGAACTCCGAAGATGAACAGAGTAATAAGCATCACCCAACAGTGTAGGAATCGGGTTTCCAATCATGAAAATCCTGAGAGCGTTAATGTCGACAAACTTGTCCACATTAGGAAACAAGAATAATCCATAAGCAAGTAGAGAAAAGATGGCCTCAAAAGCAACCGTACTCTTCATTCTGGAAAAGTAACGAGCTTTATCCAATAAGAACTAGGCTGGTAATCCTCTAACCTCTCCTTTAGTAGTCATATGGGCTTCCACCTCTCACTTCCCTAGATGAATCAAAGCAGAAATCTCATGTGGTTTTGGCTCACCCTCCAAACCAGTAAAAGGAACACGATCAGTAATAGGTAAATCCAATAGATAGGAATACTCCTCCAGTGTAGGCATCAACTGATAATCGGGAAAAGTAAAGCAGTGATACACCGAATCATAGAACTGGATCAAGGTCAAGAGAATACCCTCCTTCATCTTCAGCTTCATGAGAGGAATAATGGATCCATACTTCTTCCGAAAGTCTGCAGAATACTCGATCTCTGGAATTAGACTGATTAACTCATCTATCTTGGGATCCTTGAAACTGTATTTCCCGGTCTTTCTCTTTCCAGAATCCATGGTTAACAGTGCCTGAGATATTCACAAATAGTCAACCTTTAAATCCCTTGAAATATTGTTTTCTACAAAATATGCTTATGAGTGCATGGATGCATGATGCACCAATCACACACAAGATCACACATATAGGGTTCATAGGTTCAACGTCACGAGCATGAGGTTGAAGGTACTACCCATAAGGTGTTGGTCTAAGAGTTATCACCTGCCGAACAAGGTTCTAAAGATTCCCACAGTCTACATCCTTCCTTCGGATATTACCAACTTCCCGATTAACTCGGTAATTAGTAATATTCTCAAGAAAGACTCGTCTGAGCGTAGTATCGTGTGACAACTATTTCTGGATTACTCTGTCATAGATTCCGCACTACACTTAAAAGGCCAAGATGGGTTTGGTATTCTACGGTCCTCAGTTTCAGCATGCTCCCAGGTCGAAAGCAGTACGTCTTCCCGAGTACTCGGTAAAGGACACTACAGTCAAAGGGGCCTCCACTGAGTGGGGGATCTCATGCCTCATTTTTTGGGATTACTCCCTCAAAGTTAACATGACTATACCGCCCGTCCTATCTTAAAGTTTTCCCAAGTCCAGGTATACGACTTATGAGTAATCACCAAGCACCCTAAAAACCAGGAAAATCCAAACAAACACATATACAAAATATAACACATAAACAAAAATAACACATAAACAAAAATAACACATATACATATATAAACAAAGATAGGCTCAACCCACTTAGAGATGAACCAGCAAGAGGTCAATCTTTCCCCAATGAAGTCGCCATTTTTCTGTAGCGGTAGAAATGTTCAAGACTAAGCCATTGGATTGACTAGACTTTATACAAATCAAAATAAAAATCGCCACCGTGCTTTATTGTTTCCAAAGGAATGGGAAAAGAGCGAATAACCCAAAAAAGGGGAAAGATTCAAAGTAAGGGGGTTGGTTATGCAAAGGGATGGTATTAGCACCCTAAACATCTACGGTACTCCGCAGGAACTTCTTTGTAAAATCTGTATATTTTGGCTATGAAATGTGTTGTATATAAAATGGATGGTGGAGCTGAGAAAAGAAATATATTTTTTTTTATGATTTTTTCACCCGCCGCGGTTGCGAACCTTTAGTGCCTACGTACCACCTTTCGTGCAATAGGGGATCAGGGTACACGTAGTTCCTCTTTTAAAAATTTGAAACACAAGTTTGTTGGTTGATTTTAAGAGATAAGACATCATCATCATTGTCCGTGTGGAAAACATACTTACTACCCACAATCATGAGAAAGGAGAATTTGCATCATCTCAAAGTGGAGGATATGGCTTGGATCTTAAAATCAACAATGTCTCACTCAACACCCAAGTGGAAAATATCTCACTTCACTACATATTGTAGAAGTATAGTTGTTTGCATCACTACAAGGATTGACAAGAGTCTAACCTTTTGAGAAAAGTTTAAAGATAAAAACCAAAGTGGAAAAAATGGTTTGAAATGAGATTGATTGACTTTTAGTCTTCTCACAAAAATGTCAAAGTATTATTAAGTTGATTGAATTTTATTGATGAAAATGTTTTGAAAATGCATGGACCTAAGTCAAAGTTTATTATGAAAGTAGCTTATGTTTCAAAACAAGAAGAGTTTACAAAAGGAGGGAGAAAATTTTTGAAATTAAAGAAGATGGGAGGAGAAGAAGAGACTATCCTAAAGCATAAGGTAAAAGCTAAGGATAAGATCCATCTAACCAACAAGAAGCCAAAGCTTGACATTATGAGCCAAGATAGAATTCCCATTCTTTGGATTGAAACTAAGCAAGCAAAGGTACTAGACCTCTTCAAGTGTATTAAGTCTTCACAAAAATTGGGCAGAGTAACGGCTGTATACGGGTGAATTCCAGATTACAAACAGAGAATGTAATCACAAAAACCTGCACACAAAAACAAACAAGCAACCCAATATCTTGAGGTAAACCTCAAGAACTCCAGACAAAATAATCAGATAAGATCACAAGGTCTCCAAGATAGGCCAAGATTTCTAACCCTAAGTCCAAGAAATAGTCCCATGCTCCATAATGCCAAGGATAGTAACCAAATAGTCCAAGTACCATTAAGAGTTTTTTAGGGTTTATGTTGATTATTAAGTATCTTAAGAAAAGAAAAGAAAAGCTCAAGTGAGCAAAGTAAAAATGACAAGAAAATAAATGCTCAAATGAGCAAAGATGAAAATGGCATGAAATGTAAATTCTAAAAAATAAATAGTACATAAAGCATAAAAAATAATAAAACCATAAGATAAACAAGTCAATAATTAGTGGTTAGTTGGATGACCATATTGAAACTTGCATTTGTAACTCATTAGAGGATTGGTAGAACCAAAGCCTCCACACAACAAGTTGCATTTGCTTTTTGTCAAGTATATCATCCATTTGGAATTCTCACAAGTACCATTTAATGATCAACGATGTTTAAGTGATCCGCGTTGACCAAAGGTGTTGTAGATCCATTAGAGGATTGGTAGAACCAAAGCCTCCACACAATGAATCTCAAGGTTATTGGATCAAAGAGATCAAATTAACATACTTGGGCTTGCAATCATAAGTTTGGACCACGAATGATCATTTATTCGAATCGGGACAAAATTTAGGGCTATGTAAAGCAATCGTAAGTAGACTTATATAGAAGTCGCACCTATTTTGAGGCCGGTCAATAGCAATATATGCACCATTTATTTTGAGACATGATATAGAGATCATGCTCCAACAACATTTAGTGCAATGAGAAGGGGATGAGATGAAGAGGATTAGGGCAAAAAGATGAATAAACCACTTTTGAATTAAAAATTTAATCTAACTATTATTAAAATCATTCATCCATTTTGGTGGAGTTGAACTCAACATCTAAGATCCAATGTTGTTAATAAAGCCATGATCAAAAAATCAACTCAAGACAGCCAGAAAATAATCATAAAATATCATATTTAATATATACATTAAAAGGTATAAAAATGTTTAAAGAATGGAAAATAATGAGGAAAATATCAATTATATTCAAATTAATCAAGAAATGAAAAATAAGACCATAGAAAAATCAGAAAAAAGGCCAAGTAATTTTACAAAATTTTTGGTAATTTTAAAAAGTCAGAAACCATATTTAAAAATTAAAATAAATGGGTAAAATAAACAAAAATAGTAAAAAATAGTAAAGTAAGAAACAAAAATAAAATAAGGTCACCAATATTTGTCATAATATCATTGGATCATCCCATAATTTTTTCAGAATTTAAAAATGTATAAAAGTATTTTTAAACATTTTAAACAAATCAAATAAGTGTAAATTTTATAAAAAATACCAAAACACAAAATTAAATTATGAAAAAATAAAAATCAGAAAGAGAATAATCAAAAATATTTTTAATAATTTTTTCAGATTTTTTGGACTAAAAATGAATTTTCTATGATTTTTTGAAATTTAAAACAATTAAAATATAAAAATCAGAAAAAGAAAATAAAAGTAAAATATGTGGACCATTGGTGAGAGTCAAAACGCATTAGTAATCAAATCCAAGGGATCTGGCGCGATGTGCATATCATGGTCATTAGTGAATAATGTACAGAATCATTAATAAATCAGATTTTTTAAAATAACAAGTGGCGTGCCATCATTGGTTGGAAGATGACACGTAGGTCATCTTCAACCTCTAGCCAACATGATTTGCAGGACTCTCAAACTGTAAAATCAGAAGCTCAGACCTATGCCAATCGCTTCGTCTCTTCAAGACGAAAACAACCACACTCTCGCGCCAAATTTATATAAACTATAGCCCAAGCAATTTGGAAGGAAAGTTTTAAAAATGGATTTGAAAATTCATGGTTAAAACGTGTTTCAAGTGAAATGTAAGTGTTGCAACTAGAACCAGGGCAATGAGAGCAACACAATGATATCAGAGTTTTGAAGAATTGGTGAAGGAATCTACCTATTGAAGTTGAGTTGCAGAGCTCTGAAACTGGACTTCTATGGAACAGTAAAGGGCACGATTCTTGAATGTAATTAATTATATGGTTAGCTCCAGGGAAGATCAAGGAAGGTGAATTGAGGGAAAAATGGATTGAAAAAGGCTTGAGAATGGATTTTGAAGTTGCTGAATTCTAGGTTGTGAAACAAGTTTGGCAGGGTGATTCTGGCTATCCAAGCTTGGGAAAATGGATGGGGGATGACCCTCTATTTATAGGGAAGCAAATGGGATCAAAAGGAATAGCAAATGACGCGTTTTGGAGGGAATTCGTTTGGGTCTGCATCATGAATAAAATGTGACTCAAACTTGATCAAAACTCAGCCAAATCGTGTGTTTCATGATGCTAATCACTTCTGGAAAGTTGCTAATCATGATTAGAAACAAAAACGTGTGGAAAACTTATGATTTGAAGCCAAAACAAAGATTTCAAAATCTTGACTTTGTGAAAAATTCAGTTTCAAACTAGCAAATTCAAATCCATAGAATTTCCACCTCAAGGGGTCTTAGGGCATAATACTTGATGCTTTGGAAAGATAAGGTCACATGCTTTGCAATGGAAAAAGAATGGAATCAAATGGATGCTTGAGCTGAAATTTACATGGAGTCAAAGTTGAAGAAAAAGAGTTGACTTTCCATACTTAGAAATATTTCAAATTCTTCTTTAAAAATGACCTATAATCGTTTGTATCCAAACATGGCTTTCCACTTAGAATTTTCTCTTGACCAAAAAAGATGGAATGAAGTAGATGTCTTGAATGACATTTTGCAATTTGAACCAATCTAAATCTCCAAAATTTGAGAAATTTATGACTTGTTGAAATTGGCCAAAAATCATGAAATGACCTATAATCTTTTGCATTCTTAAGGAAACTTCCATCAATTTTCTTATCTTGCACATAAAAGAAGGCATGAAGTAAACATCCTTAAGATCACCATGGAAAATGAATGGTTTAAAGGTGATAAAAATTGACCAAGTTATGACCATTTGAAGTCACACATGGAAAATTGGGGATTCATCTGGATGACTTGTAATCTTTCTTCTTCACCTAGTTCCTTCCACATGAGAAATACTTGGAACTTTTGAAGTTATTTGTTGGTAACTCTTTGAAAGAAGGATTTCCTTGGAATCACTCAAAAATACCAAAATATGAGCAAGATATGCTCCTTTGAAATTCAAAACCCTAGCCTCTAGATCAAGAGAATGCTTTGAGGAACTTTGACAAGTTTGAACAAACTTCTTGTGCCAATATTCTTCCTTTGTGAATAGAAGTTGTTGAGGATGATGATATGGACTCATAGCCACCAAAACCAATTCAACAGTGGAGTTTGAATTTCTCAAGCTTTTGACTAGGGCATGGAAATAAACTTATGAACCCGTGAAGCAACTTGCTACACCTCTTTGCCTTCACCTACATTATTAAGTAAGACAAACCAACATTGTATTTTATTAATTAGAGAGAAAATAAAAGGAAAAATATTCATGATCACAAAAGAAAATAAGTCAAGGTGTTTGGTAACTCCTCAAAAGAGCAAAGCTAAGGATAGGAAGAAGAACCAAAAGCCTTAATGTGATCTTGTTGTGATTGAAACAATATGGTATGATGAAGGAATCTTAGGGGGAAAAATTGGGGTACAACACTGGTCATATGAAGACATGTCGGGACTAGACACGGATATTGTGGTTCACCGTCTGCCAACTAAAGAATATTGCCCTCCGGTAAAGTAGAAGGTCTGTCGCATGCGCCCTGAAATGTCATAGAAGATTAAAGAAAAAGTTATGAAACAATTCAACGCTGGGTTCTTAGTTGTCACCTCTTATCCCTAATGGGTTGCCAACGTAGTTCCGGTGCCTAAAAAAGAAGGCAAGGTACGGATGTGTGTGGACTACAGAGATTTGAAACTTGCACCCTTAGGGTATACGTCACTCAGTTGCCTTTACGGTCACAATTCTCGAAACATGAGAATTCTTAGTGGTTGTCCTTAAGTCTAGAGATCACTAGTTCCACGATGACCCTCTCGACTGTTACCTCGATATAAAAGTGATCTTAGGGCTTTAGGATGGTTACTAAGATTTTTTGCTGAGTTTCCTTTAGTGACCGTACATCCCTTTCGATAGTCCCTCAAACATCCAACGACTAGGGCTACCTACTCACTAATAGTAGGATAGCACTGTCTAAAGGATAGGAGGAAAAGAACAAACTTTTTTTCGAGTAGGTAGATAACTGTTAGGTACTTGCTCAAACAATTCTTTTTACATACCACACTTTCAAACACTTTTTCAAACAAAGTTTTCAAAATGCTTTATCACACTCTTGAGGAATGATACAAGGGTTATCATAAAGCGAACCGCCACACTAAGGAATTTTCAAACAAAAACTTTTTTACACAAACACAAAAGCAATTTTCAAAAATGAGCAAGTACCTAAGATCCCGTAGAAAACTACGGATGGAAAGGGTGCTAACACATTCCCTTTCCATAATCTACCCCCCTTACTCAAAATCTCGGAAAAAAAGGTCTTTTTCTATTCTTTTCACCCTTTCCTTTGTTGGATAAAAGAAAAAAAGGTGGCGAATCTTGCTTACCACGACATTTGCGAATACAAAACTCAAACCAATATAACAGTCGGTTCTGCCACCGTATCACAATAGCCTTGGTTGTCGCTCTCATAGTTGAATACCAAACCTTAGATGAGTGCATCATGAGGACCATCTCTTCGTGCATACCCAAATTGTCGTAATGCAAGAGAAGGATTATAGGTGATACCTCCCCTAATGCCTAAGAGTGGGACATTAGGGAATTCCTCACAATGGTCAATGATAATAGTGTCCTCCAAGGATCGAGAACACCAATAAATGTCAGAGTGTGTGAGGGACATCATCCTTTGAGACCATGTCAAACCTTGATCGTTCTTCAACATTGATCGAGGTAGGTGCAAAGTGAACCACCTAGAGAGTAAGGGAATGCAACACAAAAGAGTACCTCTTTTCTTCATGGTGTGAGTGTGGAAACAATGTAAGATGTCTCCAACAAAGTAGGTATAGGATTACGAGAGAGGAAGACCTTGATGGCATTCACATCTATGAATTGGTCCGGATTGGGAAATAGAACCAAACCATAGATTAGGAGGGCCAAGACATCTTCAAAAGCTTTAAAATCCAAATCCTCCCAGGAAGAACGAGCCTTCTCCAACAGAAACTTGGCTAGGAAACCCTTAACTCTGCTTCTTGTCTCCCAATTTCTTATAATGTCGTCTCTCTTCAAATGTAAAGCTTCGGCAATGACTTTAGGCTTTAGCGTCTCCTCTAAATCGGTGAACGGTATTTGATCAACCGTGCTTTTGCGAGCGTATTTTTATTTCTCGCATTTCCTCTTTTTCTTGATTATGTAAATGTCTAATGGATGTAATAGTTAAGTTTTTTTATTTTCCGCATTTTCTATTTTGTATCTTCCCCAAGGCCCTGTAATAGCGTAGGAACCTTTATTTTTTGAACTTTATCACTTTCTTTATTATTTTTATGTTTATTGCTTAGTAATTAGGGTTTTCATGAAAATACTAAAAACAAATGTTAGCTAACCCTAACTGCAAGACTTAAATATAACCGAAAATAAATCACTCTCACACTCGCACCTCTAAGGTAACCTCCCTTGTTGCCTTTCCAAAAACAGTCATGTCCCTTGAACGTGGGTATGCTTTAACAAAAGTCCCTCGATACAAAGATCATAGTCCCTCAATGACCCTTTCGAAGTTGCCTTCGGTAAATGATCTAGTCCCTAAATAAAAAATTGCTAAAGCGTCCTTACGAGTTGCCTTCGATGATTGTATGATAACCCACGTCTATCCTTTCACATCCAACAATAAGGCTTCCTACTAACTAATGGTAGGATAGAACTATCTAAAGGAGGACGAAAATTACAAGAACGACATTGAGTAGGTAGACCACTGTTAATCGCTTGCTCACAAACATTTCAAAAACAAACATTTCTCACAATCACGCATTTAAAAATATTTTCAAACAAACACTTTGTACGCATTCTCGAGGACATATACGAGAATCATTACAAAGTTTTTGCCTCACATTGGTATTTCAAAATATTTTTCAAACATAAATTCACAAAGCAATTTTCAAAAAAGTGAGTTAGCGATTAAGAGTCCATAGATAACTACGGATGAAAAGGGTGCTAACACCTTCCCTTTTCATAACCTACACCCAAAATCAAAATTAAAAAAGATCTTTCCTGTTCTTTTCACCCTTTCCTTATTGGATAAAATAAAAGTAGGTGGCGACTCTTGCTATCCGCAACATTTGCGATAAAACACAAACCAAGTCAGTTCTCCTATGGTATTATTGAACTGGAAACTCTGTTGGGGAATATAAAAAAAGGGGTTACCCTTTAGAGTTTAGATCACTTTATCTACTTTGTTTAATTTGCTTGCTTTATCTTTAATGGGTTGCTCAGGTTTATTTCTTGGAAAGATCCTACACCCAGATTTGGGGACCTTAGGTAAGTAGCTATAGATCATAGAAACCGTACGACATAGACCGATATGGTTGAAGTGATGGCTATGTTAGTGTGACATATTGGTTTCTACTGGTGTTCCTTGAGTCAGTCGAGGATAACACTAGGCTTCCGTGTGGTGTCATAAGCACTAACTGAACTTTAGAACCTTAATTGACCAAACTTAGCCATCAGAAGGTAGTGAGATGGCCGACTTTGGTGCAGTCCAAAGTTGGTTGATACTCGATGCTACACTCATTGAGATTCGACTCTTGGGATATTTCAGTGGCAAGTCAGTTGCACGGCTGAAACAAAGCATGTGAGAAATATCGGTGATATGAGACTCCTAGAACCCGATTACTATTTTTAGGACAGGTTGAGCCAACTGAAATTCAAGAGGGTATTTACCTACGAACCCCATGCAAGCCTTAAACCTAAGGCTCTTGTCTGCTTTGTTTGTGTTTGTTATCTGTTCAAACATGACATCATGACATCATACCATAGCATTTTTATTAACCATTTCAAGGATCTCGAGGGCTTGTGATGCAGGTTTATCATGAACCATACGTCTAACAAAGGGCAAGAGAATTTATTTTCCTCTAACCGGATACCGTCAAAGAACGATGTACATTATCTTGAGTCAAAAGCTAGGACCCACTTGACATGGTAAACTTGATTCTCATAGAAGGACATTCAAAGACGCAAAGTTCTTCAATTAAAGCTACGGCCAGACTCGACTACTAACATTTCATTTCAGTTTATCTCGCGAGATCCTTGAAAACATTGCATCCACATATCATGCACATCATAACATAACGGGTTTACTAAAGACAAGTTTTCTCATCTTCTTACTATTTATTTCCGTAAAAGATGGCCCTAGAACAAACTGCGAAAGAACTTCAAGCTCAGAACACTCAGTTTCAACAAATGTTCTTGGACTTAGCTAAATGATAAGACGAGTTGAATATCGTCATCACAAAAGGGAACAAAAGAAGACCAAAAAAACAGTCTCCATTGTAATACGGTGGGAGAACTGACTTGAGTGTTTTGCGTTTGATCGCAATTGTTGCGGATAGAAAGAGTCGCCATCGACTTTTCTTATATCCAATAAGGAAAGGTTGAAAAGAACATGAAATACCTTTCAGATTATTTTCTTGAGTTCGGGGGGTAAGTTATGAAAAGAGAAGGTATTAGCACCCTTTTCATCCGTAGTTATATACGGGCTCTTAGTTGCTTGCCATGTCACTTGCTTTGTTTGAAAATGTGCCTTTTGATGTGGATTTAAAAATATTTTGAAAAAAACGTCTTTGTAATGATTCTCGTCTCTATAAGAATGCTTACAAAGTGTTGGTTTTTGAAAATAGTTCAAAGAGGTGTTTGTGGAAGATATTTTTTGAAAGTGATTTTGAAAAGTGCCTTTTTAATGATTCTCGTCTCTATAAGAATGCGTACTGTGATACGGTGGAAGAACCGACTGTTTTTACTGGTTGTATTTTTTGTTTTCAAAATGTTGCGGTAAGCCAGAGTCGCCACCGACTTTTATTTCATCCAATAAAGGAAAAGGAAAAAGAACAGAAAAAACCTTTTTCGAGATGATTCTGAGTACGGGGGGTAGATTATAGAAAGGGATGGTGTTAGCACCCTTTCTATCCGTGGTTTTCCACGGGATCTTAGGTACTTGCTCATTTTTTAAAATTGCTTGTGTGTGTGCTTGCTTTGAAAATGTTTTACTTCGTGATAACCCTTGTATCAGTCCTCAAGGATGTGACGAAGTTGTTTTGAAAATTTGTTTTGAAAGGTGTTTGTGTGAAAAGTTTTTATTGAGCAAGTACTTAAGAATATACCTACTCGAAAAAAGATCGTTCATTCTATTTCCTTTAGACAGCGCTACCCTACTATTAAGGAGTAGGTAGCACCATCACTGGAGTTGTACGGGACATTCGAAAGGGACAAGTACAATCACTAAGGAATAGTTAGAAAACTTTAGTAATAACCCTAGAGTCTTAAGATCTTTTCGAGGCAACATTTCTGAGGCAACATTCGAATGGGACAATTTGATCTTTTTAGACTGGAGGGCAACCACTAAAATCTCATATGCTTAATGATTGTTTACCGAAGGTAACCAAAGTGAGGTAAACCCTAGGAGTGAAATATGTGCATATGATTTGTTTCAGTAATTTAATCTTTGCACATTAGGTGATCTACCGTTTTAATTTTCCAGACATTCTTGCCATACAATCCTATTAGCATACATCTAGATAGTTAAATATTTGCAGAAATAAAAAATGCGAGAAAATAAACCTAGCTATTACAAGGCTTCGGGGATGGGGATTAATTACATAACCAAAGAATCAGTGATTAAAGCAAGAAATAAAACTCTAATTTAACTATTACAAACCATTGGCAGTTACAAAAATAATGGAAAAGAAATAATTAAATGCGTGGCGAATTAAATACGAGGAGAAATTGAAAACCCTAAAATCTAATAGAAAAAATAATTAAGCTATTTTTGAGAAAAGAATTGATTAAATCATGTACAACCAAAATACTAATTCTAATTATTTTTAATTATAAAGAGAAGATTAAATTACCCTAAATTAATTAAACTAATTAATTAAAAATATTTATTAAAAAAGATTTTTGTGATTTTGATTTGTTAATTTAATAAAAAAAATTATTTTTGTGTTAATTAAATGAAAAAAAGAAAAAATTGAAGAAAATAAACAAAGAAATAAAAAAAATAATAGAAAAAAATTATAAAATGGGCCTGTGATGAATTGCTGAAGGGGGTGTGAAGTTGAAATCCTTGGCCCATTAAGCTGAGCCCTAGTCAACCACGCTAGATTAGGTGTAGCGTTGACCTGGAGGTGTATCATGGACCTTCAGGCTGGAAGCGTTGGATCTGGGTAGATGTTCATCCAGTGGTCAGGAATTGCTAGCGCTTGGTGGATGGTTGAGAGAGCACTGCATGGATCTGCTGAATGAAAATAAAATAAATGAAGCGCTGGGACCTGGGATTGAACCCAGGTCCTTATGCCTCGAATCAATGTTGCACTGCCAGTTGAGTTGTTGTTGTTAGTTGTTATTATAATAATAATAATTCATAATATACAAAAATGAATCCCATGCCCTGAAACAAACAAAGCGCGCGCTGAATTCGAATATACCAATAGGGTGGTGACAAATCACCTTCTTCTACCTCCAGCCTGTCATCTTAGGTTTATGACCTATACCTAGAAACGTTTACTGTAACTACAACCCTGCAAAACTCAAAAATCTCATACGAGCATGATAAATTAATTGTGATAGTACCAATCAACTCGTCTTGGCCTCACGAGCATCATGATACCTGATTCATAGCCTAATTTTACCTGTATACAAAGACCCCAAAACTCATGTAGAAACCCTAACAATGGAAGATGCGTGTAAAGGTCCCAAAAATGCAATTAAACAATGTGGTCAGCTTAAAAACATGATGATGATCACAAATATAACAATTAAAGGTGCTAATGATGTGTAAATTGTAATAATCGAATTTGAAAAAAGCTTGCAAACTGTGATGTGTCTAGGCGATGGTTCTCGACATTTTGAAGGCTGCAAATGATGTTGTTGGCTTCAGGAGATGGCCAGGAAGTGATTAGGGTCTTTGAATGGCCTGGAATCGTTCTCTAGGGCAGAAATCAAATGCACACTTTTTATCCTATTTTTGAGTTTTTGTTCTTGCTCCATACGACTGCAAAAACCTCTCTTTTGATCTGCAATTGTTCAATATATATCATAAGATGAATTAAGGTTGTAAAAACATATCACATCTTTGAATGTTTTGAAGATTTGATTTGTTTCTTCATGGCATATGTAAACTTGCTATAATGAGCCAAATTATCCCTTTCTTGTTCCAATTATCCTTGATTCGAATTGACCATTATATCCTTGCATTATTTGATTGAGATCTTGTCTAAAAATCAGATCACAACATATCTTTTCCATCATTCATTAATTATTTGATTTAATTGAAATTTTAATTGACAAAAAATCCAAATAAATTGAAAAATGAAGCAAATAACATGAGGTTGGATTTTTTGGTCGTGGACCATGCTATAAGTGAGGTGAAATCATGAAATGCTAGGCCCATTTGGGAAAAAATGCACTTTTAAGCATATTTGACTTTTCGCAATTTTGCAAAAAAGGTCAACTTTGACAAGGCATATCTCTTCCAATTTTAAACCTAGATAAGTGTTCTTGGACTTTTTAGAAAGCTTAAGATGTCCCCTAAGAAACCCTTTTGGTCTCATTTCAATTGGATCTTCCATGTTCACGTATGAAGCTTTGATCCAAAAGGTGTTTTTTGTTGACTTTTCAAAAGGACCTATAATGTAGAATTCATATCTTTTTGTGAGTGCATATTTTGAACTTGTGAGCTGAAGGTGAATTATAGGGAATTGAATCCTCTTCAAAATGATCCTTGGATGGAAAAAGTTTGATAAAGTATGAAGACGTTATTCTTGGTCAAAGTTGGGTTGACTTTTCCTACAAAACCATAATTTAGCAACTTTTGGGTTTTGATGAATTTGGAGCATTCCTTGAGGAATCATGATCAACCCTTGATCAAATGATGGAAGTCACTACAAAATTTTTATGTTGACCAAAAAGTTGAGGTTTGACTATATGTGGGCCACAGTTGACCTTTGACCTAATACAGTCGATTCTCAAGCATTTGAGCAGGTGACTGAGCCAACTTCTTTGTGCAAAGTATGAAACTTGACATGGATGATCTTGGGAACATATTAGGACCTTGGGAATAATTTGAGTCATTTGTGGTTCACACATCTTAGTGAAAAGGGAAACCCTAATTTGTGGTATACTGCCTTAGGAGAGAGTTTGTCTTGTCAACTCTTGGACTTCCTTGAGCAACTTGGGAACCTCAATTGACATTTGTTGGGTAAAATGGGAGGGAAAATTTTGGGGTACAAAACGTACAAAGAGCTTTGTATTTTAAAAATGTTTCAATGGAAAGTCTTGGTGTGAAAAATGTTTTTGTTGTGAGCAAGTGAGAAACTATGAGCATCATACCTACTCAAAAGGCCTTTGTTCTTTCCCCCTCCTTTAGATGTTGCTATATTACCATTGATTAATAAGAAGCCCCATCGTTGGATGTGAAGGGATGAGCGTGGATCATTTTATAGTCATATAAGGCAGCCTATGGGATGTTTTAGCAATGTCGTATATGGACTATATCGTTTACCGAAGGCAACATCGAGGGTCATTGAGGGACTACAATCTTTTATTGAGGGTCTTTGCTAAAACACCCATATTTTAGGGACATGACTATTTTCCAAGGCGACAAATGAGATTACCCTAGAGGTGCATGTGTGTGAATAATGTGTTTAATTTGCAGGCATTTAGTCTTTTATTAGGGTGGTCTACTTGTTGGTTTTATCTTGCCATACATCCTAATTACTAAAATTTATATAAAGGAATAAAAAATGTAGAAAATAAATATCCTACACTATTACAACCATATTTAATAGTAAGAAAATGTAAAGATAAAACAATATAAAAGGAGGAAAAATGAGCTTTTACGATCCAGGCAGCAGCGTCCATCTATTCTGCTCTTCTTGGCTTCTTTTGATTTGGGCTTAGCATGAAGCATGAGATGCATCCTTCGATTCATCCTTTCTGCTTCCTTTTATTGTAGGAATGTTAGGGTGAGCAAGTAACTTTTGACCATGCCCTTTGTCCTGTTTTCGATTGAGGCCTGGCAGTCAACATGGGTATATCCTTCAATTACGTCATTTTCCGCTTCATTCAATTGGCCTGGAAGTTAGTGTGTGGCGAAGCCTAAGGCCACACTCTTTGTTCTACTTGTAACTGTGAAACAGCCAGGGGTGAAGCCTAAAGCTTCGATTCAATAAACTTGTTTTGTTTTCTTTTTGTTTGAGTCTGTACAGTTTAGTTCTACCATATATTTGGACAACGAAAACAAACGAAAAGAGCAGAATCAAAAAGCAAACAAATGGTATTTACATGTTATGTTTGAAATGAAAATTTCAAGGTTAGACTGACTTGCCTTGCTTGACACTGGGGTGTGTGGGTTGGACCTTGAGTTGCTTCCCTGGGTGCTCCTGGATTAGAAGGGAAAAAACAAAAGTGGTGTTTCTAGTGTTGGATTCGAAGGCCAAGAAGAGTAGAGTCCGTGCTTGTTGTTTCTGGATTTGAAGGAAAAGAACAGGTGTAATGCTTCTTTGCTGGATTCTAAGGAAAAAAACAAAGAGAGGGGTTGCTCCTGGATTCAAAGGGGAAAAGAAACAGGTGTTATGTTTCTAGTGTTGGATTCTAAAGGGAAAGGAACAAAGGTATGGTCTTTTGATTCTAGATTTGAGAAAGTGTTAAGTGTTTGATGATTTTCAAACAATCAAAGTTTCCCCAGCTACCCAAAAGCCTCTGGATGTGTTGTCCAGGCCCTTAGACATGTTATGGAGCCTATTATTTATAGGTGAAGTTAGCTGAGGTTTAGGAGGGGAAAAAATAATTTGAACAAAATGGGTAAACTGTTTTTGTAGCTTTCGAGGGGCAGTATTCGTATGCCAAATTGGTGCAAATACAAGAGCAGTGTAACAGGGCTGCTGTGTAGCATTTTTGGAGAGTTGTGGCCAGTATAGCAGCACAAGCATCTTTGAATATTTCATCTTTTTCGTTTTGACCCCATAGGTACAACCTTCGACCAGGTCCTTTCCTTAGACAATAATATTTGTTTCCAAATAGCATGTTTCTTTCGAATGAACCCTTTTTGTGCATCCTTCGAAAGGGGCCAAATGGGTGTTCTTCGATTTGAAACATGTATGTGTCCTTTTGAATGGACCACATGCATCACTTGCAATTCTTCAGATGGGCCAGCAAGGTGTAACCTTCGATTGGGACACCCAGATATGTCATAGTGTAAAGGCTATGCCTGTTGAGGGTTTTCAAGAGGGAATCGAAGCTCATATGCAGGAGGTCCCTTGCTTTGTAAGCGCTAGCATGAAGGGAAATTTCTGCCTTGTGAATTTGGAATACATGCAAGACCATTGGCTTCTGAGTCTAAGGATAGCTGCAGGAGGCTTTTTCCTTGTGCCTGTTGGCCTGAAGAAGATCCTTGCCTTGTGAATTGGGGGCAAGCGTAAAGAAAGCACTATTCTTCTGAATCGAATGAGGCTAGTAGGGGCCACCAACTTCTGAATCGAAGGATATCAATGGGAGGCTTTTCCTCTTTGAATCGAAGGAGGCTACAGAAGGCTTTTGTTCTTTGAATCGAAGGAGGCTACAGGAGGATTTTTGCCTTGTGCCTGCTAGCCTGGTGGGAGCCCCTTGCTTTGAAGCATGCAAGAAGGAAGCTATTGCTCAATCGTAGGTTGCATGCAGCTAGCCATTACTTTGTGAATCAAAGCAAGCATGTCATGGACCAACGCTCAATCGAAGGATGTATTTAGGAGACTTAATACCCAATCGAAGCTTGCATGCAATAGGTTATTTCCATGTGTACCAACACAATCATATATGATGCTATTATCTTATGGATCGAAGGAGGCATGAAGGATGCCATAGTCCAATCAAAGCAGTCTTGAAAGAGACTAAAGTCCAAACGAAACAAGGGAAATAGAAGAAGGCTTGAAGGAGACCAAAGTCCAATCGAAGCCTTGTGAATCGAAATAAACTTGTTTTTTCTTTAAAAAATCATTTTACCTGCTTTCCCCTTTTTTAACAGTTTCCTCTTTAACTTGATGCTGGAAAATCCAATTGTACTTGTGCTAGCTTGAATTTTTGAGAATCCTTGTGAGAAATGCCTTGAGAAATGAGAAGGCAAATTTTGGGGTACAACAGCCATCCTCAACATGGGAAGAAGGTTCAATGGTCCTCCCAAACAAGCTCAGAACTTTGTTATTTCCTCTGATGAAGATGACAATTGGGGTGGGGAAGATAAGAGTGTGAAGGCTGAGAGAGGAAGAAACCTTGGTTATGGCCAAGACTCTGATAAAGACTATTCTGCTGAACAGTATCCTCCCGCTGGACTGCATTTTGAAGAGCTGGGTCTTATTTTTGGGGTTGTTATCCCTCACAAGTTCAATGTCCCCGTCTTTGCCAAATATGATGGTGTCTCTTGTCCTAAGCTTCATCTGCGGTCTTATGTTCGGAAGATCCAACCCCATACTACTGACAGAAAGTTATGGGTTCACTTCTTTCAAGAGAGCTTATCTGGGACACAACAGGATTGGTTCTATTAGCTGGAGGGAACCAACATCCGCACTTGGGAAGACCTGGTTGTTTCTTTTTACAAGCAGTATTAATACAATGCTGACCTTGCACTAACTTGTGTGCAATTATAGAGTATGATTATGGGCTTGAATGAAGGGTTTAAAGAATATGCCCAAAAGTGGAGAGATCTAGCTGGGAGAGTGCAACCTCCTCTATATGATAGGGAGCTGGTTGATATGTTTATGGGCACTTTGACAGGGCCTTTCTTTAATCATTTGATCGGAAGCTCCTCATCTGGTTTTACCGAGCTGATTCTAACAGGGGAACATGTCGAAGGTGGTATCAGAAGTGGAAAGATTCAAGTGGCTGCATCTTCAAGTACGATTAAGAAGACGTTCAATAGTAAGAATGAAACTAATGTTGTGTATGGCCATAAGGTTCGTACTAGAAATGATTGCAACTAGTCTGTATGAGCTATGCTAATTTCTAATCCAACGCCTGCATAACAACATCAGCAAAACAATCAGCGTAGGTCAGACGCACCAAGAAAACAGTTTACTAAGATCAGCATGCCACTGTCTCAGGCATTGTAACATCTTTTGAAGGCAGAGTTAATAACGTTAAGGGATCCTCCTTAAAACCCCAACACCTTTTTGCCTCGTTATAATCCTAATGTGAAATGTGTCTATCATTCCAATAGTCTCAGGCATGACACTGATAACTACTAGGCTTTGAAGAATGAAATTCAGGATATGGTTGACAACAAAGAGATTGAATTTGATCCACCTGATACCCCCAATGTGATTATTGCACCTATGGAGAAGCACGACAAAGGCATTAGTGATATTGATGATGTTCTTTATGTTTTTACTGTAAGTGATTTAACCACTCCCCTCCCGATTATCAAGAAGAATTTGTTGTAGCCCGGTTTATTTCCGGGTTGTATTGAAAGATGTTACTACTGCGCAACCCAACCCAATGGTTGCAAGTTGCTGAAAGAATGTATTCAGCGTCTAATGGACAATCACCTAATTCTGGTTGAGAAGATTTCATCTGTTGAGAATTTGTTTCAAGACTTATCTGTAATTTTCGGCACTCCTATCAGGATCACTTCCAAAGGTCCTGTAAAAATTGGTGCCAAACCCAAAGTTGCTCCTCTGATAATCACAACACCCGTACCTATTCCATATTCCTCGAATAAAGCTATCCCTTTGAACTATAAAGCTGATGTCTACTACCATGCCGTCAAGCAAGAACTACTGACTACAGAGAATGAAGGTACTGAAGTTGTTGTTTCCTCTATTGACAATATTACCAGGACCAGTAAGGTTACTAGAAGTAGAAGGGTTTTCTCCCCAGAAATCTCTCCAAAGATTGTTGCCACACCAGTTCGAGTTACCACTACCGAGTCAACTACTAAGACTCGTGACAAAGAACAAATGACGGAACCTGCCTAGACGGAGGCACCTAAAGAAGTTACGACTGAAGATACCTCTAGGAAAGAATTGGAAGAGGTATTAAAAATCATCAGGAAAAGTGATTACAAGATTTTTGTACAGCTGGGGCAGACCCCCTCTAAAATCTACATGTTATCCCTGTTACTATGTTCTGAAGCCCATGCACAGGCTTTAGTAAAGTTCTTAAAGTCTGCTCATGTGCCACAAGAAATTTATGTCGATCAATTTGGAAGTTATGTTTCTAGCCTAACTAATGATAATGGGCTAGGCTTTTCTGATACCGATTTAAATCCTGAAGGAAGAAACCACAACAAGGCCTTGTATGTCTCCAATGAATGCATGGGCACTACTTTAGCTCATGTGTTAGTTGATATGGTTTCCTCACTGAATATTCTACCAAAGGGTGCTCTCGACAGGCTTGATTGTGAAGGGGTGGTGCCGGAACCCAGTGATATTATAGTCTGAGCCTTTGACGGTTTAAAGAGGATGGTACACAGATAAGTAGATCTCCCGATCAAAGTAGGTTTGCAGGTTTTCAATTCTACCTTTTACGTAATAGACATTCGTCCGGCTTATTCTTGTTTACTTGGACGCCCCTGGATTCATGAGGCAGGTGCTGTTACTTTAACCCTACACCAAAAGATAAAATATCTCGTGAAAGGAAAGGTTGTTACTGTTTATGGTGAAGAAGAGTATATGGTGAGTCATTTGAACTCATTCCGGTATGAAGAGATGGACAGCGAATTCATCGAAACTCCCTTCCAGAATTTTGAGGTTATCCCTCCTACCACTACTAAAGACGTTTCTGCTATTCCCAAGGTTACTAGGGTTCCACGCAGGATGGCTTCTTTGAAAGATGCTAGAGCTGTAGTAGAAGAAGTCGGTTGCACTACTTGGGGTCAACTTCTTGACATTTTGTACAAGTCTGACAAATTTGGTTTGGGTTTCACTGCAGAGGCTCAGAGGGTTGTTCGTCGTGCTCATGTTGGGAGACCACCATTCTGCGTCAGCAACAATGAAGTCAAAGTTGAGGTTATGAAGCAATTCAATGTAGGTTTCTTAGCAGTTACATCATATCCTCAGTGGGTTGCAAATGTGGTTCTGGTACCAAAGAAAGATGGCAAAGTACATATGTGTGTAGACTACAGGGATCTGAACAAGGCGAGCCCCAAAGATGACTTTTTACTTCCGCATATTAATGTTCTGGTTGACAACACCACTCAGCATAAGGTATTCTCCTTCATGGATGGTTTCTAAGGGTATAATCAAATCAAGATGGCACCTGAAGACATGGAGAAAACTACCTTCATCACACAGTGGGGCACTTTCTGTTACAAGGTTATGCCTTTTGGGTTGTAGAATATCGGCACAATATATAAGCGTGCCATGATAACATTGTTCCATGGCATAATTCATCACGAGATAGAGGTCTACATCAAAAACAGGATAGCCAGATCTCAGACTAAAGAAGAACATCTTAAGCATCTACACAAGTTATTTGAGAGACTGAATAAATACAAGTTGAGTTTGAATCTGAACAAGTGCACCTTCGGGGTGAGGTCCGGTAAGCTCTTGTGTTTTATCGTTAGTAGTAAAGGTATTGAATTTGATCTTGCCAAGGTCAAAGCTATTCATGAAATTTCTTCTCCCCGTGTTGAGAAGGAAGTCATAGGTTTCTTGGGACGACTGAATTACATTCCCAGTTTATTTCTCATTTGACCGCTACTTGTGAGCCGCTCTTCAAGTTGCTGAACAAAGATCAGGTAGTGAAGTGGAACGATGATTTCCAAATAACCTTTGACAAAACAAGGAGTACCTCCAAGAACCTCTGATTCTGATACCACCAATTGAAGGAAGACCACTAATCATGTACCTAACAGTGTTAGAGAACTCAATGGGGTGTGTATTGGGCCAGCATGACGAATCTGGTCGAAAAGAGCATGCAATGTACTACCTTAGAAAAAGTTTATCGACTGTGAAACAAGATACTCACTGCTTGAGAAAACTTGTTTCACTTTGGCATGTGCTTCTCACCGAATAAGGCAGTATATGTTGACCCATACTACTTTACTGATCTTTAAAATGGATCCCATTAAATACATATTCGAGAAGCCCGCTCTCTCCGGAAGAATAGCCCGACGGTAAATGGTCTTAACAGAACACGTCATTCAGTACACCACTCAAAAAGTAATCAAAAGAAGTGTATTGGCAGATCATTTGACTCATCAAGCTGTAGACGACTACTAGCCTATGAATTTCGAGTTCCCAGATGAGAATATTATGCTAGTTACAGATTGAGAAGAACCTAGATCGTATGAAGGACCTGAGCCAGGATCCCGATGGACTATGATTTTTGATAGAGCTTCTAACGAACTTGGTAATGGAATTGGTGCCATGATCATTTCTCCCAAAGGTTTCCATACGCCTTTCACTACTATAATATGCTTCGATTGTACCAACAACATGGCTGAATACGAAGCGTGCATCACGGGTATCAAGGCTGCCATTAATATGAGAATTAAGTTCTTGAACGTATATGGGGACTCAGCTGTAGTGATCAGACAGATTAAGGGATAATGGGGTACAAAGCATCCAAATCGCATGCCTTATCGAGAACATGTGTTGACATTAATTATGTACTTTGAGGAAATCAGTTTTGAAAATATTCCACGAGAAGAGGATCAACTGGCATACACATTAGCTACCATGTTGTCTATGTTTAAAGTCACATGGGCCAATGATACTCCTCGAATTACTATCGATAGAATGGACGAAACAGAACATTGCTACGAAATTGACACTAACAGAGTAGAGAAAAAGCCTTGGTTTCATGAAGTGAAGAGATACCTCGAAGCTTAAGAGTACCCCGAGTGGGCATCTACCAATGAAAATAAATTCCTACGGAGGTTCTCTGCTAAGTTCTTCCCGAGCAACGAAATTTTGTACAAGCTCAATCACGATTTAACTCTGCTTCGTTGTAAGGACAAGAAGGAAGCCGAGAAGATTATGGAAGATATGCACAAAGGAATCTTTGGTACTCACTCCAGTGGGCATACGAGAGAAAAGAAGATTTTGAGAGCGGGTTATTATTGGTCTACTATGGAAACTAATTGACATCGTCACTCTAGAACTTGTCACAAATGTCAGGTTTGTGCTGACAAAGTACATGTGCCTCCAGTACCTCTGAATGTCTTGACTTCTCCTTGGCCATTTGTAATATGGTGCATTGATATGATTAGAGAGATTAAGCTTACCGCTTCTAACGAACATCGTTTCATCCTAGTCGCTATTGATTACTTCACGAAGTGGGTTGAAGCAGCCTCATTTGCCTCAATTACCAAGAATGTTGTGGCTCGCTTCATTAAGCATAACCTTATCTATCGGTATGGCATCCATGAAAGTATTATCACAGACAATGGTACCAATATCAACAACACTATGATCGCAGAACTTTGCATGCAGTTCAAGATCAAGCACCACAATTCTTCTCTGTATCGACCAAAGATGAATGGCACAGTGGAAGCTGCCAATAAGATTATCAAGAAGATTATATAGAAGATGACGATGACATATAAAGATTGGAATGATATGTTACCCTTTGCTCTTCATGGATACATCATTTTCATACAAACATCGACTGGGGAAACCCTATTCTCTCTATTCTATGATATGGAAGTTGTCCTACCTTTCGAAGTATAGATTCCTTCTATAAGGATTATGAAAGATGCAGAGTTAGACGAAGATGGGTTGATTCAGACTAGGCTAGACCAGATAAGTTTGATCAATGAGAAAAGGCTTGCATGTGTTTTTCATGGTCAGATGAACCAGAAGCATATGATCAAAGCCTTCAACAAGAAAGTCTACCATCGGGAATATCAGACTGGTGACTTGGTAATAAAGCGCATCATCCTACCACAAGGTGATCCCAGGGGTAGATGGACTCCCACCTACAAAGGGAAATTTGTAATCAAGAAGGTATTTTCTAGCCGTGCTATGATACTTACCACCATGGACGGTGAAGATTTTTTGCACCCTGTAAATGCAAACATAGTCAAGAAATACTACGCATGAAAGAGACCCGCTAGGTTGACTGGCCTAGGTAAAAGTAAGGGCATCCTGGCGAACCAAAAGGGTTCGGGAAAAAATCATGGATATATATAAAGATTGTATACCCGGAAAGTTGAAAACCTAAAAAGGCGGCTTGGGAAAAAAAGGGTATCCCGATGGACTGAAAACCCGAAGGGGCGGTCCAGGCAAAAGTTAGGGATTAAAGCGTATGACTATGTCCCGTTGGATCACTCACATACATAAAGCTTTGTTACCAACTTCAAGTTTGAATGGTACAAATCAATTCAGTCAACTTCTTCTGACGGTAAGGGATGAGATGCTTGAAGACATATAGGAAATAGTAGAGTTGAAACTCGATGGGATTGTTTACGCATAGCTAAATGTTTTGTTTTTAATTTGTACTCTTTTCATTTCATGACAATTTCCTCTTACTAGGATTTCTATCTCCTTTGTAAAAAACCGTTTATTTATAGGAAAATTATCAATACAAGTCAATTTCAACAAATTCAAATTTGTTTTTATTTTTATGTTTTGTTTTCCAAAACTTCCAATGACTAAATTGAATGAACATATGCATATGAATATGATTACTGCTAACAAATATATGCATAAAAACAGGAATCAGCATATACTGAAGAATCTAGGAGTTGGGATAACGTTAAAGTCGTCCACAAATCTCCATAGAGAAATCCCCATAGAGCTACCTTCACGAGCTCATTACCAACAAAGATACATTCCCCCGCAAGGCTAATATGCCTTTGAGACAGAAATTGGGGCATCTTCTAGCTATTAACATAACTATACTCCCTAGCAGTTCCCCCTAGCGGATAAAGGAGTTTGATCATTTTTCAGCATATAGTGGAAACTTCCTCGGCACAGCATATGAAATCACAAATGAATCCCTCAGCGTAGTTTACAGTAATTTAATCCTCCAATTGAGTTTATTTTTCTAACACTGCAAAATCCCCTACAGAATTCTCTTCTCTAGCAGTGTTTATTTCCCTAATAGAATTTAATTTCCCAAGCAAAGTTCATTTCTTCGATTACTACAAATCCCCGACAAGATTCTCTTCTCCAACGAAGTATAGTCAAGGTTGCTATCCCAAGAGAGTTGCTACGGAATCTGAAATTGGAATATACAACATTTAACTTTGTCCTCCATAGAAGAGTTGGTGTCCATATCGGAAACTCGATCAGACAGCACCTTGGAAGGTTATCCATCTCTTTCATCCCCAGTCAGGGTATATAAGAAAAACTCCCTAGTAGAGCATAAACGACCAATGTTCTTGAGCTCTTCTGTCCCCAAGCAGAAGTCAAACATCCCCAACAGAGTATCCTCAAAACAGAAGACAGGAATCCCCAGCAGAGACATTCTAAACAAGATCTAAGATTCATATTCCTCATCCCCAGCGACAGTTAGGGATTTATTTTCCCAACCAAAGATGTTATACAAAGATGCCAATACACTTCAACGATATCTTACATCCATACATCATTTACAAAACATCATAACATATGCATATGAAACGCATATAGCACACTCTTATTTACTTTTAGAACATCATTATGCAATGCATTACAACATCATGACATTGCATAAAGCTAATTTTATCTTTTTAGGTAAAGTTCACAAACAGACGAATATCATCAGCAATTTCCAAACAGGTCAAAGATTAACTCCCGAAATAGGACGGGGAAACTATCTATAAGACCAGGTCACTAATTAATTCCTGAAAATGGACAGGGGAGCTATCGACACGACCAGGCGATCTGAATTCCTGAAATAGGAGGAGTTTGCCAATAGAAAGCAGGTCAGAGGTTAATTCTCGAAACAAGACGGGGAAACTATCTATATAACCAGGTGTTGTACCCCAAAATTTGCCCTCTCATGTTTTCTAAGATCTTCCCTTTGCATGGAGGTTACAAACACTTTCTTAAAGAAAATAAAGTTTTTGAAGATGGTTAAGTGTCTTTCGATGGGCAGTTGAACAAGGTCTTTTGACTGGCATCTGAACAAGGTCTTTCGACTGGCATCTGAACAAGGTCTTTCGACTGGCATCTTGACAAAGGTCTTTCAACTGGCATCTTGACAAAGGTCTTTCGAATGGCATATTGACAAAGGTCTTTCGATTGACATCTTGACAAGTTCGTTCGATGGGCATCTGAATAAGGTGTTTCGATTGAACCTCTAAAACCCTTTGATCAAGCTTTGGTCCACAAGTTTCATTCCAGTAGTAGCCCCTACATGCTTGTCTTTGACTCACAATGCAAAAGGCCTCTTTGTGCTTGCCTTTGATTCACAAGGCAAAGGCTTCTTCATACTTGCCTTGGATTCACTAGACAAAGGACTACCTACATGCCTTCAATTCACAAGGCAGGGGCTTCTTCCATGTATGCTTTGACCCATAAGGAAATACTCCCTATGTGAGTGCCTTCAGCGCACAAGGAAAAGGCTCCCTCTTTACCTTACCTTCAACGTACGAGGCAAATACTCCCTCTGTGTGTGCCTTCAGCGCACAAGGAAAATGCTCCCTCTTCAACTTGCCTTCAGCGCACTAGACAAATACTCCCTCTGTGCGTGCCTTCAGCGCACAAGGCAAAGGCTCCCTCTTCAATTTGTCTTCGATTCACAAGGCCAAGACCCTTTCAACTGGCCTTTGATTCCTAGATAAATAGCCTCCCTCATGCTAACATTCACAAGGCATTGGCTTCCTTTGAGCTAGATTCGACTGGGAAGTGGCTCCCTTTGAAACGGCTTGCTTTGATTCCACCTCTAAAATATTCAACACATAGTTTTCCAACTTTTGACACCTAGTAAGGTCCATTCGAAGGACACACAAATGGTGCCTTCGAAGGAAATACATGTGGTCCATTTGAAGGATACATAATTATGGGAAACAAGCTTGTTTTTCCTTTTGATGAGTTTGGTTCAAGTTGCTTGTTGGCCCAAAATCCAACATGTTGCCAAGCCCAAGCCCCCTACACAATTGTATTCAAAAGAGGTAACAAGAGAAGTTTCGACTGGCTAGAAAGGAGTTTTCTTTTGGGCTAGGTGAAGAGTTTCAAATCAAGCTACCAAGGCAAATAGGTGCTCAAACGAAGAAGCCCCAATGATGAAGATTAGAACCATTCAAAGGAAGTAACTCTGGGCCAATCGAAGAGCAAGGATAAGGTGCACTTCAAAGGCATGTCAACAAAGTGTCCTTCGGTTGGCATATCAGAATAAGTTTTACCTTGAAGGCATGTCAACAAAGTGTCCTTTGATTGGCATATCAGAACAAGATGTCTTTTGATAAGCATATCAACAAAATCAAGTGATCAATGCAGAGGTTGACTTAATCTAAAAAGCTCTAATAAGGAAGGTTGTGAACAATTCGAATTAAAACTCATAGCCATCAAAGAGAATAACGCTCGTGGAGGATGATCGAAGACGCTCTGATAAGGAAAGTTGTGAGTAGTTCGAATTCATACAAGACGCTAATTATCACATGTCCAGGTTCATTCAAAATTCCAAAATAGCATGAAAAGTCTCTAAATGACAATCTTTAAATTTGTCTGATTTTATTTTCAAAGCCATGTTTAATGGTTGATCTTTAAGGTTATGTTTCTTTCTACATTTTCTTGTCTCTTCCACCTTCTATAAATACAAGACACCAATACTACACACACACACACACATACATACTACCTCATACGCGTAACCTGCCTCTAAGAAACTCCAAAAGTTGCATAAAAGATATTCCAAAGTTGTCAAACTCAACACCTATTGCAGGCACCCTTCGTTCAAATTCACATCCAAATTGTGTTCCCGGGGTTTGCACAGACGCATACCCACCCTTTCACAAGCCATCTCACCCTCAGGATTACAGATCAAAGCGCCTCCAGTTGGTAAAAAATTCCAGTCTCATTCAATCCATAATTTAAACTCATTTTGATTGCATGTTCATATTATTATTTTTGTTTGTGAATGATTTAACGTAATATATATAACTTGCAGTGCCCAAACGCTAGGATACCATGGCTAGGACTTTCGAAACTAGTCACTTTCGAAACCCATGGTACAGACCGTTGCAGATCAAAACAACCCCAGATTCGGGTTCAGAAGCTGATTTCGAGTGGAATGGGTTCTTCTTGTTTGATTTTAAAAAACTCTCAGGATTCAATGTTAGTTTCTTTTATTTCGATTGAACATCTAGCTCACTCGGTAAAGGAATGTGTGTGCTGGATGAAGGACCTGGGTTCGAATCCCAGGTCAAGCATTTTCGTTTTCTTTCTAAAATGTTTGTTTGTAGATCCAGTACTGGCATATCCAAGGCACACACCATACATCATCATATCCTAACCATCAGATCACAATTGATCCAGATCCGTGCGCCTCAACATGCAACCTATGGTGCATCCTCTGAAGGCCAACAACACTAAAGTCAGGCACAGCCTGGACTTCTCCTAGAATTGGGCCAAAGAAATTTCAACCACACCCCCTGCCTTCTAGTTAGCATCCAGGCCCATTTCCCTTTCTTTGTTTTGTTTTCTTTCATTACTTATAGCTTTTAGTCTTTTTATTTAATAATTATAAAAATCACAAAAAAAATTAGGTTTAGTTTTTTTAATTAAAATTAATTTTGTTAATTGATTAATTAATTACGTTAACTTTATTTTTTCAAATTTAAAATCTATAGACCTACGATTTAATCAAATTTTATTTCATAATCAAAATAAAACACAAAAACGAGTTCCTTTTACTTTAGGATTTTTAGGCGTATTTTCAATTTGCACGCTTACTTTAAATGTCACATTTTTATTATTAATGTACCTTCTCATGGGTTGTAATAGAATAACTAGGACATTTGCTGCTTTTATCTCCTCATTTTGGACTTGTAATAATCCCCTCCTCGAAGCCTTGTAATAACGTAGATTTAAATTCCCTCACTTTAAATTCTTGTACATATATTAACTGCTTAGATGTATGCCTAATAGGATTGCATGACAAGAGCATAAAAATAAAATGTTAGAAAACCTAACACCAAAGAAAAAAATAACTGAACATAACACACTTTCACATATACACCTCTAGAGTACTCCCACTTTGGTTGCCTTCGGAAAATAAAACAGTCTTGTCACTCGAAAGTAGGGACGCTTTAGCAAAGATCCTCGAATCAAAAGATCATAGTCCCTCGATGACCCTTCGGTGTTGCCTTTCGGTAAATGATCTAGTCCCTTAAACAAAATTGCTAAAGCGTCTCTATATGTTACCTTTATGACTGTACGATGACCCACAAATGTACCTCATACATCCAAACAACTATGGCTACCTACTCACTAATAGTAGGCTAGCCTTGTCTAAATGAAAGGAAGAAAAGAACGACCATTTCGAGTAAAGTAGATAGTTGTTAGATGCTTGCTCAAACAAACTATTTACACCTACACAAAAAACATTTCAAAAACATTTACAAAAACGCTTTATCAACACTCTTGAGGACTGATACAAGAGTTATCATAAAGCAAATCACTGCACTATGTCATTTTCAAAAATAATTTTCAAAACACAAAAAGCACAAGGTATTTCAAAATGAGCTAAGAATCTAAGAGCCCGTAGATATCTACGGATGGAAAGGGTGCTAACACCTTCCCTTTCCATAATCTACCCCCTTACTCAGAAATAATCTCAAAAGGTATTTTTCTATTCTTTTCACCCTTTCCTTTGTTGGATAAAAGAAAAATCGACGGCGACTCTTGCTTACTGCAACATTTGCAAACACAAATACAAAACCAGTATAATAGTCGGTTCTGCCACCGTATCACAGAACTGGCGACTCTGCTGGGGAGTTAAAAGTTGGGTTACCTTAGAGATTATTTCATATGTAATTTTCTTTCCTTATATTCTTTGATTGCTTTATCTTTAAGGGTTTTGCTTGGGTGTACTTGTAAAGATCCTACACCCGGATCTGGGGTACCTTTTAGGTAAGTAGCAATAGATCGTGGGGACTGTGCGGGGTATACCGACAAGATTGAAATGATAGCTACATTAGTGTGACACATTTGTTGGTACCGGTAGCCCTTGAGTAGTCAAAGAGAATACGGGGCCGCTGTGTGGTGTCACGAAGCACCAACTGACCTTAGAACCTTTAATTGAACAACTTGGCCATTAGGAAATAGTGAGATAGTCGACTTTGGTGCAGTCCGAAGTTGGTTGATACTCGATACTACACTCATTCAGATCTGACTTCCGGGATATTTCGGTCGCCAATAAAGAGGCTTGTGCTGAAACAATTCCCGATGAAGAAATATCAGTGATTCCCTAGAACCCGGTTACTATTAATAGGACATGTTGAACCAACTAAACTTCAAGAGGGTACTTACCTATGGAATCCATGCAAGCCTAAACCTAAGGATATGTTTGTATGATTGTATATATATGTTTGTACATAACATCATAACATCATAACATTCACATATCACGCTAACCATTTCAAGGACTTTTAGGACTTATCTTTGTGTCTGTTTTGTAGGACATGGCTCCCATTCGTAGAAATACCATCCAAGTCAACCTCGTAAGGGTGCCTCCTCAACTCAAAGACCTGGCATCAAGGGTTCCTGAGAATTCCCTGGTCACTAAAAGACATGGTCGACTCCTCAGTTTGTTCACCTCAAGCCTTGATGAAGACATAGTGAAAGTTCTCTTTCAGTTCTTTGACCCTTTACATTATTGCTTTACATTTCCTGATTACCAGTTGGTGCCTACTATGGAAGAGTTTTCTCAGTTATTGGGTGTACCTATTCTCAATCAATTACCTTTCGATGGTATGTAAGGAGACCCAAAGCCTGAAGAAATTGCTCAAGCCCTGTATTTACAACGGTCCGTTGTTGTGGAAAATTGGGAAACAAGAAGCGGTATCAAAGGGTTTCTAGCCAAGTTTTTGTTTGAAAATGTTGATCATTGTTTGGATACTTTGGACTTACAAGCCTTTGAGGAGGTATTGACCCTTCTTATCTATAGGATGGTATTGTTCCCTAATCCTGACCAACTCATAGACGTGAATGCGGTCAAAGTTTTCATGTCACGTAACCCGGTGCCTAATTTATTGGGAGATATTCTGCACTCTTTTCATACTCGCACTTTAAAGAGAAGAAGAACCCTCGTGTGTTTCACTTCTCTGTTGGCTAGGTGGTTTATTTTGCACCTACCTCGATCTGTGTTGAAGAGTGAGCAAGTCATGCGGCGGTCTAATAGGTTGATGTATCTCACGCATTCAGATGTTCACAGGTGTCCTCGATTTTTGGAAGATGTTACCATCGTTGATTGATGTGGAGAATTCCCTAATGTCCCTATCCTAGGCATTAGGGGACGAATCACTTATAACCCTTGTTTGGCGTTGCGACAGTTTGGGTATGCTAGGAGAGATGGTCCTCATGATGCATTGATTCATGGAATTGCATTTGACTATGAAAATGATGTCCAAGGATACCGTCAGAGGTTCATCCGAGCTTGGGGAATGGTGAACAGAGTGGATAGCAAGACATTGGGGTATAAGAACTCCATCCGTTTGGAGCCTTATTTTAAGTGGGTGCGAGAACATGCTCAAAATCTCATGATGCCTTACCCCACCATCCTACCTATCATCATGGAACCTATCACCGAGACAGATGTACCTCATACTATTCTCCATACTGACATGCCGACTACTCTCGAGGAATTGCAAAGATCTTGGATTCAACTTAAAGAGGAACGAGACACCTTTGAAACCCAATTCTATGCAAGCGAGAAGAAGGTTTTGGATCTTTCAAGACAACTGCAGGAAGAATAAAGTTTGAATGCTTACATTTCACCAAAGAGGATGCGCTCATGGGAATCCTGAGTCCTGTTTGATTTAGGAGTTTTTATTTTACCTTTGTTTCTTCCATTGTAAGCCCAAGTGGCATCATTGTAATCATTTAAACTCATGAATGCAATTAATGTTTGTTACCTCTTTGACTAAGCAAATTTAAGATCTTAAAAGTCCTTGAAAACATTTCATAAACATTATCATGCATATCATTACATTAAGCAAGTATTCCGAGACAGGTTTCTTATTCTTTTCGCTGTTTATCTCAGCAAAAGAAATGGGTCTTGAGAAAACAGTAAAGGATCTGCAAGCTAAAAATGCTCAGTTTCAGCAAATGTTCCTGGCTATGGCTAAGGGGCGAGGAGATTTGAAAGCTCTTATCGTCAGGGAGAAGACTAAGAAGGCAAAGAAACCAGTTGGTGTCTTAAATTTGGGAAGAAGGTTCAGAGGACCATCTAAGCGAGCTCTAGATTTCACAACCCCGTCAAATCAGGGGGAAAATCAAGAGGAGAAGCCAACAGAAGAAAACAACAAAGGGTTTGAGGAAGATGAAGCAGACTACTCTGAGGAGCAGTATCCTCCTGCTGGTGATAAATACAAATAGCTGGAGGATCTTCTCAATGCTATGGAGATCCATAGGGTACCCGTGCTGCATTTTGTAGAGCTAGGACTGATCTCAGGGGTGGTCATCTCACGGAAATTTAAGGTCCCCACCTTTGCTAAGTACGACGGTGTCTCCTGCCCTAAGCTACACTTAAGGTCATATGTCAGGAAGATTCAACCCCACACCGCTGATAGGAATATGTGGGTACATTTCTTCTAGGAAAGTTTGGCAGGGGCTCAGTTGGAATGGTTCTATCAACTGGAAAGAACCAACATTCGTAATTGGGAATATTTGGCAGCTGCTTTCTACAAGAAATACCAATATAACGTTGACCTCGCCCTAACTCATACAGAATTGAAAAGTATGTCTATGGGTTCCGGCGAAGGTTTTAAAGATTATGCCAAAAAATGGAGAGACCTTGCGGGAAGAGTCCAGCCTCCTTTGTCTGATAGAGAGCTGGTAGACATGTTCTTGGGCATGTTGTCTGGTTCCTTCTTTAACCATCTGATTGGAAGCTCTTTTGTTGGGTTCACTAAATTGATACTGATTGGTGAACGGGTAGAAGATGGCATCAAGAGTGGTAAAATCCAGAGAGATGCATCCTCCAGTACAACAAAGAAACCTTTCACTGGAAAGAAGGAGGTCAGTGCTTCTTGTGGCCAAAGAAATCAAAATAAAACTAAACATCGTTCGATGGTAAGAGATGTTATGATTTCCAATCCTGCCTCAAACCAACAACGAAATAATCAGTGCATATCAGATGCGCTCAGAAGACAATTTACTCGGATCAACATGACCTTATCCCAGGATTTGCCACACCTGTTGCAATCCAATTTGGTGACTCTAAAGGAAGCTCCTAAGAATCCCAATACTGCATCTCCCCGCTACAACCCAAATGCTCGATGTGCCTATCATTCCGAAAGTCCGGGGCATGATACAAACAATTGTTGGGCTTTGAAAAATAAGGTGCAGGATCTTATCGAGGCGAAGTAGATTGAGTTTGACTTCCAGAGACACCTAATGTAATAACTGTGCCGATGCCCAAACATGGCCAGATTTTTAATGCTATTGACGACGACTGGTTTGTTTCTTCTGTGGATGAGTTAGCTACTACTCTTTTGACGGTTAAAAGGAATTTGTTGCGAGTTGGTTTATTTCCAGACTATGTTGAAGGTTTCCACTTATGTATGTCTCTATCAGATGGTTGTTTGTTGTTAAAGATGGGTGTCCATCGCCTGATGGTTAACAAAGAAATTATGTTTGAGAAAGTTCCCCTTACAAGAAGTTTGTGTGGAGATATCTCAATAATTACCATTTTCGACAATCCTCCCAGGGTCTCCTCTAAAAGACCCGTCAGGATTACATCTGTTCCCAAGTTTGCTCCCTTGATCATTACCCTTCCTGGGTCAATACCATATTTCTCTGATAAAGTTGTTCCCTGGAATTATGGGGCTGACGTCTATTAACATGGTGTCAAGCAAGACCTATTGGTTATTGAAGATAAAGTTGCTGAAGATACTGATTCTGACATCTACAACATCGTTTGGACCAGTAAAATTACGATAAGCGAAAGAGTTTTCTCTCTCGAAATCTCTCTGAAGACCACTGCTACTCCTGTGATTATCCCTGCTGCTACTCCTACTATTACTCTCATTGCTACTCCTACTGTTATCCCTGTTGTTATCCCTGCTACTGAGTCGACCGAGACTCGGGGCAAAGAGGTATTGGTTAAGCCTGTCCAGACGAAGGTGCACAAATAAGTCATTCCTGAGGCTTCTAAAAAAGAAATGGAAGATATACTGAAGATAATAAAGAAATGTGATTACAACGTCGTGCAACAGTTGGGGCAAACCCCTTCAAAAATGTCAATGTTCGCCTTACTTTTATGCTCTAAATCCCATGCTAAGGCTTTGGTAAAGTTCTTGAAGTCTACTCATATGCCTCAAGAGACTTCTGCTGATCAATTTGAGAACTGTGTTGCCAGCCTGAATGTTGATAATAGACTAGGTTTTTCTGACACTGGTCTAACTCCCAAGGGAAGGAAATACAATGATTCCCTGCATGTCTCCATTGAGTGCAGGGGCACTACCCTAGCTCATGTTCTGGTGGATACAGGTTTGTCGTTGAATGTCTTACCCAAGAACGCTCTGGACATGTTAGATTATGAAGGACTCCCACTGAAGCCCAGTAACATTGTGGTGAGGGCCTTCGATGGTTCCAAAATAATTGTGCACAGGGGGGTGGACATCCCTATTAAATTTGGTACTCAGACTTTTGACTCAACTTTCTACGTGATGGAAATCCGCCCGTCTCATTCCTGCTTATTGGGTCGACCCTAGATCAATAGGGCTGGTGCTATTACTTTTACTCTGCATTAGATGTTGAAGTACCCAGTCAATGGAAAAATTATCACAGTCTATGGTGAGAAGGAATACATGGTGAGCCACCTAAACTCTTTCAGGTATGTTAAAATGGACGGTGAGTTCATTGAGACCCCTTGTCAGAACTTTGAGGAGGTTCCACAAACAGTTGCTGCAAGCAAGACTGCTTCCAGTGTTCCAAAGACTACCAGACCTCCGCTGAAAATGGCTTCTCTGAGGGATGCCAAAGCAGTAGTTGAAGAAGGTGGGTGTATCATTTGGGGTCAGCTTCCCGACATTCCCTATAAATCTAACAAGTTTGGTTTTGGTTTCACTTCAGGAGCCCAGAGGGCTGTTCGTCGTGCTCGCATCGGGAGACCACCACTACGCATCAGCAACCATGGAGTCAATGCATTGGAGGACAGTGATAGCGACTACGATATGGACAAGTGGATCTTCCCAACTACCAGCGGTGGACTCAACAATTGGGAGGACAAAGATTTTGTGCCTATTACTTTTATTCAAGAGTAATTGTCTTTTAGTTTTCTTTTTTGGGATATGTAATATTTGAACAATTGAAACTCTAAAGCTTGTGTCTTACCTGAGGCACAATGGTCTATTATGTGAGGGTTATTGCTTCATATTCATATTTCATTTATAAATCATTGGACATTTTGTATTCAAATTTTACGCTCTCTGTTTTTTTTTCCTACCTTTTACTTTATCAAAAACGGCTATGCTCTTACATACACCCACACATCAAACTACAGATCCACATCCACTATGGATCCCATTGATAACGGTTCTACTATTGCCGATTATGACTTTGAAAATCTGATCTACCAAGCCGAGGAAGAAGGTGAGGAAGATTGTGAAGTACCAGGAGAACTTTCCAAACTCTAACAACAGGAAGAAAGGGCGATACAAACCCATGAAGAGCCAGTTGAGACAGTAAACTTGGGTACTATAAGGGATAAGAAGGAAGTCAAGATAGGTGCCGATCTGGAGCATAGTGTAAAAGAGAGGTTAATACAGATTCTACATGACTATGGTGAGGTCTTTTCCTAGTCATACAAGGACATTCCAGGACTTGACACTGTTATTGTGGTCCATCGTCTACCAACAAAAGAGGGCTGCCCTCTAGTGAAACATAAGGTTCTTCGCATGCGGCCAGAAATGTCAGAAAAGATTAAGGCCGAAGTCATGAAACAGTTCAACAACAGTTTCTTAGCTGTCATATCTTATCCATAATGGGTAGCTAATGTTCTTCCAGTACCTAAGAAGGACGGTAAGGTACATATGTGTATGGATTACAAAGACCTGAATAGGGCAAGCCCCAAAGATGACTTTTCGCTTCCCCATATCGATGTTCTGGTTGACAACACCGCACAACATAATCCTTCATGGATGGTTTCTCTGGGTACAATCAGATCAAGATGGCACTTGAGGACATGGAGAAAATGACCTTCTTCACACAGGGGGAGCCTTATGCTATAAAGTTATGCCATTTGGGTTAAAGAACACCGGGCAACCTATCAGTGCTCCATGGTAGCTTTGTTTCATGATATGATCCATCACGAGATAGATGTCTAAGTTGATGATAAGATAGCCAGGTCTCAGACTGAAGAGGAGCACCTTGATCACTTGCAGAAGCTATTTGAAAGGCTGAAAAAGTACAAACTGAGGCTGAGCTCGAATAAGTGCACCTTTGGAGTAAGATCCGGTAAGCTTTTAGGCTTCGTTGTCAGCGACAAAGGCATTGAAGTTGACCCTGCAAAGGTTAAAGCTATACAAGAAATGCCAACTCCTTGCACCAAATATGGATACCATTCTGATGTTCATTCTACTGATTTTCAACAAACAAGTCTTGGATGGCATCTTTAAGCTCATCTCCAGCAATATTCTACCATCTCCAAATGGCATCTTTAAGCCCATTCCCTCAGCAACATTTTGACGAGTGCAAATTTACAGGCACTCTAGTGTCCAATCCTCTTTTACCTTCGAGTCACAAAAGGAAAAACTTGTCAATCTAACTCTTCAGGTTCAAGAAGATTGAACAGGGGAAACTGTTGTACCCCAAAATTTGCCCTCTCATTTTATCAACATTTCTCATCACAAGGCTCTTGGAACTCAAGATCAAGCTAGGGTTTGCTCTGCTCAAGGCACCTCCTTGCACTGTTGACCTGAACTAGGGTTTGAGTTTGCATAGGTATTATTGGACCTTCAATGCCCAAAGTGACTTCCATACTTCATGTTGGACTCATAAGTTTGTCCATACCAAGTTTCAAGCCTTGAATCAAATTTTTGCCCAGTCAATTGGACAGTTGACCTAGAAATCAGCTGTATTGGGGAAAAGGTCAACTGTGACCAATTTACAGTCAAACCTCATGAATTTTGACCCACATCAACATTATGAACTCATATGAACCATTTGATCAAGTTTGGACCATAATTCCACAAGAAAATTGATCAGATCACCAAAAGGGCAAAATGGTCATTTTTAGGGTTTTGACTGTACAATGGCAATTTTTGATTGTTTGACCTAGACAGTGGCAAATCAAGTTCAACCATAGACTCAAGGTCTCAAAGGCATCATCTTGACTTATTCAACAAGTTCAAAAGATCTCAAATGCATAGGATTGACAGATGAATTTTCCAGTCAACTAATCAAAATTTGACTGTACACTGAAAAGTCAAACTTTGACTTTTTGGTCAAAATCAAGTGCCAAGGGTCATCTTTCATCAAGATGTGTCAAATTATGAAACTTGTTCATCAAGAAACCCAAAATTGCAAATAAGGGTTTGAAATTGAAAAAATTCATAACTTAGAATTTTTCTAAGTTATGAAATTTTCTTAATTTTTCCTAACTTTTCCCCACATTTTCACCATGATGCAAATGGATTCAAACAAAACTCACAACATGAAAGTTGTATTTCTCCACAAATTCTACAAGTTTGATTCACAAAGGTTTCTCAAAATATGCTTGGATCTCAAGTTATAAATTCATGAAGTCATGACATTTTCATTTAACACTTAGAGAAATTTTCAACAGTTTTGGTCAGGTTTTTATCCCAACTTCTTGGCTTTTTTCACATAGTTCTAAGATGATTTTGTCAAAACATCCAACATGAAAGTTATAGAGGGTGTTTCAAGCTTTCCAAAACATTCAAGAGAATGAATTTATCATACTTGAGCTAGGATATTCAAGGGCATGAAGTTGGGCATCCATTATTGAATTGCAAGCCATTTTTGTTGAAGAACACATAATCCAATTGGCATGATGTGCTGCATAATCTTACTTTACAGGCCTTGTGACTTGCAAATCTCTACATAATTTAATGTTTACACAAGAGCTTAAGCTATTACCCAAGTGTTTGAGCCATTGTCCAAAAGATCTTTCCATTTATGGCATAAAGGCACCATTGTTATTCTTGAAAAGCAAGCTTTTTGTACAAAGTTTGTCTTGAGCCCATACCTTGCTTGTTTCTGATTTCACTCCACCATAAAACATGGAAATCAACCCCTCTAAACCAGCAACTTTGGTACTTCATCTTGGGACCATGGAGTACTTGACATAGTTTGATACTTACATCCCAACCAAACCATAACATGCTGTCTTGCAAACTTAGTCAGCTCATATGCACAAACCTCTTGCCTATAAATAGAAGAAGAATTTGCAAGGGAAAGAGGTTGGAAAAGAGGTTATAAAAAATAGAGAGAAAGGCCAGAAAAATAGAAGGAGAAACTAACACTCAAACTCATTTTTGCTGTCAAAAAACCAGATTTGTACACAAAACCTCCATTTTGGAGCTTTGAAGTTCAAATCTTTGAATCTCATACCTTGCAAGTTTTATCCAAATAAACCATCCAAACACTTCATATACACCATATAGAAGTTGTTAAAACATAAGAATAACTTCTGTAACATCACTATCACCATCTTCAAAACTCAAAAGCATACATTGCAACTTGACTCGGTTGGAGCAGTTCAACCATTTTCAGCATAAAACGAAGGTTGGAGCTACTTCAAGAAGGTTCAAAGGAGTTCGATCAATCACCACTTTGCACCCGAAAACATTTGTACGTGTCTTAAAGCTTCCGCTTCGAGAGGTAAACTTTCTTAAACTGTGATCTCTTTGTTCATACATCATTTGCTTTTGCGCTCAAAAGATATAACAAGACAGATCAAAGAGAAAGAACTAACAAAAATCCAGACCAGAGGTTGACACGGGTTCCTGTGTCACATGAAACGGCCCGTGTCATCTTATTTGGGTTTTAAAAACATAGTAAAATGCAGGTACAAAGGCTGACATGGGTGCCCGTGTCAATCGACACGGCCCGTGTCAATCGACACGGCCCGTGTCAGAGTTACTGATGCGTACATGACCAGAAAATGATGAACAGGGGCTGACACGGGCGCCCATGCCAGGTGACACAGCCGTGTCAGAGTGACTGGAACAAAAAAATGCATAAAAGTCATGGACAGGTCCTGACACGGGTGCCCGTGTCCCCCGACACGGCCCGTGTCAGCTCGGGCACCAAATTTCTTGATTTTTGGAGATTTTTTTAGGTTCTTTTGGACATATTGCATTGCTTGGAAGTGACCTAACTTTATAAAACCTTTTTGTTCAAATGAAACCTCAAAAAACAATTTTTTAAACAATTAACTTAGACTTAGGTTTTTCTTCAATGAAAAACCCTAAAAAATAATTTCTCTCACTTTACATCTTCTTGCATATTCTACTATTTTTGCATTATGAATTATGTAATTTTCAAAGCCTTGTAATAGTAATCTAGGGTTTATATTTCTTGTCAAATATCCCCTATTCAAAATTGTACCCCCATCCCCATAATCATGTTGTAATAGCTTAGAATTTAAATTCTCGCACTTTTACGCTTTTAATTATGCCATGATTAGAGAACTAGGGTTTGTATTCCAAAATAAAATCAACAAATAGTTTGACCTAATCAAAGACAAAAATGCATGAAAAAACAAACACAATGCACACTTGCACCCCTAGGGTTACAATCCACTTGTTGCCTTCAAAAATGGGCCATGGTATGCATGTTGAGAACTTTTGCAAAACACATCAAACAAAAAGATCATAGTCCCTCGATGACGCTATCTTAGTTGCCTAAACAAAATGATCAAGTCCCTCAAGAAAATTGCCAAAGATACTTGACACAATTGCTATCATGGTCTGTACGATGACCCGCGCCTGTCCCGTTTAACATCCTAACACAAGGTTATTCACCAAATACAATGGTGAAGCAACACTGTTAAAAGGGTTAAAAACATAAGAAAGATCTTTGAGTAAAATAGGGTAGATAGCTCTTAGTTACTTGATCAAAAGCTTGCAAAAACATCCTTGCTATTTTCAAACACACTTCACAACACAATTTCAAAATCCAACTTTCAAACATTTGAAAAAAAACTTTTCAAAAGACAAAAACATCTTTGTATACATTCAAACAAGAATCATTACAAAGGTTGCCACAACGATGGCCTCATTTTCAAAACATCTTTCAAAAACCACACACAAAGCACCATTTCAAACAATTGAAAAGCAAAGCAAGTGATCTAAACAAGTAACTAAGAGCCCATGGATAACCATGGATAGAAAGGGTGCTAATACCTTCCATTTCTATAATCTACTCCCCGAACCCAAGAAAATATCTCAAAGGTATTTCCTGTGGTTTTTGACCTTTCCTTAGGATAAAATAAAAAGTCGGTGGCGACTCTTGCTAAATTGAAACATTTGCAAACACAAACGCAAAACCTCAAGTCAATTCTCCCACCGTATCACATATATATATATATATATATATATATATATATATATATATATATATATATATATATATATATATATATATATATATATATATATATATATATATATATATATATATATATATATATATATATATATATATATATTATACACACGACAAGTCAAAAACCTGAAAAGGCGGCTTGGGCAAAAAAGGGTATCCATGTGGACTGAAAACCCGAAAGGGCAGTCCAGGAAAAAGTTAGGGATTAAAGCATATGACTATGCCCCATTGGACCATCTACTTAAAACAAGCTTTGTTATCAACGTCAAGTTCAAATGGTATAACTCAATTCAATCAACTTCTTCTGATGATAAGGGATGAGATGCTTGAAGACATATGGGCAATAGTAGAGTTGAAACTTGACGCGAACGTTTCCACATAGCTGTTTTTCTTTGTTGTTCTTTGTACCCCCTTTTTCATTTTATGATGATTTCCTCTTACTAAGATCTCTGTCTCTTTGTAAAAAATTATCAGTTTATAGGCAAGCTTTCAATACAAATATAATTCAAAATTCAAATCTATTTTATTTTCTCTGTTTTGTTTGCAAAAACGTCCAATGACTAAATTGAATGAACATATGCATTTGAATATGATTACTGTTAACAAATAAGTGCATACAAACAGGAATAAGCATTTACTAAAGACCATAAGAGTTGGTATTGTGTTCAAGTTGTCCACTAAGAGCAATCCCCACAAAGTCATCTTCATAAACTCATCCCCATCAGAAATTATTTCCTCAATACCGTTTACAAGAATTTAATTCTTCAGCGGAGTTTATTTCTTCAATACCGTAAAATCCCTGATAGAATTCTCTTCTCCAACAGGGTTTATTTCCCCAATAGAGTTTACTTCTCCGATTATCGCAGTTCCCTGACAGGATTCTCTTCCCGGGCCAGATGTCATTCAACTTTTCCCTCCCTAGAAGAGTTGACATCCATATCTGATACTCGGTCAGATAGCACATCAGAGGATTATCCATCTATTTTATCCCTAGCCAGGATATGTAAGAGTCAAGTCCTTCAAAAGAAAGATGAACGAACAATTTTCCTAGAATTCTTCTATCCCCAAGCAGAAGTCGAAACATCCCTAGCGCAATATCCTCAAATAGAAAGCAGGAATATCCAGCATAAACATTCTAAACAAGATTGAAGATTCATATTCTTCATCCCTAACAATCGTCAGGGGTTTATTTTCCCCAGCCAAATATGTTATACGAAACTGCTGATACGCTCCAGCAACATATCCCACACATACATCATTCACATAATATCATAGCATATGCATACGAAACGCGTATAGCATTTTCATTTATTTTGAGAACATTATTATGTGATGCATTACATACATCATGACATTGCATAAAAACTAACTTTGTTTCTTTTCAAGTTAGTTCATAAACAAATAAATATTGTCAACAATTTGTGATCCTTCAGATACAATCAGTCAACGGTTCATTCTTGTACTCCTTCAGATGCAATCAATCGACGATTCATTTTGATGATATTTTGGATACAGTCATACGTAGACTTATTTTGATATATATTCTAGATACAGTTCAGATACGATCAGGACATAGATCCATTGTGATAATCATTACGATACATAATCAAGGTACCGTCCAGATACGATCAAAATGTATATCCATTATGATACCCATTCCAGTATATCTTCCAGATACCGTCCATATACGATCAAAACTTAGATCCATTCTGATATTCATTCTGGTATATCTTAGATACAGTCAAACATAGACTCATTCTAAAACAGATCTCAGATACAGCCAGGCGTAGGCTCATTCTAACACAGATCTCAAATACAGCCAGGCATAGGCTCATTCTAAGATAGATCTCAGATATAATCAAGACATAGACTCACTCTAGGACATCATCCTGATACAATCGAACATAAGATTCATTCTGACACTCCCTAACACATCTACTAGATACAATCGGACACAAACTCACTCTAGTATACTTCTCAGATATAGTCGAACATAGACTCATTCTGATACACCTATCAATAGTTGCTTTGGATGGCATCTATAATCCCATCTCTGACGACACTATGTGACATCTCCGAATGACATATTTAAGCCCATTCAAGCAATACAATCAACCAACAGTGTTACTTCGTGCACATACAATTGCAAATTTCTGGGCGGTTAAGTGTTCAATCCTCTTCCACCTTCAGATCAAGAATGAAGGACATGTCAATCTAAATCTTCAGGTTTAAGAAGATTGAACAGAGGCAGTTGTTGTACCCAAAATTTTCCCTCCCATTTTTCAAGATACATCTTCTCATGCTTCTAGGGTATTAAATTGCTCAAAGACTACTCAAGGTTTGATCAGACAAATTCTCCTCCTAAGCAGTTGACCTACAACTAGAGTTTTGCTTCTCCCGGGGAAATTTGGACTTCTAATTCTTCAAGTGGATTTAATGGTTTCTCATGTATCTAGGAATGACCATGCCAAATTTTAAGCCTAGCATCACAAGTTTGCTCAGTCAATTACTCAGATGATGGAAAATCAATTGTATTGGACAAAAAGTCAATTATGGTAAACATGCAGTCAAACCTCGAGATTTTTGGTCAACATCAAGATTTTTAAGTCACATTCATAATTTTATCAAGGGTTGATCATGATTCATCAAGAAAACTCAATATTCATCAAAAGTCAAAAGTCACTAAATTAGGGTTTTCTTAAGGAGAAGTCAACTAAACTTTGACCAAGCATAACTTTCACATGCTTCATCAGATTTTCCTCAACCAAAGCTCATTTTGAAGGAAATTCAATTCTCGACAACTTTGTCTCTCTAAGCTCAAGTCCAAAAGATGATTCATTTGAGAGATATGGTCCAAAACATTATAGGTCATTTCAAAAGTCAACAAAAAGACACTTATTGTAAAGGCAACTTACATCAAGATAAAGTCTTCAAATGAAAAAATGATCAACATATAGATTTTAGGGGACATCTTAAGCTTTCCAAAAAGTCTAAGATCACCTTCATATGATAAAAATTGAGAGAGTTATGATTGGTGCAAGTTGGGAAATTTTGAGAAAATGCATGAAACCTAAATTGATCAAACTTGAATTTTTGGGCTAATATGCTCATCTTTCAAGGTCCAAACGTGTATTAGACCTCGTAGGAAACCTTTGAATCCATTCATACACCCCTTTGATTTTTATTTCATTTATTTTATATTTTATTTATTTAAATTCAAAATTAAATTAAATAAAATCAAGGCTTTCATACAAAGGTCCAAGCCCACTCTTTTTTGACCTAATTCTCCCCTCTATATATTCTCATTATTCAGACAAGAGAAGGGGACACGAAATATTGCATGAAACCACTACCTTCCAAACTTCAAATTTTCTCAAAACTAGGGCAAACTACAAACCCTATTTTCAGCCTCTCTCAAAGCAAGCCAACCATCCCATTCAACTTCAGGGACGTTATAGGGTAAAGGCAGATCAATTGTGATGATTTAAGAGGTCTGAAAATTGCATACATGCCTCGTCATTTTCTTGATTTGCGTGAAATTCATTTTTTTATTTTCATTATGTTTTAATGCATACTAACATCACTAATGTGCTTCTGAGATGTCAATATGCAGGATAAACCAATCGCATGAGTCCATAACGATCGAATCATGAATTGCCATGTTTGAACCATTTCATATTACTTGCTTTGTATCTCTTTGTACAAGGAGAATCAACCAAAATCAAGGGCACCATTTAATTTACAAGGTCCAAATTAGGAGGGTGGGGTAACTTTGAACCACTAACGTTGCTTATTTTACAGGTACAAAAAAAGAAGTCGTCGGAGAAGACGACCAGATCTAGGGCTCTGGCGCCTCCCCGGCCCAGCCATGATGTTTATCATATATTTAATTGGTTTCATAATATGATCGGGTGAAGCAGCCACCCCAATGGCAAGCGCACACATGATAAGGAATTAAACTACCATGACGTGGGTTCGATCCCTGCCTTTTGATGTTTTTTTTCTCCATATTTTTCACATTTTTCATATTTTGTAGGTTTTATTATACTTTGTGTCGCTTCCATTCTACTAACAGCAACTAGCGCTTGGCCTAGTGGCAAGCCATGCAACTGTGAAGGCAAAGGACGTGGATTCAACATCCACCCGTGACATTTGTTCTATTTTTTCTAGCCTTACATTTCCTTGATTTTTCTTCCTCTATTATTTTTTGGCCAACCGTAATTTTTTTTTTAAAAATTCTAATCAACCTAAAGAACAAACTTTTTTTGTAAACCCTAATTATTAGATTTAATTTTAATTAACCCTTTTTTAATTTAATTGATTAACCATTTTTAATTAATTATATTTTTAGGTTTTATTTAATTATTTTCATCATTAATCTATTTTCTTAAAAAGTCACCAAAAAATATTTTATTTTTCTATTCTTATTCTTTATTTTCATTTAAATTTCTTAGATAAAGTGTATAGGGCGCGTTCAACTGTAATATCGTAGCTTTATATTTCTTCGCATTTTCCTATTATATAATTGTTTCCGGGATATAATAGTTTAGGGTTTTATTTCTCGCATCTCTATTATGTAACTGCCCCAAAGCTCTGTAATAGCTTAGGTTTATGTTTCCGTCTTTATCTTCTGCTACTATATCTACTATATTATTGTTAGTAATTAGGGTTTCTATGGCAAGATAAAACCAAACGTTAGAAAACCTAATTTCAAGATAAATAACTGAAATAAACACACTTGCACACTTGCACCTTTAGGGTAACCTCTCCTCGTTGTCTTTTCGGAATAACAGTCATGTCCGTCGAAAATAGGGATGTTTTAGCAAAGACCCTCAAATAAAAGATCATAGTCCCTTGATGACCCTTCGATGTTGTCTATGAATAATATGATCTAGTCCCTTACGAAACTGCTAAAGCATCATTACAAAGTTGCCTTTGATGATCGTACGATGACCCTTCGCCTGTCCCTTCACATCCAACGGATGGGGATACCTACTAACTAATGGTACGAATAGCACTATCTCTAAAGGAGAAGGAAAAGCACAAGAACAACCTTGAGTGGGTAGGATACTTTTAATGGCTTGCTCACAAATATTTTCTAAAAAACAAAACATTTCTCACATCGCACTTTTCAAACAAAATATTTTCAAACACTTTGTATACATTCTTGAGGACCGATACAACAGTTATTATAAAGTTTTCCTTACATTGGCATCTTCCAAATATTTTCAAAACACACACAAAAAGCAAGTTTTCAAAGTGAGATAAGCGATTAAGAGCCCGTAGATAACTACGGATGAAAAGGGTGCTAACACCTTCCATTTTCATAACCTACTCCCCAAACTCAAAATCTATCAAGGTCAGTGGCGACTCTTGCTATCCGCAACATTACCGATAAAATGCAAAACAAGTCAGTTCTCCCACCATATTATAATATAGAGGAATATTCTCGATCTAAACTCCTACCTTGACCCTCTCAAGAATTATAAGATGACCATCGAAGGTTTAAGGTCCACCTTTTAACGCAACTTCCATATCAAGATTGTGAGAGAAATAGAACAAAAATAAGTTATTTGTCATCTCTTTGATAGTCGCACTCTTCACCGATCTCCACATATCTGCCACTTTCACCTTCATCGATTTTACATGGATGAGTTTATCACATAGAAACCTACCCACGAGACATCACTATAGATCCACCACATCTCCTCCTCCTTCCTCCAAGTCGAAACAAAATTCCTCGTCCTCGCTATCGTCTTGAATAGAAAGATTTTCATTATTAGGGCTTGCCATACTGTTCTGAAATACAGATGCTAGGACCAAAAAAACCAAAAAAAAAAGCTAAAACACTGCTTCTCAGAAGAGAAGAAAACTAGAAACCCTAACAGAGCCCAGGTAAATAAACATTTTCATTATTATTTTTTAGCTTGTTTATTGTTAATCTCTATCAAATAGTTTGGAGATTTATTAAGGATTAACTACAATATATGTCGTAGCATGGATTGAGTAGCTAATTATCTTGGCAAAACTTTTCTAGCAAAATTCAAACTAATATTAAAAAATTCCTAACTAAACCACAACAAAACTGTAGCAGAATTTCGAGGCTAAATTTATAAGTGACAACAAATGGGCTTGCAACCTTGGCCCAAACAAGTCTTTTTTTTAATCCCCACATTCTTTTTAGTTCACACCCCATTGATTTCTCTAACTAATTAAATTGTTTTGATTAATCAACTTTATTAATTAATTTTCATCTACATTAATTAATTAATTAAATTTATTTAAACAATTAACTTTTGTTAGTTGATTATTAATTAATTTAATTGATTAATTAAATATATTTTAATTGATTAAATAAATAATTTCAACAAAAACAACTTTTTCACATTCAATTTTTTTATCAAAATCAAGAGGCATTTTCAAAACCACTCACTCCAATTATATTCATTTTCAAAAACAAATCAAAACACTTTCACAAATAAAAATAATCGCAAAGTTGAAGTATTTTCATTCAAAGTTTTTATTATTTTCAATCAAATGTGAATAAATCTTCAACAGAATTTCATTTTCCATGCAAACACGAAACTCTGGATCAATATCAAGTATATTTTTCCAATTAAACCAAGTCATTTTCAAAAAGCCAAAATATTTTATCAACATCAAATTCCTTTTCAAAATCAAGATCAATCCAAAATCATTTCATCACTTAAGAGAGAACATTTTCAACACTCGTCAGTGTTAACATTTTTGCTCGTATGCGAACCTTTTTGAACCTAGCATAGTTTTAGCCCAAACTACGAATCCCGATTTTTTAATTGTACCATGAGAATACATAGATACAAGATTTTAAAATCCTATCGAGTTAATAAAAGAAAATAACAAAAAAAAATTCTTTTTCTATTTCACACAATAAGTAGAAGATAGTAAATAAACATCACGCTAACATTCTATCACGAAGCTAACTAAATGAGCCTCGTTGAGTAGGAAAGATGTGAGAGGTGTTAATATTTTCACTTACATAACCGACTTGCAAATCCTATTTGTTTGTGATCACCATTCTGTCATTGTTTGCGGATTTTATTGATATCTTATCATTTCTTTTGGAATAAATATAGTCGACCCTGGTGTATTTCAAGCATGCGATATGCTTAAGTATTTTTCCCGCCTCGACAAAGATCTTCATCACTGTAGGACTGAATTACAACTAGCATACATATTAACAAAGTTATTAAAGAGTGAAAGATTCAAAGAGTTAAAGAAACTTATGAATGTAATGCCTTTGTAACCATTTTGAATCAAGAGAAAGATTTAGAAGTAATTCAAAACTATATAGGGTAATATGTGTAACTAGTTATACTCTTGTGTTTTACGAAATATAATATATTGTAAATTATATATATATATATATATATATATATATATATATATATATATATATATATATATATATATATATATATATATATATATATATATATATATATATATATATATATATATATATATATATATATATATATATATATATATATATATATATATATATATATATATATATATATATATATATATATATATATATATATATATATATATATATATATATATATATATATATATAAAAGCGATGTTCAAAAATAAATTTTGTTAATTTAGTTTGAAAATTACAACTTTTAAATTTAATTTGAGTAAAAAAAGAGTATTAATCAAAGTAAAATAGAGTATTAATCAAATTTATTAAAACTGTTTCTTGACACCAAAATTTAAAATATATTTGTTTGAATTTAGGTGGTATCCGCTTGCAAGTAACCCATAAGAAATAACAATATAGAAGTGAAAATGGAAACCAAAATATTCATTTTAATTCATTTAATTTCTTAAAACATATTCGACATAGAATATTTATTACACAATTTTTATCTTTTCTTATCGCTAGATAAGAATATATCTAGATTATTCTTAAAGATTTCTTTACAATCAACATTCCTCCATATTATAGCAGCATCATTGGACCCTGAAAAAGTATTAAAATAACATATGATCATGATAGAAATTGAACATACATTTGGCTTGGTGGTTCGAAATAAGATAAAGAGATCATGACATACATTTGTTACATATTAGAAAAATAATAATAATTATTTGTCTTTTAAAAAATAATATTACTTGAAACTAAATCTAGAAAATATTATACATACGTGTTGCAGTCGACGCTAGGATCAAAAGGAACGGAAAGGTTAATGTTACAAAGTTGTGGCAGTTGTTTAGATCTGTCAGGTTTAACTCCAAATCTTGAAGCAGCAGGTTTGAGACAATTGCAAACATCTTTTCGAATCTGAGTGGTGTTGGCCTTTTCATTCAAATTAGTTAAACCTGCACAACAGTTACTCGGTGGTGTAGGAGGACCAACTCCTTGTAAAAATGGAAGACATGGCAACAGCGACAAAAGAGCTTCTGGACATGTAATGTCATCGATTTGGCGTGCAAACAATGGTGTTACCAGCATACATAAAACCATCAAAAATATTGTAACAGAAATACATTTCTTCCCTGCCATTTTAATTTTAATACGTGTATATGTATGATAATCTATGGAATTTTAGAATGATTTGTCTCTACAAGTATGCTTTAATGAATTAATATATTAATTAAGAGTACAGAAAAAGGCTTATTTCATTATTATATATACTAATGAAGTAATGATCGGTTTACAACTTTAACATACGTGTTTTGAACAATTTACTCAATGTTAGATGTTTTTTTTACAGTGTTAGATGTTTTTTTAATGGGCTAACAATAATATACAACAAAAGTGAACACAAAGCACAAAAGCGCTAAAATGAATAAATATAGCTTCAATTATAATTTTGATCCCCTATTTTTTAGATGTAAATACTTTTGGTCCTTCTTTCATATTTTTTATTTAAAATTAACGATATTTTTATTTTTTAAACGATAAATTACTTGTAAAATATGACAAATTATCATATATAAATCTATTATTAAATTTTATAGATAAAAATATAAATTAAAAAACAAAAAATCTTATCGATTTTCTATGAAAAAACATAAGAGGGGGCTAAAAATATTTGAATTTAAAATAGGGGGACCAAAACTGTTTGAATTTAAAATAGAGAGATTAATTTCGTGAATCAGAAAAAATAGGGGACCAAAAATGTAATTTAGACAATGATTAATGTCTAGGATTGACAATGAATCGAACCAACTCTAAAATAGTCCAAAATTCGGTTTAACAATTAAATTGTTCAAATAGATTCATGATCCAAATGAGTTGAGTATGAGCTCAAAACTAAATTCGTTAACTAAATGAGTTGAACTTGAACTATACACTTCGACTCGTTAGGTTCACGAGTCAATTTAATTATATATGAGATGAATTATATTATTTTTAAAAGTAGGTTTAAAGATTTACTCTAAATCTTAGACCTATATTTTCTTTTTGATCTAATGATTTTAATTGATAATTTATATTCTCTAGTGAGAAAATATTTCTAAATATAATTATACAAATAAAATTAACATCAATTATATTTTTTTAAAGAAAATAACATAAATTAAAAATATATAAATTAAAATATCAAATGTATAAAAAATATAATGTAAAAATGACTTTTAAGTCCGTGAAACAATCAAGTTGATCCTAACGAGATTAACCTAACGAGTTGAATCGAATTGTTCGTGAACTTATAACGAGTGGGGTTTGAGCTTAAAATAAAGTTTGTGTCGAACTCGAACTGAGATTTGAATGAAACCAATTTTAACAAGTCGAGTCGAGTTGAAGCGAGTTCGTCTCGACTCGACTCATTTTCAACCCTATAAATGTCCATGCTGCTAACAAAAACGTCATGTTAGTAACATACTAAATCTCAAACTTGACCCACCACCAATAAATCATTTTTAAAAAAAAGCACCAAAAACAACACAACCAAAACTTACATCTGAACCAAGACAAACATTTGATCTGTTAAATAATTAATTATTCTAAACTATTTACTTTATTAAATAATTAATTATTTTAAACTAATTACTTTATTTTATTTAATGATACTTTTATTAACTGGATTTGGATCATCCTTAATTCTTCCAAGATCTATATCTCTTTCAATAGAAAGTTCTATGGTTTTTTTAGTGTGGTAGAGGTGTGAGACATGGTGACCCCCTATCTTCTCTCTTGTTTTGCATTGCCGAATAAGTTCTTAGCATAAGTTTAACCAATCTGGTTATCAAAAAGAAAATCAAGCTTATCTCGGGTCCTAAACATTTGAAAGTCCCCTCACATTGTTTATTTGCTGATGATGTCATGGTGTTCTATAGAGGGGACAAAGGCTCATTAACCTCTCCCGTGAACTTATTTTATATGAATGTTGTTTCTTCAGGGAAATAGGTGATTCCTCAAAAATCTTATATCTTTGTCGGGTCGATTAATAAAGTTATAGGCTTCATCACATTGCCAATCGATTAGGTTTTAAGATTGGTCGGCTTCCCTTTCCTTATTTGGGGGTTCCCATCTTTAAAGGTAAACCGAAAGCTAGGCATCTTAGTACTCTCTTGGATAAAGTTATTTCTAAGTTAGCCAAGTGGAAGGGTTCTCTTCTATGTTTTGCAGGAAGAATTCAGATGGTTAAATCCTCTATTGTCTCTATGATGGTGCATAACTCCACCATATATTCTTGGCCAATGCATATGATTAAAGAGTTAGATAGAAGCATAAAAAATTTCATTTGGTTTGGTGATATCAATAATTCTAAGCTTTGTGACTTGGTCCAAGGTGTGCAAATCTTTTGATTAAGGTGGCTTAGGCCTCAGATCCATTTATACTCTCAATGAAGCCTTTAACTTGAAAATGGCTTGGGATCTCTTGAATTCTTCTGAAAGCAGGGCTATCTTGTTAAAAGCCAGAGTGCTTAGGCATGAAATTCCTATCAAAAATAACATTGCTTCTTTCATTTGGAGCAACATAAAGACCAAGATGGCTTATGTTATTTCTAACACCAGCACTATTTTGGGTGATGGTTGTAACACTAACTTTTGGCTTGATTATTGGTGTGGTCCTCCTCTTGCGAATCTTATCCAGGATCAGGAAACTACTATAAAAAGTATCTTTCGTAATGCCATCGAATTTTATTTCACCACAGTCAAAGGATTCACTGTGATAGAATCTATTTAATTAGGCACTTTTCTTGTATTTTTATTTTAAGCCCATTTTTCACCACGATTAGAACTTTCAACCGTGGTGAAAAGTAGCGCATGGTCATGAGTTCGAATCTTGTTGTTGTTGTTCTACTGCAACATTTTTTATATTTTATTAAAATACATACAACAACATTATTTAATACAACTAGGGTTAAATGCACAATTTCCCCCTGCAATATAGGCAGGTTTTGGTTTACCCCCTTTAAAATTATTTTTTTTATTACCCCCGTTAACTTTTGGGTACCCCCTAAGCGTGTAAAAACCAGAGGGTAAATAAAAATATATATATATATATATTTACAGGGGGATAATTTTTCTACTTAACGGGCAAAAGACTTAGTGTTTTAAAATTTCACAAGGGTATTTCAAAAAAATAATATTAAAGGGGGGTAAATCAAAACTCGTCTATATTGTAGAGGGGAATTATGCATTTAACCCATACAACTATTGTTGTATGTAGCGCATGGTCATGAGTTCTAATATTGCTGTTGTTGTTGATGTTTTTATACTACTGCATATTTTATATTTTATTAAAATAAATACAACAACAATTGTTTAATACAACTGTTGTTGTATGTATCTCATGGTCATGAGTTCAGATCTTGTTATTGTTCTTGTTGTTGTTGTTGTTGTTATTATTATTGTTCTTGTTGTTGTTCTTATTGTTGTTATTGTTGTTGTTTTTGTTGTTGTTGTTCTTGTTATTGTTCTTCTTCTTGTTTTTGTTGTTCTTGTTGTTGTTCTACTGCTGCATTTTTTATTTTATTAAAAGATATATAAAAACTATTGTTTAATACAACAGTGTTTGTATGTAGAGTGCTATCTAGTTTACTGCCACAGGCAATAGACCGTGATTGTAAATAACCCATTTACAATCACACTCTATGATCGGAAAAATTATAAGTGTACTATTTTACCGATGTAGTAATAGTAGGGAATTTCCCAAAAAATCGATCTCAAGGACTTCAAATTAATATAGAGTTTGTTTTCACTTCAATTGAACAAAAACTATTGCTTTGGGATGTTATAAGTATAACTAATTTGCTAATAACATAAATAAATGTGATGAATAGTTTTGACAGGTCTGAGTAATATACTAGGGACGGTGTATGATTCTTTCCTGTAACAACTTTGAACTATCATTGTAACAACATATTTTCAACAATAAATTACTGGTTCTTAAGGCGTTTGCTCATAAGTCCTTAATGAACAAACCTTTAATCATTCCTCCTAAGTCCTACGTCCATAAATAATTTACCGATGAAATTAAGCATTACTTGATCAAGAATCCTCCAATTTTTATAGGTATCCCTAGTCCTAGGTGATATCTACTATAGAATGTTCTCACAAGCACATTATTAATGGCGATCTAACCTAATTGCTAATTATCATCATTCCCAATATATCCGAGAGAGAAAGCATTAGAAACATCATGAGAACAAATTTTCTGAATAAAACTAACATTGTCATTGTAATAATAACTTCAAATTCATTACAGATCTGAATTAAGGACACCCCCTAGCATTGAGGGGTTTAGCTACTCAAAGAACTAAAGAAAAACAAGATAAAGAGTGTTGTCATCACATATAATGGAAGGAAAAGAAGTCTTCAATTGCTAAAGCTCATGAAAATCTTGATTACGAGCATCAATATGAGTTCTTCAACCTTCAACTGCGTTCTTCACTGTCAAAATTCTCCAACCCTTGTACAAACGCGTTCCAGCCTTTTATTATGCTTTTCTTGGGCCTTCAGACCAAAAAGTCCATGACTTTACGTGCACACGCGTCTTGGGACGCACATGGGGTGATGAAACGCGTATGGGGACGCATCTGACTAAGGAGGTGGTTTTTCTGTATAGTTCTTCCACTTTCCACGCGTGTTAGGACACATTTGAACCGAGGGGTTCATTTTATGAATTCTTTCAAGAAATGGCATGCATCTAGGGACACGTTTGGGCAAAGATGTTGCTCACAGGGTACAAGGCATGCGTTTGGGTACGTATGTGACTTCTGACACACGCTAGGCACACGTCTAACTAGAGAGATGTTTCTTCTTTGTTTAATCTAACTAGGACACGCGTGTCGACATGCACGTGGGCAGGGAGACACAATTCTGGCTGATTTCCTAAGCTGGCACGCGTCTGGGCAGAGGAATGCAATATTTATGCTCCACACGCATTTTGGCACGCATTTGGCCAGCCACTCCACACTTCTCACTGTTCTTTGTATATTTGTCCTACAAAACATACAATACCTTCCAAAAAATATCAAAAGCATCTGAAATGATATAGTCACATGACCACTTTAAAACCATGACAAACTTACTATAAATATTTTCATTTGATAAATAAGTACTGCAAAAGAATAACAAAAACAACTAATAAAACACAACAAAAATGTAACTGATCACAACCCCAAACTTGACTTGTTGCTTGTCCTCAAGTAACTTGTTATCTCCTGTGCTCTATCATGATTTCCTCATGACTTCCTATCTCCTGTGCTCTATCATGAACATCTCAAGTGAATGTTTCGAGCTTCGCAGATTCACCATAGTCAACTGATTTATCACAATCTCACATGATGACATTGCATAAGCCGTCATCTCATATCACACTCTCACTAAATCTCTCGAATGATAAAATTTGTTTATTCGCTCCAATTCTTGGCATGCACACTATACCATAAGCTTGAAAATTTTCTTACTAGATTCTACTATACCGACACACACTTTTTTGAGGTCTTTAGGGTTGTAAAGGGGCTTGGGTTAAGGTGGGATATGAAATGGGAAAACTAATTTTTGGGTTTAGAGTAAATGTCACTGTTCTTTTTGTTGTCTTCATTCTAAGGTATCATTGTTGGATATCTTTAGAACGGGCATTTTTCATGATCAGCTTGACTACTCAGTTTCTAGAGTTTTATTTCTTCAACTCCAACCGAGTGTTTCTTTGATGAGTGCTTCTCTTTGTGAAGTCTTATCTTTTTTTGATTCTTTTTTATTGTGATTTTTGTTTTCCGTTACACTCATGTTGTTTCACTTTTTGTGTAGCTACCCCAAACTTAAAGGTTGTTATTCCAACAGCAACCCTAAACTTAGAATGAAGCGCAGGTCCAAAAACAATAGCAATTACTATGAACAAGGTAGGGGAGTGTTCGGGCCATGTGTTAAATGGTGTGGTAGTAAAAACAACAAATGGATAGGCTTAACGGGGTTATGCAAAGGATAATTATTAAACAGGGATGGTTGCAAGGATTCGGGTTAAAATAAAAACAAAACAAAAAATTTGCCTCAGTGTGTGTATCAAGTCTAGTGTAAATCAGCAAAGAACAGGTGCAAGTTCTGAATAATGTGACATACCAGAATTCCCTCATGATGAAGTATAATGTTTGGATTTTTCTGAAGCTAACCAGGTTGGATAGAGATGAACGGCTTATACAATGGATCTAGCTTGATGTTGTGTCTCAATCAAATAAGGCGAACCTGTATCACTTTCAACAGTATATCATGTACCACAAACGAGCAATAAAGGTCGGAAATAATTAGATGAAATTGGTACGTGGGAAGATTCAAAATTACCAAGCGGAGTTGTTAAAGCATCATACATTCTAACTATGTTTCATCAGTACACACAATGAGAAAATTAAAAGACGAACTTCATTAATTCAAATAGACATTACAAAGAAGGAAAATGAAACTAGGAACTGAAATAACTATGCTACCGACACAAAACAAACAAGACTACAATTAAGAAGATCACAAATAGTTAAAAATAACAAACAAACAAAAAAATGAACACCCAAGCATGCTACGCGTCCTCATCATCCAGGTTGAGGTCTCTGTGAATGCTACGAAAGATGTCATCATCGTCTATATTGGGCGGCGGTGGCTGAGGCTGACGAGGTACCTGAGGAGCTATGTGTCCTCCTATTTGCATGCCATACAAGAAACCCGAAATCTGATACCGTCCATGATAAGGAGCGGGTGGGTTTGCAGTAGCACGATTGCGGTAGCGCTGGACAACACCCAACGCATCAATCTCATGAGTAAGGTATAGTCCAGATATATTAAACATTGTGCATATATCATACATGAATTATGCATCTCTACTTGATGAGCATAAGACTCCTCTTCCATACTATGGTGATATCGATAAGCGGAGGTCACTCCCGAGGGTAACTCATGGAATGGGTCTGACCTTTGAACATTATCACTGAGTTGATTTCCTTATCCCTGTCTATTTGCGTCCTCAGTTTCAGAAACCACATTCATCTTACTAATCCATGTGGTATCAATTGCCTTGGATGGCATCACCTTAACTCCACCTGTCAAAGGATTAACTCCAGCTTTCATGCACAAAAGAAGTATCAAATATGCATGCCCCATAGCTTTATTTGACTTGGATTGGACAATGGCATCCATGTCCTCCGCAATAGTTTTCCCCAAGTTAACAGATTGATTATCCAGCAGATAATAAATTCCCAAAGCCCTCAAAGTGGTTAACTCTGAACCTCTTATGTTGGTATCGAAGTTATGATGATAGTATGATACCCATACTTTTGGGATAGGTGCAAGAGACCGAGATTGAATTTTCCTCGATACGTTATCTGGATCACGGCTATGTGTGAATCCATACCACCCTTTTCCTAGAATGGCCAATTTTCTCAACATGTCAGAATATGGTAACTTCTATGTGTTTCTCCTTTATTCTCCACATACTGCACTACAACTCTTTGAATTTAAGTTTCAACAGTTTGTCTATCACTTTCCAATCAAACTCAATTATTTTTCCTCTCACATAACTGATAAATTTAGGTGCATCCTGGGAAACCCTATAGGCATTTTCAAAGAATTCATTCACCAACTCAGAAGAAACTGGTTGAATGGAGTTGTTGAAGGTAGTCAACCTGTATTTTTTCAAAGTGGCCTAGACATCAGTGTATTCCCCTCTCTGTAAATCAAACTGCCTTTCCTCAATAAAATTCCGCTCACCCAAACTGTCATATCTTTGTTGGTGGGGGCCAGAGGAAAACATCAGATGATGAAGGCATTGATTTCTTACCCTTGTTCAATTTCTTAGCCATGAGAGGGATTTTTTTGAGCAAGGAGAATGAGAAAACTGAAAGCAGAAAATTTTCCAGTGACAATGGGTGTTAGATCTGAAAATGCGTGTGTGAATGGTGAAAAAGTATAAATAGTGCAGGTGAAAATCTAAAATGCGTCCTCATGCGCGTGTGAGAGGAAGCATGTGTCTTGACGTGCGTGTGAAGAGAGGCACGCGTCCTGACATGCATGCAGACAACAACAAACTTTCTGGCATGCATGTGGTCATGCATTTTTTCCCAATGCAACTGTTAGGCACGCGTCCTTGGACGCGTTTACTGAAGTTACATGACCATAACACGTATTGTTACACGTTCCAGCAGATAACATGCAAAAAAATTTTGGCACGTACGTGGACATGCGTTTTTCCAAAATGTGCACTTAATCTCTAGTCTCGACTCCTTAATTCATTGCAAAGTAAAAACGCACATAATTGACTATAAAATGATAAAAATGTAAAACAAAAATATACAAACAGTTCAACTAAAATACAAAAATAAATAACTAAAATTCAAAATGAAATGGTATCTCCCTTGGGTTGCCTCCCAAGAAGCGCTTCACTTAACATCGCATGGCTCGAGGGTCGTCCAACTTATCCTATAAGACGAACATCATCTATCAGACCACTCTCTTGTCCTTGATATTATGGTTTTAATAGTCGTCCATTCACCTTAAAGGTGTCCCCGTTCGCTTTATTTTTAAGCTTGATTGCTCCATGCGTGAACACTTTGTGGATCACAAATGGTCCGAACTATCTGGACTTCCATTTTCCAAGAAACAACTTCAACCTGGAATTAAACAACAACACCAATTGTCCTTCCCAAAATTCCTTCCTCAGGATCTTCCGATTATGCCATTTTTTGTTTTTTCCTTATAAATTTTGGCATTCTCGTAAGCCTGATTCCTAAATTCTTCTAACTCATGTAGTTGAAGAATTTGGAATTCACCAGCTTTGAAAAGATCATAATTCAGGAATTTGGTGGCCCAAAATGCTTTGTGCTCTAATTGGAGCGGAAAATGACAAGCTTTACCATAAACCAACTGATAAGGGGACATACCTATTGGTGTTTTAAAGGTTGTTCTGTACGCCCAAAATGCATCTTCCAGCTTCACTGACCAGTCTTTTTGAGAATCACTAACAGTCTTTTCAAGAATCTATTTTATCTGCCTGTTAGACACTCCAACTTCCCCACTAGTTTGAGGATGATATGGAGATGTAATCTTGTGCTTCACATTGTATTTTTCAACAGATTCTCCATCAACTTGTTCAAGAAACGGGTGTCTTCATCACTGATTAGTGCTCTTGGCACCCCAAACCTTGAGAAATATTATTCTTCAGAAAATTAACCACAACCCTGGCATCATTAGTGGGCAGAGGTACCACTTCCACCCACTTTGACACATAATCCACAACTATCAAGATGTAATTCTTTCCAAATGAGGGTGGAAACAGTCCCATGAAGTCTATCCCTGATACATACAACAATTACACCCCCAACATATCATTTTGAGGCATTTGATTCTTCTTTGAAATGTTACATTTTCTCTGACACATGTCACATTCTTTCACCATTCCTTGAGTATCCTTGAACAGTGTAGGCCATTACAACTCAGGCTAGAGGATTTTTTCTATTGTTCTATCTCCACTAAAGTGTCCTCCATATTCCAAGTCATGACATGCTTTTAGGATGTCTCTATGTTCTTCCTATGGGACACTGTTGTACCCCAAAATTTGCCCTCTCATATTCTTCAAGATTTGTCAAGATCAGGGTTCAAAATCTCTCAAGGGTTGCACAGTCAATTGCCTCCTAACACAGTCAAAATTAGGGTTTTGGTTATGGCAAAGAAATTGAGGTTTCCAAGGGTCCAATCAAGTCCCACATGCCCATATACATTGTCAAGCATCCATATGTCAAGTTTCAAGACTCACAACATCAAATTGCACAGTCAAAAACCCTAAATGCTCCACAGTCAACTGCAGGGGCAAAATGGTCATTTGATAGTCAAAAGTCAAAAATTTTGGTCAACATCTTATTTTGAAGCCACAATCATCATTTGATCAATTCTTGATCATGATTCTCAAAGCATGTCTCAAAAAGTCTCAAGATGCAAAAGTTTCTATTTTTGGACAGCTGAAAAAGTCAACTGCAAATTGACCAGGGCATAACTTCTTCATGGTTTATCAGAAAAATCCCATCCAAAGCTCATTTTGAAGAGGATGACATTTCCTACAACTAATCTTCACACTCCAAGTCCAAGAAATGCTCTCACAAAAAGTTATCAATTTCAACATTATAGGTCATTTTCAAAAGTCAACAAAAAGGCACTTTAAGTCAAAGACCCTAACTTGATATTGGTAAATCAAAATGACATGGGACCAAAGACAATGGTTAGCGGACTTCAAGACCTTTCCAAAATGTCCAAGAACATGATCATAGCTTCAAAATTGAGCAAGATATGCATTGGAGAAGTTGGGAAATTTTTGGGAATTTTCAAAAGTCAACTTTGCCTAAAACACTTCAAAATTGCTAATGGGCCTCAAATTCTTCCTTGAATCATTACCCAAAGCCTATGCACGACCCATTAAGCTCAAAATGATTTATTTTCTTATTTTTAATTAATTAATTGAATTTTTATTCTTATTAATTCATTTAATTAGTTTTAATTGTAGAAAAATATCAAATAATGGTTTTCAAATCTTTTTGTGCAGCAAATACACTCATTATATGCTAAAGATTTTGTGCATCATCCAAGGGGACAAGATCATCCACATTTGGCAAGATTTTCATGAAAAAAGATTGGAAATACATAATTGAAAATCAAATATCCAAATCATTAATTCAATGGATTCATGGGCTCTTTCTTGACCTAAATTCGTTCACATACAAAGGCTGAGTGAAACCCTATTCCACAAGACACGAAAAGCTGCTCACAAACTGATAACCAAATTGCAAAATTTCCACAAAAAGCTTGAAACTGATTTCATATTTGCAGGGCGATTCAAGGCTTAAAACCTTTTCCATTACGTTACTGACATTGCTAGAAAGCTGTTGGCATCAAGAACAAGTCCCCATACTCCAAGAATCGGTAGAACTAAGTCACGTTTCTTCACAAATATTCCATAATCGAATTTCAATTTCTACGCATCATTCATATGTTTTACTAATTGATTTGCATTACTGACATCTCCCTGAAACTTTTGATGTGGTTTAATTGTGCTAAAAACGCTTGAAACGAAATCTACCATTGATGAAACCTAGGGTTTCAGAAGCTTCAAATAGGGCTTTTCACATATGGTAAAATTGGACCTCAAGACCAATATGGTTGAACTCGTTGCAAGAAGCCTGATCCATTGAGATGATCGCGCCTTTTTTATATTAATGCCTCTTCTATTTGCTATTTTTTGTGGCTATGCTTAGTGGGGGTTTAAAACCCCCGCTATTTGTTTTATGTTTACAGAGAAAACAAGGAAGAAGATGGACGTGGCATGACACTACTGGAAGATTCAAACTGCGCGCGTTTTTTTGCTTTATATCATTAATATTGTTGTTTTTTATATAACATTTGTTTTCCATTATAGATACAAATGCGCACAACAGCTCAATTGGCAAGAGACACACTTGGTAAGCATTGGGACCTGGGTTCGATTCCCAGGTCCCCCCACATATTTCATAATTTTTCTCCTAACGTGTTTCTATGCAGCGTTCACCAAAAGGCCTACCATGCATCCTCACACGCTAGCCTGCCACGCGCTCATGATCACTCATCCAATGGCCACAGAAGGGTATCTAGGGTGTACCCCAGTCAAGCATCATACGCCTGATCAGAAAAGTCAAACAAGGCATTGTCTCTTGGGCCAAAATTACTTCAGCTTACCTCCATTTGGGCCTGAAACCCCCCTTGGTTTGCTTCTTTTAATTTTATTTTATTTTCAATTCTAATTCTTTTTTTTAAATTGTTTTAATTGTTTTGTTTTTCTCACCATAAAATAATTTTCCATAAAAAATCAGAAACCAAAAAATACAAATATGTTTAATTATATTTAATTTCACCATTAAAATATTTTTGTAAATAAACTCTAACAATTAACTTAGTTTAATTTAGGTCTTAAACTTTAATCTTTTCTTAATAAATAAAATATGTAGAATTAGGTTTTTTTTTATTTTCATTTTTTTCTTAATTAAATTATTTTCCTCATTATTTATTATTATTGTTAATTACTACTTATTTTTGTAAATAAACATGTACATTAATTAATTAGTAAATTAGAGTAACTTTAATATTTGTTTTTATTAATAATTAAAATAGACTTAGAATTAGGGTTTCTATTTAATTTCAATTTTCTTTATTTTCATAAATACCAAAAACATAAAAAACACTTTATTTTCTTTAATTAAATATTAAATAGACTTTAATTTCATTTAATTTCAAGCAAAGGGTCCAACACCCTCGAACGTTCAATTTTAATTTCTATTTCGCGCATTATTTTCTTTTATTGAATATTATGTAACTGCTCAAGGATGTAATAGTAATTAGGTTTACCGCATTTATTTACTTTCCGCACTTTTATCAAAACGGGTCTTTGTACTTTGGCGATGTACAGACCCGCGCCTTGTAATAGCGTAGTTTCATCTTTCCGCTTTTAATTTTCCGTACTCTTAAATTCTAAACTGCATGAAAGAATGTATGGTTAATTAAAAACAAGCGTAGCTCACAATGCCCTGACCAAAGATAAATATTAAACTGAAAATAACACACAAATACACACACCACTTCTAGGGTACACCTCACCTGTTGCCTTCGAAACGTGGTCGTCAAGTATAGGATGTTTTAGTAAGTCCTTATGTCCATGATCCAGTTGCCTCAAAACAGTTGCCTCGGAATAGTTGCCTCGAAACGGTTGCCTCGGATTAAAAAGAAAGGATCAAGGACATAAGGCTAGCTTCTAAGGTGTCCTACTGTTGCTTCGGTGACCACACTGTCCCTACACTCGAATTGACCCGAACACCTCCAACGGTGGTGCTACCTACCTCTCAATGGTGGGATGGCACTACCTTAAGGACATTTACACAGCCTAATTCCTTAAGGTAGGTAGATGACTCATGGATACTTTCTCTAAAAAACAATCAAAACTCTTTTCACACTGACACTTTCAAAAAGCTTTCAAAACAATTTTTCAAACACTCTTGAGGACTGATACAAGAGTTATTCAGAAATATTTCAATGAAACTTTTTTTCAAACCCACTCACATTGAAAAGTAAACAATTTGAAAACATAAGAGCAAGTATCTAAGAGCCCATGGATAACCATGGATAGAAAGGGTGCTAACACCTTCCCTTTCTATAAATCTACCTCCCGAACCGAGAAACTATCTCATAAGGAATTTTGCTGTGCTTTTGTCATGTCCATGTTGGAGAAAATAAAAGACGGTGGCGACTCTTGCTTCCGCGACATTTCGCGAACCAGCGTTAAACAGTCAGTTCTAAATCCACCGATCACAGAACTGGCGACTCTGCTGGGGACATTCTATAAAGTGAGGTGTACCTTAGGATAGCTCATACTTGTGTTTTCAATTGCTGTGTTTGTTTGCTTTATTATTATGGGCATTGTCTCGGAGTTACATAGATCCTAACCCGGATCTAGGGATACCCTGTTAGGTAGCATAAGCTGTGAGGGACCTGTCCGGCGTAGACCGACATGGGTGAAGCAGTGGCTACGTTGGTGTGGCGCCTTGGTCTGTACCGATATCCCTTGTGTCGCAACGAGGAGAATATGGGTCTTCTGAGGAGTCATTAAGCACCAACCGACCTTAGAACCTTAAATGACCCAACTTGGCCATAGAACAGTAGCAGTATGCTACACTCATTGAGGCTAAACTCTCGCGATGGTTCTGGCCGCAAGAAAAGATTGCGACGCTGGAGTTATGACCGATTGAGGGTAGTCAGTGATATTGAGATCCTTAGAACTCAGTTACTTTTGATAGGACAGGTCTTAACCAACGAAACTGAAAGAGGGTAGTACCTGAACTTCATGCTGGCCTAAACTCTAAGGGCTCTCTGTGTGACTTGTGTGCCTTCAAACTTGAATTACTTGCATGCTTGTTATCTGACATATGAGTTCCTTGCAGGTTTTGTTTACAGTCCTTAATCTGGACTCATAACAGGGTTTACTTACACCACTCCACTCATAGCATAACATCATACCATTGCATGCATCCTGCATAAGGACTAACCCATTTCAAGGATCTCAAGGGCTTGTGATGCAGGTCATGAGGAACCAATGTCTAGCAAGGGGCAAAGGGGATTTATTTTCCTCTAGCCAAGGCTGTGCGGAGATCAAACATGATAACTTGAGTCAGGGGCTATGACCCACTCGATATGGTGAGCTTTGACTCTTGAAGAAGGACTCTCAACAATATGAAGTGCCTTCAATCAAGCCACCAGTTACCAAATTCCAACAATTTTCTTGTTTACCCCGCGAGATCCTTGAAAACATTGCATGCATATCATACATATCATTGCATTACAGGTACTCTTTTTGACAGGTCACTTACCTTTGTCGCTGTTTATTTCAGCAATAGCTTCCCAACAAGATAACCAGGGTCTTCATGCTCAAGAGACTCATTTTAGGGAGATCTTCCTAAGCCTATCCAAGGGGCAGGAAGAGTTGAGGACACTCCTCATGGGGAATTTGGCCAAGAAAAATCCCGAAGATGATAAGGACGAACAGCTGAAACGTCTGCAAGCTGAGGTAGATACAATGAGAACCCAGATGCTGGGGCAAATGGTTCTCATCCAAGGCTTAGCTCGAGAGCAAGAAGAGTTGAGGACCATGATTAGTCAACTTCATCAAGACAAATACAACATGAAGCAACCAGTCCAAGTCAGGGACCAGGTCATTGATCAGCTTCCAAGAGGACAAGAGTCTGGTATGGTAAAGAATAGACCTCTCCAAGTTGCTACCACTTCACAGGTCCAACCACTACCTCGCCCAGAGCAACAGGTTGATCAGAATAAGCCGAACAAGCCCAGGAGGCAATTCACCCAGCTTAACGTGTCGTTGTTTCAAGCTCTACAACACCTGTTGAGGTTGAATCTGATTACACTAAGGGCTCCTCCCCGGAACCCCAACATCTCTGCTCCTAACTATCATCCCAACAAAAGGTGTGCATACCACTCTGATAGTCCTGGACATGACACTGCCGACTGCTGGGCTCTGAAGAAAAAGGTCCAGGACCTGATTAATGAAGGAGTAGTGGATTTCACCCAAGGGGGTCAAGCTGAGTTCTTCTACCATCCCTACAGGATTCACCATTTGAAGTAACAAGTCCTGAGATGAGAAGACTTTTTGTCCATTAGAATTTTCAAGTTGTAATTTTCTTTTGATTGTTCAAACATTTTATTCATATCAAACGTTGTTATTTCATTAATGCATTGCACATGTCTGTTTTGAATTAATATATTCGCATTCGCTATATTCAAACTGCTTTCATTTTTGTGATGTTCAAACTCTCGATTAATAATTCTAAGCCTCTTGAGGGAGGATGACGAAAACAATACCGCTAATATTTACAGTATGCTTTTGAACAGACCCCGCTGATGAGGTACAGGAATTATTTCAATTCCTAAACACTGGAGTTATAAGGATGATAATCCCTCGTCAACCCCTCTGAGCCAAAGAAGTAGGAGTTTTTTTTCTTTTCAAAAATTAAAACCCTTAATCATAACCTGGGGCAGGGTAGTTTTCTCAGTTGATCCAAGTGCACAGCGAATAGCATCAAAGAAGTCCTTCCGAGACAAAAAGACAATGACGGTTCCGAATAATCATAAAGACAGGCAGTCATTATCCCTCAAAATAAAAGCCCAATAAGCCAAAACCTATGAAGGAGACTTACAAAACTGGGGCATCCCGCTGACTGTAAATACAAAAAGAAACAGTTCGGGCAAAAAAATAGGGATAACGAAATCAAAAAGCAAAGAGGTCCTACAAAGCCTCAACAAAAAGGGAATGACTGCCTGGTCAAAATAAGCTGTCATCCAAACCATCACTGGAATATCAGAGCAAAGACTCAAACAAGGTCTAACGCACGATCAGCTGAGTTTAGTTTCGAAGAACATCACGAAGAGTGGGTGGGTACAAATAAAATTTGAGCCTTTATCCTTTGTTTCTTAAACCGTGAACCAGGCCACGTTATAGCCCTTAAAAGTCCTAGCTGAAGCATGGGTTAGTTCGAAAGCATACTGTTACGAAAGGTATCCTGACTCCTTAAGGCTTGCGGTAAAATAACGAGTTGACATCACAGTTAAAAAAAAATTTTCACTTGTTTTTACTGAAAAATGCATTTCAAGACAGACACAAGCTTTGCATTTCTAATATAACATTGCTTGCATATGACTAGTTGTTTGAACAACAGAAAAATTCGCACGACGAATGTCTAATGAATAAGAGTACCTCCAATCAAGGGGCAGGGCATGAGCATTGTCCATAATCTGGGGCAGTCAAGTCAAGATTCAGAGAATCTCTCAAATGCCAAGATAACCAGGGGCAAATCTCCGCCTGGGTCACTTGGGGCATGGGACATGAATTCTAGCTATGAATCTTGCCTGATCAAACGAAGACCTTCTGGTGGCATGGCAACACAACAACAGGGGCATCTCCCTACATTCTGAGAGCGTAGACATAGTAAAAAGATACTACGCATAATCAACGACCCGCTAGGTTGACACACCTAGGCAAAAATAAGGGCTTCCCGGCGAACCAAAAGGGTTCGGGCAAAAATAAGGGATGAAATAAAAAAAAAATCTGTACACCCGGCAAGTCGAAAACCTGAAAAGGCGGCTTGGGCAAAAATGGGTATCCCGTTGGATTGAAAACCCGAAAGGGCGGTCCAGGCAAAAGTTAGGGATCAAAGTGTACGACTATGTCCCGTCATCTCGGCATTTGCCTACCAGAAGAAGATTTATCAATCAGCAGTTATCAAGCACCTCCACAAGGTATCTTCTTCTCCCACATCAGAAACAGGGGAAATAATGAGTTGTCTAAGCGATCTAATGGCTCTGTCCACCAAGGTACCGAGGTAAGTTCGACTGAAGAACACAACCTAGATACCTTCATTCCCCAGAGAGTGAGCCAAGATTCAACAATTCTCTCCCAAGCAGTTGGTCTCCAATCAGCCCTAAAAGGCACAATATCTCCAGCGAGTCAGTAACACTCTCCCCAAGCAGAGTTAGTCTACTGTCAGCCTTAAGGAAGTTGGGTATCCCCAGAAGATCTCAACACTCCCCAAAGGAGTATACACATATTCCTAACAAGCATCCCCGGCAATCTTGATCTAAGATTGTTCCCCGGTGGAATACCGGACATCCAGTGGAGCCATCTCCCCAGTGCAATCTCAAAAGTCTCCCCAGGAGAGTGGAATCCATATCCCCAGCAGATCTCGAAGCTTATCCCCAGTAAATTCTGGAAGCTTATCACCTGCAGAGCACGAGCGCTCCCCCGGCTTTATTCAAGGTTATTCCCCACCAAGATATAACTGGGTTATCCTCAGCCAATTTCCACGGAAAGATTGCCCCCGGTGAAATCTTCCTATCCCCAGCGGAGTTCATCAAATCTTCCAACAGAACTTATCAATGGTATCCCCAGCGGAGTTATCATCAGCACCTCAGCAAGGTACCTCTTCCCCACAGAGTTCACTCCCCGCAGAGTAATCTATTCACCAAGTTTATTCCCCAACAGAGTCATCTTCTCCTACCGGTATTCTTGCAACCATCATCCCCAGCGGAAACAAAAAGCTCCACCCCTCAACATCAGCCCAGGAGTTAACTTCCCGGAACCCGTCAAGGATTTACTTTCCTAGACAAAAATACATTCATGAACATCATATCTTCATACATTATAGCATGCACATACGCATCACGAGCATACAATCTCATTTATTTTGAGAACATCACGCATGTCATACACCATAACATCACATACAACTAACGTTTTGTCTTTTTAGGACAAAGGTCAATACAAAGATAATTGCTATCAACGGTCGCAACTAAAGATCCGATTCCTGTATCTTGCCAGGGTGTATCCGTTGACGACTAATTCCAGACTTGATTCCTGTATCTTGCCAGGGCACGTCTGAAGAGTTTGAAGATCCGATTCCTGTATCTTGCAAGGGTGTATCTGTTGACGATTAATTCCAGACTCGATTCATGTATCTTGCCAGGGCACGTCTGAAGAGTTTGAAGATCCGATTCATGTATCTCGCCAGGGTGTATCTGTTGACGACTGTTTTCCAGACTCGATTCCTGTATCCTACCAGGGCACGTCTGAAGAGTTCGAAGATCCGATTCCTGTATCTTGCCAGGGTGTATCTGTTGACGACTAATTCCAGACTCGATTCCTGTATCCTGCCAGGGCACGTCTGAAGAGTTCGAAGATCCAATTCCTGTATCTTGCCAGGGTGTATCTGTTGACAACTAATTCCAGACTCGATTCATGTATCTTGCCAGGGTACGTCTGAAGAGTTTGAAGATCCGATTCCTGTATCTCGCCAGGGTTTATCTGTTGACGACTGTTTTCCAGACTCGATTCATGTATCCTTCCAGGGCACGTCTGAAGAGTTCGAAGATCCGATTCCTGTATCTTGCCAGGGTGTATCTGTTGACGACTAATTCCAGACTCGATTCCTGTATCCTGCCAGGGCACGTCTGAAGAGTTCGAAGATCTGATTCCTGTATCTTGCCAGGGTGTATCTGTTGACGACTAATTCCAGACTCGATTCCTGTATCTTGCCAGGGCACGTCTGAAGAGTTTGAAGATCTGATTCCTGTATCTCGCCAGGGTGTATCTGTTGACGACTATTTTCCAGACTCGATTCCTGTATCCTGTCAGGGCACGTCTGAAGAGTTCGAAGATCTGATTCCTGTATCTTGCCAGGGTGTATCTGTTGACGACTAATTCCAGACTCAAATCCTGTATCCTGCCAGGGCACGTCTGAAGAGTTCGAAGATCTGATTCCTGTATCTTGCCAGGGTGTATCTGTTGAGGACTAATTCCAGACTCGATTCCTGTATCTTGCCAGGGCACGTCTGAAGAGTTTGAAGATTCGATTCCTGTATCTCGCCAGGGTGTATCTGTTGACGACTAATTCCAGACTCGATTCCTGTATCTTGCCAGGGCACGTCTGAAAAGTTTGAAGATCCGATTCATGTATCTCGCCAGGGTGTATCTGTTGACGACTAATTCCATACTCGATTCCTGTATCTTGCCAGGGCACGTCTGAAGAGTTTGAGGATCTGATTCCTGTATCTTGCCAGGGTGTATCTGTTGACGACTATTCTCCGGACTCGATTCCTGTATCTTGCCAGGGCACGTCAGCAAGAGTTTAAAGATTCGATTCCTGTATCCAGCCAAGGCACATCTACATAAAGAGTTTGAATATCAACTCCTGTAACAGGCCAGGTAATTATCTTTCTTTCTCAGGTACGCAAGTTCTCGCTAAGGAATCTCTTACGCGATCGACACCTAGATGGCATCTATAAGCCCATCCACATACCAACAGCTCCAGATGGCATCTATAAGCCTATCCTCCTATTCATCATTCCTCCAAATGGCATCTGTAAGCCCATTCCCACCATCACACTGCTAACACTCTACTATGTGAGTGCAAATTTCTGGGCACTCTAGTGTTCAATCATCTTCCACCTTCGGATTACGAAAGGCACGCCAGCCAATCTACATCCTCAGGTCTAAGAAGATTGAACAGGGGCAACTGTTGTACCCCAAAATTTTCCCTCCCATATTCTTCAAGATTTGTCAAGATCAGGGTTCAAAATCTCTCAAGGGTTCCATAGTCCAATTGCCTCCTAACACAGTCAAAATTAGGGTTTTGGTTCTGGCAAAGAAATTGAGGTTTCCAAGGGTCCAATCAAGTCCCACATGCCCATATACATTATCAAGCATCCATATGTCAAGTTTCAAGACTCACAACATCAAATTGCACAGTCAAAAACCCTAAATGCTCCACAGTCAACTGTAGGGGCAAAATGGTCATTTGACAGTCAAAAGTCAAAATTTTTGGTCAACATCTTATTTTTAAGCCACAATCATCATTTGATCAATTCTTGATCATGATTCTCAAAGCATGGCTCAAAAAGTCTCAAGATGCAAAAGTTTCTATTTTTGGACAGTTGAAAAAGTCAACTGCAAATTGACCAGGGCATAACTTCTTCATGGTTTATCAGAAAAATCCCATCCAAACCTCATTTTGAAGAGGATGACATTTCCTACAACTCATCTTCACACTCCAAGTCCAAGAAATGCTCTCACAAAAAGTTATCAATTTCAACATTATAGGTCATTTTCAAAAGTCAACAAAAAGGCACTTTAAGTCAAAGACCCTAACTTGATATTGGTAAATCAAAATGACATGGGACCAAAGACATTGTTTAGAGGACTTCAAGACCTTTCCAAAATGTCCAAGAACATGATCATAGCTTCAAAATTGATCAAGATATGCATTGGAGAAGTTGGGAAATTTTTGGGAATTTTCAAAAGTCAACTTTGCCTAAAACACTTCAAAATTGCTAATGGGCCTCAAATTCTTCCTTGAATCATTACCCAAAGCCTATGCACGACCCATTAAGCTCAAAATGATTTATTTTCTTGTTTTTAATTAATTAATTGAATTTGTATTCTTATTAATTCATTTAATTAGTTTTAATTGTAGAAAAATATCAAATAATGGTTTTCAAATCTTTTTGTGCAGCAAATACACTCATTATATGCTAAAGATTTCGTGCATCATCCAAGGGGACAAGATCATCCACATTTGGCAAGATTTTCATGAAAAAAGATTGGAAATACATAATTGAAAATCAAATATCCAAATCATTAATTCAATGGATTCATGGGCTCTTTCTTGACCTAAATTCGTTCACAAACAAAGGCTGAGTGAAACCCTATTCCATAAGACACGAAAAGCTGCTCACAAACTGATAACCAAATTGCAAAATTTCCACAAAAAGCTTGAAACTGATTTCATATTTGCAGGGCGATTCAAGGCTTAAAACCTTTTCCATTACGTTACTGACATTGCTAGGAAGCTGTTGGCATTAAGAACAAGTCCCCATACTCCAAGAATCGGTAGAACTAAGTCACGTTTCTTCACAAATATTCCATAATCGAATTTCAATTTCTACGCATCATTCATATGTTTTACTCATTGATTTGCATTACTGACATCTCCCTGAAACTTTTGATGTGGTTTAATTGTGCTAAAAACGCTTGAAACAAAATCTACCATTGATGAAACCTAGGGTTTCAGAAGCTTCAAAATAAGGCTTTTCACAAATGGTAAAATTGGACCTCAAGACCAATATGGTTGAACTCGTTGCAAGAAGCCTGATCCATTGAGATGATCGCGCCTTTTTTATATTAATGCCTCTTCTATTTGCTATTTTTCGTGGCTATGCTTAGTGGGGGTTTAAAACCCCCGCTATTTGTTTTATGTTTACAGAGAAAACAAGGAAGAAGATGAACGTGGCATGACACTACTGGAAGATTCAAACTGCGCGCGTTTTTTTGCTTTATATCATTAATATTGTTGTTTTTTATATAAAATTTGTTTTCCATTATAGATACAAACGCGCACAACAGCTCAATTGGCAAGAGACACGCTTGGTAAGCATTGGGACCTGGGTTCGATTCCCAGGTCCCCCCACATATTTCATAATTTTTCTCCTAACGTGTTTCCATGCAGCGTTCACCAAAAGGCCTACCATGCATCCTCACACGCTAGCCTGCCACACGCTCATGATCACTCATCCAATGGCCACAGAAGGGTATCCAGGGTGTACCCCAGTCAAGCATCATACGCCTGATCAGAAAAGTCAAACAAGGCATTGTCTCTTGGGCCAAAATTACTTCAGCTTACCTCCATTTAGGCCTGAAACCCCCCTTGGTTTGCTTCTTTTAATTTTATTTTCTTTTCAATTCTAATTCTTTTTTTTAAATTGTTTTAATTGTTTTGTTTTTCTCACCATAAAATAATTTTCCATAAAAAATCAGAAACCAAAAAATACAAATATGTTTAATTATATTTAATTTCACCATTAAAATATTTTTGTAAATAAACTCTAACAATTAACTTAGTTTAATTTAGGTCTTAAACTTTAATCTTTTCTTAATAAATAAAATATGTAGAATTAGGTTTTTTTTTTATTTTCATCTTTTTCTTAATTAAATTATTTTCCTCATTATTTATTATTATTGTTAATTACTACTTATTTTTGTAAATAAACATGTACATTAATTAATTAGTAAATTATAGTAACTTTAATATTTGTTTTTATTAATAATTAAAATAGACTTAGAATTAGGGTTTCTATTTAATTTCAATTTTCTTTATTTTCATAAATACCAAAAACATAAAAAACACTTTATTTTCTTTAATTAAATATTAAATAGACTTTAATTTCATTTAATTTCAAGCAAAGGGTCCAACACCCTCGAACGTTCAATTTTAATTTCTATTTCGCGCATTATTTTCTTTTATTGAATATTATGTAACTGCTCAAGGATGTAATAGTAATTAGGTTTACCGCATTTATTTACTTTCCGCACTTTTATCAGAACGGGTCTTTGTACTTTGGCGATGTACAGACCCGCGCCTTGTAATAGCGTAGTTTCATCTTTCCACTTTTAATTTTCCGTACTCTTAAATTCTAAACTGCATGAAAGAATGTATGGTTAATTAAAAACAAGCGTAGCTCACAATGCCCTGACAAAAGATAAATATTAAACTGAAAATAACACACAAATACACACACCACTTTTAGGGTACGCCTCACCTGTTGCCTTCGAAACGTGGTCGTCAAGTATAGGACGTTTTAGTAAGTCCTTATGTCCATGATCCAGTTGCCTCAAAACAGTTGCCTCGGAATAGTTGCCTCGAAACGGTTGCCTCGGATTAAAAAGAAAGGATCAAGGACATAAGGGTAGCTTCTAAGGTGTCCTACTGTTGCTTCGGTGACCACACTGTCCCTACACTCGAATTGACCCGAACACCTCCAACGGTGGTGCTACCTACCTCTCAATGGTGGGATGGCACTACCTTAAGGACATTTACACAGCCTAATTCCTTAGGGTAGGTAGATGACTCATGGATACTTGCTCTAAAAAACAATCAAAACTCTTTTCACACTGACACTTTCAAAAAGCTTTCAAAACAATTTTTCAAACACTCTTGAGGACTGATACAAGAGTTATTCAGAAATCTTTCAATGAAACTTTTTTTCAAACCCACTCACATTGAAAAGCAAACATTTTGAAAACATAAGAGCAAGTATCTAAGAGCCCATGGATAACCATGGATAGAAAGGGTGCTAACACATTCCCTTTCTATAAATCTACCTCCCGAACCGAGAAACTATCTCATAAGGAATTTTGCTGTGCTTTTGTCCTGTCCATGTTGGAGAAAATAAAAGACGGTGGCGACTCTTGCTTCCGCGACATTTCGCGAACCAGCGTTAAACAGTCAGTTCTAAATCCACCGATCACAGACACATCTTCGAACGAAATCGTCTGTTCCTTTCTTGTACATGAATGGTTTGTCCCACAAATAAAACCTGCAATCATGCAAAAACTTTTTCTTTTTGTTAGCATCAAAATCATCAGATATTATTCCCCCTACCAAATAATTCACATAATTTGCGAACCATGGAACACTTGTAACATCTAGGATTTGTTCATCGATAAACTCATGCTTTATCAGGTGTTTCTCTTCTGTTTCTTCTATCGGAGACATTCGGGATAAGTGATCAGCAACAATATTTTCACACCCCTTTTTGTCTCGGAGTTCCAGATCAAACTCTTGCAGAAGCATAATCCATCTCAACAACCTTTGCTTTGATTCCTATTTAGAAAAAATATATTTCAAAGTAGCATGGTCAGTATAAACAATTACCTTCAATGCCAACAGGTAAGACATAAATTTGTCAAAAGCATACACCACCGCTAGTAACTCTTTTTTAGTTATGTATAATTCATTTGTGCAGGATTCAACACATGTCTTGCATAGTAGATCACATGCAAAAGCTTTTCCTTTATCTGTCCTAGTACTTCCCCCATTGCTATATCACTTGCACCACACGTGATCTCAAAAGGAAGAGACCAATCAGGGGAAATTATTATAGGAGCATATACCAACTTACTCTTCAAAGTTTCAAAAGCCTCACCTCACTTTTTGTCAAATAGAAACAGTGTATCCTTCAAAATCTAGCTAGTCAACAGTTTGGTAATCTTCGAAAAATCTCTTATGAACTTGCGGTAAAAACCTACATGTCCCAAGAAACTTATTATACCCTTCTCATTCACCAGTGGTGGTAAATTTGCAATCACCTCTGATTTTTCTTTGTCAACTTCAATTCCCTTATGGGAAATTTTGTGCCCTAACATTATTCCTTCGCACATCATGAAATGGCACTTCTCCTAATTGAGAATCAAATTAGTCTGCTGACATCATTCTAGCACAAGAGATAAGTTAATCAAACAATTATCTAATGAAGAACCAAAAAATAAAAAATCATCCATAAACACTTCCACGTGGTTTTAAAGCATATCAGCGAATATGGACGTCATATATCTCTGAAAGAGTGGCAGGGGAATTGCACAACCCAAATAGCATTCTTCTGTAAGCGAAAATACCATAAGGGCGTGTGAATGTGGTCTTCTCTTGATCTTCTGGGGCCACTGCAATTTGATTGTATCTAGAGCACCCATCAAGGATGAGTAGTAGTCAAGACTAGCCATCCTTTCCAACATTTGGTCAATTAATGGTAAAGGAAAATATTCCTTTCTTGTAGAAGTGTTCAACCTTCAGTAGTGAATGCACACTCTCCAACCTGTAAGAGTTCTTGTAGGAATCAACTCATTCTTATCATTCTTAATGATGGTTGTTCCTCCCTTCTTTGGTACCACGTGAACATGACTCAGCCATAAACTATCAAATATAGGGTAAATAAGACCCGCATCCAACAAATTCACAACTTCTTTGCGAACTACTTCTTTCATAGAAGGGTTAAGTCTTCTTTGTGGCTGGACAACCAGTTTCTGATCATCTTCCATTAATATCTTGTGCATTCAAAATGTGGGACTAATACGTTTCGAGTCTTCATTGGACCATCCAATATTACCCTTGTATTTCTTGAGTACTTTGATGAGCTGGTCTTCTTGAACTTATTTTAGGCTAGAGTTGATGATAGCTGGACATTTCTCTTCAGTGTCAAGAAAAATATATTTGAGATGTTCAGGCAGTTGTTTCAACTCTGTCTCCTTTTCGACTTCTTGCTTCTCTTTAGGAGATTGTTGTTGTCATAAATCATCCCACCGGTGTGGTTTCGATATATTCCAAGGAGGTTGTGCTTCAAACATGGCTAGCACTTCTGACTCTTTCTCATCTATTTCCTCATTGTTTTCAGAAATTGACAAGCTAAGAACTCTTTCCAACAGTAATTTGGGAATTTTGCTCTGAACTGAATGAACGAACACTGTGTCCAACACTTCAATATTTTTACTTGTAACTTCTGCATTGTTGTACCCCAAAATTTTCCCTCCCATTTCCTTCAAAACATTCTCCTAGGTTTCTCAGTTGATCAAGGTTGCTCAAGAATTAATCAGACAAATTCTCCTCCTAAGCAATGGATCCAATACTAGGATTTCGCTTTTCTCAAGGAAGATTGGGTTTCTAAAGCCTCAAGTGGATTTCATGGTTTCTTATATGTCTCCAAGAATGATCATGCCAAGTTTCAATCCTTTCATCACAAGTTTTCTCAGTCAATTGCTCAGATGACTGAAAAGCAACTACATTGGACAAAAAGTCAATTTTGGTCAACATACAGTCAAACTTCAAGATTTTTGGTCAACATAAAGATTTTTAAGTCACATTCATCATTTTATCAAGGGTTGATCATGATTCATCAAGAAAACTCTCAATTCATCAAAAGTCAAAAGTTGCCAAATTAAGGTTTTCTTAAGGAGAAGTCAACTGAACTTTGACCAAGCACAACTTCCACATGCTTCATCAAATTTTTCTCAACCAAAGCTCATTTTGAAGGAAATTCAATTCTATACAACTTTGCCTCTCTAAGATCAAGTCCTAAAAATGCTCCATTTGAGATATATGGGCCAATACATTATTGGTCATTTTAAAAGTAAAAAAAAAAGAAACATTCTGTCAAGGCAACTTACATCAAGATAAAGTCTCCAAATGCAAATATTATAAAAATAGACATTATAGAGGGCATCTTTATATTTCCAAAAAGTCCAATATGACCTTCAAATAATAAAAATTGAGAGAGTTATGATTGGTGCAAGTTGGGAGATTTTGAGCAAATGCATGAAACCTAAAGTGACCAAACTTGAATTTTTGGGTTAATGGGCCATTTTTTCAAGGTTCATGCATGTTATATACTTCAATTTTAACCTTAGAACTTATTCATACACCCCATGGATCTTCTTTTTATTTTGATTTTTATTAATTTAAATTCAAAATTAAACAAGATAAAATCAAGGCTTCTTACAAAGGTCCAAGCCCACTATTTGGTTGACTTAATTCTCCTCTATATATCCTTATCATTTCAGACATCAAGCCACACGAAACCCTTGCACAAGAAACCTCTCAAAAATCTCAAAAGTTCTCAAGAATTAGGGCAAGTCGAAACCCTATCTTGCAGCCACCTTCAAAGCAAACCAACCTTCCCATTCACTTCCAGAAGTACTATAGGGTAAGAATGGATCATTTGTGATGATCCAAAGGGAATAAAACTCATATACGAGCATCACCGATTTCCATCATTGCATGAAATTTATATTTCTATTTTCTTTGTTTTTTGATCGAAACTAATCTTACTAACATTCTTATGAGATGTACATATGTAGGAAAAACCCATCGTGTGAGTCCCATGATGGCTAAATCGTTAACTATCATGTTCATATCGTTTCATGATATTTTTTCCATATCTTACAATACAGCGTGAATCAGCCAAAAATAACATTTCCATTGAACTTGCAAGGCCTGAATTAGGGGGATAGGGTCCTTGAGAATCACTAGTCCTTCTTATTTTGCACGAACAAAGAAGGTGCTTTCGGGAGAAGACGACCAGAGCAAGGGCTCCGGCGCTTCTCCGGTCCAGTTATTTTGTTTTATTATATAATTATTTTGTTTCAGTTTTGTTACCAGATGCATAGCCACCCCAATGGCAAGCGAGTGCATGTTAAGTCATTACTACACCAGGGCGTGGGTTCGATCCCTGCCTTTTGGTGTTTTGGAATTCTTTTTTCATATTTTCATGTTTTGCAGGTTTAATATATGTAACGTGTTGATTCCATTCCCCTAACAAATGCGTGCGCTTGGCATAGTGGCAAGGCTTGTGGGAGGAAAGGCAAAGGGCGTGGGTTCAACACCCACCCCTGGAAGTTTGCTTTATTTTGCTTCCTACTTGTTGTTTTTCCCTAATTTTTCCTTTAAACCCCAATTCTTTTGGAAAAATTCTTTTTCACTTAACCTTACAACAAAACCTTTTTTTACAAACCCTATTCAAATTAAGTTTTAGGTTTTTTTATTTAATTAATCAACTATTTTACTAATTAAAATCAATTAGATTTTAGGTTTATTCAAAAACCTTTTCTTCATCAAAAAACACCAAAAAAAGCATTTACTCTTAATTTTATAGATAAGTGTATAGGCCGTGCAATTGTAATAACGTAGCTTATTCTTCTCGCATTTTTAATTATTATTGTAACTGTTCTCGGAATGTAATAGTTAGGTTTATTTTATGTACTTTACTATTATTTATCTGCCCAAAGCGATGTAATAGCCTAGGGTTTACGTTTCTGCCTTTACTTTCCGCACCTTTACTATTTTCTATATTTGCTACTACTACTTAGTAATTAGGTTTGTATGGCAAGACTAAAAATAAACGATAGAAAATCCTAACTGCAAAGACTAAAATAACTTAATACAACACACTCGCACACTCGCACCTTTCGGGTAACCTCTCTTTCTTGCCTTCGGAAAATAATAGTAATATCCCTCAAAATTGGGGACGCTTTAGCAAAGTCCATCGAATCAAAGATCTTAGTCCCTCGATGACCCTTTTGACGTTGCCTTTTGGTAAATGATCTAGTCCCTTACAAAAATTTCTAAAGCGTCCTTACAAGTTTCCTTCGATGACTGTACGATGACCCTATGCCCGTTCATTCACATCCAGCGATAGGGCTTCCTACTAACTAATGGTACGGATAACACTATCTAAATGAGGAGGAAAAATACTAGAACGACCTTGAGAGGGTAGAACTTTTAATTGCTTACTCACAAAAAAACAAAACATTTCACACAAACATTTTAAAAAATATTTTTAAAACACTGTACGCATTCTTAAGGACCAATACAAGAGTCATTACAAAGTTTGCCTTACATTGGCATTTTCAAAATATATTCAAAACACACACACAAAAAGCAAATTTTCAAAAAGTGAGCTAAGCGATTAAGAGCCCGTAGATAACTACAGATGAAAAGGGTGCCAACACCTTCCCTTTTCATAGCCTACCCCCGAACTCAAAATCTATCAAGGCCACTCCTGTTCTTTTCACCCTTTCCTTATTGGATAAAAGAAAAGTCGGTGGCGACTCTTGTTATCTGCAACATCTGTGATAAAATGCAAAAACAAGTCAGTTTTCTCACCGTATTAAACTCATCTTTGAATTTCATTGTGTCCCTCATATTAATTTTCATCTTTTCATCATATACTTTGAGGGTCATGGTGCCTTCCTTAATATCTATCATGCATCTTCCTGTCTCTAGAAAAGGACTTCCGAAAATTAGCGGGATTACATCATCTTCTGGCATTTCCAGAACCACAAAATCAATCGGGAATACAAACTTGTTAATGTTCACCAGAACACGAGTTCCAATACCATACAGTCTTTTCATCAAATTATCTGCAAATTGGAGTGTCATGCGAGTGACTTGCACCTCATCGAGTTCAAGCTTTTTGTAAATTGACAACGACATAAGGCTCACACTTGCTACCAAATGGATAAGTGCCTTTTTGAATTATTTATCCTCGATGGTGCAAGGAATAGTAACCACACCTTTATCTTTCTTCTTCATTGGATTTTTTAGACCCTGCAAAATAGCACTACATGTTTCAATTAGCATTACCGGCTCAGTATCAATGGAACGCTTCTTGGATATGATGTATTTCATGAATTTGGCATAAATAGGCATCTTTTCCAACGCTTCAGCAAAAGGAATGTTAATCTCAAGATTCTTGAACAATTCTAAGAATTTATCAAAACAATCATTATTAAGATCCTTCTTCCTTGCTCTTGTAGGATAAGGAAGTATGATTTTTGGCTTGGGATCTTTCAGTTTTTTCTTCTCAATAATTGGAGGTATAACAACTTCCTAGCTTGTTTCTGAGCATCTATGATTTCTAAATCTACCTTAAGAAAACCTTACTCTTCAATTAATACTTCATCAGCCTTTCCAGATAACTTACTTTTGTACCCCAAAATTTTCCCTCTCATTTCCTTAAGACATTCTCCTAGGGTTCTCAAATGCAGGTTGCTCAAGAATTGATCAGACAAATTCTCCTCCTTAGCATTGAACTTACAACTAGGGTTTTACTTTTCTCAAGGAATATTGGGTTTATAAGGCCTCAAGTGGACTTCATATTTTCTTATATGTCTCAAAGAATTCTCATACCAAGTGTCATACTTTGCATCACAAGTTTGCTCAGTCAATTGCTCAGATGACTAAAAATTAACTATATTGGACAAAAAGTCTATTGTGGTCAACATACAATCAAACTTCAAGATTTTTGGTCAACATCAATATTTTGAAGTCATATTCATCATTTGATCAAAGGTTGATCATAATTCATCAAGAAAACTCCAAAATTTAACATTTTGAAGTCATATTCCTCATTTGACTTAAGCAGAAGTCAACTGAACTTTGACCAAGCATAACTTTCACATGCTTCATCAGATTCTCCTCAACCAAAGCCCATTTTGAAGGAAATTCAATTCTCTGCAACTTTTTATATCTAAGCTCAAGCCCAAAAAATGCTTCATTTGAGAGATATGGGCCAATACATTATGGTTCATTTCTAAAGTCAACAAAAAGACACTTTTTGTCAAGGAAACTTACATCAAGATAAAGTCTTCAAATGCAAAAATTATCGAAAGAGAGATTATAGAGGACATCTTGAGCTTTCCAAAAAGTCAAAGATAACCTTAAAATGACAAAAATTAAGAGAGTTATCATTGGTGCAAGTTTGAGAATTTTGAGCAAATGCATAAAGTTCAAATTGAGCAAACTTGAATTTTTGGGCTAATGGGCTATTGTTTCAAAGACCAAACATGTTATGCACTTCATATACACCTCAGATCTTACTCATGCACCCCCTTGGGTTTTTATTTATTTGTTTTTTATTTTTATTTAATTAAAAGCCAAAATAAAATAAAATAAGACAAGGCTTATTACAATAGTCCAAGCCCATGTTATTTGACCTAAAATGCAATCTATATATTCTTCCTCATTCAGAAAATTAGGCCATGAAACCTTCTGCTAGAAACCACTTCCACAAAATCACAAAAATTATCAAACTAGGGAAACTTGAAACCCTAGCTTGCAGCCGTTTCCAAGGCGTTCAAACTTGCTCATTCACTTCCAGTAACCCTACAAAGTAAGAATGGATCAAACACGATGATCCAAAACCCCCATAACCTGCACACATACATCGTTGTTTCATATCTGTTGCAAAACTCATATTTTTTGTTTTCTTCATGTTTCATTACAAACTAAATGTATTAATGTGTTTCTGAGGTATGTTAGTGCAGGAAAAGTAGATCGTATGACCTCCATGCTATCAGAACCATGAGTTGCCATACATGCACTGATCCATGTTGTTTTGATCGTACCTCACAAACCATTGTATTTCAGTCAAAAATAATGATTCCATTGAATCTGCAAGCCTTGATTTAGGGGTTTAGGGTATTCTTGTATCTCTAATGCTTATTGTTTTACAGGTTTGAAGAAGAGGAGCCATCGGAGAAGACGACCAGAGCTAGGGCTCTGGCGCCTCTCCGGTCCATGCAATTTGTTTGTAATATAATTAATTTGTTTTGTTTTAAACAATGGATGTATCACCACCCTAGTGGTTAAACGCGCGCTAAAGGCTTTACTATGCAAGGGCACGAGTTCGATCCCTGCTTTTGGCATTTTGATGTTTTTTTCATAATTTTCCATATTTTGTAGGATAACATACATAGTGCGTTAGTTTCCCTTCTCAAACACAGGCGCGCGTCTGGCATAGTGGTGAACATGTTGGATGAGAATGCTAAGGGCGTGGGCTCAACACCCACCCCTGTCAATTTTGGTTTTTTCTCTATTTTTTCTATTCTTCTTACTCTTTTCACTTCCTCTCCTTTAATTTAAAAAAAAAAAACCTTTTACAAACCTATTATTTTTTCAAAACCTCTTTTTTCATAAACCCTAATTAGGTTTTTAGGTTTTTTTTAATTTAATTAAAATCAAATTAGGTTTTTTAATTTAATTAATAAATTTATTTTTTAATTAAAATTAATTAGGTTTTCTTATGTTAATTATCAAACTTTCTTTTATCAAAAATCAACAAAAAAAAACCCTTTCGCTTTCCTTTTCTCTATTTTACATTTTGCGTGGTTTATTATTCTCGCACTTTTTTGAATTATTGTAACTGTTCCTGGTTTGTAATAGTAATTAGGGTTTTATTTTCCGCATTTTATCACCTATGTACCTCTCCCAAAGCATTGTAATAGTCTAGGGTTTTATTTTTCGCTTTTATTTTCCACATAATTACTGCTTTCCTACTTTACTATATTACTGTTAGTAACTAGGCTTGTATGGAAACATAAAAACAAATCGATAGCTAACCCTAATAAAATATTAAAGTAACTGAATCACAAATCACTTTGCATACTCGCACCTCTAGGGTAATCACCTTTGTTTCCTTTCGATAAAAACAGTCATGTCCCTCGAACATGGGGACGCTTTGGCAAAGTCCCTCAAAAACAAAGATCGTAGTCCCTCGATGACCCTTTCGATGTTGCCTTTGGTAAACGATCTAGTCCCTTAATAATAATTGCTAAAGTGTCTCTACCAGTTGCCTTCGATGACTGTACAATGACCCACGCATGTCCCTTCACATCCGAAGATAGGGCTTCCTACTAACTAATGGTAGGACAATACTATCTAAAGAAGAAGGAAAGTACAAGAAAGACTTTGAGTAGGTAGATCGCTGTTAATCGCTTGCTCACAAACATTTCAAAACAAAACATTTTTCACAAACACTATTCAAAAATATTTAAAAGAAAAACACTTTGCACGCATTCTCAAGGACAACTACGAGAATCATTACAAAGTTAGTCGTACAATTGGCATTTCAAAATATTTTTCAAACACACGACACAAAGCATTTTCAAAACAAAGTGAGCTAGCAATTAAGAGCCTGTAGATAACTACAGATGAAAAGGGTGCTAACGCCTTCCCTTTTCATAACCTCCTCCCCCCCCCCCCCCCCGAACTCAAAATCGAAAAAGGTCTTTCCTGTTATTTTCACACTTTCCTTTTTGGATAAAAGAAAAGTCGACGACGACTCTTGCTATCCGCACATTTGCGATAAAATGCAAAAATAATTCAGTTCTCCCACTGTATGACACTTGCCACTTCTTGTCACAATTGCATTTACAATATGACTGTCTCTCTGATTTGTAACTGTGGCACTTGGCATAAAGCTCGGTGCTTGAGCATTTGCCAGCTGTTGTGATATCCGACCCATCTCAACCTCCAAACTTTTAATAGAAGCGGGATTTTTCTTCTAATTGTTTCTTGTCTCTTCTTAGAACAAAATATTGTGAGCTACCATCTTTTTTAATGGCCAACTCCCAATTTTCTTTCTTATGAACTTATTTTTGTTGCTGCTGATATTGGCTTTGACCCTGTTGCTGAACATTCCTTTTCTGATCTCTCTAGGAAAAATTTGGATGATTTTTCCAACCGAGATTATAAGTATTTGAATAGGGATTATTCTACTACAAATAAATTTATATCTTCAATTTGTTGTGGAGTTGCAAAACAATGCAAAATACTGTGTGGTCCATTACAAATTTCACAAATAACATTTTGTGCCTGTTGAGTACCTATATTCATTGCTTTCAGCTTTTTCTCCACCGCTGCAACAACTGTTTCTTTGATTTTGATATGTTTGATGGCTTCCAACTTCAAATAAATTACTCCCCATGGCTTGCTTGTCACCCTGTCATATAGCTCTAAGTGCTCATTTGCAGTAATTGCTTCAATTATCTTCTTGATACCAATGGATGTTGAAAAGTTAGATGAGCCACCAGTTGCTGTGTCAATTAGATGCTTTGTATTGATTCTCAGGCCATTGACAAACATATTCATTTGCTCAGTTTTAATCCAAATTATGAGTAGGTCAAGCCACTAGGAGTCTTTTGAATCTTTTATAAGCATCTCCTAATGAATCACCCTCTTTCTGCTTGAAGTTGAGGATCTCATATCTTTTTCTCATGAATACTGATGTTAGGAAGTACTCATCCAAGAATGCCTTCTCTATCTCTTCCCAATAAGTAATACTATCAACCAATAATGAATAAAACCACTCTTCAGCCTCATTTGTTAAAGTGGACAGAAACATCCACAACTTCTTCACTTCCTCGGTATGCCCATCAATTTTCAAGGTGGTGCTCATAGTTATAAACCTCTGCAAATGCTTGTTAGCATCTTCATCCACCCTTCTAGAGAAGGATCCCCTCTCAAGTTGAGTGATTGTGCTAGGATGCAGCTAAAAGTTTGGTACATTCACCAGTTGGTTCATAATTGTTAGTCTACCAGCCGGTGCGTTTGTTCCGTCGTAGTCACCAAGGAGTATATCAGTGCTGGTGGATTTTCACCCATAGTTTCGGGTTCTGATTCTGAATCTAACTCCTTATGCTCTGAAAGATGTTCTGACTCGGAATTTGTATGAACTAAAAGTTGTTCTTCTTCGGAGGCCAATATAGCTACCAAAGCTTGTCTACGCCTAATGTGAAAAATTATTTCTATCTCTGCGTCAAAAGTAAACTCAGTTGAGGCCTTACCTCGCATAAACAGATTAGACAAAAATTAGCAAAAATATAAAAATAACAGAAAACTAAAAATTTAATTTCAGAGCAACAAAATTTCAATTAAACTACAATTAAACTCTATATTCTGGAAGTCCCTGGCAACAACGCCAAAAACTTGATCGAAAAAATAACAAGTGTAATATTTTATCGATGTAGTAATAGTAGGGAATTTCCCAAAAAATCAATCTTAAGGACTGCGAATTAATACAGAGTTTGTTTTCACTTCAATTGAACAAAAACTATTCTTTTGGGATGTGATAAGTATAACTAATTTGCTAATAACATAAATAAATGTGATGAATAGTTTTGACATGTCTGAGTAATATACTAGGGATGGTGTGTGATTCTTTCCTCTAACAACTTTGAACTATCATTACAACAACATATTTTCAACATTAAATTACTGGTTCTTAAGGGCGTTTGCTCATAAGTCCTTACTGAGCAAACCTTTAATCATTCCTCCTAATTCCTACGTCCATATAAACTTACCGACGAAATTATGCATTACCTGATCAAGAATCCTCCGATTTCTATAGGGTATCCCTAGTCCTAGGTGATATCTAACTATAGAATGTTCTCACAAGAACATTATCAACGGAAGTCAAGCCTAATTTATATTTATCATCATTCCCAATTTGTCCGAGAGAGAAATCATTAGAAGCATCATGAGAACAAATTTACTGAATAAAACTAACATTGTCATTGCAATAATAACTTTAAATTTATTACAGATCTGAATCAGGGACACCCCTAGCATTGGGGGGTTTAGCTACTCATAGAACTAAAGAAAAACAAGATAAAGAGTGTTGTCATTACAGATAGTGGAAGGAAAATAAGTCTTCAATTGCTAAAGCTCATGAAAATCTTGAATCCAAGCATCAATCTGAGTTCTTCAACCTTCAACCGTGTTCTTTTCCATCAAAATTCTCCAACCCTTATACAAATATGTTCCAGCCTTTTATTATGATTTTCTTTGGCCTTCAGACCAAAAAGTCCATGAATTTACGTGCACACACGTCTTGGGACGTACGTGGGGTGATGGCTCACATCTAGGGACGCGTTGAAGATGTGAAAAACACAAGAAGGGGGGGTTGAATTGTTAAAACTTGAAATCAAATGCAGACAACACGTTATTTTTATCCTGGTTCGTTTGATCTCAAACTACTCCAGTCCACCCGTCAAGGTGATTTCGCCTCTCTTCAACGAGGTCTTAATTTACTATATTCAACTGAATACAAAACTGCTTTAACAACTGCTAAAGCCTTCTTGAGTCTAAACCACATACCGGTTTCTCAAGGAAATTCTTTCTTACAGATAACTGAACAATATGTGTGTTTGATGTTTTCTACAAAAACTATATATCACAACTGTGATAATACACAAATGAAGCTTATGTGAAACTAGAATGCTAGAACTATAGAGTAAGTAATTGAGAGCTTTTAGCAAACTGATTTAGTGAGGACGAAGATGATTATTGGCTTTAGGCGTGTAGAGTATTGTAGAGCATTAGCCAATTCAATTTCTCACTGATTTGTTTAAATACTTCTTGGAATAGATACGTTGATGCCAATAATTCCATTTCAATGCTCATTACGTTCTTTCCATATTGAGAAGATCTTTGTCTTGGAATAAAGTCGTTTGTAATTAATCTGCCTTGAATGCAGTACCGTTGACACTTTAGAATGTTCTACTTGATTAAGATCAGAGCGTTCTTGGCTTTAGGCTTATTCTGATTGCTTCTGAGTGCTGATGACATTGATAAGATCCTGATCAGAGTCAGAGTGTGTTGAGCGCAAATTCTGTTCATCAGACTTCAGCGTAGCGCATGTATTGATCTTCTGATGCTGATGTTGATACTGATGTTCTGATGCTGATTCCATCAGAGTTTCCTGTAAATACACAACATAATTTTAAGTAGCATCTATGTCATATATAAAACTCATAATTCATTTAATCTTGTATTTGTTATCATCAAAACTCTAACTGAGGGTTGTAGAATCAAACTATGTTCTAACAATCTCCCCCTTTTTGATGATGACAAAAACTGGATTTTTTCAATTAAAATAACATGATGAAAGTATCAGAGTTTAGGAATAGAGAGGAAACAGTATCAGAGCTAATCAGATAATGGGAAAAAGTTATCAGAGCTGAGAGAGTAAGGAATAAAAAGTATCAGAGTAAAGATGAGAAAAACTCCCCCTGAGTTGATTATTCCCTTTGATTCCTTGAGCATTAGAACTTTATTGTACCTTTCTTTAAGCATCCGAGTTTTGCTTTATCAGAGTTCTTCAGATTCTTGTACCTGTAAGCTTTTCAGAACAAAGAACTTCAAATATTTAAGAATGTTAGAATGTTTGAGACTTTTGTCGCAGTAAACCGTTATTGAAAAATATCATTCTTTCTCCCCCTTTTTGTCAGCTATCAAAAAGCATATATAAACAGAGTTTAAAATGATCAGAGTAAAAACACGTTTGTATTAAAACAGAAGCAAGGATAGTTTAGAACAAGTAGAATTATTACAGTCAAACATGTAAACAGAACAAGGAAAACATAAAAAATCTAAGAAGAAGAAGAAGAAGGAAGTCGTGTGAACAGCGCTTCCAACATGCTCTTGATTTTTTCGCTTGTTTCGGTTTGCTTTGCTACCATGTTTGCAATAGATTCAATATTGATATCCTGCTTCTCCATCTGTTCATTCATCAGCATGTCTGATCTTTTCAGATCCTCCAGAGTCTACCTATCAACAGAGGAAGATTAAGGATCTTCTGATGCAGTCTGCTTTTCAGAGCTTTCTGTAGCTTCTTCTGCTTGACCCAAGTCTTCATCTTGAATAACCTGTTCTTCTGCAGCTTGAACTTGAGATGCTGGACGCTTTTCAGACCAAGGCTCACTGTCCAGATGCAGAACTTCTTCCTTCAGCACTTTGCTCAGAACTGGACCTTCCATTTCCTTCAGCAGATTGCTGAAGTTCTGCTGAACCTGTCCATAGCTCTGGTCTTGTAGCTTGAAAGTTTCAGCGCATACCCATCTTCTGAATTGAGTCCAGAGATGATCTGATACAGCAGGATCAATCACTTCCAAACTTGCTTGTTTCAAAGAAGATATCCATTTCTGCATATCTGATTCAAAATTCAAAATGCTGGAACCAACATCTGGTTATTTCGGTTTGGGGATGGCAGTTTTCTGGTTTATTGCAGCAAGGCGTTCAAGGATTGTTAGATCAATGACTGTCTTGCTGTGGTTTTTTGTATTTTTCTTGGGTGAGGGAGTAGGAGAATCATAAATAACGATTGGACTATGTGGGGAGTTTGGAGGAGTTGTTTCTGGTGAGGATGGTAGTTGAGGTATGTTAACAGTTGTACCACAAGGTAGTTGAATGGCCAAGGGTTGTGGTTCAGGAGACTCAGAGGTTTGAGCCTCAGAGTTTTGTGTCTCAGGTTGTGGAGTTTGTGCATGTGGAGGAGATGATGGATTAGTTTCTGGTTGGGGAGAGGATGGTTGTGGAATTTCTGGTTCTGGTATTGGAGTGAGGGGAGTGTCTAGAATGGGAGTTTCTTGTATAGGTGAGAGGGGGATGCCAGGTTGTAGAGAAATAGGAATTTCTAGTTGTGTATTTGGATTGTTTGTTTCAGGAGCGGAAGTATGTTGTTCAATATCAGACAGAACTTGTGCAAGTTCTGGTTCTGGTATGGTTGTGGTGTTTGGATTTAGTGGTTTGGAGCGGGATCTTCTGAGAGTTAATGACTCAGAAGGGTCAAAGTCTTCAAAATCTTCAAAGGTTTGGGGAGTTGGGATATCAGATAGAATTGGAGTTGGAGTAGGAATGGATGTGGAAATAGCACTTGAACTTAAAACAGATACAGAAACAGGATTACCTCTTTTCTTTGGAGTCTGTTGTGATGATCCTTCTGGAGGAGCTTTTCTCTTCTTCGTCTTCTTCAGAGCAACCTCTGGTTCCTTCTGCTGAAGATCTTGAATGTTTAGATTGGGTGTTGTACCATCAGCTTTGCACGCATCCAAGTATCTCAGAACTATTTGAGGCTTGGAGTCAATCTCTGAGAACAGAGGGAAGTCGTCCAGAGGAATTCTTCTGCTGGAGATTTCAGCAAAAGGAGTAACGTTGGGCTCCTTCTTAATGTTCTCTATCAGCTTCATCTTCTTTATATTCTTGGCATTCATCTGCTTGCCAACAGAAGGTTCCAAGGTGCTGATCTCTTGTGCTTCTGTCAAGTGCTCAATCAGCCTATTCTCAGTCAGAATATCTGATATCAATCTGCCCAGGGGTATCCAATCCCTTTTAGTGCGTTCTTCTTCTCTAGTCTCCTTGACGCTGGTCCTCAGATGGTTGAACAGAAGATGAGCCAGATTAATCTTTACCTTCTGATTAATAAAATAGATCAGAAACTGCTGATCTATGTTTATGTAATCAGGAGAGCTTGTGGGCTTCCTGTGATTGAAACAGCCCAGAATAATCTTTGCCCAAATTTTGTGCTTATCTTTCAGATCCCTTATCTTGCTGGAGGGAAGCCCCAGCGTGAAAATTTGCCTTGCAATAACAGTAACATCTGAGCTCCTTTCAGCCATGTCTATACAGCGAATGCCACCACCATTGTAGCCAATCAGACGAGCAATCAAATCTTTAGTAATCACAATTTTCTTCCCCATTATATAAAAGGTGACTTGGTGATTTGAGGAAGAGGCGTGAATCCAGAATTCCTTAACCAAAATAGGGAAAGTTGGACCCACCAACCTGTCAAAATATCTCTCCCATCCTTGAGCTTGAATCTCCTCTGATAAATCGAAACCATTTTCCTTCAAACTGTTGAAATCCACTATAATCTCTGACAGAACTTCCAGGTTCTTGACTGGAGTGAGTAGCGTTCTGAGAGGAACCTCATATTGCTCAGCTGATGTGTCTTTCTGGGAACCTGAAGAGATATTGCTGGAAGACGCCATTGTTCACACGAGGTTTTGAGAGAAAAAATTGAAAGGGTTTTCTTGAGCAGTAAGAACACAAACACAGATATCAGAGAAATTGATTGAAAACGAAAGTAAGGGTAAACGTTGTGAGTAGTGTGAATGGTGTTTAAATAGGTTTTGAAAAAGTTTTTGAAAACATAAATGCTTAAGAGAGAGAAATAATTCATGATTAATAGCATTAATTGATTACTGATTTTAGGGGATTTAAGAAAGATACTTAAACGGTTACCAGTGACATGTGTCTCAATGCAACCAATCAGCGCTTTGCCTTTTCAGAAGCGTGAACGCGTGTTCAGCCTCAGGAACCAGTTGATGACTGGATGACATTTATTTGCTTTGAGTGAACATCACTTCTATCCTTGAACTGAAGAGCTCAGAGCTTCATGGATAGATATGATACAATCTGCATTTCTAAAAATTCTGAAAGAGGATTGATCAGAAGTTCACAGAGTAATAAACATGATTCTGAAGGTTAATATATAAAATTAAAACAGTTTTATTTTGGACAGAGCTTCATGCTGAGATGATTCAGAATGAAGTTGAACCTATCTTCAGAAAGTGGTTTTGTGAAGATATCAGCCCATTGATGGTCTGTATCAATAAATTTTAAGTTTAAAATGCCTTTCTGAATATAGTCCCTAATAAAATGATGTTTTATTTCTATATGCTTAGCCCTAGAATGCAAAATTGTATTTCTACTTAAGCAAATGGCAGAAGTATTATCATAGAGTATAGGAATGTTACTCTCATAAATCTGGAAGTCCTCAAGTTGACTTTTCATCCAGAGCATTTGTGTGCTGCATCCAGCTGCTGCTATGTATTCAGCTTCTGCTGTTGATAGAGCAATTGTGGATTGTTTTTTGCTGGACCATGAGATCAGATTTTCTCCCAGAAACTGACAGCTTCCAGAAGTGCTTTTACATTCAACTCTGTCTCCAGCAAAGTCAGCATCACAGCAACCTACTAAGCTGTAATCACCAGATTTTCTATAAAACAAACCCAGATTAGTAGTACCTTTCAGATACTTGAAAATTCGCTTAACAGCTGTTAAGTGAGATTCTCTAGGATCTGATTGGAATCTTGCACAAATGCATACACTGAATAAAATATCAGGCCTTGAAGCAGTCAGATAAAGAAGAGAACTAATCATACCTCTGTAGACTTTCTGTTCTACCTTTTTGCTTACCTCTTCTCTTTCCAGAATGCACGTGGGATGCATTGGAATCTTTGATGGCTTACATTCTGAGAGATCAAATATCTTCAGAAGTTCTGACATATTTTCTCTGATGAATGTAAGTTACTTCTGGGGTTTGATTGATCTGGATGCCCAGAAAGAATTTTAGTTCCCCCATCAGGCTCATCTCAAATTCTGCCTGCATACACTTAGCAAATTCTCTTCCCAGAGAAGGTTTAGTAGATCCAAATTTAATATCATCAACATAAATCTGACAGACTAAAATGTCATTCTTAATTGTCTTACAGAATAAGGTTGTGTCCACCTTCCCTCTGGTGAATTCCTTTTCTAACAGGAAGTTACTTAGTCTTTCATACCAAGCTCTGGGAGCTTGTTTCAGACCATACAGTGACTTCTTTAGTTTGAAAACATATTCTGGATTTTTTGAGCTTTCAAAACCAGGGGGTTGGTGCACATATACCTCTTCTTCTATATAGCCATTTAAGAATGCACTTTTGACATCCATCTGATACAAAGTGATGCCTTTATTAACAGCAAAAGAAATTAAAATTCTGATAGATTCTAACCTGGCGACTGGAGCAAAGGTTTATGTATAGTCTATCCCCTCTTGCTGACTATAATCTTGTGCTACCAATCGTGCCTTGTTTCTGACAACTTCACCTTGTTCATTCAGCTTGTTTCTGAACACCCATTTTGTTCCAATGACGTTGAATCCTTTTGGTTTAGGAACCAGATCCCATACGTCATTCCTGGTGAATTGATTCAGCTCCTCTTGCATTGCTAGAATCCAGTCATTGTCCAGAAGTGCTTCATTAATTGAGGATGGTTCAATCAGAGAGACTAGTCCCATGAGGGATTCTTCAGAGTTTCTGAAGCTGGCTCTTGTTTTGATTGGATCTTCCTTTCTTCCCAAGATTGTTTCTTTTGGGTGACCCATGCTGCTTCTGGATGGTCTTTTCTGAGGTTGATCAACAGAAGATGCTGGATTGCTTGCAGTGCCTCTTTCTGATGTTGAGGGAGTGTCTCTGTTAGGAGCTTCTGATGACTTGTCTTCAGTACATGTGAATTCAACTTCCATACCTGCAAGTAATTCATTTTGCTTTGACTTTTCAGATTCAAGCTTATCATCAAAACGAACACTGATTGATTCTTCCACAATATGTGTTTCTGTATTGTATACTCTGTACCCTCTTGAGCGTTCAGAGTATCCGAACATAATACACTTCTGTGCTTTAGAGTCAAACTTGTTCAAATAATTCTTAGTATTTAAAATAAAACAAGTACATCCAAATGGATGAAAATATGAAATGTTGGGCTTTCTGTTCTTCCACAATTCATATGGAGTCTTTTCCAGAATAGGTCTTATAGAGATTCTATTCTGAATGTAGCACGCTGTGTTTATTGCCTCTGCCCAGAAGATCTTAGCAACGTTAGTCTCGTTGATCATGGTTCTGGCCATTTCTTGCAATGTTCTGTTCTTTCGTTCTACAACTCCATTTTGCTGGGGAGTTCTAGGACAAGAGAAATCATGCAGAATGCCTTTGTCATTAAAAAATGATTCAAAATCTTTGTTTTCAAACTCTCCACCATGATCACTTCTGACTTTTACAATTCTAAGATCCTTTTCATTCTGAACTTGGTTACAGAAGGTAACAAACACAAAGTGTGACTCGTCTTTGTGTCTTAAGAACTTTACCCATGTCCATCTGCTATAGTCATCTACGATTACTAACCCATACTTCTTGCCACTGACTGAAGCAGTTTTAACTGGTCCAAATAAGTCAATGTGCAGAAGTTCTAATGGCTTAGAGGTGGAAACAACATTTTTAGATTTGAAAGCAGGTTTTGCAAACTTGCCTTTCTGACATGCTTCACACAGAGCATCTGAATTGAACTTCAGGTTAGGAAGTCCTCTGACCAGATTGAGTTTGTTAATCTGAGATATTCTTCTCATACTAACATGCCCCAATCTTCTGTGCCAGATCCACTGCTCGTTGTTAACAGACAGAAGACACTTTACATTCTGACTTTTCAGTTCAGAAAGTTTGATTTTGTAAATGTTGTTTCTCCTCTTTCCATTAAACAGGATAGTCCCATCTTTCTGACTAACAGCTTTACATGAATTTTGATTAAAGATTATATCATAACCGTTATCACTTAATTGGCTTATGGATAACAGGTTATGCATTAATCCATCTACTAATAATACATTACTTATAGAGGGAAGATTTCCATTACCTACTGTTCCAGAGCCAATGATCTTTCCCCTCTTATTGCCTCCAAAGCCTACGTGGCCTCCAGGCTTAAGTTCCAGGCTTTGGAACATATGCCTTCTTCCTGTCATGTGTCGTGAGCAGCCAGAGTCCAGGTACCATGACTGGTGTTTCTTCTTTGCTGCTAAAGATATCTGCAACATGTATTATTTTATCCTTAGGTACCCATATTTTCTTGGGTCCTGATTTGTTAGTTTTACCAAAACTCTGGTTGAATTTTGGTTTGACAGAAAAATTACTACTGGTATATTTAATGTCGTGTGTGTGCCCATATACAAAGTGTGAATTAAGAGGATTTCGTTTAATAACTAAATCCATGGCATTCTTTGGTGTAGGTACCTTACCTTGGTATCTTATTCCCTTTCTGCCATTTCTGCTAACTCCATAGATCATTGAAGCCATCTTGCTTCTATCTATGCTTTTAGCTAGAAACTTCTGGAAACTGTGATCATGCTCCTTGATGATCTCATCAGCACTACTGGGAGTTTCAGGAATTGTTTCCTTCTGTGAGTTTTGTAACATATTTTCTAATTTTGAAACTTTATTTTTCAACTCAGAATTATCCAATTTGAGACTCTCAGTTTTATCAGAGTCAGAAGCAAGATCCCTTTTTAGGTTTCTGAATTTGACTTTGATTTGCTGATATCGTTCCAGAATCTCATTGAGGCTTTCAGCTAGTTCAGCCTTAGTAAAATTAATAGCAAAGTCAGGAAATACCTCTTATGTGTCTGATTCAGAGTCTGATTCAGAAGCTTCATTGTCTTCTACTATGTTCGCCATGAGAGCTATGTTTGCTCTCTCATCATCTGATTCTGAGTCAGCTTCAGATGTGTCAGAGTCATCCCATGTAGCCATGAGACTTTTCTTCTTTTCCTTGCCAAACTTTCTTCTGGGCTTTTCCTTCCGAAGCTTTGGACATTCACTCTTGTAGTGTCCTTGCTCATTACACTCATAACAGATGATGTCTTTGTTGTTTGGCTTTCTGCTTCCTGAAGAGCCTTCAGATCTTCTGTGTCCAGAGGATGATTCTGACCTTCTGTATCTGGAGGAGGATTCGTTCTGGTTCTCAGATCTTCTAGGATTCCTGAACTTTCTTTGCCTCTGCTTCCACAGTTGGTTCACCCTTCTGGAGAGGAGAGACAGTTCATCTTTTTCTGATGAGGACCCATCAGAGGTTTCTTCAACAGCCTGCAAAACCTTGGAGTCAGATTTTCTGTTAGATTTCAAAGTTAATGGCTTACCTTGCTTTTGAGGTTCATCAACTTCTAGCTCTATCTCGTGACTTCTGAGGGAGCTGACAAGTTCCTCCAGAGTGATTTTGTTGAGATCCTTAGCTAGCTTCAGCGCTGTGACCATTGGCCTCCACTGTTTTGGCAAGCTTCTGATGATCTTCTTTACATGATCAGCAGTAGAATACCCTTTGTCCAGAACTTTGAGACCAGCAACCAGAATCTGAAATCTTGAGAACATTGTTTCAATAGATTCACTTTCTTCCATCTTGAATGCCTCATACTTCTGAATGAGCGCAAGAGCTTTAGTTTCTTTCACTTGAAGGTTGCCTTCATGCGTCATTCTGAGAGAATCAAACATGTTCTTGGCAGTGTCTCTGTTTGATATCTTTTCATATTCAGAGTAAGAGATAGCACTGAGAAGAATAGTTCTGGCCTTGTGATGATTCTTGAAATCACGCTTTTGTTAATCAAACATTGCTTTCCTGTCAATCTTTTGACCACTTGCATTCACAGGGTGCGTGTATCCATCTGTCACCATATCCCACAGATCAGCATCATGGGCTAGAAAGAAGCTTTCTATTCTGTCTTTCTAGTAATCAAAGTTATCTCCATCAAAGACTGGAGGTTTGCCACTGAATCTGTCTCTTTCTTCATTGTTGTCATTGCTGATGTTTTGATGTTGTCCTACCATAGTGTTTTTCAATGCTGGATCTTGTACTGACACGGTTAAGTGTTATGAACTCAGAACCAGGCGCTCTGATGCCAATTGAAGATGTGAAAAACACAAGAAGGGGGGGTTGAATTGTTAAAACTTGAAATCAAATGCAGACAACACGTTATTTTTATCCTGGTTCGTTTGATCTCAAACTACTCCAGTCCACCCGTCAAGGTGATTTCGCCTCTCTCCAACGAGGTCTTAATTCACTATATTCAACTGAATACAAAACTGCTTTAACAACTGCTAAAGCCTTCTTGAGTCTAAACCACAGACCAGTTTCTCAAGGAAATTCTTTCTTACAGATAACTGAACAATATGTGTGTTTGATGTTTTCTACAAAAACTATATATCACAACTGTGATAATACACAAATGAAGCTTATGTAAAACTAGAATGCTAGAACTATAGAGTAAGTAATTGAGAGCTTTTAGCAAACTGATTTACTGAGGACGAAGATGATTATTGGCTTTAGGCGTGTAGAGTATTGTAGAGCATTAGCCAATTCACTTTCTCACTGATTTGTTTAAATACTTCTTGGAATAGATACGTTGATGCCAATAATTCCATTTCAATGCTCATTACATTCTTTCCATATTGAGAAGATCTTTGTCTTGGAATAAAGCCGTTGGTAATTAATCTGCCTTGAATGCAGTACCATTGACATTTTAGAATGTTCTGCTTGATTAAGATCAGAGTGTTCTTGGCTTTAGGCTTATTCTGATTGCTTCTGAGTGCTGATGACATTGATAAGATCCTGATCAGAGTCAGAGTGTGTTGAGCGCAGATTCTGTTCATCGGACTTCAGCATAGCGCATGTATTGATCTTCTGATGTTGATGTTGATACTGATGTTCTGATGCTGATTCCATCAGAGTTTCCTGTAAATACACAACATAATTTTAAGTAGCATCTATGTCATATATAAAACTCATAATTCATTTAATCTTGTATTTGTTATCATCAAAACTCTAACTGAGGGTTGTAGAATCAAACTATGTTCTAACACGCGTCTTACGAGAGAGGTGGTTTTTCTATATAGTTTTTCCACTTGCCACATGTGTTGGGATGCATTTGAACTGAGGAGTTCATTTTTAACTTCCTGTGGGAGATGGCATGTGTTTGGGGATACGTTTAGGCAGAGATGTTGTCCACAAGGTATAAGGCATGCGTTTGGTTACACATGTGACTTATGACACGCGTCTAGGAATGCATCTGACCAGAGGGATGTTTCTTCTTTGTTTTATCTGACTGGGACACACGTGTTGGCACGCACGTGGGCAGGGAGACACAATTCTGGATAATTTCCTAGGCTGGCACGCGTCTGAGCAGAGGAATGCAATTTTTCTGTTCCACGCGCATTTTGGCATGCGTTTGGACAACCACTCCACACTTCTCACTATTCTCTGTATATTTGTCTTACAAAACTCACAATACCTTCCAAAAAAGATCAAAAGCATCTGAAATGATATAATCATGAGGACCACTTTAAAACCATGACAAACATACTATAAATATTTTCATTTGAAAAAGAAGTACTGCAAAAAACTAACAAAAACAGCTAATAAAACACAACAAAAATGTGACAGGTCACGCTACCTAACAATGGTTGTTCAACCGTTATTATAGGTTTTTCACAACTGTTGTTATATGTGTTTTCTTAGTAGTGGGAAGATATCAATACTCACACTATGGTTTATGATTTCTTACAGAACGGTTCTTAGAATTTTCCTTCCCATATCACTAACATGATTCATAATTTGTGTTTGTTTTGCATATCAGGTCCCTATTCCATTAGATAGCATAGTAGTCAGTAAAGTCTGGATCCATACTAGTTCTGGAGATCTTACTGTTAAAGACGATTACAACTTCAAATCTGAGAGCTCTTCTTCTCTTTATTGGTCTAAGCATATTTGTAATCCGGATATTCCTCCTTCTAAAGCTTTCATAGTTTGGAGTCTGCTTCACAATTGATTTCCCACTGATGACAATCTCCGGTTGTGGGGATGTCACTTACCTTCTATGTGCAGTTTGTAAATCGTTTAAAATTAGCGCTAAGTTTGTTATAGAAAACAATAAACTATAAAAAATCAACTTAGACTTTAAGGAGTATTTAGGGTTTCTTGAAGAAAGCAATAAATCTATTTAATTAGAAATAACCAAGATTAGAACTAAAAAAAAATCATGTGAGACTTGTGCCTCTTTGGAAATAGAAGTAAATTAATTGCATGAAACCCTAGGTAAGTTTACCCAAGGGAAATAAAATCTTGACCTAATCCTACAAAGTCCAAGGACTTTGTTAAATAAGAATGAACTAGAATTCAAAAAGGATATAAAACCTAGTAAAGGTGTAGATCACAAGAAAAAAGAATCGTCGGGTTTATAAATGCACACAAAACAAAAGATTTGGTCATTTAGAGCACTTCTATTTTAAAAAATTAAAAAGGTCTAAAGGTAATAACCCTATACCTTATGAAAAAACTAACTCACTTGGACCCAAGAAATTTTGGGTACCAATGTTGAAACCTTAGTGTGTTTTGTTGGTATGCTTTGCATCTCAATGTCTTAGCTAGTATTAAATGAATTTATGCAAAGCAAAGAAGTATAATATTAAGTATACAATGGTTTAAATCTATGATCCAAGAACTTATGATAATGGTGAATATTAACTAAAATGATCAAAGTAAGTGCTTTTTAGGATATCTCAACATTTATGATCCTTAGCAATCAGTTAACCTCATAGTAGGTTGAATGGATCTATTTTTCATATACTTATTAATCTCGTTGTTTGAATCGACTCTTGCATCTAACTATACATATAGAAGGAAACACCTTAATATTGATGGGAATTTGATAATAAGGTCTCTTAATATTTGAGGTAGTACACAATTTTAAGGTTGAAATAACCTGAAAACTCTAATTAAACCTTTAGAATAGTAGTTTTAATTTTGCCCATATCTATAAATCATGTTTACTAACCAAAAAGATGAGATTCTAAGTGTAGCGGTAGAAATGTTTAAGACTAAGCCATTGGATTGACTTGACTTATACAGATCAAAATAAAAATTGTCACCACGCTTTATTGTTTCCAAAGGAATTGGAAAAGAGAGAATAACCCAAGAGAGGGAGGAAATATTCAAGGTAAGGGGGTTTGTTATGCAAAGGGAAGGTATTAGCACCCTAAACATCTACGGTACTCCACATGAACCTCTTTGTAAAAATATTTATATTTAGCTATAAAATGTTGTACGAAAAATAAATGGTGGAGGAGAGAAAAGAAGTATATTTTTTATGATTTTTGCACCCACCGCGATTGCGAACCTTTAATTCCTACGTACCACCGTTCATGGAATAGGGGATCAGGGTACATGTAGTTCACCTTTTAAAAGTTTTAAAACACAATTGTGTTGGTTAATTTTATGAGATAAGACATCATCGTCATTGTCCGTGTGGAAACCATACTTACTACCCACAATCACGAGAAAGGAGAATTTGCATCATCTCAAAGTGGAGGATATGGCTTGGATTTTAAAATCAATAATGCCCCACTCACCACCCAAGTAAAAAATATCTCACTTCACTGCATATTGTAGAAGTATAGTTGTTTGCATCACTACAAGGATTGACAAGAGTCTAACTTTTGAGAAAAGTTTTAAAATAAAAAGCCAAAGTGGCAAAATAGTTTGAAATGATATTGATTTACTTTTAGTCTTCTGACAAAAAAATTTCAAAGTATTATTAAGTTGATTGAAGTTTGTTTATGAAAAGGTTTTGAAATTGCATGGACCTAAGTCCAAGTTTATTATGAAAGTGGTTCAAGTTTAAAAACAAGAAGATTTTTCAAAAGGAGGAAGAAGATTTTTGAAATTAAAGAAGATGGGAGGAGAAGAAGAGACTATCCTAAAGCATTAGGTAAAAAGCTAAGGATAAGAACCATCTAACCAATAAGAAGCCAATACTTGAATTATGAGTCAAGATAAAATTCCCATTCCTTGGATTGGAACCAAGCAAGCAAAGATACTAGACCTCTTGAGAGAACTAAAATTCAAGTGTATTAAGTCTTCATTAAAACTGGGCAGAGTAACGGCTGTATACAGGTGAATTCCAGATTACAAACAAAGTATGTAATCAAAATAACCCGCACATAAAACAAACAAACAACCCAATGTCTTGAGGTAAATCTCAAGAGCTCCAGACAAAATATCCATTAAGATCACAAGGTCTTCAACATAGGCCAAGGTTTCTAATCCTAAGTCCAAGAAGTCCAATACTCCATAATGCCAAGGATAGTAACCAAATAGTCCAAGTATCATTAAAGCCTTTTTAGGGTTCATGTTGATTATCATGTGTCTTGAAAAAAGAAAAGAAAGGCTCAAGTGAGCAAAGTAAAGATAACAAGGATATAAATGCTCAAGTGATCAAAATAAAAATAAAATGAAATGTAATGCTTAAAGTAAATGGTGCATAAAGCATAAAAAATAAAAACATAAAGTGAAACAAATTAATAATTAGTGGTTAGTTGGATGACCATCTTGAAACTTGCATTTGGAACTCATTAGAGGATTGGTAGAACTAAAGCGTCCACACAACAAGTTGCATTTGCTTTTTGTCAAGTATATGATCTGTTTTACCCCAAAATTTTCCCTCCCATATTTCTCAATACATTTCAAGTGAGGTCCTCAAATTGCTCAAGGAGGTCCAAGGGTTGACTAGACAAACTCTCTCCTAAGGCAGTCTACCCCAAATTAGGGTTTCATTTTGCACCAAGATGTTTGAGTCCAAAGGATCCAAAATGCTCACCATTGTCCAAATATGTTCTCAAGATCATCCATGTCAAGTATCAAGCCTTGCAGAGGAAGTTTGCTCAGTCAATTGCTCAAAGGGTTGAAAATCGACTAAGCTAGGGCAAAAGTCAACTATGTCCCACATATAGTCAAACTTCAAGATTTTTGGTCAACATTCTCATTTTGAAGTATTATTCATAATTTTATCAAGGGTTGATCATGATTCCTCAAGGATTGCTCACAATTCATCAAAACCCAAAAGTTGATAAATTAGGGTTTTGCAAGAAAAGTCAACTCAACTTTGACCAAGCATAACTTTCTCATACTTTATCAAAAATGACCCATCCAAAGCTCATTTTTAAGAGGATGAAATTCCCTACAATTCATCTTTATCTCCCAAGTCCAAAATATGCACTCACAAGAAGATATGAATTTGGACGTTATAGGTCATTTTGAAAAGTCAACAAAAACACCTTTTTTGTCAAAGCATCATACATGAACATGGAAGACTCAATTGAGATGAGACCAAAAGGGTTGCTTAGAGGACATCCTAATATTTCTAAAAAGTCCAAGAACACATCTCTAGGATCAAAATTGAAGATGTTATGCATTGACAAAGTTGACCTTTTTTGCAAAATTGCCAAAAGTCAAATGTGGTCAAAATTGCAATTTTTGTCAAATGGGCCCAACTATTTATGCTTGCATGAGTTTGTAACATGATCCACGACCCATGATCTTTCCCATTTGTCATTCTTTTATTTTTGTCATTTATTTTGATTTTATTTCAATTAAATCAAAATAAAATCATGAAAATATCAAAACTAATCAAAGCTTGAGATTTTGTGCATGTTTAGGCCTCTTATACAGCTGGAAAGAGAATCAAATCGTGCAAGATTTATTTGGACACAAAAAGATTGGATTTGGCTTGATTTTGAATTATTTGCATAAGAATCAAATCTTGAGTCAATGATCTTAATTGAGGAAGATTTGAAACAAGTTTGTAACCCTAATTCATTCTAGGGTACATATAGAACAAGTGCAGATCAAAAGCAAGGAGATTGGAGGCGTTAAAACAAGAAAGCAAGTTTCAAAAAAAATTGGAAAAAGTGGCACACTGATTTCTAAGTTGCAGACCAATTCAAAGCATCTTAAAAATCCCAAACGTTTGTTGCACATCCCAGGAACGTGTTGCAATCATTAACAAGCCTCATAACATCCGGAATTGCACTGTAAGCATCTCACGATATCCATACTTTCTTGAAATCGAATATCATAATTCTGTCACTTTTAGCATGATTTATTTGCATATTCTGAGTCCTTGAATCATTTGCAAGCTAATGGTATTATCCAATTGCATTTTTATTGGCTATACAACAAGATGCCATAGTTAGGGTTCTTGGCTCGTTTTTGGGGTTTTTCATTACAGGTACAATTGGCCATGGACAAGGGTACCATGATGCTCGTGAGGTTGTCACGAGTTGATTGGTACCATTGTTTGGCATTTATCTTGCTTGTAAAAGATTTTAGAGAAACGCAAGCTTATACCTATGCCCAGATGATTGTAGGTAAAAGTCAGGACTTTTAGCAACAGTGGGAGAAAGAAGAAGGGTGGTGTGGCACTCCCTAATTTGCCTATTCAAAATTCGCACGTTTTATAACATATTATTTTGTTTTTCCAATATAATGATTATTTGTTGTTCCATGTACAAAAGAATAAGCCAGCTCAGATGGTCAGCGTGCAATGGAAAATGCCAAAGGGCCTGGGTTCGATCCCCAGGTCCCCCTATTTGTTCAATATTATTTTGCCTTGTATGTTCAAGTGTGCAGGCTTCTCATATGACCACCATACACCATCAACACTCAACCAATCAGATCATCCACATGCTAGATCCAAGGATTCCCAATGAAGGTCCACCATGGGCACAAGTCAAGCAGGCACATGGTATCTGGAAAGGTCAAACAGGATGTTAGCATTTGGGCCCAGAAAGTGCAAATCACACCCCTTTTTTTGCTGAGACAACCATGCCCATTTCTTTTTTCTTTTATATTTTCCATTTTATTTAATTTCTTTATTTAATTTAATTTATTTTCTAACCACAAATTAATTTCTTTTCTTACAAGAAATCATAAAATCAATTTCACCAATTTAGAATTTAGGTTTTATTTTATTTTATTAAATTAATTTTATATTAGTTTTAAGTTTAGGGTAACTCTAACTTTTTGTAAATATTTAAAATGAATTAGAAAAATTAGGGTTATCATATGATTTAATTTTTATTTATTTTCTCAATAAAATAAAATACAAAATAGGTTAAATTAATTATTATTTTTAATTTAAATTAATTAGTAATTAATTTTCTTTATTTATTCAATTAAACTCTATTTTTCTCAAAATAACGCAAAAACCATAAAAATATGATTTTTCTTTCAATTAGGAAGAAGAGGAAGAGGATGAAGACTACTCCGAACAGCAATATCCCCCGGCGGATGATAAGTATAAAAATCTTGAGGATCGGTTGGCAACCATGGAGTTGAAAAGGGTACCTAGTTTAGATTTTGAAGAACTAGGGTTGGTCGCTGGGATCGTCATTCCTCCCAAGTTCAAAGTACCAACATTTGCTAAGTATGACGGTCTGTCCTGCCCAAAGATGCATCTGAGATCCTATGTCAGAAAGATCCAACCCCACTCATCTGATAAAGACCTCTGGGTACACTTTTTCAAGACATTTTATCAGGAACACAATTGGACTGGTTCTATCAACTTGAGAGATCGGAGGTTCATAACTGGGAAGACTTAGCTGCTGCTTTCTACCGTCAATACCAATACAACGCTGATTTAGCGCCTACTCGTACTCAACTACAGAGTATGGGTATGGCTTCCAATGAAGGATTTAAAGAGTATGCCCAGAAGTGGCGTGATCTGGCTGGAAGGGTGCAGCCACCATTGTCGGATAGAGAGCTGGTTGACATGTTTTTAGGGACCCTGTCTGGCCCTTTCTTCAATCATTTAATCGGAAGTTCCTCTGCAGGATTTACCGAATTAATTTTGACCGGTGAAAGGGTCGAGGCCGGCATTAAAAGTGGTAAGATTCAGAAAGATGCCTCTGCGTCCACCGCTGTTAAGAAGAACTTCCCAGCTAAGAAGGAAGCTTCTACTATTTATTCTCAGAAAAGCCAAGGAGGAATGGGGCGCCGACCGACGGTAGGGGCTGTGATGATTCAAAACTCTTCAAATGACCAACCTCGCGGCAATCAGTCAAAACCTAATCAACAACGGGTAGAAAGGCCATAACGGCAGTTCACCTGAATCAACATGACGTCGGCTCAAGTACTCCCTCATTTGCTAAAGCTGAATCTTACCAATTTGAAGGAAGCGCCAAAGAACCCTAATACCTCTTCTCCATATTACCACTCCAATGCAAAGTGTGCTTACCACTCTGACAGTGTAGGGCATGATACCAACAACTGTTGGGCTCTTAAAATTAAAATCCAAGACCTGATTGACGCCAAGGAGGTAGAATTCGATGCGCCCGAAAAGCCTAATGTGATTTCTGCCCCAATGCCCAAGAACGGTCATAATGTTCATGCCGTTATGGAATACCTTCATGTTACCAATGTTGCTGACCTTTTGACTCCGTTACCAGTGATTAAAGTGAATTTGATGAGAGCCGGGATATTCCCAGGCTGTGAAAAAGACTGTTACTTTTGTTTAAACATATGAGCTGACTGCCCAATGTTAAAATCAGGTATCCAACGCCTGATGGATACCCAAGAGATACTCTTCCAAAAGACTCATGTTGATACCTTCACTCCCATTACTCCTTCTACTGTTGCTACTTCAACCAATGATATTGCAATAATAACCATCTCCGACAATCTTCCCAAGGCTTGCAAAAGGCCTGTCAAGATTACGCCTGATCTTAAGTTTGTGCCGTTAAAAATCACCATGCCGGGGCCTGTCCCGTATGAATCTAACAAGACGATACCATGGAACTATAGAGGAGAAATCTTCTATCATGGTATCAAGAAGATTGAATTAGTCCAAGAGAACTCTGATGATGAAACCCCTGATATAGGGAACATTACAGGAACAAGCAAGGTGACTCGCAGTGGACGAATTTTTTCTTCGGAGATTGCTCCCCCTCGAGCAGTCTTCGGACCCTCGAAAGCTTTTATGCCTGTTAAGCCATCTGTGCAAGGCCCGATAATTGAAGAAATTGATGTACCTAAAGTTAGACCCTCTGATGCTGCTACCGATAAGGGTAAGGGGATACTAGAAGCGCCTGTCAGGATGAAGGCTCAGACTGTGGTAATCCCCGAAACCACCCAGAAAGAGATACAAGAAATCTTAAAAATAATCAAGAGGAGCGACTACGACATCGTGGAACAGCTAGGGCAGACCCCTTACAAAATCTCCATGTTGGCTCTCCTACTTTGCTCTGAGGCCCATGCTAAGGCCTTAATCAAATTTTTAAAGACGGCACACGTGCCTCAAGAAACTTCGGCTGACCAGTTTCAAGAGTGCGTGGCCAGCCTCACTGCTGATAATGGCCTTGGGTTTTCTGATGCTGATTTGACCCCCAAGGGAAGGAAGCACAACGACGCGCTGCATGTCTCAGTTGAATGCAGGGGAACCACCCTTGCCCATGTCCTAGTTGATACTAGATCATCCTTGAATGTGCTGCCGAAAAAGGCGTTGGATAGGTTGGACTGCGAAGGATTGACCCTCAAACCCAGTAACATCGTTGTGAGAGCCTTCGACGGTTATAAGAGGATGGTTCATGGGGAAGTAGACATTCCTATCAAAGTAGGCACCAAGATATTCAACTCTACCTTTTACATGATGGACATCCGTCCCTCATATTTGTGCTTATTAGGAAGGCCGTGGATCCACTATGTTGGGGCAGTTACCTCCTCTTTACACCAAATGCTAAAGTATCCTGTTTAGGGTAAGATTATAACGGTGCACGGCGAGGAAGAGTACATCATAAGTCACCTCAACTCCTTCCGCTATGTGGAGTTTGATGGAGAGTTCATAGAAACGCCTTTTTAACATTTTGAGGAAGTTTCTCCTGAGGTCGCAGTTGCGAAGACAATGGTTGATGTGCCTATCGTTCCCAAGCATGTGTCTAGGATGGCATCTCTCAAGGACACAGAGGCTGTAATTAAAGAAGGAAAGAGTACAGTGTGGGGGAAACTGCCTGATTTTCCCCATAAGACGGACAAGTTCGGACTAGGTTTTACTGTTGCTGGCCAAAGAGCTATGCGTCGCTCCAAGTTTGGAGGACCACCCGTCAAAATCACTCACCATGGAATTAATGCCTTAGAAGATGATGATGAAGAAGACAACTTTGAGGATTGGATCTTTCCAACCGTCGAAGGAGGGTTAAGCAACTGAGAAGTAAAGGACTTTATTCCCATCACCTTCATCAACCAGTAATTTATCTTTGAACAATTTCCTATTTTAGTCTGTAATAACTAAACAATTCGTACACTATTTTCACCTTATGCCTTTCCCGGGGAATATAGGTCCATTTGTAAGGGCTTGATTTTCTTCATTATCATATGCCATATTTTAATGAATCATTGGACGTTTTCATCTATAAACTGTTGTGTTCATTTTCTTTCCTTTTGCATTTTGTTTTGTTTAAGGATGGCTACCCCTTACACACACCCACACTCACAAGTGCAGGTACCCATCCACTCCGGATTCCATGGGTGACTATTCTGCTTTAGCCTTCGGTAACTCTGAGGATTTGATCAATCATGCTGAGTACGAAGTTGACGAAGACTGTGAAGTGCCGGGAGAGTTAGCCAGACTTTTGCTACAAGAAGAGAGGGCTATTCTGCCCCATGAAGAGTTGCTAGAGACCATCAACTTGGGAACAGAGGAAGACAAGAAAGAGGTAAAAGAGGGTGCCAACCTGGAACCAAGTGTTAAAGATCGCTTAGTGCAGTTGTTGAACGAATATGTTGAGATCTTTGCCCGGTCCTATGAAGATATGCCGGGATTAGACACAGATATCGTGGTTCATCGTCTCCCTACAAGAGAAGACTATCCACCGATCAAACAAAAGGTCCGCCGAATGAGGCTCGACATGTCTGAGAAGATCAAAGCTGAGGTAATGAAGCAATTCAACGCTGGCTTTCTGGCTGTTACTTCCTATCCCCAATGGGTTGCTAACATTGTACCCGTACCTAAGAAGGACGGCAAAGTCAGAATGTGTGTGGACTATCGGGACTTAAATAGGGCTAGCCTTAAAGATGATTTTCCACTGCCACATATCGACATCTTGGTTGACAACACAACTCAACATAAGGTATTTTCCTTCATGGATGGATTCTCGGGATACAACCAGATCAAAATGGCCACCGAAGACATGGAGAAAACTACTTTTGTCACGCAGTGGGGTACCTTCTGCTACAAAGTGATGCCATTCGGACTGAAGAATGTCGGGGCAACCTATCAACGCGCCATGGTAGCTTTGTTTCATGATATGATACATCATGAGATCGAAGTCTATGTAGACGACATGATAGCCCGATCACAGACAGAAGAAGAACACCTTGATCATCTGCAAAAGCTGTTTGTCAGATTGAAGGAGTATAAGCTCAGACTGAACCCAAGCAAGTGCACTTTTGGAGACAGGTCTGGTAAACTTTTGGGATTTATCGTCAGCAACAAAGGCATTGAGGTTGATCCTGCTAAAGTAAAATCTATACAAGAAATGCCTGCCCCCCGCACTGAAAAGGAGGTTAGAGGTTTCTTGGGACGCTTAAACTATATTGCGAGGTTCATCTCTCACCTAACATCTACCTGTGAGCCAATCTTCTAGCTGTTGAAGAAAGATCAGGTGGTTGAATGGAACAATGATTGTCAAGTTGCTTTTGATAAGATCAAGGAGTATTTGCTGGAGCCTCCTATCTTGATGCCACCCGTCGAAGGAAGGCCGTTAATCATGTATCTGATTGTTTTGGATAACTCAATGGGGTGCGTATTGGGCCAACATGACGAGTCTGGCCGAAAAGAGCATGCCATTTATTACCTTAACAAAAAGTTTACCGACTGTGAGACTCGCTACTCACTGCTCGAGAAAACTTGTTGCGCTTTGGTATGGGCTACTCGCCGGCTAAGGCAGTATATGTTGACTCATACCACTCTGCTGATTTCCAAGATGGATCCGATCAAGTACATCTTCGAGAAGCCTGCTTTATCTGGAAGAATCGCTAAATGGCAGATGATCCTGACTGAGTATGATATCCAGTATACAACCCAAAAAGCTATAAAGGGGAGTGTACTAGCTGACCACCTAGCTCATCAAGCCGTCGAAGATTACCAATCTATGAGATTCGACTTCCCTGACGAGGACATCATGACATTGGACAACATTGAAGGTAACGGACCATATGACGTACCTGAACAAGGATCCCGATGGACCCTGTACTTTGATGGTGCTTCAAATGCACTTGGCAACGGTATCGGTGCGATACTTATTTCTCCGGAAGGTTGCCATACACCCTTCACTGCCCGACTTTGCTTCAGCTGTACCAACAACATGGCTGAATATGAAGCTTGCATCTTTGGTCTCAAGGCTGCAATAGACTTGGGAATAAAATCTTTGGTCGTATTTGGGGACTCGACTTTGGTTATCAGTCAAATCAAAGGAGAGTGGGACACTAAACATCCTAATCTTATCCCATACAAAGAACATGTCTTGACATTGTTGCCTCATTTCGAGCAAATTACTTTCGAGCACTTCCCGCGAGAATAAAATCAGCTAGAAGATGCTCTGGCTACAATGTCTTCCATGTTTAAACTCAACTGGGATAACGAGGCTCCCCAAATCACCATCGAGCGAATGGACGAACCTGCACACTGTCATGAGATTAATACCGAAGAAGTAGTGGAACAACCCTGGTTTCATGAAATCAAAAGGTATCTCCAGACTCAAGAATACCCTAAAGGAGCTTCCGTCAATGACAAAAAGTTCTTAAGGATATTTGCTGCCAAGTTCTTCCTAAGCAATGGCATCCTTTATAAGCGCATTAATGATTGTGTTCTACTTCGTTGTGTGGACAAGGTTGAAGCAGAGTTGATCATGACCGAAATACATAGTGGCACGTTTGGGCACCCACTTAAGCGGACACACGATGGCTAAGAAGATTCTAAGGGCAGGCTACTACTGGTCCACCATGGAAGCTTATTGTCATCAACATTCCCGTACTTGTCACAAATGCCAAGTCTATGCTGACAAGGTACATATTCCTCCTGTTCCTCTCAACGTTCTAACAGCTCCTTGGCCATTCGCAATGTGGGGCATTGACATGATTAGAGAAATCAAGCCTACGGCATCCAATGGACATCGCTTCATCCTGGTGGCTATTGATTATTTTACCAAGTGGGTCGAAGCAACTTCCTACGCCTCAGTTACAAAGAATATGGTTGCACGCTTCATCAAGCAGAACCTCATATGCCGGTATGGTATCCCTGACAGGATCATCACAGACAACGGTACAAATTTGAACAACACTATGATCACCGCTCTGTGCGAGCAGTTCAAGATTTATCATCACAATTCATCTCCCTATCGGCCGAAGATGAACAGTGTTGTTGAAGCCGCGAACAAAAATATCAAGAAGATCATTCAAACGATGACAGTCACCTACAAGGTCTGGCATGAGATATTACTGTTTTCTCTACATGGATATCGTACCACGGCACGTACTTCAACAGGGGCAACCCCCTTCTCTTTGGTATATGGAATGCAAGCTGTTTTACTTATGGAAGTTTATATTCCTTCCTTGAGGATTATGAAGGATGCTAGTTTGAGTGAAGACGATTGGATTCAGACCCGGCTTGATCAACTTAACTTGATCGACAAGAAACGACTTACTGCTGTTTGTCATGGTCAGACGTACCAAAAACGGATGATCAAGGATTTCAACAAGAAAGTCAGGCGTCAAGTATATCAAGTTGGAGACCTTGTAATCAAGCGGATCATCTTGCCGCAAAGTGATCCCAGGGGCAAGTGGACTCCTACTTACGAAGGACCATTTGTAATCAAGAGCATCTTTTCTGGTGGGGAAATGATTCTGACCACTATGGACGGTGACGATTTGTTGCACCCTGCGAACGCAGACATAGTCAAAAGATACTACGCATAAAACGACCCGACAAGTTGAAAACCCGAAAGGGAGACTTGGGCAAAAAAGGGCATCCTGGTGAATCGAAAACCCGAAAGGGCGGTTCAGGAAAAAATTAGGGATAAACAAAAAAATCTGTACACCCGGCAAGTTGAAAACCCGAAAGGGCGACTTGGGCAAAAAAGGGTTTCCCGATGGATCGAAAACCCTAAAGGGCGGTCCAGGCAAAAGTTAGGGAATTAAAGTGTATGACTATGTCTCGTCGGATCACTTTAAGAACAATCTCTTCACCAACAAGCTCCAAGCTTCTGATCAATCCAGTCATCAGCGGACGAAGCAGCGAATAGACAAGATACTCAGAGTTGTGGAGGCTATAGCGGATTGGGAATCCCATGGAATTTTTACACATAGCCATCTTTCTTTTTGTATAAATTTTTTCAATTTTTACGACAACATTCTCTTACTAGGATGTCTGTTTCCTTTATACAAAGATTCTAACAAAAGTTAATACAAAGATACTTCAAAGTGCAGAAATTTGCTTGCCTTTCTTTCTTTTTACACTTATGTTTTATTTGAAAACGTCCAAAGTTTTGTTAAATAGGCATATGCATTTGAATATAATCATTGCTTACAAATAAAATGAAATTGAGAAAGGACAATTACTGTTAGGTTGAAGGTGTAGGAAGATATCTTTATGCTATTCCAGAAGAAATCCCCTACAATACATCATTCAGATCCTCAACAAAGCTAAAACCTTGAAGTATACATCCCTAGCGGAGTTAAAATTTAAGATCCCAAGCGGAGCCAAAATATTCTGAGTTTTCTTCCCCAGCGAAGTCAAAATTCAAAACTATCAACCCCCGGTGGGAACCATTCAGCTTCCCCCAACTTCCCCAGCAGTTTATCTTAAAAGTCTGAGAACCAAGCAGATAACAGTTAACTTCTTGTCTTATCCCCGACTAGGATGATTCCCCAGTAGTTCGACATACAACCCAAAGCTCCTAATTTCCCTGGCTGAGCAAACATTCTCCCCACAGAGTTATTTCCCAACAGATCGAAGATTCTCGGTCTCATTTCTCCAGCAGAAGTCTCCCAGGTTTTAACTCCCCAGTAGAGATTTTTAGAATTTTCCTTATTTCCCAGGAAAGTCATGAAGGATTCTCACATCCCCGCAGAAGTTGTCAAAGCTCTTGTTAATCCCCATAAGTCACCAAGGATTTTCAATCCTCAACAGTGGTCTCAGGATTTCTCATTCTCAACATTCAGAATTCTTTAATCCCCAAGCAGTCAACAAGGATTTCTCATCTTCAACAATCAAAGATTTTTGAATCCTCAGCATTGGTCAAGGATTTATTTTTCCCGACAGCAGTCAAAGATTTTATTATCTCCAGTTATCAAGGATTTATTTTCCTCAGCAAGACAGCTACTCAGCTTACATGCACATCCATTACATTCCTATATCATAAAAATTGATGAAACACAGTTCATTGCATCATACATATCATGCAACATAACTTTGTATTTTAGCTAACATTTTACCCTTTTCAGGATAAGATTAAAAGGCTATCGTTAACAGTTATTCAGATACAGTATGGATACACCCCAGACACGGCGGTCATTTTATTACTCATTTAGAATTTCAAGTCAAAATACAGTACGGATACACCCCAGACACGGCAGTCATTCTATTACTTATTCAGAATTTCAAGTCAAAATAAAGTACGGATACACCCCAGACACGACGATTATTCTACTACTCATTCAGACTTCAACAATCCGATACAGACTAGATACGCTTCATACACGGCGGCCATTCTATCTCTCATTCAGATTCAACTATCAACTTCAAGTTCAGATACGCTCCAAACACGGATGCCATTCTGGCCCTTACACTAGAAGTTTGATTCTCCCTAGTGCAGTCGCCACGGAGATCATTCTGTCACTTATTCAGATCCCAGTTACAGTTTCAGACACGCTCCAGACACGGAAGTCATTCTGCTACTCATACAGATCTCAAATACAGTTACAACTCGGATACACTCTAGATACAGACGCCATTTCCTTGCTCATACAAACCGAATCTCCAGATACAACTCAGATACGTTACAAATACGGATACCATTTTGATGTTCATTCTACTGATTTTCAACAAACAAGTCTTGGATGGAATCTTTAAGCTCATCTCCAGCAAGATTCTACCATCTCCAAATTGCATCTTTAAGCCTATTCCCTCAGCAACATTTTGACGAGTGCAAATTTACAGGCACTCTAGTGTCCAATCCTCTTTTACCTTCGAGTCACGAAAGGCAAAACTTGCCAATCTAACTCTTCAGGTTCAAGAAGATTGAACAGGGGCAACTGTTGTACCCCAAAATTTACCCTCTCATTTTATCAACATTTCTCATCACAAGGCTCTTGGAACTCAAGATCAAGCTAGGGTTTGCTCTGCTCAAGGCACCTCCTTGCACTGTTGACCTGAACTAGGGTTTGAGTTTGCACAGGTATTTTTGGACCTTCAATGCCCAAAGTGACTTCCATACTTCATGTTGGACTCATAAGTTTGTCCATACCAAGTTTCAAGCCTTGAATCAAATTTTTGCCCACTCAATTGGATAGTTGACCTAGAAATCAGCTGTATTGGGGAAAAAGTCAACTGTGACCAATTTACAGTCAAACCTCATGAATTTTGACCCACATCAACATTATGAACTCATATGAACAATTTGATCAAGTTTGGACCACAATTCCACAAGAAATTTGATCATATCACTAAAAGGGCAAAATGGTCATTTTTAGGGTTTTGATTGTACAATGGCAATTTTTGACTGTTTGACCTAGCCAATGGCAAATAAAGTTCAACCATAGACTCAAGGGCTCAAAGGCATCATCTTGACTTATTCAACAAGTTCAAAAGATCTCAAATGCATAGGATTGACAGATGAATTTTCCAGTTAACTGATCAAAATTTGATTGTACACTGAAAAGTCAAACTTTGACTTTTTGGTCAAAATCAAGTGCCAAGGGTCATCTTTCATCAAGATGTGTCAAATTATGAAACTTGTTCATCAAGAAACCCAAAATTGCAAATAAGGGTTTGAAATTGAAAAAAATTCATAACTTAGAATTTTTCTAAGTTATGAAATTTTCTTAATTTTTCCTAACTTTGCCCCACATTTTCACCATGATGCAAATGGATTCAAACAAAACTCACAACATGAAAGTTGTAGTCCTACACAAAGTCTACAACTTTTATTCACAAAGGTTTCTCAAAATATGCTTGGATCTCAAGTTATAAATTCATGAAGTCATGACATTTTCATTTAACACTTAGAGAAATTTTCAGCAATTTTGGTCAGGTTTTTATCCCAACTTCTTGGCTTTTTTTCACATAGTTCTAAGATGATTTTGTCAAAATGGACAACATGAAAGTTATATAGGGTGTTTCAAGCTTTCGAAAACATTCAAGAGTATGAATTTATCATACTTGAGCTAGGAGATTCAAGGGCATGAAGTTGGGCATCCATTATTGAATTGCAAGCCATTTTTGTTGAAGAACACATAATCCAATTAGCATGATGTGCTGCATAATCTTACTTTTCAGGCCTTGTGACTTGAAAATCTATACATAATTTAATGTTTACACAAGAGCTTAAGCTATTACCCAAGTGTTTGAGCCATTGTCCAAAAGATCTTTCCATTTATGGCATAAAGGCACCATTGTTATTCTTGAAAAGCAAGCTTTTTGTACAAAGTTTGTCTTGAGCCCATACCTTGCTTGTTTCTGATTTCACTCCAACATAAAACATGGAAATCAACCCCTCTAAACCAACAACTTTGGTACTTCATCTTGGGACCATGGAGTACTTGACATAGTTTGATACTTACATCCCAACCAAACCATAACATGCTATCTTGCAAACTTAGTCAGCTCATATGCACAAACCTCTTGCCTATAAATAGAAGAAGAATTTGCAAGGGAAAGAGGTTGGAAAAGAGCTTAGAAAAAATAGAGAGAAAGGCCAGAAAAATAAAAGGAGAAACTAACACTCAAACTCATTTTTGCTGTCAAAAAACCAGATTTTTACACAAAACCTCCATTTTGGAGCTTTGAAGTTCAAATCTTTGAATCTCATACCTTGCAAGTTTTCTCCAAACAAACCATCCAAACACTTCATATACACCATATAGAAGTTGTTCAAACATAAGAATAACTTCTGTAACATCACTATCACCATCTTCAAAACTCAAAAGCATACATTGCAACTTGACTCGGTTGGAGCGGTTCAACCATTTTCAGCATAAAACGAAGGTTGGAGCTACTTCAAGAAGGTTCAAAGGAGTTCGATCAATCACCACTTTGCACCTGAAAACATCCGTACGTGTCTTAAAGCTTCTGCTTCGAGAGGTAAACTTTCTTAAACTGTGATCTCTTTGTTCATACATCATTTGCTTTTACGCTCAAAAGATATAACAAGACAGATCAAAGAGAAAGAACTAACAAAAATCCAGACCAGAGGTTGACACGGGTGCCCGTGTCATATGAAACGGCCCGTGTCAGCTTATTTGGGTTTTAAAAACATAGGAAAATGCAGGTACAGAGGCTGACACGGGTGCCCGTGTCAATCGACACGGCCCGTGTCAGAGTTATTGATGCGTACGTGACTAGAAAATGATGAATAGGGGCTGACACGGGCGCCCGTGTTAGGTGACACGGCTGTGTCAGATTGGATGGAACAAAAAAAATGCATAAAAGTCATGGACAGGTCCTGACACGGGTTCCCGTGTCCCCTGACACGGCCCGTGTCAGCTCGGGCACCAAATTTCTTGATTTTTGGAGATTTTTTTAGGTTCTTTTGGACATATTGCATTGCTTGGAAGTGACCTAACTTTATAAAACCTTTTTGTTCAAATGAAACCTCAAAAAACAATTTTCTAAACAATTAACTTAGACTTAGGTTTTTATTCAATGAAAAACCCTAAAAAATAATTTCTCTCACTTTACATCTTCTTGCATATTCTACTATTTTTGCATTATGAATTATGTAATTGTCAAAGCCTTGTAATAGTAATCTAGGGTTTATATTTCTTGTCAAATATCCCCTATTCAAAATTGTACCCCCATCCCCATAATCATGTTGTAATAGCTTAGAATTTAAATTCTCGCACTTTTACGCTTTTAATTATGCCATGATTAGAGAACTAGGGTTTGTATGCCAAAATAAAATCAACAAATAGTTTGACCTAATCAAAGACAAAAATGCATGAAAAAACAAACACAATGCACACTTGCACCCCTAGGGTTACAATCCACTTATTGACTTCATAAATGGGCCATGGTATGCATGTTGAGAACTTTGGCAAAACACATCAAACAAAAAGATCATAGTCGCTCGATGACGCTATCTTAGTTGCCTAAACAAAATGATCAAGTCCCTCAAGAAAATTTCCAAAGATACTTGACACAATTGCTATCATGGTTTGTACGATGACCCGCGCCTGTCCCGTTTAACATCCTAACACAAGGTTGTTCACCAAATACAATGGTGAAGCAACACTGTTAAAAGGGTTAAAAACATAAGAAAGATCTTTGAGTAAAATAGGGTAGATAGCTCTTAGTTACTTGATCAAAAGCTTTCAAAAACATCCTTGCTATTTTCAAACACACTTCACAACACAATTTCAAAATCCAACTTTCAAACATTTGAAAAAAAACTTTTCAAAAGACAAAAACATCTTTGTATACATTCAAACAAGAATCATTACAAAGGTTGCCACAACGATGGCCTCTTTTTCAAAACATCTTTCAAAAACCACACACAAAGCACCATTTCAAACAATTGAAAAGCAAAGCAAGTGATCTAAACAAGTAACTAAGAGCCCATGGATAACCATGGATAAAAAGGGTGCTAATACCTTCCCTTTCTATAATCTACTCCCCGAACCCAAGAAAACATCTCAAAGGTCTTTCCTGTGCTTTTTGACCTTTCTTTAGGATAAAATAAAAAGTCGGTGGCGACTCTTGCTAAACCGAAACATTTGCGAACACAAACACAAAACCTCAAGTCAGTTCTCCCACCGTATCACAAATATTATACACACGACAAGTCAAAAACCTGAAAAGGCGGCTTGGGCAAAAAAGGGTATCCATGTGGATTGAAAACCCGAAAGGGCAGTCCAGGAAAAAGTTAGGGATTAAAGCATATGACTATGCCCCATTGGACCATCTACTTAAAAAAAGCTTTGTTATCAATGTTAAGTTCAAATGGTATAACTCAATTCAATCAACTTCTTCCGACGATAAGGGATGAGATGCTTGAAGACATATGGGCAATAGCAGAGTTGAAACTTGACGGGAACGTTTCCACATAGCTGTTTTTCTTTGTTGTTCTTTGTACCCCTTTTTCATTTTATGACGATTTCCTCTTACTAAGATCTCTGTCTCTTTGTAAAAAATTATCAGTTTATAGGCAAGCTTTCAATACAAATATAATTCAAAATTCAAATCTATTTTATTTTCTCTGTTTTGTTTGCAAAAACGTCCAATGACTAAATTGAATGAACATATGCATTTTAATATGATTACTGTTAACAAATATGTGCATACAAACAGGAATAAGCATTTACTAAAGACCATAAGAGTTGGGATTGTGTTCAAGTTGTCCACTAAGAGCAATCCCCACAAAGTCATCTTCATAAACTCATCCCCATCAGAAATTATTTCCTCAATATAGTTTACAAGAATTTAATTCTTCAGCAGAGTTTATTTCTTCAATACCGTAAAATCCCTGATAGAATTCTCTTCTCCAGCAGGGTTTATTTCCCCAATAGAGTTTACTTCTCCGATTATCGCAGTTCCCTGACAGGATTCTCTTCCCGGGCCATATGTCATTCAACTTTTCCCTCCCTAGAAGAGTTGACATCCATATCTGATACTCGGTCAGATAGCACATCAGAGGATTATCCATCTCTTTTATCCCTAGCCAGGATATGTAAGAGTCAAGTCCTTCAAAAGAAAGATGAACGAACAATTTTCTTGGAATTCTTCTATCCCCAAGCAGAAGTCGAAACATCCCTAGCGCAGTATCCTCAAATAGAAAGCAGGAATATCCATCATAAACATTCTAAACAAGCTTGAAGATTCATATTCTTCATCCCTAACAATCGTCAGGGGTTTATTTTCCCCAGCCAAAGATGTTATACGAAACTGCTGATACGCTCCAGCAACATATCGCACCCATACATCATTCACATAATATCATAGCATATGCATACGAAACGCGTATATCATTTTCATTTATTTTGAGAACATTATTATGTGATGCATTACATACATCATGACATTGCATAAAAACTAACTTTGTTTCTTTTCAAGTTAGTTCATAAACAAATAAATATTGTCAACAATCTGTGATCCTTCAGATACAATCAGTCAACGATTCATTCTTGTACTCCTTCAGATGCAATCAATCGACGATTCATTTTGATGATCTTTTGGATACAGTCATACGTAGACTTATTCTGATATATATTCTAGATACAGTTTAGATACGATCAGGACATAGATCCATTGTGATAATCATTACGATACATAATCAAGGTACCGTCCAGATACGATCAAAATGTATATCCATTATGATACCCATTCCAGTATATCTTCCAGATACCATCCATATACGATCAAAACATAGATCCATTCTGATATTCATTCTGGTATATCTTAGATACAGTCAAACGTAGACTCATTCTAAAACAGGTCTCAGATACAGCCAGGCGTAGGCTCATTCTAACACAGATCTCAAATACAGCCAGGCATAGGCTCATTCTAAGATAGATCTCAGATACAATCAAGACATAGACTCACTCTAGGACATCATCCTGATACAATCGAGACATAAGATTCATTCTGACACTCCCCAACACATCTACTAGATACAGTCGGACACAAACTCACTCTAGTATACTTCTCAGATATAGTCGAACATAGACTCATTCTGATACTCCTATCAATAGTTACTTTGGATGGCATCTATAAGCCCATCTCCGACGACACTATGTCACATCTCCGAATGGCATATTTAAGCCCATTCAAGCAATACAATCAACCAACAGTGTTACTTCGTGCACATACAATTGCAAATTTCTGGGCGGTTAAGTGTTCAATCCTCTTCCACCTTCAGATCACGAATGAAGGACATGGCAATCTAAATCTTCAGGTTTAAGAAGATTGAACAGAGGCAGCTGTTGCACCCAAAATTTTCCCTCCCATTTTTCAAGATACATCTTCTCATGCTTCTAGGGTCTTAAATTGCTCAAAGACTACTCAAGGTTTGATCAGACAAATTCTCCTCCTAAGCAGTTGACCTACAACTAGGGTTTTGCTTCTCCCAGGGAAATTAGGACTTCTAATTCTTCAAGTGGATTTAATGGTTTCTCATGTCTCTAGGAACGCCCATGCCAAATTTTAAGCCTAGCATCACAAGTTTGCTCAGTCAATTACTCAGATGATGGAAAATCAATTATATTGGACAAAAAGTCAATTATGGTAAACATGTAGTCAAACCTCGAGATTTTTGGTCAACATCAAGATTTTTAAGTCACATTCATAATTTGATCAAGGGTTGATCATGATTCATCAAGAAAACTCAAGATTCATCAAAAGTCAAAAGTCACTAAATTAGGGTTTTCTTAAGGAGAAATCAACTAAACTTTGACCAAGCATAACTTTCACATGCTTAATCAGATTTTCCTCAACCAAAGCTCATTTTGAAGGAAATTCAATTCTTGACAACTTTGTCTCTCTAAGCTCAAGTCCAAAAGATGATTCATTTGAGAGATATGGTCCAAAACATTATAGGTCATTTCAAAAGTCAACAAAAAGACACTTATTGTAAAGGCAACTTACATCAAGATAAAGTCTTCAAATGAAAAAAATGATCAACATATAGATTTTAGGGGACATCTTAAGCTTTCCAAAAAGTCTAAGATCACCTTCATATGATAAAAATTAAGAGAGTTATGATTGGTGCAAGTTGGGAAATTTTGAGAAAATGCATGAAACCTAAATTGATCAAACTTGAATTTTTGGGCTAATAGGCTCATCTTTCAAGGTCTAAACGTGTATTAGACCTCGTAGGAAACCTTTGAATCCATTCATACACCCCTTTGATTTTTATTTCATTTATTTTATATTTTATTTATTTAAATTCAAAATTTAATTAAATAAAATCAAGGCTTTCATACAAAGGTCCAAGCCCACTCTTTTTTGACCTAATTCTCCTCTCTATATAGTCGCATTATTCAGACAAGAGAAGGGGACACAAAATATTGAATGAAACCACTACCTTCCAAACTTCAAATTTTCTCAAAACTAGGGAAAACTACAAACCCTATTTTCAGCCCCTCTCAAAGCAAGCCAACCATCCCATTCAACTTCAGGGACGTTATAGGGTAAAGGCAGATCGAGTGTGATGATTTAAGAGGTCTGAAAATTGCATACATGCCTCATCGTTTTCTTGATTTGCATGAAATTCATTTTTTTTATTTTCATTATGTTTTGATGCATACTAACATCACTAATGTGCTTCTGAGATGTCAATATGCCGGATAAACCAATCGCATGAGTCCCATAACGATCGAATCATGAATTGCCATGTTTGAACCATTTCATATTACTTGCTTTGTATCTCTTTGTACAAGGAGAATCAGCCAAAACCAAGGGCACCATTTAATTCACAAGGTCTAAATTAGGAGGGTGGGGTAACTTTGAACCACAAACGTTGCTTATTTTACAGGTACAAAAAAAGAAGTCGTCGGAGAAGACGATCGGATCTAGGGCTCCGGCACCTCCCCAGACCAGCCAAGATGTTTATCATATATTTAATTGGTTTCATAATATGATCGGGTGAAACATCCACCCCAATGGCAAGCGCACACATGATAAGGCATTAAACTACCAGGGCGTGGGTTCGATCCCTGCCTTTTGATGTTTTTTTTCTCCATATTTTTCACATTTTTCATATTTTGCAGGTTTTATTATACTTTGTGTCGCTTCCATTCTACTAACACCAACCAGCACTTGGCCTGGTGGCAAGCCATGTAACTGTGAAGGCAAAGGACGTGGGTTCAACATCCACCCCTGACATTTGTTCTATTTTTTCTAGCCTTACATTTCCTTGATTTTTTTTCCTCTATTATTTTTTGGCCAACCCTAATTTTTTTTAAAATAATTTTAATCAACCTAAAGAACAAACTTTTTTTGTAAACCCTAATTATTAGATTTAAGTTTAATTAACCCTTTTTAAATTTAATTGATTAACCATTTTTAATTAATTATATTTTTAGGTTTTATTTAATTATTTTTATCATTAATCTATTTTCTTAAAAAGTCACCAAAAAACATTTTATTTTTCTATTCTTATTCTTTATTTTCATTTAAATTTCTTAGATAAAGTGTATAGTCGTTCAACTGTAATAGCGTAGCTTTATATTTCTTTGTTTTTTCCTATTATGTAATTGTTTTTGGGATGTAATAGTTTAGGGTTTTATTTCTTGCACCTCTATTATGTAACTGCCCCAAAGTTCTATAATAGCTTAGGTTTACGTTTCCGCCTTTATCTTCTGCTACTATATCTACTATATTACTGTTAGTAATTAGGGTTTGTATGGCAAGATAAAACCAAACGTTAGAAAACCTAATTTCAAGATAAATAACTGAAATAAACACACTTGCACACTTGCACCTTTAGGGTAACCTCTCTTCGTTGCCTTTTTGGAATAACAGTCACGTCCTTCAAAAATAGGGATGCTATAGCAAAGACCCTCGAATAAAAGATCATAGTCCCTCGATGACCCTTCGATGTTGCCTACGAATAATATGATCTAGTCCCTTACGAAACTGCTAAAGCATCCTTACAAAGTTTCCTTTGATGACCGTGCGATAACCCTTCGCCTGTCCCTTCACATCCAACAGATAGGGCTACCTACTAACTAATGGTACGAATAGCACTATCTCTAAAGGAGAAGGAAAAGAACAAGAACAACCTTGAGTGGGTAGGATACTTTTAATCGCTTGCTCACAAATATTTTCTAAAAAACAAAACATTTCTCACATCGCACTTTTCAAACAAAATATTTTCAAACACTTTGTATAGATTCTTGAGGACCGATACAACAGTTATTACAAAGTTTTCCTTACATTGGCATCTTCCAAATATTTTCAAAACACACACAAAAAGCAAGTTTTCAAAGTGAGCTAAGCGATTAAGAGCTCATAGATAACTACGGATGAAAACAGTGGTAACACCTTCCATTTTCATAACCTACTCCCCAAACTCAAAATCTATCAAGGTCTTTCTTATTCTTTTCACCCTTTCCTTATTGGATAAAAGAAAAGTCAGTGGCGACTCTTGCTATCCGCAACATTACCGATAAAATGCAAAACAACTCAGTTCTCCCACCATATTACAATATAGAGGAATATTATCGATCTAAACTCCTACCTTGACCCTCTCAAGAATTAGAAGATGACCATCGAAGGTTTAAGGTCCACCTTTTAACGTAACTTCCATATCAAGATTGTGAGAGAAATAGAACAAAAATAAGTTATTTGTCACCTCTTTGATAGTCGCACTCTTCACCGATCTCCACATATCTGCCACTTTCACCTTCATCGATTTTACATGGATGAGTTTATCACATAGAAACCTACCCACGAGACATCACTATAGATCCACCACATCTCCTCCTCCTTCCTCCAAGTCGAAACAAAATTCCTCGTCCTCGCTATCGTCTTGAATAGAAAGATTTTCATTATTAGGGCTTGCCATACTGTTCTGAAATACAGATGCTAGGACCAAAAAACCAAAAAAAAAGCTAAAACACTGCTTCTCAGAAGAGAAGAAAACTAGAAACCCTAACAGAGCCTAGGTAAATAAACATTTTCATTATTATTTTTTAGCTTGTTTATTGTTAATCTCTATCAAATAGTTTGGAGATTTATTAAGGATTAACTACACGTAGCATGGATTGAGTAGCTAATTATCTTGGCAAAACTTTTCTAGCAAAATTCAAACTAATATTAAAAAATTCCTAACTAAACCACAACAAAACTGTAGCAGAATTTCGAGGCTGAATTTATAAGTGACAACAAATGGGCTTGCACCCTTGGCCCAAACAAGTCTTTTTTTTAAACCCCACTTTCTTTTTAGTTCACACCCCATTGATTTCTTTAACTAATTAAATTGTTTTGATTAATCAACTTTATTAATTAATTTTCATCTACATTAATTAATTAATTAAATTTATTTAAACAATTAAATTTTGTTAGTTGATTATTAATTAATTTAATTGATTAATTAAATATATTTTAATTGATTAAATAAATAATTTCAACAAAAACAACTTTTTCACATTCAATTTTTTTATCAAAATCAAGAGGCATTTTCAAAACCACTCACTCCAATTAGATTCATTTTCAAAAACAAATCAAAACACTTTCACAAATAAAAATAATCGCAAAGTTGAAGTATTTTCATTCAAAGTTTTTAAAATTATTTTCAATCAAATGTGAATAAATCTTCAACAGAATTTCATTTTCCATGCAAACACGACAAACTCTGGATCAATATCAAGTATATTTTTCCAATTAAACCAAGTCATTTTCAAAAAGCCAAAATATTTTATCAACATCAAATTCCTTTTCAAAATCAAGACCAATCCAAAATCATTTCATCACCTAAGAGAGAACATTTTCAACACTCGTTCGTGATGACTCTCTCTTCCAACACTCGTCAGTGTTAACATTTTTGCTCGTATGCGAACCTTTTTGAACCTAGCATAGTTTTAGCCCAAACTACGAATCCCGATTTTTTTAATTGAACCATGAGAATACATAGATACAAGATTTTAAAATCCTATCGAGTTAATAAAAGAAAATAACAAAAAAAAATTCTTTTTCTATTTCACACAATAAGTAGAAGATAGTAAATAAACATCACGCTAACATTCTATCACGAAGCTAACTAAATGAGCCTCGTTGAGTAGAAAAGATGTGAGAGGTGTTAATATTTTCACTTACATAACAGACTTGCAAATCCTATTTGTTTGTGATCACCATTCTGTCATTGTTTGCGGATTTTATTGATATCTTATCATTTCTTTTGGAATAAATATAGTCGCCCCTGGTGTATTTCAAGCATGCGATATGCTTAAGTATTTTTCCCGCCTCGACAAAGATCTTCATCACTGTAGGACTGAATTACAACTAGCATACATATTAACAAAGTTATTAAAGAGTGAAAGATTCAAAGAGTTAAAGAAACTTATGAATGTAATGCCTTTGTAACCATTTTGAATCAAGAGAAAGATTTAGAAGTAATTCAAAACTATATAGGGTAATATGTGTAACTAGTTATACTCTTGTGTGTTACGAAATATAATATATTGTAAATTATATATATATATATATATATATATATATATATATATATATATATATATATATATATATATATATATATATATATATATATATATATATATATATATATATATATATATATATATATATATATATATATATATATATATATATATATATATATATATAAAAGCGATGTTCAAAAATAAATTTTGTTAATTTAGTTTGAAAATTACAACTTTTAAATTTAATTTGAGTAAAAAAAGAGTATTAATCAAAGTAAAATAGAGTATTAATCAAATTTATTAAAACTGTTTCTTGACACCAAAATTTAAAATATATTTGTTTGAATTTAGGTGGTATCCGCTTGCAAGTAACCCATAAGAAATAACAATATAGAAGTGAAAATGGAAACCAAAATATTCATTTTAATTCATTTAATTTCTTAAAACATATTCGACATAGAATATTTATTACACAATTTTTATCTTTTCTTATCGCTAGATAAGAATATATCTAGATTATTCTTAAAGATTTCTTTACAATCAACATTCCTCCATATTATAGCAGCATCATTGGACCCTGAAAAAATACGAAAAAAAGTATTAAAATAACATATGATCATGATAGAAATTGAACATACATTTGGCTTGGTGGTTCGAAATAAGATAAAGAGATCATGACATACATTTGTTACATATTAGAAAAATAATAATAATTATTTGTCTTTTAAAAAATAATATTACTTGAAACTAAATCTAGAAAACATTATACATACGTGTTGCAGTCGACGCTAGGATCAAAAGGAACGGAAAGGTTAATGTTACAAAGTTGTGGCAGTTGTTTAGATCTGTCAGGTTTAACTCCAAATCTTGAAGCAGCAGGTTTGAGACAATTGCAAACATCTTTTCGAATCTGAGTGGTGTTGGCCTTTTCATTCAAATTAGTTAAACCTGCACAACAGTTACTCGGTGGTGTAGGAGGACCAACTCCTTGTAAAAATGGAAGACATGGCAACAGCGACAAAAGAGCTTCTGGACATGTAATGTCATCGATTTGGCGTGCAAACAATGGTGTTACCAGCATACATAAAACCATCAAAAATATTGTAACAGAAATACATTTCTTCCCTGCCATTTTAATTTTAATACGTGTATATGTATGATAATCTATGGAATTTTAGAATGATTTGTCTCTACAAGTATGCTTTAATTTATAGACAATATTTGTTAACCATTAATGGTAAATCATTAGCGTCTTGATTGTTTTCAATATTTTGTTGATAACGTTTCATAAAATTTATTATTGCATTTAAATTATATTTTTCTATAAAAGGAATCGTTATAAATATTCATGAATTAATATATTAATTAAGAGTACAGAAAAAGGCTTATTTCATTATTATATATACTAATGAAGTAATGATCGGTTTACAACTTTAACATACGTGTTTTGAACAATTTACTCAATGTTAGATGTTTTTTTTACAGTGTTAGATGTTTTTTTAATGGGCTAACAATAATATACAACAAAAGTGAACACAAAGCACAAAAGCGCTAAAATGAATAAATATAGCTTCAATTATAATTTTGATCCCCTATTTTTTAGATGTAAATACTTTTGGTCCTTCTTTCATATTTTTTATTTAAAATTAACGATATTTTTATTTTTTAAACGATAAATTACTTGTAAAATATGATAAATTATCATATATAAATCTATTATTAAATTTTATAGATAAAAATATAAATTAAAAAACAAAAAATCTTATCGATTTTCTATGAAAAAATATGAGGGGCTTAAAATGTTTGAATTTAAAATAGGGGGACCAAAACTGTCTGAATTTAAAATAAGAGGATTAATTTCGTGAATCACACAAAATAGAGGACCAAAATTATAATTTAGACAAAATGATTAATATCTAGAACCGAACCAACTCTAAAATAGTTCGGAATTCGGTTCAATAATTAAATTATTGAAATAGATTCATGATCCAAATGAGTTGAGTATGAGCTAAAAACTAAATTCGTTACCTAAATGAATTGAACTTGAACTATACAGTTCGACTCGTTAGGTTCACGAGTCAATTCAATTATATATGAGATGAATTATATTATCTTTAAGAGTAGGTTTAAAGATTTACTCTAAATCTTAGACTTATATTTTCTTTTTGATCTAACTATTTTAATTGATAATTTATTTTATCTAGTGAGAAAAATATTTCTAAATATAATTATACAAATAAAATTAACATCAACTATGTTTTTTTTAAGAAAATAACTTATAAATTAAAAAAAAATAATTTAAAATGTCAAACGTATAAAAAAATATAATGTAAAAATGACTTTTAAGTCTGTGAAGCAATCAATTTGATCCTAACGTGATGAACCTAACGAGTTGAATCGAATTGTTCGTGAATTTATAACGAGTGGAGTTTGAGCTTAAAATAAAGTTTGTGTCAAACTCGAACTGAGATTTGAGTTGAACCAATTTTAATGAGTCGAGCCGAGTTGAGGCGAGTTCGTCTCGACTCGACTCATTTTCAGCCCTATAAATGTCCAAGCTGCTAACAAAAATGCCATGTTAGTAACATACTAAATCTCAAACTTGATCCACCACCAATAAATCATTTAAAAAAAAACACCAAAAACAACACAACCAAAACTTACATCCGAACCAAGACAAACATTTGATCTGTTAAAAAATTAATTATTCTAAACTATTTACTTTATTAAATAATTAATTATTTTAAACTAATTACTTTATTTAATTTAATGATACTTTCATTAACTGGATTTGGACCATCCTTAATTCTTCCAAGATCTATATCTCTTTCAATGGAAAGCTCTATGGTTTTTTTAGTGTGGTAGAGGTGTGAGACATGGTGACCCCATCTCTCCTCTCTTGTTTTGTATTGTCGAATAAGTTCTTAGCATAAGTTTAACCAATCTGGTTATCAAAAATAAAATCAAGCTTATCTCAGGTCCTAGACGTTTGAAAGTCCCCTCACATTGTTTATTTGCTGATGATGTCATGGTGTTCTATAGAGGGGACAAAGGTTCATTAACCTCTCCCATGAACTTGTTTTATAAGAATGTTGTTTCTTCAGGGAAATGGGTGATTCCTCAAAAATCTTATATCTTTGTTGGGTCGATTAATGAGGCTATAGGCTTCATCACATTTCCAATTGATTAGGTTTTAAGATTGGTCGGCTTACCTTTCCTTATTTGGGGGTTCCAATCTTTAAAGGTAAACCGAAAGCTAGGCATCTTAGAACTCTCTTGGATAAATTTATTTCTAAGTTAGCCAAGTGGAATGGTTCTCTTCTATGTTTTGCAGGAAGAATTCAGATGGTTAAATCCTCTATTGCCTCTATGATGGTGCATAACTCTACCACATATTCTTGGCCAATGTCTATGATTAAAGATTTAGATAGAAGCCTAAAAATTTTCATTTGGTCTGGTGATATCAATAATTCTAAGCTTTGTGAATTGGTCCAAGGTGTGCAAATCTTTTGATCAAGGTGGCTTAGGCCTCAGATCCATTTATACTCTCAATGAAGCATTTAACTTGAAAATGGCTTGGGATCTCTTGAATTCTTCTGAAAGCAGGGCTATCTTGTTAAAAGCCAGAGTGCTTAGGCATGAAATTCCTATCAAAAATAACATTGCTTCTTTCATTTGGAGCAACATAAAGACCAAGATGGCTTATGTTATTTCTAACACCAGCACTATTTTGGGTGATGGTTGTAACACTAACTTTTGGCTTGATTATTGGTGTGGTCCTCCTCTTGCGAATCTTATCCAGGATCAGGAAACTACTATAAAAAGTATCTTTCGTAATGCCATCGAATTTTATTTCACCACAGTCAAAGGATTCACTGTGATAGAATCTATTTAATTAGGCACTTTTCTTGTATTTTTATTTTAAGCCCATTTTTCACCACGATTAGAACTTTCAACCGTGGTGAAAAGTAGCGCATGGCCATGAGTTCGAATCTTGTTGTTGTTGTTCTACTGCAACATTTTTTATATTTTATTAAAATACATACAACAACATTATTTAATATAACTAGGGTTAAATGCACAATTTCCCCCTGCAATATAGGCAGGTTTTGGTTTACCCCCTTTTAAATTATTTTTTTTATTACCCCCGTTAACTTTTGGGTACCCCCTAAGCGTGTAAAAACCAGAGGGTAAATAAAAATATATATATATTTACAGGGGGATAATTTTTCTACTTAGCGGGCAAAAGACTTAGTGTTTTAAAATTTCACAAGGGTATTTCAAAAAAATAATATTAAAGGGGGGTAAATCAAAACTCGTCTATATTGTAGAGGGGAATTATGCATTTAACCCATACAACTATTGTTGTATGTAGCGCATGGTCATGAGTTCGAATATTGCTGTTGTTGTTGATGTTTTTATACTACTGCATATTTTATATTTTATTAAAATAAATACAACAACAGTTGTTTAATACAACTGTTGTTGTATGTATCTCATGGTCATGAGTTCAGATCTTGTTATTGTTATTGTTGTTGTTGTTGTTATTATTATTGTTCTTGTTGTTGTTCTTATTGTTGTTATTGTTGTTGTTTTTGTTGTTGTTGTTCTTGTTATTGTTCTTCTTCTTGTTTTTGTTGTTCTTGTTGTTGTTCTACTGCTGCATTTTTTCATTTTATTAAAAGATATATAAAAACTATTGTTTAATACAACAGTGTTTGTATGTAGAGTGCTATCTAGTTTACTGCCACAGGCAATTGACCGTGATTGTAAATAACCCATTTACAATCACACTCTATGATCGGAAAAATTATAAGTGTATTATTTTACCGATGTAGTAATAGTAGGGAATTTCCCAAAAAATCGATCTCAAGGACTTCGAATTAATATAGAGTTTGTTTTCACTTCAATTGAACAAAAACTATTGCTTTGGGATGTTATAAGTATAACTAATTTGCTAATAACATAAATAAATGTGATGAATAGTTTTGACAGGTCTGAGTAATATACTAGGGACGGTGTATGATTCTTTCCTGTAACAACTTTGAACTATCATTGTAACAACCTATTTTCAACAATAAATTACTGGTTCTTAAGGCGTTTGCTCATAAGTCCTTAATGAACAAACCTTTAATCATTCCTCCTAAGTCCTACGTCCATAAATAATTTACCGATGAAACTAAGCATTACTTGATCAAGAATCCTCCAATTTCTATAGGTATCCCTAGTCCTAGGTGATATCTACTATAGAATGTTCTCACAAGCACATTATTAATGGCGATCTAACCTAATTGCTAATTATCATCATTCCCAATATATCCGAGAGAGAAAGCATTAGAAACATCATGAGAACAAATTTCCTGAATAAAACTAACATTGTCATTGTAATAATAACTTCAAATTCATTACAGATCTGAATTAGGGACACCCCCTAGCATTGAGGGGTTTAGCTACTCAAAGAACTAAAGAAAAACAAGATAAAGAGTGTTGTCATCACATATAATGGAAGGAAAAGAAGTCTTCAATTGCTAAAGCTCATGAAAATCTTGATTACGAGCATCAATATGAGTTCTTCAACCTTCAACTGCGTTCTTCACTGTCAAAATTCTCCAACCTTTGTACAAACGCGTTCCAGCCTTTTATTCTGCTTTTCTTGGGCCTTCAGACCAAAAAGTCCATGACTTTACGTGCACACGCGTCTTGGGACGCACATGGGGTGATGAAACGCGTATGGGGACGCATCTGACTAAGGAGGTGGTTTTCCTGTATAGTTCTTCCACTTGCCACGCGTGTTACGACGCATTTGAACCGAGGGGTTCATTTTATGAATTCTTTTAAGAAATGGCATGCATCTAGGGACGCGTTTGGGAAAAGATGTTGCTCACAGGGTACAAGGCATGCGTTTGGGTACATATGTGACTTCTGACACACGCTAGGCACACGTCTAACTAGAGAGATGTTTCTTCTTTGTTTAATCTAACTAGGACACGCGTGTCGACATGCACGTGGGCAGGGAGACACAATTCTGGCTGATTTCCTAAGCTGGCACGCGTCTGGGCAGAGGAATGCAATATTTATGCTCCACACGCATTTTGGCACGCATTTGGCCAGCCACTCCACACTTCTCACTGTTCTTTGTATATTTGTCCTACAAAACATACAATACCTTCCAAAAAATATCAAAAGCATCTGAAATGATATAGTCACATGACCACTTTAAAACCATGACAAACTTACTATAAATATTTTCATTTGACAAATAAGTACTGCAAAAGAATAACAAAAACAACTAATAAAACACAACAAAAATGTAACTGATCACAACCCCAAACTTGACTTGTTGCTTGTCCTCAAGTAACTTGTTATCTCCTGTGCTCTATCATGATTTCCTCATGACTTCCTATCTCATGTGCTCTATCATGAACATCTCAAGTGAATGTTTTGAGCTTCGCAGATTCACCATAGTCAACTGATTTATCACAATCTCACATGATGACATTGCATAAGCCGTCATCTCATATCACACTCTCACTAAATCTCTCGAATGGTAAAATTTGTGAATTTTTTTTATTAATAACCATGTATTAAAAAAATATTTCGCAAATAACCGGGTTTCGGAAAAAATTACGCAAATAACCATGTTTGAGATGGCTCCACAAAGGAGGAGCCATCTCAAATGGCGCATGCTCCTCTTTTTTTAAGGGAGGCGCCATCTCACTTGGCGCCTAAGGGCAAAGGGCAAGCCCTAAGCCAAGTGAGATGGCGCCTATGTACAAAATTAGGTCAAAAAAAAATTTTTTTTTTCTTTGCTGCGCGTTGCGTATTAGACAGAGATAAACAAAATGGATTTTTTATGTAAAAAAAAAATAATTACATTCAACTGTTTTACATTTAAAGAACAGTAAAAAAATAGATACAAAAAATACTGGGAAAAAAAAAGATACATCAGTGACCCCCAGGAACCCGGTAATGACCCCCAGTACCGCATCCCCGTCCTCGCCTTTCTCTTGCTGGGTGCCGTCTCGTTTCCTGCTGCGGCAAGGTCGATGGCCCAGCGAAGTCAATGCGATCCGAATCCATAAAATCAGTAAGATCTCCATATCTCGAAGATCCGCTCTGGTAAAGTCGGTTACCCATACCCTCGAAGTTTGGTCGTGTTGGCGGTGGGTGGGGTTCCATGGTTGGTCGGTAGCATTGGTCGTCTGAGTATGGGGGGTAAAAAGGAAATGGATCTTGGGGTGTTTGGAATTGTGGATGTTGGGTTGTTTGGTGATATGGTGGTTGATGGTAGGTTTGGTCGGGTTGGTCATAATCTTCTGACATTCCCATATCAGGGCTAAGGCTGGATGTTGAGGGCGCCATATTGGGATATGTGGAAGACTGAAATTGTGTATGGGGTATGTGGGTTTGCTGGTATTGGGGTTGGTATTATGGTTGGGTTTGAGGCATATCCGGGTATTGGTAGTTTGGCGGTGATTGTGGTTGGTAGTACGGCATTTGGTTGTAGTTTTGTTGTGGTGGGGAATGTGGTTGTGTGTTTGTTGGTCTGTTTCTTCTTGGGGGTTGGTTTGAGGTTGATGGATTTTGGGTTTGTTGGTGGGGAATCGAGGGTTGTGCCCATTGTGTGCATGGGTCAACCAAGTACCTCGGATGAGACACGTGCATATCTGGGTTACTAACCGACCTGTACCACGACATATATTGATCGGTGTGTCGCATGTTACCTTGAGTAAGGAAAACCGGGGATTGCAAGATGTAGCGGTGACGCCTTTGCCACATTTTACACCATTCTGGAGCAAAGTCTTTCCAGTTGGTAAGATTCCACTGGGCGTCGACCCTTTTTAGATGCCAGGGGGACAAATCTGTTGGATCACTTGGTATCTCTTGGATCATTCTGAACTGCATCTTCACACGGTCGCTGTGGTGCATCTCCACAATGTTGAACCGAATGAGTGCAGTCTTTGCAGTCCAAGTTGCTGCATCCTCTGGATTTGGAGAATGGTCCAAACCCAAATATGGTCTCCAGACGAACTGTGATAAAATTTAAATCAGGTAAGCGCAAAAGTAATGTATAAATAATTAAAATGAACAAAAGTTAAAAGCTACGACGTACGTCATCTGGGCCTAAGTGAGTTTCAAAAGAAGAGACTTACGAATGCAGCAATGTTTTCCCTTGTGCCTCTGTGAGTTTCTCCCATTGTTAGAAGGGCCATTGTTCAGAATGCTTGAGAGAATGAAAGACTTAGGAAGAAATAGAGAGTATGATAGACTTAAGAAATATTTCGTAGCAGAGAGTGAGAGTTGTGTGGGTGTGAGAGATGTTTCATAAGTTATGTATTTATAGGCAAATAAGATTGATGTAGTGGTTGCATGCCTGTGATGTGTCACATTTGCATGCTTAGGGTGTTACACATATGCATGCATGCATTTACAAAAAATGTTAGGTGTCACTCTTGCAGGCTAAGACTTGGCAGCCCATGCATGTATCACGATTGGACAGTAAGGGAGGCGCCATCTCACTTGGCGAAATAGTACAAAAATGAATGGTGTCGCCACCCCATTTGGCGAATAAGAGGTGTCACTTTTTACAGCATTGGCTCAGGCTACGTGACAGCCTTTGGGATTCCTTTCTTTGTTGCATGCAAGGCCATTGGAGTTGATGGGTGGCAGGCTTACACAAAACATTTATGTGTGCAGAATAGGGCCAGGCTAGGTGGCTGCATAAGCCCATGCATGTATCACGATTGGACAGTAAGGGAGGCGCCATCTCACTTGGCGAAATAGTACAAAAATGAATGGTGTCGCCACCCCATTTGGCGAATAAGAGGTGTCACTTTTTACAGCATTGGCTCAGGCTACGTGACAGCCTTTGGGATTCCTTTCTTTGTTGCATGAAAGGCCATTGGAGTTGATGGGTGGCAGGCTTACACAAAACATTTATGTGTGCAGAATAGGGCCAGGCTAGGTGGCTGCATAAGCCCATGCATGTATCACGATTGGACAGTAAGGGAGGCGCCATCTCACTTGGCGAAATAGTACAAAAATGAATGGTGTCGCCACCCCATTTGGCGAATAAGAGGTGTCACTTTTTACAGCATTGGCTCAGGCTACGTGACAGCCTTTGGGATTCCTTTCTTTGTTGCATGCAAGGCCATTGGAGTTGATGGGTGGCAGGCTTACACAAAACATTTATGTGTGCAGAATAGGGCCAGGCTAGGTCGCAGGCTAGGTGGCTGCATAAGCCCATGCATGTAACATTATTGGCAGCCTTGGGGGGTTGCATTACTTACTTAATTAAAATTTTTTGCCTTACGTTGAACATAACATTCATTCACATAAACTGTAAAATTTTCCAACCTTCGCATCAGTCATCCAACCTTCAAACATTCCAGCATTCATACCTTCATACAATCAATAAACCCAAAACATTCCCACCTTCATACCTTAAAACAATTCTACACAATGGCCTCTTCACCACAATTTGTTGTCAAAGCACATTTCAACGGTGAGACATACATGTGTCCCACAGTTGGGTTTTTGTTTAGAAACACCGACAATGTTCAATTTCTCTTAAACGGGAAAGCAAATTTCTCGTACTTTAAGAAAAGATTGGAGGCCAAACTTGAACGAGGCCTGGTATCCCAGATATTTTATCAGAGTCCAGTCTTTTTTGGAAACAACCAAGTTATTTTTTATAAGGTTGCAATTCAAGATGACGAGGATTTCCAGAACATGATTTCCAGCCATGTCTATTCTGGAAACGACTCTATTGAGTTGTACGTTTTGTTTCAAGAGCCTCCAGTGACACAGGAGGTAGAGCCTCCGGTGACACAGGAGGTTGATCCTTTGGAGAATGAGCAAGATGAGGTGGATGCAGTTGATGATGAAGAAGAAGATAACGAGTTAGAGTTTGATGAAATGGTGAACGACGATTCTGACGATGATGGCATCCAAAGTATTCCTACCGACAAAATCTACACACCACCTACGCACATGACAAACTTCAACATGGGCGGAGATGAACCTTCTACGGACTTGTTTTTCCAACCGTATATGCAGTCGGACGAAAATTTAAAAGAGAAGGACAAGTTTCGTAATAGAGAGGAATGCATAAGGGCCATCAAAAAATTTCACATGCTCAACTCGGTTGATTATAAGGTGGATCATGTAAACCCGGAAAGGTACAAGATCAAGTGTGTCCACCCTGACTGTATGTTCAAGCTGACCGCTTCATACAGACTAAGGGGTGACTGCTGGGTCATAGGTTCCATGACAACCCATACTTGTGTAAGTTCCACTCAATCACAAGACCACCGAAAACTCAACCATGATCTAATCTGTCAAGAAATCCTACCCCTGGTGAGCAACGACCCTTCTTTGAAGGTGAAAACAATCATCTCCCACATCACCACGGTTTTTAACTACACTCCGTCTTACCGTAAGGCGTGGTTAGCAAAGACTAAGGCGATTGAAAGGGTGTATGGAAACTGGGAGGAGTCATACCGAGAACTTCCCCGCTACCTCAATGCACTTAAGACATATTCTCCAGGTAGTGTTTATGTTCTGGAAACATTGCCAGCGTACGCCCAAGATGGTAGTGTACTACATGGCAACGGAATATTCAGTCGCGTCTTTTGGGCATTTCAACCATGCATCACAGGGTTTGCATCATGCAAACCAATTCTACAAATAGACGGGACTTGGTTGTATGGGAAGTACAAAGGCACGCTTTTGATGGCAGTTGCACAAGATGGCAACAATAACATTTTCCCCGTTGCGTTTGCCCTTGTCGAGGGGGAGACCGGTGGTGCTTGGAGCTTTTTCCTCAAAAATCTTCGTACACACGTGGCTCCTCAACCAGATCTCTGTTTGATCTCGGACAGACATGCCTCCATTGAAAGTGCCTATAATAATCCGGCAAATGGTTGGCATGACCCTCCTTCTACGCATGTCTATTGCATCAGGCATATCGTCCAGAATTTCTCGAGGGAGGTCAAGGACAAAATATTGAGGAAAGCGGTGATGAATGCGGGATACGCACTGACACAGCCCACATTCAAATATTACCGCAACGAGATCCGTTTGTCTAACCCAGAAGCCGGTACGTGGATCGACAATATACCGGTCGAAAAGTGGACTAGGTCATACGACAATGGCTAAAGATGGGGGCATATGACAACAAATCTTATTGAATCAATGAATGGGGTATTCAAGGGCATACGAAACCTCCCCATCACTGCCTTGGTGAAATCCACGTATTTTAGGATGGCTGCGTTATTTGCCAAAAGAGGTGAAATGTGGTATTCGGTCTTGCAATCAGGACAACTATGGAGTGAAAGCTGTATGAAATACATTAAGGCTGAAAGTGCTAAAGCCAACACTCACATGGTTACACGGTTTGACCGCCATAGCCACAACTTCATTGTGAAAGAGACAATTGACCACAATGAAGGCCTGGCAAGACAGGAATACAGGGTCATTTTACCTTCTCAATGGTGCGATTGTGGCAGGTTTCAAGCTTTTCGTATGCCTTGCTCTCATGTCATTGCCGCTTGTGCTCATACCCATCAAGACGCGCTTCAACTGCTCTCAAACGTTTATAAATCTGAAACGTTGCTCACTGTTTACAACAACAACTTTCCTTTGGTGGCAAAACCGGACTATTGGCCTGAATACAACGGTGATATAGTTTGGCACAATGACCAAATGCGAAGGAACAAGAAGGGTCGTCCCAAAAGCAGGCGCATAACAACAGAAATGGACGATCTTGACAGGTTGGAAAGAAAGTGTGGTTTATGCCGTCAGGTCGGACACAATCGCAAAAACTGTCTGAATCGGGCGTCTGGCTCGACCACATAAATTTTGTAATACAATAAATCTTTTCAATATTTGTGTTGTAAACATTATGGGTTTTCCGTTAATAAAACTGTTCACACAATTTAAGAAATTCAATATAGGAAATTACATTCGGGTTTTCGCGTACAACAATGATTAACAATATTCAATCTAGGAAATTACAATTGTTAACACAATTTCATCTGACCCATGCATCATCAGCATTACATCACTGTCTGTTTTGACTTCCTCCAACCACACATTAGGTCTTCCTGTCGCATGCGAGGTTGTTGTTCGTTTTCGCTGGATCCTTCGAATTTTTTCCCCCTCGGCGATGTCTCCATCTAGCCACCGCATCAACTCCCGCTTCAGACGCTCCATGGAGTGAATGTGCCAGAATTTCATTTTCATCGCAGGTTTCGTGGCGGAGAATATAACGTAACCATCTCTGCTAAAAATCATAGGCGACGTCATTACGTAAATAAGGGAGTACAAAATAAAAATACAGTGCGAGAAAGTGTGAGAAATTTCAAAGAAACAGACGAATTATTTATAAAACAGCAAAAAACCCTAGTTTTGCCCTAGGCGCCAAGTGAGATGGCGCCTCCTCTCCTTTTAAAGGAGCATGCGCCATCTCACTTGGCTTAAAGCCAAGGGAGGCGCCAAATGAGATGGCGCCTAGGGAAAAACCCTAGGTGCATGCGCCAAATGAGATGGCTCCTCCTTTGTGGAGCCATCTCAAACATGGTTATTTGCGTAATTTTTTCCGAAACCCGGTTATTTGCGAAATATTTTTTTAATACATGGTTATTAATAAAAAAAATTCAAAATTTGTTTATTCGCTCCAATTCTTGGCATGCACACTATACCATAAGCTTGAAAATTTTCTTACTAGATTCTACTATACCGACACACACTTTCTTGAGGTCTTTAAGGTTGTAAAGGGGCTTGGGTTAAGGTGGGATATGAAAAAGGGAAAACTGATTTTTGGGTTTAGAGTAAAAGTCACCGTTCTTTTTGATGTCTTCATTATAAGGTATCATTGTTGGACATCTTTAGAACGAGCCTTTTTCATGATCAATTGACTACTCAGTTTCTGGAGTTTTCTTTCTTGAACTCCAACCGAGTGTTTCTTTGATGAGTGCTTCTCTTTGTGAAGTCTTCTTTTTTTTTTTCTTCTTTTTTTATTGTGATTTTTTTTCCGTTGCACTCATCTTGTTTCACTTTTTGTGTAGCTACCCCAAACTTAAAGGTTGTTATTCCAACAACAACCCCAAACTTAGAACGAAGCACATGTCCAAAAATAATAGCAATTACTGTGAACAAGGTAGGGGAGTGTTTGGGCCATGTGTTAAACGATGTGGTAGTAAAAACAACAAACGGATAGGCTTAACGGGGTTATGCAAGGGATAATTATTAAACATGGATGGTTGCAAGGCTCTGGATTAAAATAAAAACAAAACAAAAAATTTGCCTTAGTGTGTGTGTTAAGTCTAGTGCAAATCAGCAAAGAACAAGTGCAAGTTCTAAATAATGTGACATACCAGAATTCCCTCGTGATGAAGTATAGTGTTTGGCTTTTTCTGACGCTCACCAGGTTGGGTAGAGATGAACGTCTTATACAATGGATCTAGCTTGATGCTATGTCTCAATCAAATAAGGCGAACATGTATCACTTTCAACAGTATTTCATGTACCACAAATGAGCAATAAAGGTCAGAAAGAATTAGGTGAAACCAGTACGTGGGAAGATTCAAAATTACCAGGCGGAGTTGTGAAAGCATCATACATTCTAACTATGTTTCATCAGTACACACAATGTAAAAATTAAAAGACGAACCTCATTAATTCAAATATACATTACAAAGAAGGAAACTGAAATAAGGAACTGAAATAACTACGCTACCGACACAAATCAAACAATAATACAGTTAAGAAGATCACAAATATTTAAAAATAACAAACAAACAAAAAATCGAACACCCAAGCATGCTAAGAGTCCTCATTGTTGTACCCCAAAATTTGCCCTCCCATATTCTTCAAGATTTGCAAAGAGCATGCTTCAAAATCTCCCAAGGGTTGCACAGTCCAATTGCCTCCTAACAGTCAAAAATTAGGGTTTTGGTTCTGGCAAAGAAATTGAAGTTTCCAAGGGTCCAAACAAGTCCCACATGCCCATAAACATTGTCAGGCATCCTCATGCCAAGTTTCAAGGCTCACAGCACAAAATTGCACAGTCAAAAACCCTAATTGCTTCACAGTCAACTGCAGGGGCAAAATGGTCATTTGACAGTCAAAAGTCCAAATTTTTGGTCAACATCTTATTTTGAAGCCACAAACATCATTTGATCAATTCTTGATCATGATTTTCAAGGCATGGCTCAAAAAGTCTCAAGATGCAAAAGTTTCTATTTTTGGACAGTTGAAAAAGTCAACTGCAAATTGACCAAGGCATAACTTTCACATGGTTTATCAGAAAAATTCCATCCAAAGATAATTTTGAAGAGAATGACATTTCCTACAACTCATCTTCACACTTCAAGTCCAAGAAATGCTCTCACAAAAAGTTATCAATCTCAACATTATAGGTCATTTTCAAAAGTCAACAAAAAGGCACTTTAAGTCAAAGACCATAACTTGAGATTGGTAAATCAAAATGACATGGGACCAAAGGCATTGGTTAGAGGACTCTAAGACCTTTCCAAAATGTCCAAGAACGTGATCAAAGCTTAAAAATTAAGCAAAATATGCCTTGTGGAAGTTGGGAAATTTTTGGGAATTTTGAAAAGTCAACTTTGCTCCAAAAGCCTCAAAATTGCTAATGGGCCACAATCTCTTCCAAGAATCATCACCCAAAAGCTATGCACGACCCATTGACTTTAAAGGGAGTTATTTTATCATTTTTGATTAATTATTTGAATTATTATTATTATTAGTTCATTTAATTAAAATAAAATATGACAAAAATAGCAAATCATGTTTTCCAAACCTTTTTGTGCAGCATATCCACTCATCATGACCTCAATATTTCGTGCACACTCAAAAAGGCAAGAATCTCCATTGATTGGCATAAGATTGGTATGAAAAAGATTGAAAAAGATTATGGAAAATCACAAATTTGAAAAGCATTAAAACAAGGCTTTGGGCTTGATCTTTTTACCCTAATTCATTCCTCATATATGCACAAACAAACCCTAAGGCTCAAGAGGAAGAAAGCTGCGCCTCAAACCAGAAAACGACTTTGCATTTTTTTCAAAAAAAACTTGAAACTGTTTTGATAGCTAGAGTGTAATTCAAGGTCCCAAAACTATTCCAAAGGCTTGCTGAGACAACCAGGAAGCTATTCCAATTGAAATCATATCTCCACACGCAAAGAATTGGTAGAACACAGTCGCCCTGTTCATGAATTTTTTCTGAATCGTATTTGAATTTACATGCCATATCAATGCATTTTAATGTTTAATTTGTACTAACATGGACTCACTAAAGCTTTTGGTATCTTTTAAATTGAACTAATCTTGCCTGTATAGAAAGTTGCCATGGCCATTTTTTAGGGTTTCAGGAACCTTGAATTAGGGTTTTACGCTTGAGGAAAAATTGGATAACCAGACTAGTACTATCAAAACCAGGGCATCTGGACGAAACGATTGGCCACCTCGCGCCCTTTTTCTTTTCTACTATGCTTTATTCGCTATTTTTGTAGGTACTATTTAGTGGGGGTTTAAAACCCCCGCTATCTATGTTTTATTTGCAGGAAACATGAAGAAGAAGGAGGACGTGTCCCCTGATAATTGGCACGTTTGAATTTTGGCGCGATGGACATCACTAAGCGTTGTTTTGTGTTATGTTATTCGCTTACCAATTCCAATACAACGCGCGCGCATAGCTCAGATGGTTGGACATACGTTGGGTAAACGCTGGGACCTGGGTTTGATTCCCAGGTCCCCCACTTTATTCCATAATTTTTCTTGCAATATATTTCTATGCAGTGCTTCATCAAAGGACCACCATACAACTCCATCTCCTGGCGCGCCACATGTCCCCAGGGATCAATCCAAAGGTCAGGATCTGGAGTCTACCATATGCATTAGTCAGTTGTTCCTCACACGCGCCAGAAAAGTCAACCAGGCCTGATTCAGTGGGCCAAGAATGCTCCAAATAGACCTCCATAATTGGGTCAACAACCCCTCTTGTTTGTATTTCTTTCCCTTATTCTTTTTCTATTTTTTATTTGTTTTAATTATTTTCTTTTAATTCCTTAAATTAATTTTAATAATACAAAAACATAAAAAATCAGAAAAGTCAAAAAATAAAATATATTTATTTATTATTTAATGCATTAATATTATTTTGTAAATAAATTTAATAATCAATTTAGTTTTAATTTAGGGTTTAAATTTTAATTTGTTTTCTAAATAACTAAAAAACATAAAAATTAGGGTTTCTAGCATTTTTTTACTCTTTTTCTCAATAATTAAATTTTTCTTCTTATTATTATTAATTATTAATTATTTTGTAAATAACTTATAATTAATTAATTAGGGTTAAATTAGGTTAAACTTAAACAATTTTCTTTAATAATTAAAAACAAACTTAGAACTAGGGTTTTATTTAATTTCAAATTCCAATTAATTTTCTTTATTTCCATTAAATACAAAAAACATCAAAAAAATAAGTTCTTTCCTTTATTTAATTTAATTAATTTATAATTTCGATTTAATTTCTTTAAAGGGTCCAACGCCCTCGCACTCGATTCTAATTTCCTTTCGCACTTTTACTTTTATTTCCTTTTTTAAATTTCGTGTAATTGCCCCAAAGCTTTGTAATAGATAATTAGGATATTTATTTTCCGCATTTTATTCATTCAAATCGGGTCTTGGTTTAATTTGGCAATGTAGACTCGCGCCTTGTAATAGCGTAGGACCTTTATTTTTTACGCATTTTAATTTCCGCACCCTTTAAACTGTTAATCACATGAAAGAATGTATGCTCAAATAAAATCAAAGCGTAGAACACTCAATGCATGATCAAGACAAATAATAACTGAAAATGGCACACAATTCACACACCACTCATAGGGTACGCCTCATTGTTGCCTTGCCCCTCGAAACGTGGTCGTCGAGTATGAGACGTTTTAGTAAGTCCTTATGTCCATGAACATGGCATGAGGGTAGCTTCTAAGGTGTCCTACTATTGCTCTGGTGACCACACTGTCCCTAATCCTCGAATTGACCCGAACACCTCCAACGGTGGTGCTACCTACCTCTCAATGGTGGGATGGAACTACCTTAAGGACATTTACACAGACTAATTCCTTAGGGTAGGTAGATGACTCGTAGATACTTGCTCTAATTCAAAACAACTCAAAAACTTCTTTTCACACCGACACTTTGCAAAAAGCTTTCAAAAACAACTTTTCAAATACTCTTGAGGACTGATACAAGAGTCGAACTGAAATTTTAAACGGAACTTTTTCAAACCCACTCACCTTGAAAAGAAAACAAACATTTTGAAAACACAAATGAGCAAGTATCTAAGAGCCCATGGATAACCATGGATAGAAAGGGTGCTAACACCTTCCCTTTCTATAAATCTACCTCCCAAACCGAGAACTAATCTCAATAAGGAATTTTTCTGTGCTTTTGTCCTTTCCACATTGGAGAAAATAAAAGACGGTGGCGACTCTTGCTTCCGCGACATTTCGCGAAACCAGCATTAAACAGTCAGTTCCAGATCCACCGATCACAGAACTGGCGACTCTGCTGGGGAATACTCATAAAGTGAGGTGTACCTTAGGATAGTTCATAAACTGTGTTTTCAATTGCTTTGACTTGTTTGCTTTAAATTGTGGGACTGTCTTGGGAGTTCTATAGATCCTAACCCGGATCTGGGGATACCTTCTTAGAAAGTAGCAACAAGGCTGTGAGGGAACTGTGCGGGGTATACCGACATGGTTGAAACAGTCTGCTACGTTGATGTGGCACTTTGGTGTGTACCGGTAACCCTTGTGTTCAGTCAAGGAGAGTACGGGTCCTCCGCGTGGTGTCGTGAAGCATCAACTGACCTTAGGAACCTTAATTGAACTATCTTGGCCTCTTTAGGGTAGTGAGATAACTGACTTTGGTGCAGTCCGAGGTTGGTTGATACTCGATACTACACTCAATTGAGGGTTGCTTTCCTGGAATATTTCGGTCGCCAGTTCAGTGGCGAAATCGAAACGATGAACAATGAAAGCAATCCAGTGATATTGGGACCCTTAGAACCCGGTTACTTCTGATAGGACAGGTTGAGCCCACCAACTTCAAGAGGGTAATACCCAGACCCCATGCAGGCCTAAACTCTAAGGGCTTGTCTTGTGTGACTTGTGTGCCTTATCATGTTTTCCTTTGTAAATATTTATGGTGTGCTTAATCATAGCATCATAACATCATACAGCATCATATGCATTGACTAACCATTTCAGGGGTTCAAATCTTCATCTTTGTTTTTGTTTTGTAGGACATGGAAACTGTTCGCAGGAAGACAATTCAGATTAGCCTTGTAAGGATCCCTCCTTAGCTTAAGGAGCTTATATCCAGGATTCCCGAGAGCTCTTCATTCAGTGAAAGACATGGAAGACTCATCAGCTTGGTCAACACCAACATTGAGGAAGATATGATAAAGGTCCTATTCCAGTTCTTTGACCCTCTGTATCACTGTTTCACTTTCCTGGATTATCAACTGGTACCTACATTGGAAGAGTTCTCCCAGCTTCTGAAGATCCCTATCCTTGATCAACTACCCTACAACGGTACGGAAAAGGAACCCAAGCCTGAAGAGATTGCTAAAGCCTTACACCTACAATCATCTGACCTCAAGGGACATTGGGAAGTTAGAAGTGGCATCAAAGGGTTCTTAGCCAGGTTTCTGTTTGAAAAGGCCCAGGAATGTTGGAACTCCCTTGACTTACAAGCTTTTGAAGAAGTTGTGGCCCTCCTTGTCTATGGTTTGGTGTTGTTCCCTAACCCAGATCAGCTTATAGATATCAGTGCTGTCCAGATCTTCATGTCCAGGAATCCTATACCTACGTTGCTGGGGGACATCCTTCACTCATGTTACACTCGAACCATGAGAAAAGAGGTGTTCTTATGTGCTGTACTCCTCTCCTGGGAAGGTGGTTTATTTCGCACCTTCCACAATCAGTTTTGAAGAACGAGCGGGGTTTGAGATGGTCACAACGATTGATGACTCTTACACATGCTGACATAAATTGGTGTTCTCGGTCCAAAGAGGATGTCACTATCATTGATCGTTACGGGGAGTACCCTAATGTTCCTTTACTTGGAATCAGAGGAGGTATTACTTACAACCCGTGCCTGGCTTGGAGACAGTTTGGTTATGCTCGGAGGGATGACCCTCATGACATGTTAATTCCTGACATAGTTTTTGATTTCGACAACAATGCACAAGGACTTCGCCAGAGATTTATCAGAGCTTGGAGGATGCCCAGTAAGATACACAGCAAGACACTAGGGCACAAGAATTCCATCCCGTTGGAACCTTATCTCAAGTGGGTACGAGCCCGCTCCCAGAAGTTAGTAATGCCTTATCCTCATGTGCTCCCTGTGATCAAAGAGCCAGTCTTGGAGGGAGAGGTGTCCTACACCATCCAACATCGTGACATGCCCACGTCCTGGGAAGAGATGCAGAAGAGCTGGATCCAGCTTAAGGAAGAACGAAATTCTCTTGAGACCAGTCTACATGCTAGTGAAAAGAAGGTCTTGGAGCTCACCCGCCTATTGCACGAGGAGAGGAATCTCAACACCTACATAGCTCCAAAGAGGATGCGTAGTGTCTTTTGGGATTGATTTGCTTTGTAATATGTGCCCATGAGGCTTTGATGTACTGAACAATTATTTCCTTAATGATAATGTGTGTTCCTTTTTGTCTACAACAAATTTGAACTTTCGAACCCTTGAATGCATTGCATAAACACATATCATTCATCATGTGCATAGCAGGTATTCTTCTTTTCAGGTTGCTTACTGTTCTTCGCTGTTTATTTCAGCATCATGAACCCTGAATCCTCTACCGAGATGTCTATCAAGGCCCTTCAGGTGCAGAACGCACAATTTCAGGAGCTGATCATGGGTTTGGCTCAAGGTCAAGAAGAGCTGAAGGCTTTGCTCCTGAAGAAGGAGAAGAAGAAGAAGAGAACTGTTCTTTTCAACTCGGGCCGGAGGTTTGGTAATACTCTGCAGAATGAGGAAGCTGGTTCTTCTGTAGGCAAAGACAGTCCCCAGGGGGGAAAGGCTCCAAGTCCAGTAGTCTCTGACAACGAGACTGACTTTAATGAGGAACAGTATCCTCCAGCTGAAGACCGATACAAGAAGTTGGAAGAGAGACTGAACGCCATGGAGATCCAACAAGTGCCTGGGCTGGATTTCGGAGACTTGGGCTTATCTACTGGTGTGATCATTCCTCACAAGTTTAAGGCACCATCTTTCACCAAGTATGACGGGGCATCTTGCCCCAAGCTACACCTCAGATCTTATGTGCGGAAAATTCAACCGTACACAGTGGACAAGAACTTGTGGATCCACTTCTTCCAGGAGAGTCTTTCAAGGACTCATCTCGAATGGTTCTATCAGCTGGATGGGACCAAGGTTCGTAACTGGGAGGAGTTGGCTACTGCTTTTTACAAGCAGTATCAATATAATGCCGACCTTGCTCCTACACGTACCCAACTCCAGGGTATGTCGCTAGGATCAGGCGAAGGTTTTAAAGAGTATGCACAGAAGTGGAGGGATCTAGCTGGCAGAGTGCAGCCTCCGTTAACTGACCGTGAGCTGGTAGATATGTTCTTGGGGACCCTATCCGGGTCGTTTTTCAATCATCTTATTGGCAATTCATCTGCAGGGTTCACTGACCTTATTCTGACTGGGGAGAGGATAGAGGCTGGAATGAAGTCCGATAAGATTCAGAAAGGTGCGTCTTCAAGTTCTGAGAAGAAACCTTTTAAGAAGGAGGCTAGTGCTGTGTATGGGCCTAGGACGCAAGATAAACCAGAGCGCCGCCAATCTGTCAACGCGGTGGTGATTGCTAAACCTGCTGCCGCTCCTCGGCAACTCAATCAACAAAGGGCTGAAAGACCCAGAAGAGAGTTTACCCGGCTGAGTATGACCCTATCACAAATCTTGCCGCAGCTGTTATCCACCAATTTGGTGACTGTCAGAGAGGCCCCAAAGGTTGTGAATACTGCCTCTCCCAAGTATAATCCAAATGCCCGCTGTGCTTATCACTCCGATAGCCCGGGGCATTCTACTGATGACTGCTGGGCCTTAAGGAATAAGGTACAAGACCTTATTGATGCGAAGGAGATACAATTTGAAGCGCCTGAGAGGCCAAATGTGGTGACTGCTCCTATGCCCCAGCATGGAGTAAATGCTGTTGATGAAGACTTGTATGCCGTTTCCGTGAATGATGTATCTACTCCTCTGATGACTGTTAAGAGGAACCTACTGCTGGCCGGTTTATTTCCGGGTTGCAGCAAGGGTTGCCTTTTGTGTGCTGTTACCCCTACTGGTTGTCCTTTGCTGAAGTTAGACATCCAAAGCCTGATGGACAGCAAAGAGATTCTGTTCAAGAAGACTGCTGTTCCGTTTGTTCCTGTGGAAGAAGTATCTGTTGTTACCATTTTCAATAATCCAATCAAGGCTCCCCCGAGGAAGCCAGTTAAAATCATGACTGTCGCACCCATTGTTATTACTGTTCTAGGGCCTCTCCCCTATGTATCTGATAAGGCTGTCCCATGGCACTATGGGGCAGATGTATATGTACATGGCATAAAGCAAGAATTCAACACTGGTACCAGCATCAGCAATATCACTGGTCCAGCCAAAGTTACCTGCAGTGGCAGGCTCTTCTCGCCTGACATTGCACCACCAGCTATTCGAAGACCTCTCGTTATAACACCTGCAAGTGCACCTGTTCCCACTTTTGATCAAGTTGCTTCCCCTGCTGCCGAGTCATCTAATGCTCGGGGCAAAGGGATGGAAGATGGGCCTGCCCGGATGGAGGCACCAAAATCTGTGAATGTTGAAGCCTCCCAACAAGAGATGGAGGAAATTCTGAAAATAATCAAGAAGAGCGATTTTAATGTCATTGAACAGCTGGGGCATACCCCCTCCAAGATCTCTATGCTCTCCTTGCTGCTGTGCTCAGAGGCCCATGCTAAGGCCCTGATTTCATTTCTAAAGACGGCCCATGTGCCACAGGAGACATCTGCAGACCAATTTACTGATTGCGTAGCCAATTTGACAGCTGACAATAGTTTGGGTTTCTCGGATGCTGACCTTACTGCTAAGGGAAAGAACCACAATGATGCCCTGCATGTCTCTATAGAATGCAGGGGCACTACTCTTGCGCACGTGTTGGTGGACACCGGTTCTTCCCTGAACGTGCTACCCAAAAAGGCCTTAGACCGGTTGGATTGTGAGGGCCTGGAGCTGAAACCTAGCAACATCATTGTTCGAGCCTTTGACGGATCGAAGAGGATGGTTCATGGAGAGGTAGACATTCCTATTCGTGTGGGTTCTCAAGTATTCGACTCAAATTTCTATGTGATGGATATCCGTCCATCTTATTCCTGTTTACTGGGTCGACCTTGGATTCACAAAGCTGGGGCAGTGACCTCTACCCTGCACCAGAAGCTCAAGTACCCCGTCAGAGGGAAGATTGTCACTGTGCAGGGAGAGGAGGAATATATGGTGAGTCATATGAATTCCTTCCGGTATATTGAGATGGACGGGGATTTTATTGAAACCCCCTTTCAACATTTTGAAGAGGTACCTCCAACATTGGCAGCAGCAGAAACAGTGGTTGAAGAGGACTTTCCCTTGAAGATGGCTTCCTTGAAGGACGCTCGGGCTGTAATCAAGAAAGGTGAATGTGCTAACTGGGGCAGGTTCCCTGATTTTACACCTAAAACTGACAAGTTTGGACTGGGTTTTACTGCAGAGGCTCAGAGGGCTGTGTGCAAAGCTAGAACCGGAAGACCTCCTGTGCTCATCACCAATCCAGGAGTGAATGCTATTGGGGAGGAAGACGAAGTGGAAGAATCGGAGTTCGATAGCTGGATTTAACCGACAACTGATGGTGGATTGACCAATTGGACTGCTAAAGATCATACTCCTGTTACTTTCGTTACGCAGTAATGAATTCCTTTGTTTTTGTTATTTGTAATAAACAATGAATTGAAACTCTATGGCCCGGTGTCTTACCCGGGGCACCGTGGCTTCATTTGTGAGGGCATATTAATTGTCATTTCATATATCATGAATAAAGACCTTGGACGTTTTCTCACACTTCAAATCTTATGCTCCTTTTCTTTCTTTCCTTTCTTTATATATTGCAAAACAGTTGTATTTACACACACTCACCCGTACAGGTTTCAATCCACTCTGGATCTCACTAGTAACGACTCTGCTACTGCCAGTTATGACTTCGAAAATCCGATCAACTTAGCCGAAGACGAAGGTGAAGATGATTGTGAAGTGCCTGGAGAGCTTGCAAGACTGTTACTCCAGGAAGAGAGGGCAATTCAACCACACGAAAAGCCGGTGGAAACAATAAATCTGGGTACTGAGACATATAGGAAGGAAGTCAAGATTGGTGCCAACCTAGAGCTCAGCGTGAAGCAACGGTTGACTCAGATGTTACATGATTATGTGGAGATCTTCGCCTGGTCCTACGAAGACCTTCCTGGGTTGGATACCGACATTGTGGTCCATCATTTGCCTACCAAGGAAGACTGTGCTCCGGTTAAGCAAAAGGTCCGCCGTATGCGTCCAGAGATGTCTGAGAAGATCAAAGCTGAGGTTATGAAGCAGTTTGATGCCGGGTTTCTTGCAGTAACTTCTTACCCACAGTGGGTTGCTAATGTGGTGCCGGTACCGAAGAAGGACGGTAAAGTCAGAATGTGTGTTGACTACAGGGATCTGAACAGGGCCAACCCCAAGGATGACTTTCCCCTACCTCACATTGACGTCCTGGTCGACAATACTGCTCAGCACAAGGTATTCTCCTTCATGGATGGTTTTTCAGGGTATAATCAGATCAAGATGGCTCCTGAAGACATGGAGAAAACTACCTTTGTCACTCAGTGGGGCACCTTCTGCTACAAGGTCATGCCATTCGGGTTGAAAAATGCTGGGGCAACCTACCAATGTGCCATGGTTGCTTTATTTCATGACATGATCCATCATGAGATAGAAGTGTATGTTGACGACATGATCGCAAGGTCCCAAACTGAGGAGGAACACCTTGACCATCTACAGAAGTTGTTTGACCGTCTGAAGTTGTACAAGCTGAGGTTGAACCCAAACAAGTGCACCTTCGGGGTAAGGTATGGAAAGTTGCTAGGCTTCGTTGTAAGTGATAAAGGTATTCAAGTGGACCCTGCCAAGGTTAAAGCCATTCAAGAGATGCCAGTTCCCAAGACAGAGAAGGAGGTCAGAGGCTTTCTAAGACGTCTGAATTACATTGCTCGATTCATCTCGCACCTAACTGCTACTTGTGAACCAATCTTCAAGCTACTGAAGAAAGATCAGGTAGTACGTTGGAATGATGAATGTCAGGCTGCTTTTGACAAAATCAAAGAATATCTCCAAGAACCACCCATTCTTATGCCACCGGTTGAAGGGAGACATCTGATATTATACCTGACAGTACTTGACAACTCAATCGGGTGTGTGCTGGGGCAGCATGACGAGTCTGGCCGAAAAGAGCATGCCATTTATTACCTTAGCAAAAAGTTTACCGACTGTGAGACCCGATACTCACTGCTCGAGAAAACTTGCTGCGCTTTGGTATGGGCTGCTCGCCGGCTGAGACAGTATATGCTAACTCACACTACCTTGTTGATCTCAAAGATGGATCCAATAAAGTACATATTTGAAAAGCCTGCTCTGTCTGGGAGAATAGCAAGATGGCAAATGATCTTGACGGAATACGACATTCAGTACACGACTCAGAAAGCTATCAAGGGAAGTGTATTGGCAGACCACTTGGCACACCAGGCAGTAGACGACTATCAGTCAATGAACTTCGAGTTTCCAGACGAGAGCATCGTGTTAGTGACTGATTGTGAAGTACCTGGACCGGATGAAGGACCTGAGGAAGGATCCCGATGGTCTATGCACTTTGACGGAGCCTCCAATGCTTTGGGTAACGGTATCGGCGCTGTGATCATATCCCCTCAAGGCACTCATACTCCACTCACTGCCCGGCTATGTTTCAACTGCACCAACAACATGGCGGAGTATGAGGCATGCATCATGGGTCTCCAAGCTGCGATTGACTTAAGGATCAAGTTTCTGAGTGTCTTCGGAGATTCCGCTCTCGTGATCAATCAGATCAAAGGGGAGTGGGATACGAAACATCCGAATCTTATTCCCTACAGAGAATGTGTGTTGACATTGATCCCCCATTTCACAGAGATAACTTTTGAACATTTCCCAAGAGAGGAGAATCAGTTGGCGGACGCGTTGGCTACGATGTCTTCCATGTTCAAAGTCAAATGGGACAATGAGGCTCCCCGGGTCATTATCTGGAAACTGGAAGAACCGGCATACTGTTGTGATCTTGAGACTGAGTTGGTGACTGAGAAACCTTGGTACCATGAGGTGAAGAGGTATTTGGAAGCTCAAGAGTACCCTGAAGGTGCGTCTATCAATGATAAAATGTTTCTGAGAAGGTTCGCATCAAAGTTCTTCCTCAGCAACGGCATCCTGTACAAGCGAAACCATGATTCGACCTTACTGCGTTGTGTGGACAAGACTGAAGCAGAAAGGATCATGGCAGAACTGCATGAAGGTACCTTCGGAACACATTCCAGTGGACACACTATGGCAAAGAAAATCCTTCGGGCAGGGTATTTCTGGTCCATAATGGAAGCCGACTGTTACCAACATTCTCGGACATGTCATAAATGCCAGATTTATGCAGACAAGGTGCACGTTCCTCCAGTTCCTCTGAATGTCCTGACTGCACCTTGGCCTTTTGCAATGTGGGGCATAGATATGATCGGCGAGATCAGACCTACGGCATCTAACGGGCATCGCTTCATCCTGGTAGCGATTGATTACTTTACAAAGTGGGTTGAAGCAGCTTCCTACGCTACAGTAACCAAGACTGTCGTGGCACGGTTCATTCGGCATAACCTGATCTGTCGATACGGCGTCCCAGAAAGGATCATTACAGACAACGGTACCAATCTCAATAACAAGATGATCATTGAGCTCTGTGAGTAGTTTAAAATACAGCACCACAACTCTTCTCCTTACCGGCCGAAGATGAATGGGGCTGTAGAAGCAGCGAATAAAAATATCAAGAAAATTGTGCAGAAGATGACAGTGACCTATAAAGATTGGCACGAGATGTTACCGTTTGCTCTACATGGTTACCATACCTCAGCAAGGACGTCAACCGGGGCAACTCCTTTCTCCTTGGTCTACGGTATGAAGGCAGTCTTACCGATTGAAGTGCAAATACCCTCTCTCCGGATAATGAAGGATGCAGATCTGAGTGAAGATGATTGGATCTAGAAACGACTTGATCAACTAAATTTAATTGACGAAAAGAGACTTGCTGCTATTTGTCATGGTCAGACGTACCAAAAACGGATGATCAGGGCATTTAACAAAAAGGTCAGACCACAAGAATATCAAGTTGGAGACCTGGTAATCAAGCGCATCATCCTTCCTCAGAGTGATCCAAGGGGAAAATGGACCCCCACGTACGAAGGGCCATTTGTGGTTAAACATGTGTTCTCAGGAGGAGCCATGATTCTAACCACCATAGATGGTGACGACCTTCCTCACCCCGCCAATGCAGACATAGTAAAAAGATACTACACATGAAAAAAGACCCGCTAGGTTGACATACCTAGGCAAAAATTAGGGCTTCCCGGCGAACCAAAAGGGTTCGGGCAAAATGAAGGGATGAAATGAAAAAAATCTGTACACCCGGCAAGTCGAAAACCTGAAAAGGCGGCTTGGGCAAAAATGGGTATCCGGTGGGCTGAAAACCCGAAAGGGCGGTCCAGGCAAAAGTTAGGGATAAAGCGTAATACTATGTCTCATTGGATCACTTTGCATCCAGAATCCGGTATCAACACCAAGTTCAGACGGCATCGATCAATCAGCTTCATCTTCAACTAGGTCATCAAGTGATGAGACGCTCGAAGATATAAAGGCGATAGCAGAGTTGGAACCCAGTGGGATTATTCTTTTCACATAGCTGTTTTGTTTTCCCTTTGTACAAATTGTATAAATTCTTTTGTTTGGCGGCGTTCTCTTACTAGGACGTCAGCCTCTTGTACATAAAACGCCTATTTACGGGAAAATTCAAAAATCAATACAAAAATCACTTTTCAGCTCAAATTGCCATTTGTTTTTCCTTTTCTGTTTTGTTTTGCAAAGGACGTCCAAGGTTCAATTTGTGATATATGCATTTGACACTAATTGCTAACTCATAAATATTTGCATACGAAACAAAGGATTAATTACAGGTAACATTAGAAACAGGGGCAATAATGAATTGTCTAAGCGATCTAATTGCTCTGTCCACCAAAGTACCAAGGTAAGTTCAGCTGAAGAACATAACCAGTATACCTTAATTCCCCAGAGAATGAGCCAACAAGTCGAGGCACTCTCCCCAAGCAAAGCTATACTATCAGCCTTAAGGAAGTTGGGTATCCTCCAGCAGATCTCAACATTCCCCAGCACAATATACAAACATTCTTAACAAGTGTCCCTGGCAATCTTGATCTAAGATTGTTCCCCGGTGGTATACCAGATATTCAGCGGAGCCACTTCCCCAATATATCTCAAAGATTCCCCCAGGAGAGTCCAGTATAGTTCAAGATTTCCCCAGGAAAGTTTGAATCCATCTCCCCAGCAGGAAGCTTATCCCCAGTAGATTCTGGAAGCTTATCCCCTACAGAGCACGAACACGTCCCCCGACTTTATTCAAAGGTTATTTCCCTACCAGGATATAACTGGGTTATCCTCAGCCAAAAGCCACGGAAAGATTTCCCTCGGCAAAGTATTCTTATCCCCAGCGGAGTCTATTAACACTTCCAACATAACAACGGTATCCCCAGCGAAGTTACCATCAACATCCCAGCAAAGTACCTCTCTTCCCACAGAGTATTGTTCCCCAGCAAGATCGTTGGAATAAATTTTCTCCCCGCAGAGTAATCCATTCGCCAAGTTTATTCCCCAACGGAGTGATCTTCTCCTACCGGTATTCTTGCAATCATTCCCCAGTGGAAATAGAAGCTCTCCATCAGCCCAGGATGTGACTTCCCGGCACCCGTCAAGGATTTACTTTCCTAGACAAAAACATACATTCATAAACATCACATACATCATGATACACGCATGAACGCATCGCACAATCTCATTTATGTTGAGAACATCATTGCTTGATCCATATCATGCATTGTATATGACTGACCTTTACCTTTCAGGAAAGATCCAGTTAAGCCCTCAGCTATATTCCAAGACTTTAGTCTGGTTCAGATAAATCAATTCTAAGATTTTTCTGATTCTTATCCAGTCAAAGTTATTTCAAGACCTTCTCTGGTTCAGTTAAATCGACTCCTAAAGATTTTTCTGATTCTTATCCAGTCAAATGCCTTCTCTGGTTTAGTCAGATCGACCCTAAGATCTTCCTGATTCTTATCCAGTTGAAGATTCCAAGACCTTGCCTGGTTCAGTTAAATCGACTCCTAAAGATTTTTCTGATTCTTATCTAGTCAAAGGCCTTCTCTGGTTCAGTCAGATCGACCCAAAGATCTCCCTGATTCTTATCCAGTTGAAGATTCCAAGACCTTGCCTGGTTCAGTTAAATCGACTCCTAAAGATTTTTCTGATTCTTATCTAGTCAAAGGCCTTCTCTGGTTCAGTCAGATCGACCCTAAGATCTCCCTGATTCTTATCCAGTTGAAGTTATTTCAAGACCTTTCCTGGTTCAGTTAAATCGACTCCTAAAGATTTTTCTGATTCTTATCCAGTCAAAGGCCTTCTCTGGTCCAGTTAAATCGATTCCTAAAGATTTTCCTAATGAAGACTCAGTAGAAGACACCCAAGATTCTCTCATCGTTACTGTTGAGGTAGTAATCGCCCCAGATTCTCTCATCGTTACTGTTGAGGTAGTAATCACCCCAGATTCTCTCATCGTTACTGTTGAGGTAGTAATCACCCAAGGTTCTCTCATCGTCCCGATGAGGTAGTAACCATCCCTGATTCATTAATCACCTTTCGAAACTCCAGACTCGACTCCTGTATCTCGCCAGGGCACGTCTGAAGAGGTTTAAGGATTCAATTCCTGTAACCAGTCAGGGCACATTTACACAAAGAGTTTGAAGACCAACTCCTGTAACAGGTCAGGTAATCATCTTTCTTTTTCAGGTACGCAAGTTCTCGCTAAGGAATCTCTTACGCGACCGACACCCAGATGGCATCTATAAGCCCATCCACATATTCATCACCCCTTAACATGGCATCTGTAAGCCCATCTTCCTATCCATCAATCTCCAAATGGCATCTGTAAGCCCATTCCCACCATCACCACTATGTGAGCGCAAAATTCTGGGCACTCTAGTGTTCAATCATCTTCCACCTTCGGATTACGAAAGGCACGTCAGCCAATCTGCATCCTCAGGTCTAAGAAGATTGAACAGGGGCAACTGTTGTACCCCAAAATTTTCCCTCCCATATTCTTCAAGATTTGTAAAGAGCATGCTTCAAAATCTCCCAAGGGTTGCACAGTCCAATTGCCTCCTAACAGTCAAAAATTAGGGTTTTGGTTCTGGCAAAGACATTGAAGTTTCCAAGGGTCCAAACAAGTCCCACATGCCCATAAACATTGTCAGGCATCCTCATGCCAAGTTTCAAGGCTCACAGCACAAAATTGCACAGTCAAAAACCCTAATTGCTTCACAGTCAACTGCAGGGGCAAAATGGTCATTTGACAGTCAAAAGTCCAAATTTTTGGTCAACATCTTATTTTGAAGCCACAAACATCATTTGATCAATTCTTGATCATGATTTTCAAGGCATGGCTCAAAAAGTCTCAAGATGCAAAAGTTTCTATTTTTGGACAGTTGAAAAAGTCAACTGCAAATTGACCAAGGCATAACTTTCACATGGTTTATCAGAAAAACCAAAGCTCATTTTGAAGAGAATGACATTTCCCACAACTCATCTTCACACTTCAAGTCCAAGAAATGCTCTCACAAAAAGTTATCAATCTCAACATTATAGGTCATTTTCAAAAGTCAACAAAAGGCACTTTAAGTCAAAGACCATAACTTGAGATTGGTAAATCAAAATGACTTGGGACCAAAGGAATTGGTTAGAGGACTCTAAGACCTTTCCAAAATGTCCAAGAACGTGATCAAATCTTAAAAATTGAGCAAGATATGCCTTGTGGAAGTTGGGAAATGTTTGGGAATTTTGAAAAGTCAACTTTGCTCCAAAAGCCTCAAAATTGCTAATGGGCCACAATCTCTTCCAAGAATCATCACCCAAAAGATATGCACGACCCATTGACTTTAAAGGGAGTTATTTTATCATTTTTTATTAATTATTTGAATTATTATTATTATTAGTTCATTTAATTAAAATAAAATATGACAAAAATAGCAAATCATGTTTTCCAAACCTTTTTGTGCAGCATATCCACTCATCATGACCTCAATATTTCGTGCACACTCAAAAAGGCAAGAATCTCCATTGATTGGCATAAGATTGGTATGAAAAAGATTGAAAAAGATTATGGAAAATCACAAATTTGAAAGGCATTAAAACAAGGCTTTGGGCTTGATCTTTTTACCCTAATTCATTCCTCATATATGCACAAACAAACCCTAAGGCTCAAGAGGAAGAAAGCCGCGCCTCAAACCAGAAAACGACTTTGCATTTTTTTCAAAAAAAACTTGAAACTGTTTTGATAGCTAGAGTGTAATTCAAGGTCCCAAAACTATTCCAAAGGCTTGCTGAGACAACCAGGAAGCTATTCCAATTGATATCATATCTCCACACGCAAAGAATTGGTAGAACACAGTCGCCCTGTTCATGAATTTTTTCTGAATCGTATTTGAATTTACATGCCATATCAATGCATTTTAATGTTTAATTTGTACTAACATGGACTCACTAAAGCTTTTGGTATCTTTTAAATTGAACTAATCTTGCCTGTATAGAAAGTTGCCATGGCCATTTTTTAGGGTTTCAGGAACCTTGAATTAGGGTTTTACGCTTGAGGAAAAATTGGATAACCAGACTAGTACTATCAAAACCAGGGCATCTGGACGAAACGATTGGCCACCTCGCGCCCTTTTTCTTTTCTACTATGCTCTATTCGCTATTTTTGTAGGTACTATTTAGTGGGGGTTTAAAACCCCCGCTATCTATGTTTTATTTGCAGGAAACATGAAGAAGAAAGAGGACGTGTCCCCTGATAATTGGCACGTTTGAATTTTGGCGCGATGGACATCACTAAGCGTTGTTTTGTGTTATGTTATTCGCTTACCAATTCTAATACAACGCGCGCGCATAGCTCAGATGGTTGGACATACGTTGGGTAAACGCTGGGACCTGGGTTCGATTCCCAGGTCCCCCACTTTATTCCATAATTTTTCTTGCAATATATTTCTATGCAGTGCTTCATCAAAGGACCACCATACAACTCCATCTCTTGGCGCGCCACATGTCCCCAGGGGTCAATCCAAAGGTCAGGATCTGGAGTCTACCATATGCATTAGTCAGCTGTTCCTCACACGCGCCAGAAAAGTCAACCCGGCCTGATTCAGTGGGCCAAGAATGCTCCAAATAGACCTCCATAATTGGGTCAACAACCCCTCTTGTTTGTATTTCTTTCCCTTATTATTTTTCTATTTTTTATTTGTTTTAATTATTTTCTTTTAATTCCTTAAATTAATTTTAATAATACAAAAACATAAAAAATCAGAAAAGTCAAAAAATAAAATTTATTTATTTATTATTTAATGCATTAATATTATTTTGTAAATAAATTTAATAATCAATTTAGTTTTAATTTAGGGTTTAAATTTTAATTTGTTTTCTAAATAACTAAAAAACATAAAAATTAGGGTTTCTAGCATTTTTTTACTCTTTTTCTCAATAATTAAATTTTTCTTCTTCTTATTATTAATTATTAATTATTTTATAAATAACTTATAATTAATTAATTATGGTTAAATTAGGTTAAACTTAAACAATTTTCTTTAATAATTAAAAACAAACTTAGAACTAGGGTTTTATTTAATTTCAAATTCCAATTAATTTTCTTTATTTCCATTAAATACAATAAACATCAAAAAAATAAGTTCTGTCCTTTATTTAATTTAGTTAATTTATAATTTCGATTTAATTTCTTTAAAGGGTCCAACGCCCTCGCACTCGATTCTAATTTCCTTTCGCACTTTTACTTTTATTTCCTTTTTTAAATTTCGTGTAATTGCCCCAAAGCTTTGTAATAGATAATTAGGATATTTATTTTCCGCATTTTATTCATTCAAATCGGGTCTTGGTTTAATTTGGCGATGTAGACCCGCGCCTTGTAATAGCGTAGGACCTTTATTTTTTCCGCATTTTAATTTCCGCGCCCTTTAAACTGTTAATCACATGAAAGAATGTATGCTCAAATAAAATCAAAGCGTAGAACACTCAATGCATGATCAAGACAAATAATAACTGAAAATGGAACACAATTCACACACCACTCCTAGGATACGCCTCATTGTTGCCTTGCCCCTCGAAACGTGGTCGTCGAGTATGGGACGTTTTAGTAAGTCCTTATGTCCATGAACATGGCATGAGGGTAGCTTCTAAGGTGTCCTACTATTGCTCTGGTGACCACACTGTCCCTAATCCTCGAATTGACCCGAACACCTCCAACGGTGGTGCTACCTACCTCTCAATGGTGGGATGGCACTACCTTAAGGACATTTACACAGACTAATTCCTTAGGGTAGGTAGATGACTCGTAGATACTTGCTCTAATTCAAAACAACTCAAAAACTTCTTTTCACACCGACACTTTGCAAAAAGCTTTCAAAAACAACTTTTCAAACACTCTTGAGGATTGATACAAGAGTCGAACTGAAATTTTAAACGGAACTTTTTCAAACCCACTCACCTTGAAAAGCAAACAAACATTTTGAAAACATAAATGAGCAAGTATCTAAGAGCCCATGGATAACCATGGATAGAAAGGGTTCTAACACCTTCCCTTTCTATAAATATACCTCCCGAACCGAGAACTAATCTCAATAAGGAATTTTTCTGTGCTTTTGTCCTTTCCATATTGGAGAAAATAAAAGACAGTGGCGACTCTTGCTTCCGCGATATTTCGCGAAACCAGCGTTAAACAGTCAGTTCCAGATCCACCGATCACACTCATCATCCAGGCCGAGGTCTCTGTGAATGTTACGAAAGATGTCATCATCGTCCGTATTGGGCGGAGATGGCTGAGGCTGACAAGGTACATGAGGAGCTATGTGTCCTCCTATCTGCATGTCATACGAGAAACCAGAAATTTGATACCGTCCATGGTAAGGAGCGGGTGGGTTTGCAGTTGGACGGTTGCGTTAGCACTGGACAACATCCCACGCATAAATCTCATGAGTAAGGTATAGTCTAGATATATTAAATGTTATGCACATATCCTGCATGAATTATGCATCTCTACTCGATGAGCATAGGACTCCTCGTCCATACTGTGGTGATAGTGGTAAGCGGCGGTCACTCCCGAGGGAAACTCATGCAATGGGTCTGACCTTTGAACATTATCACTGAGTTGATTTCCTTCTCCTTGTCTATTTGCATCCTCAGTTTTAGAAACCACATTCATCTTACCAATCAATATGGTATCAATTTCCTTGGATGGAATCACCTTAATTCCATCTGTCAAAGGTTCAACTCCAGCTTTCATGCACAAAAGAAGTATCACATATGCATGCCCCGTAACTTTTTTTGACTTAGATTGGACAATGGCATCCATGTCCTCTGCAATAATTTTCCCCAAGTTAACAGGTTGATTATCTAGCAGATAGTAAATTTCCAAAGCCCTCAAAGTGGTTAACTCTGAACCGCTTATGTTGGTATCGAAGTTATGATGATAGTATGATACCCATACTTTTAGGACGGGGGCAAGAGACCGAGATAGAATTTTCCTTGATACGTTATCCGAATCACGACTACGTGAAAAGCCGTACCACCATTTTCCCGGAATGGCCAATTTGCTTAACATGTCAGAATATGGCCAACTTCTATGTGTTTCTCCCTTATTCTATACATACTTGCACTACGGCTCTTTGAATTTAAGTTTCAATAGTTTGTCTATCACTTTCCAGTCAAACTCAATTGTTTTGCCTCTCACATAACTGATAAATTTAGGTGCATCATGGGAAACCCTATAGGTGAATCTGTTTTTTTAGAGTGGCCTAGACATCAGTGTATTCCCCTCTCTGTAAACCAAACTGCCTTTCCTCAATAAAATTCCGCTCACCCAAACTGTCATATCTCTGTTGGTGGAGGGAAAAGGAAAACTTCAGGTTGTCAAAACCAGCAGATGATGAAGGCATTGATTTCTTAGCCATGTGAGGGATTTTTTTTTTGAGCAAGGAGAATGAGAAAACTGAAAGCATAAAAATTTTCACAGCGACAATGGGTGGTGTTAGATCTGAAAATGCGTGTGTGAATGGTGAAAAAGTATAAATAGTGCAGGTGAAAATCTGAAATGCATCCACATGTGCATGTGAGAGGAAGCATGCATCCAGACGTGCATGTGAAGAGAGGCGCGCATCCTGACATACACGCAGACAACGACAAACTTTCTGGCATGCATGTGGCCATGCATTTTTTCCCAACACAACTGTTAGGCACACGTCCTTGGACGCGTTTACTGAAGTTACATGACCATAACATGTATTGTCATGCGTTCTAGCATATAACATGCCAAAAAATTGTGGCACGTGCGTGGACACGCGTTTTGCCAGAATGTGCACTTAATCTCGAGTCTCGACTCCTTAATTCATTGCAAAGTAAAAACACACATAATTGACTATAAAATGATAAAAATGTAAAACAAAAATAACAGTTCAACTAAAATACAAAATTAAATAACTAAAATTCAAAATGAAATGGTATCTCCCTTGGGTTGCCTCTCAAGAAGCGCTTCACTTAATGTCGCATGGATCGACGATTGCCCATCTTATCCTGTAAGATGGACATCATCTATTAGACCACTCTCTTGTCCTTGATATTATGGTTTTAATCTTTCCATTCACCTTAAAGGTGTCCCCGTTCTCTTTATTTTTAAGCTTGACCGCTCCATGCGGGAACACTTTGTGGATCACAAATGGTCCGGACCATCTGGACTTCCGTTTTCTAGGAAACAACTTCAACCTGGAATTAAACAACACCACCAATTATCCTTCCTAAAATTCATTCCTCAGGATCTTCCGATCATGCCATTTTTTTGTTTGTTCCTTATAAATTTTGGCATTCTCGTAAGCCAGATTCCTAAATTCTTCTAAATCATGGAGTTGAAGAATTTGGGATTCACCAGCTTGGAAAAGATCATAATTCCGGAATTTGGAGGCCCAAAATGCTTTATGCTCTAATTCGAGCGACAAATGACAAGCTTTACCATAAACCAACTGATAAGGGGACATACCTATTGGTGTTTTGAACGCTATTCTGTATGCCCAAAATTCATCTTCCAACTTCACTGACCAGTCTTTGAGAGAAGCACTAACAATCTTTTCAAGAATCTATTTTATCTGCTTGTTAGACACTCCAACTCGCCCAATCGTTTGAGGATGATATGGAGTGGTAATCTTGTGCTTCACATTATATTTCTTTAACAGATTCTCCATCAACTTGTTCAAGAAACGGGTGCCTTCACCACTGATGAGTGCTCTTGGCACCCCAAACCTTGATAAATATTATTCTTCAGAAAATTAACCATAACCCTGGCATCATTAGTGGGTAACGGTACCGCTTCCACCCACTTTGACACATAAGCCACAACTACCAAGATGTAATTCTTTCCAAATGAGGGTGGAAACGGTCCCATGAAGTCTATCTCCTATACACCAAACAATTCCACCTACAACATAGTATTTTGAGGCATTTGATTCTTCTTTGAAATGTTACATGTCCTCTGACACATGTCACATTCTTTCACCATTCCTTGAGTATCCTTGAAAAAAGTAGGCCAGTACCACTCGGGCTGGAGGATTTTTGCTGTTGTTCAATCTCCACTGAAGTGTCCTTCATATTCCGAGTCATGACATGCTTTTAGGACATCCCTTTGTTCTTCCTATGGGATACATCTTCGAACCAAATCGTCTGTTCCTTTCTTGTACAAGAATGGTTTATCCCACAAATAAAACCTGCAATCATGCAAAAACTTTTTCTTTTTGTTAGCATCAAAATCATTAGATATTATTCCACCTACCAAATAATTCGCATAATTTGAGAACCATGGAACATTTGTAACAACTAGGATTCGTTCATCGAAAAAATCATCCTTTATCGGGTGTTTCTCTTCTGTTTCTTCTATCAGGGATATTCGGGATAAGTGATCAGCAACTGTATTTTCACATCCCTTTTTGTCTTGGATTTCCAAATCAAACTCTTGCAGAAGAAGAATCCATCTCAACAACCTTGGCTTTAATTTCTATTTAGAAAAAATATATTTCAAAGTAGCATGGTCAATATAAACAATTACCTTCGATCCCAACCAGTAAGACCTAAATTTGTCAAAAGCATACACCACTGCTAGCAACTATTTTTTAGTTGTGTATAATTCATATGTGCAGGATTCAACACACGTCTTGCATAGTAGACCACACACAAAAGCTTTTCCTTTATCTGTCCTAGTACTTCCCCCATTGCTATATCACTTGCATCACACGTGATCTCAAAAGGAAGAGACCAATCAGGGGAAATTACTATAGGAGCATATAATAACTTACTCTATAAAGATTCAAAAGCCTCATCACACTTTTCATCAAAATAGAAACAGTGTATCCTTAACAAGCTAGATAGTCAACAGTTTGGCAATCTTCGAAAAATCTCTTATGAACTTGCGAAAAAAACCTACATGTCCCAAGAAACTTCATATACCCTTATCATTCACCGGTGGTGGTAAATTTGCAATCACCTCTGCTTTTTCTTTGTCAAATTCAATTCCCTTATGGTAAATTTTGTGCCCCAACATTATTCCGTCACACATCATGAAATGTCACTTCTACCAATTGAGAATCGAATTGGTCTACTGACATCTTTCTAGCACAAGAGACAAGTTAATCAAACAATTATCAAACGAAGAACCGAAAACTAAAAAATCATCCATAACCACTTCCACATGGTTTTCAAGCATATCAGCGAATATGGACGTCATACATCTCTCAAAAAGTGGCAGGGGAATTGCACAACCCAAATGGAATTCTTCTGAAGGCGGAAATACCATAAGGGCATGTGAATGCGGTCTTCTCTTGATCTTCTGGGGCACTACAATTTGATGGTATCCAGAGTACTCCTCAAGGATGAGTAGTAGTCATGACCAGCCAACCTTTCCAACATTTGATCAATGAATGGTAAAGGAAAGTGGTCCTTTCTTGTAGAAGTGTTCAACCTTCGTTAGTGAATGCACACTCTCCCACCTGTAAGAGTTCTTGTAGGAATCAACTCATTCTTCTTGTAAGTGTTTGTTGGCAGCAATTTTGGTAAAACACTAACTTGATAATATTTTGCTAAATTTCTTGACATTTGAAGTAAACTATTTTGAATGATATCAACGCATATGTCTTGACATCTGCCTCCTCAGCTGAACGAAACTTAATATCTGGTTAAATTTTTCTGTTTCCTGTTTTTATGCGCACCATCATTCAGGATTTGGAACTCATAGCTTGCAAAAAATATGGAGGAATATTTTTCGATATGCTTTATCTTTATGAATTATATCTTGGCCTATTTTCATGGAAATATTCAAAAGATTAGAATATTTGTTTTTCAGCCCAAACTCACTGCTGCGCCTTTATAAGGACCTGCATCCTTATTCATTTGACTGCTGTAATATGGTGGGGGAATTGATTTTTACTGGTTTTGCATTTTATCGCAATGTTGCGGTTAGGAAGAGTCGCCACCGAATTTTCTTTTATCCAACAAAGGAAAGGGTGAAAAGAATAGGAACACCCTTTCAAGATTATTTTCTGAGTAAAGGGGGTAGTTTATGGAAAGGGAAGGTTTTAGCACCCTTTCCATCCATTGTTATCTATGGGCTCTTAGTTGCTAGCTCAATTTTGAAAATGCTTTTGGTGTAAGTGTATTTTGAAGATATTTTGAAAAGACGCCTTAGTACGGTGAACTTTGTAATGTTTCTCGTTTCGGAGAGAATGTATACAAAGTGTTTTCATGTCTTTGAAAATGTTTAGAAGAAGCTTGTGTATGTATAAAAATTGTTTTGTTTGAGCAAGCAACTAGGAGTTATCTACCGACTCGAAAGGTTTGTTCTTTTCCTCTTTTCATTTAGATAGTGCTATCCCATCATTAGTTGGTGGGTAGCCCTACCATTGGATGTTTGAGGCATGGGAGAGGGTCATCGTATAATCACGAAAGCAACTAGTAAGATACTTTAATAATTAGCCTAAGGTTTTAAGATCATATAATGAGGCAACGTTGAAAGGGTCATCGAGGGACTTATGATCTTTAAACCAAAGGGTCACCACTAAAATATCTTATGTTTGAGAGTCGTGACTGTTTATTTATCCGAAGGCAACAAGTGGAGGTACCTTAGAGGTGCGCGTGTGCGAGTGTGTTGTGTTTCAGTTAAGTTTATCTTGAGTGTCAGGTTTGCTAGCATTTTCTTTTAATCTTATCATACAAGACTATTAGTATTCATCTAACAGTTAATTGAATAAGTACAAAAAATAAAGTGCAGGAGTTTTGAATCTACGCTATTACAAGACTTCGGGATGGGGGAATTACAAACCAAAACAGGGAAAATAAATGTAAATGGTCCTAATTAAACTATTACAATCCATAGGCAATTACATAATTGTGAAAATAATGCGAAAAAAATAAACGCGCGGGGGGAGAAAAGAGAAAGATATAAAGAGAACCTAAAAAAATCTAAATGATAAAAAGAAAGAAATGTTTTTGTTATTTTTTGTTTAGGAAAAGTAATAATTAAATTAATGAAAAACTAATTCTAATTAATTTAATTAATTAAAATAAAGATGATTAAATAATTATTAAAATTAATTTTAATTAATAAAATCTAAGTCTAATACTTTTTGTGATTTTATGATTTTATGATTTTTTTTGTTTTTTTGTTATAAAGAAGAAACAATTGAAGTAAAAGAAAACAAATAATAAAAGAAATAGACAAAAAAAAATTAAATTGGGCCAAGCTGCAAAACAAGTAATTAGGGGGTGTGAGAATCAGAAATCAATTGGCTCAACAACATTGGCCCAGACGCTGGAGGAAATATCTCCAGGATCCTATGCATTTCTCCCATGAGGTCTATCGTGGGTGCTTAGATCTGGATTGCTGGATCTGGATCTGATGATGTTGATATGAGAGAATATGACGAGCGTGATTCTAACGTCAAAAACATCACGTGATCACTTGTTTGTGTCATGTTCTCTAATATGAATGCAACTGTATCACAAAAAAAATGTTAAATAGACCTGCAACCGACTATACAAAAATGAACTAAATTTTTATCACAGGTGATTTCATGAATAGCCTTCTAAGTACGGTTGGACGTGTTCTTGGACCTGGGGAGACTCCTGGGAATCTCAGGAGTAAGGTTTGATCGCTGGTTTGGATTGATTATGCCTGGAAAACCAGTTGCGAATTTTGGCAATATTGAGGAATTTTTGAGAATTTGGTACAGCTTTGTGAAGAGCTTTTGGAGGGTTTTTTGAAGAGGAATTTCATGCTCCCTTTGAACTGCCTTGTATTTCTTTATATAGAGGGAGAAAAGGAGTTAAAACCATCATGGAAAGAATCAAGGCATTAAGACATGGTTTTAACACCAAAATCAATTTCGAAATATTTCCAAAAATAAGATATTCTTTCCCATTTTGTTTTGCAATGAACCTGGATATGTTTGATGTACCTTGCACGAAATCTTAGGCTCCATGATGGGTCAATCCAAGCCCAAATGCATTAGCCCATTGGTTCTTATATTTTTATTTAATTTATTTGATTTAATTCATATTTAAATGAATAAAAATTCAAATAAATAGAAATAAAAATCAAAATAGTTCATGGTTAAGTTTAGATGTCCTTGGGTATATCATAAATAAGTTTGAACCCTAAAAGTTAGGTTCATTAACCTAAAAATGCAATTTTGCTCAATGTTGACTTCATGCATTTTTCACAAATTTGCCTAACTTGTACAAAACATAACTTGCTCAATTTTCATCTTTTGAAGATGATATTTGACTTTTTGGAAATACCAAGATATCCTCTACAATCTCTATTTTTATCATTTTTGCTTTTGATGACATTAACTTGATGTAAGTTTCCTTGACAAAAAGTGTATTTTGTTGACTTTTGAAAATGACCTATAATGTATGAGATCATACCTTCCAAATGAAGCATATTTTGTACTTGAAAATAATAGAAAAGTTGTAGGTAATTGAATTTTCTTTAAAATGGGCTTTTGTTGGGGAAAATTTGATGAAGCATGTGAAAGTTATTCCTTGTCAAAGTTTAGTTGACTTCTCCTAGGAAACCCTAATTTAGCAAATCTTGACTTTTGATGATGTGAGGACTTTCCTTGAGGAATCATGATCAACCCTTGATCAAATGATTAATATAACTTCAAGATGTTTATTTTTACCAAAAATCTTGAAGTTTGACTGTATATTGACCATATTTGACTTTTGACCTAATACAATTGATTTTCGGTCATCGGAGCAATTGACTGAGTAAAATTGTGATGCAAGGCATGAAACTTGGCATGAGCCTTCTTGAGGCCTTTGAAAACCCAAACTTCTTTGTGAAAAGTGAAATCCTATTTGGAAGTCCATTGCTTAGGAGGAGAATTTTCCAAGTCAATTCTTGGTCAACCTTGAGCATTTGAGGATCTCTAGGAGTATGTTTTAAATAAAATGAGAGGGAGAATTTTAGGTTACAACATCTGCCACTGTTTAATCATCGTAAACCATAGGATTTATATTAGATTGTCTGCCTTTCGTGACCTAAAGGTGGAAGATGATTGAACACTAGAGTTCCCAGAAATTTGTGCTCGTCGATGCACAGAGTAACGTTGTCGGTTGATGGTATGCTTGAATGGGCTTAAAAGACGACATTCGGAGAGATTAATGAGATTCGTTGGAGATGGACTTATAGATTCCATCCAAAGTAAATGTTGACTTAAAACTAGAAGGTGTATCAGAATAAACCTACGGTTGGTTTAATCCGAGCCACAAAAAAGGTCTACTGGAAGAAGTATCAGAATAAATCTTTAGTCGATTTACCCTGAGCCAACAACTATCTACGACCATCTTAAACTGGAAGAAGCATGAGAATATCTTGGTTTGATTTAATCTAATCCAGAAGAAGTCTCTGTTGTCTTTAACTGGGAGAAGTATCAGAATAAATCTTTGGTCGATTTATCCTGAGCTAGAAAAAGGTCTACTAGAAGAAGTATCAGAGTAATTCTTGGTCAATTTAATCTGAGTCAGCAAATATTTATGCTTGTTTTTATCTGGAAGAAGTATCAGAATAAATATTTGGTTGATTTAATCTGAGCCAGAAAATGTCTTCAACTGGAAGAAGTATCAGAGTAGATCTACACTTGATCTAAGCTGAACCAGAAGAATGTCCAGTAGAAGAAGTATTAGAATAAATCACTGGTCGATTTAATCTCAGCCAGCGAATATCTACGGCCGTCTTCAACTGGGAGAAGTATCACAATAGATCTACACCTGATCTAAGTTGAGCCTGAAGAATATCCACTGAAATAAGTATCAAAATAAATCATTAGTCGATTTAATCCGAGCCAACGACTATCTACGACCGTCTTCAACTGGAAGAAGTATTAGAATAAATCTTTGGTTAATTTAATCTGATCCAGAAGAGGTATCTGTGCCTTTAACTGGAAGAAGTATCAGAATAAATCATTGGCGGATTTAATCTGAGCCAGAAAAAGGTCAACTCAAAGAAGTATCATAGTAAATATTGGTTAATTTAATCTGAGCTATAAGATATTTATGCTTGTTTTTATCTGGAAGAAGTATCAGAATAAATATTTTGTTGATTTAATATGATCCAGAAAATGTATTCAACTGGAGGAAGCATCAGAATATATCTACATCTGATCTAAGCTGAGCCAGAAGAATGTCTATTGGGAGAAGTATCAGAATAAATCATTGGGTCGATTTAATCTGAGCAAAAAGATGTTTTCTTTGATAAGACTGTCTGGTCCTGCCAATAGTTGATGACGTTAGTCTTGTTGATTTATCTTTTCCTGAAAAGGTAAAGAGTTAGCTGTATGCAATGTCATGATGTATGAAATGCATCACGTAATGATGTTCTCAAAATAAATGAGATTGTGTTGTATGTGTTACGTATGCATATGCTATGATATTTTGTAAATGATGTATGGGTGTGCAATGTTTTTGAAATTTGAGCAGCATCTTAGTCTGGGGAATATAAATCCCTTACTGTCGCTAGGGATGAAGAGTATGTGCAACTTTGATCTTCTGGGAGATTGTTTCCACTGGGGACTCCTGCTTGCTGTTTGAGGATAACTCCGCTGGGAAACATTGATTTCTACTTTCTGAGGAAACTCTGCTAGAGAGTGTTAATTCCTGCTTGGGGGGAGAAGAGTCAAAACTTTGGTCGTTCTTTTCTCTATTGTGGAGTTATAATTATTTGTATACCTTGACTGGGGATAACATCGATGGATAACTTTATGGCTCGTTTGAGGAGGATAGAGTTGACTGATATTTGATCCAATTTTAGATTTAGTGGCAACTCTCTAGGGATGGTGATGACTTCACTGGGGAAGGGAATTTTTCCGGTGACTCATTGTCATCTGAGTAAAAAACTCAAGCTGGGGAGGTTGGACCTCACTAAGGAGATAAATTTGGTTGGGGAAATAAACCCTGGCGATGGAGGAATATCCTGTTGAGGGAAGCTCTTTGTCGAGGAGAATGCGCTATGCTGGAGAGAAGTAATCTGCAGGGGATTTTACAGTTTTGAAAACTCAGTTAGGGAGAGGAATTCCCATGGAATGTAATGTTTGGGATCCTATATGTTGGTGACATTGTCAGGGAGAAGATCATACTCCTTTATCAGCCAGAGTGATCTGCCGGAGAAATTGTGGGGAATGAATGAAGTTGTGAAGATTATCTTGTGGGGATAATCTCATGGCAGTGGCTCTGTGGGGATTTATGGAGACTTGAACATATCTCAAATTCTAAAGCCTTTGGTGAATGTTGATTATGGTGATAAGTCTTCTACTGATAGACAAGTGACGAGATAATGAGATATAGTCGTACGCTTTAATCTCTAACTTTTGCCTTGGCTGTCCTTTCAGATTTTTAGTCCACCGGGATACCCTTTTTTGCCCAAGTCGCCTTTTCAGATTTTCGACTTGCCGGGTGTACAATTTTATTTATATATCCCTAATTTTTCCCTAACTTTTTTGGTTCTTTGGGATGCCCTTATTTTTGCCTAGGTCAGTCAACCTAGCAGGCCTTTTTTTTCATGCGTAGTATTTTCTTATTATATCCGTGTTCACAGGGAGCGGAGAATTGTCACTGTCCATAAAAGTAAGTGTTGTAGCATTTCAAAAAAGATGTTTGCTTGATCACATGTGTCCCTTTACTGGAACTCATGTTCAATGCCCCAAGTGATTCAGATGGAGGTCTGCCCTTGGCTATTTGGCACTTTTGAGAGATTCCTCGAATCTTGACTCGACTGCCCCCAGATCAGTTAGACACCATGTCATGCCCCTTGATTATGAAATGCCTGTTACTAAAAATGTCTTTCCATCTGAGGTGATTCTGTCCATTGAGAGGATTTCCGTTCATTGAACTTCCGCTGTGGGAATTTCTCTGTTGTCGAACGATTAGTCATATGCAAACAATGGCATTTAAAGAATTCAAATATTATGTCTGTCTTGATGTTTTAAAAATGCATTTTTAGTAAACAAACAAAATTTTGTAAGAATATGAATTCAACTCAGGATTTATAGTAAACCTTACAGGAGTCAGGATACCTTTTGTAACAATATACTTTCGAACTAACCCATGCTTCAGCTAGGAATTTTAAGGCTTGTAGTGTGGCTTGGTTCACGATTTAAGAAACAAAGGATAAAGGCTCGAAATTTATCTGTAACCAACCCGTTCTTCGTGATGTTATTAAATCCTATACTCAGTTAATTGTGCGTTTAAATCTCAATTGAGTATAGAATCTTTGCCATGATATTCCGGTAATGGTTCGGATACTGAAAGTTTATTTTGAGGAGGCAATTATTTTTTGTAATATTTTATTTTTGTTGAGGATTTTTAGCGACCTATTTTTTTGATTTTATTATCCCTACCTTTTGCCTGAACTGTTTCTTTTGTGATTACAGTCAGCGGGATGCCCCTGTTTTTTTCTTAAGTCTCCTTCATAGGTTTTGACTTAGCGGGCTTTTCTTTTGAGAGATAATGACTGCTTGTTTTAACGATTATACGGAACCATCACCATATTTTGTTTTGGAATGATACCTCTGACACTAATTGTCGGGTACAAGGGGAAAACTTGTGATTGAATGCACCATTTAATTAATTGAGAAACTACCCTGCCCCAGGTTATGATTAAGGGCTTCAATTTGCGTGAAAAAGAAAACTCCTACTTCTTAGGCTCAAAGGGGTTGACTAGGGATTATCTTCCTTATAACTCCACTGTTTAGGATTTGAAACAACACATGTACATCGTCAGCAAGGTCTGTTCAAAAGCATATTGTAGAGATTAAGGTATCTTTTTTCGTCATCCTCCCTCTAAAGGCTTACAACTTTTAATCGAGAGTTGAATATCACAAAAAGGAAGTAAAAGCATATTTTCAGTATAATGACAACGAATGGATTAATTCAAGACAAACATATGCAATGCATTAATGAAATAACAAAGTTTGACATGAAATAAGTGTTTAAACAATCAAAATAAATTACAATTTGAAAATTATAATGAACAAAAAGCCTCTCTGTCCGAACTTGTCACTTCAGATGGTGTGCATTTAAGGGATGGTAGAAGAATTTAGTCTGACCATCTTGTGTGAACTCCAGTACTCCTTCGTCGACCAAGTCTTGAATCTTATTTCTCAATGTCCAACAGCTATTAGTGTCATGTCCAGTACTATTGAAGTGGTAGGCACACCTTGCATTTGGATTGTACATTGGAGAGGCAGTGTTGGGATTCTGAAAAGGATCCTTCAATGTAGCCAGCTTGGCCTCCAACACATGTTGCAATTCTTGAGCCAATGACACATTGATTTCGGTAAAGAGTCTTTTAGATGTATTCTTATTACGCTGATTACCCCATTGTCATTCTTTATTGCACTGGTGCTGGGTTAGAGATCAACATTTCTCCCACAGATTGGTTGAGATAACTCTTATTACGACCCTTCTGGTCGTACACGGTACTGGACTCCTTATTTCCGTTGTATGATATCTTGAGTACTTGAAGATGCAGTATCCTGAATTTCACTGCTCCTGAGTTTATTTTAAACATGTTCCCGCATGAACATGTCACCCAATTCCCTGTCTGCCAAGAGAGATTAATCATTAATTAGGCCCCGAGCTCTAGCAGTTTTCCATAGACAGTCGTATTTGTCTTGATGAAGCTTGATGATGAGAATCCTCAACTCTTCTTGTTCCCGAGCTAAACTTTGGATAAGAACCATCTGACTACTCATTTGGATTCTCATCCTTTTCATCTCAGCTTGCAGTTGTTCCAACTGATCATCCTTGTTGTCTTCAGGATTTTTCTTGGTCATGTTCCTAGCGAGGAATGTTTTCAATTCTTCTTGCCCCTTGGACATATTTAGGAACATTTCCTCGAACTGAGCATCTTGAGCTTGGAAACCTCCAACATTCTGTTCGAGAGCCATTTTTCTGCTGAAATAAACAGCGAGAAAATGAGAAACCTGTACTGGAAGACCTATTATGTAATGACATGTATGCAATGTTTTCAAGGATCTTGTAGGGTAAACATAAGAAAATGTTAGCAACTGAATCTGATTGAAGCTTTGATTGAAGAACTTCGTATCGTTGAATGCCCTTCTATGAGAATCAAGCTCACCATGTCGATCGGGTCATAGCCTCTGACTCAAGTTATCGTGCTTTGACGGTGTTGGCTAGAGGAAAATAAATCCCCTTGCCCTTTGCTAGACGTCTGCACTACGTCAAAAGTAAGTTTTAATAGCGCACCTTAGACAGCGCTTTTGTACAAAAGCGCTGCTATAAGTGAATAAAAAAAACACGGAAAACGTATAAAATAATTAGTAAAAGCGCTGCTAAACATATGACCTTAGACAACGCTTTTAAAAAGCGCTGCTAAAGGATTGCTTTAGAAAGCGCTTTATCATAAGCGCTGGCAAAGGGACACTTTAGATAGCGCTTTAAGAAAGCGCTGTCTAAAGTCATAAAAAAAAATAGAAAAGCGCTGCTAAAGGTCACAATTAGCCAACGCTTGTCAAAAGCGCTGTCTAAGGTCCATATTAGCCAGCGCTTTTAGAAAGCGCTGTCTAAAACCTTATAAGTCAGAATTAAAAAAACAGAAAATTTGTATTCACAGTATCACTATCACACGCAAACAGAAACCCTTTCCCTCACGAAATCCATTTCCGTCTCTGTCTCAAATCTTCCTCCACCGTTCGCTGTCGTAATGTCCTCCACCGTCTCGCTCCGTTTTCCTCCACCCACACCGGCCGGTTCTCAAGGTATGTTCTTTATTGAAAATGTGTTTATCTCCATTGAAAATGTGTTCTTTAGCATTTTTAGCATTTAGCATTTTTAGCATTTAACATTTTTAGCATTTTTTGGATGTATAACAACATTTGGTAGGGCTTGATATACAACAACATTTAGAATTTTTAGCATTTGGTAGGGCTTGATATATAACAACAACATTTTTAGAACTTAGCATTTGTAGAATTTTTTAGATTCTTGGTTCTATGTTTTGGAATATAAAACATGATATATGATGGTGAAACATGATATAAAACATGATATCTTGGTTCTATTTTTTGGATTCTTGGTTCTTAGTTCTGACTCGCTTTTATATTGGGTTTATGTTTATGTTTATTACAGGTTATTAGATGGCTACTAACGACGATCACCCACGTGATGATTCTATGCATGATGGAGATAAGGCCGTTAGTAAAACGGAAATGGAATATAGAAGAGGAATAACAATAATGAAGAGAATAATACGTGATAGAGACCAAGGTATAAAGTATGAAGTGCATTAGAGCCAAGAAGGCCAACTCATTGAGCCTAATGGTTCAACGTTGACAAGTTATCTCGGTTCCGTGGTAAGAAGAGAAATTCCAATCACATGTGAAGATTGGAGAGCAAGAGTGTTGGACGACGCTAAAGATAAAATATTGAGTGAGATACATGTACCATATGTGATGTTAATTGTTTTTAATGACTATTATGTATCTAAATTACTTATACTAACGCACTTTGTTTATGATTTTCGTAGAGGTTGTTCATCATTGAGGATACAAGGAGAGATTATATTCTTAAATTGTCCGGGAAACTACATAGAGGCTTTAGAGCTTTCTTGTCAAACAAGTTTCTAAGGGATGCAGATAAATTTTTTGTTGATGCAGAGCTTCCAAGAAAATATGCTGATTTGATTACAGCTGAAGAATGGGAAACTTTTAAATCGAAAAGAAGTACCCAAAAATTTGAGAGCTTAAGTGTCGTAAATTGACAACGAGCTTCAAGTCCAGCATATCCATACAGAAAAGGTCGTATGGGATATGCGCGATTACAACAATCTATTGTAAGTATCTATAAATTGCAAAGTATCTTTAATATATACACGCTTATATTTAATCATGTTTTTTGGCTTAATGTGTAGCTAACAAAAGAGAATAGTTCTGAAACATCTCTTCCGGAACACATTTTGTGGAAGGAAGCACGTGTGTGTAAGGATGGAGCTGTCGAAGAAAAAGTTCAACAAATTTTCAAGAGATGTGTAAGTATAACATCATTTATTTAATTACATCACACTTTTATTTATTTAATTACATCATTCTTTTATTAACATATCATTCTTTAATTACAATATTTATATGAATTTCAGGAGAGACTTTCCTAGTCTATACCTCCAGACGAAGATACTGATTGCAGGAGAATACTCTCACGAGCATTAGATATTCGAGAGTATTCTGGTCGGGTGAGGGGTAAGGGATTTGGGATCACTCCAACATTCTTGAAAAAAAAACAAAGACAAAATCTCCAAGCAATAAAGAACTGCAGGAGAAGTTGGAAAAGTTACAACAAGAAGTCTATGAGCTAAGAAAGGAAAAGGAAATCGATCAAGCTACAAGCTTTAAAGATACTAGTGATAAAGCTAGTATCAATGGTAACTTTGGACAAAATATTCCCGAGGTAATTATATACCATCTTTATAAATTATAAAACCATGTTTATTAACTATATAACCATGTTTATTAATTATATAACCATATTTATTAAATTATAGGGAATTTCTCGGTGTCAATTCTATTTGCCTACACTGACTTATCAGATGGTTGGCAAGGGAAAAGTGTATAATATCTCGGGATAAATGCTTCACCATAGACCTCTACCAGAGGGATTTTTGAAAGTATCGATCGACGTCGTTTTAGAGGGGGGTGCGTTGTTACCACTACCTAACGATGTGGCGGATGCAACATTGGTGGCATATGCAATAGGGTTGCTTGTTGCATGGCCATCAAGCCTCGTTTGCGTAGATAATGAGGTATGCTTAAAATCGTTTACTATTCAAATTTTTATGGAAATTATACTTACATTTTGTTTACATAGTAATGTTAGACTCCCACTAAATCCATTCCAAAAAATAAGGGGATTAGGCGGGATACCAAGTCAATTGCATCATTTGAGGTAACACAATTATATGACATTATGCTATGAGAAATGCTAATTTGTGATTTTATACTTTCCCTAACTAATATATGATAACTAGATTCATGCTAAAGAGACTACACAACTCAGTAGGGGTAAGGCGCCTGAAATTAGCAACATTTCGACACAAAAAAAGAATGTTGCTAAGAAGACTGTGGCACACAAAAAAACTACTGCTCAGTTCAGGTCAATCCTTCGGACATATTTAGGAATTATAGATATTCCGGATGGTGGTACCCGGATTTTATCTATTAGTGTAGATATCTTTGGTTTTGAATATTTTGAAGCAATTGGTAGAGAGGACATGGAGCAAGTTTTTAGGCATTTGAAATTAGGCCTCGGTGTTATCGGTATATACATCAGGTATACTCCGATTAACTTTGTTTAATTAAATGAAAAATTTAATCCCTCATTTCAATGAATATAGTATAATGTTAATCATGTTTTAATTTAAGGTTTATGTATGACAACATTGTGCGCCCGCATGGATTGGAAGCAAGATTTGGCTTCTTAGCTCCCAACACTGTCAACTCCGGGTTGATTGTAATGAGACCAGATGATGTCATATCATATGTACTAGGTTTATTTATGGCCAGTAAGGATACCGAGAAGTTGTTCTTTTTGCCATATAATACTGGCAACGGGTTAGAATTTCATCCTAACTTAATCTATTATAATTTTCCATTTTTGTCCATTGTTTAATATTTGTTTAATCTTACTGTGGACACTGGCTATTGGTTGCGATTAATCCTATGAGATAAACTGTGTATTATCTGGAATCATTATACAATGATTGGTCAACATATCCATATTTGAAACAGATGATTGACACGTAAGTGTTTCGCTCCCAAAGAGATATTCAAGTTTATGTTTATGTTTATGTTTATGTTTATGTTTATGGTCAACATATCTAGATATGTGTTTATGTTTATGATTCTATAGCGTTCTACTTGCTTTTCGCTCCCAACGAGATATTCAAGTACCAAAAAGTAGAGCGAACAACGTTACATGGATCAAAGTGGAGGTATATTTTCACAAAGAGATATTCAATTTTGCTTACGTTAGTGATGATACTTGATAAAACAATTTAAGGGGTATATCCTGATATATATTGGTATTTTCTTTCCATGTGTAGTGTCCTCGCCAGTGTAACAGTATAGATTGTGGCTATTTTATATTGAGGTTTATGAAAGAAACTATTCTTTTGGATCGATTAGAGATTCCATCCACAATATGGATTTCTAACTTATGAATTACATACTATTTTTATATTTTGTGTTTCTCATAAAATGACATATTGTTTTAACTAAATCACATACTATGTTATATTATTATATATGTAGTACTTTGAGGAATTCAATTGTGCACATTACTCAAAAGATCAATTGGATGAACTTATGGAGGAATGGTGTCAATTCATTATCGGGTTGAGAATTTTATAAGCTAAGGTATATTGTCTTATTTTATTTGATGAGAACTTTCGAGTTTTTAGTATAAATTAAATTCAAATAAAGTGCAACGTTAATATCATCATGTTATGAATTTCGATCATTTGATTTTTTTTCCAGGTATATAGGTACATATGTGTAGAAGATAGAGCTAAGATATTCATGTTGTTGTTGTTTCATGAGAATTCTTGAAGATAGAAAGATGTATAGATGTAAATTCAATTTTGAATATTTTAGGCATTTTACCTAGTAGAATTTTAACTTGTATCATAAATTTTGTAAATGTTGTTGTCTATATCTTGTAGAATTTTAACCTGTATCATAACTTGTAAAAAGATGTATAAATGTTGTTGTTGTTGTTGTTGTTGTCTTTATTGGAATGAAGCTATCAAATATGGAGCATAAAAGATAATTCTGAAAAACTAGATCAAAATATTCGAATGAAGCTACCAAATATGATAAAAATTCTGATTAAAATAGATAATTTATTAAAAAAAATTGTAAACAATAGACAACGCTTTAGCAAAAAAGTGATGTAAAAACTTTAAAAAAAAGCGTTGTCTAAGTCTGAAAGCGCCGTCTAAAGTGGGGGAGTAGACAACGCTTTCAAAGGAAAGCGCTGTCTAAAGCCCACCTGGAAAAAAAATTACAAAGCGCTGTCTAAAGCCCAAGAGCTGTCTAAAGTGGACATAAGGCAACACTTTTACGTTGAAAAAAAGCGCATCTTTTCTTTTAGCAGCGCTGCTTTAGGAAGAACTTTAAAGCGCTGTTAAAGGCCAAAAAAAGCGTTGTCTTTTCCCTTTTTTGTAGTAGTGCTAGTTCATCATAACCTGCATCAAAGACCCTTGAGATCCTTGAAATGGTTAAGGAAATACTACGACATGATGTTATGATGTGTACGATATGCACCAAACAAAAGTGTAAGGGGACAAAGATAAGTAAGTCTTGAAGGAAATCCAAGTTATTAGATAATGACTACAAACAAGTCCTGCAAGGAGTACAAACAAAGCCCTGCAATGAGTTCAAGTTATTAGATGATGAAAGCAGACAAGTCACACAAGTAGCCTTAGGTTTAGGCTTGCATGGAGTTTGTAGGTAAGTACCCTCTTGAAGTTTCAGTTGGCTCAACATGTCCTAGCAATAGTAACCGGGTTCTAGGGATCACATATCATTTATCTTTCTCTCAGGAATTGTTTCAGCTCAAGCATCTGAATTACGGCCGAAATATCCTGAAAGTCCAATCTCATTGAGTGTAGTATCGAGTATCAACAAACTTCAGTTTGCACCAAAGTCGGCCATCTCACTACTATCTAATGGCTAAGATGAGTTAATTTAAGGTTATAAAGGTCAGTTAGTGCTTAATGACACTATGTGGAAGCCTAATGTTATCCTTAACTGACTCAAAGAACATTAGTACAAGCCAGAGTATTGCACTAACATAGATATCATATCATCCATATCGGTCTACGCCGTACAACCTCCATGTTTTATTGCTACTTACCTAAAAGGTGCCCCAGATCCGGGTATAGGATCTTTAATAATAACCCAAACATAAACCCGAAAGATAAAGCACACAAATCAAACAAGTAAAACATTTTTTATATGATCTAGCTCTAAGGTAATGTAACACCCCGTTTTATTTAATATTATATTATATTAATATTTTTGAGTTACCGTTTAACGTTTATTTTTGCGACGAGAATATTTATATTAACCGTTATATCTGTTTATATATTTGGCGACGTTTTATTCGGACCGGTAATTATTTTATTATGTCCGGTATTTGTTTTGAGGGACCGGTAATTATTTTGTTCGGTCAGGTTTTTATTCTGTTCGGTTCAGTAAAATATTATTCGGACCGATATTCAATTATTCAGAGTTATTTTAATAATTTGGGTTAATAATATTATTTGATATTATTTAGTGTTATTTAGTGGTGATATTTTAAGAAGGGCATTTTAGTAAGTTTCCTTGTCTTGAAAGACCAAAACCAAACACATTCCTTGTTTTATGACATAACACTAAAAACACGCATAGAGACTTTGGGAGCTAGAGAAGGTCTTGGAGAGAAGAGCAAGAACAACACCATAGGTTGGGGTTTGGGTTGGTTGAAACATCAAGAATCAATTCAAACATCTAAGTTAAGGGGTTTGATTTTCCAATGCTTATAGTTAGTGTTTGATTCGGTATATTTTGGTTTGTGATAAAATTGAATTTTAGGGTTTATGAGTTGTTTGGTGATTGTTTGAATAAATTAAGGAGTTGATTTAGGTGTTGTTTTTGTGTTATATTGTTATTAAGATTAGTTAATATGGATTAAATTATAAATAAAATTGAAATTATATTAAGTTAGAACTTTATATACTGTCAGGTTGCAAAGTAAGTATAATTATGCAGGTTATGGTGGAATGAAATTATACTGTCTGTTTGCCAAAAGAAAAATTGGAAATGGTGGATCAAAGCAAGAAACAAGGGGACGGTGGGCCCTAGAGGGGGGAGGGGGGACGCTCGTCCCCCTTTCCTTTTACACCATGGGACGTGAGTCCTTTATTACATGAGAGAAGGAAGTTTTGAAAATGTTGTTTTTCCATGTTCTCTGTGCTATTTTGACAGTAACATTAGTTTTTTTTTTTTTGCATAATTCTAGTTTTTGTTTTATTTTAGTTTCATAATTTTAATATATTAAATAATTATATTAATTAAATACAAATATGACATAAGTTAGCCGATTTAATTTGGAACACGATTTCCCGATTTCGGCAATTTCGGCGACGGAGCAAGTTGCTCTGAATTTAACAAAAATTGACGTGCTAGCTAATTTTGACGTATAGAACATCGTGATGAGGTTAGTTTTTCGAGATTTCGAGTTTTTACGAAGCGACCCAAAATAAGTCAATTTATGGTTAATTTGAAACGGGTTGCATTTTAGTCGGTTTAAGTCGCGTATGGATAATCCAATTGCGACGTTGACGATTATGATTGATGCCGATTATTGTGAATGACTTTCTCAACAATTATTGATGTTTGACTATTTTTCCGTGTTTGGAATTTAGTGAATTATTTGATAATGATGTGGTGTGATTAAACATGATGTTTGCGACGGTTTATTTATAATGAATACTTGATGATATGCGATGCGATGGTATGTCTATCTTGATGTGGATAAATATGGCGACGTGGGATTTATGCCAAATTTTGATGTGCGATGATGATGTTTTTGTTGTGTCGTGTTTGTGATGTCGTGTCACATACATTGCATTGGCGACAAGGGCTTTTATGCCAAGCGACGAGGGCTTTTATGCCAAAGCGACGATGGGCTTTTATGCCGAATGTCCCTAATTATGGACAAAGCGACGGGTACCACATGCATAACATAGTCGTGTCTCATGGAGTCAGTTATGTTTATTTTTGAGTCTTTTGGCGTTGAGTTTTATTTGATGGCATATGATGAATTGTGATGTTATATGATACTTTGTTTTGTGATGAATTTTTTATTCAACATAAAGTGAATATATGTGATGATTTCATGATGAGTAAGCGATGAATATAACATGACGGTAAAGCGACGATATGAGTTTATTGCGATGGAGTTTATGTCTTGTTTTGACATGATTATGGTGATTATGTGATGAAATTAAAGTGTTGATTTTATACACTAAATGATGATTTAAAGTATGTGAGATTTTGATATATGTTGACATACTTATATTATCCTATATCATTTATGATTCCAAAACTAGATATATATTTTATCATGCCTTTAATTATATGTTTTGGAGTATCTCACCCTTTACTTGTTTCGCCGTTGCCTTTATATTGGTAACTTGCAGGTGATCCGCGAGGATGACAAGGATTAGCTTGAGTCTCTTTATTTTGAGTTGCTCTGCTCTGATAGTAGTAACACTCGGGTTTTGGGCGACGTTATTATTTTGGATAGGATAGTTTATGTATACTATCTTATGATGTTATAACTTTATGTATTGATGATAACATGATGATATGTACATTTTGTGAACACATCCGTTGTGCTGTGAATAGTCATATGTTTATATGATGACTTATGATATGAATTGGTATATCCGACTTTTGATTTTTGTGAAGTGCATTATAATGCAAAGTGATGAAACACGAATATGTGATACCTCAATTTATGTTTGGATGAAATTTTGAAACTCTGATTTTATTATAAATTACGAGGGGTAGAATTGGGGTGTTTCATTAGTGGTATCAGAGCAGGTCGGTCTGTTCGGCCAAGTTGTTGAGTTTGTTGTTGTCTAACAATAAAGTATTATTATTTGTTGATTCTAACCCTTGTTTTGTTGTGAGCAGAAGTTGTTATGGCTGGAAGGAACGCTGTTAGGAATGATGAGGCTCTTGCTGCTGCTATGTAGGCAATGGCTCAAGCTTTCCAAAACCCGCCGAATGCTGACGAGAACGCTGGGTCTCGTAGTTTGGCAACCTTCCAAAGAGAGAATCCTCCTACTTTCCAAGGAAAGTATGATCCTGAAGGTGCTCTGGCGTGGCTGAAGGAGATTGAAAGAATCTTCCGTGTGATGGATTGCACTCCTGTGCAAAGGATCCGTTATGGTACTCATAAACTAAGTGCTGAAGCAGATGACTGGTGGGTTGAAACCCGTCAGAGGCTTGAGGTTGCTGGTGAGGAAGTGACGTGGGAAGTTTTCCGAAGGGAATTCATGAGGAAGTATTACCCAGAAGATGTTCGGGGAAATAAGGAGATAGAGTTCCTTGAATTAAAGCAAGGAAGCATGTCTATCACTAATTATGTTGCAAGGTTCACTAATTTGGCCAAGTTCTATCCGCATTATGATGGGCCGAATGGCGAATTCTCTAAATGCATCAAGTTTGAAAATGGTTTGCGTCTTGAGATTAAGAATGCTGTTGGTTATCAGAAAATCCGTGTCTTTTCGGATTTGATTGATAGTTGTAGGATCTTTGAGGATGACATTAATGCTTATTATAAGGTTATGTCTGATAAGAGAAACAAAGGTCAGCAAAGCCGTGGAAAACCATATGATACTCCAGCTGGTAAAGGGAAACAAAAAGCGTTTCAAGGGCGAAGAACTAGTGGGGGAGATGCTCCTGCTAGTATTGTTTGTTACAAGTGCGGGAAACCTGGCCACAAAAGCAATGTTTGTCGAAGTGATGTTAGAGCTAAGGAGAATGAGGTGAGATGTTTCCGATGTGGAGAAGTGGGTCATATGACTCGTGATTACAAGCATAAGGATGTGGTTTGTTTTAATTGTGGCGAGGGAGGTCACATTAGTGCTCAATGTAAGAAGCCCAAGAGAACTCAAGGAGCGGGAAAGGTGTTTGCTTTGTCGGGTGCTCCGATGGCAAACAAGGATGGTCTTGTTCGAGGTACTAGTTTCATTAATAGCATTCCTATTATTACTATTATTGATACTGGTGCTACTCACTATTTTATTGCTGCTGATTGTGTAAAGAGATTGGGTCTCACTTTGTCGTCTCTAGATAGAGATATGGTGGTAGAAGTTCCGGCTAAGGGAACAGTTACTACTTCTTTTGTGTGTGCAAGTTTCCCTTTATCAATCTTTGATAGAGACTTTGTTGTGTATCTTGTTTGTTTACCTCTTATCGGGTTGGACGTGGTTTTAGGTATGGACTGGTTGAAAGCTAATTATGTCCATACCAATTGCTATGACAACACTGTAAGGTTTTCTTCCTTAGTAAAAGAAGAACAAGCTATGATGGTGTTGACAAAGCAGTTGAATGAATTCATGAAGGATGAGGCCTTGGTTTTCTTGTTGACGGTGACTCTTTCTGTGGAGAGTCAATATGTGGTTGCAAACTTTCCGGTGGTGTGCGACTTTCCCGAAGTATTCCCTGATGAGATTCCTAGTGCACCTCCAGAAAGAGAAGTTGAATTTTGTGTGGATCTTGTCCCTGGTACCAGACCTATATCTATGGCACCATACATGATGTCCGCATCCGAGTTATCAGAATTGAAGAGCCATTAGAAGATTTGCTCGAGAAGAAGTTTGTTAGGCCAAGTGTGTCGCCATGGGGAGCTCCTGTGTTATTGCTGAAGAAGAAAGACGGTAGCATGAGACTTTGTATTGATTACCGTCATTTGAATAAAGTGACTATCAAGAATAGGTATCCATTTCCTAGAATTGATGATTTGATGAACCGATTGGTTGGCGCTTGCATGTTTAACAAGATTGATTTGAGATCGGGTTACCATCAAACAAGGGTAAAAGAAGAAGATGTTCAGAAAACTACATTGAGGACGAGGTATGGACATTACGAGTATTCGGTGATGCCTTTCGGTGTCACTAACACACGAGGAGTATTAATGGAGTACATGAATCGTATTTTCCATCTTTACATTGATCGTTTCGTGGTTGTTTTCATTGATGATATTTTGGTTTATTCTAAATCGGAAGAAGAGCACGCAGAACATTTGTGTGTTGTGTTAGAAGTTCTGAAAGAGAAGAAGCTTTATGCTAAGTTGTCAAAGTGCGAGTTCTGGTTAAGTGAAGTGAGCTTTTTGGGGCATGACATTTTTGGTGATGGCATAGCAGTTGATCCTTCTAAAGTTGATGCTGTGTTGAGATGGGAGACTCCTAAGTCTGTTACTGAGATTAGAAGTTTCTTGGGCTTGGCTGGTTACTATAGAAGATTTATTGAAGGTTTTTTTAAGTTGGAACTTCCTTTGACAAAGTTGACTCGTAAAGGAGCTACATTTGTGTGGGATGTCAAGTGTGAAGAAAGTTTTGTTGAATTGAAGAAAAGGTACAACGGCTCCGATCTTGATTCTACCTAATCCTGAAGAACCGTTTGTTGTTTATTGCGATGCTTCTAAGATGGGTCTAGGTGGTGTGCTTATGGAAAATGGCAAAGTGGTTGCTTATGCTTCTAGGCAATTGAAGATTCATGAGAAGAATTATCCTACGCACGATTTGGAGCTTGCGGCAGTTGTTTTTGTGTTTAAGATTTGGAGGCATTATCTTTATGGTTCTAGATTTGAAGTATTTATTGACCATAAAAGTTTGAAGTACTTGTTCGATTAGAAAGAGCTTAATATGAGGCAAAGGAGGTGGCTTGAGTTGTTGAAATATTATGATTTTGGATTGAATTACCATCCTGGTAAAGCTGATGTGGTGGCCGATGCTTTAAGTCGAAAGACTTTGCATATGTCACTTTTAATGGTAAAAGAGTTGGATATTATTAAGTAATTTAGATATACGAGTCTTGTGATAGAAGTGACGCCGAAGAGTATTATCTTGGGAATGTTGAAGATCAATAATGATTTCCTTGATAGTATAAGAGAAGCTCAGAAGCTTGATATGAAACTTATTGATTTGTTGGTTGGTGTTGAAAAAACTTAGAGTGAAGATTTCAAGTTGGATACTCAGGGTGTTTTGAGGTTCTGGGATAGGATTTGTATTCCTGATGAGGTGGAATTGAAGAGAATGATTTTGGAAGAAAGTCATATAAGCAATTCGAGTATTCATCCCGGAGCGACCAAAATGTATCAGGATTTAAAGAAACTATTTTTGTGGTCGGGCATGAAACGAGAGGTGGCACAGTTTTTTTATGCTTGTTTGACTTGTCAAAAGTCTAAAGTGGAGCATCAAAAACCTGTAGGGTTGATGCAACCGTTAGAGATTCCAGAATGGAAATGGGATAACATTTTTATGGATTTCGTAACGGGGTTACCGAATACACCAAGAGGACATGATGCAATTTGGGTGATTGTTGATAGGCTTACGAAGTCGACTCACTTTATTCCTATTAACATCACTTATCCTGTATCGAAGCTGGCCGAAATTTATACGCATGTGATTGTGAGATTACATGGTATTCCTTTGTGTATTGTTTCGGATAGAGATCCGAGGTTTACTTCTGAATTTTGGAAAATCTTGCAAGAGGCTTTGGATTCAAAGTTGAGGTTGAGTTCGGCTTATCATCCCCAGACTGATGGTCAGATGGAAAGGACGATTCAATCGCTGGAAGACTTGTTACGTGCATGTATTCTTGAACATGGTGGTTCATGGGATACATACCTTCCTTTGATTGAATTTACTTATAACAATAGTTTTCATTCTAGTATTGGAATGGCACGGTTTGAGGCTTTATATGGTCGGAGGTGCAGAACTCCGTTGTGTTGGCATGAGTCGGGTGAAAGTGTGGTGCTTGGACCAGAATTGGTTAGAGAGATTACGGAGATGGTGAAGATGATTAGAGAAAAGATGAGAATTTCTCAAAGTCGACAAAAGAGTTATCATGATAAAAGAAGAAAAGACTTGGAATTTCAAGATGGTGATCATGTATTTTTGCGAGTTACTCCTACAACCAGCATTGGGCGAGCATTGAAGTCGAAGAAGCTAACTCCTAGCTTTATTAGTCCTTACCAAATTATTAGTAAAGTGGTAAAAGTGGCTTATAGAGTGGCGTTACCGCCAAATCTTTCGAATTTTCACGATGTGTTCCATGTGTCGCAACTTCGGAAGTATGTTCCAGATCTTTCACATGTGATTGAGATGGATGATATTCAAGTTCGAGACAATCTTACGGCGGAGACGATGCCGTTGAGGATCGAAGATCATGAGATAAAGTCTCTTCGTGGCAAAGAGATTTCCTTGGTCAAAGTTGTTTGGATAGGAGCAGCTTGTGAAAGTGCGACTAGGGAGTTGGAAAGCAAGATGCGGGATTCCTATCCCGAGCTTTTCGAGTCAGGTAATTTCGAGGATGAAACTTTTATAATTGGGGGAGAGTTGTAATGCCCCGTTTTATTTAATATTATATTATATTAATATTTTCGAATTACCGTTTGACGTTTATTTTTGCGACGAGAATATTTATATTAACCGTCATATCTGTTAATATATTCGGCGACGTTTTATTCGGACTGGTAATTATTTTATTTGGTCCGGTATTTGTTTTGAGGGACTTGTAATTATTTTGTTTGGTCCAGTTTTTATTCCGTTCGGTTCGGTAAAATATTATTCGGACCGATATTTAATTATTCAGAGTTATTTTAATAATTTGGGTTAATAATATATTTGATATTATTTAGTGTTATTTAGTGGTGATATTTTAAGAAGGGCATTTTAGTAAGTTTCCTTGTCTTGAAAGACCAAAACCAAACACATTCCTTGTTTTATGACATAACACTAAAAACACACATAGAGACTTTGAGAGCTAGAGAAGGTCTTGGAGAGAAGAACAAGAAGAACACCATAGCTTGGGTTTTGGGTTGGTTGAAACATAAAGAATCAATTCAAACATCTAAGGTAAGGGGTTTGATTTTCCAATGCTTATAGTTAGGGTTTGATTCGGTATATTTTGATTTGGGATAAAATTAATTTTTAGGGTTTATGAGTTGTTTGGTGATTGTTTGAATAAATTAAGGAGTTGATTTAGGTGTTGTTGTTGTGTTAGATTGTTATTAAGATTAGTTAATATGGGATTAAATTAGAAATAAAATTGAAATTATATTAAGTTAGAACTTTATATACTGTCAGGTTGCAAAGTAAGTATAATTATGCAGGTTTTGGTGGAATGAAATTATACTGTCTGTTTGCCAAAAGAAAAATTGGAAATGGTGGATCAAAGCAAGAAACAAGGGGACGGTGGGCCCTAGAGGGGGGGGTGGGGGGGGGGGGGGGGGTGGGGGGGACGCCCGTCCCCCTTTCCTTTTACACCATGGGACGTGAGTCCTTTATTACATGAGAGAAGGAAGTTTTGAAAATGTTGTTTTTCCATGTTCTCTGTGCTATTTTGACAGTAACATCAGTTTCTGGTTTTTTTTTGCATAATTCTAGTTTCTGTTTTATTTTAGTTTCATAATTTTAATATATTAAATAATTATATTAATTAAATACAAATATGACATAATTTAGCCGATTTAATTCGGAACCCGATTATGTTCTAATTTCCCGATTTCGGCAATTTCGGCGACGAAGCAAGTTGCTCCGAATTTAACAAAAATTGACGTGCTAGCTAATTTTGACGTGTAGAACATCGTGGTGAGGTTAGTTTTTCGAGATTTCGAGTTTTTACGAAGCGACCCAAAATAAGTCAATTTACGGTTAATTTGAAACGGGTTGCGTTTTAGTCGGTTTAAGTCGCGTATGGACAATCCGATTGCGACGTTGACGATTATGATTGATGCCAATTATTGTGAATGACTTTCGCAACGATTATTGATGTTTTACTATTTTTCCGTGTTTGGAATTTAGTGAATTATTTGATAATGATGTGGTGTGATTAAACATGATGTTTGCGACGATTTATTTATAATGAATACTTGATGATATGTGATGCGATGGTATGTCTATCTTGATGTGGATAAATATGGCGACGTGGGCTTTATGCCAAATTTTGATGTGCGATGATGATGTTTTTGTTGTGTCGTGTTTGTGATGTCGTGTTGTCGTGTCACATACATTTCATTGGCGACGAGGGTTTTATGCCAAGCGACGAGGGCTTTTATGCCAAAGCGACGATGGACTTTTATGCCGAATGTCTCTAATCATGGACAAAACGACGGGTACCACATGCATAACATAGTCGTGTCTCATGGAGTCGGTTATGTTAATTTTTGAGTATTTTGGTGTTGAGTTTTATTTGATGGCTTATGATGAATTACGATGTTATATGATACTTTGTTTTGTGATGAATTTCGTATTGAACATAAAGTGAATATATGTGATGATTTCATGATGAGTAAGCGATGAATATAACATGAAGGTAAAGCGACGATATGATTTTATGGCGATGGAGTTTATGTCTTGTTTTGACATGATTATGGTGATTATGTGATGAAATTAAAGTGTTTATTTTATACATAAATGATGATTAAAAGTATGTGAGATTTTGATATATGTTGACATACTCTTATTATCCTATATCATTTATGATTCCAAAACTAGATATATATTTTATCATGCCTTTAATTATATTTTTTTGGAGTATCTCACCCTTTACTTGTTTCGCCGTTGCCTTTATATTGGTAACATGCAGGTGATCCGTGAGGATGACGAGGATTAGCTCGAGTCTCTTTATTTTGAGTCGCTCTGCTCTGATAGTAGTAACACTCGGGTTTTGGGCGACGTTATTATTTTGGATAGGATAGTTTATGTATACTATCTTATGATGTTATAACTTTATGTATTAATGATAACATGATGATATGTACATTTTGTGAACAGATCCGCTGTGCTGTGAATAGTCATATGTTTATATGATGATTTATGATATGAATCGATATATCCGACTTTTGATTTTTGTGAAGTGCATTATAATGCAAAGTGATGAAACACGAATATGTGATACCTCAATTTATGTTTGGATGAAATTTTGAAACTCTGATTTTATTATAAATTACGAGGGGTAGAATTGGGGTGTTATAGATAACCCCACTTTTAGTTTATGTTCCTCAGCAGAGTCACGGTTCTGTAATATGGTGGGAAAAATTACTTTTACTGGTTTTGCATTTTATTGCAATGTTGCGGTTAGCAAGAGTCGCCACCGACTTTTTATTTTATCCAACAAAGGAAAGGGTGAAAAGAACAGGGAAGACCTTTCGAGATTATTTTCTAAGTAAGGGGGATAGGTTATGGAAAGGGAAGGTGTTAACACCCTTTCCATCCACAGTTATCTACAGGCTCTTAGTTGCTAGCTCATTTTTGAAAATGATTTTGGTGTAAGTGTATTTTGAAGATATTTTGAAAAGACGCCTTAGTACGAAGAACTTTGTAATGTTTCTCGTTCGGTGAGAACGTATACAAAGTGTTTTCATGTTTTTGAAAATGTTTAGAAGAAGCCTGTGTGTGTATAAAAATTGTTTTGTTTGAGCAAGCAACTAGGAGCTATCTACCTACTCGAATGGTTTATTCTTTTCCTCTTTTCCTTTAGATAGTGTTATCCCATCTTTAGTTGGTGGGTAACCCTACCATTAGATGTTTGAGGGACGGGCGAGGGTCATCGTACAGTCATGAAAGCAACTAGTTAGATGCTTTAGTAATTACCCTAAGGTTTTAAGATCATATACCGAGGAAACATCGAAAGGGTCATCTAGGGACTTATGATCTTTAAACCAAAGGGTCACCACTAAAATCTCTTACGTTATATAGTCGTGACTGTTTATTTATCCAAAGCAACAAGTGGAGGTACCCTAGAGGTGCGCGTGTGCGAGTGTGTTGTGTTTCAGTTAAGTTTATCTTGAGTGTTAGGTTTGCTAGTGTTTGCTTTTAATCTTATCATACAATCCTATTAGCAGTCATCTAACAGTTAATTGAATAAGTACAGAAAATAAAGTGCAGGAATTTTGAATCTACGCTATTACAAGGCTTCGGGATAAGGGGATTACAAACTAAAACATGTAAAATAAATGTAAATGGTCCTAATTAAACTATTACGATCCATAGGCAATTACATAATTGTGAAAATAATGCAAAAAAGATATACGCACAGAGGAGAAAGGAGAAAGATATAAAGAGAACCTAAAAAAATCTAAATGATAAAAAGAAAGAAATATTTTTGTTATTTTTTTGTTTAGGAAAAGTAATAATTAAATTAATGAAAACCTAATTCTAATTAATTTAATTAATTAAAAAAAGATGATTAAATAATTATTAAAATTAATTTTAATTAATAAAATCTAAGTCTAATATTTTTTGTGATTTTATGATTTTATGATTTCTTTTTTGTTTTTTTGTTATAAAGAAGAAACAATTGAAGTAAAAGAAAACAAATAATAAAAGAAATAGACAAAAAAAATTATATTGGGCCAAGCTGCAAAACAAGTAATTAGGGGGTGTGAGAATCAGAAATCAATTGGCCCAACAACATTGGCCCAGACACTGGAGGAAAAATCTTCAGGATCCTATACATTTCTCCCATGAGGTCTATCGTGGGTGCTTAGATCTGGATTGCTGGATCTTGATCTGATAATGTTGATGCGAGAGCGCATGAAGAGCGTGATTCTAACGACAAAAACATCATGCAATCACTTGTTCATGTCCTGTTCTCTAATATGATTGCAACTGTATCACAAAAAATGTTAAATAGATCTGCAACCGACTATACAAAAATGAACAATTTTTTTACCACAAGTGAGTTCACGAATAGCCTTCTAATAACAGTTGGACGTGTTCTTGGATCGGGGGAGATTCATGGGAATCTCAAGAGTAAGGTTTGATCACTAGTTTGGATTGATTATGCCTTGAAAAGCAGTTGCAAATTTTGTCAATTTTGAGGAATGCTTGAGAATTTGGTAAAGCTTTGTGAAGATCTTTTTGAAGAGGAATTTCATGCTCCCTTTGACCTGCCTTGTAGTGGTTTATATAGAGGGAGAAAAGGAGTTAAAACAATCATGGAAAGAATCAAGGTATTAAGACATGGTTTCAACACCAAAATCAATTTTGAAATATTTCCAAAAATAAGATATTCTTGCCCATTTTGTTTTGCAATGAACCTGGACAGTTTTGATGTACCTTGCAAGAAATCTTGGGCTCCAAGATGGGTCAATCCAAGACCAAATGCATTAGCCCATTATTTCCTATATTTTTATTTAATTTATTTGATTTAATTCATATTTAAATGAATAAAAATTATAATAAATAGAAATAAAAATTAAAATAGTGCATGGTTAACTTTATATGTCCTTGGGAATGTCATAAACATGTTTAAACCTTAAAAGTTAGGTCCATTAACCTAAAAATGCAATTTTTCTTAAAGTTGACTTCATGCATTTTTCATAAATTTTCCCAACTTGTGAAAACCATAACTTGCTCAATTTTCATCTTTTGAAAATGATCTTGGACTTTTTGGAAATCACACAATGTATTCTACAATCTCTATGTTGATCAATTTTGCTTTTGAAGATATTATCTTGATGTAAGTTTCCTTAACAAAAAGTGTCTTTTGTTGACTTTTGAAAATGACCTATAATGTATGAGATCATATCTTCCAAATGAAGCAACTTTTGGACTTGAGACTAAAAGAAAAGTTGTAGGTAATTGAATTTTATTCAAAATTTGCTTTTCTTTTGGAAAAGTTGATGAAGCATGTGAAAGTTATGCCTGGTCAAAGTTTAATTGACTTTTCCTAGGAACCCCTAATTTAGCAGATCTTGACTTTTGATCATCTGTGGACATTCCTTGAGGAATCATGATCAACACTTGATCAAATTATGAATATCACTTCAAGATGTTTATGTTTACCAAAAATCTTGAATTTTGACTGTATATTGACCACCGTCAAATTTTGACCTAATATAGTTGATTTTCAGTCATTTGAGCAATTGACTGAGCAAACTTATGATGCAAGGCATGAAAATTGGCATGAGAATTCTTGAGGACATATTAGGATACATATAAATCACTTTAGGACTTTTAAAACCTAAACTTCTTTGTGAAAAGTGAAACCCTAGTTGGAAGTCCATTGCTTAGGAGGAGAATTTGCCAGGTCAATTCTTGGCCAACCTTGGGCATTTGAGGATCTCTCGGAGTATGTTTTAAATAAAATGAGAGGGATAATTTTGGGGTACAACAACTGAAACTTTTGAAGAAGAATATATTTCTTATGTTTTAGAAGTCTAAGTCTTTTAATTGTAATACACTCTAGTATTGATTTAATACTTGAGTTGGTATTTGAGTTCTTAATTATGGATCATTCATAAGCTTTTAAGTATTGAATGATTTAAGTCTTTATAAATTAATAATTTTGTTGTTCTTCACTGTTAGGGATTGAAGGGATTTGAGGAGGGCCTTATACCTAGGTGTGTCTTAGGTAGAAGTATAACACGGGTAGTGATTAAGTGATTAGATCGTAAACTGGTTGTTTACTGAGGGTCTATGAACTAATACTATTTAATGGACTTATCCCTGGCTTGGTAGCCCCCAGAGTAGGTGTTGTTGTTCACTGAACAAAGTTAACAATCCTTTGTTTTTTTACTGCTTTTATTATTGTTGCACTTTACATTGTCCTCAGATATTTGTGTCATGACATCTCCTTCGACATCACATATCTGATACCAGAATTTTAATTGGTATTAGAGCAGGCATCCTGCTCTATGTCTGGGTGAGATCCAGGGAAGATACTTTCTGGTACTATGGGCAAGGAAGGAGAATTTATGAACAGACCACCCATTCTGGATGGAAGTAATTATGACTATTGGAAACCACGTATGGTGGCCTTTCTAAAGTCTCTGGACAACAACAGAGCTTGGAAAGTTGTCTTAAAAGGATGGAAACACCCTATCAAATTGGGAGAAAATGGAGAACCTACTTCTTAGTTAAAACTAGAAGAAGATTGGTCTAAAGAAGAAGATGAAATTTCTCTTAGAAATTCTAAAGCCTTGAATGCTATATTCAATGAAATTGGAAAGAACATTTTCATATTAGTGAACACATGTTAAGTAGCTAAGGATGCACGAAGAATTCTTCAATCTACTCATGAAGGCACATCCAAAGTTAAGATGTCAATACTTTAGTTGCTCACCACAAAATTTGAGAATATGAGAATGAAGGATTATGAAAGTATTAATGACTTCCATATGAACATTCTTGAGATTGCTAATGCATCCAGTGCCTTAGGAGGGAAAAATACCTGAAGACAAATTTGTGAGAAAGATGCTCAGGTCTCTTCCCAAGAGATTTGATATGAAAGTGACTTCTATAGAAGAAGCTCAAGACATTGACAAAATGAAAGTGGATGAACTTGTTGGATCCCTTCTGACATTTGAATTAAGCATAATGAAAGATTTGAAAAGAAGAACAAGAGCATAACCTTTGTATCAAATACTGAAGATGAAGAGGAGGACTATGATCTGAATACAAATGGAGGAATATCAAATGCCTTAGTTATGCTTGGAAGACAATTTAACAAAGTGATAAAAAGAATGGATAGGAACCCAAGATCAAATTTCAAGAACATCTCATCTGACATCCATAAGTCAAATGCGTTTGGAAGAAAAAGGGCTGAAGAAAAATCCAATCAAGGGAAGGGAATAAAATGTCATGAATGTGAAGGCTTTGGTCACATTATAGCTGAATATCCTACATATCTTAAGAAATATAAGAAGAATCTATATGTTACTTGGTCTGAAGAGGACTCAAAGAGTGATCTTGAAGAATCTTCCAAATATGTTAAAGCATTGACAAGAAAGTATGTCTTTGATGAAGAGTCTAGTGATGGGGAACTAACCTTTGATGAGCTAGCTGCTTCATACAAAGAATTATGTCTCAGAAGTGTAGAAGTGTTCCAAGAAGGGGAGAAACAGAAAGCCCTCATAACTCAGTTGAAGGCAGAAAGGGAAGAGCGTCTAAAAACTATTTCTAATCTGGAAAGTGAAGTGATTTCTCTGAATTCAAACCTTGATAGAATGGTCAAATGTCTCAAGATGCTGAATAATGGGTCTGACACATTAGATTAAATTCTTCAAGCATGAAGAGTAACAGGAGACAAGAGTGGTCTAGGGTTTAATGGGAAAAAGGAACCAAATTCAGAAGAACCTTCATCAGATTCCACTCATGCCAAGTCTAAACCAAAGATGTCAAATCAAATGTCTAAACATCATGGCAAACATCTTGTAGGAAAAAGTTTAATTACACCAGAGAGAATTCCCAACCCTGGAGATGTCATCACTGTGGAAGGCTTAGTCATATAAGGCCATTCTGTTTCAAGTTGTATGGGTATCCTAAAGCTACTCCTCTTCCCAAAACTGATCAAATTCCACAAAATAGCAAAAAAGAAGAAATAGTGGGTTCCCAAGTCTAATGTTGCTAGTTTCATAGCTCATACCTCTCTCATAGTATCAACCAAAGATGACTGGTACTTTGATAGTGGTTGTTCTGGACACATGACAGGTGTCAAGAATCTGTTGATAGATATCAAATCTAATTCCACCAGTTATGTGACTTTTGGTGATGGAGCCAAAGGTGAAATCAAAGGAGTTGGCAAGCTGGAATGTTCAGGAGTCCCTAAGCTTGATGATGTGTTACTTGTTAAAGGGTTAACAACTAACCTGATAAGTATAAGCCAATTGTGTGATTAAGGATTCAAAATTAACTTCACCAAGGAAGAATTTATTATTTGCAATGAAAAGAATGAAGTTATTATGAAAGGAATCATATCTAAAGACAACTGTTATTTATGGGTTTCCCAAGAGTTGAACTTCTCCTCAACATGTGTTTTAGACAAAGAAAATGAAGTTAAACCATGACATCAAAAATTGGGACACTTGCATATGAAAGGAATGAAAATAATTATATCTAAAGAAGACATGAGAGGGATTCCTTGAAGATGTGAAAAACACAAGAAGGGGGTTGAATTGTAAAACTTAAAACAAATGCTTAGACAACACTGTATTTTTATTCTGGATCGTTTGATCTCAAACTACTCCAGTCCACCCGTCAAGGTGATTTCGCCTCTCTCCAACGAGGTCTTAATCCACTATATTCAAAGGATTACAATAGCTACTTTAACAACTGTTAAAGCCTTCTTGAGTATAACCACAGACCAGTTTATCTCAAGGAAATCTCTTACAGATAATTGAACAAGAACGTGTTTAATGTTTTCTAATAAAACACTATATCACAACTGTGATAATACACAATTTAAGCTTGGAGTAAAAACATATTTGCTAAAGCATTTGAGTAAGCGTGGTTTGAAGGCTTAGCAAAATGTATGAGTGCATGCGTGCGTCTTTTCTCAACACAGACTTGTTTATATAGCCAAGGTAAAGATACGTTGTCCATAAAGCACTTTTACTGATAATAACACACTTTCCTTTTTGAGAAGATCTTGTCTGAATAAAGCCGTTGGTAATTAATTATGTCTTGAATACTTAATAACGCTTCGAGTCTTCTTTACTTATGATGACGCTTCAGAGTGCTGATGACTTGGTAAAGATCTTTGATCAGAGTCAGAGTGTATATGTTTATGCGTAGATTCTAGTCATTAAGCTTCAGCGTATGTTCTGGTAGCTTCAGCGTATAGCACATGTTACTGATTTTCTGATGCTGACATATTACTGATCTTCTGATGCTTCTGATGCTGATGCTGATTCCATCAGAACTTCTGTATATACAAAACATAATTTTAAGAAGCATATTTGTCTTATATATAAATCTTACAATTTATTTATTCTTTGTATTTTGTTATCATCAAAACTCTAATTAAGGGTTGTAGAATCAAACTATGTTCTAACAATCTCCCCCTTTTTGATGATGACAAAAACTAGATTTTTCAATTAAAAATAAAGAATAAAAAGTATAGAATTAGGAAGAGAAAACTCCCCCTGAGTTGATTACTTCCCTTTAATTCCATGAGTCTTTGAGCATCAGAACCTTACTGTATCATTCCTCAGAGTTTTGTACCTGTTCAAGCTTTTCAGAAGAGAAAAAAATTTAAATAGATCAGAATGTTCGAGACTTATGTATCAGTAATCCGTTATTGAAAAATATCATTCTTTCTCCCCCTTTTTGTCAGTTATCAAAAAGAACAAATAATCAGAGCTAAAATGCGTTTATATTAAAAACATAAGCAATGATAAGTTCAGAACAATGTAAAAATATTACAGATAAACAAGTTATAAAGACAAGGAAATTCTAAGAGGGAGGAGGAAGATGTGTGAACAAACCTCCAACATGCTCTTGATCTGGGTGTTGGTTTCCTGTTGCTGGGTTAACATGCTCGCTATTGCATCAATTTTGTTGTCCTGTTTATCCATTCTTTCCTTCATCAACATATCAGATCTTTTCAGGTCTTCTAGAGTCTGCCTGTCAAGGGAGGAAGCTTGAGGATCTTCATAAACAGGATGCTTCTCAGAGCTTTCTGCAATATCTTCTTCTTGACCCAGTTCTTCAGCAGGAACCATCTACTCTTGAGTATCAGGTTGAACTTTGGATGCTGGACGATGTTCAGACCAGGGAGCATTGTCCAGAGGGAGAACGTCTTCCTTAAGAAGCTTGCTCAGAAATGGACCTTCAATTTCTTTCAGCAGATTGCTGAAGTTCTGTTGATCTTGTCCGTAGCTCTATTATTGCAACTTATAAGTTTCAGAGCATACCCATCTTCTAAACTTTGTCCAAAGGTAGTCTGATGCAGCAGGATCAACCAACTCAAGACTAGCTTGTTTCAGAGAAGTGATCCACTTTTGTACTTCTGTTTCAAATGTCAATAAGCTGGTACCAACATCTGGATGTTTTGGTTTTAGGATAGCTGTTTTGTGGGTCATGGCAGCAAGACATTCAAAAACTATTAAGTCAATGACAGTCTTGATGTTGTCTTCTGGATTGTTCTTTGGTGAGGGAGTGGGAGAGTCTGGAATAATGATTGGACTTCATGGGGAGTTTGGTGGAGTTGATTCTGGTGAAGAGGGAAGTTGGGAAATATTCACAATGGTACCAAGGGGCATACGAATGGCCAGAGGTTCTTTGATTCCAGGAATGGGAATTGTATCAGAATCAACAGTTTGGTTTGATTGATCGTTATGAGTTTCTGGTTCACAGGATTCAGAAGGTTGAGTCTTAGAAGTTTGAACTTCTGGGTGAGATAGTTCAGGTTAAGGAGAAGGTGGATGTATTGCTGGTTGAGGAGATGAGGGTAATGGTATTTCTGGTAGTGGAGAGAGGGGAATTTCTGGTTGTGGTAAGAGGGGAATTTCTGGTTGTGCTTCTGTGGTGGTTTTAGGGTTTGGATTTTCTGGTATGGGAGCAGAAGTATGTTGGTCTATATCAGATATAACTTTTGCAAGTTCTTGTTAGGTTGCATCAATATTTGGATTTTGAAGTTTGGAGCGAGATCTTCTAAGAGTTAAGGATTCAGAGGGGTCAAAATCAATGTCAAAGTCATCAAAAGTTTTTGGTGTGGGGTTTTCAGATTGAGTGGGAATTGGTATAGATGTTGATACAGAAATTGAATCTAAAACAGTTACAGAAGAAGGATTACCTCTCTTTTTAGGAGTCTGCTGGGATGATCCTTCTGCTACAGCTTTCCTTTTCTTGGTTTTCTTCAGCACAACTTCTGGAGCCTTCTGCTGCAGATCCTGAATGTTCAAATTTGGTGTTGTCCCATCCGCCTTGCAAGCATCCAGATATCTGACTATTATATCTGGTTTAGAATCAATCTCTGAGAACAGAGGAAAGTTATCCAGAGGGACTCTTCTGCTGGAGATTGCTGCAAAAGGAGTGACACTGGGTTCCTTCTTGATGTTCTCAATCAACTTCGTTTTCTTCATATTCTTTGCATTCAGGTGTTTGCCAACAATAGCTTCCAAAGAGCTGATTTCCTGAGCCTCTGTAAGATGATCAATCAGCTTATTCTCTGTTAGAATATCTGATATAAGTCTTCCTAGGGGTATCCAGTACCTCTTTGTACGCTCCTCTTCTCTGGTTTCACTAGTGCAGAAATGACTTTTTACATCGGGTAAAATTGACTTTTTACATCGGTTTTGGATCCGATGTAAAGTCAGGTGATATAGTAAATCAGGGACTTTTTACATCGGTTCTGGGACCGATGTAAAAAGTCCCTTTTTTACATCGGTTATAATATCAGAACCGATGTAATAACCTGTTATTATGCACATTTTTTAAAAAATTGATCCAGTTTTTTACATTGGTTGGAAGTAATACCCGATGTAAAAAGTACCTTTTTTACATCGGTTATAATATATGAACCGATGTAAAAAACAATTATTATGCACATTTTTTTAAAAAATTGATCCAGTTTTTTACATCGGTTGGAAGTAATACCCGATGTAAAAAGTCCCCAGTGACGCGACTTTTTACATCGGGTATTACTTCCAACCGATGTAAAAAGTCCCTTTTTGAAAGTTTTTACATCAGTTTTACTAATAACCGATGTAAAATGTATGAAATTTTTTTGGAATAGATTATTTATTTTATGGGTTTCCCTATACAAATATAATTTGTACCCATTTTTTCATATTTTTCCAATATCAAACAGACTATATTTATGTCGCTATATAGATTTCATAGCTTTCCAACATCACATATATCACATTTAGGACGATGTTTTCATATTTTTCACAACAAACTTACAAATTGAACAATTGTATTGCAAACTTGTATTGTATTACAACATACAAACTTACAATTACAAATTCTTAACAAAATATAAAACAATATTCAACTATTTATAAGTCTTTTTCAAAACTTACAATTACATAATATTCACAAAATATACATATACTAAAATATTCAACTATTTCTAAGTTTCCAAACTTGAATTACCAATATAAAATCTTCGGTAGACAACACCAAAATCATATTGCCTGACAATAAATAATAACAATTAACATCAGCAAAAAAATCAAGAAACTCAACACATGAGCAAAAACCACATGTATTGTGCAAAAACCACAACTTATACAATTCTATAAAACTCACCAGCTAAACTTAAGTTCCATGTAAGTCAAAGAAACATTTTGCCCAACGAAGTCGCAATCATACAAATCATCTGGTGTTAATTCTGTTGGGTCATAAAATACCTATAATACATAAATATAACAATATAGAGTTATTTTTTAAAAATTCATATTAAGTCGAAAAACAAAAAGTAAAGAACAAAGTAAAGTTATTTTTAGTACCTGCATCCAATTCTCGGTTATATTAGCAGAGACAATATTCAACATATTTTTCATCACATAGTATCCACAATCATTAGAGTTATGTTGTTGCCTTGTCTACAATTGAATGACATAATTAGTGAATATTTATCGTATATATTTAACTATAGAATTATAATTTACATCACACTTACATTGGGATGAAGCCATGTAGCCTTTTTTCTATTTCCATTTGCCATTTGATGAATCCCAAAAGAACTAATACAGAAAGATATAAACATCACATAACTAAATATACTCGCCAATGAAAAATCACATAACTATTAGTTGTCAATGAAAGTCACATGAAAGATAAACTTACTTTGTAATAATTTTCTTCGTGTTCTGGTCAATTTCCCGATGAAGTGAACAAAATACGACAACTAAATTGTCTCTTGGACACATGACTATTAATTGCCAATGTCTCCTGTACGTGTGTGTGGAAACAGAAAAGTCGCATAAAATATATATGTTATCAAAATCAAAATTAAATAACATAAAACACAATTTCATAAAAATTCTTACCCATGAATTAATGGTAGTAAGTGGCACGCTCTGTTTTCATCACGTAACTTTTCTAGCACGTAATTTTTAACATCTTCTTGAGATTTCGCTACATTATCATTATAAATACACCTAGCAGGGTCCATAAATCCATATAATTCTGAAACGGAATTCTCAAGACAAACACGATGAATATACCTGAATAGTTTTAAAATTAACATTAGAATCAAAGTGATGAGAGATATAACATATTAATAGAGATTGACTTTAATAAAACAATAAAATTTACTTACGTGCACCAAATTTGAAGAATAGACACGTCAAGCCAATGACCTAAACCCACCAATAACTCTCTGATACATTTAGCTGAAACATAAAAATTAGAGACACTCGCACAATGACTTAATTGTATTGCCAAATGGTTATCATCCAATTTCAAAACCATGAGTAACAATCTCTGAACATCATCAACTTCCACGTCTTTTGTGCTCTCTTTTGTGCTCCCCTTTGCAGCTGAACAACTTCCTTTTCCGCTTCCATCAATAATTTCCAATTTTTGAATGCATTTAATATCACCTGTGCTTTGTGATAAACCCATAGACTTAAGTGTCTCCATTAATGATTGCTGAAACATCTTACGCTCTTCAACCAACTTTTCTTCAAGTTCAGCTCTAAGTTTTGTTTCCAATATTGCAAGTTGTTCATTTACGTCGATATGTTGACTTTTTCTTCCAAAGTAAGTGCTTTGTTTATGGTGTTTTCCAACACCACGGACACGACCTCCATGCTCAGATGTTCCAATGGCTAATGATAAGATATCGTTACGTCCATCTGGAACAATTGCACCTTTTTCAGCTTCTTGAACAAGAGAATCCTACAAAATGCAAAAACATCAATTAATCAATCACAAATATAATTATACTTTGTAATAATTTTTCGTTGTTTACTTACAATTTTTTGGGCAACCTCTTGTGTAGATTTTGATGTGTATTCTCCTCCTTTCTTTTGTCGTGCTCTCTTCCATAACTCATGGCGTGATGGTGGAGATTGACTATCATTATCATCTAATGTGGAATTATCTCTCGATGATGACTTTTCTTTCATAATTTTCTCCTCAAGTAAGCGATACCCTCCACGAGACAATACATGTGGGTATAAATTCTTGGCCACATTATCCTTACCCTTCTGACTTTTTTCCTATTATAAACTCAAACAAATAATTAATCACTAAATATAATAAAAATGTTATGCACACAAAAATATATAACTCCTACTAACCTTAAATTTAGGGGTATCTCGAATCTTGAGAAACTCTTTCCAGGCGTCTTTTGTAATAAAGTTATACTTGACATATGGAGGAGGATCATTTTCTATGGGATGATGAATATATCTATCTGTGAGTTGTGTCTTAAAACCTCTCCATCGCTCTCCCGCATATTTAATCCATTCTTTCTTCAACCTATCATTCTTTGGATCTTTACATTCTGGAATAGTAAAATGAGCCTACAAATGTAGTATATGTCATATGTTGTTAATTAGTATATGATTATAAAATATAATAAAGTATTGTATTTAAAATACCTGAATATCAGTCCAAATAGCATCTTTTACGCCTTCATCTACTTCTTTCCAATCATTTTTCACAATGCTACAATACTGTCGAGCAAGAGATGCTATATAACTCTTGAAATTTGTAGCATTTTTACCAACACCAATACATTCATAGGTTCTTGCATTAAACTCGACCTTTATCTTTTCACCTGTTTGATGAACTTTGTCAATTTGTGTCATTAAAGTGGGACCTCTAACTCTTCTTTTATTGGGGTTTGAATCACCCATGTATCTGTTTACACAACAAAAATAATTAGAAATAATATTAAGCACAAAATAAAAACAATTAGAAATAAAATTAAGCACAAAATAAAAACAATTAGAAAATAAAGTAACGTGGAATTAACTTATACAAAAAATCTTACTAGTCCTCCCATATCCCTTCTTCATGGTCCATGCGAATAGCATGCACATCATCCCATTCATTTTCTTCAGTGAATGTAGTCACATTTGTTGAGAAAGGATGAGTTTCAGAAATATCAAGGTTCTCGTCATGATTTTCGTCACTATCATGGACCTTTCCTTGTAAAACCACTGACCACTTTTTATTAGAAGGATCTGTGACATAAAACACTTGTTTTGCTTGAGATGCCATGATGAATGGTTCGTTCGCATAAGCTAACTTGCTAAGATCAACCAGTGTAACTCCAAATTCATCGATTCTGACACCACTGTTGATATCAATCCATTTGCATTTAAATACAGGAACTTTAAACACAACATAATTAACTTCCAAAATCTCTCCAATCACCCCAAAGTACGGTGTAGATGCCATAACCGGGTTTTTATCTTTAGCACTAGAGAAGTGCATGGACTCGGCCACAATCATTACCCCACTATTTTGCGTGGTACTACGGTCATCCTTTGACTTTGTATAAAAAGAGGTTTTATTAATATCATATCCACTCCAAGTTATTAGGTTACATTTAGGCCCATAAGACAACCACTTAATTGTATTAGAAACACTATCTTCATTAGCAATTCTTTCTTTAAACCACTCAGAGAAACTCTTATTATGCTCTTTTAACAACCCTCTTTCATTCATCTTGGGGTACTTTTTCTTTACGATGCTTTTGTGAGCAGATAAGTAAGGTTGAACTTCATCTATGTTATTCAATATATACAAATGCGCTTGAACAACCACATCAATACTTAAGCTCTTGACTTTTAAACCTTGTGTACCCACACCCTCATATCTTCCATCATGACGAGACTTAGGAACCCCTACAACATCCACTCCTGACAAATAGTTAGAACAAAACTCAATTGCTTCTTCTGCAATGTACCTCTCAATAATCGATGCTTCCGGACGGTGTGGGTTTTTTGTATACCCTTTTAGAATCTTCATGTATCGCTCTATTGGATACATCCACCGTAAAAAAACTGGACCACATAATCTAATCTCCCTTACTAGATGAACAATCAAGTGAACCATAATGTCAAAAAATGAAGGAGGAAAATACATCTCTAATTGGCACAAGATAACTGCAGCCTCATTTTCCAAATCGTCTAACTTTAGTGGATCAATGGTTTTACAACAAATTGCATTGAAAAATAAGCATAACCTAGTTATGGTCTTCCTTACGTTGTTAGGCAATATCCCACGAATAGCCAATGGTAGTAGTTGTTGCATTAAGACATGACAGTCGTGAGATTTTAAGTCAACTAATTTAAAATCTTTAACTGATACAAGCCTCTTGACATTTGATGAGTAACCATGCGGCACTTTGATACTTTGTAAACACTCACAAAAACTTGTTTTCTCTTTTTTAGACAAAGTGTAGCAGGCAGGAGGCAAATATGTCTTGTTACCTATATATTGTGGGGTTAACTCTTCTCGTATACCCATCAAACCCAAATCCAGACGAGCATTAATACCATCTTTTGTCTTGCCTTGAATGTTGAGAAGTGTTCCGATTACACTATCGCATACATTTTTCTCCACATGCATCACATCAATACAATGTCTTACATCAAGACTAGACCAATATGGAAGATCGAAGAAAATCGATCTCTTTTTCCATACATTTTTCACAGTAGATCGTTTTTGGTACTTTCCAAAGATAACATCAAGTCCCTGTTGTCGCTGATAAACTTCCTCTCCAGACAAGGGCTTTGGAGCAACACCATGCTCTTGTTCCCCATTGAAAGCTTTCCGCAATCTACGATATGGATGATAACGTTTTAGAAATTTTCGATGCCCGAGATAAACGGTCTTCTTTCCTTTTTCAAGCTGATGGTAACAAGTGTCTTTTTCACATATAGGACATGCATTATGCCCTTTAACTTTATACCCAGACAAATTACCATATGCCGGAAAATCATTGATGGTGCAAAACAACATGGCACACATATTGAACTGTTCGCCAGAATACGCATCAAAAACATCCACCCCTTCATCCCACAACACTCTTAAATCATCAATCAGTGGACTTAGATAAACGTCTATGTCATTTCCTGGTTATTTTGGGCCCGATATCATCATCGATAACATAATATATTTACGCTTCATGCACAGCCTAGGAGATAGGTTATAAATCATCAAGAGAACAGGCCAAGAACTATGGTTAGTACTCAGATTACCGAACGGATTCATTCCATCAGTAGCAAGTCCAAGTCTAAGGTTTCTCGACTCTTTGCCAAAATTTGGAAACAAAGAATCTATTTTCTTCCATTGCAAAGAATCAGCTACATGACGAATTTGTCCATCATATTTTCTTTCTTCTGCATGCCATCTAAGATTCTTTGCGTCATCTGCATTGGCGAATAATCTCTTGAACCTTGAAATTATTGGTAGGTACCATACCACTTTCGCAGGAGGACCCTTTTTTACCACCTCATCATCAATTGACTCACCATCTTTCTTTTTGTAGCGTGAAGCCTTACACTTTGGACAATGATTATACTTTTCATACTCTTTTCTGTATAATATGCAATCATTAGGGCATGCGTGTATCTTTTCATACTCCAAACCCATTGGACACAATATTTTCTCCGCCTCGTAATAACGACTTGGCATTACATTACCTTCTGGAAGCATTTCGGTCAACAATTCAAGCAACTCGGTAAAACTTTTGTCAGTCCACCCATTCTTTGCCTTCAGATTAAATAATTTTAACACGGCTGACAGACGTGTAAATTTTTTGCATCCCGGGTACAATGGTTTATCCTTGTCATTGCATATAGTATCATACGTATGTGCCCTCTTAAACGAATCTTGTCCAATATCACGCATCATGTCTTCTAGACGATCATCCATTTCTACACTAACACCATCTCTTTGAGACACGTTTGACTTTGCTACTACTTCACCGTGCCATATCCATTTTGTATAACTTTGACAAATCCCTACACAAATTAGATGATCCATGATTTCTTTCTAACTACGTTTTGGTTCTTTATTTGCACAACGAATACATGGACAGAGAAAAAGCGTAGGAAGACTTTTGTCAGCATTACTTTCAGCAAACTGTAGAAATTCCATCACTCCATGTTCATACTCGTCACTTAATCGATTAGCTCTCATCCAACTACGATCCATAACTATGTTCACACGGAGGAAGGTCTGACGAACGGTGTGTCCGCGGCTGTGCTACTTCACGGAGATTCCGAGATTGCAAGTTGCGCTGCTTCGCGGAGAAAGACAAATAGAATCAAATTTCAATGGCAAGGTGATAACTCTATTAAGTTTGATAGGTTAAAGATAAACAATGTGTTTCTGAGAGGACCATTAATTCTTTTGTCATAGGTTTCTAAATTTTCCGCTTCTTTTAATTGGTGAGCATAAAAATAGGAGAAAGGGATTCAAATATAATAGTATAATAATAGTAACAATAATGGAACAAAGTATAAAACACATGAGTAACAAAGTGTAATTTATATGAGGCCAATGATTAAACTATTTTTGGCCAATGATTAAAATATGAGGCCACTTTGTTATTTTCAATTTTATCTTTTCTTCTTCAATTTTAACTCCTTTGATGTTTTAATCGTATTATATATTTTTTTTTATTTCTTGTTAGTAATAATTTTTAAATCAGTATATATAAACACTACACTAACACAAAGACACTCTCTTAAATTTTTTTCAAAACCTTGTCCATATGTTTTTCTCAAACCATTGTTCTTAACAAATAAAATATCCAATTATTTTGAAAAAACACATTTCTCATTTAACAGTTTATTACTAATTGTTATTATTTTTACACTTTGCACCACTAATACATAACTGATTCTCACTGGTTTCCTTTTCTAATAATTTCAAAACGATCACCATATATTCAATTTTTGTCTCAGAACCTGTAAATACTTAATAATATAACAATCTTCATGTTTCACTCTTCACCATCATGATCATGAAATTTCACACTGCACAAACACTAACATACACCATATTTTCTTGAAACAAGTAGCTTGTTGCATTAGTTAAAGTTACTAAGTTTAGTATCTATAAACATGTATAACTTTATCTTAAGGAAGAACCATAGAAATTTAAACTATCGTATACTAGCCAACTGCATAATATTGATATGTAATGTAACATAGCGTAAATGCATAAAAATGCTGAAATTGTAATGAAAAAGAAAATGCAAAAAAGAAAAGAAATAGAATTAGAACGAACCCCAGAATGATTTGCAGAATGATTTGCAGAAGCCGGGACCGATGAATCGGCGACGAGGAAGCAGTAGAATGGGTGTTGGAGGCGGTATGCGTCGCAGAAGTGGTGTTGGCGGCGACGGTGTAGGCAGCGACAACTATTTAAAATTGTTATCGCAAAATAAAAATTGATTAAAACATGAACAAACCCCCACAAGCAAGAATAACATATTAACATGATAATGACATTGAAACTTCAACCAAATTAAAATCAAGTGAACATATTATTGACGAACAAAAATCTCATTCAAATTTAAAACAAGCGAAAAAACAACCTCGCAACACGATCACAAGCACATTGACAAACCGAAACTCCATTATCAACTTCAAAATACCGATGTCAAACTATAATTATCATATCATCAAAGTTTATCTTTCGATTCCAAACCAAAAATCTCACAAATGTATGAATGGAAATGAAATGTATGATCAGAAATGCAGCAAAACTTCCACTGTCAAACCAACAGAATATCAGCTATTCTCGCTCGAAAATATCAGACCCAAACAGCATATCTAACTTGTTTCAGCCAGAAATTACTTCAACCACTTGTTTTCCCAGAACAGAAACACAATTTAAACAAATTAGTACACTGATGAAAGGAAATCGAGATTTACCGATAATGACGAAATCGTTGTGATGCAAAGGAGTTTGCGACTGAAATCGACGCGGCGAACTGAACTGAAATCGCTTTACTAGCTGAGATGTCGCGACGTCGTGACAGTAGGCGGAGGAAAATGGGTCGGAATGGAAAATGGGTCGCGACGCGGAGGAAAGTTCGTCGGAATGGAAAATGGGTCGCGACGTGGTGGAAAATGGGTACTGAGATGAACGTCGCGGCGAACTTGACCAGACAGTAGGCGGAGGGAATCGTCGGCGAAAATGGGTCGGAAATGGGTCGGAAATGGCAAATGAACAGTTTTCGGGAATAAAGCGGCGAACATGACCAGACAGTAGGCGGAGGGAATCGTCGGCAAAAATGGGTCGGAAATGGGTCGGAAATGGCAAATGAACAGTTTTCGGGAATAAAAGAAAATTGTGTTTAGAACTTTTTACATCGGTGGAAAATGTGACCGATATAAGGGGATGGCTGTTACATCGGTGGAAACATCCACCGATTTAATAGGTAATTTTTTTTTTTTAAAATACGTCAGGCTATTACATCGGTGGAGACTCCCACCGATTTAATAGGTTATTTTTTTTTTAAAATACTGCTTAGGCTATTACATCGGTGGAGACTCCCATCGATTTAATAAGTTATTTTTTTTTTAAAATACTGCTTAGGCTATTACATCGGTGGAGACTCCCACCGATTTAATAGGTTGTTTTTTTTTTATTTAAAATACGTCAGGCTATTACATCGGTGGTGACTCCCACCGATTTAATAGGTTGTTTTTTTTTTTTTACCCACGTTTTTATTCATTTTCAATATAATTTATATATTAATTCAAAGAATCACTTTTTACATCGGTTTGTCTTTAGACCGATGTAATAGCTTTCTTATATTTTTTTTAACTTTTTTGTCACCTTGTTTCTTATTTACAAAAATGCCACCGTGTTTTTTTTCTGGAAATCTTTTACATCGGTGGATGAGATTACCCGATGTAATAGGTGACGAAAAAAATTTTTTCCCTTATTTTTTATATCATTGGAAATAAATACCTGATGTAAAAAGTTTGTTAACTGTATTTTTTACATCACCTATTTTGATACCCGATGTAAAAACCTTTTCTCAAATGTCTTTTTTTTAGTAGTGTTTCTTTAACACTTGTCCTTAGATGGTTAAACAGCAGATGAGCCAAATTCACCTTAACCTTATGGGAGATGAAATAGATCAGAAATTGCTGATCAATATTGATGTAGTCAAGAGAGCTGGTATGCTTCCTGTGGTTTATGCATCCCAGAATGATCTTGGCCCATATTCTGTGATGGTCTTTTAAATCCCTTATCTTGCTGGAGGGAAGCCCCAGAGTTAAGATTTCTCTGGCAATTAGGGCAACATCAGCGCATCTTTCAGCCATGTCAATGCAGCGTACACCACCACCACTGTAGCCTATTAATCTTGCAATGAGGTCCTCTGTAATAACAATCTTCTTCCCCATTATGTATGAAGTAACTTGATGGTTGGAAGATGAAACATGAATCCAAAATTCCTTTACCAGAATTGGGAATGTTGGGCCCACCAGTCTGTCAAAGTATCTTTCCCAGCCTTGAGCTTTAACTTCTTCAGAGAGATTAAACTCGTTCTCTTGAAGACTGTTGAAATCCACGATCAATTCTGACAGAACTTTTAGATTTTTGATTGGTGTGAGAAGCGTTCTGTAGGGTTCTTCATACTGTTCAGAGGAACCTGTTTTCTGAGAACTGGAAGTGGGGATGCTTGAGGAAGCCATGTTCACATGAAGGTTTTGAGAAAAATGAAAGGGTTTTGAGAAAGTATGTAAACTGAAATCAGTAAGATTGAGAGAAAATGAAAGTGAAGGTAAAAGAGTGTAAATGGTGAGAAATGTGTTTAAATAGATTTCTAAACAATTTTGAAAACATAAACGGCAAGAGAGAGAAATTAATTATAATGATTATTAGCATTTAATGATAGCTGATTTTAGGGGATTCAGAAAGATATTGGAACAGTTACCCATGACATGTGTCTCAATGCAACCAATCAGCACTTTTGTCCTTTCAGAAACGTGAACGCGTGTTTAGCCTCAGAAAGTAGCTGATGACTGGATGACACTTGTATGCTTGAGTGAACTGCACATTTCTATCCTTGAAATGAAGCGCTCAGATCCTCATGGATAGATTCTGATACAATCTGTACTTTTAAAGATCTGAAGAAAGATTGATCAGTAGTTCACAGAAAAATAAACAAAGTTCTGAAGGTTTAAGATATGGAATCAAAACAGTTTTATTCTGGGCAGAGCTTCATGCTGAGATGTTTCAGAATGAAGTTGAACCTATCTTCAGAAAGAGGTTTTGTAAAAATATCATCCCATTGATGGTCTGTGTTAATAAATTTAAAATTTAAAATCCCTTTCTGAATATAGTCCTTAATAAAATGATGTTTTATTTCTATATGCTTAGCCCTAGAATGCAAAATAGGATTCTTACTGAGACAAATAGCAGAAGTATTGTCACAGAGGATAGGAATGTTACTCTCAAATATCTGGAAGTCCTCAAGTTGACTTTTCATCCAGAGCATTTGTGTACTGCATCCAGCTGCTGCTATGTATTCAGCTTCTGCTGTTGATAGAGCAATTATGGATTGTCTTTTGCTGGACCATGAGATCAAATTTTCTCCCAGAAACTGGCAGCTTCCAGAAGTGCTTTTACGTTCTACTCTGTCTCCAGCGAAATCAGCATCACAGTATCCTATCAAACTGTAATCACTTAATTTTATATAAAACAAACCCAGATTAGTAGTACCTTTCAAATACTTGAAAATTCTCTTAACTGCTGTTAAGTGAGATTCTCTAGGATCTGATTGGAATCTAGCACAAATGCAAACACTGAATAGAATGTCAGGCCTTGAGGCCGTCAGATAGAGAAGAGAACCAATCATACCTCTGTAGACCTTCTGTTCTACCTTTTTACTTACCTCTTCTCTTTCCAGAATGCACGTGGGATGCATTGGAATCTTTGATGGCTTACATTCTGAGAGATCAAATTTCTTCATAAGTTCTCTGACATATTTGCTCTGATGAATGTAAGTTCCTTCTGGGGTTTGATTAATCTGAATGCCCAGAAAGAATTTTAGTTCCCCCATTAGGCTCATCTCAAATTCTGCCTGCATACATTTAACAAACTTTCTTCCCAGAGAGGGTTTAATGGATCTAAATATGGTGTCATCTACATAAATCTGACATACAAAAATGTCATTCTTAATTGTCTTACAGAACAAGGTTGTGTCCACTTTCCCTCTGGTGAATTCCTTTTCTAACAAGAAGTTACTTAGTCTTTCATACCAAGCTCTAGGAGCTTGTTTCAGACCATAGAGTGACTTCTTTAGTTTGAAAACATATTCTGGATTTTTGGAACTTCCAAAACCAGGGGGTTGGTGCACATATACCTCTTCTTCTATATAGCCATTTAAGAATGCACTCTTAACATCCATCTGATACAGAGTGATGCCTTTATTAACAGCAAATGAGATTAAGAGTCTGATAGATTCTAACCTGGCGACTGGAGCAAAGGTTTCTGTATAGTCTATTCCCTCTTGCTGACTATAACCTTGTGCTACCAGTCGTGCTTTGTTTCTGATGACTTCACCTTGTTCGTTCAATTTGTTTCTGAATACCCATTTTGTTCCAATGACGTTGAATCCTTTTGGTTTCGGAACTAGATCCCATACGTCATTTCTTGTGAATTAATTTAGCTCCTCTTGCATTGCTAGAATCCAGTCATTGTCCAGAAGTGCTTCATCAATTGTTGTTGGTTCAATTAGAGATACTAGTCCCATGAGGGATTCTTCAGAGTTTCTGAAGCAAGATCTTGTTCTGATTGGATCTTCCTTCCTTCCTAAGATTGTTTCTTCTGGGTGATCCATGCTGCTTCTGGATAGTCTTTTCTGGAGTTGATCAACAGAAGGTGCTGGATTGCTTGCAGTGCCTCTTTCTGATGTTGAGGGAGTGTCTCTGTTGAGAGCTTCTGATGATTTGTCTTCAGTACCTGTGACTTCAACTTCCATACCTGCAAGGAATTCATTCTTCTTTGACTTTTGAGAGTCAAGCTTATCATCAAAACGAACACTGATTGACTCTTCCACAATCTGTGTTTCTGTATTGTATACTCTGTACCCTCTTGAGCGTTCAGAATATCCTAACATAATACACTTTTGTGTTTTAGAGTCAAACTTGTTCAAATAATTTTTTGTATTCAGAATAAAACATATACATCCAAATGGGTGAAAATAGGAAATGTTGGGCTTTTTGTTCTTCCACAATTCATATGGAGTCTTTTCCAGGATAGGTCTTATGGAGATTCTATTTTGAATGTAACACGCTGTGTTTATTTCCTCTGCCCAGAAGATCTTAGCAACGTTAGTCTCGTTGATCATGGTTCTGGCCATTTCTTGCAATGTTCTGTTCTTTCGTTCTACAACTCCATTTTGCTGGGGAGTTCTAGGACAAGAGAAATCATGCAGAATGCCTTTATCATTAAAGAATAACTCAAAATCTTTGTTTTCAAATTCTCCACCATGATCACTTCTGACTTTGACGATTCTAAGATCCTTTTCATTTTGAACTTGGTTGCAGAAGGTAACAAACACAGAGTGTGACTCGTCCTTGTGCCTTAAGAACTTTACCCATGTCCATCTGCTATAGTCATCTATGATTACTAACCCATACTTCTTGCCACTGACTGAAGTAGTTTTAACTGGTCCAAATAACTCAATGTGCAGAAGTTCTAATGGCTTGGAGGTGGAAACAACATTTTTGGATTTGAAAGCTGGTTTTGCAAACTTGCCTTTCTGACATGCTTCACACAGAGCATCTGAATTGAACTTCAGGTTAGGAAGTCCTCTGACCAGATTGAGTTTGTTAATCTGAGATATACTTCTCATACTAACATGTCCCAATCTTCTGTGCCAGATCCATTGCTCGTTGTTAACAGACAGTAGACATTTTACATTCTGACTTTTTATTTCAGAAAGTTTTGTTTTATAAATGTTGTTTTTCCTCTTTCCATTAAATAGGATAGTCTCATCTTTCTGACTAACAGCTTTGCATGAATTTTGATTGAAGATTATATCATAACCGTTATCACTTAATTGACTTATGGATAACAGATTATGCATTAATCCATCAACTAGTAAAACATTACTTATAGAGGGAATATTTCCATTACCCTCTGTTCCAGAGCCAATGATCTTTCCTCTCTGATTGCCTCCAAAGCCTACGTGGCCTCCAGGCTTAAGTTCCGGGCATTGGAACATATGCCTTCTTCCCGTCATGTGTCGTGAGCAGCCAGAGTCCAGGTACCATGATTGGTGTTTTTGTTTGCTGCTAAAGATATCTTCCACATGTATTATTTTATCCTTAGGTACCCACATTTTCTTGGGTCCTGATTTGTTAGTTTTACCAAAACTCTGGTTGAATTTTGGTTTGACAGAGTAATCACTACTTGTATATATTATGTCATGTGTGTGCCCATATATAAAGTGTGAATCAAGTGGAGTACGTTTTATAACTAAATCCATGGCATTTTTTGGTGTAGGTACCTTACCTTGATATCCTATCCCTTTTCTGCCATTTCTGCTAACTCCATAGATCATTGAAACCATTTTGCTTCTGTCTATGTTTTTAGCTAGAAACTTCTGAAAGTTGTGATCATACTCCTTGATGATCTCATCAGCATTGCTGGGAGTTTCAGGGATTGTTTCCTTCTGAGAGTTTTGCAATTGGTTTTCTAATTTTGAAATTTTATCTTTTAACTCAGAATTCTCTAATTTGAGACTCTCAGTCTTATCAGAGTCAGAAGCAAGATTCCTTTTCAGGTTTCTGAATTTGACTCTGATCTGCTGATATCTTTCTAGAATTTCATTAAGGCTTTCAGCTAGTTCAGCCTTAGTAAAATTTATAGTAAAGTCAGGTAATACCTCTTCTGTATCTGATTCAGAGTCTGACTCAAAAGGTTCACTGTCTTCTGTTATGTTTGCCATGAGAGCTATGTTTGCTCTTTCATCATCTGATTCTGAGTCAGCTTCAGATGTGTCAGAATCATCCCATGTAGCCATGCGACTTTTCTTCTTTTCCTTGCCAAACTTCTTTTTGGGCTTTTCCTTCTGAAGCTTTGGGCAATCACTTTTGTAGTGCCCTTGCTCATTACATTCATAGCAGATGATGTCTTTGTTGTTTGGCTTTCTGTTTCCTGAAGAGCCTTCAGATCTTCTGTGTCCAGAAGAGGATTCTGACCTTCTGTATCTGGAGAAAGATTCATTCTGATTTTCTGATCTTCTGGGATTCCTGAACTTCCTTTGCCTCTGCTTCCACAATTGGTTCACCCTTCTGGAGAGGAGAGATAGTTCATCTTCTTCTTATGAAGACCCATCAGAGGTTTCTTCCACAACCTGCAAAACTTCAGAGTCATATTTTCTGTTATATTTTAAAGCTAATGGCTTACCTTGCTTTTGAGGTTCATCTGCTTCTAGCTCTATCTCGTGACTTCTGAGGGAGCTGACAAGTTCCTCCAGAGAGATTTTGTTGAGATCCTTGGCTAGCTTAAGCGCTGTGACCATTAGCCTCCATTGTTTTGGCAAGCTTCTGATGATCTTCTTAACGTGATCAGCAGTAGAATACCCTTTGTCAAGAACTTTTAGACCAGCAACAAGAATTTGAAATCTTGAAAACATAGTTTCTATTGATTCACTCTCTTCCATCTTGAATGCCTCATACTTCTGAATGAGTGCAAGGGCTTTGGTTTCTTTGACTTGAATGTTGCCTTCATGCGTCATTCTCAGAGAGTCAAACATATTCTTTGCAGTGTCTCTGTTTGATATCTTCTCATATTCTGAATAAGAGATGGCACTGAGAAGAATTGTTATGGCCTTGTGATGATTTCTGAACTCACGCTTTTGCTGATCAGACATTGTTTTCCTGTCAATCTTCTAACCACTTCCATCCACTGGGTGTGTGTATCCATCAGTCACCATGTCCCACAGATCAGCATCATGGGCCAGAAAGAAACTCTCAATTCTGTCTTTCCAGTAGTCAAAGTTCTCTCCATCAAAGACTGGAGGTTTGCCACTGAATCTGTCTCTTTCTTCATTGTTGTCATTGCTGATGTTTTAATTTGGTCCTGCCATTGTGTTTTTCTGACGCTGGATCATGTACTAACACGGTTAAGTGTTATAAGCTCAGAACCAGGCGCTCTAATGCCAATTGAAGATGTGAAAAACACAAGAAAGGGGGGTTGAATTATAAAACTTAAAACAAATGCTTAGACAACACTGTATTTTTATCCTGGTTCGTTTGATCTCAAACTACTCCAGTCCACCCGTCAAGGTGATTTCGCCTCTCTCCAACGAGGTCTTAATCCACTATATTCAAAGGATTACAACAGCTACTTTAACAACTGTTAAAGCCTTCTTGAGTATAACCACAAACCGGTTTATCTCAAGGAAATCTCTTACAGATAATTAAACAAGAATGTGTTTAACGTTTTCTAATAAAACACTATATCACAACTGTGATAATACACAATTTAAGCTTGGAGTAAAAACAGATTTGCTAAAGCGTTTGAGTAAGCGTGGTTTGAAGGCTTAGCAAAATGTATGAGTGCATGCGTGCGTCTTTTCTCAACACAAACTTGTTTATATAGCCAAGGCAAAGATACGTTGTCCATAAAGCACTTTTACTGATAATAACGCACTTTCCTTTTTGAGAAGATCTTGTCTGAATAAAGCCGTTGGTAATTAATTCTATCTTAAATAATTAATAATGCTTCAGAGTCTTCTTTGCTTATGATGACGCTTCAGAGTGCTGATGACTTGGTAAAGATCTTTGATCAGAGTCAGAGTGTATATGTTTATGCGCAGATTCTGGTCATCAAGATTCAGTGTATGTTCTGGTAGCTTCAGCGTGTAGCACATGTTACTGATCTTCTGATGCTGACATATTACAGATCTTCTGATGCTTCTGATGCTGATGCTGATTCCATCAGAACTTCTGTATATACAAAACATAATTTTAAGAAGCATATTTGTCTTATATATAAATCTTACAATTTATTTATTCTTTGTATTTTGTTTTTATCAAAACTCTAATTAAGGGTTGTAGAATCAAACTATGTTCTAACATTCCTAAGCTCAAGATATAAGATGGAAGATTATGTGGTGACTGCCAGATTAGAAAGCAAACTAAGATGTCACATCAAAAGATCCAACATCTTACTACATCAAAAGTTTTGGAACTTCTTCACATGGACTTGATGGGACCTATGCAGGTTGAAAGTCTTGGTGGAAAAAAGTATGTCCATGTTGTTATAGATGATTTCTCTAGGTACACATGGATAAGTTTTATCAGAGAAAAATCAGAAACTTTCGAAGTGTTTAAATATCTCTGTCAAAAACTTCAAAGGGAAAAAGATAGTAATGTCATCAGAATCAGAAGTGATCATGGAAAGGAATTTGAAAATAATAAATTTGCTGATTTTTTCTCTTTTGAAGGAATCAGTCATGAATTTTCCTCTCCTATTACTCCTTATAAAAATAGGATTGTGGAACACAAAAATAGAACCCTTCAAGAATCTTCCAGATCCATGATTCATGCTAAGAAGTTACCCTACCACTTTTGGGCTGAAGCTATGAATATTGTGTACTATATCCATAACAGACTCACTCTAAGGAAAGGCACTTTATCCACCTTGTATGAAATATGGAGGGGAAGAAAACCTAATGTCAAATACTTTCATGTTTTTGGAAGTAAATTCTACATGTTAGTTGATCGTGATCAAAGGAGGAAAATGGATCCCAAGAGTGATGAAGGAATATTCCTGGGTTACTCTACAAATAGCAGAGCTTATAGAGTTTTTAACTCCAGAACCAAGGTTATGATGGAATCCATAAATGTTATTATTGATGATAAAGGATGGAATGATGAAGAATATGTCTTAGAAGATGTTGGAACATCTCTATCTGATATTCCAACAAAATCCAATGACAGAAGTATTGATTCTAATCTCCCTCAGGAAGACCCTAAGCCCAATCATCTCAATAAAGGGCCTTCAATTAGAACTTAGAAAGATCATCCCAAGGAGCTTATTATAGGAGATATAAATGAAGGAGTTACTACCAGATCAAGAGAAGGGATATCAAACTATTGCTTTGTGTCAAAAATTGAGCCTAAGAATGTCAAAGAGGCCTTAACTGATGAGTTCTGGATTAATGCTATGCAGGAAAAGCTAGAACAATTTAGTAGAAATGAAGTTTGGGATCTAGTTCCAAGACTTGAAGGCACAAATGTGATTGGCACTAAATGGGTGTACAAGAATAAATCTTATGAAAAAGGGGTGGTCACTATAAATAAGGCAAGGTTAGTTGCACAAGGATACACTCAAATTGAAGGAGTTGACTTTGATGAAACCTTTTCCCTTGTGGCCAGACTTGAATCAATCAGACTACTCTTGGGAGTTGCTTGCATACTGAAATTTAAATTGTTTCAAATGGATGTAAAGAGTGCTTTTTTAAATGGCTATCTGAATGAAGAAGTTTATGTGGAATAACCTAAGGGATTTGTTGATCCAAGTTTTCCTAAACATGTGTACAAACTAAAGAAAGCTCTATATGGATTAAAGTAGGCTCCAAGAGCTTGGTATGAGAGATTGATAAAATTTCTTGGTGAGAATGGATATAAGAAAGATGGCATAGACAAAACTTTTTTTGTCAAGGAAGAAGAAGGGAAGATCATGATTGCATAGTTTTATGTTGATGATATTGTGTTTGGTGGGATTTCAAATGAGATGGTTCAACATTTTGTCAAGAAAATGTAGTCAGAATTTAAGATGAGCCTTGTTGGTGAATTAACCTACTTTCTTGGTCTGCAAGTTAAACAAATGGAAGATTCCATATTTTTATCTCAGAGCAAGTATGCTAAGAAAAAAAATTTGGGATGGAAAATGCCAATCACAAAAGAACTCCTTCTCCCACACACCTAAAGTTGTCTAAAGATGAAAAAGGAGTAAGTGTGGATCAAAGTCTTTAGATAAGTATGATAGGCAGTCTTCTATATATCACAGCTAGCAGACCTGAAATTTCCTTTGTTGTAGGGGTGTGTGTTAGATATCAAGTTGATCCAAAAGTTAGCCATGCCAACCATGTGAAGAGAATCCTTAAATATGTGAATGGGACAAGTGACTATGGTATGCTATACTCTCATGGATCTAGTTCTGCCTTAATTGGTTATTGTGATGCTGTTGGACAGGAAATGCTGATGATAGAAAAAGTACATCAAGAGGATGCTTATTTATGGGAAATAATCTCATATCTTGGTTCAGTAAGAAGAAAAATTGTGTGTCTATGTCCACTGTTGAGGCTGAGTATATTGTTGTAGGAAGCAGTTGTTCTCAATTGGTTTGGATGAAACTAATGTTAATATAATATAATGTTAAATAAGATGTTATGACATTATTCTGTGACAATCTAAGTTCCATAAATATATCAAAAAATCTTATTCAACACAACAGGACCAAACACATTGATATCCGTCATCACTTCATAAGAGAGCTTGTTAAAGAAAAGATTGTTATCTTAGAACATGTAGCTACTAAATTACAACTGGTTGACATTTTCACTAAGGATTTGGATGCTAATCAGTTTGAGAACTTAAGAGGAAAATTAAGGATTTGCTTATATGAGGGTTTGTAGCAATTAAGGGCGTGTGGGAATATCATTAAAGTGATATTATATTATTTATGTTTCCAACAAATTAAATTTCGAAAGCAATCATTACAAGACTGTCTCAATGTTTTTCCTACACACTATGAAATCATATCTTTCTACTTTCATAAACTCTTGATTATCCTTTACAAAAAAAGAACCCTGGTCATTCTTCATCTCTTTGCTTAAAAATCTTCAAAGATGTCTCCACATCATGCATCGTCTCTCTCAAAATCTGTCAACCACCTTGAGAAACTCTCCCTTGACAGAGTACTTGACGTTACTACTCTAAAAAACTATCCCACCTCTTGAGAAGAAGGTCAAGAAACCCAGATCGTCACCTGCAAAGAAATCCAAAGATGATAAAGGTAATGCTTCTACTGCTACTGATGATAGGACAAAAGAAGAGATTGTTAATGTTGATAGAAGCATTAGAAGGCTAGTAGATAGAGTGTTAAATGAAGGTTTTGATGTGCCTGGGATTTCTACTCCTCTTGCTCGTATGCCTGCTCCGGCTAACCAAAGAAATGACCATAAAAGTGCTGTTGAACCATCAGTCTTCAAGAAAGAAGCTGCTGAAAGCAGACTTGTCAAGCTTGCTACTTTTTCTCTAAAACAAGTGAAAGCTAATGTTGAACAAGATGTTGAGAAGAAATATCCTACTAAGGAAGATGTTGCTGGCTCCAAAACTGCAGAAAATCAAAATGCTGAGAATGTGGTTAATGTTGATGAGTTATCTGACAATGAGCTCATTCCTAATGTGGTGCCTAGAATTGCTAAAACGCTCAAATCTAGGAAAGTGAAGGATGTGAATATCATACCCCCTGCCAAGATAATCAAGAAGAAAACTATGTATGGTCCCCCAAAGCCTGGAAGTAAAGTGGTTCCTCCCTCTAGCAAACGAAAAGCTAGACCTGATAGCTCCACAGATGATGATTATGATGCTGTAAAGAGATCCAAAGGAAAGAAGAAAGTTGAATTGGTAGAAGAGGATAACTCTGATTATGATGTCGAGAAAGATGTCCAGGACATCTCTCCTGTGAAAATGTCTGCAAGCAAGAAGCTTTCTATTAGGGTACCTGATGCCCCTCTTGACAACATTTCCTTCCATTCTGTTGAGAATGTTGAAAAGTGGAAATATGTATTTCATAGAAGAATTGCCCTTGAAAGAGAATTGGGAGCTGGTGCACTGGAGTACAAAGAAATTATGGAGCTGATATCTTCAGTTGGATTGATGAAAACTATTACCAGGTTTGCAAAATGCTATGAGACTCTTGTTAAGGAATTTATTGTTAATATTCCTATTGACTGCGCTGATCATAAAAGTAAGGAGTATAGGAAGGTGTTTGTTAGAGGTAGGTGTGTCGAATTTTCCCCTGCTATCATCAATAGATTTATGGATATATCTGAAGATGATTATTCTGAGCTGGAAGTAACTGATAATCAAATGTGCAACGTCATCACTGCTAACCAAGTGAGTGAGTGGCCCATGAAGAATAAGCTTCCTATTAGCAAGCTAAGTGTGAAATATGCTATCTTGCATATAATTTGAGCTGCTTACTAGGTTCCTACCAATCATACCTCAACCATCACTATTGGCTTAGGGAAGTTTATTTATGTTGTTGGAAACAAGAAATTGTTTGATTATGGTACTTACATTTTTTATCAGACTATTAAGCATGCAGGAACATGTGCCATCAAGATGCCTATTTCCTTTCCATCCCTTATTTGTGGAATTATTCTTAATCAACATCTTGGAATTCTGAGTGATAATGATGTAGCTTGCAAGAGGGAGTCTTCTCTGATCCTTCACTTCAAACTGCTTTTAGGAAAACATTTCCCAGACATTATTTTGACATCTGCTGAAAACAATTCCTCAACCAAGGATGACATGTTTACTGAATTAAGGGAAGCCTGCAAAAAACTTGATGATGTGATCAGAGTTACCTCAGCAATAAATCTAACTTTTGAAAAGATGATCAAGGAGCTGCAGAAGGACAACAACTTTGATGATAGAGTGAGCTCTGAAGGAGGAGATTCTAGTGAGGAAGGAAGTTCTGGTTCTGCCAAGTCTAGTAGTCCTGAAGACAGTTAGACTATTTGCTTCTTACTTGTTTGACCCCTTTGTTTCTTTTTGGCACTTGTATGTGCTTGACTTTTGGATTCAATGGTTTATAACTATATTATTGATACTCTCTTGAATGCATCCTTTTATTTGGCCTATTATGACTAAAAAGTGGGAGATAAACTGACTGACCACTGACTGAGGGGAAGCTTAATACTTGAGGGGGAGCCTCATGTCTCAGAAGATGTTCTGACATCTTTCTATGCTAACAGCTAACTGCTAATTGAGGTTTTGTTTTGCTTATGTTGTTGCTGCTCTGATAATGCTCTGATAATGTGCTCAAATAATGTTTTAGCCAAAATTTTCCGAAGGGGGAGTTTGTAAGTGTTTGTTGGCAGCAATTTTGGTAAAATAATGACTTGATAATGTTTTGCTAAATGTCTTGACATTTGAAGCAAACTTTTTTGAATGATGTCAAAGCAGATGTCTTGACATCTGCCTTATGAGTTAAACAAAATTTCATATATGGTTTAAGTTTTATGTTTTCTGTTTTTATGCGCACCATCATTAAGGATTTGGAACTCATAGCTTACAAAAAATATGGAGGAATATTTTTCGATATGCTTTATCTTTATGAATTATATCTTAGCCTGTTTTCATGGAAATATTCAAAAGATTGGAATATTTGTTTTTCAGCCCAAACCCACTGCTGCGCCTTTATAAGTACCCGCATCCTTATTCATTTGACTTCAACTTTTTAAGAAGAATATATTCCTTCTGTTTTAGATGTCTAATTCTTTTAATTTTAATACACTCTAGTATTGATTTAATACTTGAGTTGGTAGTTGAGTTGTTAATTGTGGATCATTCATAAGATTTTAAGTATTGAATGATTGAAGTCTTTATAAATTAATAATTCTGTTGTTCTTCATTATTAGTGATTGAAGGGATTTGAGGAGGGCCTCATACCTAGGCGTGTCTTAGGTAGAAGTATAGCATGGGTAGTGATTAAGTGATTAGATCATAAACTAGTTGTTTACTAAGGGTCTATGAATTGATACTATTTAGTGTACTTGTCCCTGGCTTCGTAGCCCCTAGAGTAGGTGTTGTTGTACACTGAATTGGGTTAACAATCCTCTGTGTTTTTACTGCTTTTATTATTGTTTCACTTTACATTGTCCTCAGATATTTGTATTGTGACATCTCCTTCGACATCACATATCTGATACCAGAATTTCACTTCACATTCTTAATGATGGTTGTTCCTCCCTTATTTGGTACCACATGAACATGACTCACCCATAAACCATCAAATATATGTGTGATACGGTGGGAAGAACTGACTGTTTTTTTGAAATGTTGGTTTGTGTTTTGCGTTTTTTGTTTGCAAAATGTTGCGGTAAGCAAGAGTCGCCACCGACTTTTATTTTATCCAACAAGGAAAGGAAAAAAGCACAGAAAAATTCCTTTTTCGAGATATTTCTCGGGTTCGGGGGGTAGATTATAGAAAGGGAAGGTATTAGCACCCTTTCTATCCGTGGTTATCCACGGGCTCTTAGGTACTTTCTCATCATTTTCAAAATTGTTTTCTTTGTGTTTATGGGCTTTGAAAAGTTTTTGTTTTAACTTCGATTTAACTCTTGCTTCTATCCTCAAGAGTGTAATGAAGTGTTTTTGAAAACTTTGTTCGAAAAAAGTGTAAGTGTGAAAAGTTTTGTTTTTTGAAAGAGCAAGTATCTAAGAACTATCTACCTACTCGAAAAAGGAATCGTTCTATGCTAATTTCCTTTAGACAATGTTATCCCACTATGAGTGAGTAGGTAGCCCCGTCGTTGGAGTTTGAGGGTCAATTCAAATGAGGGACATACGGTCACTGAAGCAATGTTAGGACGTCTTAGCGGTAACCCTAATGTCTTAGATCATTTTTTTTGAGGCAACAATATCCGAGGCAACCATTTCGAGGCGACTATGATCTTTTAGACAAGAGAGCGACCTCTAAAACGACCTATACTCAATGACCGTGTACGAAGGCAACCAAGTGGGATGTACCCTAAGAGTGCGCATGTGCGAGTGTGTTGTTTTCAGTTATTTTTTATCTTTGTACATGTTAAGGGTGATCTAATTTTATTTTAAGATTAACATTCAATCTGGTCATAACCCTATTATCAAACATCTAGCAGTTATAATTTGCAGAATTAAAATGCCGAATTTAAATTACAAGGCGTCGGGTATTTACATCGCCAAAGACAAACCCTTTGAAAAATAAAATAAAGCGGTAAAAATAATTAAATGTCCTATTTAGCTATTACAATCCGTAAGAAGATACATAATTGGATAAAAATAAACAGAGCGCGCGGGAAATTAAATCGAGTGCGAATTAGGGTTTTGACCCTTTTGAAAGAAAATTGCTTTTTTGTTGTTTTTTATTTAAGGAAAGAAGTTAATCCTAAATTAAATACTAAATTAAATTAATAAATTAATTAAATGAAAAATAAATTATTTTTGGAGTTTTTGATTATTTAAGAAAGAAATTAAAAGAAAATTAAATGAATTAAAACCTAATTAAGTCTAATTAATTTTATTTATTTACAAAAATAAGTTAAAATTTCCTAATTAATATCCTAGTTAATTAATGAGTTTATTAATAAAAATAAAAGTTTTAAAATTTGATTGGATAAAAAAATATTTTTGTTATTTTATTTGATAAAAAAGAATTTTTGTTATTCGTTAAAAAATTAGTTAAAAAAAATAAAACAAATAAATTAAATAAACAAAACAAAATAAAAAAGTAGAAGAATTGGGCCTGTTTTAAGTGGTGTGGAAAGCAATTTTGTAGGCCCATTAATGCTGGTCCGTTTGACTTTCTCTAATCCAGTAGGCACGCATTGACCTGGCTTATGGTGAACTTCCAACATGGACTAGCAGATCTGGCTCCTTGGCCATCTGGCGCTTGGATCGTGAGGGAGTATGGTGGGTTGCAAGCTAGCGTATGCACTGGAATACCTGAAAAATAATAATATTGAGAAAGAGGGGGACCTGGGATTCAAACCCAGGTCCTGAAGGAGAATACCACGTTCGCTTGCCACCACGCCATGCTGTTTTTCTTGTTAATATAATATGCATTAATAATAATATGACAAAACAACATCAATTGGTCAGAAAAAAAAATAAAAGGCGCGCTATTTTTGAATCAACCAATGGACGGATGACACGAGTTCATCCCTGTCCTCCAAAACCTGTAAAAATTACCTGCGAATTTTTATCCGCAGCTAAAAACGCAGGTTCCTTCCAAAATCTCCCTCAGGCCATATAAACACATTCCAAGAACATGGTTGAATTCATCATGACCTCCTGATCAAAACCATGTTCTTCTTATGGGCCAATTGTACCTGAAACAGAAAGCCCCAAAAAAACTCCAAGAACCCTAACTATGGTGATTCTTGTTTCAGATCATATAAATGAAATTCATTAATGCCAAAAGCTTGCAAATGTTCTTGTGATCACAAATATGCTATTAGTTTGTTCAATGGATGCCAGAATAATGTGAATCGAAATCAAGAACATAGGTGAGTTGCGTGAGACTTACAGTGCGTATGGGTGCTGGAAAACACCTGGTTGTGATTGGTTTAGCTTGTGAGAATGTCCAGGAAGCGATTGGGATATGTCTCAGGCTTTGAAAATGCCTCCAACTTGGATTTCGATCTCCAACTTTTTTGTGATTTTTTGCAAAGTTGTTCTGCTTCTACAAACGATTGCCAACCCTGATTTTCGTGTGCTTTGCTTGCTTATGTATTACTCAGTGCATTAGGTCTCAATTGGCTGTCCAAATCTTCCCATATTAAGGCTTATATATTTGATTTGATCTCCATTTAAAAACTTGCCAAATTTGCTTAATTTCAATCTTTTTTGCACATGATTCACTTGATACTAATTTGATGATAGCCAACTGTCTAATGGAATCCGAAATCAACACAAGATCTGGGTTATCAATGCCTTTTTATTTTTATTTGATTTATTTTGATTTATTTTGATTTAAATCAAATTAATTCAAATAAAATCAAAATAATTAAAAAAAATGGACACATGGCCAAGTCTAGAGAACATGGGCAACAATGCAAACTCAATACAAGTGGAAAAGAATGGGCCCATTTGGCAAAATTTGAAGTTTTGGGGATAGTTGACTTTCGGCAATTTTGCAAAAAAGTCCAACTTCAACAATGCATAACTTCTTCAATTTTGAACTTTTGGAAATGTTCTTTGACTTTTTAGAAAGCTTGAGATGTCATATAACCAACCCTTTTGGTCTCATATCCTTTTCATATTCCATGCTCAATTTATAAGCTTTGACAAAAAAGGTATTTTTGTTGACTTTAAAAAATGACCTATAATGTCGAAATTCATAACTTCTTGTGAGTGCAATTTTTAATCTTGGGGTATGAAGATGGATTGTAGGTAATTGAATCCTCTTAAAAATGAGATTTGGATGGGTCATTTCTCATAAAGTATGAGAAAGTTATGCTTGGTCAAAGTTGAGTTGACTTTTCCTACAAAACCCTAATTTAGGAACTTTTGAGCCTTGATGAATTTTGAGCAATCCTTGATGAATCATGATCAAACCTTGATAAAATGATGAAATATCCTTCAAAATGAGAATGTTGACGAAAAAACTTGAAGTTTGACTGTTTGTAGGTCACAGTTGACTTTTGCCCTAACACAGTCGATTTTTGGACCTTAGGGTATTTATTGAGCAAACTTCCTCTGCAAGACTTGAAATTTGACATGGATAATATTGAGAACATATTAGGACATTAGGGAGCACTTGAGGTCATTTGGACTCAAGGATCTTAATGCAACACAAAACCCTAATTTGGGGTAGATTGCCTTAGGAGATAGCTTGTCTGACCAACTCTTGAGCAACCTTGAACAACTTGGAGATTCTTCTTGCAATGTTTTGAGAAATATGGGAGGGGAAATTTTAGGGTACAACAACTGCCCCTGTTCAATCTTCTTAAACCTGAGGATGTAGATTGGCTTTTATGCCTTTCGTGATCCGAAGGTGGAAGATGATTGAACACTAGAGTGCCAAGAAATTTGCACTCGCATGAAGTGGTATCAGCCTTGTGATGTAGGGAATGGGCTTACAGATGCCATTTTGAGATTTCTATCAGGAGGATGGGCTTAAAGATGCCATCTGAAGGAGTGTCGATCGCATAAGAGGTTCCTTTGCGAGAGTTTGTATACCTGTTGTTGTAGAAGATTCCGCTGGGGAAGTCTGAACTTTGTTGAGATTTAGGACCTTGTCTGTAATTCAACTAAGAAACACTCTGTTGAGATTTAAGAACTTGTCAGTAATTCAACTGAGGTGGAAACATCTTCGTCGAGATTTAAGAACTCTCCCGTAATTCAACTTAGAAAACTCTGCTGAGATTTAGGAACTCGTCTGTAATTCGACGGAGGGAAATTGTCGAGATTTAGGACCTTGACTGTAATTCAAGTGAGGATAATTCTGTTGAGATTTAAGAACTGGTCAGTAATTTGACTGAGGAAAATATCTTCATCAAGGTTTAAGAACTCGCCCGTAATTCAACTGAGAAAACTCTTTGCTGAGATTTTGGAAGTTGTCTGTAATTCAACGGAGGAACTTGTCAAGATTTAGGACCTTGTCTGTAATTCAACTGAGAAAACAACTCTGTTGAGATTTAAGAACTTGTAAGTAATTCGACTGGAGGGAAACATCTTCATAGAGATTTAAGAACTCGCCCGTAATTCAACTGAGAAAACTCTGCTGAGATTTAGGAACTCGTTTGTAATTCGACGGAGGAACTTTGTCGAGATTTAGGACCTTGTCTGTAATTCAACTGAGAAAAACTCTGTTGAGATTTAAGAACTTGTCAGTAATTCGACTTGGGGAAACATCTTCGTCGAGATTTAAGAACTCGCCCGTAATTCAACTGAGAAAACTTCTCTGCTGAGATTTAGGAACCTGTCTGTAATTCAACGGAGGACTTCGTCACGATTTAGGACCTTGTCTGTAATTCAACTGAGAAAAGCATCTCTGCTGAGATTTAAGAACTTGTCAGTAATTCGATTGGAGGGAAACATCTTCATCGAGATTTAGGAACTCGCCCATAATTTAACTGAGAAAACTTCTCTGTTGAGATTTAGGAACCTGTCTGTAATTCGACGGAGGAACTTTGTCGAGATTTAGGACCTTGTCTGTAATTCAACTGAGAAAAACATCTCTGCTGAGATTTAAGAACTTGTCAGTAATTCGACTTGGGGAAACATCTTCATCGAGATTTAAGAACTCGCCCGTAGTTCAACTGAGAAAACTTCTCTGCTGAGATTTAGGAACCTGTCAGTAATTCAACGGAGGAAAACTTTGTCGAGATTTAGGACCTTGTCTGTAATTCAATTGAGAAAAACATCTCAGCTGAGATTTAAGAACTTGTCAGTAATTCGACTTGGGGAAAGATCTTCATCGGGATTTATGAACTCGCCTGTAATTCAACTGAGAAAACTTCTCTGCTGAGATTTAGGAACCTGTCTGTAATTCAACGGAGAAACTTTGTCGAGATTTAGGACCTTGTCTGTAATTCAACTGAGAAAAACATCTATGTTGAGATTTAAGAACTTGTAAGTAATTCGACTTGGTGAAACATCTTCATCGGGATTTAAGAACTTGCCCGTAATTCAACTGAGAGAACTTCTCTGCTGAGATTTAGGAACCTGTCTGTAATTCAACGGAGGAACTTTGTCGAGATTTAGGACCTTGTCTGTACTTCAACTGAGAAAAACTATGTTGAGATTTAAGAAGTTGTCAGTAATTCGACTGAGATAAAAGCTTCATAGCTTTGAATTTTATGAGAATTTAACCGCATCCTTCTTGAAAGGTAAAGGTCAGTTGTATGTAATGCATGATATGTATCAAGCAATGATGTTCTCAAAATAAATGAAATTGTGTTGTATGATGCGTATATGCATGTGTCATAATGTATGGAAATGTAATGTTTTTAGCTGGGGAAAATAAATCCTGAATAGCTGCTGGAGAACAGAGTTGAATTCTTCGTTTCCGCTGGAGACAGTGGATGAAGATGATTGTGAGCATAAACCTGCAGGAGAGGATAACCCTGTTGGGGAATAAACTGATGAGGAGATTACTCTGTGGGGAAGATATGCTCTGTCAGAGGATTCCGCTGATAAATTCAAATGGGGATGAATTACTTTGCTGGCGATACTGAATCCTATTGGGGATTGAATTCCTGTTTATGAAAATAACTCCGCTGTGGATGATCTTTCAGTTGCGACTTCACTGGGGATAACCTTTTTAGGCTCTATTGGGGACAATCTTCCAGAGTCTACTGGGGATGATTCTCCCAACTCCATTGAGGATAATTGTCCAGACTCCGCTGGGGATATTTTTTATACTCCACTGGGGATGATAAGTCTTTTTTAGTGCTGATGGTAGTTAAACTCTGCTTGGGGAGAATATTACCGACTCATCCGCGGTTGCGAGTCTCAGCTGGGGAGAGTTAACATTATTGTCTTTTTCTTACTCCGCAGGGAGTGAATGTTACTGGAATGCGTGCTGAGGATATGACGATGGCTTTGCATCGAGACTTTTCTTCCCCTGTATCTGCGGGAGAAGGTGCCTGCGGAGGCCTTGTGGATCGAGTATTATTCGAACCTATGAGGTGCTTGGTAATTGCCGACTGAAATGACAAATCTTCTTCTGGTAGGCAAGTGACGAGATGACGGGACATAGTCGTACGTTTTAATCCCTAACTTTTGCCTGGACCGCCCTTTCGAGTTTTCAGTCCACCGGGATACCCTTTTTGCCCAAGCCGCCTTTTCAGGTTTTCGACTTGCCGTGTGTACATCCTTTTTTTTTCATTTTCATCCCTTATTTTTGCCCGGACCGTTTTGGTTCGTCGGGAAGCCCTTATTTTTGCCTAGGCCAGTCGACCTAGCGGGTCTTTGATTATGCGTAGTACTTTTTTTTGACTATGTCCACGCTCTCAGGGTGTAGGGAGTTGTCACTGTCGATAGTGTTGTGTTGCCATAATACCAGAACATGTTTGTTTGATCATGCAAGATTCGTTGCTGGAATTCATGTCCAATGCCCTAAGCGATTCAGATGGAGATTTGCCCCTGGCTATTTGGCATCTTTGAGAGATTCCTTGAATCTTGACTTAACTTCCCCAGATGATGGACAATGATCATGTCTGCCCCTTGGTTGGAAGTGCTTTTTTCCACTTGAGGTGACCCTTTTTATTGAAAAGGTTTTTGTTCACTAGATATTCGTCGTGCGAATTTCTCTGCTGTTGAACAAATAGTCATATGCAAACAATGTTATTTTAAGAATGCAAAGTTTATGTCTGTCTTGAAATTTTTGAAAATGCATTTTTTAGTAAAACAAGTTTTTGTAAAATGTGATGTCAACTCAGGATTTACAGCAAGTCCTACAGGAGTCAGGATACCTTTTGTAACAGTATGCTTTCGAACTAACCCATGCTTCAGCTAGGACTTTTAAGGGTTATAACGTGGCCTGGTTCACGGTTTAAGAAACAAAGGATAAAGGATCAAATTTTATTTGTACCCACCTGTTCTTCATGATGTTCTTCGATCCTAAACTCAGCTAATTGTGAATTTTAGATCCCGCTTGAGTTTTTGCTCTGATATTCCAGTGATGGTTCGGATACTGACAATTTATTTTGAACAAGCAGTCATTTTTGTTTAGCGGTTGTAGGACCTCTTTCTTTTTTTATTTTATTATCCCTGTCTTTTGCCTGAACTGTTTCTTTTTTGATTACAGTCAGCGGGATGCCCCAGTTTTGTAAGTCTACTTCATAGATTTTGACTTAATGGGCTTTTATTTCTAATGACTGCCTGTCCTGATGATTATAAGGAACCATCACCATCTTTTATTTTGGAAGGACCTCTTTGATGCCATTCATTGTGCACCCGAATTTACTGAGAAACTACCCTGCCCCAGGTTGTGATTAAGGGTTTTAATTTGTGAAAAGAAAAACTCCAACTTCTTTGGCTCAAAGGGGTTGACTAGGGATTATCTTCCTTATAACTCTACTGTTTAGGATTTGAAACAACGCCTGTACATCGTCAGCAGGGTCTATTCAAAAGCATACTGTAGAGATTTTGATATCATTTTCGTCATCCTCCCTCTAAAGGCTTATAGTTTTTTAATTGAGAGTTGAACATCATAGAAGGGAAAGCAATTTAAATATAGTGAATACGAATGGATTGATTCAAAACAGACATATGCAATGCATTGATAAAGTAACAAAGTTTGACATGAATAAATGTCTGAACAATCAAAAGAAAATTACAAACTGAAAATTCTAATGAACAAAAAGTCTTCTCGTCTCAGGACTTGTCACTTCAAATGGTGAGCCTTGGAGGGATGGTAGAAGAACTTAGTCTGACCATCTTATGTGAATTCCAATGCTCCTTCATCAATCAGGTTTTGAATTTTATACTTCAACTTCCAACAGTCGTCAGTATCATGCCCCGGGCTGTTAGAATGGTATGCACACCTTGCATCAGGATTGTAGTTGGGTGAAGAAGTCTTATGATTTGGATGAGGTCCTACCAACGTCACCAGATTCAATCTCAACAGGTGTTGCAAAGCTTGGGACAGTGGCATGTATGCTTGGTAAACTGTCTCTGATTAACCGGTTGTTTATGGCAAGGTTGTTGTTGGACCTGTGAGGTAGCAGCAACTTGGAGAGCTCCATTCTTTACCAAACCAAATCTTTGTCTTCTTGGAGGCTGATCAATGACTTGGTCCCCGGCCTCGACTGTTTGCTTCATGCTGTTGTATTTGTCTTGATGAAGTCGGTTGATAATGGTTCTCAGCTCTTCTTGTTCCCGGGCTAAGCTTTGGATAAGGGCCATCTGCCCCAACATTTGGGTTCTTATTGCATCTACCTCAGCTTGCAGTTGTTCCAGTCATTCGTCTTTATTGTCTTCGGGACTTTTCTTGACCAAGTTCCCAACGAGGAGTGCTTTCAACTCTTCATGCCCCTTGAATAGGTTTAGGAATACGTCCCTGAACTGAACTTCTTGAGTTTGAAGATCTTGGTTGTCTTGTTTGAAAGCCATTTCTGAAATAAACAGCGAGAACATGAGAAACCTGTACTGAGAGATCTGTTATGCAATGATATGTATGATATATGTATGCACTGTTTTCAAGGATCTCGTGGGGTAAACAAGAAACTTGTTAGAATTTGAATTTTATAGCTTTGATTGAAGGAACTTCGTGTCGTCAAGAGTCCTTCCTCGAGAGTCGAGCTCACCATATCGAGTGGGTCATAGCCACTGACTCAAATTATCGTGTTTTGATTTCTAGACAACCTTGGCTAGAGGAAAATAAATCCGCTTTTTCCCTTGCTAGATGTTTGATTTACCATAACCTGCATCACAAACCCTTGAGATCCTTGAAATGGTTAAGGAAATGTTAAGGTATGATGTTATGATGTGTATGCTATGCGTTTAAGAAAATGTGAGGTGATGCAAACAAGTAAATCCAGCAAGAAATCCAAGTTTATTGGATAAGGACTGTAAGCAAAACCTGCAAGGAACTCATGTTGTCAGACGATAAAAATGTGCAAGTAGTTCAAGTTTGAAAGCACACAAGTCACACAATAACCCTTAAATTTCAGGATGGCATGGAGTTTAGGTATTACCCTCTTGCAGTTTAGTTGGTTCAACCTGTCCTAGTAATAGTAACAGGGTTCTAGAGGATCTCAATATCACTAGACACCCTCGATCGGTCATAATTTTAGTTTGGAAACCTTTTCTTGCAGCCGGAATCATCGCGAGAGTTTGGTCTCAATGAGTGTAGCATACTGCTACTGTTCTATGGCCAAGTTGGTCAATTATAGGTGCTAAGGTCAGTTGGTGCTTAATGACCCCTTAGAAGACCCATATTCTCCTCGTTGCGCCACAAGGGATATCGGTACAAACTAAAGTGCCACACCAACGTAGCTACTACTTCAACCGTATCGGTCTACGCCGTACAGTTCCCTCACAGTCTATTGCTACTTACCTAAAAGGTATCCCCCAGATCCGGGTTAGGATCTATAGTAACTCCGATTCAAACCCACAAAGATAAAGCATACAAATCAAGCAATTGAAAACAATATGAACTAATCCTAAGGTACACCCCACTTATTAACTCCCCAGCAGAGTCGCCAGTTCTGTGATATGGTGGGATGAACTAACTATTTTTTGGAATGTTGGTTTGCCTTTTGTGTTTGTTATTCGCAAAAAGTTGCGTTAAGAAAGAGTCGCCACCGAATTTTATTTTATCCAACAAGGAAAGGAAAAAAGCACAGAAAAATTCCTTTTTCGAGATATTTCTCGGGTTCGGGGGGTAGATTATAGAAAGGGAAGGTGTTAGCACCCTTTCTATCCGTGGTTATCCACGGGCTCTTAGGTACTTGCTCGATGTTTTCAAAATTGTTTTCTTTGTGCTTGTGGGTTTGAAAAAGTTTTTATTTTAAAACTTCGATTTAACTCTTGCTTCTGTCCTCAAGAGTGTAATGAAGTGTTTTTGAAAACTTTGTTTGAAAAGGAGTGTAAGTGTGAAAAGAGTTTGTTTTGGATGAGCAAGTATCTAAGAACTATCTACCTACTCGAAAAAAGAATCGTTCTATGCTAACTTCCTTTAGACAATGCTAGCCCACTATTAGTGAGTAGGTAGCATCGTCGTTGGAGTTTGAGGGTCAATTCGAATGAGGGACATACGGTCACTAGAGCAATGTTAGGACGCCTTAGCAGTAACCCTAATGTCTTAGATCATTTATTCGAGGCAATGATATCCGAGGCAACCGTTTCGAGGCAACTATGATCTTTTAGACAAGAGGGCGACCTCTAAAACGACCTATACTCAATGACCATGCACGAAGGCAACCAAGTGGGGTGTACCCTAAGAGTGTGCATGTGCGAGTGTGTCGTTTTCAGTTTATTTTTATCTTTGTACATTTAGGGTGATCTAACTGTTTTAAAATTAGACAAACATTCTTGTCATGCATCCTAAATCATACATCTACCAGTTAATATTTTGCGGAATTTAAAATGCGGAAATTAAACTAAGCTGTTACAAGGCTTCGGGTATTTACATAGCCAAAAACAAACCCTTCAAAATTAAAGCGATAAATGTAGACAAACGTCTTAATTAAACCATTACATCCCATGAGCAGTTACATTAAATATCGTAAAAAAAATAAATAAAAGAGGTAAAGGTAAATAAACGTCCTAATTAAATTATTACAAACTGTGAGCAGATACAATAAATGGGCAAAATAATAATAAAGCGCGCGATTAAAAATTAGATCGACGAGAAATTAGGGTTTTGACCCTTCTATCCTAATTAACAAAAAGAATTTTTTTTTGTTGTTTTTAATATTTTTTTAAGAAAAGAAATTAGATTTTTAAATTAAATGCAAAATTGATTGGTTATTAAATTAATTATTGAAAATAATTAAATGACATATTTTTGGGTTTTTGTTATTTTAGGAAAGAAATAAAATAATTAAGTTAATAATAAAACCTATTTATTCTAATTAATTTTAATTATGTAAAAAGAAATTAATGTTGTCTAATAATTAATAACCTAATTAAATTAATTACTTTTTTTTAATAAAAATAAATATCTTGAATTTAATTGGATAGAAAAATGTTTTGTGATTTTTTGAAAAAAAAGAAAATAATTTGATGGGTTAGTAAAATAAATAAATGAAATTATATAAATATAAAAAAATTAGAGAAAAGCAAACTGGGCCTGCAATGTGGGGGTGCAATCATCAGAAATCTCTAGGTCCGAATCTTCGAAAGCTTCATGCTCTAACTATGGTATTTTTTTAATTCTTGCGTGGAACCAAACCGGTGTTGTCAGATGGGGGCGTGCTAGGCGTGTGATGGATTGCTCTTGGGCCTTGTAAGACTCTTTGGGACTTCAAGAGGATGGTTTAAGGCTTGATGTCACTTGAGAGAGACCGAAACCTCGAGATATGACTTGCACCAATTCTTTGATTTCTGGAGAGCTTTTTGAAGAGCTTTTAGAAAGCTTTTTGAAGAGCTTTTTGAGAGCTTTTTAGAGAGGATTTTCGTCCCTTTCAAGCTTGTATGGATCTATATTTATAGAGGAGAATGAGGAGACAAGAAAGCATGGAAAGAATCTCCCTCATAATGTTGTGTTTTAAGACCATGATCAAGATTTGAAAAAAATGCCATATTTGATGATTTTATGCCATTTTCACATGTGGATGAACCTGGACATATTTGAAAAGTTATTGCACGAAATCAATTGACATAAATCAGCATAAAACTTTCCCAAAATGGATTCACATCAAAATTTACATTATTTCCATAATTTATTTATTTAAATCTGAATTTTAATGAATAAAATATCAAAATAAATAGCATAAATAGTAGAAAAATGTATGGGTGGGCTTAGAGGTCTTGGAACATGTTAGGAATGAGTTTAAAACTTGAAAAGATAGGCCCATTTGGAAAAAATCCAAGTTTGGTCAATATTTGCTTCATGCATTTTTTCAAAAATTGTCCAACTTTGACAATGCATATCTCTCTCAATTTTAACCTTATGAGGGTGTTCTTGGACTTTTTAGAAAGCTTGAGATGTACTCTAATAAAAAAATTTGGTCTCATATCAATTTGATATTCCATGCTCAAGTTATAAGCTTTGGCAAAAAAGGTGTTTTTGTTGACTTTCAAAAATGACCTATAATGTCCAAATTCATAACTTTTTGTGAGTGCACTTTTTGATCTTGGGGTATGAAGATGGATTGTAGAAAATTGAATCCTATTCAAAATTAGCTTTGGATGGATCATTTCTCATAAAGTATGAGAAAGTTATGCTTGGTCAAATTTGAGTTGACTTTTCCTTGAAAACCCTAATTTAGCAACTTTTGAGTCTTGATGAATTTTGAGCAATCCTTGATGAATCATGATCAACCCTTTATAAAATGATGAAACATCCTTCAAAATGAGAATGTTGACAAAAAATCTTGAAGTTTGACTGTTTGTAGGTCACAGTAGACTTTTGCCCTAGCATAGTCGATTTTTGGACATTTGAGCAATTGACTGAGCAAACTTCCTCTGCAAGGCTTGAAACTTGACATGGATGATCTTGAGAGAATATTAGGACATTGGGGAGCACTTGAGGTCTTTTGGACTCAAGGATCTTGATGCAACATAAAACCCTAATTTGGGGTTGACTGCCTTAGGAGATAACTTGTCTGACCAACTCTTGAGCAACCTTGAGCAAAATAAAACAAAACAAAATAAAAAAGTAGAAGAATTTGGCCTGTTTTGAGTGGTGTGGAAAGCAATTTTGTAGGCCCATTAATGCTGGTCCGTTTGACTTTCTCTGATCCAATAGGCACGCATTCACCTGGCTTATGGTGAATTTCCAACATGGACCACCAGATCTGTCTCCTTGGCCATCTGGCGCTTGGATCGTGAGGGAGTATGGTGGGTTGCAAGCTAGCGTATGCACTGGAATACCTGAAAAATAATAATATTGAGAAAGAGGGGGACCTGGGATTCGAACCCAGGTCCTGAAGGAGAATACCACGTTCGCTTGCCACCACGCCATGCTGTTTTTCTTGTTAATATAATATGCATTAATAATAATATAACAAAACAACATCAATTGGTCAGAAAAAAAAGAAAAGGCGTGCTATTTTTGAATCAACCAATGGACGGATGACACGAGTTCATCCCTGTCCTCCAAAAGCTGTAAAAATTACCTGCGGATTTCTATCTGCAGCTAAAAACGCAGGTTCCTTCCAAAATCTCCCTCAGGCCATATAAACACATTCCAAGAACATGGTTGAATTCGTCATAACCTCCTGATCAAAACCATGTTCTTCTTATGGGCCAATTGTACCTGAAACAGAAAGCCCAAAAAAAACTCCAAGAACCCTAACTATGGTGATTCTTGTTTCAGATCATATAAATGAAATTCATTAATGCCAAAAGCTTGCAAATGTTCTTGTGATCACAAATATGCTATTAGTTTGTTCAATGGATGCCAGAATAATGCGAATCGAAATGAAGAACAAGGGTGAGTTGCGTGAGACTTACAATGAGTATGGGGCCTGGAAAACACCTGGTTGTGATTGGTTTAGCTTGTGAGAATGTCCAGGAAGCGATTGGGATATGTCTCAGGCTTTGAATATGCCTCAAACTTGGATTTCAATCTCCAACTTTTTTGTGATTTTTTGCAAAGTTGTTCTGCTTCTACAAACGATTGCCAACCCTGATTTTCGTGTACTTTGCTTGCTTATGTATTACTCAGTGCATTAGGTCTCAATTTGCTGTCCAAATCTTCCCATATTAAGGCTTGGATATTTGATTTGATCTCCATTTACAAACTTGCCAAATTTGCTTAATTTCAATCTTTTTTGCACATGATTCACTTGATACGAATTTGATGATGGCCAGCTGCCTAATGGAATCTGAAATCAACACAAGATCTTGGTTATCAATGCCTTTTGATTTTTATTTGATTTATTTTGATTTAAATCAAATTAATTCAAATAAAATCAAAATAATTAATAAAAAAAATAGTATGGACACATGGCTAAGGCTAGAGCACGTGAGCAACAATGCAAACTCAAGAAAAGTGGAAAAGAATGGGCCCATTTGGCAAAATTTGAAGTTTTTAGGATAGTTGACTTTTGGCAATTTTGCAAAAAAGTCCAACTTCAACAATGCATAATTATTTCAATTTTGAACTTTTGGAAGTGTTCTGGGACTTTTTGGAAAGCTTGAGATTTCATATAACCAACCCTTTTGGTCTCATCTCATTTTCATATTCCATGCTCAATTTATAAGCTTTGACAAAAAAGGTGTTTTTGTTGACTTTCAAAAATGACCTATAATGTCCAAATTCATAACTTCTTGTGAGTGCATTTTTTGATCTTGGGCTATGAAGATGTATTGTAGGGAATTGAATCCTATTAAAAATTAGCTTTGGATGGGTCATTTCTTATAAAGTATGAGAAAGTTATGCTTGGTCAAATTGAGTTGACTTTTCCTACAAAACCCTAATTTAGCAACTTTTAAGCCTTGATGAATTTTGAGCAATCCTTGATGAATCATGATCAAACCTTGATAAAATGATGAAATATCCTTCAAAATGAGAATGTTGACAAAAAAAGTTGAAGTTTGACTGTTTGTAGATCACAGTTGACTTTTGCCCTAGCACAGTCGATTTTTGGACCTTTGGGCAATTGACTAAGCAAACTTCCTCTGCAAGGATTGAAATTTGACATGGATGATATTGAGAACATATTAGGACATTAGGGAGAACTTGAGGTCATTTTGAATCAAGGATATTGATGCAACACAAAACCCTAATTTGGGGTAGACTGCCTTAGGAGATAGCTTGTCTAACCAACTCTTGAGCAACCTTGAGCAACTTGGAGATTCTTCTTGCAATGTTTTGAGAAATATGGGAGGGAAAATTTTGGGGTACAAAAATATGGTAAATAAGACCCGCATCTAACAAATTCACAACTTCTTTATGGACTACTTTTTTCATGGCAGGGTTAAGTCTTCTTTGTGGCTGGACAACCGGTTTCTAATCATCTTCCATTAATATCTTGTGCATTCAAACTGTGGGACTAATACCTTTCAAGTATTCAATGGCCCATCCAGTATTACCCTTTTATTTCTTGAGTAATTTGATGATATGGTATTCTTGAACTTATTATAGGCTAGAGTTGATGATAACTGGACATTTCTCTTCAGTGCCAAGGAAAATATATATGAGATTTTCAGGCAGTTGTTTTAACTCTGTCCCCTTTTTGACTTCTTGCTTCTCTTTAGGAGATTGTTGTAGTCGTAAATCATACCACTAGTGTGGTTTCTATCTATTCCACAGAGGTTGTGCTTCAAACATGGCTAGCACTTATGACTCTTTCTCATCTATTTTCTTATTGTTTTCAGAAATTGACAAGCTAAAAACTCTGTAATTTGGGAAATTTTCTCTGAATTGACTGAATGAACATTGTGTTCAACACTTCAATATTTTTACTTGTACCTTCCTCATTGTTGTACCCCAAAATTTTCCCTCCCATTTTATTCAATACATTCTCCTAGGGTTCTCAGTTTCTCAAGGTTGCTCAAGAATTAATCAAACAAATTCTCCTCCTAAGCAATGGATCCACAACTAGGTTTTCACTTTTCTCAAGGAAGATTGGGTTTCTAAATCGTCGAGTGTATTTCATGGTTTCTTATATGTCTCCAAGAATGCTTATGCCAGGTTTCAAGCCTTGCATCACAAGTTTTCTCGGTCAATTGCTCAGATGACTGAAAAGAAACCTGCATTGGACAAAAAGTCAATTGTGATCAACATACATTCAAACTTCAAGATTTTTGGTCAACATCAATATTTTTAAGTCACATTCATAATTTGATCAAGGGTTGATCATGATTCATCAAGAAAACTCTCAATTCATCAAAAGTCAATAGTTGCCAAATTAAGGTTTTCTTAAGAAGAAGTCAACTGAACTTTGACCAAGCACCACTTCCACATGCTTTATCATATTTTTCTCAAACAAAGCTCATTTTGAATGAAATTCAATTCTCTACAACTTTTCCTCTCTAATCTCAAGTCCAAAAAATGCTCCATTTGAGAGATATGGGCCAATACATTTTAGGTCATTTCAAAAGTCAACAAAAAGACACTTTTTGTCAAGGCAACTTATATGAAGACAAAGTCTCCAAATTAAAAAATTATCAAAATAGAGATTGTAGAGGGAATCTTGAGATTTCCCAAAAGTCAAAGATCACCTTCAAATAATAAAAATTGAGAGAGTTACGATTGGTGCAAGTTGGGAAATTTTGAGCAAATGCATGAAACCTAAAGTGACCAAACTTGAATCTTTGGGTTAATGGGCCATTGTTTCAAGGCCCATGCTTGTTATATACTTCAATTTTAACCTCAGCACTTATTCGTACACCCCATGGATCTTTATTCTATTTATTTTGGTTTTTATTAATTTAAATTCAAAATTAAACAAGATAAAATCAAGGCTTCTTACAACAGTCCAAGCCCACTCTTTGGTTGACCTAATTCTCCTATATATATCCTTATCATTTCAGACATCAAGCCACATGAAACCCTTACATAAGAAATGTCTTCAAAATCTCAAAAATTCTCAAGAACTAGGTCAAGTCGAAACCCTATCTTGTAGCCACCTTCAAAGAAAACCAACATTCCAATTCACTTCCAGAAGTACTGTAGGGTAAGAATGGATCATTTGTGATTATCCAAAGGGCATAAAACTCATATACAAACATCACTGATTTCTATCATTGCATGAAATTTATATTTCTATTTTCTTTGTGTTTTTATCGAAGCTAATCTTATGAACATTCTTCTGAGATGTACATATGCAGGAAAAACCCATCTTGTGAGTCCCATGATGGCTAAATCGTGAACTACCATGTTCATACAGTTTCATGATATTTTTTCCATATCTTATAATACAACATGAATCAGCAAAAAATAACATTTCCATTGAAATTACAAGGCCTGAATTAGGGGGATAGGGTCCTTGGGAATCACTAATCCTTCTTATTTTGTAGGAACAGAGAAGGTGCTTGCCAGAGAAGACGATCGGAGCTAGGGCTCTGGCGCTTCTCCGGTCCAGTTATTTTGTTTTATTATATAATTATTTTGTTTCAGTTTTGTTACCAGGTGTATAGCCACCCCAATGGAAAGCAAGCGCGCGTTAAGGCATTACTATACCAGGGCGTAGGTTCAATCCCTGCCTTTTGGTGTTTTTGAATTCTTTTTTTATATTTTCATGTTTTACAGGTTTAACATATGTAACGCGTTGATTTCATTCCCCTAACATAGGCGCAGGCTTGGCGCAGTGGAAAGGCTTGTGGGAGGAAACGCAAAGGGTGTGGGTTCAACACCCACCCTTGGAATTTTGCTTTACTTTGCTTCCTACTAGTTTTTTCCCCTAATTTTTTCCTTTAAACCATAATTCTTTTGGTGAAATTCTTTTTCACTTAACCTTACAACAAAACATTTTTTTACAAACCCTAATCAAATTAGGTTTTAGGTTTTTTTATTTAATTAATCAACTATTTTACTAATTAAAATTAATTAGATTTTAGGTTTATTCAAAAACCTTTTCTTCATCAAAAAACACCAAATAAAACATTTACTCTTATTTTCATAGATAAGTGTATAGGGCGCACAATTGTAATAACGTAGCTTATTCTTCTCACATTTTCCATTATTATTGTAACTGTTCTCGGGATGTAATAGTTAGGTTTATTTTTCGCACTTTACTATTATGTATCTGCCCCAAAGCGATGTAATAGCCTAGGGTTTATGTTTCTGCCTTTACTTTCTGCACCATTACTGTTTTCTATATTAGCTACTACTGCTTAGTAATTAGGTTTGTATGGAAAGACTAAAAATAAACGATAGAAAACCCTAACTGGAAAGACTAAAATAACTGAATACAATACACTCGCACGCTCTCACCTTTTGGTTAACCTCTCTTTGTTTCCTTTGGAAAATAATAGTCATATCCCTCGAACGTCAGGACGCTTTAGGAAAGTCCCTCGAATCAAAGATCTTAGTCCCTCGATGATCCTTTCGACGTTTCCTTTTGGTAAATGATATAGTCCCTTACGAAAATTTCTAAAGCGTCCTTACAAGTTGCCTTCGATGATTGTACGATGACTCTATGCCTGTCCCTTCACATCCAACGATAGAGCTTCTTACTAACTAACAGTACGGATAACACTATCTAAAGGAGGAGGAAAAATACAAGAACAACCTTGAGTGGGTAGAACTTTTAATCGCTTGCTCACAAAATAAAAAAACATTTCACACAAACACTTTCAAAAATATTTTCAAAACACTTTGTACGCATTCTTGAGGATCGATAAAAGAATCATTACAAAGTTCGCCTTACATTGACGTTTTCAAAATATTTTTAAAACACACACACAAAAAGCAAATTTTCAAAAAGTAAGCTAAGCGATTAAGAGCCCGTAGATAAATACGGATGAAAAGGGTGCTAACACCTTCCCTTATCATAACCTACCCCCCGAAATCAAAATCTATCAAGGTTATTCCTATTCTTTTCACCCTTTCCTTATTGGATAAAAGAAAAGTCGGTGGCGACTCTTATTATCTGCAATATCTACGATAAAACGCAAAAACAAGTCAGTTCTCCCACCGTATACACTCATATTTGAATTCCATTGTGTCCCTCATATTAATTTTTAGCTTTTCATAATATACTTTAAGGGTCATGGTGCCTTCCTCAATATCTATCATGCATCTTCCTGTCTGTAGAAAAAGTCTTCCCAAAATTAGCGGGATTTCCTCATTTTGTGGCATTTCCAGAACCACAAAATCAACCGGGAACACAAACTTGTTAATATTCACCAGAACACCAGTTACAATACCATAAAATCTTTTCATCGAATTATCTGCAAATTGGAGTGTCATACGAGTGTCTTCCACCTCACTGAGTTCAAGCTTTTTGTAAATTGACAACGACATAAGGCTCACACTTGCTCCCAAATGGATAAGTGCCTTTTTGAATTATTTATCCTCGATTGTGCAAGGAATAGTGACCGCACCTCTATCTTTCTTCTTCATTGGAATTTTTAGACCCTGTAAAATAGCACTACATGTTTCAATTACCATTACCGACTCAGTGTCGATGGAACGCTTCTTGGATATGATGCCTTTCATGAATTTGGCATAAATAGGCATATGTTCCAACGCTTCAGCAAAAGGAATGTTAATCTCAGGCTTCTTGAACAATTCTAAGAATTTATCAAAAAAATTATCATTAAGATCCTTCTTCCTTGCTTTTGTAGGATAAGGAATTATGATTTTGGGCTTGGGATCTTTCGGGGTTTCCTTCTCAATAACTGGAGGTATAACAACTTCCTCAGCTTGTTTATGAGCATCTCTGATTTCTAAATCTACCTCAAGAAAACCTTCCTCTTCAATTACTGCTTCATCAGCATTTCTAGATAACTTACTGTTGTACCCCAAAATTTCCCCTCTCATTTCTTCAAGACATTCTCCTAGGGTTCTCAAATGCTTAAGGTTGCTCAAGAATTGATCAGAAAAATTCTCCTCCTTAGCAATGAACTTACAACTAGGATTTTAATTTTCTCAAGGAACATTTGGTTTCTAAGGCCTCAAGTGGACTTCATGGTTTCTTATATGTCTCAAATAATGCTCATACCAAGTGTCATTCCTTGCATCACAAGTTTGCTCAGATGACTGAAAATCAGCTGTATTGGACAAAAAGTCTATTGTGGTCAACATACAGCCAAACTTCAAGATTTTTGGTCAAAATAAAGATTTTTAAGTCATTTTCATCATTTGATCAAGGGTTGATCCTAACTCATCAAGAAAACTCAAAAATTCAACATTTTGAAGTCATATTCATCATTTGACTTAAGGAGAAGTCAACTAAACTTTGACCAAGCATAACTTTCACATGCTTCATCATATTCTCCTCAACCAAAGCTCATTTTGAAGGAAACTCAATTATCTATAACTTTTCCTCTCTAAGCTCAAGTCCATAAAATGCTTCATTTGAGAGATGTGGGCTAATACATTATGGGCCATTTCTAAAGTCAACAAAAAGACACTTTTTGTCAAGGAAACTTACATCAAGATAAAGTCTTCAAATGAAAAAATTATAACCGTAGAGATTGTAGAGGACATCTTGAACTTTATAAAAAGTCTAAGATCACCTTCAAATGACAAAAATTTATAGGGTTGTGATTGGTGCAAGTTTTGGAATTTTGAGCAAATGCATGAAGCTGAAATTGAGGAAACTTGAATTTTTGGGCTAATGGGCTATTGTTTCAAAGACCAAACATGTTCTACACTTCATATACACCTCAGATCTTACTCATGCACCACCTTGGGTGTTGTACCCAAAAATTTCCCCTCTCATGTTTTCCAAGGTCTTCCCCTACATGGTTGGTCACAAACCCTTTCCTAAAGAAAAGGAAAATTTGTGAGTGATATTTTTAAGTTTCCTTCGATTGGTATCTACAATATTCCCTTCGATTGGAATTTCAACAAAGCCTTTCGATTGGACTTGTAACAATATCCTTTGATTTGCATTTCAACAAACCCTTTCGATTTTCCTTGTAACAAGATCCTTCGATGGGCATTTCAACAAAACCTTTCGATTGGCCTTGTAACAAGATCCTTCGATTGGCATTTCAACAAATCCTTTCGATTGGCCTTCTAACATGATCCTTTGATTGACATTTCAACAAAGCCTTTCAATTTTCCTTGTAACAAGATCCTTCTATTGGCATTTCAACAAGGCCTTTGATTGGTACGTAACAAGATCCTACGATTGGAATTCCAAAAGGTCCTCCGACTGGAACTTCAGAGTGTCCTCCGACTGGAACTTAAGAGTTTCCCTCAATCAGAACATCAAAATGAAATGACCTTCGAATGGAATTTCAGTGTAGAGTTTGTCTTAATCTAAGATGCTATGATGAAGGAATTTCTGAACACTTCAAATCAGAACCCATAACCATTCGAATGAACTGAATCAGACCCGTTCGAAGGAGCTGAATCAGGGCCATTAGAAGGAGGCCATCAACCCATTCGAAAGATAGTATTCGAAGGCCAGTATGTCCACATTTATTCCAAATTCCAAAAATAAACAAAATCCCTTAACATTAGCCAAGGTTACATTTTGGTATTCATGGCATTGAAATGGTTGTTACAAACATTACTTCTCTTGTCCCCTTCCTCCTACTCTATACAAAGCAGCATGCTTGCCAGAAAAAAAGAGGACGAAAAACCATAGTGAGTCATACGAAATTGCAAATACACTCTTGGAGTTCTCCTGAAACTGCGCCAGTCATCACCAGCCCCTAAGAAAGCCCACGTCCAGAAGCCAAATCAAAGCAATCCTTAACAAGGGTATCCACACCCATCACCATAGACTCATACACCACAGTTGGTAAGGAAAATGTAAGGAATCAAATTTTATACTTTCTTTGCATATCATAGTCATTCGATTTTTCATTCATGATAAAGGGCATGGGTGTGGTACCCATGCCCGTACTTGTTTTCTTTTACTTCTAACACTTGTTGCAGATCTAGCATAAATAAGGCCACAACGCGCAGGATCCAAATACTTGGGCTTAGCACCCAGGTCATGATTTTCATTTTTTCTAGCATACCTTTACATATTCATTATCCTCATAGCATCCACCCCTGGATCGAAAGACAATCATCTCTCCCTGGGTCGAAGGACACCCATCTCTCTTGGATCGAAAATTCCATCTATCTCCGGATCGAAAGGCTACTTTCCCTCTGAATCGAAAAGACCATGACTCTCTCTAGATCGAAGCTTCCCTTTTATCCCTGGATCGAAGCTTCCCTTTTCTCCCTAGATCGAAGGATGCCCCCTTGCATTTTATTTTTGTTTTCATTGACTTCTTTTTTATTTTTACATTAAAATCAAAGATCACTAAAAAAAAAATTAGGATAATTTCCTTTTCTAATTAAACTAATTTATAAATAAATAAATTAATTATTTTAACATTTTTTTTCTTAAAATTAAAATTAAATAGACTTGGGTTTTATTTTCTTTTATACTAAAAACAACAAAAAAAAGATTTCTTTTGTTTAGGATTTTTAGACGTCTTTTCTATTTCACATGCGTTTATTTAATTCCGTATTTTTACTATTATTGTATCTTCCTACTAGATGCAAAAGATTAAAATTAAGATATTTACTGCTTTATTCCCCTCATTCTTGTATAATGTAATTCCGCTCCCCGAAGCATTGTAATATTGTATGACCTCTATTTTCTGCATTTTTTACTGCTTTTCATATTAACTGCTAGTAACTAGGCATGTATGAAAAGATTAATAATCAATGTTAGCAAACTTAACAAAAAGACAAAAAAAAACTAAACATAACACACTTGCACATATACACTTCTAAGGTACGTCCACTTTGGTTGCCTTTAAAAATAGTCATGAGGCAGGAACACTTTAGCAAAGACCCGTAAAATCAAAAGATCATATTCCCTCGATGAACTAACAGTTGCCTTCTCGGTAAATGATCTTGTCCCTAAAACAGAATTGCTAAAGCGTCTCCACAAGTTGCCTTTATAACTGTAACGTCCCTTTCGATAGTCCCTCAACATCCAACGACAAGGCTACCTACTCACTAATAGTAGGATAGCACTGTCTAAAGAAAAAGAGGAAAAGAACAACCTTTTTGAGTAACAAAGTAGATAGCTGTTAGAAGTTTGCTCAAATATTTTGCACTTACACAGAAAACTACTTTTCAAAAACAATTTCAAAACACTTTTTATATTTTCTCCACTATCCCGAGAAACATTACAAAGTTCGCCGTACTAAGGAATTTGCAAAACATTTTCAAACACGCAAAGCACAAAGGTGTTTCAAAATGAGCAAACCTATAAGATCCCGTGGAAAACCACAGATGGAAAGGGTGCTAACACCTCCCCTTTCCATAATCTACCCCTTACTCAGAAACATATTGAAAAGGTCTTTTTCTGTTCTTTTCACCCTTTCCTTGGTTGGATAAAAAAAGTCGGTGGCAACTCTTGCTTACCGCGACATTTGCAAACACAAACGCAAAAAACCAGTATATAATAGTCGGTTCTGCCACCGTATCAAAGAACTGGCGACTCTGCTGGGGAAAATTAATAAAGTAGGGTTATGTTAGAGTTAGTTCATGACTTAACTGCTTTTTTTAACTTTGTATGCTTTATCCTTGGAGGGTTGTTTGGGTTGTTACTATAGATCCTACACCCGGATCTGGGGCATCTTTTTAGGTAAACAACAATAGATCGTGGAGACTGTACGACATAGACCAATATGGTTGAAGTGATGGCTGTGTTGGTGTGACACTTTGGTTGGTACTGGTATCCTTTATGATGAATTAAGGAGAATACGGGGCCGCCGTGTGGTGTCGTGAAGCACTAACGAACCTTAGAACCGTAGTTGAACAAACTTTGACATTAGAAAGTAGTGAGATAGCTGGTCTCAGTGTAAAGCTGGGAATTGGTTGATACTCGATCCTACACTCATTGAGATCAGACTTTCGAGGTCTTTCGGCCGTAAGAAAAGATTGTTAAGCTGAAATAACTCGATAAATAAAGATAAGTGATATTGAGACTCCGTAGAACCCGGTTACTGTTTCTAGGACCGGTTTAAAAACAACTAAACTTCAAGAGGGTACTTACCTTAAACCTCATGCAAGGCTTTGAACCTAAGGTCTTCTGTGTGCTTTGCTTGTGTGTGATTTAGTTTTCTTAAACCTGACATCATACATCATAAACATTTATTCTTCATTACACTAACTATTTCAAGGATTAGGGGAATTTATCTTTGCTCTGTTTTTCAGATCAAGGCTTCCGCTCGCAGAAATACCATCTGAATCAGCTTTGTAAGAATACCTCTTCAACTCAAAGAGTTAGCATCAAAGGTTTCAGAGGCTTCTTCATTTACCAAGAACTATGGTCGACTCCTTAATCTGGTTACCTCAGGTTTTGCTGAGAAATTAATGAGTGTGCTCTTTCAATTCTTTGACCCTAAGCACCATTTCTTCACCTTTCCAGACTATCAACTGGTACCCACCATGGAAGATCTCTCTCAGATATTAGGTATACCTATTTTGGATCAGTTGCCTTTCACTGGTTTGGAAGAAGCTCCAAAGTCGGAGGTCATTGCAGCATCTTTGCACTTGAAACGGTCTGACATTGTATCCAACTTGGAAACAAGAAGCAGAATTAAAGGTTTTCTAGCCAAGTTCCTAATAGAGAAGGCTCAGCTGTTTTGGGATAATTTGGACTTCCAGGCTTTTTAGGACGTCTTGGTCCTTCTAATTTATGGGTTAGTATTGTTCCCTAATCCATACTCACTCATATATGTGAATGCTATCAAGATATTCCTCTCTCGCAACCGTGTGCCCATTTTACTTGGAGACATCTTGCATAACTTCCACACTCGTACCACGAAGCAAAGAGGGATTATTATGTGTTGTATGCCATTGCTTTCAAGGTGGTTTATTTTGAAGATGTGAAAAACACAAGAAGGGGGGTTGAATTGTAAAACTTAAAACAAATGCTTAGACAACACAGTGTTTCTATCCTGGTTCGTTTGATCTCAAACTACTCCAGTCCACCCGTCAAGGTGATTTCGCCTCTCTCCAACGAGGTCTTAATCCACTATATTAAAAGGATTACAACAGCTACTTTAACAATTGTTAAAGCCTTCTTGAGTATAACCACAAACCGGTTTATCTCAATGAAATCTCTTACAAATAATTGAACAAGAATGTGTTTAACGTTTTCTAATAAAACAATATATCACAACTGTGATAATTACACAACTTAAGCTTGGAGTAAACTGAATTTGCTAAAGCGTTTGAGTAAGCGTGGTTTTGAAGGCTTGGCAAATTATGTGAGTGCATGCGTGCATATTTTCTCAAGAAGATTTGTTTATATAGACAAGCCAGAGATACGTTGTCCATAAAGCCATTTTAATGATAATAACACACTTTCCTTTTGAAGAAGATCTTGTCTTGAAGAGAGCCGTTAGTATTTAATTCTGTCTTGAATACTTAGTAACGCTTCAGAGTCTTCTTTGCTTTAACTTATGATGACGCTTTTGAGTGCTGATGACTTGGTAAAGATCTTTGATCAGAGTCAGAGTGTATAGTTTATATGCAGATTCTGGTCATCAAGCTTCAGCGTATAATCTGGTAGCTTCAGCGTGTAGCACATGTTACTGATCTTCTGATGCTGACATATTACTGATCCTCTGATGCTAATTCCATCAGAACTTGTGTATATACAAAACATAATTTTAAGAAGCATATTTGTCTTATATATAATCTTACAATTTATTTATTCTTTGTATTTTGTCATCATTAAAACTCTAATTAAGGGTTGTAGATCAAACTATGTTCTAACAATCTCCCCCTTTTTGATGATGACAAAAACCAAAATTTTCAATTAAAAATAAAGAATAAAAAGTATAGAATTAAGAAGAGAAAACTCCCCCTGAGTTGATTACTTCCCTTTAATTCCATGAGTCTTTGAGCATCAGAATCTTACTGTATCTTTCCTCAGAGTTTTGTACCTGTTCAAGCTTTTCCGAAGAGAAAAAATTTAAATAGATCAAAATGTTTGAGACTTATGTCTCAGTAATCCGTTATTGAAAAATATCATTCTTTCTCCCCCTTTTTGTCAGTTATCAAAAAGAACAAATAATCATAGCCAAAATGCATTTATATTAAAAATCAGAAGCAATGATAAGTTTAGAACAATGTAAGAAAATTACAGATAAACAAGTTTTAAAGACAAGGAAATTCTAAGAGGGAGGAGGTAGACGCGTGAACAAGGTTTCCAACAAGCTCTTGATCTGGATGTTGGTTTCCTGTTGCTGGGTTAACATGCTCTTGATTTCCTCAATTTTGTCGTCCTGTTTATTCATTCTTTCATTCATCAACATATCAGATCTTTTCAGGTCTTCTAGAGTCTGCCTGTCATAGGAGGAAGCTTGGGGATCTTCAGAAACTGGATGCTTCCCAGAGCCTTCTGCAATATCCTTTGCTTGACCCAGTGCTTTAGCAGGAATCATCTGCTCTTGAGTATCAGTCAGATTGAGATCTTCTGACTCTGGTTGAACTTTGTTTGCTGGACGATGTTCAGACCAGGGAGCATTGTCCAAAGGGAGAACTTCTTCCTTAAGCAGCTTACGTAGAACTGGACCTTCAATTTCTTTCAGCAGATTGCTGAAGTTCTGTTGAACTTGTTCGTAGCTTTGTTCTTGCATTTTATGAGTTTCAGAAGATACCCATCTTCTGAACCTTGTCCAAAGGTAGTCTGATGCAACAGGATCAATCAACTCAAGACTAGCTTGCTTCAGAGAAGTGATCCACTTCTGTAATTCTGTTTCAAACATCAATAAGCTGGTACCAACATCTGGAGAGGGTTCAGATGGTTTTGGTTTTGGGATAGCTGTTTTGTGGGTTATGGCAGCAAGACGTTCAAAAACCGTTAAATCAATGACAGTCTTGTTGTGGTCATCTGGATTGTTCTTTGGTGAGGGAGTGGGAGAGTCAGGAATTATTATTGGATTGGTTGGGGAGTTTGGTGGAGTTGATTCTAGTGAGGAGGGAATTTGGGGAATATTCAGAATGGTTAAGGGCATACGAATGGCCAGAGGTTCTGTGATTCCAAGAATGGGAATAGTATCAGAATCAACAATTTGGTTTGATTGATCGTTAAGAGGTTCTGGTTCACAGGATTCAGAAGGTTGAGCCTCAGAAGTTTGAACTTCTGGTTGAAATGGTTCAGGAAGGTGGATGAATTTCTGGTTGAGGAGATGGAGGTAGTGGGATTTCTGGTTGTGGAGAGAGGGGAATTTCTGGTTGTGGTGAGAGGGGAATTTCTGGTTGTGCTTCTGTGGTGGTTTCAGGGTTTGGATTTTCTGGCATGGGAGCAGAAGTATATTGGTCAAAGGTATCTATATCAGATAGAACTTTTGCAAGTTCTTGTTGGGTTGCTTCAATATTTGGATTTGGAGGTTGGGAGCGAGATCATCTAAGAGTTAAGGATTCAGAGGGGTCAAATTCAATGTCAAAGTCATCAAATGTTTCTGGTGTGGGGTTTTCTGATTGAGTGGGAATTGGGATAGATGTTGATACAAAAATTGAATTTAAAACAGTTACAGAAGAAGGATTACCTCTCTTTTTAGGAGTCCGCTGGGATGATCCTTCTGCTACAACTTTCCTTTTCTTGGTTTTCTTCAGCACAACTTCTGGAGCCTTCTGCTGCAGATCCTGAATGTTCAAATTTGGTGCTGTACCATCCGCCTTGCAAGCATCTAGATATCTGACTATTATATCAGGTTTAGAATCAATCTCTGAGAACAGAGGAAAGTTATCCAAAGGGACTCTTCTGCTGGAGATTACTACAAAAGGAGTGACGTTGGGTTCCTTCTTGATGTTCTCAATTAACTTCATTTTCTTCAGATTCTTTGCATTCAGTTGTTTGCCAAAAGTAGCTTCCAAATAGCTGATTTCCTGAGCCTCTGTTAGATGATCAATCAGCTTATTCTCTGTTAGAATATCTGATATAAGTCTTCCTAGGGGTATCCAGTCCCTTTTTGTGCGCTCCTCTTCTCTGGTTTCCTTAACACTGGTCTTTAGATGGTTAAACAGCAGATGAGCCAGATTTACCTTGATCTTTTGGGAGATGAAGTAGATCAGAAATTGCTGATCAACATTGATGTAGTTAGGAGAGCTGGTAGGCTTCATGTGGTTTATGCATTCCAGAATGATCTTGGCCCATATTCTGTGATGGTCTTTTAAATCCCTTATCTTGCTGGAGGGAAGACCTAGAGTGAAGATTTCTCTAGCAATTAGGGCAACATCAGTGCATCTTTCAGCCATGTCAATGCAACGTACACCACCACCACTGTAGCCTATTAATCTTGCAATGAGGTCCTCAGTAATAACTATCTTCTTCCCCATTATGTATGAAGTAACTTGATGGTTGGAAGATGAAGCATGAATCCAAAATTCCTTTACCAGAATTGGGAATGTTGGACCCACCAGACGGTCAAAGTATTTGTCCTAGCCTTGAGCCTTAACCTCTTCAGAGAGATTAAACTCGTTCTCTTGAAGATTGATGAAATCCACGACCAATTCTGAAAGAACTTCTAGATTTTTGATGGGTGTGAGAAGAGTTCTGTAGGGTTCTTCGTATTGTTCAGAGGAATCTGTTTTCTGAGAACCAGAAGTGGGGATGCTTGAGGAAGCCATGTTCACACGAAGGTTTTGAGAAGAAAATGAAAGGGTTTTGAGAAAGGATGCAAACTGAAAACAATAAGTTTGTAGAGAAAATGAAAGTGAAAGTAAAAGATTGTAAATGGTGAGAAATGTGTTTAAATAGATTTCTAAATTTTTTTGAAAACATAAACGGCAAGAGAGAGAAATAAATTATAATGATTATGAGCATTTAATGATAGCTGATTTTGGGGGATTCAGAAAGATATTGGAACGGTTACCCATGACATGTGTATCAATGCAACCAATCAGCGCTTTTGACCTTTCAGAAACGTGAACGCGTGTTCAGCCTCAGAAAGTAGCTGATGACTGGATGACACTTGTTTGCTTGAGTGAACTGCACATTTCTATCCTTGATTCTGATAGATTCTGATACAATCTGTACTTCTAAAGATCTGAAGAAAGATTGATCAGTAGTTCACGAAAAAATAGATAAAGTTCTGAAGGTTAAGATATGGAATCAAAACTGTTTTATTCTGGGCAGAGCTTCATGCTGAGATGTTTCAGAATGAAGTTGAACCATCTTCAGAAAGAGGTTTTGTAAAGATATCAACCCATTGATGGTCTGTGTTAATAAATTTTAAATTTAGAATCTCTTTCTGAATATAGTCCCTAATAAATGATGTTTTATTTCTATATGCTTAGCCCTAGAATGCAAAATAGGATTTTTACTGAGACAAATAGCAGAAGTATTGTCATAGAGGATAGGGATGTTACTCTCAAATATCTTGAAGTCCTCAAGTTGACTTTTCATCCAGAGCATTTGTGTGCTGCATCCAGCTGCTGCTATGTATTCAGCTTCTGCTATTGATAGAGCTATTGTGGATTGTCTTTTGCTGGACCATGAGATCAGATTTTCTCCCAGAAACTGGCAACTTCCAAAAGTGCTTTTCCGTTCTACTCTGTCTCCAGCGAAATCAGCATCACAGTATCCTATCAAATTGTAATCACTTGATTTTCTATAAAACAAACCCAGATTAGTAGTACCTTTCAGATACTTGAAAATTCGCTTAACTGCTGTTAAGTGAGATTCTCTAGGATCTGATTGGAATCTAGCACAAATGCAAACACTGAATAGAATGTCAGGCCTTGAGGCCGTCAGATAGAGAAGAGAACCAATCATACCTCTGTAGACCTTCTGTTCTACCTTTTTACTTACCTCTTCTCTTTCCAGAATGCACGTGGGATGCATTGGAATCTTTGAGGGCTTACATTCTGAGAGATCAAATTTCTTCAGAAGTTCTCTGACATATTTGCTCTGATGAATGTAAGTTCCTTCTGGGGTTTGATTAATTTGAATGCCCAGAAAGAATGTTAGTTCCCCCATTAGGCTCATCTCAAATTCTGCCTGCATACACTTAGCAAACTTTCTTCCCAGAGAAGGTTTAGTAGATCCAAATATGATGTCATCAACATAAATCTGACATACTAACATGTCATTCTTAACTGTCTTACAGAATAGAGTTGTGTCCACTTTCACTCTGGTGAATTCCTTTTCTAATAGGAAGTTACTTAGTCTTTCATACCAAGCTCTGGGAGCTTGTCTCAGACCATAGAGTGACTTCTTTAGTTTGAAAACATATTCTGGGTTTTTGGAACTTTCAAAACCAGGGGGTTGGTGCACATATACCTCTTCTTATATATAGCCATTTAAGAATGCACTCTTAACATCCATCTGATACAGAGTGATGCCTTTATTAACAGCAAATGAGATTAAGAGTCTGATAGATTCTAACCTGGCGACTGGAGCAAAGGTTTCTGTATAGTCTATCCCCTCTTGCTGACTATAACCTTGTGCTACCAATCGTGCCTTATTTCTGATGACTTCACCTTGTTCATTCAGTTTGTTTCTGAACACCCATTTTGTTCCAATGACGTTGAATCCTTTTGTTTTGGGAACTAGATCCCATACGTCATTTCTTGTGAATTGATTTAGCTCCTCTTGCATTGCTAGAATCCAGTCATTGTCCAGAAGTGCTTCATAAATTGTTGATGGTTCAATTAGAGAAACCAGTCCCATGAGGGATTCTTCAGAGTTTCTGAAGCTAGATCTTGTTCTGATTGGATCTTCCTTTCTTCCTAAGATTGTTTCTTCTGGGTGATCCAAGCTGCTTCTGGATAGTCTTTTTCTGAAGTTGATCAACAGAAGGTGCTGGATTGCTTGCAGTTGCTCTTTCTGATGTTGAGGGAGTGTCTCTGTTGAGAGCTTCTGATGATTTGTCTTCAGTACCTGTGAATTCAACTTCCATACCTGCAAGGAATTCATTCTGCTTTGACTTTTGAGAGTCAAGCTTATCATCAAAACGAACACTGATTGATTCTTCCACAATCTGTGTTTCTATATTGTATACTCTGTACCCTCTTGAGCGTTCAGAGTATCCTAACATAATACACTTTTGTGCTTTAGAGTCAAACTTGTTCAAATAATTTTTTGTATTCAAAATAAAACAAGTACATCCAAATGGGTGAAAATAAGAAATGTTGGGCTTTCTGTTCTTCCACAATTCATATGGAGTCTTTTCCAGAATAGGTCTTATGGAGATTCTATTCTGAATGTAACACGCTGTGTTTATTGCCTCTTCCCAGAAGATCTTAGCAACGTTTGTCTCGTTGATCATGGTTCTGGCCATTTCTTGCAATGTTCTGTTCTTTCGTTCTACAACTCCATTTTGCTGGGAAGTTCTAGGACAAGAGAAATCATGCAAAATGCCTTTGTCATTAAAGAATGATTCAAAATCTTTGTTTTCAAACTCTCCACCATGATCACTTCTGACTTTGACGATTCTAAGATCCTTTTCATTCTGAACTTGGTTGCAGAAGGTGACAAACACAGAGTGTGACTCGTCCTTGTGCCTTAAGAACTTTACCCATGTCCATCTGCTATAGTCATATACGATTACTAACCCATACTTCTTGCCACTGACTGAAGCAGTTTTAACTGGTCCAAATAAGTCAATGTGCAGAAGTTCTAATGGCTTGGAGGTGGAAACAACTTTTTTGGATTTGAAAGCTGGTTTTGCAAACTTGCCTTTCTGACATGCTTCACACAAAGCATCTGAATTGAACTTCAGGTTAGGAAGTCCTCTGACCAGATTCAGTTTGTTATCCTGAGATATTCTTCTCATACTAACATGTCCCAATCTTATGTGCCAGATCCATTGCTCGTTGTTAACAGACAGTAGACATTTTACATTCTGACTTTTTAGTTCAGAGTTTTATTTTATAAATGTTGTTTTTCCTCTTTCCATTAAATATGATAGTCCCATCTTTCTGACTAACAGATTTGCATGAATTTTGATTGAAGATTATATCATAACCGTTATCACTTAATTGACTTATGGATAACAGATTATGCATTAATCCATCAACTAGTAAAACATTACTTATAGAGGGAAGATTTCCATTACCTACTGTTCCAGAGCCAATGATATTTCCTCTTTGATTGCCTCCAAAACCTACGTGGCCTCCAGGCTTAAGTTCCAGGCTTTGGAACATATGCCTTCTTCCGGTCATGTGTCATGAGCAGCCAGAGTCCAGGTACCATGATTGGTGTTTTTGCTTTGCTGCTAAAGATATCTGCCACATGTATTATTTTATCCTTAGGTACCCACATTTTCTTGGGTCCTGATTTGTTAGTTTTACCAAAACTCTGGTTGAATTTTGGTTTGACAGAGTAATCACTACTTGTATATTTTATGTCATGTGTGTGCCCATATATAAAGTGTGAATCAAGTGGAGTACGTTTTATAACTAAATCCATGGCATTTTTTGGTGTAGGTACCTTACCTTGATATCCTATCCCTTTTCTGCCATTTCTGCTAACTCCCTAGATTATTGAAGCCATTTTGCTTCTGTCTATGTTTTTAGCTAGAAACTTCTGAAAGCTGTGATCATACTCCTTGATGATCTCATCAGAATTGCTGGGAGTTTCAGGGATTGTTTCCTTCTGAGAGTTTTGTAATTGGTTTTCTAATTTTGAAATTTTATCTTTTAACTCAGAATTCTCCAATTTGAGACTCTCAGTCTTATTAGAGTCAGAAGCAAGATTCCTTTTCAGGTTTCTGAATTTGACTCTGATCTGCTAATATCTTTCCAGAATTTCATTAAGGCTTTCAACTCGTTCAGCCTTAATAAAGTTTATAGTAAAGTCAGGGAATACCTCTTCTGTATCTGATTCAGATTCTAAATCAGAAGCTTCACTGTCTTCTGTTATGTTTGCCATGAGAGCTATGTTTGCTCTTTCATCATCTGATTCTGAGTCAACTTCAGATGTGTCAGAATCATCCCATGTAGCCATGAGACTTTTCTTCTTTTCCTTGCCAAACTTCTTTTTGGGCTTTTCCTTCTGAAGCTTTGGGAAATCACTTTTGTAGTGCCCTTGCTCGTTACATTCATAGCAGATGATGTCTTTGTTGGTTGGCTTTCTGTTTCTTGAAGAACCTTCAGATCTTCTGTGTCCAAAGGAGGATTCTTACCTTCTGTATCTGGAGAAAGATTCATTCTGATTTTCTGATCTTCTGGGATTCCTGAACTTCCTTTGCCTCTGCTTCCACAATTGGTTCACCCTTCTAGAGAGGAGAGATAGTTCATCTTCTTCTGATGAGGACCCATCAGAGGTTTCTTCCACAGCCTGCAAAACTTTGGAGTTAGATTTTCTGTTAGATTTTAAAGCTAATGGCTTACCTTACTTTTGAGGTTCATCTGCTTCTAGCTCTATCTCGTGACTTCTGAGGAAGCTGACAAGTTCCTCCAGAGAGATTTTGTTGAGATCCTTGGCTAGCTTAAGCGCTGTGACCATTGGCCTCCATTGTTTTGGCAAGCTTCTGATGATCTTCTTAACGTGATCAACAGTAGAATACCCCTTGTCAAGAACTTTTAGACCAACAACAAGAATTTGAAATCTTGAAAACATAGTTTCTATTGATTCACTCTCTTCCATCTTGAATGCCTCATACTTCTGAATGAGTGCAAGGGCTTTGGTTTCTTTGACTTGAATGTTGCCTTCATGCATCATTCTCAGAGAGTCAAACATATTCTTTGCAGTGTCTCTGTTTGATATCTTCTTATACTCTGAATAAGAGATGGCACTGAGAAGAATTGTTCTGGCCTTGTGATGATTTCTGAACTCACGCTTTTGCTGATCAGACATCATTTTCCTGTCAATCTTCTGACCACTTCCATCCACTGGGTGCGTGTATCCATCATTCACCATGTCCCACAGATCAGCATCATGGGCCAGAAAGAAACTCTCAATTCTGTCTTTCCAGTAGTCAAAGTTCTCTCCATCAAATACTGGAGGTTTGCCACTGAATCTGTCCCTTTCTTCATTGTTGTCATTGCTGATGTTTTGATTTGGTCCTGCCATTGTGTTTTTCTGAAACTGGATCTTGTACTGACACAGTTAAGTGTTATAAGCTCAGAACCAGGCGCTCTGATACCAATTGAAGATGTGAAAAACACAAGTAGGGGGGTTGAATTGTAAAACTTAAAACAAATGCTTAGATAACACAATGTTTTTATCCTGGTTTGTTTGATCTCAAACTACTCAAGTCCACCCGTCAAGGTGATTTCGCCTCTCTCCAACGAGGTCTTAATCCACTATATTCAAAGGATTACAACAGCTACTTTAACAACTGTTAAAGCCTTCTTGAGTATAACCACAAACCGGTTTATCTCAAGGAAATCTCTTACAAATAATTGAACAAGAATGTGTTTAACGTTTTCTAATAAAACAATATATCACAACTGTGATAATTACACAACTTAAGCTTGGAGTAAACTGAATTTGCTAAAGCGTTTGAGTAAGTGTGGTTTTGAAGGCTTGGCAAATTATGTGAGTGCATGCGTGCGTCTTTTCTCAAGCAGATTTGTTTATATAGACAAGGCAGAGATACATTGTCCATAAATCCATTTTAGTGATAATAACGCACTTTCCTTTTGAAGAAGATCTTGTCTTGAAGAGAGCCATTAGTATTTAATTTTGTCTTGAATACTTAGTAACGCTTCAGAGTCTTCTTTGCTTTAACTTATGATGACGCTTCTGAGTGGTGATGACTTGGTAAAGATCTTTGATCAGAGTCAGAGTGTATATGTTTTTATACGCAGATTCTGGTCATCAAGCTTCAGCGTATAATCTGGTAGCTTCAGCGTGTAGCACATGTTATTGATCTTCTGATGCTGGCATATTACTGATCTTCTGATGCTGATTCCATCAGAACTTGTGTATATACAAAACATAATTTTAAGAAGCATATTTGTCTTATATATAAATCTTACAATTTATTTATTCTTTGTATTTTGTTATCATCAAAACTCTAATTAAGGGTTGTAGAATCAAACTATGTTCTAACATATTTCTCACCTCCCCAAAACAGTACTAAATAATGAAGAAGGTTTGGGCTGGTCGCAAAGGATAATGTCACTTTCTCATGCGGATATTCCATGGTATTCCTGAACAATGGGAGATATTTCTATTATTGACCGCTGTGGGGAGTTCCCTAATGTCCCACTAATCTGCATTAGGGGAGGCATAACTTGTAATCCTTCTCTGGCATTGAGACAATTTGGTTACGCTCGAAGGGATGGTCCTTACGAGATGCTTATCCAGGGAATTATGTTTAGCTATGAGGATGATGTTCAAGGGTATCGTCAGAGGTTCATACGAGCCTGGGGCATTGTAAACAGATTTGACATCAAGACTTTGGGGCCAAAGACTTATATCCCTATGGAACCTTATCTCCAGTTGGTACGAGCTCGAGCTCAGAACCTTATGATGCCATATATAGCCGTCTTACAAGTGATTGTGGAGCCCATTGGCGAAGGGGATGTTGCCTATATAGTTCTTCATCCTGATATGCGCACTGATCTTGAGGAACTGCAAAGATCATGGATTTAGATGAAGAAGGAGCGGGATACTTATAGAGATCATTTCTATGCCCATGAGAAGAAAATTTTGGATCTCACAAAGCAACTTCACGTGGAAAGGTGTCTTAATGTCTATCTCGGTATGAAGAGGAGGCACTCAGAAGAGACATGATTTCTTAGTTTAGAATTTTCAATTGGACGCCTAGGAGACAATTGTATTTTGAATTCTACTAATAAAATATTTGTCTCATTTTGGTTCACAAATTTAAATTTCCCGAAATCCTTGAAATCATTGCATACGCATATCATACATATCATTTCATGGACAGGTTTCATAGCAGGTTTCTCATCTTCTCCGCTGTTTATTTCAGCAATGACTCTAGAACAAACAGTGAAGGATCTACATACTCATAATGCTTAGTTTCAACAGATGATCATGGCTCTGAACATGGGGCAAGAAGAACTAAAAGCCTTGCTTGTTAAAGAGAAGAAGAAGCCAAAGAAGCCAACCGGATTAGTGAATCTGGGAAGAAGAATCAGAGGACCAGTGCATCAATTCTATGAATTGATAACTTCATCAAAGGGAGGAAACAATCAAGAGGAGGAAACAATCAAGAGGAGGAAATATAAGAGGAAGAATCCAGTCCAAAAGAATACGATGATGAATCTGACTATGATGAGGAGCAGTATCCTCCTACTGATGAAAAATATAAATAGATGGATGATCGTTTGAATGCAATAGAAGTCCGGAAGGTACCGGGTCTGGATTTTGAAGAGCTGGGTTTGGTCTCTGGGGTTGTCATCCCGCAAAAGTTCAAGGTGCCAGTGTTCACCAAATATGATGGGGTCTCATGTCCTAAGATGCACCTCCGATCTTATGTGAGGAAGATCCAACCTCACACTGCTGAGAAGGACTTATGGGTCCACTTCTTTCAGGATAGTCTGTCCGGAACTCAACTAGAATGATTCTACCAGCTGGAAGGAGCCAACATCCGTAATTGGGAAGACCTGGCTGCTGCTTTCTACAAGCAGTATCAGTATAACGCAGACCTTGCTCCCACCCGTACAAAACTCCAAAATATGTCTATGGGTTCGAGTGAGGGATTTAAGGACTATGCTCATAAGTGGAGGGACTTAGTAGGAAGAGTCCAGCCTCCCCTGTCTGATAGGGAGCTAGTGGATACGTTTCTGGGTACCTTGTCTGGTCCATTTTTCAATCACCTGATTGGAAGATCTTCAGGCGATTTCACTGAGTTAATTCTGACAGGAGAAAGGGTGGAAGCTGGAATTAGGAGTGGGAAGATTCAAAAGGATGCGTCCTCCAGTACAGTAAGGAAGCCATTTGCTGGGAAGAAAGAGATTAATGTTGTGCACCATCAAATGAATCAGGACAGAACTAAACACCGTCCAACGGTAGGGGTTGTCATGATCTCTAAGCCTGCATCTACTCAATAAAGGAACAATCAGTCTAGAACAGAAAGGTCGGTAAGACAGTTTACCGGGATAAATATGACGATGTCTCAAGTCTTGCCACATTTGTTGAAATCTAATCTGGTAACCTTGCGAGAAGCTCCAAAGAATCCCAACACTTCCTCTCCTTGTTACAACCCAAATGCTCGTTGTGCTTACCATTCATAAAGTCCAGGTCATGATACAAATGACTGCTCGGCTTTGAAAAACAAGGTGCAAGACCTTCTCGAGGCAAAGGAAATTGAATTCGACGCCCCTGAGATCCCAAATGTTATCACTGCTCTTATTCCCAAGCACGACCGTGGTGTTAATGATATTGAAGATGATGTGTTTGTTACTGTCGTTGATGAACTTTTTACTCCTCTCCTGACCGTCAAGAGGAACCAATTGAAGGCCCGTTTATTTCCGGGTTGTGGCGAAGGTTGCCACCTATGTTTATCTCTACCGACTGATTTATTAAAGGCAGGTGTTCAGTGCCTGATGGATGACAAAGATATTTTGTTTGAAAAGACTCCTGTTCCAACCATTTCTTACAAGGATGTTTCAATAATAACCATTTCCGCCAATCCTCCCAGGGTCTCCACCAAAAGACCCGTCGGGATTACATCTGTTCTGAAGGTGACTCCATTGATAATTACTATGCCAAGGCCAATCCCATACTCCTCAGACAAAACTGTTCCCTGTAACTATGGGGGTGACGTCTACTACCACGTCGTCAAGCAAGATTAGATGGCTGATAAAGACAAGGTTTCTGAGAAGGCTGACCCCGACATTGGAAACATTGTGGGAACTAGCAAAATAACCAGAAGTAGAAGAGTGTTCTCCCTTGATATTTCTCCTTCGAAAGTTGTTACTGATCCTGTGATCATTCCTTCTTTTGTTCCTGCCGATACTACTACTACAGCTCCTGTGATTACCCCTGCTGACACCCCTATCACCGAGTCGACCGAGACTAGAGGCAAAGACATTTTGGTTGAGCCTGTCCGAATGAAGGCGCAGTCAGTATCTATCCCAGAGGCTTCCAAGAAGGAGATGGAAGAAATTTTTAAAATTATAAAGAAAAGCGACTACAATGTAGTCGAACAGCTAGGGCAGACCCCTTCAAAGATTTCTATGCTAGATTTACTATTGTGCTCTGAAGCTCATGTGAAGGCTTTGGTGAAATTTCTTAAAACTTCCCATGTGCCACAAGAAACCTCTGCTAACCAATTCAAAGATTGTGTGGCTAGTTTGACAGTTGATAACGGTTTGGGCTTTTCTGATGCTTATATGGCACCTAGAGAGAGGAAACACAATGATGCGTTTCATCTCTCTGTCGAATACAGGGGCACTACTTTGGCCCATGTCCTGGTAGATACTGGTTCATCATTGAATGTGCTGCCTAAGAAGGCTCTGGATAGACTAGACTGTGAGGGTTTGACCTTGAAGCCCAACAACATAGTGGTAAGGGCTTTTGATGGTTCGAAGAAAATGGTGCACGGGGAGGTGGACATCCCCATCAAAATTGGTTCTCAGGACTTTGACTCTACCTTCTACGTGATGGATATCAGACCATCCTATTCTTGTTTATTGGGTCTCCCTTGGATTCATGGGGAAGGAGCCGTTACATCCATTCTACATCAGATGATGAAATACTCGGTAAAAGGAAAAATTGTCACGGTGCACGTGAAGACGAATACATGGTCAGTCATCTAAACTCCTTCAGGTACGCATAAATGGATGGAGAGTTCATCGAGACTCTGTGTCAAAATTTTTAACAGGTACCTCAGACTATGGCTGCAACTGAAGTTGTCACCAACCTGCCAAGGATCACCAGATCTCCCTTGACGATGGCTTCTCTCAAGGACGCAAAAGCAGTTATTGAAGAAGGTGGGTCTACCATCTGGGGTAGCTCCCTGAAATTCCATACAAATATGATAAGTTCGGTTTGGGTTTCTCTTTAGAGGCTCAAAGGGCCGTTCTTCGTACTGGTGTGGAAGACCTCCCTTACACATCAGTAATCATGGGGTCAACACCCTAGAAGACATTGATAATGACGACAACATGGATAGTTGGATCTTCCCTACTACCAATGGTGGACCCAGTAACGGGACGGAAAAGGACTTTGTACCAATTACTTTTATTCAAAAGTAATTGTCTTTTTGTTTTGGTTATGTAATAATTAAACAGTATAAACTCTATGGCCTTGTGTCTTACCCAGGGCACAATGGTTTATTTATGAGGGTTATCATGTTTAATTTCATATGGAATTAATAAAGCATTGGGCGTTTATACATACAAATTTTGCGCTCTCTGTTTTTCTTTTCTTCTTTTTACTTTGTCTATACAGTTATGCTCTTACACACATCCACGTATCAAACTACAGATCCATATCCACTCTGGATCCCATTGATAACAGTTCTGCTATTGCCGGTTATGACTTCGAAAATCCGATCAACCAAGCCAAGGACGAAGGTAAGGAATATTGTGAGGTACCCAGAGAACTTGCCAGACTATTACAACAGGAAGAAAGGGCTATACAGCCTCATGAAGAGCAGGTTGAGACAGTGAATTCGGGCACCGAAGAGAACAAAAAAGAGGTCAAGATAGGTGAAAAATTGGAGCTTCATGTCAAACAGCGGTTGATAAAGACGTTGCATGATTATGTCGAGATCTTTGTCTGGTCGTATGAAGACATGCCAGGACTGGACACGAATACTATGGTTCATCGTCTGCCAACTAAAGAAGATTGCCCTCCGGTAAAGCAGAGGGTCCGTCATATGCGCCCTGAAATTTCAGAGAAGATTAAAGTAGAGGTTATGAAACAGTTCAACACTGGGTTCCTAGCTGTCACTTCTTATCCCCAATGTGTTGCTAACGTGGTCCCGGTGCCTAAAAAGGACGAAAAGGTACAAATGTGTCTGGACTACAGATATTTGAACATGGCGAGCCCCAAGGACGACTTTCCGCTTCCGCACATTGACATTATGGTTGACAACACCGTGCAGCATAAGATCTTTCCCCACATGGACGGTTTCTCTGGTTACAATCAGATCAAGATGGCACCCGAAGACATGGAGAAGACAACCTTTGTCACACAATGGGGCACTTTCTGCTACAAAGTGATGTCGTTTGGGTTGAAGAATGCTGGGGCAACCTATCAGCGAGCCATGTTAGCTTTATTTCATGACATGATTCACCATGAGATAGAGGTTTATGTTGATGACATGGTATCCAGGTCTCAAACTGAGGAAGAGCACCTTGATCATCTAGAAAAAATATTTGATAGAATGAAGACATACAAGCTGAGGTTAAATCCGAACAAGTGCACATTCGGGGTAAGGTCTGGTAAACTCCTAGGTTTCATTGTCAGTGACAAGGGTATTCAAGTAGACCCTGCAAAAGTTAAGGCTATACAAGAGATGTCGGCTCCTCGCACTAAGAAGGAGGTCAGAGGTTTCTTAGGACGCCTAAATTACATTACCAAGTTCATTTCCCATTTAAATGCTACTTGTGAGCCAATCTTCAAACTCCTTAAGAAAGATCAGGTGGTAAAGTGGAATGACAAATGCCAGATCGCCTTCGAGAGAATCAAGGAATACCTTCAAGAGCCTCTAATTTTGATTCCTCCGATTGAAGGAAGATCTTTGATAATGTACTTAACAGTGTTAGATAACTCAATGGGGTGTGTGCTAGGGCAGCATGACGAGTCCGGTCGACAAGAGCATGCGATATACTACCTTAGAAAAAGTTTACCGACTATGAAACAAGATACTCATTGCTCTAGAAAACTTGTTGCGCCTTGTCATGGGTTTCTCGCTGACTGAGACAGTATATGTTGACCCACACTACTTTGTTGATATATAAGATGGACCCGATCAAGTACATCTTCGAGAAGCCCTCTCTCTCCGGAAGAATAGAAAGATGGCAAATGATCTTGACCGAATATGATATCCAATACACAACCCAGAAAGCAATCAAGGGAAGTGTACTAGCCGATCATTTGGCTCATCAAGCTGTGGATGACTACCAATCCATGAATTTTGAGTTCCCGAACGAGAATATTATGTTAGTGACTGACTGTGAAGAACTTGGATCGGATGAAGGACCCGATGAAGGATCCCGATGGACTATGGTTTTTGATGAAGCCTCCAACGCACTCGAAAATGGCATCAGTGCTGTAATCATATCTCCCGAGGGCTATCATACTTCTTTTAGCGCCAAATTATGTTTCAACTGTACCTACAATATGGCGGAGTATGAAGCATGAATCATGGGTCTCAAATCCGCTATTGACCTGAGGATAAAGCTCTTGAGCATATTCGGGGATTCAGCCTTGGTAATAAGCTAGATCCAAGGTGAGTGGGATACGGAGCACCCGAATCTTATCCCTTACAAAGAACATGTGCTGACATTGCTTCGACACATTGAAGAGGTCACCTTTGAACATTTCCCACGAGAAGAGAATCAGTTAGCGGACGCGCTAGCTACCATGTAATCTATGTTCAAGGTCAAGTGGGACAACAAGGTCCCTCTGATCACTATTGAGAGGATGGATGAACCAACATACTGGTACGAGGTTGACACTGAAGAGATAGTAGACAAACATTGGTTCCATGAAGTGAAAAGGTATCTCGAGGCCCTAGAATATCCCGAGGGGTCATCTGTCAATGATAAGAAGTTCCTGAGGAGGTTCGCCGTAAAGTTCTTCCTCAGTAATGGAATCCTCTATAAGCGCAATCAAGACTCAACTTTACTTCGATGCATAGATAAAAATGAAGCAGAGAGGATTATGGAAGATCTACACGAAGGTACCTTCTACACCCATTCTAGTGAACACACCATGGCTAAACAGATCCCACAGGCAGGATAGTATTGGTCCACTATGGAAGTAGGCTGCTATCAGCATTCCCGGACTTGTCACAAATGCCAGATCTATGCTGATAAGGTGCATGTACCTCTGGTTCCTTTGAACTTCTTGACGGCTCCATGGTCCTTTGCAATGTGAGGAATTGATATGATCGGAGAGATTAGACCTGCCGCTTCCAATGGGCATTGCTTCATCCTAGTGGCCATTGATTACTTCACGAAGTGGTTTGAGGCTGCCTCTTTCGCTTCTGTTACCAAGAATGTTCTGGCGCTGTTTATCAAGTATAACCTGGTTTGTAGGTATGGTGTTCTAGAGAGAATCATTATTGACAATGGTACAAATCTCAATAATACAATGATCACCGAACTCTGTAAGCAATTCAAAATCCAACATCATAATTCTTCCCCTTACCAACCGAAGATGAATGGCGTTGTGGAGGCTGCTAACAAGAATATCAAGAAAATCGTATAGAAGATGACAATTACATACAAAGACTGGCATGAGATGTGACCATTTTCTCTTCATGGCTACCGCACCTCAACACGCACGTCAACAGGGGCAACACCTTATTTTCTGGTATACGGTATGGAGGTTGTCCTACCTATTGAGGTCCAGATCCCTTCTTTGAGGATCATGAAGGATGCAGGCTTGAACGAAGACGATTGGATCCAGACTCGAATTGATCAACTAAATCTGATTGATGAGAAAAGGCTTACTACTGTCTGTCATGGTCAAATGTATCAAAAACGGATGATCAAGGCTTTCAACAAAAAGGTCAGACGTCAGGTGTATCAAGTGGGTGATCTAGTAATCAAGCGCATCATACTGCCGCAAGGTGATCCCAAGGGAAAATAGACTCCCATGTACGGAGGTCCATTTGTGATCAAAAGTATATTTTCCAGTGGAGCCATGATTCCTACCACCATGGATGATGACGACCTTCCTCACCATGTTAATACGGACATAGTGAAAAGATACTACGCATGAATAAAGACCCGCTAGGTTGACCAGTCCAGGCAAAAGTAAGGGCATCCAGGCGAACTAAAAGGGTTCGCGAAAAAAATTAGGGATAGATACAAAAAAAATTTGTACACCCGACAAGTCGAAAACCTACAAAGGCGGCTTGAGCATAAAAGGGTATCCCGTTGGACTGAAAACCCTTAAGGACGGTCCAGGAAAAGGTTAGGGATTTGAAGCGTACAAATATGTTCCATTGGATCACTTTGTGACCAGACCTCAGTATCGACTATCAAGCTCAGACGGTACCGATCAATCCAGTCAACTTCAGACGAGTAGCAAAGTGATGAGATGCTCAAGGACATAGGGGCAATAGCAGAATTGAAACACAATGGGATTATTACACGTTGTTTTCTCTTTGTACACTATTTTGTATAGTTTTCACTTTCATGGAGGTGCTCTCTTACTAGAACGTCAGTCTCTTTGTACAAAATGCATGTTATAGGCGAACTCCAAAAATCAATACAAGTCATTTAAAGTACAAAACTGTTTGCTGTTCTTTTTTTCTATTTTGTTTTGCAAAATAATGTCCAATGACTTATTTTTGACATATGCATTTAAATATGATCACTGTTCACAATTACTTGCATAAAAAATAGAAAGACGGTTACTAATAACTTAAAGAAATGAGGCAAAATCTGAAGAAACATTTGCATTCCCGACAATTACTCCTTCCAACAGGTACAAGGGCAAAGACAGTTTGAGACAGAATCACCATTGCATACGACCCTGTGACATCTATGTTCCCCACAGAGCAGAAACAACCAGAATTTTTGCCCTCTTCTTCCCCAAGCAGGGATTACCTCCTCCAACTGAAGTCTGTTTTCCCCATCCCAGTTTTAACGGTTTATAAAACCTCCTCCAGGGTAGAGTTTATTTCGCAAACCGCGGAAGCTCATTCCCCAACAGATTCTATTCCTTTACATCAGCAAGATCTTCCAACAAAGCATCCTCCCTCTACAGAGTTATTCTCAAGCAGATTCAATCCCCAACAGAACATCCTCAAACAGAAAGAGAAAATCCCTGGCAAATCAACTCCATTCATCATCAGTGGAAACAAAGGGTTCAGCGTCCCAACGCTCTTCAGCAGCAGTCTGGGATTTACTTTCCCAAACTGTAAAACATCTCAATAGCATCCCATATTCACACATCATGGCATGTGCATACACATCGCATAAATCATAATCTAATTTATTTTGAGAACATCATCACAATGCATTTCATTCATCATGACATTGCATGTGATTAACTATTTACCTTTTTCAGGAAAGATCAAATCAACAAACACCGTTGGCTACTTATGTGACCCGGTAGTCTTAAAAGCTACGTATAACAAAGGGTTATCTCAGGACCATCCTCAGAAAGATGCCCTCACAAGACCTTCTTTGGTTCAGTCAGATCGACACTAAGATCTTTCTGATTTCTATTCCAGTTGAAGATATTCCAAGACTTTTGTTTGGTTCAATTGAATCGACCCTAAGATTCTTTTGATTTCCATTCCAGTCAAAGTTGACCAAAGACCTTCTCTAGTTCAGTCAGATCGACACTAAGATCTCTCTGATTTCTATTCCAGTTGAAGATATTCCAAGACTTTTGTCTGGTTCAGTTGAATCGACCTTAAGATTCTTCTGATTTCCATTCCAGTCAAAGTTGACCAAAGACCTTCTCTGGTTCAGTCGGATCGACACTAAGATCTCTCTGATTTCTATTCCAGTTGAAGATATTCCAAGACTTTTGTATGGTTCAGTTGAATCGCCCCTAAGATTCTTCTGATTTCCATTCCAGTCAAATTTGATCAAAGACCTTCTCTGGTTCAGTCAGATCGACACTAATATTTCTCTGATTTCTATTCCAGTTAAAGATATTCCAAGACTTTTGTCTGGTTCACTTGAATCGACCCTAAGATTCTTATGATTTCCAATCGAGTCAAAGTTGATCAAAGACCTTCTTTGGTTCAGTCAGATCAACACTAAGATCTCTCTGATTTCTATTCCAGTTGAAGATATTCCAAGACTTTTGTCTGGTTCAATTGAATCGACCCTAGGATTCTTCTGATTTCCATTCCAGTCAAAGTTGATCCAAGACCTTTCTCAGGTTCAGTGAAATCGATGCTAAGATTTTTCTGATTTCCATTCCAGTTTAAGAAACTGCAAAGCCTAGGCACGACCAAATAACCGTTTAATCCCATTTCCACAGTAAGTCGCTGTGAAGCCTGGAATATGACCAGATAGAAATCAACCTTATCATCCTCAGCAAGTCTCTGTGAAGCCTGGATCCTGACCAAATAACAGTCCACTTCCTTCTCTTCAATCAAGAGATGACTCCCCAGTAGAGTAATGGACAACCGAAGCTCCTAAACTCTTTTTTCCAAGACAAAGATCAACATTCCTTAACAGATTCATCCTAGACAACAAGAATAGGGATTCCCACCAAGGAATATTTCATAAAATCAACATTCATCTGGATGGAATCTTTAATCCCATCTCCGAAGACTCTCTGTCATGTTCCGTGGATGGCATATTTAAGCCCATCTCCGACAGTCTTCTGTCATCTTTTCCAAATGGCATCTGTAAGCCCATTCCCGATGGTATTCACCAACAACATCACTTCAGACGAGTGCAAATTTCTGGGCACTCTAGTGTTCAATCATCTTTCACCCTCAGACCACGAAAGGCAGACAAGCCAATCTACATCTTCAGGTTTAAGAAGATTGAACAGGGGCAACTGTTGTACCCCAAAATTTGCCCTCTCATGTTTTCCAAGGTCTTCCCCTACATGGTTGGTCATAAACCCTTGCCTAAAGAAAAGGAAAATTTGTGAGTGATGTTTTTAATTTTCCTTCGATTGGCATCTCCAAAATGCCCTTCGATTGGCATTTCAACAAAGCCTTTCAATTGGCCTTGTAACAAGATCCTTCAATTGGCATTTCAACAAAGCCTTTCGATTGGCCTTGTAATAATATCCTTCGATGGGCATTTCAACAAAGCCTTTCGATTGGCCTTATAACAAGATCCTTTGATTTACATTTCAACAAAGCCTTTCGATTAGCCTTGTAACACGATCCTTCGATTGGGATTTAAACAAAGCCTTTCGATTGTCCTTGTAACAATATCCTTAGATTGGCATTTCAACAAGGCCTTCGATAGGTATGTAACAAGATCCTTCAATTGGAATTCCAAAAGTTCCTCTGACTAGAACTTCAGAGTGTCCTCCGACTGGAACTTCAGAGTTTCCCTCAATCAGAACATCAGAATGAAATGACCTTCGAATGGAATTTCAACACAAAGTTTGTCTTAATATAAAATGGTCTGATGAAGGAAGTTTTGAACACTTCGAATCAGAACCCATAACCATTCAAATGAACTTAATCAGACTCGTTCAAAGGAGCTGAATCAGGGTTATTCGAAGGAGGCCATCAGCCCATTTGAAAGAGAGTATTTGAAGGCCAATATGTCCACATTTATGCCAAATTCAAAAAATAGACAAAATCCCTTAACTTTGGCCAAGGTTACATTTTTGTATTCATGGCATTCAAATAGCTGCTACAAACATTACTTCTCTTGTCCCCTCCCTCCTACTCTACATAAGTAGCATGCTTGCAAGCAAAAAAGAGGACGACAAACCAGAGAGAGTCACACGAAATTGCAATTACACTCTTGGAGTTCTCCTGAAACTGCACCAGTCATCACCAGCCCCTAAGCAAGCCCACATCCAGAAGCCAAATCGAAGCAATCCTTAACAAGGGTATCCACACCCATCACCATGGACTCATACACCACTGTTGGTAAGGAAAATGTAAGGAATCAAATTCTATACTTTCTTTGCATATCATAGTCATTCGATTTTTCCTTCATGATCAAAGGGCCTGGGTGTGGTACCCATGTCCGTATTTGTTTTCTTTTGCTTCTAACACTTGTTGCAGATCCAGCATAAATAAGGCCACAACACGCAGGATCCAAAGACTTGGACTTAGCACCCAGGTCATGCTTTTAGTTTTTGCTAGCATACCTTTACAGATTCATTGTCCTCATAGAATCCACCCCTGGATCAAAAGACAATCATCTCTCCCTGGGTCGAAGGACACCCATCTCTTCTAGATCGAAAATTCCATTTATCTCCGGATCGAAAGGCTACTTCCCCTTTGAATCGAAAAGACCATGACTCTCTCTGGATCGAAGCTTCCCTTTTCTCCCTAGATCGAAGCTTCCCTTTTCTCCCTAAATCGAAGGATACCCCCTTGCATTTTATTTTTGTTTTCATTGACTTCTTTTTTATTTTTACATTAAAATCACAGATCACTAAAAAAACATTAGGCTAATTTTCTTTTCTAATTAAACTAATTTATAAATTAATTAATTAATTATTTTAAAAAAAAATTCTTAAAATAAAAATTAAATAGACTTAGGATTTATTTTCTTTTATACTAAAAACATTAAAAAAAGATTTATTTTCTTTAGGATTTTTAGACGTCTTTTCTATTTCACGCGCATTTATTTAATTCCGTATTTTTACTATTATTGTATCTTGCTACTGGATGTAATAGATTAAAATTAGGATATTTACTGATTTATTCCCCCCATCCTTGTATAATGTAATTCCCCTCCCCGAAGCATTGTGTGATACGGTGGCAGAACCGACTTTTATACTGGTTTGCGTTTTGCGCTTTTTATTCGCAAAATGTCGCAGTAAGCAAGAGTCGCCACTGACTTTTATTTCATCCAATCATGGAAAAGGAAAAAGAACATAGAAATCCTTTTTTCGAGATATTCTGAGTACCGATGGTAGATTATAGAAAGGGAAGGTGTTAGCACCCCTTCTATCCATAGTTATGTACGAGCTCTTAGGTACTTGCTCATCTTTTAAAATTGCTTGTGCTTGTGTGCTTGTTTTAGAAAATGTTTTACTTCGTGATAACCCTTGTATCGGTCCTCAAGGGTTTGATGAAGTTATTTTGAAAATTTGTTTGGAAAAGGTGTTACTGTGAAAAGATTTGTTTTGAGCAAGTACCTACTAGCATCTACCTACTCGAAAAAAAGATTGTTTTTGTTCTCGTTTCCTTTAGACAGCGCTATCCTACTATTGAGGAGTAGGTAGCACCGTCGTTGGAGTTTGTAAGGGACATTTAGAAAGGGACGTGCGGTCACAAAAGCAATGTTAAGATACCTTAGTAACCATCCTACATTCCTATCGATCTTTTTCGAGGCGACAGTCGAATGGGTCATTTTAGATCTTTTGGGACATAGAGGATAGCCACTAAAACATCCTATGCTTCATGACCGTTTAACCAAAGGCAACCGAGGTGAGAGTATACCCTAAGAGTGAGCATGTGCGAGTGTTTGATTTCGATTTATTATCTTTGCACATTAGGGTTTTCTAACTGTATTAATTTTGCATGCATTCTTTCCATACAGTCCCATTAGCATACATTTAACAGTTAAGAATTTGCAGAAAGTAAAAAGCGGAAATAAACCTAGCTATTACATGGCTTTGACAGTTACATAATTGCCTTGACGGGAAATAAAAGTTCGGAATTTAAAACCCTAATTAAAACTATTACAACCTTGAAACAGTTACAATAATAATAAGAAAGAAAATTAAAAATGTGCGGTAAATTAAAGGCGAGAGAAATCAGGGTTTTGACCCTTGACTAAGCCTAATTGCAATTGATTAAAGAAAATCATTTTTTGGTCGTTTTTTATTTAAGAAAATAAAGAATAATTAAATTGCAAAGAAAATCCTAAGTTCTAATTAATGTTAATTTAGGAAAATAAATAAATTAATGAAAAGGAATTAATTCTAAATAACCTATTTTTGTATTTTTTTTTGCAAAAAAGAAAATAATTAAAACAAGAATTAAACCTAATTTTTCTAGTTAATTTTAATTGTAAAAATGAGTTAAAGTTACCCTAAATTAAATTAAGATAATTAATTAAAAAAATAAATTTGATAATAATAAAAAAAACTAATTCTAAATTTGTGAATTCTTGATTTTATGATTTTATAAAAAACTATTTTTTTAAAAAATAAATAAATAAATTGAAAACAATAAAGAAAATAAAATAAATAAGAAAAGAAAGATTGAGAATTGGGCCTGTATGTGCTAGCAAATGGGGGGTGAAGATCTGAATTTCCAAGCCCAAAATCCCTTCAAGCCCAGTCAGCGTGAGATCCCATGCTGACCATGCCTATGGGTGCACCATGGTATGGTGCTTGATGGCCCTCAGATCTGGTCACTATGACATCCAATGGTATTGATTTGCAAGCCCATGGTACGCGTGCTGGAGAGAAGTACATGAGATCTTCTTGAAATACATGAGAAAATAACAAAATGTGCATGCCTAGGATCGAACCCAGGACATGCACATCCAAGGCACGCTTCCTGACCAACTGTGTTGTTTGTCTCAATTGTCAATATAATAACAAACATATAATATATTAGAAAACGAGTTAGTGGCCAGAGAACGTGCGCCAAATTCAAATGGACCAACCACGTTGTGACACGCATCGTCTCCTCTAGGGAACCGTCGCCTTAGGTTCAGAGCTTTTACCCACGGACAATCAGCCATAGCTAAAAATCTGCAATTTTGAAAAATCAACACAACACATGATAAATGAATTCTAGTTACATGGATCAAACCGCCTTGATGCCACGAGCATCCTAGTACTCTTTTCTATGTCTAATTTTACCTGTATAACAAAGCCCTAAAAAACATCTCAGAAACCCTAACAATGGCAACTATGGATTCCTGCGCGGTAAATGCAATTAAAGGGTACAGGTAGCTTGCTAACAAGATGATAAACACAAATATATGATTAGCATGCGTTTAGGATGCGTAAAACATTGAAATTGAGTTTGAGTTTTAGGGCAAACCATGATGCTTTTGGGGACAATTTCTGGATGCTTTGAGGCTTGCAAATGATGCTGTTAGCTTCCTGGGATGTCCTGGAATCGATTGGAAACGTTGGACTGGCTTGAATTGGCCTGTAGACAGAGATAGGTCTCACACTTTTATTGCAAATTTTTGGTTTCTTTCTTGTTGCTTCACGCCTCCAATCCTTATGCTTATGGTATGGAATTATTGTGTATATGTAGTAGACTGAATTAGGTTAATAAAATTGGCATGAATCTTGAGAAATAATGGAGATTTGATTTGATTTTCTTATTGTATGATATCTTCCCAAGATAAGCTTCAATTCAATCTTTTCCAATCCAAATGAATCTTGCACGAATAGGCCATCATATTAGCTGTATATAGACTCAAAATGTGCACAAAAATCCCAAGATTTGATTTGATTTCATTATTTTATCATTTAATTTGATTTATTTTGATTTAAATGAATAAAAAAATCAAAATAAATGATAAAAATAATAAAATAAGAGGTGAATGAGCTCAGGGGTCGTGGGTCCTATTAGAAACATGTTTCAATCAAGAAAACACGGTCCCTTTGGAAAAAATACCAATTTGATCAATGTTGACTTTTGACAATTTTCCAAAAATTGCCAACTTTGAAAATGCATATCTCTCTCATTTTTTACCCTAGTGAGATCTTCTTGGACTTTTTAGAAATCTTAGGATGTCCCCTAAGCAACCATTTTGGTATCATATTAATTGAGTCTTCCATGTTCATGTATGAAGCTCTGACCCAAAAGGTGTTTTTGTTGACTTTTCAAAAGGACCTATAATGTAGGAATTCATATCTTTTGATGGGTGCATATTTTGAACTTCAGGTCTGAAGATGAATTGTAGGGTATGGCATCCTCTTCAAAATTAGCCTTGTATGGAAAAATTTTGATAAAGTATGAAGAAGTTACGCTTGGTCAAAGTTGGTTTGACTTTTACTAAGAAACCCTAATTTAGCAACTTTTGGGTTTTGATGAATTTGGAGCAATCCTTGAGGAATCATGATCAACCCCTTATCAAATGATGGAAGTCGCTTCAAAATGTTGATTTTGACCCAAAATCTTTGAGGTTTGACTGCATGTGGGCCATAGTTGACTTTTGACCTAATACAGTCAATTTCTCAAGCATTTAAGCAGTTGACTGAGCAAACCTCTTATGCAAGGCATGAAACTTGATATGTAGGGTCTTGAGAACATATTAAGACCGTGGAGATCATATGAGGCCATTGTGGTTCACCCTTCTTGATGAAAATAGAAACCCTAATTTGAGACACACTGCCTTAGGAGAGAGTTTGTCTGGTCAACTCTTGGGCAAGCTTGAGCAAATTGGAGATCTCAATGGACATGTATTGAGTGAAATTAGAGGGAAAATTTTGGGGTACAACACATTGTAATAGCGTAGGACCTCTATTTTCTGCATTTTTTACTGCTTTTCATATTATTTTCTAGTAACTAGGTGTGTATGAAAAGATTAATAATCAACGTTAGCAAACTTAACGAAAAGATGAAAAAAATAACTGAACATAACACACTTGCACATATACACCTCTAAGGTACGTCCACTTTGGTCGCCTTTAAAAAACAATCATGAGGCAGGAACACTTTAGCAAAGACCCGTAAAATCAAAAGATCATAGTCCCTCGATGACTCAACAGTTGCCTTCTCGGTAAATGATCTAGTCCCTAAAATAGAATTGCTAAAGCGTCTCCACAAGTTTCCTTCATGACTGTAATGCCCCTTTTGATAGTCCCTCAATATCCAACGACAAGGCTACCTACTCACTAATAGTAGGATAGCACTGTCTAAAGGAAAAGAGGAAAAGAACAACCTTTTCGAGTAACAAAGTAGATAGTTGTTAGAAGTTTGCTCAAATATTTTGCACTTACACACAAAACTACTTTTCAAAAACAATTTCATAACACTTTGTATATATTCTCCACTGTCCCGAGAAACATTACAAAGTTCGTCGTACTAAGGCATTTTCAAAACATTTTCAAACATGCAAAGCATAAAGGTATTTCAAAATGAGCAAACCTCTAAGAGCCCGTGGAAAACCACGGATGGAAAGGGTGCTAACACCTTCCCTTTCCATAATCTACCCCCCTTACTCAGAAACATCTTGAAAAGGTCTTTTTCTGTTCTTTTCACCCTTTGCTTGGTTCAATAAAAGAAAAGTCGATGGCGACTCTTGCTTACCGTGACATTTGCAAACACAAACGCAAAAAACCAGTATATAACAGTCGGTTCTGCCACCGTATCACATTGGGTTTTTTTTTAATTTAATTAAAATTAAAAATAAAATAAAATAAGACAAGGATTATTACAATAGTCCAAGCCCATGTTATTTGACCTAAAATGTAAGCTATATATTCTTCCTCATTCAGACAAACAGGCCACGACACCTTGTGCTAGAAACCACTTCCAAAAAATCACAAAAATTATCAAGCTAGGGAAACTTGAAACCCTAGCTTGCAACCCTTCCAAGGTGTTCAAACTTTATCATTCACTTCCAGTGACCCTACAGAGTAAGAATGGATCAAACACAATGATCCAAAACCCCCATAACCTGCACGTATACATCGTCGTTTCATATCTTTTGCAAAATTCATATTTTTTTTGTTTTCATCATGTTTCATTGCAAACTAACTGTATTAATGTGTTTCTGAGGTATGTTAGTGCAGGAAAAGTAGATCCCATGACCTCCATGCTATCAGAATCATTAGTTTCCATACATGCACCGATCCATGCTATTTTGATTGTTCCTTATAAAATATTGCATTTCATTCAAAAATAATGATTCCATTGAATCTATAAGCCTTGATTTAAGGGGGTAGGGTATTCTTGGATCTCTAATGCTTATTGTTTTTCAGGTTTGAAGAAGAGGAGCCACCGGAGAAGACGACCAGAGCTAGGGCTCTGATGCCTCTCCGGTCCATGCAATTTGTTTGTAATATATTTAATTTGTTTTGTTTTAAACAATGGATGTATCACCACCTCAATGGTTAAATGCGTGCGCTAAAGGCTTTACTATGCAAGGGAACAGGTACGATCCCTACTTTTGGCATTTTGATGTTTTTTTCCATAATTTTCCATATTTTGCAGGATAACATACATAGCGCATTGGTTTCCCTTCTCAAACACAGGTGCGCGTCTAGCCTAGTGGTGGACATGCTGGATGGGAACGCTAAGGGCTTGGGCTCAATACCCACCCCTGTAAATTTTGAATTTTTCTCTATTTTTTCTATTCTTCTTACTCTTTTCACTTCCTTTCCTTTAATTTCACAAAAAACCTTTTACAAACCTATTATTTTTTCCAAACCTCTTTTTTCATAAACCCTAATGAGATTTTTTTTAATTTAATTAAAATCAAATTAGGTTTTTAGGTTTTTTAATTTAATTAATAAATTTATTTTTTTAATTAAAATTAATTAGGTTTTCTTATATTAATTATCAGAATTTCTTTTATCAAAAATCAACAAAAAAAACCACTTCACTTTCCTTTTCTATATTTTACATTTCGCGTGGTTTATTATTCTCACACTTTTTCCGATTATTGTAACTGTTCCCGATTTGTAATAGTAATTAGGGTTTTAATTTTCGCATTTTATCACCTATGTACCTCTCCCAAAGCATTGTAATAGTCTATGGTTTTATTTTCCCCATATTTACTACTCGCTTACTTTACTATATTACTGTTAGTAACTAGGCTTGTATGGCAAGATAAAGACAAATCGAAAGCTAACCCTAATCAAAGATTAAAGTAACTGAATCACAAATCACTTTGCACACTCGCACATCTAGGGTAATCCCCCTTGTTGCCTTTCGATAAAAATAGTCATGTCCCTCGAATGTGGGGACACTTTGGCAAAGTCCCTCAAAAACAAAGATCGTAGTCCCTCGATGACCCTTTTGATGTTGCCTTCGGTAAACGATCTAGTCCCTTAATAATAATTGCTAAAGCATCTCTACCAGTTGCCTTCGATGATTGTACAATGACCCACACATTTCCTTTCACATTCGAAGATAGGGCTTCCTACTAACTAATGGTAGGACAATACTATCTAAAGGAGAAGGAAAGTACGAGAAAGACCTTGAGCAGGTAGACCGTTGTTAATCGCTTGCTCACAAACATTTCAAAACAAAACATTTTTCACAAACACTCTTCAAAAGTATTTAAAAAAAACACTTTGTACGCATTCTCGAGGACATATATGAGAATCATTACAAAGTTATCCGTACAATTGGGATTTCAAAATATTTTTCAAACATACGACACAAAGCATTTTCAAAACAAAGTGAGCTAGAGATTAAGAGCCCGTAGATAACTACAGATGAAAAGCGTTCTAATACCTTCCCTCTTCATAACATCCTCCCGAACTCAAAATCAAAAAAGGTCTTTCCTATTCTTTTAACCCTTTCCTTTTTGGATAAAAGAAAAGTCGGTGGCGACTCTTGCTATCCGCATATTTGCGATAAAATGCAAAACCAAGTCAGTTCTCCCACCGTATGACACTTGCCACTTCTTGTCACAATTGCATTCATAATGTGATTGTCTCTCGGATTTGTAACTATGGCACTTGGCAGAGAGCCCGATGCTTGAGCATTTGCCAGCTGTGGTGATATCTGACCCATCTTAACCTCCAAAATTTTAATAGAAGCGGAAGTGTTCTTGTGATTGTTTCTTGTCTCTTCTTAGAACTGAATATTGTGAGCTGCCATATTTTTAATGGCCAGCTCCCAATCTGTTTTCTTATGAGCTTGTTGTTGTTGCTACTGATATTGGTTCTGATATTGGCTTTGACCCTGTTGCTGAATATTCCCTGTCTGATCTCTCTAGGAAAAATTTGGATGGTTTTTCCACCCGAGATTATAAGTATTTGAATAGGGATTATTCTGCTCCAATAACTTTATATCTTCAGTTTGCTGTGGAGTTGCAAAATAATGCACAATATTGTGTTGTCCATTACAAATTTCACAAACAAGATTTTGTGCTTGTTGAGTACCTATATTCATTGCTTTCAGCTTTTTCTCCACTGCTGTAGCAGCTGTTTCTTCGATTTTAATATGTTTGTTGGCTTCCAACTTCAAATCAATTACTCCTTATGGCTTGCTTGTCACCCTGTCATATAGCCCTAAGTGCTCATTTGCATTAATTACTTCAATTATCTTCTTGATACAAGTGGCTGTTGAAAATTTAGATGAGCCACCAGTTGCCGTGTCAATTAGATGCTTTGTCTTGATTCTCAGGCCATTGACAAACATATGCATTTGCTCAGTTTTGATCCAAATTGTGAGTAGGACAAGCCACTATGAGTCTTTTGAATCTTTTATAAGCATCTCCTAATGACTCACCCTCTTTCTGCTTGAAGTTGAGGATCTCATCTTTTTCTCATGAATACCGATGTTCGGAAGAACTCATCCAAGAAAGCCTTCTCTATCTCTTCCCAATAAGTAATACTACCAGTCAGTAATGAATAAAACCACTCTTCAGCCTCATCTGTTAAAGTGAACGGAAACATCCGCAACTTCTTTGCTTCCTCGGTATGCCCATCAATTTTCAAGGTGGTTCTCATAGTTAGAAACCTTTGTAAATGCTTGTTAGCGTCTTCAATCACCCTTGAAGAGAAGGATCTCCTCTCAAGTTGAGCGATCGTGCTAGGATGCAACTAAAATTTGGTACATTCACCAGTTGGGTCACAATTATCAGTATACCAGCCGTTACATTTGTTTTGTCGTAGTCACCAAGGAGTATCTCAGGTGCTGGTGGATTTTCACCCATAGTTTTGGGTTCTGATTCTGAATCTGACTCTTTATGCTCTGAAAGATGTTCTGACTCAGAATTTGTATGAACTAAAAGTTCTTCTTGTTCGAAGGCCAGTCTAGCTAACCGAGCTTGTCTATGCCTGATGTGAAAAATTATTTCTATCTCTGCGTCAAAAGTAAACTTAGTTGAGGCCTTATTTCTAATCTTTTGGGATGTCATAAGTATAACTAATTTACTAATAACATAAATAAATGTGATGAATAGTTTTGACATGTTTGAGTAATATACTAGGGATGGTATGTGATTCTTTCTGGTATCAACTTTGAAATGTCATTACAACAACAATAACATATTTTCAACATTAAATTACCGGTTCTTAAGGGTGTTTGCTCATAAGTCCCTACTGATCAAACCTTTAATCATTCCTCCTAAGTCCTACGTCCATAGAAACTTACCGACAAAATTAAGCATAACCTGATCAAGAATCTTCCAATTTCTATAGGGTATCCCTAGTCCTAGGTGATATCTAACTATAGAATATTCTCACAATCACATTATCAATGGCAGTCCAGCCTAATTGATAATTATCATCATTCCCAATTTTTCCGAGAGAGAAAGCATTAGAAGCATCATGAGAATAAATTTACTGAATAAAACTAATATTGTCATTTCAATAATAACTTCAAATTCATTACAGATCCAAATCAGAAACACCCCCTAACATTGGGGGGTTTAGCTACTCATAGAACTAAAGAAAAACAAGATAAAGAGTGTTGTCATTACAGAAAATGGAAGGAAAATAAGTCTTCAATTGCTAAAGCTCATGAAAATCTTGATTCGAAGCATCAATCTGAGTTCTTCAACCTTCAATCATGTTGTTTGCCATCAAAATTCTCCAACCCTTGTACAAACATGTTCCAGCCTTTTATTCTGATTTTCTTTGGCCTTCAAACCAAAAAGTCCATGAATTTACGTGCACACGCGTCTTGGGACGCACATGGGGTGATGGAACGCATCTAGGGACGCGTCTGACTAGGGAGGTGGGTTTTCTGTATAGTTCTACCACTTGTCACGTGTGTTGGGATTCATTTGAATCAAGGAGTTCATTTTTTTACTTCCTACGGGAGATGGCATGCATCTGGGGATGCATTTGGGAAGAGATGCTGCTCATAGGGTATAAGGCATGCGTCTGGGTACACATGTGACTTATGACACGCGTCTAGGCATGCGTCTGACCAGAGGGGTGTTTCTTCTTTGTTCTATCTGACTAGGACACGCGTGTTGGCACGCACGTGGGAACAAAGCAACGATTCTGGATAATTTCCTAGGCTGGCACGCGTCTGAGCAAACAAATGCAATTTTTCTATTCCACACGCATTTTGGCACGCGTTTGGCCAACCACTCCATGCTTCTCACTATTCTATGTATATTTGTCCTACAAAACACACAATACCTTCCAAAAAATATCAAAAGCATCTAAAATGATATAATCACGAGGACCACTTTAAAACCATGACAAACGTACTATAAATATTTTCATTTGAAAAAGAAGTACAGTAAAAAAACTAACAAAAACAGCTAATAAAACACAACAAAAATGTGATAGGTCACCCTACCTAACAATGGTTGTTCAACCGTTATTATAGGTTTTTCACAATCGTTGTTATATGTGTTTTCGTAGTAATGGGAAGATATCAATACTCACACTATGGTTTGTGATTTATTACAGAACGATTCTTAGAATTTTCCTTCCCATGTCACTAACATGATTCTTAATTTGTGTTTGTTTTGTAGACCATGTCCCTATTCCATTAGATACCATAATAGAAATTAAAATCTAGATCCACACTAGTCATGGAGATCTTACTGTTGAAGACGATTACAACTTCAAATCTGAGAGCTCTTCTTCTCTTTATTAGTCTAAGCATATTTGTAATCTGGATATTCCTCCTTCCAAAGCTTTCATAGTTTGAAGTATGCTTCACAATTGATTGCCCACTGATGACAATCTCCAGTTGTGGGGATGTCACTTACCTTCTATGTGAAGTTTGTAAATTGTTTAAAATTAGCGCTAAGTTTGTTAGAGAAAATAATAAACTATAAAAAATCAACTTAGACTTTAAGGAGTATTTAGGGTTTCTTGAAGAATGCAATAAATCTACTGAATTAGAAACAACCAAAATTAAAACTAAAAAAAATCATGTGAGACTTGTGTCTCTTTGGAAATAGAAGTAAATTAATAGCATGAAACCCTAGATAAGTTTACCAAAGGGAAAGAAAAGCTTGACCTAATCATATCAAGTCCAAGACCTTTGTTAAATAAGAATGGACTAGGATTAAAAAAGGATAGAAAACCTAGTAAAGGTGTAGATCACAAGAAAAAATAATCGCCAGGTTTATAAATGCACACAAAACAAAAGATGTGATCATTTAGATCCATTATGTTTTAACAAATTAAAAAGGTATAAAGGTAATAACCCTAGACCTTATGAAAAAATGAACCCACTTGGACCCAAGAAAATTTAGGTACCAGTGGTGAAACCTTAGTGTGTTTTATTAGTATGCTTTGCATCTCAATGTTTTAGCTAGTATTAAATGAATTTATGCAAAGAAAAGAAGTATACTCTTAAGTATGCAATGGTTTAGGTCCCTGATCCAAGAACTTATGATAATGGTGAATATTAATGAAAATGATCAAAGTAAGTGTTTTTTAGGATATCTCAACATTTATGATCCTTAGCAATCAGTTAACCTCATAGTAGGTTGAATGGATCTATTTTTGATAGAATTATTCATCTCGTTGTTTGAATCGACTCTTGTATCCAACTATACATATAGAAGAAAACACCTTAATTTTGATGGGAATTTGATAATAAGGTCTCTTAATATTTGAGGTAGTACACTATTTTATGGTTGAAATAACCTGAAAACTCCAATTAAACCTTTAGAATAGTAGCTTTAACTTTTCCCGTCTCTATAAATCATGTTTACTAACCAAAAAGATGAGATTCTAAGTGTTTTATAGAAAGGGGGTGCAAATAAAACTAAACAGATGTGCAACACAAAATCCCAAAATTAATCATGTTGAAAATGAGCTAGACAGTCGATTAGCACTATGATCCAATCGATGGGATCATCTCAAAGCTCAGAAGTTTGAATGTTGGATCACACCACAATGGCTAGTTAGGTGAGACATAAATTCAATGAGTACTTGTAATGGCTAATTCTCATAATTTGAATCTTTCAATTGATTGGCACCTTCATGTAATCGATTGAACATAAACTATATATAGAGGTAACTATCTCTTTTTCTCATCTCATCCCACATTCTCTTGTGTAATTCATTAGAAACCTTTCAGTTATCTCAATCATCCGTCATGACCTTAAATGACACAAAAGAGAACTCGATCCTCTCAATAATCACCATCTTACTTCTCTGAAGACTTCTCCACTCCAGAGAAAGAGAACAATTCTAATTGGTACTATGCCGATAAAGAATTGCACATCTCTCACTACTTGGATGAAGAACTCTTCAAGGATTTATCTTTCATGGAAGCCTTTAACTTTATTGTCCTAAGAAACTCTATCTTTGAAAAACCTCAAGAGAGGTACCTCCAATTCATAAGAATGTTGTAATACGGTGGAAGAACTGACTTGGTTTGCGTTTTAACACAAATCTCGCGGATAACAAGAGTCATCAAAGACTTTTCTTTTATCCAATAAGGAAAGGGTGAAAAGAACAGAAAATACCTTTTTTGATTTTGAGTTTGGGGGGTAGGTTATGAAAAGGAAAGGTGTTAGCACCCTTTTCATCCGTAGTTATCTACGGGATCTTAATTGCTGGCTCACTTTTTTGGAAGTTTCTTTGTGAAAGTATGTTTGAAAAATATTTTGAAATGCCAATGTGAGGCAAAAACTTTGTAATGATTCTCGTATCTGTCCTCGAGAATGCGTACAAAGTGTTTGTTTGAAAACATTTTGAAAAGCATGATTATGAGAAATGTTTTTGTTTTTGAAATGTTTGTGAGCAAGCGGTTAACATCGATCTACCTACTCAAGGTCGTTCTTGTAATTTTCCCCCTCCTTTAGATAATACTATCCTACCATTAGTTAGTAGGAAGCCATATCACTGAATGTGAAGGGACATGCGTGGGTTATCATATAATCATCGGAGGAAACTCGTAAGGACGCTTTTGCAATTTTTCGTTAATGGACTAGATCATTTACCAAAGGCAACATCGAAAGGGGAATCGGGGGACTATGATCTTTGTATTGAGGGACGTTTGCTAAAGTGTCCCCACGTTCGAGGGACATGACTATTTTCTGAAAGGAAAAAAGGGAGGTTACCCTAGAGGTGCGAGTGTGAGAGTGATTTGTTTTTGGTTATATTTAAGTCTTGCAGTTAGGGTTAGTTATCGTTTGTTTTTAGTCTTTTCATGCAAACCCTAATTACTAAGCAATAAACATAAAAATAATAAAGAAAGCGATAAAGTGCGGAAAATAAAGGTTCCTACGCTATTATAGAGTCTTAGGGAAGATACAAAATAGAAAATGCGGAAAATAAACAAAACCTAACTATTACATCTAGTAGACAATTACATAATCAAGAAAAAGAGGAAATACGAGAAATAAAAATACGTTCGCGAAAGCACGGTTGATCTGAAAATGTAAAATAAAATAGAATTGAAAGCCAAAAAAATGTTTTTTTTTGTGAAAACAATAATTTGTGATTAATTAAATCTAAAAAAAGAGTCAATTAATTTTAATTATAAAAAAAAGTTGAGTAATTTTAATTATTAAAAAAATTGATTAGTTAAATTAGTTTAAAAAAAGTTGATTAGAAATACCTAAGAGTCTAAATTAATTTTAATTAATAAAAACTAATTATGTTAAAAAAAAGGGTATTACTAAATAAAAAAAGAAAGAAAGTTGGACCTGAAATAGCAAATAGGGGGGTGCAGCACCAAATTTGCTAGGCCCAACAGATGCAAAGCCCAAACTTCAATGAATTCCTGCAAGATCCTGTATGGTAAGTTCCTGAGGGTTCATCATGAGGAGGTTCTTCTGGAATGTCCGATCTAGATCCATGGAGATTTGGTGGTGAAGTTTGAGGAAGTGCATGGTTGATGTTTGGCACGCGTTGCACTGGATCTGCGAAAATCATAAAACAATATGAAAAATGCAAGAGGAAAGGATCAAACCCATACCCTTGCACATGAATGCACTAATGCGCACTGCCTTGCCGTTTGGACATCATCTATTTCACGTGAATTACACAACATTAAAGCAATACATAATAAACATGTCGGAGTCAAACCACCACCCACTGTGGTCAACTTCGTCTTCTCCGGAGAGGGTATTTCGAAAACCTGTGAAATCAAGGAAAAGTGAGAAAGAAAGGTATCCTTGTCCACTAATCAGGCCTCACAAATCTGATGGTTATGTTAGTTTTGATTGAAACGACATGTAGCTAGGGTTTCGAAAATTCACAAACTTGTTTCCCTAATGATGGTGGATCTTTGTTCCTGCGTTAAAACTTGTAAACGATGAGTCTAATTAAGTCCACACATCATTATAAAATGGAATATATGTATGAAATCAATTAATAATGCTTGAAATATGAGTTTGGATTCAAGAAAGTTCAATCAACCGACGATGCTTGGTTGTGACGATTTGGGGTGCTACGACCTTCAAGGATGATTGAGAGCAACTCCTGGAGGTCTCAGGGAGCAAATGGAGTGCTCAAAATTGAATGAAGTTTGCTGGAGAGGAGGGTTTGATCGTTCCCTAGTTTTGGAGAATTTATGAATTTTTAGGGTTGCTCAAGGAGGCTTGCATGCGTGTTCCTTTAGATCTAAATATGCTGAATATATATAGAGGAATGTATTAGGTAAACAATTATGGGATAAATCTTTGTGCATTATGGTGAAAATATTTGCTTTGAATATTGCATGAAATTTTTCTTTTTTAGGCCAAATTATATCTTCATGTCTCACACGATTTTTCTAGCTATACATGAGCTCTTCTGGCTTCAAATCTAGTCCAAAACCAAAGCCATACGCCTAAATCCATTTAGTTGGTATCTTATTTGATTTATTTTGAATTTAAATGAATAAAATCAAAATAAAAAGAAATAAAAATAACAAAAATGAATGAATGGATTTAGAGGTCCCTAAATATTTCACAAGCACGTTTGAACCTCAAGAGTTAGGCCCATTAGTCCAAAAATTCAAGTTTAGTCACTTTTGGTTTCGTGCATTTAATCAAAATTTCCCAACTTGCACCAATCATAACTCTCTCATTTTTCTCATTTTAAAGTGGTCTTAGACTTTAGGAAAGCTCAAGATTTCCTCTACAATCTCTATTCTGATCATTTTGCATTTAAATACTTTATCTTGATGTAAGTTTCCTTGACAAAAAAAGTGTCTTTTTGTTGACTTTTGAAATGACCTATAATGTATTAGTCCTTATCTCTCGAATGAAGCATTTTTTAGACATGAGCTTAGAGAGAAAAAGATGTATAGAATTGAATTTCCTTCAAAATGAGCTTTGGTTGAGGAAAATCTGATGAAGCATGTGGGATTTATGTTTGGTCAAAGTTTAGTTGACTTCTCCTAAAGAAAACCCTAATTTGGAAACTTTTGACTTTTTATGATTTGATAGTTTTTCTTGATGAATCATGATCAAACCTTGATCAAATGATGAATATTACTTCAAAATCTTGATGTTGACCAAAAATCTTGAAGTTTGACTGTATGTTGACCACAGTAGACTTTTTGTCTAATATAGTTGATTTTCAGTCATTTGAGAGATTGAGTGAGCAAACTTGAGATGCAAGGCATGAAACTTGGTATGAGAATTCTTGAAGACATGTAAGAAGCCATGAAATCCACTCGAGGCCTTAGAAACCAAAACTTCATTGAGAAAATTGAAACCCTAGTTATAAGTCCATGGCTTATGGGGAGAATTTGTCTGATCAATTCTTGGGCAACCTTAAGCATTTGAGAACCCTAAGAGAATGTCTTGAATAAAAGGGAGGGAAATTTTTTGAGTACAACAATTTTTTTAATTAAAATCTCACTTACAAAGATGATATTATTAATTATGAAGTCAAGAAACACACCACCAATGTATCTCCTAAATATTTTGCACAAGCTTGTATAACCTACTCTTCATTGAACAAGATCATGATCAAACAAATTTTTAAGGTAATGAATTTAACTTTGGCATTTATTATTAATGTTGTACCCCAAAAATTTCCTTCTCATTTTACTCAATACATGTCAATTGAGGTCCCCAAGTTGCTCAAGGAAGCCCAAGAGTTGACCATACAAACTCTCTCCTAAGGCAGTATACCCCAAGTTGGGGTTTCTATTTTCATCAAGATGAGAGGACCACAAAGGTCTCCTATTCTCTCCATGGTCTTAATATGTTCCCAATATCATCCATGCCAAGTTTCAAGCTTTTCATAAAAATTTTGCTCAACTAACTGCTCAGATGCTTGAGAATCGACTGTATTAAGTCAAAAGTGAACTGTGGCCCACATACAATTAAACTCTAATATTTTTGGTCAACATCATAATTTTGAAGTGTTATCCATCATTTGGTCAAGGGTTGATCATGATTCCCCAAGGAATGCTCCAAATTCATCAAAACCCAAAAGTTGCTAAATTAGGGTTTTGTAGGAAAAGTCAACCCAACTTTGACCAAACATAACTTCTTCATGCTTTATCAAAAAATCACAAAAAGACTTATTTTCTTAATAAATTTTATTTTTAGTTAATTAGTTTAATTAATTTATGGAAACTTTAACTTCTTTCATAATTAAAAACAATTAAAAATTAGGTTTAATTAATTTGTGATTTAATTGTTTTCTCAAATAAAAATCCACAAAAATTTCTTTCTCTCAATTAGGGTTTTAAGTTATTAATTACCGCCCTCGTATTTAATTTTCCGCGTGCTTGTTAATTATTTTTTCCATTATTTTGTAACTGTTCAGGGTTTGTAATAGTTAAATTAGGGTTTTATTTCTTGCTTTAAATCCCCGATTTTTGGTTATGTAATTAATCCCCCTCCCCAAAGCCTTGTAATAGCTAGGTCTTACTTCCTCTCACTTTTAATTTCCGCAATCTTTAACTGTTAGATGTATGGATAATAGGATTGTGTGATCGGCGGAAATAGAACTGACTGTTTTAAAGCTGGTTCGCAAAATGTCGCGGTAAGCAAGAGTCGCCACCATCTTTTATGTTCTCCAACATGGAAAGGAAAAAAGCACAGCAAAATTCCTTTTCGAGATGTTTCTCGGTTCGGGAGGTAGATTTATAGAAAGGGAAGGTGTTAGCACCCTTTCTATCCGTGGTTATCCACGGGCTCTTAGGTACTTGCTCACTATGTTTTCAAAAAAAATTGTTTGCTTTTCTTGTGTATGTGGGTTTTGAAAAAGTTTAGTTTGAAAACTTCTAGGTAACTCTTGTATCTGTCCTCAAGAGTGTATGAAGTATTTGTTTGAAAACTTTTTGAAAGTGTGAGTGCGAAAAGTTTGTTTTGTTTTTGAAAAGAGCAAGTACCCAGGAGAAATCTACCTACTCTAAGGAATTAAGCTGTGTAAGAGTCCTTTAGACAGTACTATCCCACTATTGAGAAGTAGGTAGCACCGTCGTTGGAGTTATTTGGGTCAATTCGATTATTAGGGACATGTGTGGTCACCAAAGCAATAGTAGGACGCCTTAGCGGTAACCCTAATGTCCTAGATCCTTTTTTTATCCGAGGAAACCGTTTCGAGGCAACTAGATCTTTAGACAGGAGGGCGACCTCTAAAACACCCTATACTTGATGACCACCTCGAGGCAACCAAGTGAGGCGTACCCTAGGAGTGGCATGTGCATGTGTGTCAGGTTCATGTTAAAATTATCTTTGAACATGCATCATTGTGAGCTACGGGTTGATTTTATTTTCCATACAAGTCTTGCATGCATAATTAACAGTTAATAATTATGCGGAAAATAAATTGCGGAAAATTGAATCTACGCTATTACAAGGCGTCGGGTATTTACATCGCCAAAAACATAACCCTTTGGAAAATAAATGCGAGAAAGTAAAGAAAGCGATAAAACCCCTAATTATCTATTACATTCTCGGAGCCGATACATACATATAATCAAAATAATAAAGTGCGCGCAAAGAAATTGAATCAGGACGTCCTTAGGGTTTTGACCCTTTTTTTGAGAAAAGAATGGTATTTTGTCCTTTTTTGCATTTAATTAATATTTAACCTAAAACTAATTAATTAATTAATTAAAAGAAAAAAAAGTATTTTTGTGTTTTTTATGTTTTAATGAAAATAAAATAAAAAAAGGAATTAAAAGTATCAAGAAAACCCTAATTCTATGTTAATTTTATTTATTAAAAAATATTCAATATTAACCCTAATTAAACTAAATCAATTTATTAGTATTTATTTACAAAATATAATTAATAGTGAAAATAATAATAATAATATAAATATTCACATTTTTTTATTGTCTGAATTTATTATGAAAATAGTTAAGTTAATTAAATAATAATAATAATATTAATTAAAAGAAAATATAAAAGAAGAAAATAAGAAAAGAAAAAAAAACCAGGGGGGGTGAAGGCCAAATTCTGGAGGTGTGCTAGCAATCTGGCCCACTAAGCTCAAGCCTTTGTTGACTTCTGGGATTGTCTGCACGTTGCTTTGACTGGGAGCATGGTGTTCTTCATCTTTTGGCCACTGGATTGTTGCTTAAGGACACATGGCGCATTGCTGATTGAAGTGCATGGTGAATCACACTAGGAAGTTTGCATGCAATTATGTTAGAAAAAATGGAAACAAATATTTGGGTGGACCTGGGAATCGAACCCAGGTCCTAATGGTTAACGTCCACCTCACTAGCCACTCAGCCACTTGCCTGCGTTTGTTAATAAGATAAGCAATGAATATAATATATCAAGAATAATAATTATGCTGGAAACAAATAAAAGCGCGCGTTATATTTGAATGAGCCAACCCCATGCTTCCACGTCTTCATCTCTTTCATTGAACCTGCAAAATAACAAACAGATAGCGGGGGTTTTTAACCCCCACAATCTAACATGAGGAATAATAGCGAATAGGTCTGTGTGCAATATAAATTGTTCGCGAGCATGGTGTTTGATTCGTCTGGCCTTGACGAATTCAACAATAGGTTTCATGAAGCATAATTTTTCCTGGGCTGTAAAGCCCCAATTTGAGACCTCAAGAACCCTAAAATTCTTCAATGGTGATTCACGATCCTGTACACTATAATGCAATTAACCAATACCATTAGCTTTGTAAAGGTTCAAGCAATGCAAAACAATGATTAGAACATGTTAATGATGCATAAAATGTGAGTTTCGATTATGGAAAAGATAAGAAAACCGTGAGTTCGTGAGGAGCGATTTCTTAGGCCTTAGCACTTGGTTTTGATTGCAATATGTTCCTGGGGACCCCTGCAATGTGTTAGAAGCAATTAAAAGTATTGAATTGGCCTTGAAGTGAGAAAACAGTTTTCAAGTTTCTTGAAAAAATTCAATATGGCTATGGCTTTTTGCAGTAGCTTTTCACGTGTGTGGCATTAGGTTTAGGTTCTGTATATATAATGGAATGGAACTAGGTTAAATCCTTGACCAAACATCCATGGAATTATGGTTTGTATATTTGATTGAAAATCAAATATTTTTCAATCTTTTTGATTGAAGAAAGTTGCTAAATTTTGAGTTTTTGACATCCTTGATTGGCACACGAAATCTCCAGCATATGTTGACCACTTTTGCTTCACAAAAAGATTGAGAAATCATATCTTTGAATTTCCTACAATTTAAATTAATTAAATGAATTAAAATTGATTAAAAATCCAAATAATTAATAAAAAATAAGAAAATAAATTCAAATAATCCCAATGGGTCGTGCATAGGCCTTGGACAATGTTTCAAGAAGGAATTTGAGGCCCATTAGCAAAAATAAGGTATTTTGAGCAAAGTTGACTTTTGCAAATTCACAAAAATTTCCCAACTTCTCCAATGCATATCTTGCTCAATTTAGATCATATAAACATGTTCTTGGACATTTTGGAAAGGTCTTGAAGTCCTCTAACCAATGCCTTTGGTCCCATGTCATTTGGATTTTCCAATCTCAAGTTATGGTCTTTGACTTAAAATGCCTTTTTGTTGACTTTTGAAATTGACCTATAATGTAGAAATTGATAACTTTTTATGAGAGCATTTCTTGGACTTGGAATGTGAAGATGAGTTGTAGGAAATGTAATCCCCTTTAAAATGAGCATTGGATGGGATTTTTCTGATGAACCATGAAAAAGTTATGCCTTGGTCAAGATACAGTTGACTTTTCTGCCGTCCAAAAGTAGTAACTTTTGGCATCTTGATGATTTTTGAGCCATGCTTATGGAATCATGATCAAGACTTGATCAAATGATGATTGTGAGCTCAAAATAAGATGTTGACCAAAAAATTTGACTTTTGACTGTAAAATGACCATTTTGCCCCTGCAGTTGATTGTGAAGCAAATGGAGCTTTTGACTGTGCAAACTGGCATTGTGAATCTTGAAACTTGACATGTAGATGCTTGACAATGTATAGAGGCCTATGGGACTTGATTGGACCACTGAAAACCTCAAATTCTTTGAAGGCACCAAAACCCTAATTTTGACTAGTTTAGGAGGCATTTGGACTGTGCAACCCTTGAGAAGTCTTGAACCATTTGAAGATGATCCTTGATAAACCTTAAAGAATATGGGAGGGCAAATTCTGGGGTACAACAGTTGCCCCTGTTCAATCTTCTTAGACCTGAGGATGTAGATTGGCTTGCGTGTCTTTCGTGATCCGAAGGTGGAAGATAATTGAACACTAAAGTGCCCAGAAATTTGCACTCGCATAGTGTAATATCAGCAATGTGATGTCGGGAATGGGCTTACAGATGCCATTTGGAAATATGGTGGATAGGAGGATGGGCTTATAGATTCCATCTGGAGATGTAATGAATAGTTGTGAAGATGGGCTTAAAGATGCCATCCGGAGGTGTCGATCGCGTAAGAGATTCCTTAGCGAGAACTTGCGTACTTAAGAAAGAAAGATAATTTCCTAGCCTGTTACAGGTGTTGATCTTCAATCTCTTCATGCAGATACTTTCCTGGCTAGTTACAGATATAGATCTACAATCAATCGCTCACAGATATGCCCTGGCTAGATACAGGTATCGAATCTGGAACTTCAAAAAGGTTGGTCGAGATAGCTTTCCTGGCTGGATACAGGCGTAGACCTCTAACCCGAGAATGAAAGATAATTTCTTGGCCTGTTACAGGGGTTGATCTTCAAACTCTTCATGCAGATATGCCCTGGCTAGATACAAGTATCGAATCTACAATCAATCGCTCACAGATATGCCCTGGCTAGATACAGGTATCGAATCTGGAACTTCAAACTCTTCATGCAGATATGCCCTGGCTAGATACAGGTATCGAATCTACAATCAATCGCTCACAGATATGCCCTGGCTAGATACAGGTATCGAATCTGGAACTTCAAACTCTTCATGCATATATTCCCTGGCTAGATACAGGTATCAAATCCACAATCAATCGCTCACAGATATGCCCTGGCTAGATACAGGTATCGAATCTGGAACTTCAAACTCTTCATGCAGATATGCTATGGCTAGATACAGGTATCGAATCCACAATCAATCGCTCACAGATATGCCCTGGCTAGATATAGGTATCGAATCGTGAACTTCAAACTCTTCATGCAGATATGCCCTGGCTAGATACAGGTATCGAATCTGGAATTAGTCGCCCACAGATATGCCCTGGCTAGATACAGGTATCGAATCTGGAACTTCAAAAAGTTGATCGAGATAGCTTTCCTGGTTGGATACAGGCGTAGACCTCTAATCAGTCGCTTACAGATATGCCCTGGATGGATACAGGTATCGAATCTACAAACAATCGCTCACAGATATGCCCTGGCTAGATACAGGTATCGAATCTGGAACTTCAAAGAGGTTGGTCGAGATAGCTTTCCTGGCTGGATACAGGCGTAGACCTCTAACCCGAGAATGAAAGATAATTTCCTGGCCTGTTACAGGGGTTGATCTTCAAACTCTTCATGCAGATATGCCCTGGCTAGATACAGGTATCGAATCTACAATCAATCGCTCACAGATATGCCCTGGCTAGATACAGGTATCGAATCTGGAACTTCAAACTCTTCATGCAGATATGCCCTGGCTAGATACAGGTATCGAATCTACAAACAATCGCTCACAGATATGCCCTGGCTAGATACAGGTATCGAATCTGGAACTTCAAACTCTTCATGCAGATATGCCGTGGCTAGATACAGGTATCGAATCCACATTCAATCGCTCACAGATATGCCCTGGCTAGATACAGGTATTGAATCTGGAACTTCAAACTCTTTATGAAGATATGCCCTGGCTAGATACAAGTATCGAATCTACAATCAATCGCTCACAGATATGCCCTGTCTAGATACAGGTATCGAATCTACAATCAATCGCTCACAGATATGCCCTGTCTAGATACAGGTATCGAATCTGGAACTTCAAACTCTTCATGCAGATATGCCCTGGCTAGATACAGGTATCGAATCCACAATCAATCGCTCACAGATATGCCCTGGCTAGATACAGGTATCGAATCTGGAACTTCAAACTCTTCATGCAGATATGCCCTGGCTAGATACAGGTATCAAATCTACAATCAATCGCTCACAGATATGCCCTGGCTAGATAAAGGTATCGAATCTGGAACTTCAAACTCTTCATGTAGATATGCCCTGGCTAGATACAAGTATCGAATCTACAATCAATCGCTCACAGATATGCCCTGGCTAGATATAGGTATCGAATCTGGAACTTCAAACTCTTCATGCAGATATGCCCAGGCTAGATACAGGTATCGAATCCACAATCAATCGCTCACAGATATGCCCTGGCTAGATACAGGTATCGAATCTGGAACTGCGAAAGTTGATGATAATCGTCTTTTGATTGACCTTTTCCTGAAAAGGCAAAACATTAGTTGTATGCAATGTCATGATGTATGAAATGCATGATGTCATGATGTTCTCAAAAATAAATGAGATCGTGTCGTATGCACTTTATCATGTATGTAAGCAGGATGTATGAAATGTGAAATGTCTATGAATGTATTTTCGTCCAGGAAGATAAATCCTTGACGAATGCCAGGAAATTAAATCCTGGGCTGACGTTGAAGAGTAGGGTTCTTCATTTCCGCTGGGGGACGATGAACGAAGATGTTTGCAAGAATAAACCTGTAGGAGAAGATGACTCCGTTGGGGAATAAACCTGGTGAAGAGATTATTCTGCGGGGAATTACTCTGTGGGGAAGAGACGCTTCGCTGAGACTTTAACGATAACTCCGCTGGGGACCCCGTTGATAAGTTCTGTTGGGGATTTTGATGATGAACTCCGCTGGGGATAGAAAGAACTTCGCTGGGGATAATCTTTCAGTTTCAACCTGCTGAGGATAACCCAGTTAGACCCTGGTGGGGAATAACCTTCTGAATAAAGCCGGGGAGATGCTTTTGCACTCTGCGGGGGATAAGCTTCCAGAATCTACTGGGGATAAGCTTCCAGAATCTACTGGGGATAAGCTTCCAGAATCTACTGAGGAGGATGATTCAACTCTCCTGGGGAAACTTTTGGACTGTACTGGGGAGATTGATTCCACTGGGGCGCCTTGTATTCCGCCAGGGAACAATCTTATATTTCCGTCGAGGAATATTAAGACTGTCGGGGATGCTTGCTTAGGAACATCCGTATACTCCGCTGGGGAATAATAAGATCTTCTGGGGATATCCAACTTCCTTAAGGCTGACAGTAGACTAACTCTGCTTGGGGGAGAGTATCGCTGACTTGTTAGAGATACTGTGCCTTTTTGGGCTGATTGGAGACCAACTCTGCTTGGGGGAGTATGGCTGAATCTTGTACTACTCTACGGGGAGTGAAGGTATCTTGGTCAAATTCTTCAACTGAACCTACCTTGTACCTGGAGGACAGAGCAGCTTACACAGTTCGGACAATTCTTATTGCCCCAGCTTCTGTGGGAGAATGTACCTGTGGAGGTGCTTGATGACTGCCGATTTGACAAATCTTCTTCTGGTAGGTAAGTGACAAGATGACGGGACATAGTCGTACGCTTTGATCCCTAATTTTTGCCTGGACTGCCCTTTTGGGTTTTCAGTGCACCGGGATACCCATTTTTGCCCAAGCCGCCTTTTCAGGTTTTTGACTTGCCGGGTGTACAGATTTTTTCATTTTCATCCCTTATTTTTGCCCGAACCCTTTTGGTTCACCGGGAAGCCCTTGTTTTTGCCTAGGCCAGTCAACCTAGCGGGTCTTTGTTCATGCGCAGTATTTTTTCGACTATGTCCATGCTCTCAGAATATAGGGAGTTGACACTGTCAGTAGTGTTGTGTTGCAATACTACCAGAAGATCCTCATTTGATCACACAAGATTCTCCGCTGGAATTCATGTCCAATGCCCCAAGTGATTCAGGCGGAGATTTGCCCCTGGCTATTTGGCATTTGAGAGATTCTCTGAATCTTGACTTAACTGCCCCAGATGATGGACAATGATCATGTCTGCCCCTTGGTTGGAAGTGTTTTTCCATTTGAGGTGACCTTTTTCGTTGAGAAGATTTTTTTTGTTCATAAGATATTCATCGTGTGAATTTCTCTGCTGTTCGAACAAATAATCATATGCAAACAATGTTATTTTAAGAATGCAAAGCTTATGTCTGTCTTGAAATTTTTGAAAATGCAGTTTTCAATAAAACAGGAAATTTTTTTGTAAAATGTGATGTCAACTCGGGATTTTTCAGCGAGCCCTACAGGAGTCAGGATACCTTTTGTAACAGTATGCTTTCGAACTAACCCATGCTTCAGCTAGGACTTTTTAAGGGTTATAACGTGGCCTGGTTCACGGTTTAAGAAACAAAGGATAACGGCTCAAATTTTATTTGTACCCACCCGTTCTTCGTGATGTTCTTCGATCATAAACTCAGCTAATCGTGCATTAGATCTTGTTTGAGTCTTTGCTCTGATATTCCAGTGATGGTTCGGATACTGATAGTTTATTTTGAATAGGCAGTCATTTCTTTTTTGTTGATGGTTCGTAGGACCTCTTTCTTTTTTGGATTTCGTTATCCCTATTTTTTGCCTGAACTGTTTTTTTTTGTGCTTACAGTCAGCGGGATGCCCTAGTTTTGTAAGTCTCCTTCATAGATTTTGACTTATTGGGTTTTTATTTTTTGAGAGATAATGACTGCCTGTCTTCATGATTATTCGGAACCATCACTGTCTCTTGTTTCGGAAGGACTTCTTTGGTGCCATTCGTTGTGCACTTGGATCAACTGAGAGAACTACCCTGCCCCAGGTTATGATTAAGGGTTTTAATTTTCGAAAAGAAAAAATCCAACTTCTTTGGCTCAGAGGGGTTGACTAGGGATTATCTTCCTTATAACTCCACTGTTTAGGATTTGAAATAATGCTTGTACTTCATCAGCGGGGTCTGTTCAAAAGCATACTGTAGATTATGGTATCGTTTTCGTCATCCTCCCTCAAAAGGCTTAGAATTTGTTTATCGAGAGTTGAACATCACAAAAATGAAAGCAATTATAGTGAAATACGAATGGATTGATTCACAAAACAGACATATGCTATGCATTAATGAAATAAAAAGTTTGCTATGACAGTAATTGTTTGAATAAGCAAAGAAAAATACAACTTGAACATTCAAATGAACAAAAGTTTCTTTAGCTTGAACTAGTCATCTCAAATGGAGAATTCTCAGCGGAAGATTTTCATCTCCCCATCCAGCATAAACTCCAGCACCCTTCCGTCGATCTAGTCTTGGATCTTGTTCTTCAGACTCCAACAGTCGTCGGTGTTATGTCCAGGACTGTCAGAATGGTAGGCACATCTTTCCTCAGGGTTATACCTTGGGGAGGCTGTGTTGGGCTTCTTAGGAGGGTCCTTTAAAACAACCAGATTGACCTCCAACAAGCGTTTCAGTATGAACGATGATGGTATATCAGTCTCAGAGAAATGTCTTCCAGGCGTATTTCGCTTACGCCGATTACCCCGTTGATGCTGGCGAGGTTGATGCTGGGTTGGTGACCCTGAAGCAAGCTGAGGAGCTTTTCCCTTGTCTTTTTGCCTCAAAGGTGGTTGGATGATAGCTTGGTCTTCAACCCTAGTCGTCTTCCCCACTCGGTTATTTTGAAGCAGCTTGTTGACGAGGACCCTGAGCTCTTCTTATCTTTGGGCTAAGTGTTGAATGAGAGTCATCTGCCCCAGCATCTGGGTTCTCATTATATCTACCTCAGCTTGCAGACGTTTCAGCCGTTTGTCCTTATCATCTTCAGAACTGTTCCTGACCAAAGTCCCCATGAGGAGTGTTCTCAACTCTTCCTGCCCCTTGGATAGGTTTAGGAGGATTTCCCTGAACCGAGTCTCTTGAGCATGAAGATCCTGGTTGTCTTGTTGGGAAGCCATTGCTGAAATAAACAGCGAAGAAGGTAAGTGACCTGTAACAAGGGTACCTGTAATGCAATGATATGTATGATATATGTATGCAATGTTTTCAAGGATCTCGCAGGGTAAACAAGAAAATTGTTAGACTTTGAATTTCGCAGCTTGATTGAAGGAACTTCCTGTTGTTGAGAGTCCTTCTTCAAGAGTCAAGGCTCACCATATTGAGTGGGTCATAGCCCCTGACTCAAACTGTCATGTTTTGATCTCCAAACAACCTTGGCTAGAGGAAAATAAATCCCCTTTTGCCCCTTGCTAGACAGTTGGTTCATCATGACCTGCATCACAAACCCTTGAGATCCTTGAAATGGTTAAGGAAATGCCATGGTATGATGTTATGATGTGTATGCTATGCATGAAGTGATGTAAGTAACCCTGTTATAAGCCCAGATTAAGGACTGTAAACAAAACCTGCAAGGAACTCATGCGTCAGATAACAAGAATATGCAAGTAGTTCGAGTTTGAAGGCACACAAGTCACACAAAAGAGCCCTTAGATTTCAGGCCGGCATGAAGTTTGGGTACTACCCTCTTGAAGTTGGTGGGCTCAAAACCTGTCCTATCAAAAGTAACCGGGTTCTAAGGAGCTCAATATCATTGGGTTGTTTTCTATGTTCATTGTTTTGATTTAGCCACTTAACTGGCGACCAAAATATTCCAAGAAAATAACCCTCAATGAGTGTAGTATCGAGTATCTACCAACTTCGAACTGCACCAAAGTCGGTCATCTCACTACCCCTAAAGAGGCCAGGATGGTCAAGTAAGGTTCTTAAGGTCAGTTGATGCTTCACGACACCACGCGGCGGCCCCGTACTCTCCTTGACTTGACTCAAGGGTTACCGGTACTCACCAAAGTGCCACATCAACGTAGCAACTGCTTCAACCGTGTCGGTATACCCCGCACAGTTCCCTCACAGTTTGTTGCTACTTCTAAAAGGTATTCCCCAGATCCGGGTTAGGATCTATGAAACTCCAAGACAAGCCCACAATATTAAAGCAAACAAAGCAAGCAATTGAAAACATAAGAGTGGTCTAATCCTAAGGTACACCTCACTTATTAAGTGTCCCCATCAGAGTCGCCAGTTCTGTGATCGGCGGAAATAGAACTGACTGTTTTAAAGCTGGTTCGCGAAATGTCGCGGTAAGCAAGAGTCGCCACCGTCTTTTATGTTCTCCAACATGGAAAGGACAAAAGCACAGCAAAATTCCTTTTCGAGATGTTTCTCGGTTCGGGAGGTAGATTTATTGAAAGGGAAGGTGTTAGCACCCTTTCTATCCGTGGTTATCCACGGGCTCTTAGGTACTTGCTCACTATGTTTTCAAAAAAAATTGTTTGCTTTTCTTGTGTATGTGGGTTTTGAAAAAGTTTAGTTTGAAAACTTCTAGGTAACTCTTGTATCTGTCCTCAAGAGTGTATGAAGTATTTGTTTGAAAACTTTTTGAAAGTGTGAGTGCGAAAAGTTTGTTTTGTTTTTGAAAAGAGAAAGTACCCAGGAGAAATCTACCTACTCTAAGGAATTAAGCTGTGTAAGAGTCCTTTAGACAATACTATCCCACTATTGAGAAGCAGGTAGCACCGTCGTTGGAGTTATTTGGGTCAATTCGATTATTAGGGACATGTGTGGTCACCAAAGCAATAGTAGGACGCCTTAGCGGTAACCCTAATGTCCTAGATCCTTTTTTTATCCGAGGCAACCGTTTCGAGGCAACTGGATCTTTAGACAGGAGGGCGACCTCTAAAACACCCTATACTTGATGACCACCTCGAGGAAACCAAGTGAGGTGTACCCTAGGAGTGGCATGTGCATGTGTGTCAGGTTCATGTTAAAATTATCTTTGAACATGCATCATTGTGAGCTACGGGTTGATTTTATTTTCCATACAAGTCTTGCATGCATAATTAACAGTTAATAATTGTGCGGAAAATAAATTGCGGAAAATTGAATCTACGCTATTACAAGGCGTCGGGTATTTACATCGCCAAAAAAATAACCATTTGGAAAATAAATGCGAGAAAGTAAAGAAAGCGATAAAACCCCTAATTATCTATTACTTTCTCGGAGCAGATACATAAATATAATCAAAATAATAAAGTGCGCGCAAAGAAATTGAATCAGGACGTCCTTAGGGTTTTGACCCTTTTTTTGAGAAAAGAATGGTATTTTGTCCTTTTTTGCATTTAATTAATATTTAACCTAAAACTAATTAATTAAAAGAAAAAAAAAGTATTTTTGGGTTTTTTATGTTTTAATGAAAATAAAATAAAAAAAAGGAATTAAAAGTATCAAGAAAACCCTAATTCTATGTTAATTTTATTTATTAAAAAATATTCAATATTAACCCTAATTAAACTAAATCCATTTATTAGTATTTATTTACAAAATATAATTAACAGTGAAAATAATAATAATAATATAAACATTCACATTTTTTTTATTGTCTGAATTTATTATGAAAATAGTTAAGTTAATTAAATAATAATAATATTAATAATTAAAAGAAAATATAAAAGAAGAAAATAAAAAAAGAAAAAAAAACCAGGGGGGGTGAAGGCCAAATTCTGGAGGTGTGCTAGCAATCTGGCCCACTAAGCTCAAGCCTTTGTTGACTTCTGGGATTGTCTGCACGTTGCTTTGACTGGGAGCATGGTGTTCTTCATCTTTTGGCCACTGGATTGTTGCTTAAGGACACATGGCGCATTGCTGATTGAAGTGCATGGTGAATCACACTAGGAAGTCTGCATGCAATTATGTTAGAAAAAATGGAAACAAATATTTGGGTGGACCTGGGAATCGAACCCAGGTCCCAATGGTTAACGTCCACCTCACTAGCCACTCAGCCACTTGCCTGCGTTTATTAATAAGATAAGCAATGAATATAATATATCAAGAATAATAATTATGCTGGAAACAAATAAAAGCGCGCGTTATATTTGAATGAGCCAACCCCATGTGTGATCGGTGGATCTGGAACTGACTGTTTAACGCTGGTTCGCGAAATGTCGCGGAAGCAAGAGTCGCCACCGTCTTTTATTTTCTCCAAATGGAAAGGACAAAAGCACAGAAAAATTCCTTAAAGAGATTGCTCTCGGTTCGGGAGGTAGGTTATAGAAAGGGAAGGTGTTAGCACCCTTTCTATCCATGGTTATCCATGGGCTCTTAGATACTTGCTCAATGTGTTTTCAAAATGTTTGCTTGCTTTTCAATGTGGGTTAAAAAAGTTTCTTTGAAAAATTTCAGATCGACTCGTACGTCAGAGTGTTTGAAAAATTTGCTTTGAAAGCTTTTGAAAGTGTGTTGGTGAAAAGATTTTTGTTTGTTTTTGGAATTAGAGCAAGTATCCTTGAGAACCTACCTACCCTAAGGAATTCGTCTGTGTAAAAGTCCTTTAAAGTAGTGCCATCCCACCATTGAGAGGTAGGTAGCACCACCGTTGGAGGTGTTCGGGTCAATTCGAGTTTTAGGGACGTGGTGATCACCGGAGCAATGGGAAGACACCTTAGAAGCTACCCTCATGCCAGGTTCCCGGATCATGAGGACTTACTAAGACGTCCTCTACTCGACGATCACCTTTCGAGGCAAGGCAACAATGAGGCGTACCCTAGGGGTGGTGTGTGATTTGTGTGTCGTTTTCAAGTATTTTTGTCTTTTGTCATGTTATTGGTGATCTAGCGTTTTGTTTTTATTTTTGTCATTCATTCTTTCATGTTTGGTTAACAGTTAAATATTTTGCGAGGAAATAAATCTAAACTATTACAAATGGCGCGGGTCCACATCGCCAAAATAAACCGGACCCGATTTAGCGGAAAAATAAATAATGCGAAGAAATAAAGTGCAAAAAAAAGTAAAATTACATGGCTTAGGGACAATTACATAATTATATAAAAAAGTAAATGCGCGAAATAAAGGAATTAAACAAAACTAGGGCGTTGGACCCTTTTGTAAACAATTAAAATTAATGAGAATTAAAAATTAAATGATTAAATGTTTTTTTCAGTATTTTTTATATTTTTTAGATTTAATAAGGAGAAGAATTTATGGCAATTAAATTAAAAGACAAACCCTAATTCTAGTATTTTTTTATTTATTATGAAAGAATTAAATTAAGATCTAAATTAAACCTAAAATTTATTATGTACAATTTTTAATAATAAAAATAAAATAATAAATAAATAGCATTGTGAGAAATAAAAAATTAAAAAGACATTAAAACTATCAATTAACCTAATTCTACATGTTTTTGGATTTTTATTAAAAAGGAATTAAAATTAAAACCTAATTAAACTAAACAATTTACATTCTAATTTATTCATGGCAATAATAAAATAAAAATTGTATTTTTTGTCTTTTCTGTATTTTTAATGTTTTTATATTTTGTAGAAAAAATAAATTAATTGAATTAAGGCAATAAAATAAATAAAACAACAAAAAATAAAAGTGAGAAAAAATATAAAATGCAAACCAAGGTGGGGTGTGGCCCCAAATCAGGAGGTATAGGTCCAAAGATCAGGCCCAATAAGCTTCAGTCTTCGTTGACTTTTTTGAATTCTGTATGACGTGTTGACCAGCCTATGGTATGTTCTTTGAATTTAAGCCTTTGATCTGCACGCACTGGGCGCGTGTATGGTGAGATACTGATGGAACATGGTACGTCCCAACGTGGTACCTGCATGGGATTTTAGTTTGAAAAACAATATGGAATTTTTGCCAGACCTGGGACTTGAACCCAGGTCTTGAGGGTCGTTCATGTCACGTGTTACCACTGCACCAACCGCTTTTTAGTTAACATATAATAATACATAAATATGATAAGTAAAACACAACGCTAATGGATCAAAAGCGCGCGAATTTCAAAAGAACCTATCGCGTGGTGACAACGAGGTTGTCTTCTTCCCCACCCTGTAAAACAAAACAAAAGAGCAACGGTTTTAGAAACGTTGCATTAGGGGGGCTAGCAAAAAATAGCGAATAGCTCCCCGAGCTCCATAAATTGTTCGCGAGGTATGTAATCCTTTCGTTTTGATGTGCTAAGGGTGATGGCAATAGTCTTGAGCCCCAATTTTACGTTATCTCAAAAGCCCTAAATCAGCAAGCCTGCAAACCCTAGTATCGTTCATGGTGAAATCATGTTTATGCCACAAAAACTCAATTAATTATGATGGTTAGTTCATAAACTTCATAAGGAGTAAGAATCAATAAAAAGAATGCTGCAAAAATGCTTAAATTAGGATGCACGATTTCAAGTTTTCCTCTATGCAGTTTTGAGTCGTTATACCAATTCTTGAGGTGTTAGTTGTTGTTATTGATTGGAATGCGTCCAGTAAGCCTTCAGGAAACTATTGGGATCAGATTTGCGCTTTGAATCGCCTCCTAGAACTGATTTCAGTTTTTGATTTTTTGGAGAAATTTCTCAAGTTTTTAATGTCAATTGCTGCGCAGTATGGAGTCTTCGAGCATTAGGGTTATGTTCTGAATCATATAGTGAGGCTTCTAGGTCAACAAAAACCAACAAAATCTCATCAATTCATTATTTGAAGATTTGATTTGCTTAATATCTTTTCCAATCTTTTTTCATGTTGTTTTTGTGTCAATTAGTTCCAATCAAGCCAAAACCTTCTATATTAGCATGTGCACGAAATCTCAAGTTCAAAACATGCATAAAAAGATTTGTTTAGGTTAAGGTTATATTTTTCATGAATTAAAATGATTTAAATGAATATAAATTAATATAAATTCAAATAAATAATTAAAAAATATGAAAATACTTCCCTTTGGGCCTAGTGGTCGTGCATAGGCTTGGCATGAAGAAACTTGGAAGAAAAATGGGCCCATTTGCATTTTTAGGCCTTTTGCATCAATGTTGACTTTTCAAAATTCCCAAAAATTTCCCAACTTCCACAAGGCATAACTTGGTCAATTTTTAAGCTTTTCACATGTTCTTGGACATTTTGGAAAGGTCTTTGAGTCCTTTAACCAATGCCTTTGGTCCCATGTCATTTTGATTTACCAATCTCAAGTTATGATCTTTGACTTAAAGTCCCTTTTTGTTGACTTTTGAAAATGACCTATAATGTTGAAATTGATAACTTTTTGTGAGAGCATTTCTTGGACTTGGAATATGAAGATGAATTGTAGGAAGTGTCTTTCTCTTAAAAATGAGCTTTGGATGGAATTTTTCTGATAATCCATGTGAAAGTTATGCCCTGGTCAATTTCAGTTGACTTTTTCAGCTGTCCAAATATAGCAACTTTTGCATCTCTGATGATTTCTGAGCCAAATTTTGAGAATCATGATCAAGCATTGATCAAATGATGTTTGTGGCTTCAAAATGATATGTTGACCAAAAATTTGAACTTTTGACTGTCAAATGACCATTTTGCCCCTACAGTTGACTGTAGTGCAATCTAGGGTTTTGACTGTGCAATTTTGTGCTGAATGCCTTGAAACTTGATATGGGGATACTTGACCATCTTTGTAGGCATATGGGACTTGATTGGGCCTTTGAAAAGTTCATTTGCTTGACCAGAACTCAAACCCTAGTCTTGACTGTGTAGGAGACAATTGAACTGCATAGCCCCTTGGGGAATTTTGTGACCTTGACTTTGACAATTCTTGATGAATATGGGAGGGCAAATTTTGGGGTACAACAGTTGCCCCTGTTCAATCTTCTTAGACCTGAGGATGTAGATTGGCTGACGTGCCTTTCGTAATCCGAGGGTAGAAGATGATTGGACACTAGAGTGCCCAGAAATTTGCGCTCACATAGTAGCAGTGATGATGGGGGAATGGGCTTACAGATGCCATTTGGATGTTGCTTGGATAGGATGATGGGCTTATAGATGCCATCGGGATGTTGATCGCATAGGAGATTCCTTAGCGATAACCTGCGTACCTGCAAAACAGAAAAATGAGTACCTGACACGTTGCAGGAGTTGATTTGAGATGCTTGGTATAGATATGTCCTGACTGGTTACAGGAGCTGAGTCTGGAGCTTCAAACGTTGATGAAAGAGCCAGGGATGATTACTGCCTTAGCATGAATGGTAAGAGAACCTTGGATGATTTTACCTTCAACAACGCTCGTTGAGAAAAATCTTGGTGGGAATTACCATTTTTGCAATATCGGGAAGAAAACCATAAGCTATTATAATCTGGAAAGGAATTACCTCACACGCCGTCGGAGAGGGAATCATAGGAAAAGGAAACGTTATCTCACACACCGCCGGAGAGAGAAAAAGAGACTATTACCTCACGCTCATCGTCGGAGAGGGAAACATCTGAAAAAGGAATTACCACCTCACGCTCACCGTCGGAGAGGGGACCATAAGAGACTATCACCTCACGCTCACCGTCGGAGAGAGAAACATCTGAAAAAGGAATTACCACCTCACGCTCACCGTCGGAGAGGGGACCATAAGAGACTATCACCTCACGCTCATCGTCGGAGAGAGAAACATCTGAAAAAGGAATTACCACCTCACGCTCACCGTCGGAGAGGGGACCATAAGAGACTATCACCTCACGCTCACCGTCGGAGAGGGAAACATCTGAAAAAGGAATTACCACCTCACGCTCACCGTCGGAGAGGGGACCATAAGAGACTATCACCTCACGCTCATCGTCGGAGAGGGAAACATCTGAAAAAGGAATTACCACCTCACGCTCACCGTCGGAGAGGGGACCATAAGAGACTATCACCTCACGCTCACCGTCGGAGAGGGAAACATCTGAAAAAGGAATTACCACCTCACGCTCACCGTCGGAGAGGGGACCATAAGAGACTATCACCTCACGCTCACCGTCGGAGAGGGAAACATCTGAAAAAGGAATTACCACCTCACGCTCACCGTCGGAGAGGGGACCATAAGAGACTATCACCTCACGCTCACCGTCGGAGAGGGAAACATCTGAAAAAGGAATTACCACCTCACGCTCACCGTCGGAGAGGGGACCATAAGAGACTGAGTCTTTATCAGAAAAATCTGTTGGGAGTCGATTTGGCTGGACTAGAGAAGACTTGAAATATGTTTGAGTATTTTAACTGCGTCCTTCCTGAAAGGTAAAGGTCAGCCCTATGCGATGCATGATATGGATCAAGCAATGATGTTCTCAACATAAACGAGATTTGTATGATATGATGCGTTTATGCATGCTATAATGATGTATGTGACGTTTTATGAATGTATGTTTTTGTCTAGGAAAGTAAATCCTTGACAGGCGCTGGGAAGTTATATCCTGGGCTGATGTTGAGGAATAGATTTTGCTTCCGTTGGGGATGATAACTGCAAGAATACCGGTAGGAGAAGATGACTCCGTTGCGGAATAACTTGGCAAATGAAGCTTCTGCGGGGAGAAAATATACTCTAGCGACCATGCTGGGAAGCAATACTCTGTGGGGAGAGAAATGCTTTGCTGAATTATTGAGAATGACTTGCTGGGGATAGGAAGACTTTGTCGACGACGCTCTTTCCATGGCTTTTGGCTGAGGATAACCCAGTTATATCCTGTTAAGGAAATAACTCTTTAAATAAAGCCGGACGACGCGTTCGTGCTCTGCGAGGGGATAAGCTTCCAGAATCTACTGGGGATAAGCTTACTGCTTGGGGATATGAATTCCAACTTCCTGGGGAAACTGGATTGGACTCTTTTGGGAAGTTTTGTTATGCAGGGGAAGTGATTGAGATACCGCCGGGGAACAATCTTTAGGCCAAGACTGCCGGGGATGCTTGTATTGAATATGTGCTGCTGCTGGGGAGGTTGAGATCTATGGGAGGATACTCAATTTCCTTGACGATCTGATAATAGCTTGGATAAGAAGGTATTGTTTTTACTGAACCACTCTCTGGGGATTTAGGATGTACCGGTTATGTTCTTTAGCTGAACCTATCTTGGTACCTTAGAGGATAGAACAATTAGACTGTTCAGACAACTCTTTATTGCCCCTGTTTCCAGTGTTACCTGCAATTAATTCCTTTGTTTCGTATGCTAAATATTCATGAGTTAGCAAATTATTGTCAATGCATACGTCACAAATTGAACCTTGGACGTTCTTCGCAAGACAAAACAGAAAAAAGAAAAACACTTGGCACGTTTAACTGAAAAATATATTTGTATTGATTTTGAATGGCCCATGAATAGGCGTTTTGTATACAAGAGGCTGACGCCCTAGTAAGAGGTACGTCGCCGATCAAAAGAATTTATACAAGTTTTGTACGAAAGAAAATAAAACAGCTGTGTGAAAGATGAATGATCCACTGGGTTTCAACTCTGCTATTGCCTTTATAACTCCGAGCGTCTCATCACTTGATGACCTTGGTTGAAGGTGAAGCTGACTGATCGATGCCGTCTGAACTTGATGTAGATACCGGATTCTGGATGCAAAGTGATCAATGAGACATAGTTTTACGCTTTTATCCCTAACTTTTGCCTGGACCGCCCTTTCGGGTTTTCAGTCCACCGGGATACCCATTTTTGCCCAAGCCGCCTTTTCAGGTTTTCGACTTGCCGGGTGTACAAATTTTTCCATTTTCATCCCTACATTCTGCCCGAACCCTTTTGGTTCGACGGGAAGCCCTAATTTTTACCTAGGCATGTCAGCCTAGCGGGTCGTTTTTTCATGCGTAGTATTTTTTAACTATGTCTGCATTGGCGGGGTGAGGAAGGTCGTCACCATCCATGTTGGTTAAGATCATTGCTCCTCCTGAGAACACATGCTTAACCACAAATGGCCCTTCGTATGTAGGGGTCCATTTGCCCCTTGGATCACTCTGAGGAAGGATGATTCTCTTGATAACCAGATCCCCAACTTGATATTCTTGTGGTCTGACCTTTTTGTTAAATGCCCTGATCATTCGTTTCTGATACGTCTGACCATGGCAGATAGCAGCAAGTCTCTTTTCGTCAATGAGGTTGAGTTGATCAAGTCGAGTCTGGATCCAATCATCTTCATTCAGATTTGCATCCTTCATTATCCGGAGAGAAGGAATTTGTACTTCAATCGGCAAGACTGCCTCCATGCCATAAACCAGAGAGAAGGGAGTTGCCCCGGTTGACGTCCTAGCTGAGGTACGGTACCCATGCAGAGCGAACGGTAACATCTCGTGCCAATCCTTGTAAGTTACTGTCATTTTTTGCACGATCTTCTTGATGTTCTTGTTAGCTGCTTCTACAGCCCCATTCATCTTCGGTCTGTAAGGAGAAGAATTATGGTGCTGTATCTTGAACTGTTCGCAGAGCTCAGCAATCATCTTATTGTTCAAATTGGTACCGTTGTCTGTAATTATCCGCTCAGGGACACCGTATCGACAGATCAGGTTGTGTCGAATAAACCGTGCCACAACAGTCTTGGTTACCGTAGCATAGGAGGCTGCCTCAACCCACTTCGTAAAATAATCAATCGCCACTAGGATGAAGCGATGTCCGTTGGATGCCGTAGGTTTTATCTCGCCGATCATGTCTATGCCCCACATTGCAAACGGCCAAGGCGCAGTCAGAACATTCAAGGGAACCGGAGGAACATGCACCTTATCTGCATAAATCTGGCACTTGTGGCATGTCCTGGAATGTTGGTAGCAGTCAGCTTCCATTGTGGACCAATAATATCCTGCCCGTAGGATTTTCTTAGCCATAGTATGCCCACTGGAATGCGTACCAAAGGTCCCTTCGTGTAACTCTTCCATGATTCTTTCTGCTTCAGTCTTATCCACACAGCGCAGTAAGGTTGAATCGTGGTTTCTCTTGTACAAGATGCCGTTGCTTAGGAAGAACTTGGCTGCGAACCTCCTCAGGAATTTCTTATCATTGACAGATGCACCTTCAGGGTATTCCTGAGCTTCCAGATATCTCTTCACTTCATGGTACCAAGGCTTCTCAGTCACCACCTCAGTTTCGAGATCACAACAGTATGCCGGTTCGTCCAGTTTCCAGATGATGATCCGGGGGGCTTCATTATCCCATTTGACCTTGAACATTGAAGACATTGTAGCTAACGCGTCCGCCAGCTGATTCTCTTCTCTTGGAAAGTGCTCAAAGGTTATCTCCGTGAAGTGGGGAATCAGGGTCAACACACATTCTCTGTAAGGAATCAAGTTTGGATGTTTCGTATCCCACTCTCCTTTGATCTGATTGATCACAAGAGCGGAATCTCCGAAGACACTGAGGAACTTGATCCTTAAGTCGATCGCAGCTTGAAGACCCATGATACACGCCTCATATTCCGCCATGTTGTTGGTGCAATTGAAACATAGCCGGGCAGTGAGTGGAGTATGAGTACCTTGTGGAGATATGATGATGGCGCCGATACCATTTCCCAAAGCATTGGAGGCTCCGTCAAAGTGCATGGACCATCGGGATCCTGGCTCAGGTCCTTCATCCGGTCCGGGTACTTCACAATCCGTTACTATCATAATGCTTTCATCCGGAAACTCGAAGTTCATTGATTGGTAGTCATCTACAGCTTGATGAGCTAAGTGGTCTGCCAATACACTCCCCTTGATGGCTTTCTGGGTCGTGTACTGAATGTCGTATTCCGTCAAGATCATTTGCCATCTTGCGATTCTCCCAGACAGAGCAGGCTTTTCGAATATGTACTTAATAGGATCCATCTTTGAGATCAACAAGGTAGTGTGAGTCAGCATATACTGTCTCAGCCGGCGAGCAGCCCATACCAAAGCGCAGCAAGTTTTCTCAAGCAGTGAGTATCGGGTCTCACAGTCGGTAAACTTTTTGCTAAGGTAATAAATGGCATGCTCTTTTCGGCCAGACTCGTCATGCTGCCCCAGCACACACCCCATTGAGTTGTCTAGCACTGTCAGGTATAGTATCAGAGGTCTCCCTTCAACCGGTGGCATGAGGATAGGTGGTTCTTGGAGATACTCTTTGATTTTGTCGAATGCAGCCTGACATTCATCGTTCCAACGTACTACCTGATCTTTCTTCAGCAGCTTGAAGATTGGCTCACAGGTAGCAGTCAGATGTGAGATGAATCGAGCAATGTAATTCAGGCGTCCTAAAAAGCCTCTAACTTCCTTTTCTGTCTTAGGAACTGGCATCTCTTGAATAGCTTTGACCTTAGCAGGGTCCACTTGAATACCTTTATCACTGACCACGAAGCCTAGCAACTTTCCAGATCTTACCCCGAAGGTGCACTTGTTCGGGTTCAATCTTAGCTTGTACAGTTTCAACCGGTCAAACAACTTCTGCAGGTGATCTAGGTGCTCTTCCTCAGTCTGGGACCTTGCGATCATGTCGTCCACATACACTTCGATCTCGTGATGGATCATATCATGAAATAAGGCAATCATGGCACGTTGGTAGGTTGCCCCAGCATTCTTTAATCCGAACGGCATGACCTTGTAACAGAAGGTGCCCCACTGAGTAACGAATGTAGTCTTCTCCATGTCTTCAGGTGCCATCTTGATCTGATTGTAACCTGAAAAGCCATCCATGAAAGAGAATACCTTGTGCTGAGCCGTATTATCAACGAGGACGTCAATGTGAGGCAAGGGGAAGTCATCCTTGGGGCTGGCCCTGTTTAGATCCCTGTAATCGACACACATTCTGACCTTACCGTCCTTTTTAGGTACCGGCACCACATTAGCAACCCACTGAGGGTAAGAAGTCACTGCAAGGAACCCCGCATCAAACTGTTTCATAACCTCGGCTTTAATCTTCTCGGACATCTCTGGACGCATCCGACGAACCTTTTGTTTAACTGGAGGGCAGTCTTCCCTAGTCGGCAAGTGATGGATGACAATATCGGTATCCAACCCTGGCATGTCTTCGTAGGACCAGGCAAAGATCTCCATATAGTCGTGTAACATCTTGGTTAACCGTTGCTTCACGCTGAGCTCTAGGTTGGCACCAATCTTTACCTCTTTTCTGTCTGCTTCAGTACCCAGGTTTATTGTTTCCACTGGCTCTTCATGGGGTTGAATTGCCCTCTCTTCCTGAAGCAACAGTCTTGCAAGCTCGCCAGGCACTTCACAATCATCTTCACCTTCGTCTTCGGCTAAGTTGATCGGATTTTCGAAGTCATAATTGGCATTAGCAGAGCTGTTATCAGCGAGATCCAGAGTGGATTGGAACCTGTATGAGTGAGTGTGTGTGTAAATACAGCTGTTTTGAAAATTATGTAAAAGAAAAGAAAGATAGAAAAGGAACACAATATTTGCAATGCGAAAAGTACGTCCAAGATTTTCATTCATGATGTATAAAATGACAGTTCATATGCCCTCACAAATAGAACCACGGTGCCTCGGGTAAGACACCGGGCCATAGAGTTTATCATTGTTTATTACAAAATAACAAAACATAGGAATTCATTACTTAGTAACCAAAGAAACAGGGAGATTGTCTTTTGCACTCCAATTGTTAAGTCCTCCGTCAGTTGCCGGATAGATCCAGCTATCGAACTCAGCTTCATCAACTTCCTCTTCATCCGCAATAACATTAACTCCATGAGCAGGCAGGGGAGCTGTCACCACATTGGGCTTGTCAGATGCCTCAAACTGTACCTCCTTAGCGTCAATGAGGTCCTGCAGCTTGTTCTTTAATGCCCAACAGTCATCAGTAGAGTGCCCCGGGCTTTCTGAATGGTAAGCACAACGAGCATTCGGGTTGTACTTAGGAGAGGTTGTATTTGGGAACTTTGGAGCCTCCCTGACAGTCACCAAATCGGTTGCGAGCAACTGTGGCAGAATTTGTGATAGGGTCATGCTTAACCGGGTAAACTCCCTCCGGGGTCTTTCAGCCCTTTGAGCATGGTTTGGCCGAGGAGCGGCAGCAGGCTTAGCAATCATCACCGCGCTGACAGACTGGCGGTGCTCAGGTCTCTCTGATTTCCTAGAACCATACACGGCACTAGACTCCTTCTTAAACGGTTTCTTTTCTGAACTAGATGATGCAGCCTTTGCAATCTTCCCAGATTTCAGCCCAGCTTCAATCCTTTCTCCTGTCAAGATCAAATCAGTGAAACCAGCAGAAGAATTCCCAATGAGATGGTTGAAAAATGGCCCAGATAGGGTCCCCAAGAACATGTCAACCAACTCCCGATCAATCAAAGGTGGCTGCACCCTGCCAGCCAGGTCTCTCCACTTCTGAGCGTACTCTTTAAAACCTTCGCTTACGCCCAACGACATACCCTGGAGCTGGGTACGTGTGGGGGCAAGGTCGGCATTATACTGATACTGCTTGTAGAAAGCAGTAGCCAACTCCTCCCAGTTACGAACTTTGGTCCCATCCAGCTGATAGAACCATTCGAGGTGAGTCCCTGAAAGACTCTCCTGGAAGAAGTGGATCCATAAATTCTTATCCACGGAGTACGGCTGAATTTTCCGAACGTAGGACCTCAAATGCAGCTTGGGACAGGATGCCCCGTCATACTTGGAGAAGGTGGGTGCTTTGAACTTGTGGGGGATGATCACACCAGTCGACAAACCCAGATCTCCGAAATCCAGCCCAGGTGCCTGTTGCACCTCCATAGCCTTCAACCTGTCCTCCAGTTGTTTGTATCTGTTGTCTTCAGGAGGGTACTGCTCTTCATCAAAATCCGTCTCGTTGTCGGAGACTACCGGACTAGGAACCCTTGCTTCTGCCTGAGAAGGACTCTTGCCAACAGAAGAACCAGCCTCTTCATGTTGCAGAGTATTACCGAACCTTCGGCCCGAGCTAAACAGAACAGTTCTTCTCTTCTTCTTCTTCTCCTTTTTCAGGAGCATAGCCTTTAGTTCTTCTTGGCCTTTAGCTAGACCCAGGATTAGCTCTTGAAACTGCGCATTCTGCGCCTGGAGAGCCTTGATTGATGTCTCTGTTGATTCAGATCCGGGATTCATGATGCTGAAATAAACAGCGAAGAACTGTAAGCAACCTGAAAAAGGGGAAAAAACCTGCTATGCACATGATGTATGAAATGCGTATGCAATGCATTCAAGGGTTCGAAAGTTCAAATTTGTTGTAGACAAGAAAAGAACACACGTTATCATTAAAGAAATCATCGTTTAATACATCAAGGCCTCATGGGCAAAAGAAATACAAAAGTCAAGTCAATCCCAAAATACGCTGCGCATCCTCTTCGGAGCTATGTAGGTGTTGAGGTTCCTCTCCTCATGCAACAGACGGGTGAGCTCCAAGACCTTCTTTTCGCTGGCATGCAGACTAGTCTCAAGAGAATTCCGCTCCTCCTTAAGCTGGATCCAGCTCTTCTGCATCTCTTCCCAGGATGTGGGCATATCAGGGTGCTGAATAACATGAGACACTTCCCCTTCCAAGACCGGTTCTTTGATTACTGGAAGCATGTGAGGATAAGGCATCACTAACTTCTGAGAGCGGGCGCGTACCCATTTGAGATAAGGCTCCAAAGGGATGGAGTTCCGGTGCCCCAGTGTCTTGCTGTCTATCCTACTGGGCATCCTCCAGGCTCTGATGAATCTCTGACGAAGTCCTTGAGTATCACTGTCGAAGTCAAAAACTATGTCGGGAATTAGCATATCATGAGGACCGTCCCTCCGAGCATAACCAAACTGTCTCCAGGCCAAGCATGGGCTATAAGTAATACCTCCTCTGATTCCAAGTAAAGGAACATTAGGGTACTCCCCACAACGATCAATGATGGTGACATCTCCTCTGGATCTAGGACACCAATGTATATCTGCATGCGTAAGAGTCATCAACCGTTGTGACCATCTCAAACCCCGTTCATTCTTCAGGACTGATTGGGGAAGGTGCGAAATAAACCATCTTCCCAGGAGAGGAGTGCAACACATAAGGACACCTCTTTTTCTCATGGTTCGAGTGTAACATGAGTGAAGGATGTCCCCCAGCAACGTAGGTATGGGATTCCTGGACATAAAGATCTGAACTGCACTGATATCAATAAGCTGATTTGGGTTAGGAAACAACACCAAACCATAAACAAGGAGGGCCACAACCTCTTCAAAAGCTTGCAAGTCAAGGGAGTTCCAACATTCATGGGCCTTCTCAAACAGAAACTTGGCTAAGAACCCTTTGATACCACTTCTAACTTCCCAATGTCCTTTGAGGTCAGATGACTGTAGGTGCAAGGCTTTAGCAATCTCCTCAAGCTTAGGTTCCTTTTCTGTACCGTTGAAGGGTAGCTGATCAAAGATAGGGATCTTCAGGAGCCGGGAGAACTCCTCCAATGTAGGTACCAACTGATAGTCCAAGAAGGTGAAACAGTGATGCAGAGGGTCAAAGAATTGGAACAAGACCTTAATCATATCTTCCTCAATGTTGGTGTTGACCAAGCTGATGAGGCTTCCATGCCTGTCACTGAATGAAGAGTTCTCGGGAATCCTGGATATAAGCTCCTTAAGCTGAAGAGGGACCCTTACAAGATTGACCTGAATTGTCTTTCTACGAGCAGTTTCCATGTCCTACAAAACAAGAACAAAGATGAAAATCCGAACCCCTGAAACGGTTAGTCAATGCATATGATGCTGGATGATGTCATGATGCTATGATTAAACACACCACAGATATTTACAAAGACAAACATGTAGGGCACACAAGGCACACAAGACAAGCCCTTAAGGTTTAGGCCAGCATGAAGTTTGGGTATTACCCTCTTGAAGTTGGTGGGTTCATACATGTCCTAATCAAAGTAACCGGGTTCTAAGGTTCCCAATATCACGGGATTGCTTTCATTGTTCATCGTTTCGATTTAGCCACTGAACTGGCGACCGAAATATTCCAGGAAAGCAACCCTCAATTGAGCGTAGTATCGAGTATCAACCAACCTCGGACTGCACCAAAGTCAGTTATCTCACTACCCTAAAGAGGCCAAGATAGTTCAATTAAGGTTCCTAAGGTCTGTTGATGCTTCACGACACCACGCGGAGGCCCCGTACTCTCCTTGACTGAACTCAAGGGTTACCGGTACACACCAAAGTGCCACATCAACGTAGCAGACTGTTTCAACCGTGTCGGTATACCCCGCACAGTTCCCTCACAGCCTTGTTGCTACTTTCTAAGAAAGGTATCCCCCAGATCCGGGTGTAGGATCTATAGAACTCCCAAGCAACCCACAATTTAAAGCACACAAAGCAATACAATTGAAAACATAGTTATAAGCTAGCCCTAAGGTACACCTCACTTTAAGTTTAAGGGTCCCCAGCAGAGTCGCCAGTTCTGTGATCGGTGGATCTGGAACTGACTGTTTAACGCTGGTTCGCGAAATGTCGCGGAAGCAAGAGTCGCCACCGTCTTTTATTTTCTCCAAATGGAAAGGACAAAAGCACAGAAAAATTCCTTAAAGAGATTGCTCTCGGTTCGGGAGGTAGGTTATAGAAAGGGAAGGTGTTAGCACCCTTTCTATCCATGGTTATCCATGGGCTCTTAGATACTTGCTCAATGTGTTTTCAAAATGTTTGCTTGCTTTTCAATGTGGGTTAAAAAAGTTTCTTTGAAAAATTTCAGATCGACTCGTACGTCAGAGTGTTTGAAAAATTTGCTTTGAAAGCTTTTGAAAGTGTGTTGGTGAAAAGATTTTTGTTTGTTTTTGGAATTAGAGCAAGTATCCTTGAGAACCTACCTACCCTAAGGAATTCGTCTGTGTAAAAGTCCTTTAAAGTAGTGCCATCCCACCATTGAGAGGTAGGTAGCACCACCGTTGGAGGTGTTCGGGTCAATTCGAGTTTTAGGGACGTGGTGATCACCGGAGCAATGGGAAGACACCTTAGAAGCTACCCTCATGCCAGGTTCCCGGATCATGAGGACTTACTAAGACGTCCTCTACTCGACGATCACCTTTCGAGGCAAGGCAACAGTGAGGCGTACCCTAGGGGTGGTGTGTGATTTGTGTGTCGTTTTCAAGTATTTTTGTCTTTTGTCATGTTATTGGTGATCTAGCGTTTTGTTTTTATTTTTGTCATTCATTCTTTCATGTTTGGTTAACAGTTAAATATTTTGCGAGGAAATAAATCTAAACTATTACAAATGGCGCGGGTCCACATCGCCAAAATAAACCGGACCCGATTTAGCGGAAAAATAAATAATGCGAAGAAATAAAGTGCAAAAAAAAGTAAAATTACATGGCTTAGGGACAATTACATAATTATATAAAAAAGTAAATGCGCGAAATAAAGGAATTAAACAAAACTAGGGCGTTGGACCCTTTTGTAAACAATTAAAATTAATGAGAATTAAAAATTAAATGATTAAATGTTTTTTTCAGTATTTTTTATATTTTTTAGATTTAATAAGGAGAAGAATTTATGGCAATTAAATTAAAAGACAAACCCTAATTCTAGTATTTTTTTATTTATTATGAAAGAATTAAATTAAGATCTAAATTAAACCTAAAATTTATTATGTACAATTTTTAATAATAAAAATAAAATAATAAATAAATAGCATTGTGAGAAATAAAAAATTAAAAAGACATTAAAACTATCAATTAACCTAATTCTACATGTTTTTGGATTTTTATTAAAAAGGAATTAAAATTAAAACCTAATTAAACTAAACAATTTACATTCTAATTTATTCATGGCAATAATAAAATAAAAATTGTATTTTTTGTCTTTTCTGTATTTTTAATGTTTTTATATTTTGTAGAAAAAATAAATTAATTGAATTAAGGCAATAAAATAAATAAAACAACAAAAAATAAAAGTGAGAAAAAATATAAAATGCAAACCAAGGTGGGGTGTGGCCCCAAATCAGGAGGTATAGGTCCAAAGATCAGGCCCAATAAGCTTCAGTCTTCGTTGACTTTTTTGAATTCTGTATGACGTGTTGACCAGCCTATGGTATGTTCTTTGAATTTAAGCCTTTGATCTGCACGCACTGGGCGCGTGTATGGTGAGATACTGATGGAACATGGTACGTCCCAACGTGGTACCTGCATGGGATTTTAGTTTGAAAAACAATATGGAATTTTTGCCAGACCTGGGACTTGAACCCAGGTCTTGAGGGTCGTTCATGTCACGTGTTACCACTGCACCAACCGCTTTTTAGTTAACATATAATAATACATAAATATGATAAGTAAAACACAACGCTAATGGATCAAAAGCGCGCGAATTTCAAAAGAACCTATCGCGTGGTGACAACGAGGTTGTCTTCTTCCCCACCCTGTAAAACAAAACAAAAGAGCAACGGTTTTAGAAACGTTGCATTAGGGGGGCTAGCAAAAAATAGCGAATAGCTCCCCGAGCTCCATAAATTGTTCGCGAGGTATGTAATCCTTTCGTTTTGATGTGCTAAGGGTGATGGCAATAGTCTTGAGCCCCAATTTTACGTTATCTCAAAAGCCCTAAATCAGCAAGCCTGCAAACCCTAGTATCGTTCATGGTGAAATCATGTTTATGCCACAAAAACTCAATTAATTATGATGGTTAGTTCATAAACTTCATAAGGAGTAAGAATCAATAAAAAGAATGCTGCAAAAATGCTTAAATTAGGATGCACGATTTCAAGTTTTCCTCTATGCAGTTTTGAGTCGTTATACCAATTCTTGAGGTGTTAGTTGTTGTTATTGATTGGAATGCGTCCAGTAAGCCTTCAGGAAACTATTGGGATCAGATTTGCGCTTTGAATCGCCTCCTAGAACTGATTTCAGTTTTTGATTTTTTGGAGAAATTTCTCAAGTTTTTAATGTCAATTGCTGCGCAGTATGGAGTCTTCGAGCATTAGGGTTATGTTCTGAATCATATAGTGAGGCTTCTAGGTCAACAAAAACCAACAAAATCTCATCAATTCATTATTTGAAGATTTGATTTGCTTAATATCTTTTCCAATCTTTTTTCATGTTGTTTTTGTGTCAATTAGTTCCAATCAAGCCAAAACCTTCTATATTAGCATGTGCACGAAATCTCAAGTTCAAAACATGCATAAAAAGATTTGTTTAGGTTAAGGTTATATTTTTCATGAATTAAAATGATTTAAATGAATATAAATTAATATAAATTCAAATAAATAATTAAAAAATATGAAAATACTTCCCTTTGGGCCTAGTGGTCGTGCATAGGCTTGGCATGAAGAAACTTGGAAGAAAAATGGGCCCATTTGCATTTTTAGGCCTTTTGCATCAATGTTGACTTTTCAAAATTCCCAAAAATTTCCCAACTTCCACAAGGCATAACTTGGTCAATTTTTAAGCTTTTCACATGTTCTTGGACATTTTGGAAAGGTCTTTGAGTCCTTTAACCAATGCCTTTGGTCCCATGTCATTTTGATTTACCAATCTCAAGTTATGATCTTTGACTTAAAGTCCCTTTTTGTTGACTTTTGAAAATGACCTATAATGTTGAAATTGATAACTTTTTGTGAGAGCATTTCTTGGACTTGGAATATGAAGATGAATTGTAGGAAGTGTCTTTCTCTTAAAAATGAGCTTTGGATGGAATTTTTCTGATAATCCATGTGAAAGTTATGCCCTGGTCAATTTCAGTTGACTTTTTCAGCTGTCCAAATATAGCAACTTTTGCATCTCTGATGATTTCTGAGCCAAATTTTGAGAATCATGATCAAGCATTGATCAAATGATGTTTGTGGCTTCAAAATGATATGTTGACCAAAATTTTGAACTTTTGACTGTCAAATGACCATTTTGCCCCTACAGTTGACTGTAGTGCAATCTAGGGTTTTGACTGTGCAATTTTGTGCTGAATGCCTTGAAACTTGATATGGGGATACTTGACCATCTTTGTAGGCATATGGGACTTGATTGGGCCTTTGAAAAGTTCATTTGCTTGACCAGAACTCAAACCCTAGTCTTGACTGTGTAGGAGACAATTGAACTGCATAGCCCCTTGGGGAATTTTGTGACCTTGACTTTGACAATTCTTGATGAATATGGGAGGGCAAATTTTGGGGTACAACACCATGCTTCCACGTCTTCATCTCTTTCACTGAACCTGCAAAATAACAAACAGATAGCGGGGGTTTTTAACCCCCACAATCTAACATGAGGAATAATAGCGAATAGGTCTGTGTGCAATATAAATTGTTCGAGAGCATGGTGTTTTATTCGTCTGGCCTTGACGAATTCAACCATAGGTTTCATGAAGCATAATTTTTCCTGGGCTGTAAAGCCCCAATTTGAGACCTCAAGAACCCTAAAATTCTTCAATGGTGATTCACTATCCTGTACACTATAATACAATTAACCAATACCATTAGCTTTGTAAAGGTTCAAGCAATGCAAAACAATGATTAGAACATGTTAATGATGCATAAAATGTGAGTTTCGATTATGGAAAAGATAAGAAAACCGTGAGTTTGTGTGGAGCGATTTCTTAGGCCTTAGCACTTGGTTTTGATTGCAATATGTTCCTGGGGACCCCTGCAATGTGTTAGAAGCAATTAAAAGTATTGAATTGGCCTTGAAGTGAGAAAACAGTTTTCAAGTTTCTTGAAATAATTCAATATGGCTATGGCTTTTTGCAGCAGCTTTTCACGTGTGTGGAATTAGGTTTAGGTTATGTATATATAATGGAATGGAACTAGGTTAAATCTTTGACCAAAAATCCATGGAATTATGGTTTGTATATTTGATTGAAAATCAAATATTTTTCAATCTTTTTGATTGAAAAAAGTTGCTAAATTTGGAGTTTTTGACATCCTTGATTGGCACACGAAATCTCCAGCATATGTTGACCACTTTTGCTTCACAAAAAGATTGAGAAATCATATCTTTGAATTTCCTACAATTTAAATTAATTAAATGAATTAAAATTGATTAAAAATCCAAATAATTAATAAAAAATAAGAAAATAAATTCAAATAATCCCAATGGGTCGTGCATAGGCCTTGGACAATGTTTCAAGAAGGAATTTGAGGCCCATTAGCAAAAATAAGGTATTTTGAGCAAAGTTGACTTTTGCAAATTCACAAAAATTTCCCAACTTCTCCAATGCATATCTTGCTCAATTTTGATCATATAAACATGTTCTTGGACATTTTGGAAAGGTCTTGAAGTCCTCTAACCAATGCCTTTGGTCCCATGTCATTTGGATTTACCAATCTCAAGTTATGGTCTTTTACTTAAAATGCCTTTTTGTTGACTTTTGAAATTGACCTATAATGTAGAAATTGATAACTTTTTATGAGAGCATTTCTTGGACTTGGAATGTGAAGATGAGTTGTAGGAAATGTCAACCCCTTTAAAATGAGCATTGGATGGGATTTTTCTGATGAACCATGAAAAGATTATGCCTTGGTCAATATACAGTTGACATTTCTGTTGTCCAAAAGTAGTAACTTTTGGCATCTTGATGATTTTAGAGCCATGCTTGTGGAATCATGATCAAGACTTGATCAAATGATGATTGTTAGCTCAAAATAAGATGTTGACCAAAAATTCTGACTTTTAACTGTAAAATGACCATTTTGCCCTTGTAGTTGATTGTGAAGCAAATGGAGCTTTTGATTGTGCAAACTGGCATTGTGAATCTTGAAACTTGACATGTAGATGCTTGACAATGTATAGAGGCCTATGGGACTTGATTGGACCACTGAAAACCTCAAATTCTTTGAAGGAACCAAAACCCTAATTTTGACTGGCTTATGAGGCATTTGGACTGTGCAACCCTTGAGAATTCTTGAACCATTTGAAGATGATCCTTGATAAACCTTGAAGAATATGGGAGGGAAAATTTTGGGGTACAACAGATTGTATGGAAAGAATGCATGAAAAATTAAAACAGTTAGAAAACCCTAATGTGCAAAGATTAAAATAACTGAAACAAATCACTCGCACATGTTCACTACTAGGGTTTACCTCACTTCGGTTGCCTTCGGTAAACAATCATTAAGCATAGGAGATTTTAGTGGTTGCCCTCCAGTCTAAAGAGATCAAATTGTCCCATTCGAATGTTGCCACAGAAATGTTGCCTCGGAAACGTTGCCTCAGAAAGATCTTAAGACCCTAGGGTTATTACTAAAGTTTTCTAACTAATGCTTTAGTGATTGTACTTGTCCCTTTCGAATGTCCCTTACAAACTCCAACGATGGTGCTACCTACTCCTTAATAGCGGGATAGCGCTGTCTAAAGGAAATAGAACATAAACGATCTTCTTTCGAGTAGGTAGATGCTAGTAGGTACTTGCTCAATTAAAACTTTTCACACTAACACTTTTCAAAAACAATTTATAAAACAACTTCGTCACACCCTTGAGGACTGATACACGGGTTATCACGAAGTAAAAAAATTTCAAAGTAAGCACATACACAAGCAATTTTAAGAATATGAGAAAGTACCTAAGATCCCGTATATAACTACAGATAGAAAATGTGCTAACACCTTCCCTTTCTATAATCTACCCCCCCGTATTCAGAAACATCTCGAAAAAAGGTTTTTTCTGTTCTTTTTCCTTTTCCATGTTTGGATGACATAAAAGTCGGTGGCGACTCTTGCTTACCGCGATATTTTGCGAACACAAAATGCAAAATGGAAACTAGTATTAAACAGTCAGTTCTGCCACCGTGTCACAGAACTGACGACTATGTTGGGGAATATAATAAGTGGGGTATACCTTAGGATCTAAGTCATTAAATTGATTCTCTTGATTTTCTTGATTGCTTTATTTTTTGTGGGTTTGTTTGGGGGTTACTATAGATCCTACACCCGGATCTGGGGGCACTCATTAGGTAAACAACAATAGATCATGGAGACTGTACGACATAGAACGATATGGTTTAAGCAATGGTTGTGTTGGTGTGGCACTTTGGTCGGTACCGGTATCCTTCGTGGGGAAACGAGGAGAATACGGGGCTGCCGCGTGGTGTCGTGAAGAACCAACGGACCTTAGAACCTTAGTTGAACAACTTGGCCATTAGAAAGTAGTGAGATAGCCGACCTCGGTGTAGAGCTGAGAACTGGTTGATACTCGATACTACACTCATTGAGATCATACTTTCGGGATATTTTGGCTGCAAGAAAAGATTGAGAGTTGAAACAATGCTCGATAAAGGATGGTCAGTGATATTAAGAATCTCTAGAATCCGGTTACTTTTTTAGGATAGGTTTGAACCAACTAAAACTTCAAGAGGGTAATACCTTAAAACCCATGCAAGCCTAAACCTAAGGTTGTTTGTGTGACTTGTGTGCTTTAAACTTAAACTACTTGCACAATTTTATTATCTGACAACATGAGTTCCTTGCAGGTTTTGTTTACAATCCTTATCCAATAAATTGGATTTCTTGTCGGGTTTACTTGCTTACATCACCTCGCACTTTTGCTTAAACGCATAGCATACACATCATAACATCATGCCTTAACATTTCCTTTACCATTTCAAGGATCTCAAGGGTTTGTGATGCAGGTTATGGTAAATCAGACGTCTAGCAAGGGGCAAGGGGATTTATTTTCCTCTGACAAATGTCGTCTAGAGATCAAAACACGATAACTTGAGTCAGTGGCTATGACCCACTCGATATGGTGAGCTTGACTCTTGAAGAAGGACTCTCAACAACATGAAGTTTCTTCAATCAAGTTGCAATCAAATTCTAACAGTTTCTTGTTTACCCCGCGAGATCCTTGAAAACATTGCATACATATATTACACATATTGTAATACCCCAAATTTGTCCTACCCTTTTACTTTTATCTGTCTTATGCATTGTTACGCTTTTCTCATGTACATAACTCCATTAGGTCATCTAACACATCATCCATTCGTTAATAAAAAAAACTTTTGGCATGGGGTCAGGGATTTCAAAGAAATAGGGTTGTCATATGGCTTCAAGGCTCTCATCTTTGCACATGCTTGTTTCAAGTGATCTCTCCATCAATCATTTGTGTGAAGCTAGGGTTTTTCATGGACTTATTTATTATCAAAGTTACAGGGCTATTCTCTTCTTCTCCACATCAAGATACCAGGTCTTCTCCATCCAATTTCATCGAGGGTCAATCTTTTGAATCAAAGATGTTGAGGAATTAGGGGTTTCTTGGTGCTTTTAGGCTATCATCCTCATGCAAGCTTGGATCAACATGGTTCTTCATCGGTCAGGGTTTGAGGGATTAGAGTTTGCGTTTATGGTCATTGGGAATTTCCTCTTTTATCAAGATAATCATTTTCATCAAAAGATAAAAAAACCATTTTTAAAGTTATTTCAGTGAGCAAACAAATTGGGGTTTAGTTCGAAAAATCTCACTATGCAATACGAAGCAGTTTACAAGCCTCATTCTGAAAACTTTACATCAAACATGGAAGTCCTTATGGGTTATGGTTTATTTCCCAATAGAATGATCGGTTAAGTTATTCTAAGGAAGTGGTCTGGTGTGATCCATATGATATTCTTTATGGTGTAAGATGCGTTAAGTTTTATGGTTTCATTCGAATGGATGCAAGAATATTGAGGCAAGGAAGGCTTTTGATTATTGTCTTCACGAAATATTCGACTTTCATGTCATGGTTTCTATTCAAAATTGTTTGCAAGAATATGAAGGAAAGAATGAAAGTTGGAAATTGAATTAAAAGAGGGAAACAATGTTTCATCTAATGCTCTTTAACCAATCCATTTTGAGAGTTCCAATATGCAATTACAAGTGAAAAATTCAAGCGCATTACAAGGAAAAAAGAGAGAAAACCATAGGTCCTTAAACAAGTTCACCATTGACCAAAATTTGATCTTTGATTAAAGAACTCCTACAACCCATTTTACTTCAGCTCTGATTTGGTCTTCATAATCCCAAATTTCCTCATGTTACAGCAAGACCTTTTGCCTTAACCCTTCTCTATACTTCATGCTTCATCTATCATCAAAACCATACTGCATTCAAAGTTACAGCATATGGATAAAGTTTATGAATCTCAAAAAATAGACCCGCATAAGTGTTGGCATCATTAGATCAAAGTAAAACAATAGCAGAAGAAAAAATTTGATTCGGCATAAAGGAGGGAAAAACATGAGTTTGAAATAGTAAACTAGAAGAAAGAGAAACCAACTATCCTAACTGACCTATAACAGAAAAGGAAAAAAACTTTTCTAACCTCCTAATCACCGAAAACTAATTTCCAAAACTGCCTAACAAACTTTTTTACCAACTGTAACAACAACTGTCCAAGGAGGTTTATTAACTAAAACTAGCAAAATGCAATAATAACCTCCAACCCCTCCAACCATTTTTCCAAATTCCAGAACCCTATAACATATTCCAACAATCCTAGTCAACTCTCAAAAACAGAAAACCAGATTTCTAATTCTCTCCTACTGCACCATTCAGTATATAACAGAATTTTAACTAACCTCAAGCTAACCCATCACAATTTCAGTCGGCTTCTAACCTGCTCTTCATAATCAAAACCGGGCCCTGCTGTAACCTCCTAACTAACTTCTTAACAAAGCTTCTTAGCAACCTGCATAGGAGATAACAGAAACATAACAGAAGTAGAGGATAATAAAAAGGAGAGGAAGGAAAACTTCTGGTAGACATCCAAAAAAAAGAAAAAATCTGGAACAATATTTCCAAATGTTTCTTAACCAACTTCATAGATCCCTAACCTCATCCAATTGTCATAACTAAACTAACTAATTTTCATAACAAATCCTAACTGTTTTTTACTTTATTCCCTCAACCTCCAACTCAGCTCCTAACTGTTAACAAAAAACAACTTGTAACCAACCTCCTAACAGAATTCTGACTTGAAAAAAAGCAGCATCTAAAAAATTTCTAACGGAAAATATGAGGATATCCCATTCACTCAAACAGAATCCAAACAAACAACTGGCTTTCTAATTCATAACAGATCTCAAAACCTCTCTAACTGCTCAACCTTAACCCTTAGATCCTCTAACAGAAAATCATTATCCAAAGGCCAAGATTCATTCTCTTGTAACTAACTTTTCCTAGATCCAAGAGATTGATAAAAAACGATTCATACCTCTTTCAAGGGGATTCTTCATTTTTCTAGGAAGAATCACAAAAATCACGAGAATATCCATATCTCTCTCTGCAATCTTCAAACTTCTCTCTTCAATTTTTCACTCATCCATCACCAGAATATCCATATCTCTCTGAAATCTTCAAACTTCTCTCTTCAATTTTTCACTCATCCATCACCAGAATCTCCATATCTCTCTCTGAATTCTCTTTGAGTTTCTATTCAATGTTCAAGCATTATTACTAGTTCTTCATTATCAGATTGCCGGAGAATCACAAAAAAGAAGTTCTCTCTCCTTCAATCTACAAAAATCTTCATCCATTCTTCTACTCGCCTCAACACCATTCACACTGGATTCACTTCAAATTTCATCTTCACCTTCATCTTCTCACCAATATTCAACCACAACTCCTATGCATCTTCTGCATTCACACGCAACAAGGATTTCATATCAGTTTCAATACAACAACAGAAAATGCAGATAAGAAACAATAACAACAAAGTCGATACAAAAGGCACACTGAGTTTGCAAAGGCAGATTCAGCCAAGAACATAATAGAAGAAGAAAATACAAAAAATAATCGCACCTGGAAATAACGTCTCTGGTATTTTCTGTTTATCATCGTGAGCATCGAAGTTGCGTCGGACGAACTCCAATCGGTAAGCGTTAAATCTCTTAATTATGCTCTCATTTTTTATTCTTTCTGTGAAGTTCAGACAGAGACTTGAGCAAACAAACTGATAATTTGAAAATAGAGGGTGATAGACATAATTTCGAAGTGATGATGTAGAATCGAACGGAAGGTTAGGGATAACAGAGAATCACGAATTGAAGATGTTTGTTGGTGCATCAGAGATGACAAACTTGGAATGGAGGTGAGATGATGAGACGAAGGCGAGGTTGATCATAGAGGAGGTTTCGCCGCCGTCAGCAAAGAATATTTGAGAAGAAGCGAGTTGCCTTAGAAGGCCGAAAGCCACAAAAATATGAACCCTATTGCCAAATGCCACCGTTTTATCTTTTACTATACTTTCATTTTTCTTTTCAATTTTCATGATTGTTAATTGTTTAACAATATTAAAATTGATTACATTTATTGAAAAACGATGAATTGGGCTATAAGTATGGGTAGATCGAACTAATATTCTCCCCGAGCCCGTTAGCGATTTTTTGAATTAGCCAAGAACAAAAATCACGTGGAACCTCCTTGTTGGGCTTTGATCCATTGCTTCTATACTGCAGCATACCTTTGAATTAGCTTAACACCCCCTGACTTCTCTATTTTTCTTTTATATCTTTTTTAGCTTTAATTTCTTCTTTCATTTTTTATATATAAAAAAAATGTAATAAAAACAATAAAAAATGTGATAGAATAAAATAGGAATTTTTAGGAATTAATTCTTTAAATTTTCTAGAATTTTCCTTACATTAAAAAAACTAATAAAAAAACTTTTTCTTTTAATTTTTATTCATATCATGCCGCTTTTCCACGTTATTTTTTTGACGCGTTTGTTCATTGTGCAAGGAACTTCTGATTATGCATTGCATTCGCAATGCGTGTTTTCCTTTATCTTAATTGGATATTCTTTCTGACTTTGTATGTTTCCTAATGAAGCTTGTTCAACGCGCACTCCCTGCTTTTTCAGTACTTTCGTCTACTCCTGACAAGTTGCTTGCTTTGGTAGCCTCCGCTACTACCCTTGTACTCCTTCGCACTTTATTGCATTTCGCTATCGCTTTCTAGATATCATGTGTAGTAGGAAATAAAGAGCGTGCGCTCGAAGTCGCCGTTTAAAGACTTGTAGCAGGCATTCCGCACTCCATTTGCTATATGTGTTGTGCTTGTGTTTGTTTACTTTCTTGTTGATCGATGATTCACTCAATTTAGAAATTGAGATCACGACTTCGCTCTCAGTGCATGCTCCCTATAGGATTTTATCGCTTTCTTTTATTTCTTGCCGATCGATGAGTCACTCAATTTAGAAATTGAGATCACGACTTCGCTCTCAGTGCATGTTCCCTATAGGATAGTTTTGTTAGACTTTCTTTAGCATTCTAACCTAGGTAGGATCTCTCTAGGTGTGCTCTCTTGAGTTTACTGGCTTGCTTGCTTCATCCATGTACATACCATGTTCCCTTAGGATGCGCTTGCTCCGTTCGAACGCAAGTTAGACCTTAGGATGTAAATCATGCATGCTAACAGTAGGTAGAAACTTCTCCTTTCATCCTCGACATAGGGCTACCATTTTATGATAACACTAGGTTAGAAATAGGCTAGTCTCCCATAGACTCTTTTCTTCCCCTTTTTGATTCCTTGCATTAAAACAAAAACTTCTTTACTTAGCAAATCAAAAACATGCTAACAACACTTAAACCCTTTTTCAAGGTAACAAAAACACAAACCAATTCAATTCATTTTTTGCGCTCGAGCACCTTTTCTCTAAAACCCTTTTCAAGTAAGGACATGATTAATTTACTTTTGTGCCAACACATAAGTCTCCAAAGGTCGAGCTGCGGCAGAAGGCGGAATTAACTTAGTCCATAAAAAACACAAACAAACAAGAACATATGAGCCAAACTGTGGTAGCTCTGATTCCTCAAAAGGGATACGTAGGCATTGGGGTAGGGCCCAAGAGAGCACAACTTTATTTTCCCTACATTTTTTTCTCATTTCTTTTGCATGCATTCTCCTTTAGCAGTAGTATAGTAGACAATAAGCATAAATTAAACACACCCATAAGATAGACAACAAGAGTGGATACCGTAGAGTACTACGAGCGTGTGGGGTGCTAATACCTTCCCCTCGCGTAACAGACTCCCTTACCCGATCTCTCGGTCGCAAGACCGTGACTTCTCCCTTCTCAGGTTTTCTCGATGTTTACCTTTCCCAACATGTGGGATAAAAGACGTTCGATGGCGACTTCATTGTTTGATGATTTTCAGCCGGTTGTTTCACATATCATTGCATAACAGGTCTTCCAGTACAATTCTCTCATGTTCTCGCTGTTTATTTCAGCAATGGCTCTCCAACAAGACAACAAAGACCTTCAAATTCAAGAACCTTAGTTCAGTGAAATGTTCTTAAACCTATCCAAGGGGCAGGAAGAGTTGAAAACACTCCTCCCCAGGAACTTGGTCAAGAAAAGTCCTGAAGACAACAAGGACGAACGACTGGAACAACTGCAAGCTGAGGTTGATGCAAAGAGAACCCAGGTGCTGGGGAAGATGGCTCTAATCCAAGGCCTAGCCCGGGGACAAGAAGAGCTGAGAACCATTATCAACCAACTTCATCAAGACGGATACAACAGTGTGAAGCAAACAGTCGAGGCCGGGGACCAAGTCATTAATTAACCTCCAAGAAGACAAGAGTTTGGTTTGGTGAAGAGTGGACCATTCCAAATTTCTACTACCTCACAAGTCCAATAAGAACCTCGCAAAAAATAATGGGTTAATCAAAGTAAGTCAGATATGCCCAAAAGGCAGTTTACCAAACTCAACATGCCGTTGTCTCAAGCTTTACAACACATGTTGAGAATGAATCTGGTTACATTGATAGGACCTCATCCAAATCCCAAGACTTCTTCGCCAAACTACAATCCTGATGCAAGGTGTGCATATCACTCCAACAGTCCGGGGCATGATACTGACGACTGTTGGAGGTTGAAATACAAAATTCAAGACCTGATTGATGAAGGAGCATTGGAATTCACACAAGATGGTCAACTGGAATATTTCTGTCAATCCTCCAAGGCACGTTCTCTGAAGTGACAAGATCATACGAAGAGGCTTTTGTTCATTAGAATTTTCAATTTTCAATTTTCTTTTGATTGTTTGAACATCTATTCATGTCAAACTCTGTTACTTTACCAATGCATTGCATATGTCTGTTTTGAATCAATTCATTCGTATTCACTATATTTAAATTTCTTTCCTTTTTGTGATACTCAACTCTCGATTAAAAAACTCTAAGCCTTAGAGGGAGGATGACGAAAATGATACCACAACCTCTACATTAAGCTTTTGAATAGACCCCGCTGACGATGTACAGGCGTTGTTTCAAATCCCAAACAGTGGAGTTATAAGGAAGATAATCCTAGTCAACCCCTTTGAGCCAAAGAAGTAGGAGTTTTTATTTTCACACTAATTAAAACCCTAATCATAACCTGGGGCAGGGTAGTTTTCTGAGTTAACTCAGATGTGCATTCAGTCGCAATATTCTACTTCATACATAATGAATGTCCTCAAAGACGTCCCTCTGAATCAAAAGACGATGATGGTTCCCTATAATCATGAAGACAGGTAATCATTATCTCTCGAAATAAAAGCCCATTAAGTCAAAACCTATGAAGGAGACTTAAGGAAAAAACTAGGGCATCCCGCTGACTGTAATCACAAAAGAAATAGTTCAGGCAAAAGACAGGGATAGTAAAACCAAAAAAAGAGGTTACTACAAATCCTCGGCAAAAAAAAGATTACAAAATGAATTCCTTTTTCAAGTAAACTTTCAGTATCCGAACCATCACCAAAACATCAAGGACAATATTCCAGAACTCAAATGGGATTCTAAACGCGCAATTAACTGAGCATAGGACTGAAGAACATCACGAAGAGCGGGTGGGTACAAATAAATTTTGAGCCTTTATCCTTTGTTTCTTAAACCGTGAACCAGGCCACGTTATAACCCTTAAAAGTCCTAGCTGAAGCATGGGTTAGTTCGAAAGCATACTGTTACAAAAGGTATCCTGACTCCTGAAGGTCTGTTACAAATCTTGAGTTGATATCACATCTTTGCAAAATTATATTTTTTCTAAAAAAAATGCATTTTCAAAACTTCAAGACAGACGTAAGCTTTGCGTTCTTAAAATATTATTATTTGCATATGACTATTTGTTCAACAACACAGAGAAATTCGCATGACGAATATCTAGTGAACAAAAACCTTCTCAATAAAAAGGATCACCTCAAGTGGAAAAACACTTCCAACCAAGGGGCACGACATGATCATTGTCCATCATCTGGGGCAGTCAAGTCAAGATTCAAGGAATCTCTCAAAGATGCCAAATAGCCAGGGGAAGATCTCCATCTGAATCACTTGGGGGAATTAGGCATGAATTCCAGCAAAGAATCATGTACGATCAAACAAACATCTTCTGGTAGTGTGGCAACACAACACTACCGACAGTGACAACTCCCTACACCCTGAGAGCATGGACATAGTCAAAAAATACTGCACATGAACAAAGACCCGCTAGGTTGACTTGACTAGGCAAAAATAAGGGCATCCCGGCGAACCAAAAGGGTTCGGGCAAAAATTAGGGATAAAAACAAAAAAGATCTGTACACTCGGCAAGTCAAAAACCTGAAAAGGCAGCTTGGGCAAAAAAGGGTATCCCGGTGGACTGAAAATCTGAAAAGATAGTCCAGGCAAAAGTTAGGGATTAAAGCGTACGACTATGTCCCGTTATCTTGTCACTTGCCTATCAGTAGAAGACTTATCATTTCGATCGGCAGTTACCAAGACCCTCATAAGTTGAGATGACACTCAATCCACAAGACCTCCGCAGGCACATTCTCCAGCAGGTACAGGGGCATAAAAGTCCTGATGTAAAGTCATTGTCGTATCCTTAGCATGCGACACTGTGACATCTACACTCCCCACAGAGTAGAGGCAACTAAAGCTTTGACATCGGCTCCCCCAAATAGGAGTTACATTCCCTAGCAAAGTTCCTTCAGAGAATCGACATCTATATTCCCCGATCGAATTTCATAATCGCAAGCAGGTCATAAAGTTTTCTCCCGAATAGAGTTTATTTCTCTGAATACAGAAGCTCAATCTCCAACAGATCTCATCAGCTCCAACAACGGAATTTCATCCCCAGTTAAGTTTATCTCTCTAGATCATCAGGTCGACCAACAAAGTATCTATTCCCCCAAAGTCTGGTCCTCGCAGAGTTACTTCTCCAACACCTCTTCCCGACAGAATATTTGTGAATCTCCAGCAACAGTCAGGGATTTATTTTCCTAGGCGCAAGCATACCCTGACAACATTTCACGAACATGCATCATGACATACGCATACATATCATATACAGCATAATCTCATTTATTTTGAGAACATCATCTCGCCATGCATTTCATGCATCGCATATAACTAACCCTAATATTTTTCAGGAAAAGATGATTAGCTTCAATGAATCCAGCAGTTATACAGATCACATCTACGGACAACTAATGAAAACTCAGTTCCCGAAATCAAACGGGTCAACTAATCTACATTATCATATCAAGGTAACCTTACCCCAGTTCCTCCCGAAGTTTTACACGAACTTATCTCAAGGTAACCTTACCCCGGTTCATTCTGAAGTTTTACACGAACTTATCCCAAGGTAACCTTACCCAGGTTCCTTATGAAGTTTTACACGAACTCATCCCAAGTAACCTTACCCAGGTTCCTTCTGAAGTTTTACACGAACTTATCACAAAGTAACCTTACCCAGGTTCCTCTTGAACTTTTACACAGACTTAGCCCAAAGTAACCTTACCCAGGTTCCTGCCGAAGTTTTACACGGACTTATCCTGAAGTAACCTTACACAGGTTCCTGCCGCAGTTTTATGCAAACTCCTCACAAAGCAACCTTACCCAGGTTCCTTCTCAGTTCAGATGCAGTTTTACCCAAACTCCTTACAAAGCAACCTTACCCAGGTTCCTTCTCAATTAAGATGCATTTTTACCCAAACACCTCACAAAGCAACCTTACCCAGGTTCCTTCTCAGTTCAGATGCAATTTTACCCAAACTCCTCACAAAGCAACCTTACCCAGTTTCCTTCTCGGTTCAGATGCAGTTTTACCCAAACTCTTCACGAAACAACCTTACCCAGGTTCCTTCTCACGGCCCTACTATCCAGGCTTTCATATCGAAGTAACCCTACTATACAGGTTCCGTCTCACAACCCTACTATCATGGCTTTCATATCGAAGTAACCCTACCATCAAGGTTCCTTCTCACAGCCCTACTATCCAGGCTTATATATCGAAGTAACCCTACTATCCAGGTTCCTTCTCATAGCCCTACTATCCAGGCTCTCAAATCGAAGTAACCATACCATCCAGGTTCCTTCTTACAGCCCTATTATCCAGGCTTTCACATCGAAGTAACCCTACTATCCAGGTTCCTTCTCACAGCCCTACTATCCAGGCTTTCACATCGAAGTAACCCTACTATCCAGGTTCCTTCTCACAACCCTACTATCCAGGCTCACATCTTGATGTAACCCTACTATCCAGGTTCCTTCTCACAACCCTACTATCCAGGCTTTCATACCGAAGTAACCCTACCATCCAGGTTCCTTCTCAGTAGCCCTACTATCCAGGCTTTCATATCGAAGTAACCCTACTATCCAGGTTCCTTCTCAGCTGCCCTACTATCCAGGCTTTCATACCGAAATAACCCTACCATCCAGGTTCCTTCTCAGCAGCCCTACTATCCAGGCTTTCACATCGAAGTAACCCTACTATCCAGGTTCCTTCTCACAGCCCTACTATCCAGGCTTTCACATCGAAGTAACCCTACTATCCAGGTTACTTCTCACAGCCCTACTATCCAGGCTCACATCTTGATGTAACCCTACTATCCAGGTTCCTTCTCACAACCCTACTATCCAGGCTTTCATACCGTAGTAACCCTACCATCCAGGTTCCTTCTCAGCAGCCCTACTATCCAGGCTTTCATATCGAAGTAACCCTACTATCCAGGTTCCTTCTCAGCTGCCCTACTATCCAGGCTTTCATACCTAAGCAACCTTACCATCCAGGTTCCTTCTCAGCAGCCCTACTATCCAGGCTTTTATACCGAAGTAACCCTACCATCCAAGTTCCTTCTCAGCAGCCCTACTATCCAGGATTTCATACTGAAGTAACCCTACCATCCAGGTTCCTTCTCAACAGCCCTACTATCCAGGCTTTCATATCGAAGTAACCCTACGATCCAGATTCCTTCTCAGCAGCCATACTATCTAGGTTTTCATACCGAAGTAACCCTACCATCTAGGTTCCTTCTCAGCAGCCCTACTATCCAGGCTTTCATATCGAAGTAACCCTACTATCCAGGTTCCTTCTCAGCAGCCCTACTATCCAGGCTTTCATACCGATGTAACCCTACCATCCAGGTTCCTTCTCAGCAGCCCTACTACTTAATAGTGGGATAGCGCTGTCTAAAAGAAATAGAACAAAATTGATCTTATTTCGAGTAGGTAGATGCTAGTAGGTACTTGCTCAATCAAAACTTTTCACACTAACACTTTTCAAAAACAATTTTTAAAACAACTTTGTCACACCCTTGAGGACTGATACAAGGGTTATCACGAAGTAAAACATTTTCAAAGTAAGCACATACACAAGCAATTTTAAGAATATGAGAAAGTACCTAAGATCCCATAGATAACTACAGATAGAAAGGGTTTTAACACCTTCCCTTTCTATAATATACCCCCCGTACTCAGAAACATCTCGAAAAAAGGTTTTTTCTATTCTTTTTCCTTTTCCATGTTTGGATGAAATAAAAGTCGGTGGCGGCTCTTGCTTTCCACGACATTTTGCAAACACAAAACGCAAAATGCAAACCAGTATTAAATAGTCGGTTCTGCCACTGTATCACACTTACGCTCTTCTAATTGATCCCTCTTCTAGAATTCCATGCCTATTGAATGTCGGCCTTGTGCGAAAATACGGTAGTTATAAGGCCTTGTACGCCTATATTCTTTTCCCGGGGAAAATCAATTTTAGCAAATCCAAAAATAACATGTTTCTGCAATCTAGTTTTTGTAAAATCAAGTTGAGAAAAATTAGATAGATGTCATGCTTCATCCATGTTAAAGAGGAAAAAGAAGAATACCACTCAACCCTATTGTGAATTAATCACAACATTTTTAGCCTACATCGCCTATGACTCTGTAGAGGAAGAGCTGAAATTTATGCACACAAAAATAGGAAAAGGGATTGTAAGCAAGACATGATATAAAATTCAAGGAAAATAAATATTTTCACTACTACCAAGAAGGGCAAGATAAGAAAGAAGCAATGACCTTCCTACATACTCCTCAAATACTCCCAATGATATTTGTGATGATCAAAGGGTAGTGCATTTGAATATTAACAAAGTCATTAAGAGAATGGAGAAAATAATCCTCATATCTATAAGAGCGTCAAGGGAGGATTGTGATGATGAGATGAACTAATTATTTCTTAGTTGCTTTTGTTTCTTATGTCTTGCAATTTCCCTTTATTATGTGCTTTCCCTTCAATCAAATAAAATGTTTTTCCTTTTCTAAATGTATATTTTCCAACATGTTTGCATATTTAAAATGATCACAATGCATCTTTACCCACCTTTTTAATTTTATGTAGGGGAGTATACTCTCAGGGGGAGTATAACATACTATCTACTTAATTTATGGGGAGTTTAATTTCTCCAAACAATTATTTGTTTCTTTTACCACCTCCTTGAGAGATGCATTATAATCCTTAAAAAGGGGGTAATATGGAACCATCTTTTGCAGTTTATTCATTTAGGAAACTCTCTTGAAAATGAACATGATTTTGATGAAGACAACTAGGTTTTAATGATAACAACTAAAGTCAAGACAACTATAAAGCGGTTAAAGATACGACCAAATCAATAGGGTTTGATAAAATTGATTCTATGATGACGAAACCTAAATGGAAAGTAACTCAAGCCTCACCTTAAAATAAAGTTCAAGAAAGTGTAAACAAGATGGACATATCTGAAAAGTCTTGAAGTGTGTGAATTCCCTTCCTGATACGTCTGAATGAACAATACAATGTAAAAGCATAAGGTATTTCTCATAAAGTTATACTTCTAATAGCACACAAAAATAAACAATATTTTAAAATTATCGTTCTCAAGAAAATACTTCTAAAAATGCCCTTGAAGTTGTGCCATATGATTTGGCATCTGTTAGAAAAACATAGGCAAATTTCGGTTATTGCTAACAGATTCATATTTCAACCAATGGATTGGGTTAGTGAAAAAATGTGCCTTAAGAGATTAACACAACATCTTTATGATTGGAAATGGCTATATATGTTTTATTTCCTTTTAAATTTTTCTAATCGATTAATTTTAGGCCAACCAATCGATTGGTACATGTGTCAATCGATTGACTCATCAATTTAGGTCCAAATATTTTCCTTTTTTATGGCAACCTCTAGCCTATAAATATAGGGCCTTCCCAGATATTTTCACATTCAGAAATGTATTTTTCATACCTCACACCTGACTCTCCCTCTAAAATATTTTTCTTTACTTTCTCTCGCTCAAATTTTATTGTAGCGCTTTTAAAAAAGTTGTTTCAGAAGTGAGAAATTTGTAATTCTAGAATGGTAGATTTGTAAATTCACAAAGGAACATTTGTTTATACCTTGGTTAAATAATTCACCCATTTAGGGATTATTTATTTTATTGTGAAGATAAACCTATTAAAAGCTTGGTTTTGGGATTTAGTTACTAAGTCTCCGTTTCGATTTGAAGGCCTGACCCATTCAAAAGTCTTCATCGGTTCGAGATCACCTCAGTGTTACAATATCTTTGTGCATTATGGTGAAAAGATTTTCTTTGAATATTGCATGTAAAGTTTCTTTTTTAGGACAAATTATATCTTCATGTATCACACGATTTTGCTAGTTGTACATGAGCTCTTTGGGCTTCAAATCTGGTCCAAAACCAAAGCCATGCGCCTAAATCAATTTAGTTGGCATTTTATTTGATTTATTTCGAATTTAAATGAATAAAATTAAAATTAAAATAAATAAAAATCACAAAAATGAATGAATGGATTTAGAGGTCCCTAAAGATTTCACAAGCACATTTTAACCTCAAGAGTTAGGCCCATTAGTCCAAAAATTCATGTTTAGTCACTTTTGGTTTCACGCATTTGCTCAAAATTTCGCAACTTGCACCAATCATAACTCTCTCAATTTTTCTCATTTGAATATGGTCTTGGACTTTTTAGGAAGCTCAAGATAACCTCTACAATCTCTATTTTGATCATATTTGCATTTTAAGAATTTATCTTGATGTAAGTTTCCTCGACAAAAAAGTGTCTTTTTGTTGACTTTTGAAATGACCTATAATGTATTAGTCCATATCTCTCAAATGAAGCATTTTTTTGTACTTGATCTTAGAGAGAGAGAAAGTTGTATAGAATTGAATTTCCTTCAAAATGAGATTTTGTTGAGGAAAATATGATGAAGCACGTGGGAGTTATGTTTGGTCAAAGTTCAATTAACTTCTCCTGAAGAAAACCCTAATTTGGCAACTTTTGACTTTTGATGATTTAAGAGTTTTTCTTGATGAATCATGATAAAACCTTGATCTAATGATGAATATTACTTCAAAATCTTGATTTTGACCAAAAATCTTGAAGTTTGACTGTATGTTGACCACAATAGACATTTTGTCTAATATAGTTGATTTTCAGTCATCTGAGAAATTGAGTGAGCAAACTTGTGATGCAAGGCATGAAACTTGGTATGAGCATTCTTGAAGACATGTAAGAAGCCATTAAATCCACTTGAGGCCTTAGAAACCAAAACTTCATTGAGAAAAGTGAAACCCTAGTTATATGTCCATTGCTTATGGAGAGAATTTGTCTGATCAATTCTTGGGCAACCTTAAGCATTTGAGAACCCTAGGAGAATGTCTTGAAGAAAAGGGAGGGAAAATTTTGGGGTACAAAAATTTCCCCTATTCAATCTTCTTAAACCCGAGGAGTTAGATTGGCATATCTGCCATTCATGATATGAAGGTGGAAGAGGATTGAACACTTAAGTTCCAGAAATTTGCACTCGTCTGTGCAAGAAGTAAAGTTGTTGGTTGATAATACTGCATGAATGGGATTAAAGATTCCATTCAGAGAGATGACAAAGTGTCGTCGAAGATGGGCTTGTAGATGTCATTCAAAGTAACTACTGATAGGAGTATCTTAATGAGTCTACGCTCGACTGTTATCTGAAGAATGCTTTCAAGAATGAACCTCATGGGAAAGTTCTTAATTAGCTGCTTGTCAGATTTAGCCTCTAATGGAAATGCATGTCAGATTGAGTCTCTGAGGGAAATGCTTGTCATGTAGATAGTCGCCCTGTTTCAAGAATTAATCTACAGTATGTTTTTGTTGGTAAACCCGCCCTGTTTTGGGAATTCATACCACCTGGTCTTGTTGATAGTTTCCATGTCCGGTTTCAGGAGTTAATCTTTGCTTGGTGTGATACGCTGGCAAAACCGACTATTATACTAGTTTTGCGTTTTTGTTTACAAATGTTGCAGTAATCAGGAGTCGCCACTGACTTTTCTTTTATCCAATAAAGGAAAAGGTGAAAAGAACAGAAAAAGAACTTTCGAGATTATTTCCTAGTAAGGGCGGCAGATTATGGAAAGGGAAGGTGTTAGCACCCTTTCCATCTGTAGTTATTTATGGGCTCTTAAATGCTTAGCTCATTTTAAAATACCTTGTACTTTGTGTGTTTTGAAAATTATTTTTGAAAATGCCTTAGTGTGGCAATTTGCTTTATGATAACTCTTGTGTAAGTCCTCAAGAGTGTTGATAAAGTGTTTTTGTAAATGTTTTTGAAATGTTTTCTGTGTAGGTGTAAAAAGGGTCGTTCTTTTCCTCCTTTCCATTAGACAAGGTTAGCCTACTATTAGTGAGTAGGTAGCCATAGTCGTTTGGATGTATGAGGGACATTCGTGGGTCATCGTATAGTCATAAAGGCAACATATAGAGACGCTTTAGCAATTTTGTTTAAGGGACTAGATCATTTACCGAAAGGCAACACCGAAGGGTCATCGAGGGACTATGATCTTTTGATTTGAGGGTCTTTGCTAAAGCGTCACGACTTTCGAGGGACATGACTATTTTATTTTCCAAAGGCAACCAAAGTGGGAGTACCCTAGAGGTGTATATGTGAAAGTGTGTTATGTTCAGTTATTTTTGTCTTTGATGTTAGGTTTACTACCGTTTGATTTTTATGCTCTTGTCATGCAATCCTATTAGGCATACATCTAAGCAGTTAATATATGTACATGAATTTAAAGTGCTAGAATTTAAATCTACGCTATTACAAGGCTTTAGGGAGGGGATTATTACAAGTCCAAAATAGGGAGATAAAAGTAGTAAATGTCCTAGTTATTCTATTACAACCCATGTGTTATACCCCAAAATTTGCCCTCTCATTTATCAAGACTTTTCTCACAAATCTCTTTGACTCAAGACTGGATTAGGGTTTGATCAGCTCAAGACATCTCATCTTACACTGTTGATCCAAAATTAGGGTTTGAGTTTGCACAAGGATTTTTGGACTATCAATGCTCCATATTACTTTCAAACATCATTATGGACCCCTAAGATTTTTCATGATAAGTTTCAAGCTTTGAATCACATTTTTGATCAGTCAATTGGACAATTGACCTAAAAGTCAACTGTATTGAGGAAAAAGTCAACCATGGCCAATTTACAGTCAAACTTCATAATTTTTTATCAACGTTAACATTTTAGGCTCATATTTATCATTTGATCAAGTTTGGACCACAACTCCTCAAGAAATTTGATCAAATCATCAAAAGGGCAAAATGGTCAAAATTAGGGTTTTGACTAAGAAAGGGCAATTTCTGATTTTTGACCTAGAAAATGACCAATTGAGTTGAAGCATTACTTCAAGGGTTAATTTGTATCATCTTGACCTAATTACATATTTCAAAACATTGCAAATCCATTGGATAGACAGATGAAATTTGCAGTAAACTGATCAAAAGTCAACTGTACACTGAAAAGTTAAACTTTGACTTTTTGGTCAAAATCAAGTGTCAAGGATCACAATTCATCAAAACATGTCAAAATGTGAAACTTGTTCATCAAGAAATCAAAGATTGAAGATTTTGTTTTGAAATTTGAAATTTTTTTAACTTAGAAATATTTCTAAGTATAGAAAATTTCTTATTTTTTCTCAACTTTAAGCCAAATTTCCATCATGATACAAGATGATTCAAAGAAAGTTCCCAACATGAAAGTTGTAGATCTCCAAGAAACCTACAACTTTGCTACACACATTTTTCCATAAAGATGCTTGAATCTCAAGATATAATTTTATGAACACATGCCCATGAACTAAAATAACTTAGTGAAATTTTGCCCTAATTTAGGCAGGTTTTTGACCTAACTTCATGGCAATTTTTCACCTAGTTACAAGAGGTATCTTGAAATGCATTTCAAAGATGAGTTATAGAGCACATTGCAAGATTTCCAAAATGTCAAAGAACTCCTTGAGATTATTTTTGAGTGAGGAGAATCGAAGAGATGAAGTTGGCAATTTCTCACTTTGTTTTCAAGCCATTTCATGAAGAACAAAGTTCAAATCAGAACCTATGCTGCCTAATCCATTCTTTACAGGTCCCAAAATTGTTTCTTACTCCATAATTTAATGCTTACTCAGTTTACAAAGTCTTAATTCAAGCCCAAAGGTCTTTGTCCAAGCATTATTTCCATAAATGGCACAAAGTTGCCATTGCCATTTTGGAAAAGTATGACTTTTGCAACTTTACAAATCTTGAGCATTGGGCCTGTCTTCTCTGCACACACAAGTACTACAGATCTAAGGCAACTTGTATAGATCTCATACCAACTCTAAATAGGCCAGTACAAGCATGTGGAGACTTGTCCCTTCACTTTGCTTCAAAAGGAAGAAAGTGTGCAAAATGGACAGAACTGAAAAATCTATTGAGAAGCTGACTTGAAACCTTTTCCATACTAATACACAAACATATTACAGTTGAGAGCATGATTGCTAAAAGGGCTGAAACACTCCAAAACTCCATATCACCAAAAAACTGTCAAAACTTGCAGTTTGTGAATAAGCATAGCAATCCATCATTTGGCTCGTGCGTTCCAAGTTTTAATCATTAAAACAATTTGCCTACTTCATATCTAAGAGATCCAGACCATCATCCCTGCACTGTAACTCCTCCTTCTTCATCTGCCATTTTTGTTTTCAAAGCATGCAGGTTGACTTGGATAGAAAGTTCCAGGCACTTCCAAAGCAAGGCAAGGATTGGAACACACTCAGGGAGGTTCAAGCAAGCTCAAGCAACCTTCAGGCCTTCATAAATCTCACTCAAACTCAATGCACGATTTCAACTGAAAGAGGTAAGAATCTAAACTTTTATCTCTTCATACAGGCATCCATTGGCCACGGTTTGTGAAAAAAAATGTAGATATCATAATGCTGAAGCTAACCATATGCATACATTTCATTTCCGATCATTGTGTATAGAGAATTTTGAAGTTCAAATTCCTGTAAAAATTAGGTTTAAGATTAGGGCTTTCAAAATTTGTTTTAATCTTTGCTTGATAGTTTCCATAAGTTACATGGTTAGAATCGTGGGACAAAATGCTACAACTTTCATGTTATCAATTTCCATTTTTGTTGAGAGATGAGAAAGTTACAGAGCTTCTGGCCAGCTTGAGGAAGAAGATGAAGTACAGGGCAAGGAAGTTGTTTGTGTTATGTTTTTCTTGTTTCATATAAATCAACAGATGTACAGCCACCCCAGTGGCAAGCTAGCGCGCTGGTAAGTCCCAAGTCATGGGTTCGAACCTTGGCGCTACCTTTTACATTTTTCCTATTTTTTCAGTTTCAGTTTTGGCTATTTTTTTGCCATATGGGCTTGGTTCTTGGGCTTTCTATGTTTTTTCTAACACACTGCTCTCCGTTTCCTTACAGCACCCCTGGCCCAATCTTTATTATTTATTTGTTTTATTTTATTTTTTTTTGTTTTATTAAATATTTTCTTTAATACATAAAATCATGAAAAATATAAAACTTGACAAATATTGCTTTTTGTTTATTTTATTTTACTTTCACATAAAAAATATTTTTATTAAACTATATATATATATATATATATATATATATATATATATATATATATATATATATATATATATATATATATATATATATATATATATATATATATATATATATATATATATATATATATATATATATATATATATATATATATATATATATATATTAATTATTTTTCTTAAACAAACTTGTAAACATAAATAAAATAGATTTAGGTTAATTTTTTTTATCCTTTTTTTTATTTTATCCATACTTGTAAAATATTTATTTTTGACATAAAAATTAAATATTTTCATAAAATATTATTCATTATTTTAATACAAAAAAATACATAAAAATAATACCTATAGAACTTTATTTTCTTTTAAATCAGAAATTAGGATTAACTTTTATTTTCAAGAATTAATTTCTTTTTCTTAAGTTTATTAGATTTAAGTCAAAACCCTTTTCATATAAAAAAAACAAAACAAAAATTCTTTTCTTGCATTTTATGTATACTTGCATATTTAAATTGTCTTGTACTTTATTTATTCCATATTTGTAAAAATTCGATTTGTTTGTAATAGCTTAATTAGATTTATATTATTGCAAATCCCCATTCATAATTTGTATTCCCCCCTCACATAAAAATGTTGTAATAGCGTAGTAATCTTTAAATTACGCAATTTACCGCTTTTATATACCATGCTAGTAATTAGGGTTTGTATGACAAGATAAAAACAAATCAAATAGAAAACCTTAAATCCAAGACAAAATCAAAGCATGAAAATAACACACTTGCACACAAGAATTCTTAGGGTTTCTCCACTTGGTTGCCTTGTACAAAAATGGCCATATTACGCATGCGAAGTATCTTGGCAAAACAAATAAATATGAGATCATAGTCCCTCGATGACGCTATTCAAAGTTGCCTTACAAAATGATCATGGTCCCTCCAAAATGCTAAGATGCTTTACAACATTGCTAATCATGTTTATACGATGACCCACACCCGTCCCGTTTACATCCAAAGATAGGGTTGCTTACCAAATCAATTGTAAGACAACAATGTCAAAGGAATAGAAAATGCACAAGAAATACATTTGGGTAGGTAGATTACTTCTAGTTACTTGCTCTATTTTCAAACAACTATCCTTGATATTTTCAAAAACAAACACACACATTTCCAAACATTTTACAAACATTAAAAACATTTTCAAAAATACAAACATCTTTGTATACATTCTTACGAACGAGAATCATTACAAAGATTGCCTAAACGAATGGCCTCTTTTACAAAATACTTTAAAAACAAAACCAAACACATTTTCAAACAACAAAAGCAAGTGATCTAGCAAGTAACTAAAATCCCATGGAAAACCATGGATGAAAAGGGTGCTAATACCTTCCCTTTTCATAATCTACCCCCCGAACTCAAGAAACAATCTCAAAGGTCTTTCCTGTGCTTTTTCACCTTTCCTTTTGGATAAAAGAAAAGTCGGTGGCAACTCTTACTAACCGCAAGATTTGCGATAAAATGCAAAACCTCGAGTCATTTCTCCCATCTTATCACACCATGAGTCGGTACATTAATAATAAAAATGCGAAATTTAAAATAAGCGCGCGAATTGAAAATACGCCTAAAAATCCTAAGGTAAAAGAAACTCTTTTTTGTGTTTTATTTTGATTATGAAATAAACTTTGATTAAATCCTAGGTTTATTGATTTTAAATTGGAAAAATAAAGTTATAGTAATTAATTAATCAATTAACAAAATTAGTTTTAATTAAAAGAAACTAAACCTATTTTTTTTGTGATTTTTATAATTATTAAATAAAAAAACTAAAAGCAATAAGTAATGAAAGAAAACAAAATAAAGAAAGGAAAATGGGCCTGGATGCTAACTAGCTGGAAGGGGGTGAGGTTGAAATTTCTTTGCTGCAATTCCAGGAGAAGTCCAGGATGCGCCTGACTTCAATGTTGTTGGCCTTCAGTAGGTGCACCATAGGCTGCATGTTGAGGCGCACGGATCTGGATCAGTTGTGATCTGATGGTTAAGATATGAATATGTATGGTGTGCACGTGGGATATGCCCGTATTGGATCTGAAAACAAACATGTTAGAAAGAAAACGAAAATGTCTGAACTGGGATTCAAACCCAGGTCCTTCATCCAGCGCACACATTCCTTTACCGTCTGAGTTAGTTGTTCAATCGAAATAAATGAAACTAACATTGAATCTTACAAGTTTGTTAGTTTCAAAACCAAACAAGAAGAACCCATTCCACTCGAAATCAGCCCCTGAACCCGAATCTGGTGTTGTTTCGAGCTGCAACGGGCTATACCATGGGTTTCAAAAGTGATTAGTTTCAAAATCCCTAGCCATGGTATCCTAGCGTTTGGGCACTGCAAAACTTATATATATTATGTTAAATAATTCACAAACAATAATAATAATATGAACATGCAATCCACACAAGTTTAAATTATGGATTGAATGAGACTGAAATTTTTTACCAACTGGAGGCGCTTCGATCTGCAATCCTGAGCGTGAGATGGCTTGTGAAAGGGTGGGTATGAGTTTGTGCAAACCCCACGAACACGATTTGGATGTGAATTTGGACGAAGGGTTCCTGCAATAGGTGTTGAGTTTGACAACTTTGGAATTTCTTTTATGCAACTTTTGGAGTTTCTTGGAGGCAGGTTGCGCGTATGAGGAAGGATGTATGTGTGCGTGTGTGTAGTCTTGGTGTCTTGTATTTATAGGAGGTGGACGTGACAAGAAAATTGGAAAGAAACATGACCTCAAAGTCCAGCCATTAAACATGGCTTTGAAAATAAAATTAGACAAATTTAAAGATTGCCATTTAGAGACATTTCATGCCATTTTGGAATTTTGAATGAACCTGGACAGGTGATATATGGCGCCTTGTATGAATTTGAACTGCTCATAGCTTTCCTTATCAAAGTGTCTTTGATCAGCCCCCCAAGCGTTATTCTCTTCGATGGCTCTGAGTTTTGTGTTTAATTGTTCAGAACCTTCCTTATTAGAGCTTTTTAGATTAAGTCAACCTCTGCATTGATTGCTTGATTTTGTTGATATGCTTATCAAAAGACATCTTGTTCTGATATACCAATCAAAGGAAACTTTGTTGACATGCCTTCGAGTTAATCCTTATTCTGATATGCCAACCGAAGGACACTTTGTTGACATGCCTTTGAAGTGCACCTTATCCTTGCTCTTCGATTGGCCCAGAGTGGCTTCCTTTGAATGGTTTTAATTCTCATCATTTGGGCTTCTTCGTTTGAGCCCCTATTTGCCTTGGTATCTTGATCTGAAACTCTTCAACTAGCCCAAACGAAAACTCCTTTCTGGCCAGTCGAAACTTCTATTGTTACCTCCTTCGAATACAATTGTGTAGGGGGCTTTGGCTTGGCAACATGTTGGATTTTGGGCCAACAAGCAACTTGAACCAAACTCATCAAAATGAAAAACAAGCTTGTTTCCCACAATTATGTATCCTTCGAAAGGACCACATGTATTTCCTTCGAAGGCCCCATTTGTGTGTCCTTCGAATGGACATTACTAGGTGTCAAAATGTGGAAAACTGTGTGTTGAATATTTTAGAGGTGGAATCGAAGCAAGCCGTTTCAAAGGGAGACACTGCCCAATCGAATCTAGCACAAAGGAAGCCAATGCCTTGTGGATGCTAGCATGAGGGAGGCTATTGATTTGTGAATCGAAGGCCAGTTGAAAGGGTCTTGGCCTTGTGAATCGAAGATAAATTGAAGAGGGAGCCTTTGCCTTGTGCACTGAAGGCACGCACAGAGGGAGTATTTTTCTAGTGCACTGAAGGCAAGTTAAGGAGGGAGCATTTTCCTTGTGCGCTGAAGGCACACACAGAGGGAGTATTTTCCTAGTACGTTAAAGGCAAGTTGAAGAGGGAGCCTTTTCCTTGTGCGCTGAAGGCACTCACAGAGGGAGTATTTCCTTATGGGTCGAAGCACACATGGAAGAAGCCCTTGCCTTGTGAATTGAAGGCGTGTAGGTATTCCTTTGTCTAGTGAATCCAAGGCAAGTATGAAGAAGCCTTTGCCTTGTAATCCAAGGCAAGCACAAAGAGGCCTTTTGCCTTGTGAGTCAAAGACAATCATGTAAGGGCTACTACTAGAATGGTACTTGTGGACCAAAGCTTGATCGAAGGGTTTTAGAGGTTCAATCGAAACACCTTATTCAGATGCCCATCGAACGACCTTGTCAAGATGTCAATCGAAAGACCTTTGTCAAGATGCCATTCGAAAGACCTTTGTCAAGATGTCAGTCGAAAGACCTTTGTCAAGATGCCAGTCGAAAGACCTTGTTCAGATGCCAGTCGAAAGACCTTGTTCAGATGCCAGTCAAAAGACCTTGTTCAGCTGCCCATCGAAAGACACTTGACCATTTTCAAAAAATTTATTTTCTTTAAGAAAGTGATTGTAATCTCCATGCAAAGGGAAGATCTTAGAAAACATGAGAGGGAAAATTTTGGGGTACAACACCTGGTTATATAGATAGTTTCCCTGTCTTGTTTTGGGAATTAACTTCTGACCTGCTTTCTATTGGCAAACCCATCCTATTTCAGGAATTCATACCGCCTGGTCGTGTCGATAGTTTCCCCTTCCGTTTTCGGGAATTAATTTGTGACCTGGTCATATAGATAGTTTCCCCGTCCTATTTCGGGAGTTAATCTTTGACCTGTTTAGAAATTGCTGATGATATTCGTCTGTTTCTGAACTTTACCTGAAAAGATAAAATTAACTTTATGCAATCTCTTGATGTTGTAATGCATTGCCTAATGATGTTCTCAAAGTAAATGAGAGTGTGCTATATGTGTTTCGTATGAATATGTTATGATCTTTTGTAAATGATGTATGGATGTAAGATATCGTTGAAGCGTATTGGCATCTTTGTATAATATCTTTGGTTGGGAAAATTTAATCCCTAACTGTTGCTGGGGATGAGGAATATGAATCTTCGATCTTGTTTAGAATGTCTCCGCTGGGGATTCCTGTCTTCTATTTTGAGGATACTCTGTTGGGGATGTTTGACTTCTGCTTGGGGATAGAAGAACTCAGGAACATTGGTAGTTTATGTTCTACTGCAGAGTTTTTCTTATATACCCTGACTGGGGATGAAAGAGATGGATAACCTTCCAAGGTGCTGTCTAATCGAGTTTCCGATATGGACACCAACTATTCTGGGGAGGACAAAGTTAAATGTTGTATATCCCGATTTCATATTCCGTAGTGTTGTACCCCCAAATTTTCCCTCTCATTTCTCAAGGATTCTCTCACAAGATCTTCCATAACGTCAAGTTTGCAGCACTCATACATCAATTTAGGCTTGGAATTGGCACAAGGGAAAAATAGTCAATTGCATATTAGAAAGTCAAAATTTAACTTTTTGGTCAACATTACATTCCAAAGATCAAATTTCATCAATACATTCAAGAATATCAAGCTTGATCATCAAGAAGTCAAGAAAGTCAAAAGTCAACTTGAAAAGTCAAGATTTCCAAGACTTAGAAATTTTCTAAGTGTTTTATACATGATAATTTCATCACTTCATGCCATTCTTTCACCAAGATGCAAGACAGTTCAAGGGAAACTTTCAACATGGAAGTTGTAGATCTCCATGATATCTACAACATTGCTTTACACAACTTCTCCTAGAAGTGTTTGTATTTTGAGTTATAAATTCATGAAGTCATGACATTTTCATTTAACACTTAGAGAAATTTTCAATAGATTTTGGTCAAGATTTCACCCCAACTTCTTGGCATTTTTTCACATAGTTCTAAGATGATTTTGTCAAAATGGCCAACATGAAAGTTATAGAAGATGTTTCAAGCTTTCCAAAACATCCAAGAGCATAAATTTATCATACTTGAGCTAGGAGATTCAAGGGCTTGAAGTTGGCCATCCATCTTTGAATTGCAAGTCATTCTAAGTGAAGAACACATAACAAAACTCTCATGATTTGCTCAATAATCTTATGTTGCAGGCTTCTTTGCTTTCAAATCTCATCATAATTTAATGTTTACACAAGAGCTTGAGCTATTACCCAAGTGTTTGAGCCATTGTCCAAAAGATCTTTCCATTTATGGTATAAAGGCACCATTGCTATTTTTGAAAAGCAAGCTTTTTGTACAAAGTTTTTCTTGAGCCCATACCTTGCTTGTTGTAGATTATACTCCACCATAAATCATGGGAAGTAGCTCCTCTATACCAGCAACTTTGGTACTTCACCTTGGGACTATGGAGTACTTGACATAGTTTGATTTTTGTAATCCAACCAAACCATAACATGCTGTCTTGCAAACTTAGTCAGCTCATATGCACAAACCTCTTGCCTATAAATAGAAGAAGCATTTGCAAGACAAAGAGGTTAAAAAAATAGAAAGAAAACCATAAGTTTTATTGACAAACTCTCAAAAAATCTCATAACTGAAAAAGGTCATAACAGTCCACAAGGCAACACCTCAAGCTCAAAACATAAATTCTAGTTGTAAGGTAAGTCTCCTTAACTTTAAAACTCTTCATTTAAATCATCATCATTTGGTTCATTTTTTAGGCTAAAATGCAGTGACCTTTGAAGAAAGGGTTTGTAAAAAATCATGAACAATTGCCAAGATTGAGTGGAAAGTTTTCCATGAAATAGTATCATGAACAGGCAGGTGTAAGGTAGCTGTTTTTCAAAACCATACAACAGGCAATCGATTGCACAACCATGCAAACCGATTGCACGGGGTTCCAGTAGCCAGATTTCCAAATGTTTTAAGTGTGCAATCGATTGCACAACCATGAAAATTGATTGCAGGGGGTTCCAGTAGCCAGACTTCCAAATATTTTGAGTGTGCAATCGATTGCACAACCATGCAAATCGATTGCACGGGGTTCCAGTAGCCAGATTTCCAAATATTTTGAGTGTGCAATCGATTGCACAACCATGCAAATCAATTGCAATAAAAGTTAGTAGCCATGTTTTGAAAAGCTGAAGCATGCAATCGATTGCACTCAAATGAAAATTGAATTTTTGCTTTGAAGAAAACTTGAATAAAGAGTTGGACAATATAAAATGTTTCTTTTGACCATTGAGCATCTATATCTTAAGTTCAAGATAAGTATTATCATTATACCTTGAAATTTGATAAGGGCTTGAACCAAAGACTTCATCTAAAGAGGCTTTTAGCTTTATCAATAATTTTTGCTTTCTTTATCAATCATGATTTGTCTTCATCAAAGCAAAATTGCATTCGAGAAGCTTCATTTTACGACATGTGTCGACACATAATGCTCCAAAATGTTTTATTTTCCTGTCATTTTTCTTTATTTTTACATGCTTCATATATTTTCTTCATGGCTATTCAATATGGCTGTAATAGATAATTAGGACTTTAATTTATTGCAATCCCCATTTGTAAATTTGTACACCCCATCCCCAAATGATTGTAATAGCGTAGGATATTTACTTTCTGCAATTTATCGCTTTATATAACATGTTAATAATTAGGGTTTGTATGGAAAGATAAAACCAACCAAATAGAAAACCCTAATTCAAGACAAAATTAAGCATGAAAATAACACACTATTCACACATGCACCCTTAAGGTTAACTCCACTTGTTGCCTAAAAAATGGTCATGTTATGCACGTGGGATGTCTTAGCAAAAACAATCGAAATACAAGATCAGAGTCCCTCGATGACGCTATAAATGTTGCCTTTCAAAAATGATCTTAGTCCATCAAAAAAATGCTAAGGTACCTCACAACATTGTTATCATGACTATACGATGACCCACGCCCGTCCTGCTTACATCCAAAGATAGAGTTGCTTACCAAATCAATGGTAAGACAACAATATCAAAGGAAAAGAAAATGAACAAGAAAGACATTTAAGTAGGTAGATTACTTTTGGTTACTTGCTCCATTTCAAGCAAATTTCCTTTCTATTTTCAAAACAAACACACACATTTTAAAACATCTTACAAACTTGAAAACATTTTTAAAAAGACAAACATCCTTATATACATTCTTACGAATAATAATCATTACAAAGATTGCCTAAACAATGGCCTCTTTTACAAAATACTTTAAAAAAACCACACCAAGCACAATTTCAAACAAAAGCAAGTGATCTAGCAAGTTACTAAGAGCCCATGGAAAACCATAGATGAAAAGGGTGCTAATACCTTCCCTTTTCATAATCTACCCCCCGAACTCAAGAAACAATCTCAAAGGTATTTCCTGTGGTTTTTCACCTTTCCTTTTGGATAAAAGAAAAGTCGGTGGCGACTCTTGCTAACCGCAACATTTGCGATAAAATGCAAAACTCCCAAGTCAGTTCTCCCACCGTATCACACGTAGCAACTCTCTTGGGATAGAAAACTTAACTATACTTCGTTGGAGAAGAGAATCTTGTTAGGGATTTGTCATAATCAGAGAAATGAACTTTTCTTGGGAAATTAAATTCCATTAGGGAAATAAACACTGCTAGAGAAGAGAATTCTGCAGGGGATTTTGCAGTGTTAGAAAAATAAACTCAGTTGGAGGATTAAATTACTATAAACTATGCTGAGGGATTCATTTGTGATTTCATATGTTGTGCCTAGGAAGTTTCCACTATATGCTGGAAAATGATCAAACTCCTTTATCCTCTAGGGGAAACTACTGGGAGTATGGTTATGTTAATAGTTGGAAGTAAAGTTGTTGGTTGATAATACTGCTTGAATGGGATTAAATATTCCATTCAGAGAGATGACAGAGTGTCTTAGAAGATGGGCTTGTAGATGTCATTCAAAGTAACTACTGATAGGAGTATCATAATGAGTATACGATCGACTGTTATCTGAAGAATGCTTTCCAGAATGAACCTCTGGGGAAGGTTCTTAATTAACTTCTTGTCAGATTTAGCCTCTAATGGAAATGCTTGTCATATTGAGTCTCTGAGGGAAACGCTTGTCATGTAGATAGTCGCCCTGTCCTATTTCAAGAATTGATTTACAATCTGTTTTTGTTGGTAAAGCTTCCCTGTTTTGTGAATTCATACCACCTGGTCTTGTTGATAGTTTCCATGTCCTGTTTCAAGAGTTAATCTTTACCTGGTGTGATACATTGGAAGAACCGACTATTATACTGGTTTTGTGTTTTTGTTTGCAAAAGTTGCAGTAATCAAGAGTCGCCATCGAATTTTCTTTTATCCAATAAAGGAAAGGGTGAAAAGAACAGAAAAAGAACTTTCGAGATTATTTCCTAGTAAGGGGGGTAGATTATGGAAAGGGAAGGTGTTAGCACCCTTTCCATCTGTAGTTATCTACGGTCTCTTAGATGCTTAGCTCATTTTGAAATACCTTGTACTTTGTGTGTTTTGAAAATTATTTTTGAAAATTCCTTAGTGCGGAAATTTGCTTTATGATAACTCTTGTATAAGTCCTCAAGAGTGTTGATAAAGTGTTTTTGTAAATGTTTTTGAAATGTTTTCTGTGTAGGTGTAAAAAGTTTGTTTGAGCAAGCTTATAACAGCTATCTACTTTACTCAAAAGGGTCATTATTTTCCTCCTTTCCTTTTGACAAGGCTAGCCTACTATTAGTGAGTAGGTAGCCATAGTCGTTTTGATGTGTGAGGGATATTTGTGGGTCATCGTATAGTCATAAAGGCAACATATAGAGACATTTTAGAAATTTTGTTTAAGGTACTAGATCATTTAGCGAAAGGCAACACCGAAGGGTCATCGAGGGACTATGATCTTTTGATTTGAGGGTCTTTGCTAAAGCGTCCCTACTTTCGAGGGACTTGATTGTTTTATTTTCCAAAGGAAACCAAAGTGGGAGTACCCTAGAGGTGTATATGTGAAAGTGTGTTATGTTCAGTTATTTTTGTCTTTGATGTTAGGTTTGCTACCGTTTGATTTTTATGCTCTTGTCATACAATCCTATTAGGCATACATCTAAGCAGTTAATATATGTACAGGAATTTAAAGTGCGAGAATTTAAATCTGCGCTATTACAAGGCTTCGGGGAGGGGATTATTACAAGTCCAAAATAGGGAGATAAAAGCAGTAAATGTCCTATTTATTCTATTACAACCCATGAGTCGGTACATTAATAATAACAATGCGAAATTTAAAATAAGCGCGCGAATTGAAAATACACCTAAAAACCCTAAGTTAAAAGAAACTATTTTTTGTGTTTTATTTTAATTATGAAATAAAATTTTATTAAATCCTAGGTTTATTGTTTTTAAATTGGAAAAATAAAGGTAAAATAATTAATTAATCAATTAACAAAATTAGTTTTAATTAAAAAAAACAAAACCTAATTTTTTTGTGATTTTTATAATTATTAAATAAAAAAACTAAAAGCAATAAGTAATGAAAGAAAACAAAACAAAGAAAGGAAAATGGGTTTGGATGCTAACTAGCAGGAAGGGGGTGAAGTTGAAATTTCTTTTCCGCAATTACAGGAGAAGTCCAGGATGCGCCTGACTTCAGTGTTGTTGGCCTTCAGAGGGTGCACCATAGGCTGCATGTTGAGGCGCACGAATCTGGATCGGTTGTGATCTGATGGTTAGGATCTGAAGATGTATGGTGTGCGCGTGGGATATGCCAGTATTGGATCTAAAAACAAACATGTTAGAAAGAAAACAAAAATGCCTGACCTGGGATTTGAACCCAAGTCCTTCATCCAGCGCACACATTCCCTTACCGCCTGAGCTAGTTGTTCAATCGAAATAAAAGAAACTAACATTGAATCCTGCAAGTTTGTTAGTTTTAAAACCAAACAAGGAGTACCCATTACACTCGAAATTATCCCCTGAACCCGAATCTGGGCTTGTACCGATCTGCAACGGTATGTACCATGGGTTTCGAAAGTGACTAGTTTCGAAAGTCCTAGCCATGGTATCCTAGCGGTTGGGAAATGCAACTTATATATATTTTACGTTAAATCATTCACAAACAACAATAATAATATGAACATGCAATCAACATGAGTTTAAATTATGGATTGAGTGAGACTGAAATTTCTTACCAACTGGAGGCGCTTCGATCTGCAATCCTGAGCGTGAGATGGCTTGTGAAAGGGTGGGTATGCGTTTGTGCAAACCCCACGAACACGATTTGGATGTGAATTTGGATGAAGGGTTCCTGCAATAGGTGTTGAGTTTGACAACTTTGGAATTTCTTTTATGCAACTTTTGGAGTTTCTTGGAGGCAGGTTGCGCGTATGAGGCAGGATGTATGTGTGCGTGTGTGTGTAGTCTTGGTGTCTTGTATTTATAGGAGGTGGAGGTGACAAGAAATTGGGAAAAGAAACATGACCTTAAAGACCAGCCATTAAACATGGCTTTGAAAATAAAATTAGACAAATTTAAAGATTGCCATTTAGATACTTTTCATGCCATTTTGGAATTTTGAATGAACCTGGACAGGTGATAATTGGCGCCTTGTATGAATTCGAACTGCTCAGAGCTTTCCTTATCAGAGTGTCTTTGATCAGCCCCCCAAGCGTTATTCTCTTCGATGGCTCTGAGTTTTTATTTGAATTGTTCAGAACCTTCCTTATTAGAGCTTTTTAGATTAAGTAAACCTCTACATTGATCGCTTGATTTTGATGATATGCTTATCAAAAGACATATTGTTCTGATATACCAATCGAATGAAACTTTGTTGACATGCCTTCAAGGTAAACCTTATTCTTATATGCCAATCGAAGGACACTTTGTTGACATGCCTTCGAAGTACACCTTATCACTGCTCTTCGATTGGCCCAGAGTTGCCTCCTTCGAATGGTTCTAATCCTAATCATTGGGGCTTCTTCGATTGAGCCCCTATTTGCCTTGGTAGCTTAATTTGAAACTCTTCAACTAGACCAAATGAAAACTCCTTTCTTCCCAGTCGAAACATCTCTTGTTACCTCCTTCGAATACAATTGTGTAGGGGGCTTGGGCTTGGCAACATGTTGGATTTTAGGCCAACAAGAAACTTCAACCAAACACCTAAAAAGGAAAAACAAGCCTGTTTCCCACAATTATGTATCCTTCGAATGGACCACATGTATGTCCTTCGAAGGCACCATTTGTGTGTCCTTCGAATGGACCTTACTAGGTGTCAAAATATGTAAAACTGTGTGTTGAATATTTTAGAGGTGGAATCGAAGCAAGATGTTTCAAAGGGAGCCACTGGCCCAATCGAATCTAGCACAAAGGAAGCCAATGCCTTATGGATGCTAGCATGAGGGAGGCTATTTCTCTGTGAATCAAAGGCCAGTTGAAAGGGTCTTGGCCTTGTGAACTGAAGGCCAGTTGAAAGGGTATTGGCCTTGTGAATCGAAGACAAATTGAAGAGGGAGCCTTTGCCTTGTGCGCTGAAGGCACTCACAAAGGGAGTATTTTTCTAGTGTGTTGAAGGCAAGTTGAAGAGGGATCCTTTGCCTTGTATGATGAAGGCACGCACAGAGGGAGCATTTGCCTAGTGTGCTGAAGGCAAGTTGAAGAGGGAGCCTTTGCCATGTGCGCCGAAGGCACACACAAATGGAGTATTTCCTTATGGGTCGAAGCAGACATGGAAGAAGCCCTTTCCTTATGAATCAAAGGCATATAGGAAATCCTTATTCTAGTGAATGCAAGACAAGTCTGAAGAAGCCTTTGCCTTGTGAATCCAAGGAAAGTACAAAGAGGCCTTTTTCCTTGTGAGTCAAAGACAAGCATGTAGGGGCTACTGCTGGAATGAAACTTGTGGACCAAAGCTTGATCGAAGGGTTTTAGAGGTTTAATTGAAACACCTTGTTCAGATGCCCACCGAACGACCTTGTCAAGATGTCAATCAAAAGACCTTTGTCAAGATGCCAATTGAAAGACCTTTGTCAAGATGCCAGTCAAAAGGCCTTTGTCAAGATGTCAGTCGAAAGACCTTGTTCAGATGCTAGTCGAAAGACCTTGTTTAGATGCCAGTTGAAAGACCATGTTTAGATGCCCATCGAAAGACATTTTACCATCTTCAAGAACTTTATTTTCTTTAAGCAAGTGTTTGTAACTTCCATGCAAAGGGAAGATCTTGGAAAACATGAGAGGACAAATTTTGGGGTACAACAGCTTCCCCTATTCAATCTTCTTATACCTGGATATTTAGATTGGCTTGTTTGCTTTTCGTGATCTAAAGGTGGAAGATGATTGAACACTAGAGTGCCCAGAAATTTGCACTCGTATGATGTGATGATTGAGTGTGTGGAGAATGGGCTTAAAGATGCCATTTGGGAAGGATGAATGGGAGTTATCGGAGATGGGCTTAAAGATGCCATCTAAAGTAGGTGCTGACTTCATAAGAGGTCCCTTTGTGGGGAATTCCTGTTCCTGCTGTCTGAGGAGGAGTCTATTTGGGAAGGTTGATTTCTATTGTTCTCCTGCTTTAGGAAAACTCTATGGGGAATAAGGTCCAGGAACTTCAGTTGTCCAAGGCTCTACTGAGGAGTTATCTCTAGGCTGGAGAGATGAAAGTATGTTGTTTTCTAGTTGAACTCCAGGCTTCACAGTAACTTACTGGGGAGGATTGACTGTTACCTGGAAATGTATTAGAAGGAGCCTATGTAAGGATGCTTCTGGATGAGCCAGTGTTAGAATGCATTTGGAAATTGAGAAGGAATCTGTGCAAGATTGCTTCAGGATGAGTCCGCGTTAGACTGCATCTGGAAAGTTGAGAAGGAAACCGTGTAAGATTGCTTCAGAATAAGCCTGTGTAAAGCTGCATCTGGAGATCATGAGAAGGAACACGTGTAAGATTGCTTTGTCTGGTCATGTAGATATTTTTCCTATCTGGTTTCAGGTATTAATCTACAATCATTCATTCATAGATAGTTGTCCTGTCTTATTTCAGGTATTAATCCAGAACTTGCTTTTGTTGGTCGTTGAGATAGTTGTCCTGGCTGGTTTTAGGTATTAATCGGGAACTTATTTTTGTCGGTTGTTGAGATAGTTGTCCTGGCTTGTTTCAGGTATTAATATTCAATCTACTCATGTAGATATTTTTCCTAGCTTGTTACAGGTATTAATCTACAATCGGTCGTCCACAGATAGTTGTCCTGGCTTGTTACAGGTATTAATCTGGAAATTGTTTTTGTCGGTCGTTGAGATAGTTGTCCTGGCTTGTTACAATATTAATCTATGACCTTAGAAAGAAAGATAGTTTTCCCGTCTGGTTTCGGGTATTAATCTTCAATATGCTCGTGTAGATAGTTTTTCTGGCTTGTTACAAGTATTAATCTACAATCGGTCGTCCATAGATAGTTGTCCTGGCTTATTATAGGTATTAATCTGGAACTTGTTTTTGTCGGTCATTGAGATAGTTGTCCTAGCTGGTTACAGGTATTAATCTCTAACCTTAGAAAGAAATATACTTTTCTCGGCTTGTTACAGGTATTAATCTTCAATCTGCTCATGTAGACATTTTTCCTGGCTTGTTACAGGTATTAATCTACAATCGGTCGTCCACAGATAGTTGTCTTGGCTTGTTACATGTATTAATCTGGAACTTGGAAATGTTGGTCAAATAGATAGTTTCCCCGTCTGGTTTCGGGAATTAATCCATGTCTTGTTGTATTTATTGGTAAACCCGTCTTGCTCCGGGAGTTCATACCACTTGGTCGTGTAGATAGTTTCCCCGTCTAGTTTCAGGAATTAATCTTTGACCTATAAGTTGATAGTGTTTGTCTGTCTGCTAATTTAACCTGAAAAGGTAAGACCAGTTTCATGCGATGTCATGATGTATGAATTGCATGATGCTCTCAAAATAAATGAGATTGTGATATATGCATTTGTATTTCATATGCTATGATGTTTGTAGAATGATGTATGAATTCAAAGTATGAACATGCTAGACATTCTATTGCAGTGTTGTTGAATTAGGGAAAGTAAATCCCTGATTTTTGATGGGGATGAGGAATGTAGGTCTTCAAATATGTTGAAGTTAAATGCTGAGATATATATTTCCATTATTAGAGAAATAAACTTTGTTGGGGAAGGAAAACTTCGTGCACTGTTTGGGGCTTTTGTAAAATCCTACTGGGGAATCCTGAGAAGCTTGGTGACTTCACTGGGGAACTTTTTTGGAGCAGTAATTAGAGATTTTTTTGCTCTGCCGGGGATATAAGAACACCTGACCTCATTAGGCTGTATGCTGAGAATATGGTAGTGAGCTTATAGTAGGATGCCCCAGCCTCTGTACCTGTTGAAGAGAGTTTCTGTGGGGATTTTGTGGAGGGCCTTTAGACATTGTCCCATTTCTTAAAGCCATTAATAATTGTCTTTCTATTTTTTATGCGTGTATTTGTAAACAGTAATCACATTCAAATGCATATGTACAAAAATAATCACTGGACATTTTCGCAAACAAAAAAGAAACATAAAAAGAAAACAAATAGTTTTGCACTTTTAAAGAGATAATTTTGTATTAATTTGAAGAATTTGTGCCTATAATAGGCATTTTTTGTACAAGGATATGAACATCCTAGTAAGAGAATGTCGTCGTAAGAATGAAATTAATACAAAATAGTGTACAAAGAAAAAAACAGCTATGTGAAATAATCCTATTGGTTTCTCATTCTGCTATTGCCTTTATGTCTTTGAGCGTCTCATCTCTTCGCTTGTTTGTCCAAAGCTGACTAGATTGATTAGTACAATTTGAGTTTGACAGTTGATACTGAAGATTTACTGTAAGGTGATCTAATGGGACATAGTCATACGCTTAACATCCCTAACTTTTTCCTGGACTGCCCTTTAGGGTTTTCAGTCCACCGGGATACCCTCTTTTCCCAAGCCGCCTTTTCAGGTTTTCGACTTGCCGGGTGTACATATTTTTTCATGTGTATATCCCTAAATTTTTCCCGAACCATTTTGGTTCGTCGAGACGCCCTTATTTTTGTCTAGGCCAGTTAACCTAGCAGATCTTTGTTCACGCGTAGTATCTTTTAACTATGTCCGTGTTTACAGGGTGCGGAAGGTCGTCACCTTCCATAGTGGTTAAGATCATAGCTCCACTAGAAAATATGTTCTTGATCATAAATGGCCCTTCGTATGTGGGATTCCACATTCCCCTGGGATCACCTTGTGGCAGTATAATGCTCTTGATTAGAAGATCACCAGCCTGATATACTTGACATTTGACCTTCTTGTTAAAAGCTTTGATCTATGTTTTTGGTACATCTGACCATGGCAGACAGCTGCGAGCCTCTTCTCGTCAATCAGCTTTAAGGTTAAGTCAAGTCTGAACCCATTCGTCTTCATTCAAACCTGCGCCCTTCAAGATTATCAAGAAAGGGATCTGGACTTCAATGGGTAGGACAACTTCCATACCGTATACCAAAGAGAAAGGAGTTTCCCCTGTTGATATGCATACTGTGGTACGGTAACCATGAAGAGAAAATGGTAACATCTCGTGCCAGTATTTATATGTCACCGTCATCTTCTGGATGATTTTCTTGATGTTTTTATTAGCAACTTCTACAATGACATTCATATTCGACCGGTAAGGAGAAGAGTTATGATGCTGGATCTTAAATTGCATGCAGAGCTCGACGATCATAGTGTTATTTAGATTGGTACCATTATCCGTAATGATTCTTTCTGGAATACCATGCCGATAGATAAGGTTATGTCTGATGATTCGAGCCATAACGTTCTTGGTAACATAACCAAATGAAGCTGCCTCAACCCACTTCGTAAAGTAATCAATGGCAACCAGGATGAAGTGGTGCCCATTAGAAGTTGTAGGTCTAATCTCCCCAATCATATTGATGCCCCACATTATGAACAACCAGGGAGCAATCAAGACATTTAGAGGAATCAGAGGCACATGTATTTTATCAACATAGATCTAGCATTTGTGTTAAGTTCATAAATGCTGATAACAGTCTGCTTCCATAGTGGACCAATAGTATCCTGCCCATAGGATCTTTTTAGCCATTGAGTGCCCACTAAATTGGGTGCCAAAGGTACCTTCATGTAAATCAGGCATAATCTTTTCTGCCTCACTCTTGTCTACATACCGAAGCAAGGAAGAATCATGATTGCGCTTGTAAAGGATCCCATTACCGGGGAATAACTTGGCAGAGAACCTTCTTAGGAACTTCTTATCATTGACTGAAGCTTCTTCAGGATACTCTTGGGCTTTAAGATATCTTTTGACTTCATCGAACCAAGGTTTTTTCAGTACTTCTTCAGTATCAATCTCATGACAATATGCTGGTTCATCCATTCTCTCAATTATGATCTGAGGAGCTTCGTTGTCCCACATGAGCTTAAACATGGATGACATAGTAGGTAACGCGTCCGCTAATTGATTTTCCTCTCGTGGGAAATGCTCAAAGGTAACTTCTTCAAAGTATGGAATTAGTGTCAACACATGATCTCTATAAGGGATGACATTAGGATGCTTTGTGTCCTATTCTCCTTTGATTTGGATGATTACTAAGGCCGAGTCTCCAAATACACTCAAGAATTTGATCCTCAGGTCGATAGCAGCTTTAAGACCCATAATGCATGCTTCATATTCGGCCATATTGTTGGTACAATTGAAACATAGCCTGGAAGTGAAAGGAGTATGACAACCTTCTGGAGATATGATCACAACATCGTTGCCATTACCAAGAGCGTTGGAAGCTCCATCAAAAATCATAGTCCATCGGGATCCTTTTTCAGGTCCTTCATCCGGTCCAGGTTCTTCATAATCAGTAACTAACATGATGTTCTTGTCCGAGAACTAAAAATTCATGGATTGGTAGTCATCCACAGCCTAATGAGCTAAATGATCAGCTAATACACTTCCCTTAATTTCTTTCTAGGTTGTATACTGAATGTCGTATTCGGTCATGACCATTTTCCATCTTGCTATTCTTTCGGAGAGAGCGGGCTTCTCAAAGATGTACTTGATAGGATACACTTTAGATATCAATAAGGTAGTGTGAGTCAACATGTAATGTCTTAGTCGGCAATCAGCCCATGCCAAAGTGCAGCAAGTTTTCTCGAGCAGTGAGTGTCTTGTTTCACAGTTGGTAAACTTTTTACTAAGGTAGTATATTGCATTCTCTTTTCGACCAGACTCGTCATGCTGCCCCAGCACACACCCGATTGAGTTCTATAATACTATTAATTACATGATCATAGGTCTTCCTTCAACTGGAGGCATCAAGATTAGAGGCTCTTGAAGATATTTCTTGATTTTGTCAAAGGCATTCTGGCAATCGCCAATCCATTTCACTGCTTGATCTTTCTTCAGTAACTTGAAGATTGGCTCGCAAGTAGTGGTTAAATGGGAAATGATCATGGCAATGTAGTTTAGAAGTCCCAAGAATCCCATGACTTCCTTCTCAGTAACGTATCTGAGTTGTATCTGGAGATTGGGTTTGTATGAGCAAGGGAATGGCGTCTGTATCTAGAGCGTATCTGAGCTGTAACTGTATTTGAGATCTGTATGAGTAGCAGAATGACTTCCGTGTCTGGAGTGTATCTGAAACTATAACTGGGATCTGAATAAGTGACAGAATGATCTCTGTGGCGACTGCACTGGGGAGAATCAAACTTCTGGTGTAAGGGCCAGAATGGCATCCATGTTTGGAGCGTATATGAACTTGAAGTTGATAGTTGAATCTGAATGAGAGATAGAATGGCCGCCGTGTCTGGAGCGTATCTAGTCTGTATCGGATTGCTGAAGTCTGAATGAGTAGTAGAATGGCTGCCGTGTCTGGGGTGTATCCGTACTTTATTTTGACTTGAAATTCTGAATGAGTAATAGAATGACCGCCGTGTCTAGGGTGTATCCGTACTGTATTTTGACTTGAAATTCTGAATGAGTAATAGAATGACTGTCGTGTCTGGGGTGTATCCATACTGTATCTGAATAACTGTTAACGATAGCCTTTTAATCTTATCCTGAAAAGGATAAAATGTTAGCTAAAATACAAAGTTATGTTGCATGATATGTATGATGCAATGAACTGTGTTTCATCAATGTTTATGATATAGGAATGTAATGGATGTGCATGTAAGCTGAGTAGTTGTCTTGCTGAGGAAAATAAATCCTTGATAACTGGAGATAATAAAATCTTTGACTGCTGTCGGGGAAAATAAATCCTTGACCGATGCTGAGGATTCAAAGATATTTGATTGTTGAAGATGAGAAATCATTGCTGACTGCTTGGGGATTAAAGAATTCTGAATGTTGAGAATGAGAAATCCTGAGACCACTGCTGAGGATTGAAAATCCTTGGTGACTTGTGGGGATTAACAAGAGCTTTGACAACTTCTGCGGGGATGTGAGAATCCTTCATGACTTTCCTGGGAAATAAGGAAAATTCTAAAAATCTCTACTGGGGAGTTAAAACCTGGGAGACTTCTGCTGGAGAAATGAGACCGAGAATCTTTGATCTGCTGGGAAATAACTCTGTGGGGAGAATGTTTGCTCAGCCAGGGAAATTAGGAGCTTTGGGTTGTATGCCAAACTACTGGGGAATCATCTTAGTCGGGGATAAGACAAGAAGTTAACTGTTATCTGCTTGGTTCTCAGACTTTTAAGATAAACTGCTGGGGAAGTTGGGGGAAGCTGAATGGTTCCCACCGGGGGTTGATAGTTTTGAATTTTGACTTCGCTGGGAAAGAAAACTCAGAATATTCTGGCTCCGCTGGGGATCTTGAATTTTAACTCCGCTAGGGATGTATACTTCAAGGTTTTAGCTTTGTTGAGGATCTGAATGATGTACTGTAGGGGATTTCTTCTGGAATAGCATAAAGATATCTTCCTACACCTTCAACCTAACAGTAATTGTCCTTTCTCAATTTCATTTTATTTGTAAGCAGTGATTATATTCAAATGCATATGCCTATTTAACAAAACTTTGGACGTTTTCAAATAAAACATAAGTGTAAAAAGAAAGAAAGGCAAGCAAATTTCTGCACTTTGAAGTATCTTTGTATTAACTTTTGTAAGAATCTTTGTACAAAGGAAACAGACATCCTAGTAAGAGAATGTTGTCGTAAAAATTGAAAAAATTTATACAAAAAGAAAGATGGCTATGTGTAACAATTCCATGGGATTCCCAATCCGCTATAGCCTTCACAACTCTGAGTATCTTGTCTATTCGCTGCTTCGTCCGCCGATGACTGGATTGATCAGAAGCTTGGAGCTTGTTGGTGAAGAGATTGTTCTTAAAGTGATCCGACGAGACATAGTCATACACTTTAATTCCCTAACTTTTGCCTGGACCGCCCTTTAGGGTTTTCGATCCATCGGGAAACCCTTTTTTGCCCAAGTCGCCCTTTCGGGTTTTCAACTTGTCGGGTGTACAGATTTTTTTGTTTATCCCTAATTTTTTCCTGAACCGCCCTTTCGGGTTTTCGATTCACCAGGATGCCCATTTTTGCCCAAGTCGCCCTTTCGGGTTTTCAACTTGTCGGGTCGTTTTATGCGTAGTATCTTTTGACTATGTCTACGTTCGCAGTGTGCGAAAAAATCGTCACCGTCCATAGTGGTCAGAATCATTGCCCCACCAGAAAATATGCTCTTCATCACAAATGGTCCTTCGTAAGTAGGAGTCCACTTTCCCCTGGGATCACTTTGCGGCAAGATGATCCGCTTGATTACAAGGTCTCCGACTTGATATACTTGACGCCTGACTTTCTTGTTGAAAGCCTTGATCATCCGTTTTTGGTACGTCTGACCATGACAAACAGCAGTAAGTCGTTTCTCTTCGATCAAGTTATGTTGATCAAGCCGTGTCTGAATCCAATCGTCTTCACTCAAACCAGCATCCTTCATAATCCTCAAGGAAGGAATCTGAACTTCCATAGGTAAAACAGCTTCCATGCCATATACCAAAGAGAAGGGGGTTGCCCCTGTTGAATTACGTGATGTGGTACGATATCCATGCAGAGCAAACGGTAACATCTCATGCCAGACCTTGTAGGTGACTGTCATCTTTTGAATGATCTTCTTGATATTTTTGTTCGCGGCTTCAACAACACCATTCATCTTCGGCCGATAGGGAGATGAATTGTGATGATAAATCTTGAACTGCTCGCACAGAGAGGTGATCATAGTGTTGTTCAAATTTGTACCATTGTCTGTGATGATCCTGTCAGGGATACCATATTGGCATATGAGGTTCTGCTTGATGAAGCGTGCAACCACATTCTTTGTAACTGAGGCGTAGGAAGCTGCTTCGACCCACTTGGTAAAATAATCAATAGCCACCAGGATGAAGCGATGTCCATTGGATGCCACAGGCTTAATTTCTCCAATCATGTCAATGCCTCACATTGCAAACGGCCAAGGAGCTGTTAGAACATTGAGAGGAACAGGAGGAATATGTACCTTGTCAGCATAGACTTGGCATTTGTGACAAGTACGGGAATGTTGATGACAATCAGCTTCCATGGTGGACCAGTAGTAGTCTGCCCTTAGAATCTTCTTAGCCATCGTGTGTCCGCTTAAGTGGGTGCCAAACGTGCCACTATATATTTCGGTCATGATCAACTCTGCTTCAACCTTGTCCACACAACGAAGTAGAACACAATCATGAATGCGCTTATAAAGGATGCCATTGCTTAGGAAGAACTTGGCAGCAAATCTCCTTAAGAACTTTTTGTCATTGACGGAAGCTCCTTCAGGGTATTCTCGAGTCTGGAGATACCTTTTGATTTCATGAAACCAGGGTTGTTCCACTACTTCTTCGGTATTAATCTCATGACAGTGCGTAGGTTCGTCCATTCGCTCGATGGTGATTTGGGGAGCCTCGTTATCCCAGTTGAGTTTAAACATGGAAGACATTGTAGCCAGAGCATCTTCTAGCTGATTTTCTTCTCACGGGAAGTGCTCGAAAGTAATTTGCTCGAAATGAGACAACAATGTCAAGACATGTTCTTTGTATGGGATAAGATTAGGATGTTTAGTGTCCCACTCTCCTTTGATTTGACTGATAACCAAAGCCGAGTCCCCAAATACGACCAAAGATTTGATTCCCAAGTCTATTGCAGCCTTGAGACCAAAGATGCAAGCTTCATATTCAGCCATGTTATTAGTACAGCTGAAGCAAAGTCGGGCAGTGAAGGGTGTATGGAAACCTTCCGGAGAAATAAGTACTGCATCGATACCGTTGCCAAGTGCATTTGAAGCACCATCAAAGTACAGGGTCCATCGGGATCCTTGTTCAGGTACGTCATACGGTCCGTTACCTTCAATGTTGTCCAATGTCATGATGTCCTCGTCATGGAAGTCGAATCTCATAGATTGGTAATCTTTGACGGCTTGATGAGCTAGGTGGTCAGCTAGTACACTCCCCTTTATAGCTTTTTGGGTTGTATACTGGATATCATACCCAGTCAGGATCATCTTCCATTTAGCGATTCTTCCAGATAAAGTAGGCTTCTCGAAGATGTACTTGATCGGATCCATCTTTGAAATCAGCAGAGTGGTATGAGTCAACATATACTGCCTTAGCCGGCGAGCAGCCCATACCAAAGCGCAACAAGTTTTCTCGAGAAGTGAGTAGCGAGTCTCACAGTCGGTAAAATTTTTGCTAAGGTGTGATCGGTGGATCTAGAACTGAATGTTTAACGCTGGTTCGCGAAATGTCGCGGAAGCAAGAGTCGCCACCGTCTTTTATTTTCTCCAAATGGAAAGGACAAAAGCACAGAAAAATTCCTTATAGAGATTGCTCTCGGTTCGGGAGGTAGATTTATAGAAAGGGAAGGTGTTAGCACCCTTTCTATCCATGGTTATCCATGGGCTCTTAGATACTTGCTCATTTGTGTTTTCAAAAATGTTTGTTTGCTTTTCAACTGTGGGTTTAAAAAAGTTTCCTTGAAAATTTCAGTTCGACTCTTGTATCAATCCTCAAGAGTGTTTGAAAAGTTGCTTTCGAAAGCTTTTTGAAAGGTGTCGGTGTGAAAAGTATTTTTTTGATTTGTTTTGAAATTAGAGCAAGTATCTACGAGTTGTCTACCTACCCTAAGGAATTCGTCTGTGTAAATGTCCTTAAAGTAGTGCCATCCCACCATTGAGAGGTAGGTAGCACCACCGTTGGAGGTGTTCGGGTCAATTCGAGGGTTCAGGACATAGTGATCACCAGAGCAATAGGAAGACACCTTAGAAGCTACCCTCATGCCATGTTCATGGACATGAGGATTTACTAAAACGTCCTCTACTCGACGACCACCTTTCGAGGGGCAAGGCAACAGTGAGACGTACCATAGGGGTGGTGTGTGATTTGTGTGTTATGTTCAATTATGTTTATCTGGTCATGTATTTGTGATCTACGCTTTGTTTTTATTTTTGGCATTCATTCTTTCATGCAAATTATTAACAGTTAAAAAGATGCAGAATTAAAGGTCCTACGCTATTACAAAGACGCGGGTCTACATCGCCAAATTAATCCAAGACCCGATTTGAATAAAATAAAGTGCGAAAAAATAAATATCCTAATTAATCTATTACAAGGCTTTGGGATAAATACATTATATTCACAAAAAGAAATAAAAGTAAATGCGAAAAGAAATAAAATCGGGAATGCGAGGGCGTTGGACCCTTTTAAAGGAATTAAATTACAATTAATAAATTAATTAAGTTAAATGAGAAAAGGAAATTATGTTTGAGTTTTTTGTATTTAGGGAATTTAGTAAGAAAATTAAATGAGATTAAAACCCTAATTCTAACTATTTTTAATTTATTAAAAAAAATGTTTAAATCTAACCTAGTTTTAATTAATTATTTACATGGCAATTTATGTACAAAAATAATTAGTATTTAATAATTAAATATGGTAAAAGAAGAGAAAAAGAATAAAAGTATTGAAACCCTAATTCTACATTTTTTAGTTTATTAAAAAAAGAACATTAAAATTAAACCTAGAATTAACAAAATTAATTAATAAAATTTATTTACAAAGCTATTAAATAAAATATTTTTGTTTTTGTCTTTCTGATTTTTGGTATTTTTATATTAAAGAAAAATTAATTTAAAGGATTAAAATAAAACAAATAATGTAATTAAAATAAATAAGAGAAAAAATAAGAAGAGAGAAAAATGCAAACATGGGGGGTTTATTGTCCCAAATTGGAGGTATTTTCCAGCAATTTTGGCCCATTTATGGAAGACTCCTTTGACTTTTCTGGGATGTGAGTGGCACGTTTGACTGACGCCCATGATGGAGATCCTGTATTGGCCCTTGGATTCATCTTTTGAGACACGTGGCAAGTACAAACATGAAGCTGCATGGTAGGCCCTGGGATGTGTATTGCATGGAATCACGTTAAGCCAAAATATATTGAGAAAGGGAGGGGACCTGGGAATCGAACCCAAGTCCCAATGCTTGTGTGACAACGCAGCTACCACTTGTGCCATTTGCTTTCTTTGTTATTATGATAGAAAATAAATAATATATAAAACAAACCACGCTAATGATATTAATTCAAAAAGCGTGCTGAAACTTGAATGGTCCAACCACCGGGTGACAACACGCCTTCTTCTTCGTTGGTTCTTTGCTTCACCTGAAAAAAATACATCAAATAGCGGGGGTTTTGAACCCCCACTAACCACTGTACAGGAAAATAGCGATTAGGCCATACTCAAATATAAAAAAGGCGCGACTAGTGGTTCTGGATCGTCCAAGTGCGCTGAGTTCAATGGTGTAGGTCTCATGTCTCAATTTTTCCAGAGGAACAAAGCCCTCTTTTAAAACCTCTGCAACCCTAAAGGGCTTCCATGGCAAGTTTGCATATAGGCGACGAAAACTCAATTAAACAATATCAATAGACTCAGAAGGTCCATGTTAGTATAAAACAACAATCAAACTGTATGGAAAATGCCCAGAAATTCAAATACGATTATGCATAAAGTATGAGGAATTTTGACTTTATTATACCACTTCTTGATGCGTGGGGACTGGAAAATAATGCAGAAAGCTTCCTTGATGCCTTGGCAAGCTATTGGAATCCTTATTTCGCTTTGAATTGTCCTCTAATGCAGTTTTCAGTTTTGACTTTTTCACCAAAAATTGCAAAGTGTGTATGAGTTTTTAGGCGCAGCTTGGAGGTTCTTGTGATTAGGTTTAGCATCCTGTATATGTATGGGACGAATTAGGGTAAGAATTTGAGTCCATAACCCTTTGCATTGATGAATCCAATATTTGATTTCCATGGAATCTTTTTCAATATTTTCTTCATGAAGAACATGCCAATTTGCACCAAATCTTTCCTTTTTTGATGTGCACGAGATCCTTAGGCCTTGGTGAGATATTATACTGCACAAAAAGATTTGAAAACCTTATTTTAGTATTTTTGTCATATTTTATTTAATTAAATGAATTAATGGTGATAAAAATTCAAATAAATAATAAAAAATGATGAAATAAATCCCCTTTGGGTCAAGTGGTCGTGCATAGCCTTTGGATAATGATTCTTGGAAGAAAATGTGGCCCATTAGCAATTTTGAGGCATTTGAAGCAAAGTTGACTTTTCAAAATTCCCAAATATTTCCCAACTTCCACAAGGCATATCTTGCTCAATTTTTAAGCTTTGATCATGTTCTTGGACATTTTGGAAAGGTATTGAAGTCCTCTAACCAATGCCTTTGGTCCCATGTCATTTTGATTTACCAATCTCAAGTTATGGTCTTTGACTTAAAGTGCCTTTTTGTTGACTTTTGAAAATGACCTATAGTGTTGAAATTGATAACTTTTTGTGAGAGCATTTCTTGGGCTTGAAGTGTGAAGAGGAGTTGTAGGAAATGTCTTTCTCTTCAACATGATATTTGGATGGAATTTTTCTGATAAACCATGTGGAAGTTATGCCTTGGTCAAGTTACAGTTGACTTTTTCAACTGTCCAAATATGGAAACTTTTGCATCTTGAGACTTTTAGAGCCATGCCTTGAAAATCATGATCAAGAATTGATCAAATGATGTTTGTGGCTTCAAAATAAGATGTTGACAAAAAATTTGAACTTTTGACTGTCAAATGACCATTTTGCCCCTACAGTTGACTGTTGAGCAATTGGGGTTTTTGAATGTGCAATTTTGTGCTGTAAGTCTTGAAACTTGGCATGAAGATGCTTGACCATTTTTGTAGGCATGTGGGACTTGATTGGACCCTTGAAAACTTCAATTTCTTTGCCAGAACCAAAACCCTAGTTTTTGACTGTTAGGAGACCATTGAACTGTGCAACCCTTGGGGAGATTTTGAAGCCTGCTCTTTGCAAATCTTGAAGAATATGGGAGGGCAAATTTTGGGGTACAACAGTTGCCCCTGTTCAATATTCTTAGACCTGAGGATGCAGATTGGCTGAAGTGCCTTTCGTAATCCGAAGGTGGAAGATGATTGAACACTAGAGTGCCCAGAAATTTGCGCTCACATAGTAGTGATGATGGGAATGGGCTTACGGATGCCATTTGGAGATTGATGGATAGGATGATGGGCTTATAGATGCCATGCTAAGAGATGATGGAAGGTGGATGGGCTTATAGATGCCATGCTAAGAGATGATGGAAGGTGGATGGGCTTATAGATGCCATATGGTTGTCGATCGCATAAGAGATTCCTTAGCGAGAACTTGCGTACCTGAAAAAGAAAGATGATTACCTGGCCTGTTACAGGAGCTGGTCTTCAAACTCTTTGTATAGATGCGCCCTGACTGGTTACAGGAATTGAATCTGGAGCTTCAAAAGGTGATGAATGAACCAGGGATGGTTACTACCTCAACGGGACGGTGAGAGTACCTTGGATGATTACTACCTCAACAGGAACACTGAGAGAACCTTGAACGATTACTACCTCAATAGGAACGCTGAGAGAATCCTGGAGCGATTACTACCTCAATCAGTAACGATGAGAGAATCTGGGGTGATTACTACCTCAACAGTAACGCTGAGAGAATCATGGGCGACTTCAACCTCAACAGTAACGCTGAGAGAATCTTGGGCGACTTCAACCTCTACAGTAACGCTGAGAGAATCTTGGGCGACTTCAACCTCAACAGTAACGCTGAGAGAATCTTGGGTGACTTCAACCTCAACAGTAACGCTGAGAGAATCTTGGGTGACTTCAACCTCAACAGTAACGCTGAGAGAATCTTGGGCGACTTCAACCTCAACAGTAACGCTGAGAGAATCTTGGGCGACTTCAACCTCAACAGTAACGCTGAGAGAATCTTGGACGACTTCAACCTCAACAGTAATGCTGAGAGAATCTTGGGTGACTTCAACCTCAACAGTAACGCTGAGAGAATCTTGGGCGACTTCAACCTCAACAGTAACGCTGAGAGAATCTTGGGCGACTTCAACCTCAACAGTAACGCTGAGAGAATCTTGGGCGACTTCAACCTCAACAGTAACGATGAGAGAATCTTGGGCGACTTCAACCTCAACAGTAACGATGAGAGAATCTTAGATGTCTTCTACAGGGAGATCTTAGGGTCGATCTGACTGAACCAGAGAAGGCCTTTGACTGGATAAGAATCAGGAAAATCTTAGGGTCGATTTAACTGAACCGGACAAGGTCTTGGAATCTTCAACTGGATAAGAATTAGGGAGATCTTAGGGTCGATCTGACTGAACCAGAGAATGCCCTTGACTGGATAAGAATCATGAAAATCTTAGGGTCGATTTAACTGAATCGGACAAGGTCTTGGAATCTTCAACTGGATAAGAATAAGGGAGATCTTAGGGTCGATCTGACTGAACCAGAGAAGGCCTTTGACTGGATAAGAATCAGGAAAATCTTAGGGTCGACTTAACTGAACCAGACTAAAGTCTTGAAATATAGCTGAGAACTTAACTGGATCTTTCCTGAAAGGTAAAGGTCAGTCATATGCAATGCATGATATGGATCAAGCAATGATGTTCTCAACATAAATGAGATTTGTAATATATGATGCATATATGCATGCTATAATGTATGGAAGTGCGATGTTTATGAATGTATGTTTTCGTCTAGGAAAGTAAATCCTTGACGGATGCCGGGAAGTTAAATCCTGGGCTGATGTAGAGCTTCTGTTTCCACTGGGGAGTGATGATTGCAAGAATACCGGTAGGAGTGGATAACTCTGTTGGGGAATAAACTTGATGAAGAGATTACTTTGCGGGGAGAAAATTATTCTAGCGATCTTGCTGGGGAACAATACTCTGTGGGGAGAGAGGTACTTTACTGGAATGTTGATGGTAACTTTGCTGGGGATACCATTGTTATGTTGGAAGTGTTAATAGACTTCGCTGGGGGTAAGAAGACTTCGCTGGGGACGATCTTTCCGTGGCTTTTGGCTGAGGATAACCCAGTTATATCCTGGTAGGGAAATAACTTTCTGAATAAAGCCGGGGAGACGCGTTCGTGCTCTGCGGGGGAGAAGCTTCCAGAATCTACTGGGGATAAGCTTATTGCTTGGGGAGATGGATCCCAACTTTCCTGGGGAAACTGGATTGGACTCTCCTGGGGAAATCTTGAGATGTATTGGGGAAGTGGCTCCATTGAATGTTTGATATACCGCCGGGGAATAATCTTTAGGTCAAGACTAACGGGGATGCTTGTTTAAGAATATTTGTATGATGCGCTGAGGAATGTTGAGATCTGCGGGGGTACCCAACTTCCTTAAGGCTGATTGTATAACTTTGCTTGGGGAGAGTGTATTGACTTGCTGGCTCACTCTCTGTGGAATTAAGGTATACTGGTTATGTTCTTCGGCTGAACTTACCTTGGTACCTTGGTGGACAGAACAATTAGGTCGCTTAGACCACTCATTATTGCCCCTGTTTCTATGGGAGAAGGCACCTGTGGGGTGCTGATAGTTGTTGATAGACAAACCTTCTTCTGGTAGGCAGGTGACAGGATGATGGGACATAGTCGTACGCTTTGATCCCTAACTTTTGCCTGGACCGCCCTTTCGGGTTTTCAGTCCACCGGGATACCCATTTTTGCCCAAGCCGCCTTTTCAAGTTTTCGACTTGCCGGGTGTACATATTTTTTTCATTTCATCCCTTCATTTTGCCCGAACCCTTTTGGTTCGCCGGGAAGCCCTTATTTTTGCCTAGGTGTGTCATCCTAGCGGGTCTTTGATTACGCGTAGTATTCTTTTAGACTATATACACGCTCTCAGAATGTAGGGAGTTGCCCCTGTTAGAAGTGTTTTGTCATGCCAACAGAAGGTGTTTGATCAGGCAAGATTCGTTGTTGGAATGCCCCAAGTGATTCAGGCAGAGATTTGTCCCAAGCTATTTGGCCTTTGAGAGATTCTCCGAATCTTGACTGAACTGCCCCAGATGACGGACCATGATCATGCCATGCCCCTTGATTGGAAGTGCTTCTGTTCATTAGGCATTCGTCGTGCGAATTTCTATGCTGTTCAAACAAAAAGTCATATGCAAACAAAGTTATGTTAAAAATTCAAAGCTTATGTCTATCTTGAAGATTTTGAAAATGCATTCTTTTTCATAAAACAAGTGAATGTTTGTAAAACGTGATGTCAACTCCGTATTTACCGTAGGCCTTAAGGAGTCAGGATACCTTTGTAACAATATGCTTTCGAACTAACCTTTGCTTCAGCTAGGACTTTTAAGGGTTATAACGTGGCCTGGTTCACGGTTCAAGAAATAAAGGATAAAGGCTCAAATTATTTGTACCCACCCGCTCTTCGTGATGTTCTTCAAACCTAAGCTCAGTTGATCGTGCGTTAGACCTTGTTTGAGTCTTTGTCCTGATGTTCCAATGATGGTTCAGATATTGATGATTTATTCTGAATAGGCAGTCATTTTTTGTCGAGGGTTTGTAAGACCTCTTTCTTTTTCTGATTTTTGTTATCCCTTATTTTTTTTGCCTGAGCTGTTCTTTTGTGATTACAGTCAGTGGGATGCCCCAGTTTTGTAAGTCTCCTTCCTAGGTTTTGACTTAATGGGTTCTTATTTTGAAAGATAATGACTGCCTTTCTTTATTGATTATTCGGAACCATCACTGTCTTTCTTTGTTTTGTAAGGACCTCTTTGGTGTCATTCGTTATGCACTTGGATCAATTGAGAGAACTACCCTGCCCCAGGTTATGATTAAGGGTTTTAATTTTCGAAATGAAAAAACTCCTACTTCTTTGGCTCAAAGGGGTTGACGAGGGATTATCTTCCTTATAACTCCAGTGTTTAGGGATTGAAACAATGCCTGTACCTCATCAGCGGGGTCTGTTCAAAAGCATACTGTAGATTGCGGTATCGTTTTCGTCATCCTCCCTCAAGAGGCTTTAGAATTATTAATCGAGCGTTGATCATCAGAAAAAATATAAGAATAATTTGCATATAGTGAATACGAATATATTGCTTCAAAACAGACATATGCGATGCATTAATGAAATAACAATGTTTAACATGAGTAAATGTTTGAACAAAAGAAAATTACAACTTGAAAATCCCAACGAACAAAAGTCTTTTCATCTCAGGGCTTGTTACTTCAAATGGTGAGCCTTGGAGGGATGGTAGAAAAACTCAGCCTGACCATCTTGTGTGAACTCCAATGCTCCTTCATCAATCAGGTCCTGGATCTTGTTCTTCAGAGCCCAACACTCATTTGTATCATGTCCAGGACTGGCAGAGTGGTAGGCACACCTTTTATTGGGATGATAGGTAGGAGATGATGTGTTGGGGTTCTGGGGATGAGCCCTTAATGTGATCAGATTCAATCTCAACAGGCGTTGTAGAGCTTGAAACAGCGACATATTGAGCTATGTGAATTGCCTCCTGGGCTTGTCTGGCTGAAGCTGGTGAGGTTGATGCTGAATTTGTGACACCGGAGCCATTTGAGGAGCTCTCCCCTTATCTCCTTGTCTCAAAGATGGTTGAATGATGACTGGCTCTTTACCCTTAGACGTTTGCCCCAGTTGGTTACCCTGAAGCAGTTGGTTGATGAGAACTCCGAGCTCTTCTTGTCTTTGAGCTAAACCTTGAATGGCAGTCACCTGCCTCAGCATCTGGGCTTTCATTGCATCCACTTCAGCTTGCAGATGTTTCAGCCGTTCGTCCTCAGCGCTGTTCCTGACCAAAGTCCCCATGAGAAGTGTTCTCAGCTCCTCCTGCCCCTTGGATAGATTCAGGAGGATTTCCCCGAACCGAGTCTCTTGAGCAAGAAGGTCCTGGTTATCCTGTTGGGAAGCCATTGCTGAAATAGACAGCGAGAAAGGTAAGTGACTTGCAACAAGGGTACCTGTTATACAATGATGTGTATGATATGCATGCGATGATTTCAAGGACCTCGCGGGGTAAACAAGAAATTTGTTAGAGCTTGAATTCGGTGGCTTGATTGAAGGAACTTCATGTTATTGAGAGTCCTTCTTCAAAGGGTCAAAGGCTCACCATATCCAGTGGGTCATAGCCTCTGACTCAGATCCTCAACCTGGCTAGAGGAAAATTAATCCCCTTTGCCCCTTGCTAGACATTCTGGTTCATCATGACCTGCATCACAAGCCCTTGAGATCCTTGAAATGGGTTAGGATGTATGCAATGGTATGATGTTATGGTATGCATGGAGTGATGTAAGTAAACCCTGTTATGAGTCCCCATTAAGGACTATAAACAAAACCTGCAAGAAACTCAGTAAACCCTGTTATGAGTCCCAATTAAGGACTATAAACAAAACCTGCAAGAAACTTAGTAAACCCTATTATGAGTCCCAATTAAGGACTATAAACAAAACCTGCAAGTAGTTCATGTGTCAGATAACAAGCATGCAAGTAGTCAAGTACGAAGGCACACAAGTCACACAAGAGAAGCCCTTAGAGTTTAGGCCAGCATGAGGTCTAGGTATTACCCTCTTTCAGTTTGTTGGTTCATACCTGTCCTATCAAAAGTAACCGGGTTCTTAGAGGATCCCAATATCATTGACTACCCTCAATCGGTCATAACTCCAGCATCGCAATCTTTTTCTTGCGGCCAGAACCATCACGAGAGTTTAGCCTCAATGGGCGTAGCATACTGCTACTGTTCTATTGGCCAAGTTGTGTCATTTAAGGTTCTAAGGTCTGTTGGTGCTTAATGACTCCTCAGAAGACCCATATTCTCCTCGTTGCAACACAAGGGATATCGGTATAGACCAAGGTGCCACACCAACGTAGCCACTGCTTCACCCATGTCGGTCTACGCCGGACAGGTCCCTCACAGTTTATGCTACCTAACAGGGTATCCCCATATCCGGGTTAGGATCTATGTAACTCCGATGCAGCCCACAATAATAAAGCAAACAAGCACAACAATTGAAAACACAAGTGATCTTAGTCCTAAGGTACACCTCACTTTATAAGATCCCCAGCAGAGTTGTCAGTTCTGTGATCGGTGGATCTGGAACTGACTGTTTAATGCTGGTTCGTGAAATGTCACAGAAGCAAGAGTCGCAACCGTCTTTTATTTTCTCCAAATGGAAAGGACAAAAGCACAGAAAAATTCCTTATAGAGATTGCTCTCGGTTCGGGAGGTAGATTTATAGAAAGGGAAGGTGTTAGCACCCTTTCTATCCATGGTTATCCATGGGCTCTTAGATACTTGCTCATTTGTGTTTTCAAAAATGTTTGTTTGCTTTTAAACTGTGGGTTTAAAAAAGCTTCCTTGAAAATTTCAGTTCGAATCTTGTATCAGTCCTCAAGAGTGTTTGAAAAGTTGCTTTCGAAAGCTTTTTAAAAGGTGTCGGTGTGAAAAGTATTTTTTTGATTTGTTTTGAAATTAGAGCAAGTATCTACGAGTTGTCTACCTACCCTAAGGAATTCGTCTGTGTAAATGTCCTTAAAGTAGTGCCATCCCACCATTGAGAGGTAGGTAGCACCACCGTTGGAGGTGTTCGGGTCAATTCGAGGGTTCGGGACATAGTGATCACCAGAGCAATAGGAAGACACCTTATAAGCTACCCTCATGCCATGTTCATGGACATGAGGACTTACTAAAACGTCCTCTACTCGACGACCACCTTTCGAGGGGCAAGGCAACAGTGAGACGTACCCTAGGGGTGGTGTGTGATTTGTGTGTTATGTTCAATTATGTTTATCTGGTCATGTATTTGTGATCTACGCTTTGTTTTTATTTTTGGCATTCATTCTTTCATGCAAATTATTAACAGTTAAAAAGATGCAGAATTAAAGGTCCTACGCTATTACAAAGACGCGGGTCTACATCGCCAAATTAATCCAAGACCCGATTTGAATAAAATAAAGTGCGAAAAAATAAATATCCTAATTAATCTATTACAAGGCTTTGGGATAAATACATTATATTCACAAAAAGAAATAAAAGTAAATGCGAAAAGAAATAAAATCGGGAATGCGAGGGCGTTGGACCCTTTTAAAGGAATTAAATTACAATTAATAAATTAATTAAGTTAAATGAGAAAAGGAAATTATGTTTGAGTTTTTTGTATTTATGGAATTTAGTAAGAAAATTAAATGAGATTAAAACCCTAATTCTAACTATTTTTAATTTATTAAAAAAAATGTTTAAATCTAACCTAGTTTTAATTAATTATTTACATGGCAATTTATGTACAAAAATAATTAGTATTTAATAATTAAATATGGTAAAAGAAGAGAAAAAGAATAAAAGTATTGAAACCCTAATTCTACATTTTTTAGTTTATTAAAAAAAGAACATTAAAATTAAACCTAGAATTAACAAAATTAATTAATAAAATTTATTTACAAATCTATTAAATAAAATATTTTTGTTTTTGTCTTTCTGATTTTTGGTATTTTTATATTAAAGAAAAATTAATTTAAAGGATTAAAATAAAACAAATAATGTAATTAAAATAAATAAGAGAAAAAATAAGAAGAGAGAAAAATGCAAACATGGGGGGTTTGTTGTCCCAAATTAGAGGTATTTTCCAGCAATTTTGGCCCATTTATGGAAGACTCCTTTGACTTTTCTGGGATGTGAGTGGCACGTTTGACTGATGCCCATGATGGAGATCCTGTATTGGCCCTTGGATTCATCTTTTGAGACGCGTGGCAAGTACAAACATGAAGCTGCATGGTAGGCCCTGGGATGTGTATTGCATGGAATCACGTTAAGCCAAAATATATTGAGAAGGGGAGGGGATGGGAATCGAACCCAGGTCCCAATGGTTGTGTGACAACGCAGCTACCACTTGTGCCATTTGCTTTCATTGTTATTATGATAGAGAATAAATAATATATAAAACAAACCACGCTAATGATATTAATTCAAAAAGCGCGCTGAAACTTGAATGGTCCAACCACCGGGTGAAAACACGCCTTCTTCTTCGTTGGTTCTTTGCTTCACCTGAAAAAAATACATCAAATAGCGGGGGTTTTGAACCCCCACTAACAACTGTACAGGAAAATAGCGATTAGGCCATACTCAAATATAAAAAAGGCGCGACTAGTGGTTCTGGATCGTCCAAGTGCGCTGAGTTCAATGGTGTAGGTCTCATGTCTCAATTTTTCCAGAGGAACAAAGCCCTCTTTTAAAACCTCTGCAACCCTAAAGGGCTTCCATGGCAAGTTTGCATATAGGCGACGAAAACTCAATTAAACAATATCAATAGACTCAGAAGGTCCATGTTAGTATAAAACAACAATCAAACTGAATGGAAAATGCCCAGAAATTCAAATACGATTATGCATAAAGTATGAGGAATTTTGACTTTGTTATACCACTTCTTGATGCGTGGGGACTGGAAAATAATGCAGAAAGCTTCCTTGATGCCTTGGCAAGCTATTGGAATCCTTATTTCGCTTTGAATTGTCCTCTAATGCAGTTTTCAGTTTTGACTTTTTCACCAAAAATTGCAAAGTGTGTATGAGTTTTTAGGCGCAGCTTGGAGGTTCTTGTGATTAGGTTTAGCATCCTGTATATGTATGGGACGAATTAGGGTAAGAATTTGAGTCCATAACCCTTTGCATTGATGAATCCAATATTTGATTTCCATGGAATCTTTTTCAATATTTTCTTCATGAAGAACATGCCAATTTGCACCAAATCTTTCCTTTTTTGATGTGCACGAGATCCTTAGGCCTTGGTGAGATATTATACTGCACAAAAAGATTTGAAAACCTTATTTTAGTATTTTTGTCATATTTTATTTAATTAAATGAATTAATGGTGATAAAAATTCAAATAAATAATAAAAAATGATGAAATAAATCCCCTTTGGGTCAAGTGGTCGTGCATAGCCTTTGGATAATGATTCTTGGAAGAAAATGTGGCCCATTAGCAATTTTGAGGCATTTGAAGCAAAGTTGACTTTTCAAAATTCCCAAACATTTCCCAACTTCCACAAGGCATATCTTGCTCAATTTTTAAGCTTTGATCATGTTCTTGGACATTTTGGAAAGGTCTTGAAGTCCTCTAACCAATGCCTTTGGTCCCATGTAATTTTGATTTACCAATCTCAAGTTATGGTCTTTGACTTAAAGTGCCTTTTTGTTGACTTTTGAAAATGACCTATAATGTTGAAATTGATAACTTTTTGTGAGAGCATTTCTTGGGCTTGAAGTGTGAAGAGTAGTTGTAGGAAATGTCTTTCTCTTCAACATGAGCTTTGGATGGAATTTTTCTGATAAACCATGTGGAAGTTATGCCTTGGTCAAGTTACAGTTGACTTTTTCAACTGTCCAAATATGGAAACTTTTGCATCTTGAGACTTTTAGAGCCATGCCTTGAAAATCATGATCAAGAATTAATCAAATGATGTTTGTGGCTTCAAAATAAGATGTTGACCAAAAATTTGAACTTTTGACTGTCAAATGACCATTTTGCCCCTATAGTTGACTGTTGAGCAATTAGGGTTTTTGACTGTGCAATTTTGTGCTGTAAGTCTTGAAACTTGGCATGAAGATGCTTGACCATGTTTGTAGGCATGTGGGACTTGATTGGACCCTTGAAAACTTCAATTTCTTTGCCAGAACCAAAACCCTAGTTTTTGACTGTTAGGAGACCATTGAACTGTGCAACCCTTGGGGAGATTTTGAAGCCTGCTCTTTGCAAATCTTGAAGAATATGGGAGGGAAAATTTTGGGGTACAACATAAGGTAATAAATGGCATGCTCTTTTCTTCCAGACTCGTCATGTTGGCCCAGTACGCACCCCATTGAGTTATCCAAAACAATCAGATACATGATTAACGGCCTTCCTTCGAAGGGTGGCATCAAGATAGGAGGCTTCAGCAAATACTCCTTGATCTTATCAAAAGCAACTTGACAATCATTGTTCCATTCAACCACCTGATCTTTCTTCAACAGCTTGAAGATTGGCTCACAGGTAGATGTTAGGTGAGAGATGAACCTCGCAATATAGTTTAAGCGTCCCAAGAAACCTCTAACCTCCTTTTCAGTGCGGGGGGCAGGCATTTCTTGTATAGCTTTTACTTTAGCAGGATCAACCTCAATGCCTTTGTTGCTGATGATAAATCCCAAAAGTTTACCAAACCTGACTCCAAAAGTGCACTTGCTTGGGTTCAGTCTGAGCTTATACTCCTTCAATCTGACAAACAGCTTTTGCAGATGATCAAGGTGTTCTTCTTCTGTCTGTGATCGGGCTATCATGTCGTCTACATAGACTTCGATCTCATGATGTATCATATCATGAAACAAAGCTACCATGGTGCGTTGATAGGTTTCCCCGACATTCTTCAGTCCGAATGGCATCACTTTGTAGCAGAAGGTACCCCACTGCGTGACAAAAGTAGTTTTCTCCATGTCTTCGGTGACCATTTTGATCTGGTTGTATCCCGAGAATCCATCCATGAAGGAAAATACCTTGTGTTGAGCTGTGTTGTCAACCAAGATGTCGATATGTGGCAGTGGAAAATCATCTTTAGGGCTAGCCCTATTTAAGTCCCGATAGTCCACACACATTCTGACTTTTCCGTCCTTCTTAGGTACGGGTACAATGTTAGCAACCCATTGGGGATAGGAAGTAACAGCCAGAAAGCCAGCGTTGAATTGCTTCATTACCTCAGCTTTGATCTTCTCAGCCATGTCGGGCCTCATTCGGCGGACCTTTTGTTTGATCGGTGGACAGTCTTCTCTTGTAGGGAGACGATGAACCACAATATATGTCTCTAATCCCGGCATGTCTTCATAGGACCAGACAAAGATCTCAACATATTCGTTCAACAACTGCACTAAGCGGTCTTTAACACTTGGTTCCAGGTTGGCACCCACTTTTACCTCTTTCTTGTCTTCCTCTGTTCCCAAGTTGATGGTCTCTAGCAACTCTTTATGGGGAAGAATAGCCCTCTCTTCTTGTAGCAAAAGTCTGGCTAACTCTCCCGGCACTTCACAGTCTTCGTCAACTTCGTACTCAGCATGATTGATCAAATCCTCAGAGTTACCGAAGGCTAAAGAAGAATAGTCACCCATGGAATCTGGAGTGGATGGGTACCTGCATTTGTGAGTATGGGTGTGTGTAAGGGGTAGCCATCCTTAAACAAAACAAAATGCAAAAGGAAAGAAAATGAACACAACAGTTTATATATGAAAACGTCCAATGATTCATTAAAACATGGCATATGATAATGAAGAAAATCAAGCCCTTACAAATGGACCTATATTCCCCGGGCAAGGCATAAGGTGAAAATAGTGTACGAATTGTTTAGTTATTACAAACCAAAATAGGAAATTGTTCAAAGATAAATTACTGGTTGATGAAGGTGATGGGAATAAAGTCCCCAGTTGCTTAACCCTCCTTCGATGGTTGGAAAGATCCAATCCTCAAAGTTGTCTTCTTCATCATCATCTTCTAAGGCATTAATTCCATGGTGAATGATTTTGACGGGTGGTCCTCCAGACTTGGAGCGACGCATAGCTCTCTGGCCAGCAGCAGTAAAACCTAGTCCGAACTTGTCCGTCTTATGGGGAAAATCAGGCAGTTTCCCCCACATTGTACTCTTTCCTTCTTTAATTACAGCCTCTGTGTCCTTGAGAGATGCCATCCTAGACACATGCTTGGTGTGATCGGTGGAAATAGAACTGACTGTTTTAGCCGCATCGCGTATGTCGCGGAAGCAAGAGTCGCCACCGTCTTTTATGTTCTCCAACCTGGAAAGGACAAAAGCACAGCAAAATTCCTTATTGAGAATGTCTCTCGGTTCGGGAGGTAGATTTATAGAAAGGGAAGGTGTTAGCACCCTTTCTATCCATGGTTATCCATGGGCTCTTAGGTACTTGCTCTTATGTTTTCAAAGTGTTTGCTTTTCAAATGTGAGTGGGTTTGAAAAAAGTTTCGTTTTTGAAAGATTTCTAAGTGACTCTTGTATCAGTCCTCAAGAGTGTTTGAAAATTTTGTCTTGAAAGCTTTTGAAAGAGTCAGTGTGAAAAGATTGTTTTGTTTGTTTTTTAGAGAGCAAGTACCCATGAGTCATCTACCTACCCTAAGGAATTAGGCTGTGTAAAAGTCCTTAAGGTAATGCCATCCCACCATTGAGAGGTAGGTAGCACCACCGTTGGAGGTGTTCGGGTCAATTCGATTTTAGGGACAATGTGGTCACCGAAGCAATAGTAAGACACCTTAGAAGTAACCCTAATGTCCTAGATCCTTTTTTATCCGAGGCAACCGTTTCGAGGCAACTGGATCTTAGACATAAGAGCGACCGCTAAAACACCCTATACTTGACGACCACGTTCGAAGGCAACGAGTGAGGCGTACCCTAGAAGTGGCATGTGCATTGTGTGTTGTTTTCGGGTTAACATTTATCTTGGATCATGCAATTGTGAGCTACGAGTTGTTTTTAATTATCATACATTCTTTCATGCGATTTAGCAGTTAGGAGTGCGGAAAATAAAATACGGAAAGGTAAAAGCTACGCTATTACAAGGCGCGGGTCTATACATCGCCAAAAAACAAAGACCCGTTTTTGATAAAGATGTGGAAAGTAAAAAAAGCAATAAACCTAATTACTATTACATCCTTGGAGACAGTTGCATAATATTCAAAATAACGTGCGAAAGAAATAAACTGGAACGTCCGAGGGTTTTGGACCCTTTTGAGAAATTAAGAGTTTTTTGTCCTTTGCTTGAAATTAAATTAAAATTAAACCTAATCCTAATTTAATTAATTATTTACAAGAAATATATTTTTTTATGTTTTTGTATTTAATGAAAATAAAGAAAATAAGATCAAAAGAAAACCCTAGTTCTAAGTTTATTTTAATTATTAAGAAAATGTTAAAGTTAACCTAATTTAAGCTAATTAATTAATTCACATTTATATGTACAAAAATAATAATAATAATTAATAATGATGATAATAAGAAAATGATAATAAAAAAAGTCAAAACCTAATTCTATGCAATTTTTATTTATTAAGAAAAAGGATTAAAATTAAAACCTAAATTAAACTAAGTTAATTGTTAGCATTTATTTACAAAAATAAGTTAATGATGAAATTAATAAATAATTAAAATATATTTACAATTTTGATTTTCTGATTTTTATTAGGAAAAATTATTTTATGGTGAATTAATAATAATAATTAAAACAATTAAAAGAATTTAAAAAGAAAAGAAAAGGAAATTAAAATGCAAACCAAAGGGGGTGTGATGGCCCAAAGTGGAGGTTTATTCTGGAATTCAGGCCCAAGAAGCACAAGCCACATTTGACTTTCAGGAATCATGTGTATGCTGTTTGACTGGGCGTATGATAGACCTCATCTCCTGGCCTTCAGATTGTTGATCAAGGCCACTTGGCAAACGGATGCATGAGGCTTATGGTGGAATTTTGGTTATACGCTGTATTGGAACACATTATGAAAAATATGAAGAAATATATGGGGGACCTGGGAATCGAACCCAGGCCCCAGTGCTCCTTGCCTTTGTGCCTTTGCCAACTGGACTACCATGCGCGTAATATAAATGGACAACAATTATTATATAAAAAAACAAACATTATGATAATCAAACAAAATAACGCGCGCTGTTTTGAACCCACCAACCATGCCTTGCCACCTATTGTCTTCCTCGTCTCACCTGCAAACATAACACAAGATAGCGGGGGTTTTAAACCCCCACAAACCAAAAGTCCCAAGAATAGCGATTAGAGCTATGGATTATATAAAAAGAGCGCGAGGATTCCATTCAACTCGTATGGAGCTTCTGATTTTAACTGTATATGTCTCAAGGCCTGATTTTTCCTTAATAAGAAAGCCCTAATTTTCAAGCTTCTAAACCCTAGAATCCATTCATGGTGAATTGTGATTCAGAAGGCCATAACTCAATTGGATTATACCAATCGCTTCAGAAGGTCCCTATTGACACAAATCAACCAAGAAAATGGATTAAAAACGCATGAATCATGTTATGCAATTTTGGAAATATATTCAAACCGTGGGACTCGTGTTCTTTGATTCTTCGCGTGTTAGGACTGGTTCTTGATGGCAATGGCTTCCTGGAGACTAAGGCAATATGTTTGAATCACTTTTGGGCTTTGAATTCACCTGCAAATAAGAATTCAGTTTCACAATATTTCTTGAATTTTTGCAATTTGATTATGGTTTTCTATGGCAGCTTTCACGTGTTTTTGAATAAGGTTTGCTTCAGCCTATGTATGTGAAGAGAATTAGGTTAAAATTAAGCCCAACAATCCATTGCATTCAAGTTTGCATATGTGATTGGCAATCAAATCTTTTTTCAATCTTTTCTTTCATGAAACCTTGCCAATCATGGATATTTTGAGGTTCTTGAGGTGCACACGAATTGCCAGCTTGCCCTAGCCTTATTTTCTTCACAAAAAGATTTAAAAAGCATATCTTTTGAATTTTCCTACAATTAAAACCAATTAAATGAATTAATATTAATATAAATTCAATTAATTAATTAAAAATAAGAAAATAAATCAAATTAAGTTCAATGGGTCGTGCATAAGCTTTGGGTAAAGATTCAAGAAGGAATTTGAGGCCCATTAGCAAAAATGAAGTGTTTTAGGCAAAGTTGACTTTTGAAAGTTCCCAAAAATTTCCCAACTTCTCCAATTCATATCTTGCTCAATTTTGAAGCTATGAACATGTTCTTTGACATTTTGGAAAGGTCTTGAAGTCCTCTAACCAATGCTTTTGGTCCCATGTCATTTGTATTTACCAATCTCAAGTTATGGTCTTTGACTTAAAGTGCCTTTTTGTTGACTTTTGAAAATGACCTATAATGTTGAAATTGATAACTTTTTGTGAGAGCATTTCTTGGACTTGGAGTGTGAAGATGAGTTGTAGGAAATGTCATCCCCTTCAAAATGAGCATTGGATGGGATTTTTCTGATGAACCATGAAAAAGTTATGCCCTGGTCAAATTACAGTTGACTTTTCAACTGTCCTAAAATAGTAACTTTTGACATCTTGAGACTTTTTGAGCCATGTTTGTGGAATCATGATCAAGACTTGATCAAATGATGATTGTGGCTTCAAAATAAGATGTTGACCAAAAATTTTGACTTTTGACTGTCAAATGACCATTTTACCCCTGCAGTTGACTGTGAGGCAATTAGGGTTTTTTATTGTGCAACTTGATGCTGTGAGTCTTGAACCTTGACATATGGATGCTTGACAATGTATATAGACATATGGGACTTGATTGGACCCTTGAAAACCTCAATTTCTTTGCAAGAACCAAAACCCTAATTTTGACTGTATTAGGAGGCAATTGGACTGTGCAACCCTTGAGAGATTTTGAACCATCTGGAGATTGATCTTGCCAAATCTTGAAGAATATGGGAGGGAAAATTTTGGGGTACAACAGTTGCCCCTGTTCAATCTTCTTAGACCTGAGGATGTGGATTGGCTTGCGTGCCTTTCGTAATCCGAAGGTGGAAGATGATTGAACACTAAAGTGCCCAGAAATTTGCACTCGCATAGTAGAGTATCAGCAGTGTAATGGAGGGAATGGGCTTACAGATGCCATTTGGAAAGATGATGGATAGGAGGATGGGCTTATAGATGCCATCTAGAGCTGTAACAGAATCTTGTCGGGAATGGGCTTATGGATGCCATTTGGAGACTGTTGGTATGTGGATGGGCTTATAGATGCCATCTAGGTGTCGATCGCGTAAGAGATTCCTTAGCGAGAACTTGCGTACCTAAGAAAGAAAGATAATTACCTGGCCTGTTACAGGGGTTAACCTTCAAACTCTTTATGTAGATATGCCCTGGCTGGATACAGGTATCGAATCTCTAAACTATTCATGTAGATATGCCCTGGTTGGATACAAGTATCGAGTCTACAATCAGTTATTCACATATTTGCCCTGGCTAGATACAGGAATCGAATCTGGAATCAGTCGTCAACAGATATGCCCTGGCTGGATACAGGAATCGAATCTTCAAACTCTTCAAACGTGCCCTGGCTGGATACAGGAATCGAGTCCGGAATTAGTCGTCAACAGATATGCCCTGGCTGGATACAGGAATCGAATCTTCAAACTCTTCAGACGTGCCCTAGCTGGATACAGGAATCGAGTCCGGAATTATTCGTCAACAGATATGCCCTGGCTGGATACAGGAATCGAATCTTCAAACTCTTCAGACGTGCCCTGGCTGGATACAGGAATCGAGTCCGGAATTAGTCGTCAACAGATATGCCCTGGCTGGATACAAGAATCGAATCTTCAAACTCTTCAGACGTGCCCTGGCTGGATACAGGAATCGAGTCCGGAATTTCTTCATGCAGATATGCCCTGGCTAGATACAGGCGTCGAATCCACAAGTAATCGCTCACAGATATGCCCTGGCTAGATACAGGTATCGAATCTGGAATCGCGACAGTTGATAGTAATCATCTTTTGTATTGACCTTTGCCCTGAAAAGACAAAATGTTAGTTGTATGCAATGTCATGATGTATGAAATGCGTGATGTTCTCAAAATAAATGAGATCGTATATTCATGATGCGTATGTGCATGCTATAATGTATGAAGATGTGATGTTTATGACTGTATTTTTGTCTAAGAAAATAAATCCTTGACGGGTGTCGGGAAGTCAAATCTTGAGCTGATGTTGAGGAGTAGAGCTCTTTGTTTCTGCTGGGGATGACGGTGGCGAGAATAAACCTGTAGGAGAAGATGACTTTGTTGAGGAATAAACTTTGCTGAAGAGATTACTCTGCGGGGAAATACTCTATGGGAAGAGATACTTCGCTGAGGTTTCGATGATAACTCCGCTGGGGATTCCGTTGATATGTTATGTTGGAAGATTTGATGAACTCCGCCAGGGGATAGGAAGAGCTTCGCCGAGGACGATCTTTCCGTGGCAATTAGCTGAGGATAACCCAGTTATAAGCTCTGGTGGAGAATAACCTTTGAATAAAGTCGGGGAGACGCGTTCGTGCTCTGCAGGGGATAAGCTTCCAGAATCTACTGGGGAGATTGATTCAACTCTCTTGGGGAATCTTTTTGAGACTGTACTGGGGAAGTGGCTCCATTGGTTGTCTGGTATTCCGCCGGGGAACAATCTTAGATTAAGATTGTTGGGGATGCTTGTTTAGGAACATCTGTATACTCCGCTGGGGAATATTGAGATTTTCTGGGGGATAATCCAACTTCCTTAAGGCTGACAGTAGACTAACTCTGCTTGAGGGGAGAGTATTGTTGACTTGCTGGAGATACTGTGCCTTTTAGGGCTGATTGGAGACCAACTGCTTGGGGAGAATTGTTGAATCTTGTCTTACTCTGCAGGGAGTGAAGGTATCTTGATTACATTCTTCAGCTGAACTTACCTTGGTACCTTGGTGGACAGAGCAACTAGATCGCTTAGACGACTCATTATTTCCCCTGTTTCTGATGTCACCTGTAATTAGTCCTTTGTTTCGTATGCAAATATTTATGAGTTAGCAATTAGTGTCAAATGCATATATCAAAAATGAACATTGGACGTTCTTTGCAAAACAAAACAGAAAAAGGAAAATAATTGGCAATTTATCTAAATAGTGAATTTGTATTGATTTTGGAATTTGCCTGTAAATAGGCGTTTATGTACAAGAGGCTGACGTCCTGGTAAGAGAACGCCGCCGAACAATAGAGTTTATACAATTTTGTGAAAAGGAAAACAAAACAGCTATGTGAAAGGAATAATCCCACTGGGTTCCAACTCTGCTATCGCCTTTATATCTTCGAGCGTCTCATCACTTGGCTGCTTTGTTGAAGATGAAGCTGACTGATCGATGTCGTCTAAACCTGATGGTTGATACCGGATTCTGGATGCAAGGTGATCCAATGAGACATAGTATTACGCTTTAATCCCTAACTTTTGCCTGGACCGCCCTTTCGGGTTTTCAGTCCACCGGGATACCCATTTTTGCCCAAGCCGCCTTTTCAGGTTTTCGACTTGCCGGGTGTATAGATTTTTTTCATTTCATCCCTTATTTTTGCCCGAACCCTTTTGGTTCTCCGGGAAGCCCTTACTTTTGCCTAGGTGTGTCAACCTAGCGGGTCTTTAATCATGCGTAGTATCTTTTTACTATGTCTGCATTGGCGGGGTGAGGAAGGTCGTCACCATCCATGGTGGTTAGAATCATAGCTCCTCCTGAGAAGATATGTTTAACCACAAATGGCCCTTCGTATGTGGGGGTCCATTTTCCCCTGGGATCACTTTGAGGAAGAATGATGCGCTTGATTACCAGATCCCCAACTTGATACTCTTGTGGTCTGACTTTCTTGTTAAATGCCCTGATCATCCGTTTTTGATACGTTTGACCATGACAAATAGCAGTAAGTCTCTTTTCGTCAATTAGGTTTAACTGATCAAGTCGAGTCTGGATCCAGTCATCTTCGCTCATGCCTACATCCTTCATTATCCGGAGAGAGGGTATCTGGACTTCAATCGGCAAGACTGCCTCCATGCCATAGACCAAGGAAAAAGGAGTTGCCCCGGTTGACGTCCTTGCTGAGGTACGGTACCCATGAAGGGCAAACGGCAACATCTCGTGCCAATCTTTATAGGTCACTGTCATCTTCTGCACAATATTTTTGATATTCTTATTAGATGCTTCTACAGCCCCATTCATCTCCGGCCGATAAGGAGAAGAGTTGTGGTGCTGTATCCAGAATTGCTCGCAGAGCTCAGTGATCATCTTGTTGTTAATATTGGTACCATTGTCCGTAATGATCCTTTCCAGGATGCCGTATCGACAGATCAGGTTGTGTCGAATGAACCGTGCCACGACGTTCTTGGTTACGGTAGCGTAGGAAGCTGCTTCAACCCACTTTGTAAAGTAATCGATCGCCACCAGGATGAAGCGATGCCCGTTGGATGCCGTAGGTTTGATCTCGCCGATCATATCAATGCCCCACATTGCAAAAGGCCAAGGTGCAGTCAAGACATTCAGAGGGACTGGAGGGACATGTACCTTATCAGCATAAATCTGGCACTTATGACATGTCCGAGAATGTTGGTAACAGTCGGCTTCCATTGTGGACCAGAAATATCCTGCCCGAAGGATTTTCTTCGCCATGGTGTGTCCACTAGAATGCATTCCGAAGGTACCTTCATGCAGCTCTACCATGATTCTTTCCGCTTCAGTCTTATCCACACAATGCAGTAAGGTTGAGTCATGGTTTCGCTTGTATAGAATGTCGTTGCTGAGGAAGAACTTTGCTGCGAACCTTCTCAGAAACTTCTTGTCATTGACAGATGCACCCTCTGGGTATTCTTGAGCTTCCAAGTACCTCTTCACTTCATGATACCAGGGTTTTTCAGTTACCTCTTCAGCCTCGAGATCACAGCAATATGCAGGTTCATCTAATTTCCAGATAATGATCTGGGGAGCTTCGTTATCCCATTTGACTTTGAACATAGAAGACATTGTAGCCAGCGCGTCCGCCAACTGATTCTCCTCTCTTGGGAAGTGTTCAAAAGTTATTTCCGTGAAGTGAGGGATCAACGTCAACACACACTCTTTGTAAGGAATAAGATTTGGGTGTTTCGTATCCCACTCGCCTTTGATCTGATTGATCACGAGAGCGGAATCTCCGAAGACACTCAGAAACTTGATCCTTAAGTCAATTGCAGCTTGAAGACCCATGATACATGCCTCATACTCCGCCGTGTTGTTGGTGCAGTTAAAGCATAGTCGGGCAATAAGTGGAATATGAGTGCCTTTCAGGGATATGATCACAATGCCGATACCGTTACCCAAAGCGTTGGAGGCTCCGTCAAAGTGCATAGACCATCGGGATCCTTCCTCAGGTCCTTCATCCGGTCCAGGTACTTCGCAATCAGTTACTACCATGTTGTTCTCGTCAGGAAATTCAAAGTTCATTGACTGGTAGTCGTCCACTGCCTCGTGTGCCAAATGGTCTGCCAATACACTTCCCTTGATTGCTTTCTGAGTCGTGTATTGGATGTCGTATTCTGTCAAGATCATCTGCCATCTTGCTATTCTTCCAGATAGAGCAGGCTTTTCGAATATGTACTTTATTGGATCCATTTTTGAAATCAAGAAGGTAGTGTGAGTCAGCATATACTGTCTCAGCCGGCGAGCAGCCCATACCAAAGCGCAGCAAGTTTTCTCGAGCAGTGAGTATCGGGTCTCACAGTCGGTAAACTTTTTGCTAAGGTAATAAATGGTGTGCTCTTTTCGGCCAGACTCGTCATGCTGCCCCAGCACACACCCCATTGAGCTGTCAAGTACTGTCAGGTATAGTATTAGAGGTCTCCCTTCAACCGGTGGCATAAGAATGGGTGGTTCTTGGAGATACTCTTTGATTATGTAGAAAGCGGCCTGACATTCATCGTTCCAACGTACTACTTGATCTTTCTTCAGTAGCTTGAAGATTGGTTCACAGGTAGCAGTTAGATGCGAGATGAATCGGGCAATGTAGTTCAGTCGTCCTAGAAAGCCTCTGACTTCTTTCTCTGTCTTGGGAACTGGCATCTCTTGTATGGCTTTGACTTTGGCAGGGTCCACTTGAATACCTTTGTCGCTCACGACGAAGCCTAGCAATTTTCCAGATCTTACCCCAAAGGTGCATTTGTTTGGATTCAATCTTAGCTTGTACAACCTCAGACGGCCAAACAGCTTCTGTAGATGGTCAAGGTGTTCCTCCTCAGTTTGAGACCTTGCAATCATATCGTCGACATATACTTCAATCTCATGGTGGATCATGTCATGAAATAAAGCAACCATGGCACGTTGGTAGGTTGCCCCAGCATTTTTCAACCCGAATGGCATGACCTTGTAACAAAAGGTGCCCCACTGAGTAACAAAGGTAGTCTTCTCCATGTCTTCAGGAGCCATCTTGATCTGATTATAACCTGAGAAGCCGTCCATGAAGGAGAACACCTTGTGCTGAGCAGTATTGTCAACCAGAACGTCGATGTGAGGCAGAGGGAAGTCATCCTTAGGGCTCGCCCTATTCAAATCCCTGTAATCAACACACATTCTGACCTTACCATCTTTCTTCGGCACCGGAACCACATTGGTAACCCATTGAGGGTAAGAAGTCACTGCTAGAAAACCGACATCAAATTGTTTCATAACCTCAGCTTTGATCTTCTCGGACATCTCTGGACGCATACGGCGGACCTTTTGTTTAACCGGAGGGCAGTCTTCCTTGGTAGGCAGGTGATGAACCACAATGTCGGTATCCAACCCAGGCATGTCTTCGTAGGACCAGGCAAAGATTTCCACATAATCATGCAACATCTGAATCAACGGCTGTTTCACGCTGAGCTCTAGATTGGCACCAATCTTGACTTCCTTTTTGTCTGTCTCAGTACCCAGATTTACCGTTTCCACTGGCTCTTCATGTGGCTGAATGGCCCTCTCTTCCCGGAGTAACAGTCTTGCAAGCTCACCAGGCACTTCTCAATCATCTTCACCTTCGTCTTCGGCTAAGTTGATCAGATTTTCGAAGTCATAACTGGCAGTAGCAGAGTCGTTACCAGTTAGATCCAGAGTGGATTGAAACCTGTATAGGTGAGTGTGTGTAAATATAGCTGTTTTGCAATATATAAAGAAAGAAAGGGAGCACAAGATTCGAAATGCGAAAAACGTCCAATGTTTTTTATTCATGATATATGAAAATGACAAGTAATAAGCCCTCACAAATGAAGCCACGGTGCACCGGGTAAGACACCGGGCTATAAAGTTTTAAATTATTGTTTGTTACAAATTTAAAAACAAAGGAGTTCATTACTGAGTAACAAAAGTAACAGGTATGTATTCTTTTGCAGTCCAGTTGTTCAGTCCACCGTCGGTCGTCGGGTAGATCCAGCTATCAAACTCAGATTCCTCCGCATCGCCTTCAATAGCATTCACCCCTGGGTTGGTGATGAATACAAGAGGTCTTCCAATTCTTGCCTTACGTACAACCCTTTGAGCCTCTGCAGTAAAACCCAGCCCAAACTTGTCAGTCTTTGGAGTAAAATCAGGAAGTCTGCCCCAGTTTGCACACTCACCCTTCTCAACCACAGCCCGGGCATCCTTCAAGGAAGCCATCTTCAAAGGAGAACTATCTTCAGTCCCAGTCTCTGTTGCTGCCAATGTTGGAGGCACCTCTTCAAAGTGTTGAAAGGGGGTCTCAATGAACTCCCCGTCCATCTCTATATACCGGAATGAGTTAAGATGGCTAACCATATATTCCTCCTCCCCTTGCACTGTAACAATTTTCCCTCTGACCGGGTATTTGAGTTTCTGATGTAGGGTGGAGGTCACAGCCCCAGCCTTGTGGATCCAAGGACGACCCAGCAAATAGGAATAGGATGGTCGGATGTCCATCACATAGAATGTTGAATCAAAGACTTGAGAACCAACCCGGATTGGGATGTCCACTTCACCATGTACCATCCTCTTCGCCCCGTCGAAGGCCCGGATAATAATGTTACTAGGCTTCAACTCCAAACCCTCACAATCCAACCTGTCTAAGGCCTTTTTGGGCAATACGTTCAGCGAAGAACCGGTGTCTACCAACACATGGGCGAGAGTAGTGCCCCTGCATTCAATGGAGACATGTAGGGCATCATTATGGTTCTTTCCCTTAGCGGTCAGATCAGCATCAGAGAAACCCAACCCATTGTCAGCGGTCAAGTTGGCCACGCAATCAGTAAATTGATCAACCGACATTTCTTGTGGCACATGAGCCGTCTTCAGGAATGAAATCAGGGCCTTGGCATGGGCCTCTGAGCACAACAACAGTGATAGCATGGAAATCTTAGTGGGGGTATGCCCCAGCTGTTCAACGATGTTGAAATCGCTCTTCTTGATGATCTTAAGGATTTCTTCCATCTCTTGCTGTGAAGCTTCAACATTAACAGTCTTAGGTGCCTCCATCTGGGCAGGCATATCAGCAATCCCTTTGCCCCGAGTGTCAGATGACTCGGCAGCAGGGGTAGAATCTTGATCAGGAGGGGAAACAGGCACACTTGTAGGCGTGATGATAAGAGGTCTTCGGATGACTGGTGGCGCAATGTCAGGCGAGAAGAGCCTGCCACTGCGAGTAACTTTAGCAGGACCGGTGATGTTACTGATGCCGGTACTAGTGTTGAACTCCTGCTTCACTCCGAGCACATACATATCTTCCCCATAGTGCCACGGGACAGCCTTGTCAGATTTATAGGGGAGGGGCCCCGGAACAGTAATGATGATAGGTGCAACAGACATGATTTTGACGGGCTTCCTCGGGGGAGCCTTGGTAGGATTGTTGAAAATGGTGACAACGGATACTTCTTCAGTAGGAACAATAGGAACAACGGTCTTCTTGAACAAGATCTCTTTGCTATCCATCAGGTTTTGGACACCTGACTTCAGCAACGGACAACCAGCAGGTGAAACAGCACATAGAAGGCAACCCTTGCTACATCCCGGAAATAAACCGGCTAGCAACAGGTTCCTTTTGACGGTCAATAAAGGAGTAACAATCTCATCCACAGAGACTACATATAGATCTTCCTCAATAGCATTTACTCCATGCTGGGGCATATGAGCAGTCACAACGTTGGGCCTTTCGGGCGCCTCAAACTGTATTTCCTTGGCATCGATAAGGTCCTGAATTTTATTCCTTAGGGCCCAGCAATCATCAGTAGAATTCCCCGGGCTATCAGAGTGATAAGCACAGCGGGCGTTGGGATTGTACTTCGGAGAGGTTGTGTTTACCACCTTCGGAGCTTCTCTGACAGTTACCAAGTTGGCTGATAGCAGTTGCGGCAAGATCTGCGACAAGGTCATACTAAGCCGAGTGTATTCTCTTCTGGGTCTCTCACCCCTTGGTTGGTTAGGTTATCGAGGAGCGGCAGCAGGCTTTGAGATCACCACCGCGTTGATAGTTTGGCAGCGTTCTGGCTTATTTTGCCTCCTGGGACCATACACAACACTGGCTTCCTTCTTGAAAGGTTTCTTTTCAGAACTTGAGGACGCACCTTTCTGTATCTTCCCCGATTTCATACCAGCTTCTATCCTCTCACCAGTCAGAATGAGGTCTGTAAACCCTGCAGAAGAATTGCCAATCAGGTGGTTGAAGAACGGCCCAGACAGGGTCCCCAAGAACATGTCCACGAGTTCACGGTCGGTCAACGGTGGCTGCACCCTGCCAGCCAGGTCCCTCCACTTTTGTGCGTACTCTTTAAAACCTTCTCCCGATCCTAGCGACATACCCTAGAGTTGGGTACGTGTAGGAGCGAGGTCGGCATTGTACTGATACTGCTTATAAAAAGCAGTAGCCAAGTCCTCCCAGTTACGAATATTGGCTCCATCCAGCTGATAGAACCACTCGAGTTGAGCCCCTGAAAGGCTCTCCTGGAAGAAATGGATCCATAAGTTCTTGTCCACAGTATATGGTTGGATCTTCCGCACATAAGATCTGAGGTGTAGCTTAGGGCAGGAAACCCCGTCATACTTCGCAAAAGATGGTGCCTTGAACTTATGTGGGATTACCACCCCAGAAGATAAACCCAGATCTCCAAAATCCAACCCAGGCACCTGTTAAATTTCCATGGCACTCAGACGATCCTCTAAATGCTTGTACCTGTCTTCAGCGGGAGGGTACTGCTCTTCATTGAAATCTGTCTCGTTGTCAGAGACCACAGGACTAGGAACCCTTCCCCCTTGGGGACTGCCTTTCCCTACAGAAGAACCAGCTTGATCAGCCTCATTACGCAGTGTATTACCAAACCTCCGTCCAGTGTTGAATAGTACAGTTCTCTTCTTCTTATTTACCAGCAGAGCCTTCAATTCCTCTTGACCTTGGGCTAAACTCATGATCAACTCTTGGAACTGGGCGTTCTGAGCCTGGAGGGCCTTGATGGATTGCTCAGTAGATGATTCAGGATTCATGATGGCTACTAAAATAAACAGCGAAGAACATTAAGCAACCTGAAAAGAAGAGTACTTGTGATGCACATGATGAATGGAATGCGTATGATTTATGTTTTCAAAGACAATCGGGATTCAACTTTTTAAACAAAAAGGAACACACTTTATTAGATTTAAACTTTGGAATTTAAATTGTTCAACAGATTGCCCTTAGGCGTTACATAAAATGGAAATACTGAAAAGGGAAATAAAAACTGTAAAAGAACATCCAAAGCTTATCAGTGATCCCAGGGTCTCTTTTTCTCAGCACGGATGTAGTCATTCAAAGCTCGCTCATTCTCCAATTGCTTTGTCAGCTTCTGGATTGAAATTCTGGCTGCAGATACTCAATGTCACGTTCAATGTTATGACACCGTATCTGACTTTCTATAAGACAGTAAATACAAAAACAGTAAAGAACACAGTCAATTGTTTACCCAGTTCAGTGTGCAACAACACCTACTCTGGGGGCTACCAAGCCAGGGAGGAAATCCACTATAAGAGATATTAATTCAGGAATAAACCAACCAGTTTATCTCCTTCACTTAAGACCTACCCAATGCAACTTCAATCTAAGTACAACTTAAACCTGAGTTCCTACTCACTCCCCCTCAATCACAGCAGTGATACATAAAACAATTTGACTAATGAATTGATGAAGACACTCTTCAAAACATACACTTGATTATGCTTCACAGCTTTTTAATCAAGCAACACAAACACTCTTGCTTCACAGCTTTGAGTGATACACAAACCTAACTTGACTTTGCTTCAAAGCTTTAGTCAAGAGACATACAAACACTCTTGCTTCAAAGCTTTGAGTGATACACAACCCTTACAATTAAAACCTATTCCAAGTCACTTATCACAATGATAATTGCTTGGATTACAATAGTTAAAACTATACAGCTTCTAAATGATCTTATGTCTCAAAAGGGATACTTCCAAAACAGCAGCTCTGTTGAATATATAGCAGCTGCATCTTCAGTTATGGTTTCCACAAAAATCTAGGGTTAATTCCGTTTGACCTTAAGACTAGGTCACAGGATTTTATCAACCAGGTTAGGGTTGAGCTAGGTTAACCCCAAGTCCACGAGATTTTCTGTTCTGGAAGGACTGAGTCATAATCCTGAAAAAACTCAGAATTACCCAAACTGCATAACTGTTAGTTCAGAACAGGATGTCTTAACATTTGTTATGACATTTGAAAACCTGTCTACTGATTTAGGTAAATGTGATCTTTTTGCAAAATGCTCAGATACACACTTATAAACAGCAGCACCTGTATGACTATATTTGTTTGCAAAGGTACCTAATGAATCAGTACATACTAAACTAGAATGTTATGACATCAGTCATGACATTCACACACACACTTGGTTTTACCAAAAATGCAAGCCAATAACTAAACAACTACAAACTCCCCCTTTGGAAGATTTTTGGCTAAAGACCCTAAGCAATCAGAGATAGATAGCAGCAGAAGGAAATGACTGCAGAAAAATATTATGTCTAATTAAGTACCAAAATATATCTCCCCCTCTTTAGCCACAAATGGGCCAAAGATACATGTTCTTAAAAATTATACAGTCATCCAGAAACAGTAATAAGAGCAGCAACTAAAAACTGAACACACTTCCAAACTCTACCAGGGACCAGCATCAACTCCACCAATCAGCAACTCCACCAACCTTTAAGCACTGTCATCAGACTCAGAGGAGCTAGTTTCTTCAGTATTGAGATGACCTTCAGCTTCTACACCCTCTTCCCTTCTGTTTCCTTCAGCTTCCTCCTTTTCTAACCTGGCAATTAGGTTTTCTAGGGTCTTTTTCCTAGCTTCCAGTTCTTTGCAGGTCTCTTTTAATACAGCTATAACATCAGATGTTTTGGACTGAGTCTTCACAGAAGATGTCTCAGCTGATGTTATGACAATATCAGGAGCATGAGATCCCTGAAACAGTTTGTAGCGCAACCCAAGGGCAGGAGCTCTTTTGCAAGCAGTATCTCTTGCCACCAGGATATCAGGGTATTGTGCAAGGATAATTCCACAAAGGAGGGAGGGAAATGCAATTGGTCCTTTGACAGCATAACTACCAGCATGTTTTAAAGTTTGTTCAAAAATATACTTGCCATAGTCAAAAACATTCTTGGTTCCCACAGCATAAATAAATCTCCCCAATCCTGTGGAGATAGTTGATTTATGGTTTGTAGGGACCCAGTTGGCTGCACCAATCTTGTGCAGGATGGCAAATTTCATGCTAAGTTTGCTGGCATTCAGCTTGCCTTTTAAGGGCCAACACTTCACTTGTCTTACTGTGATGGTTTGACAAACTTCATTGTCAGTGACTTCCAATTCAGGACAATCCTCATTTGATCTTCCAAGAAATTTGTTAATTTCTGATGGAGAGAAATTAACCCTTCTTCCTCTAACATAAACACTTTTAAAGTCAGCTGACCTTCCATCAGCACATTCATTAGACAAGTTAACTATGAACTCCTTGACCAGATTTTCATAACACTTGGTAAATTTTATCACTGTCTTCATCAGTCCAACATTCTTAATTAGGTCCATGATGTCCTTGCACTCCATGGCATCATTGTTTAGCTCTCTTTCTAAAGCTATTCTCTTCAAGCAAACATAATTCCATCTGTTTGCATTGTCAGGATGGTGAAAAGAGATGTTGTATGTTGGGACTTCAGGAACTCTAGCAATTTTGCTGGAGGGCAGTTTCCTTCTGATAGGAATTTCTTCAGCATCAATCTCAAACTCTGATTCCTCATCGGTTGTCTACCAGTATACACCTGGGCTTTCACCTTCCCTTTGGACTGACCAGTTTTCACAGATTCTACCCCAGCCTTGCCTTCAGCCTTGGATTTCTTAACAGCAGGTTTATCTTTGGACACACATTTTGCATCATTCTGATTACCCTTTCTTTTCATCATTCTCCTAGCTATGCTAGGGTTTACATTGGCAATCAGATCATTGTCTGAGTATTCCTCATCCATATCAATGATAGGTGGATCAGCAGTCTTTTCTGAAGGGTTCTGAATGATGTCATTTTGTGTCACAACATTCTCAGAGACATCTACATTCTCAGAGACATCCACATTTGGGCTTCCTGATTGATTTAATGGGACAGAAATCCCCGGTACAGATTGGTTTCCGCTTAGTATACTTGTCACAAGCCTAGCAATTGCTTGACGAACTTGAACTGATCCTTCCCTATTTGGAACAGAGGAAGAAGGATGAGAAGGATTACCAGAAGCAGTAGCTTGAGCTCTTCCTGCATGCCTGGTTCTCAGTTTTTGACTTTGGAGGGGTCAGTTGCCATTTCTCTGAGAGGGGTGATCTCCAGGACATCAGAATCTATGCATGTGGTGATTGCTCGAGAATCTTGGTCAGATGATGAAGATGAAGTGGTCGCCTTGGTCGAAGATGATGCTTGAGACATTTTGATTGACTTAGAGCACCAGTAGCAATTTGAGAGAAAAATTTGATTGAGAGAAAGGAATAGGTTGCAAAGACGAGAGAGGTAGGAGGCAAATGAGAGTCTATTCAACTTCTTAATAATTTTGAAGAAATTGGAAAGACAAATGATTAACCTACTAAAAATAGACTCAACACAAATAACTCCTTCAACCCTTGTTTTAAGCAAAATTAATTGCTATAATTTTTCACGTTGGCAAATACCCATCTTGCCCCTCAAGTTTTCAAGTTGATTTCCAACAGGAGCCTTGGTAGAAGAATCAGCTAGCTGAAGCTTGATGACACCATGTTCCAGTTTAATTGTCTTCTTCACTACAAGGTCAATGTGCTTGGTCCTGCTATGCTGAATAGGGTTCTTGGAAATATTGATTGAATTCAGATTGTCACAATACAATGTCACAACATCTTGTGAGACATTATACTCAGTGAGCATCTGTTTTGTCCAGATATTTTGAGAACAGCTACTACCAGCTGCAACTATTTCAGCACAAAGTTGGGAAGGCATTCTTTTGACATGAATCATAGCTCTGGCAGATTCCTGTATGTTCCTATTTTTCTTTTTGTCAACTCCATTTTGATGATGAGTTATGGGAGAGGAGACTTCATGACTCATTTTTTTTGGAAAACAGAATTTATTAAACTTGTTGTTTCCAAATTCTTTGTCATGATTACTTCTGGTTCTGACAACACATCCTTCTTCAAGTTTAATCACCACATCATAGACATGTCTCTTTTTACCAAGCCTTTCAATTTGAAGTTCACCACAAACCCTCCTTTTATCAATTTGCAGTCTTGGAATCCTTCTGACTGCTTCCATAGAGATAGTTCTTTTCATTCTTCTTAGATGAAGATGGCTAAGCTTATGGTGCCACAGATTCATCTCTTTTTCTTCTTTGGTAATGGAACACATAGTGGAGTTATTAGTGTTCTCAGGCTGCCACAAGTAACGGTTATCTTTAGATCTGATTCCTTTCATTACCACCTCTAGTTTTTCATTAATTACTAGACATTCAAATTTTGAGAAGATGACCTTGAATCCCAGATCACACAATTGACTGATACTAATGAGATTAGCAGTCAGGCCTTTTACCAAAAGAACTTCATTTAGATTTGGAACTTCAGGGCAGTCCAAATTACCAACTCCTTTGATTTCACCTTTAGCACCATCTCCAAAAGTTACATAACTAGTGGTGTGAGGTTTAACATGATTGAGAATGTTCTTTATTCCAGTCATGTGCTTAGAGCACCCACTGTCAAAGTACCAGCCTTCCCTTGCAGAGACTCTCAGGGAAGTGTGGGCTATCAGGGCAGTAGCCTTTTTCTTCCATTGAGGAGTATGTGGTACCCTTTTTGACTTAGGTTTAACACCTGAGTTTTGATTAGGGTAACCATGCAATTTGAAGCAGAAGGGCTTTATGTGGCCATACCTCCCACAATGATGACATCTCCATCTTTGGTACTTTTTCTTCATATATCTTTGTTTCTGATGTTGAGAGTTGTGTTGAGACATCCGCTCTGACATTTGTTTAATAGGCCTGATCTTCTTGTCTGTACTAGATTTCTTGGCTTCCACAAATCCTAGTCCAGATTTGTTTCCCACATTTTGTCCAACTTGAAGAATCTCTTCCAATTTATCTGTTCCATTAGTCAGCATCTTGACAGATTTGGTCATTTGGTTCAGTTGTGAGTTCAGCAATTGAACTTCCCTTTCTAGATGACTTATGGTTTCAAGATCTGCCCTTTTTTCAGCCTCCAGCTTTATGATGAGTTTTGATTGTTTCTCATTCTGCACACAGACTTCAGCACTTCTGATACACAATTTCTTGTAGGTATCAGCCAGTTCTTCAAATGTCACTTCTTCATCACTAGTGTCACTTTCAGAGGTACAAACACCAGTTAGAGCAGTAACTAGTTTGGCAGATTCTTCTTCAGAATTACTTTCTGAATCACAGTCAGACCAAGTAACAGTCATTCCTTTCTTTTGTTTCTTAAGAAAGGTAGGACATTCAGCTCGAATATGCCCATATCCTTCACAGCCATGGCATTGAATACCTCTGCCTTGATTTCCCTTCTCTTATGACCTTGGTCTTCTGCTGGAACTGTCAATGTCAGAGGGAATGTTATGAACATTAGACCTTGACTTTGGATCTATTCTTTTGATGAGTTTGTTGAACTGTCTTCCAAGCATGGCTATAGCTTCTGAAATATTTTCTTCTTCATCCTCCTTGTTTTCAACATCAGTGTTGGATACAAGTGCTATGCTCTTATTCTTCTTGTCACCATTTTCAGTGATCCCCATCTCAAAAGTCTGAAGATACCCAATTAGTTCATCCACTTTCAACTTGCTGATGTCCTGGGCTTCCTCTATGGCAGTTACCTTCATAGCAAATCTTTTAGGCAAGGATCTGAGAATCTTTCTCACCAATTTTTCTTCTGACATCTTTTCTCCCAGTGCTCCTGAGGTGTTGGCAATCTCCAAGATGTTCATGTGAAACTCATGAATGGTTTCATCTTCCATCATTTTTAGATTCTCAAACTTGGTAGTCAACATCTGAAGCCTTGACATTTTCACTTTGGAAGTGCCCTCATGAGTAGTTTTGAGAGTGTCCCAAACTTCCTTGGCCAATTCATATTGATGTACTAGTCTGAAAATGTTTCTATCAATTCCATTGAACAAGGCATTTAAAGCTTTGGAATTTCCCAGGGCTAACTCATCTTCTTCTTAACTCCAATCTTCTTCAGGCTTCAAACTGATTGTCCCATCTTTCTCAGTTATGGTGGGATGGATCCATCCTTTTTCAGCAGCTCTCCAAGCCTTTTTGTCCAGAGATTTTAAGAAGGCAATCATACGAGATTTCCAGTAGTCATAATTTGTTCCATCCAGAATGGGTGGTCTATTTCCAAAAACTCCTTCTTTGTCCATAGTGCCAGAAAGTGATATCCCTAGATCTCACCCAGTAATACAGGCAGGGTGCCTGCTCTGATACCAATTGAAATTCTGGCTGCAGATACTCAATGTCACGTTCAATGTTATGACACCGTATCTGACTTTCTATAAGACAGTAAATACAAAAACAGTAAAGAACACAGTCAATTTTTTACCCAGTTCAGTGTGCAACAACACCTACTCTGGGGGCTACCAAGCCAGGGAGGAAATCCACTATAAGAGATATTAATTCAGGAATAAACCAACCAGTTTATCTCCTTCACTTAAGACCTACCCAATGCAACTTCAATCTAAGTACAACTTAAACCTGAGTTCCTACTCACTCCCCCTCAATCACAGCAGTGATACATAAAACAATTTGACTAATGAATTGATGAAGACACTCTTCAAAACATACACTTGATTATGCTTCACAGCTTTTTAATCAAGCAACACAAACACTCTTGCTTCACAGCTTTGAGTGATACACAAACCTAACTTGACTTTGCTTCAAAGCTTTAGTCAAGAGACATACAAACACTCTTGCTTCAAAGCTTTGAGTGATACACAACCCTTACAATTAAAACCTATTCCAAGTCACTTATCACAATGATAATTTCTTGGATTACAATAGTTAAAACTATACAGCTTCTAAATGATCTTCTGTCTCAAAAGGGATACTTCCAAAACAGCAGCTCTGTTGAATATATAGCAGCTGCATCTTCAGTTATGGTTTCCACAAAAATCTAGGGTTAATTCCGTTTGACCTTAAGACTAGGTCACAGGATTTTATCAACCAGGTTAGGGTTGAGCTAGGTTAACCCCAAGTCCACGAGATTTTCTGTTCTGGAAGGACTGAGTCATAATCCTGAAAAAACTCAGAATTACCCAAACTGCATAACTGTTAGTTCAGAATAGGATGTCTTAACATTTGTTATGACATTTGAAAACCTGTCTACTGATTTAGGTAAATGTGATCTTTTTGCAAAATGCTCAGATACACACTTATAAACAGCAGCACCTGTATGACTATATTTGTTTGCAAAGGTACCTAATGAATCAGTACATACTAAACTAGAATGTTATGACATCAGTCATGACATTCACACACACACTTGGTTTTACCAAAAATGCAAGCCAATAACTAAACAACTACATGGATTTTCAATTCCTGCTCGTTAAACTTTTCCCGATAAGAATCCCGTTCTTCTTGTAGTTGCGCCCAAGACCTCTTTAGTGTATCAACATCAGTAGGTATCTGAGGAGGGAGAACAGTTGGAGGAATCCCGTCTCTATCAGGATATTCAAGAATGATGGGTCTGACAGCTTCGTATGGCATACCTAACTTCTGAGCACGGATGCGGACCCATCTGTAGTAGGATTCCATAGGTAGAGAAGTCTTCGGTCCCAACTCATGTGGTTCAACTTTGTGAATTCTGTCCCAAGCCTTGATGAATCTACGACGCAGCTCGTCGCTATCTACCTGAAACTCAAAACTGATGTGAGGCACCAACATCTCATGAGGCCCTGCTCTTCTGGCTCTTCCAAACTGACGGAGAGCTAGACATGGATTATAAGAGATTCCTCCTTGGGTACCAATCAAAGGAACATTAGGATATTCTCCGCAACGATTAATAACAGCTACCTCATCCAAACCTCTGAGAGTCCAAATGATGTCATTATCAGTGAGAGACATTAACCTATGAGCCCAGCCTCTTCCTTCTTTGTTCTTCAGCACGAACTTAGGGAGGTGCGAAATAAACCACCTCACTAACAAAGGAGTACAACACCACAGAGTTCCTCGTCTTCAGGCAGTACGAGCATAGAGTTGTTGCAGGATATCACCCAAGAGAGTGGGCACAGGGTTCCGAGATATGAAGATCATTATGGCATTGACACTAACAAAGTTATCAGGATTTGGAAATAGAACCAGACCATAGATTAAGAGAGCCAGAGTGTCTTCATACGCCCTGAAGTCTAAGTCATTCCAGAAACTGTTAGCTTTACCGATCAGAAACTTGGCCAAGAAACCCTTAACTCTGCTTCTAGTCACCCAGTTGTCCATTACCTCCTTGGTGGTCAAAGGGAGGGCTGTAGCAATCTCCTCAAGCCTAAGAGTCTTTTCCCAACCAGTGAAGGGAGTCTGATCCAAGATAGGGATACCAAGCAAATCAGAGAATTCTTCCAGGGTAGGGACCAGCTGGAAGTCTTGAAAGGTGAAGCAATTATACAAGGGATCATAAAACTGGGTCAAGACACTCATCAGTTGTTGGTCCCACTTTGCAGTAACTAAACCGAGAAGAGAACCATGCCTCTGGATGAAAGAAGTAGTGTTTGGAATTCTGCTAACCAATTCTTCAAGCAACTCAGGTGGGTGAACAAAATTAAACCGGATAGTGTTCCTTCGCACAGGCATCATGATATCCTACAAAACAGAGCAAAGGTGAACCCCTCTTGTCTTTGAAATAGGTCAGTCTTTATGCAGGATGCATGCAATGTCTATGATGGTATGATGTCATGATAAAGCACACCACAAGTATTCACAAAGGCAAACATGATAAGGCACATAAGTCACACAAGACAGCCCTTAGAGTTTAAGCCAGCACGGAGTTCAGGTACTACCCTCTTTCAGTTTGTTGGTTAAGACCTGTCCTATCAAAAGTAATCGGGTTCTAGAGGATCCCAATATCACTGACTACCCTCAATCGGTCATAACTCCAGCGTCGCAATCTTTTCTTGCAGCCAGAACCATCGTGAGAGTTTAGCCTCAATGGGTGTAGCATACTGCTACTGTTCTATGGCCAAGTTGGGTCAAATTAGGGTTCTAAGGTCGGTTGGTGCTTAATGACTCCTCAGAAGACCCATATTCTCCTCGTTGCGACACAAGGGATATCGGTACAGACCAAGGTGCCACACCAATGTAGCCACTGCTTCACCCGTGTCGGTCTACGCCGGACAGGTCCCTCACAGCTTATGCTACCTAAAAGGGTATCCCCAGATCCGGGTTAGGATCTATGAAACTCCAAGACAATGCCCACAATAATAAAGCAAACAAAACATTCAATTGAAAACATAAGTGTGGTCTAATCCTAAGGTACACCTCACTTTAAGTATTCCCCAGCAGAGTCGTCAGTTCTGTGATCGGTGGAAATAGAACTGACTGTTTTAGCCGGATCGCGTATGTCGCCGAAGCAAGAGTCGCCACCGTCTTTTATGTTCTCCAACCTGGAAAGGACAAAAGCACAGCAAAATTCCTTATTGAGAATGTCTCTCGGTTCGGGAGGTAGATTTATAGAAAGGGAAGGTGTTAGCACCCTTTCTATCCATGGTTATCCATGGGCTCTTAGGTACTTGCTCTTATGTTTTCAAAGTTTTTGCTTTTCAAATATGAGTGGGTTTGAAAAAAGTTTCGTTTTTGAAAGATTTCTAAGTGACTCTTGTATCAGTCCTCAAGAGTGTTTGAAAAATTTGTCTTGAAAGCTTTTGAAAGTGTCTGTGTGAAAAGATTGTTTTGTTTGTTTTTTAGAGAGCAAGTACCCATGAGTCATCTACCTACCCTAAGGAATTAGGCTGTGTAAAAGTCCTTAAGGTAATGCCATCCCACCATTGAGAGGTAGGTAGCACCACCGTTGGAGGTGTTCGGGTCAATTCGATTTTAGGGACAGTGTGGTCACCGAAGCAATAGTAAGACACCTTAGAAGTAACCCTAATGTCCTAGATCCTTTTTTATCCGAGGCAACCGTTTCGAGGCAACTGGATCTTAGACATAAGAGCGACCGCTAAAACACCCTATACTTGACGACCACGTTCGAAGGCAACGAGTGAGGCGTACCCTAGAAGTGGCATGTGCATTGTGTGTTGTTTTCGGGTTAACATTTATCTTGGATCATGCAATTGTGAGCTACGAGTTGTTTTTAATTATCATACATTCTTTCATGCGATTTAGCAGTTAGGAGTGCGGAAAATAAAATACGGAAAGGTAAAAGCTACGCTATTACAAGGCGCGGGTCTATACATCGCCAAAAAACAAAGACCCGTTTTTGATAAAGATGTGGAAAGTAAAAAAAGCAATAAACCTAATTACTATTACATCCTTGGAGACAGTTACATAAGATTCAAAATAACGTGCGAAAGAAATAAACTGGAACGTCCGAGGGTTTTGGACCCTTTTGAGAAATTAAGAGTTTTTTGTCCTTTGCTTGAAATTAAATTAAAATTAAACCTAATACTAATTTAATTAATTATTTACAAGAAAGATATTTTTTTATGTTTTTGTATTTAATGAAAATAAAGAAAATAAAATCAAAAGAAAACCCTAGTTCTAAGTTTATTTTAATTATTAAGAAAATGTTAAAGTTAACCTAATTTAAGCTAATTAATTAATTCACATTTATATGTACAAAAATAATAATAATAATTAATAATGATGATAATAAGAAAATGATAAAAAAAAAAAGTCAAAACCTAATTCTATGCAATTTTTATTTATTAAGAAAAAGGATTAAAATTAAAACCTAAATTAAACTAAGTTAATTGTTAGCATTTATTTACAAAAATAAGTTAATGATGAAATTAATAAATAATTAAAATATATTTACAATTTTGATTTTTGATTTTTGATTTTTATTAGGAAAAATTATTTTATGGTGAATTAATAATAATAATTAAAACAATTAAAAGAATTTAAAAGAAAAGAAAATAAAATTAAAATGCAAACCAAAGGGGGTGTGATGGCCCAAAGTGGAGGTTTATTCTGGAATTCAGGCCCAAGAAGCACAAGCCACGTTTGACTTTCAGGAATCATGTGTATGCTGTTTGACTGGGCGTATGATAGACCTCATCTCCTGGCCTTCAGATTGTTGATCAAGGCCACTTGGCAAACGGATGCATGAGGCTTATGGTGGAATTTTGGGTATACGCTGTATTGGAACACATTATGAAAAATATGAAGAAATATATGGGGGACCTGGGAATCGAACCCAGGCCCCAGTGCTCCTTGCCTTTGTGCCTTTGCCAACTGGACTACCATGCGCGTTTGTAATATAAATGGACAATAATTATTATATAAAAAAATAAACATTATGATAATCAAACAAAATAACGCGCGCTGTTTTGAACCCACCAACCATGCCTTGCCACTTATTATCTTCCTCGTCTCACCTGCAAACATAACACAAGATAGCGGGGGTTTTAAACCCCCACAAACTAAAAGTCCCGAGAATAGCGATTAGAGCTATGGATTATATAAAAAGAGCGCGAGGATTCCATTCAACTCGTATGGAGCTTCTGATTTTAACTGTATATGTCTCAAGGCCTGATTTTTCCTTAATAAGAAAGCCCTAATTTTCAAGCTTTTAAACCCTAGAATCCATTCATGGTGAATTGTGATTCAGAAGGCCATAACTCAATTGGATTATACCAATCGCTTCAGAAGGTCCCTATTGACATAAATCAACCAAGAAAATGGATTAAAAACGCATGAATCATGTTATGCAATTTTGGAAATATATTCAAACCGTGGGACTCGTGTTCTTTGATTCTTCGCGTGTTAGGACTGGTTCTTGATGGCAATGGCTTCCTGGAGACTAAGGCAATATGTTTGAATCACTTTTGGGCTTTGAATTCACCTGCAAATAAGAATTCAGTTTCACAATATTTCTTGAATTTTTGCAATTTGATTATGGTTTTCTATGGCAGCTTTCACGTGTTTTTGAATAAGGTTTGCTTCAGCCTATGTATGTGAAGAGAATTAGGTTAAAATTAAGCCCAACAATCCATTGCATTCAAGTTTGCATATGTGATTGGCAATCAAATCTTTTTTCAATCTTTTCTTTCATGAAACCTTGCCAATCATGGATATTTTGAGGTTCTTGAGGTGCACACGAATTGCCAGCTTGCCCTAGCCTTATTTTCTTCACAAAAAGATTTAAAAAGCATATCTTTTGAATTTTCCTACAATTAAAACCAATTAAATGAATTAGTATTAATATAAATTCAATTAATTAATTAAAAATAAGAAAATAAATCAAATTAAGTTCAATGGGTCGTGCATAAGCTTTGGGTAAAGATTCAAGAAGGAATTTGAGGCCCATTAGCAAAAATGAAGTGTTTTAGGCAAAGTTGACTTTTGAAAGTTCCCAAAAATTTCCCAACTTCTCCAATGCATATCTTGCTCAATGTTGAAGCTATGAACATGTTCTTGGACATTTTGGAAAAGGTCTTGAAGTCCTCTAACCAATGCCTTTGGTCCCATGTCATTTTGATTTACCAATCTCAAGTTATGGTCTTTGACTTAAAGTGCCTTTTTGTTGACTTTTGAAAATGACCTATAATGTTGAAATTGATAACTTTTTGTGAGAGCATTTCTTGGACTTGGAGTGTGAAGATGAGTTGTAGGAAATGTCATCCCCTTCAAAATGAGCATTGGATGGGATTTTTCTGATGAACCATGAAAAAGTTATGCCCTGGTCAAATTACAGTTGACTTTTCAACTGTCCTAAAATAGTAACTTTTGACATCTTGAGACTTTTTGAGCCATGTTTGTGGAATCATGATCAAGACTTGATCAAATGATGATTGTGGCTTCAAAATAAGATGTTGACCAAAAATTTTGACTTTTGACTGTCAAATGACCATTTTACTCCTGCAGTTGACTGTGAGGCAATTAGGGTTTTTGACTGTGCAACTTGATGCTGTGAGTCTTGAACCTTGACATATGGATGCTTGACAATGTATATAGACATATGGGACTTGATTGGACCCTTGAAAACCTCAATTTCTTTGCAAGAACCAAAACCCTAATTTTGACTGTATTATGAGGCAATTGGACTGTGCAACCCTTGAGAGATTTTGAACCATCTGGAGATTGATCTTGCCAAATCTTGAAGAATATGGGAGGGAAAATTTTGGGGTACAACACTTGGGAATGATAGGCTCATCAACCATTGTCTTCGCAACTGCGACCTCGGGAGAAACTTCCTCAAAATGTTGGAAATGAGTTTCTATGAACTCGCCATCCAACTCCACATAGCGAAAGGAGTTGAGGTGACTTATCATGTACTCTTCCTCACCGTGCACCGTTATAATCTTACCTTGAACAGGATACTTTAGCATTTGGTGTAAAGAGGAGGAAACTGCCCCAGCATAGTGGATCCACGACCTTCCTAATAAGCACGAATATGAGGGACGGATGTCCATCACGTAAAAGGTAGAGTTGAAGATCTTGGTGCCTACTTTGATAGGAATGTCTACTTCCCCATGAACCATCCTCTTAGAACCGTCGAAGGCTCTCACAACGATGTTACTGGGTTTGAGGGTCAATCCTTCGCAGTCCAACCTATCCAACGCCTTTTTCGGCAGCACATTCAAGGATGATCCGGTATCAACTAGGACATGGGCAAGGGTGGTTCCCCTGCATTCAACTGAGACATGCAGCGCGTCGTTGTGCTTCCTTCCCTTGGGGGTCAAATCAGCATCAGAAAACCCAAGGCCATTATCAGCAGTGAGGCTGGCCACGCACTCTTGAAACTGGTCAGCCGAAGTTTCTTGAGGCACGTGTGCCGTCTTTAAAAATTTGATTAAGGCCTTAGCATGGGCCTCGGAGAAGAGTAGAAGAGCCAACATGGAGATTTTGGAAGGGGTGTGCCCTAGCTGTTCCACGATGTCGTAGTCGCTCCTCTTGATTATTTTTAAGATTTCTTCCATCTCTTTCTGGGTGGTTTCGGGGATTACCACAGTCTGAGCCTTCATCCTGACAGGCGCTTCTAGTATCCCCTTAATCTTATCGGTAGCAGCGTCAGAGGGTCTAGCTTCAGGTACATCAATTTCTTCAATTATTGGGCCTTGCACAGATGGCTTAACAGGCACAGAAGCTTTCGAGGGTCCGAAGACTGCTCGAGAGGGAGCAATCTCCAGAGAAAAAATCCGTCCACTGCGAGTTATCTTGCTTGTTCCCGCAATGTTCCCTATATCAGGGGTTTCATCATCAGAGTTCTCTTAGACTGATTCAATCTGCTTGATACCATGATAGAAGATTTCTCCTCCGTAGTTCCATGGTATCGTCTTGTTAGATACATACGGGACAGGCCCCGACATGGTGGTTTTTAACGGCACAAACTTAAGATCAGGCGTAATCTTGACAGGCCTTTTGCAAGCCTTGGGAAGATTGTCGGAGATGGTTATTATTGCAATGTCATTGGTTGAAGTAGCAACAGTAGCAGGAGTAACAGGAGTGAAGGTATCAACAGGAGCCTTTTAGAAGAGTATCTCTTGGGTATCCATCAGGCGTTGGATACCTGATTTCAACATTGGGCAGTCAGCTCGTATGTTTAAACAAAAGTAATAGTCTTTTTCACAGCCTGGGAATATCCCGGCTCTCATCAAATTCACTTTAATCACTGGTAACGGAGTCAAAAGGTCAGCAACGTTGGTAACATGAAGGTCTTCCATAACGGCATGAACATTATGACCGTGCTTGGGCATTAGGGCAGAAATCACATTCGGCTTTTCGGGCGCATCGAATTCTACCTCCTTGGCGTCAATCAGGTCTTGGATTTTATTCTTAAGAGCCCAACAGTTGTTGGTATCATGCCCTACACTGTTAGAGTGGTAAGCACACTTTGCATTGGAGTGGTAATATGGAGAAGAGGTATTAGGGTTCTTTGGCGCTTCCTTCAAATTGGTAAGATTCAGCTTTAGCAAATGAGGGAGTACTTGAGCCGGCGTCATGTTGATTCGGGTGAACTGCCGTTGTGGCCTTTCTACCCGTTGTTGATTAGGTCTTGACTGATTGCCACGAGGTTGATCATTTGAAGAGTTTTAAATCATCACAGCCCCTACCGTCGGTCGGCGCCCCATTCCTCCTTGGCTTTTCTGAGAATAAACAGCAGAAGCTTCCTTCTTAGCTGGGAAGGTCTTCTTAACAGCGGTGGACGCGGAGGCATCTTTCTGAATCTTACCACTTTTAATGCCGGCCTCGACCCTTTCGCCGGTCAAAATTAATTCGGTAAATCCTGCAGAGGAACTTCCGATTAAATGATTGAAGAAAGGGCCAGACAGGGTCCCTAAAAACATGTCAACCAGCTCTCTATCTGACAATGGTGGCTGCACCCTTCCAGCCAGATCACGCCACTTCTGGGCATACTCTTTAAATCCTTTATTGGAAGCCATACCCATACTATGTATTTGAGTACGAGTAGGCGCTAAATCAGCGTTGTATTGGTATTGACGGTAGAAAGCAGCAGCTAAGTCTTCCCAGTTATGAACCTCTGATCTCTCAAGTTGATAGAACCAGTCCAATTGTGTGCCTAATAAACTGTCTTGAAAAAAGTGTACCCAGAGGTCTTTATCAGATGAGTGGGGTTGAATCTTTCTGACATAGGATCTCAGATGCATCTTTGGGCAGGATAGACCGTCATACTTAGCAAATGTTGGTACTTTGAACTTGGGAGGAATGACGATCCCAGCGACCAACCCTAGTTCTTCAAAATCTAAACCAGGTACCCTTTGCAACTCCATGGCTGCCAATCGATCCTCAAGATTTTTATACTTATCATCTGTTGGGGGATATTGCTGTTCGGAGTAGTCTTCATCCTCTTCATCTTCTTCCTAATTTAAAGAAAAGTCATATTTTTGTGGTTTTTGCGTTATTTTGAGAAAAATAGAGTTTAATTAAATAAATAAAGAAAACTAATTACTAATTAATTTAAATTAAGAAAAATAATTAATTTAACCTATTTTGTATTTTATTTTATTGAGAAAAGAAATAAAAATTAAATCATATGATAACCCTAATTTTTCTAATTCATTTTAAATATTTACAAAAAGTTAGAGTTACCCTAAACTTAAAACTAATATAAAATTAATTTAATAAAATAAAAAAAAACCTAAATTCTAAATTGGTGAAATTGATTTTATGATTTCTTGTAAGAAAAGAAATTAATTTGTGGTTAGAAAATAAATTAAATTAAATAAAGAAATTAAATAAAATGGAAAATATAAAAGAAAAAAGAAATGGGCATGGTTGTCTCAGCAAAAAGGGGGTGTGATTTGCACTTTCTGGGCCCAAATGCTAACATCTTGTTTGACCTTTCCAGATTCCATGTGCCTGCTTGACTTGTGCCCATGGTGGACCTTCATTGGGAATCCTTGGATCTAGCATGTGGATGATCTGATTGGTTGAGTGTTGATGGTGTATGGTGGTCATATGAGAAGCCTGCACACTTGAACATACAAGGAAAAATAATATTGAACAAATAGGGGGACCTGGGGATCGAACCCAGGCCCTTTGGCATTTTCCATTGCACGCTGACCATCTGAGCTGGCTTATTCTTTTGTACATGAAACAACAAATAATCATTATATTGGAAAAACAAAATAATATGTATAAAACGCGCGAATTTTGAATAGGCAAATTAGGGAGTGCCACACCACCCTTCTTCTTTCTCCCACTGTTGCTAAAAGTCCTGACTTTTACCCACAGTCATCTGGGCATAGGTATAAGCCTGCGTTTCTCTAAAATCTTTTACAAGCAAGATAAATGCCCAACAATGGTACCAATCAACTCGTAACATCCTCACGAGCATCATGGTACCCTTGTCCATGGCCAATTGTACCTGTAATGAAAACCCCCAAAAACGAGCCAAGAACCCCAACTATGGCATCTTGTTGTATAGCCAATAAAAATGCAATTGGATATTACCATTAGCTTGCAAATGATTCAAGGACTCAGAATATGCAAATAAATCATGCTAAAAGTGACAAAATTATGATATTCGATTTCAAGAAAGTATGGATATCGTGAGATGCTTACAGTGAAATTTCGGATGTTATGAGGCTTGTTAATGATTGCAACACGTTCCTGGGATGTCCAGCAAACGTTTGGGATGTTTAAGATGCTTTGAATTGGTCTGCAACTTAGAAATCAGTGTGCCACGTTTTCCAATTTTTTTTGAAACTTGCTTTCTTGTTTTCACGCCTCCAATCTCCTTGCTTTTGATCTGCACTTGTTCTATATGTACCCTAGAATTAATTAGGGTTACAAACTTGTTTCAAATCTTCCTCAATTAAGATCATTGACTCAAGATTTGATTCTTATGCAAATATTTCCAAATCAAGCCAAATTCAATCTTTTTGTGTCCAAATAAAGCTTGCATGATTTGATTCTCTTTCCAGCTGTATAAGAGGCCCAAACATCCACAAAATCTCAAGCTTTGATTAGTTTTGATATTTCCATGATTTTATTTTGATTTTATTTGATTTAATTGAAATAAAATCAAAATAAATGACAAAAATAAAATAATGACAAATGGGAAAGATCATGGGTCGTGGATCATGTTACAAACTCATGCAAGCATAAAAAGTTTGGCCCATTTGACAAAAATTGCAATTTTGGCCACATTTGACTTTTGGCAATTTTGCAAAAAAGGTCAACTTTGTCAATGCATAACATCTTCAATTTTGATCCTAGAGATGTGTTATTGGACTTTTTAGAACTATTAGGATGTCCTCTAAGCAACCCTTTTGGTATCATCTCAATTGAGTCTTCCATGTTCATGTATGATGCTTTGACAAAAAAGGTGTTTTTGTTGACTTTTCAAAATGACCTATAATGTCCAAATTCATATCTTCTTGTGAGTGCATATTTTGAACTTGGGAGATGATTATGAATTGTGGCTAATTGCATCCTCTTAAAAATGAGCTTTGGATGGGTCATTTTTGATAAAGTATGAGAAAGTTATGCTTGGTCAAAGTTGAGTTGACTTTTCCTACAAAACCCTAATTTAGCAACTTTTGGGTTTTGATGAATTGTGAGCAATCCTTGAGGAATCATGATCAACCCTTGATCCAATTATGAATAATACTTCAAAATGAGAATGTTGACCAAAAATCTTGAAGTTTGACTATATGTGAGACATAGTTGACTTTTGCCCTAGCACAGTCGATTTTCAACCCTTTGAGCAATTGACTGAGCAAACTTCCTCTGCAAGGCTTGAAACTTGACATGGATGATCTTGAGAACATATTAGGCCAATGGTGAGCATTTGGGATCCTTTGGACTCAAACATCTTGGTGCAAAATGAAACCCTAATTTGGGGTAGACTGCCTTAGGAGAGAGTTTGTCTAGTCAACCCTTGGACCTCCTTGAGCAATTTGAGGACCTCACTTGAAATGTATTGAGAAATGTGGGAGGGAAAATTTTGGGGTAAAACAGATCATATACTTGACAAAAAGCAAATGCAACTTGTTGTGTGGACGCTTTAGTTCTACCAATCCTCTAATGAGTTCCAAATACAAGTTTCAAGATGGTCATCCAACTAACCACTAATTATTAATTTGTTTCACTTTATGCTTTTATTTTTTATGCTTTATGTACCATTTACTTTAAGCATTACATTTCATGTTATTTTTATTTTGATCACTTGAGCATTTATATCCTTGTTATCTTTACTTTGATCACTTGAGCCTTTCTTTTCTTTTTTCAAGACACATGATAATCAACATGAACCCTAAAAAGGCTTTAATGATACTTGGACTATTTGGTTACTATCCTTGGCATTATGGAGTATTGGACTTCTTGGACTTAGGATTAGAAACCTTGGCCTATGTTGAAGACCTTGTGATCTTAATGGATATTTTGTCTAGAGCTCTTGTGATTTACCTCAAGACATTGGGTTGTTTATTTATTTTGTGTGCGGGTTATTTTGATTACATACTTTGTTTGTAATCTAGAATTAACCTGTATACAGCCGTTACTCTGCCAAATTTTAATGAAGACTTAATACACTTGAATTTTAGTTCTCTCAAGAGGTCTAGTATCTTTGCTTGCTTGGTTCCAATCCAAGGAATGGGAATTTTATCTTGACTCATAATTCAAGTATTGGCTTCTTATTGGTTATATGGTTCTTATCCTTAGCTTTTTACCTAATGCTTTAGGATGGTCTCTTCTTCTCCTCCCATCTTCTTTAATTTCAAAAATCTTCTTCCTCCTTTTGAAAATTTTTTTGTTTTTAAACTTGAACCACTTTCATAATAAACTTGGACTTAGGTCCATGCATTTTCAAAACATTTTCATAAACAAACTTCAATCAACTTAATAATACTTTGACATTTTTTTGCCAGAAGACTAAAAGTAAATCAATATCATTTCAAACTATTTTGCCACTTTGGCTTTTTATTTTAAAACTTTTCTCAAAAGTTAGACTCTTGTCAATCCTTGTAGTGATGCAAACAACTATACTTCTACAACATGCAGTGAAGTGAGATATTTTTTACTTGGGTGTTGAGTGGGGCATTATTGATTTTAAAATCCAAGCCATATCCTCCACTTTGAGATGATGCAAATTCTCCTTTCTCATGATTGTGGGTAGTAAGTATGGTTTCCACACGGACAATGACGATGATGTCTTATCTCATAAAATTAACCAACAAATTTGTGTTTTAAAACTTTTAAAAGGTGAACTACGTGTACCCTGATCCCCTCCACGAACGGTGGTAGTAGGCATTAAAGATTCGCAACCGCGACGGGTGCAAAAATCATAAAAAAATATACTTCTTTTCTCTCCTCCACCATTTATTTTTCATACAACATTTTATAGCCAAAATATAAATATTTTTACAAAGAGGTTCCTGTGGAGTACCGTAGATGTTTAGGGTGCTAATACCTTCCCTTGGCATAACAAACCCCCTTACCTTGAATATTTCCTCCCTCTCTTGGGTTATTCGCTCTTTTCCCATTCCTTTGGAAATAATAAAGCATGGTGGAGATTTTTATTTTGATCTGTATAAGTCAAGTCAATCCAATGGCTTAGTCTTAAACATTTCTACCCTACACTTAGAATCTCATCTTTTTGGTTAGTAAACATGATTTATAGATATGGGCAAAATTAAAACTACTATTCTAAAGGTTTAATTAGAGTTTTCAAGTTATTTCAACCTTAAAATTGTGTACTACCTCAAATATTAAGAGACCTTATTATAAAATTCCCATCAATATTAAGGTGTTTCCTTCTATATGTATAGTTAGATGCAAGAGTCGATTCAAACAACTAGATTAATAAGTCTATGAAAATAGATCCATTCAACCTACTATGAGGTTAACTGATTGCTAAGGATCATAAATGTTGAGATATCCTAAAAAGCACTTACATTGATCATTTTAGTTAATATTCACCATTATCATAAGTTCTTGGATCATAGATTTAAACCATTGTATACTTAATATTATAATTCTTTGCTTTGCATAAATTCATTTAATACTAGCTAAGACATTGAGATGCAAAGCATACCAACAAAACACACTAAGGTTTCAACATTGGTACCCAAAATTTCTTGGGTCCAAGTGAGTTAGTTTTTTCATAAGGTCTAGGATTATTACCTTTAGACCTTTTTAATTTTTTAAAATAGAAGTGCTCTAAATGACCAAATCTTTTGTTTTGTGTGCATTTATAAACCCGGCGATTCTTTTTTCTTGTGATCTACACCTTTACTAGGTTTTTTATCCTTTTTGAATCCTAGTCCATTATTATTTAACAAAGGCCTTGGACTTGGTAGGATTAGGTCAAGATTTTATTTCCCTTGGGTAAACTTACCTAGGGTTTCATGCAATTAATTTACTTCTATTTCCAAAGAGGCACAAGTCTCACATGATTTTTTTTTAGTTCTAATCTTGGTTATTTCTAATTAAATAGATTTATTGCTTTCTTCAAGAAACCCTAAATACTCCTTAAAGTCTAAGTTGATTTTTTTTAGTTTATTGTTTTCTCTAACAAACTTAGCGCTAATTTTAAACAATTTACAAACTGCACATAGAAGGTAAGTGACATCCCCACAACCGGAGATTGTCATCAGTGGGAAATCAATTGTGAAGCAGACTCCAAACTATGAAAGCTTTAGAAGGAGGAATATTTGGATGAAAAATATGCTTAGACCAATAAAGAGAAGAAGAGCTCTCAGATTTGAAGTTGTAATCGTCTTTAACAGTAAGATCTCCAGAACTAGTATGGATCCAGACTGTACTGTCTACTATGCTATCTAATGGAATAGGGACCTGATATGCAAAACAAACACAAATTAAGAATCATGTTAGTGATATGGGAAGGAAAATTCTAAGAACCGTTCGGTAAGAAATCATAAACCATAGTGTGAGTATTGATATCTTCCAACTACTAAGAAAACACATATAACAACAGTTGTGAGAAACCTATAATAACGGTTGAACAACCGTTGTTAGGTAGCGTGACCTGTCACATTTTTGTTGTGTTTTATTAGCTGTTTTTGTTAGTTTTTTGCAGTACTTCTTTTTCAAATGAAAATATTTATAGTATGTTTGTCATGGTTTTAAAGTGGTCCTCATGATTATATCATTTCAGATGCTTTTGATCTTTTTTGGAAGGTATTGTGAGTTTTGTAAGACAAATATACAGATAATAGTGAGAAGTGTGGAGTGGTTGTCCAAACGCGTGCCAAAGTGCGTGTGGAACAGAAAAATTGCATTCCTCAGCTCAAACGCGTGTCAGCCTAGGAAATTATCCAGAATTGTGTCTCCCTGCCCACGTGCATGCCAACACGTGTGTCCCAGTCAGATAAAACAAAGAAGAAACATCCCTCTGGTCAGATGCATTCCTAGACGCGTGTCATAAGTCACATGTGTAACCAAATGCATGCCTTATACCCTGTGAACAACATCTCTGCCTAAACGTATCCCCAAACACATGCCATCTCCCGCAGGAAGTTAAAAATGAACTCCTCAGTTCAAATGCATCCCAACACATGTGGCAAGTGGTAGAACTATATAGAAAAACCACCTCTCTCGTAAGACGCGTCCCTAGATGTGTGTCATCACCCCATGTGCGTCCCAAGACGTGTGTGCACGTAAATTCATGGACTTTTTGGTCTGAAGGCCAAAGAAAATCATAATAAAAGTCTGGAACATATTTGTATAAGGGTTGGAGAATTTTGATGGAAAAGAACAAGGTTGAAGGTTGAAGAACTCAGATTGATGCTTGGATTCAAGATTTTCATGAGCTTTAGCAATTGAAGACTTATTTTCCTTCCATTATCTGTAATGACAACACTCTTTATCTTGTTTTTCTTTAGTTCTATGAGTAGCTAAACCCCCCAATGCTAGGGGTGTCCCTGATTCGGATCTGTAATGAATTTAAAGTTATTATTGCAATGACAATGTTAGTTTTATTCAGTAAATTTGTTCTCATGATGCTTCTAATGATTTCTCTCTCGGACAAATTGGGAATGATGATAAATATAAATTAGGCTTGACTGCCATTGATAATGTTCTTGTGAGAACATTCTATAGTTAGATATCACCTAGAACTAGGGATACCCTATAGAAATCGAAGGATTCTTGATCAGGTAATGCATAATTTCGTCGGTAAGTTTATATGGACGTAGGAATTAGGAGGAATGATTAAAGGTTTGCTCGGTAAGGACTTATGAGCAAACTCCCTTAAGAACCAGTAATTTAATGTTGAAAATATGTTGTTGTAATGATAGTTCAAAGTTGTTAGAGGAAAGAATCACACACCATCCCTAGTATATTACTCAGACATGTCAAAACTATTCATCACATTTATTTATGTTATTAGCAAATTAGTTATACTTATCACATCCCAAAAGAATAGTTTTTGTTCAATTGAAGTGAAAACAAACTCTGTATTAATTCGCAGTCCTTAAGATTGATTTTTTGGGAAATTCCCTACTATTACTACATCGATAAAATATTACACTTGTTATTTTTTCGATCAAGTTTTTGGCGTTGTTACCAGGGACTTCCAAAATATAGAGTTTAATTGTAGTTTAATTGAAATTTTGTTGCTCTGCAATTAAATTTTTAGTTTTCTGTTATTTTTATATTTTTGCTAATTTTTGTCTAATCTGTTTATGCGAGGTAAGGCCTCAGCTGAGTTTACTTTTGACGCAGAGATAGAAATAATTTTTCACATTAGGCATAGACAAGCTTTGGTAGCTATATTGGCCTCCGAAGAAGAACAACTTTCAGTTCATACAAATTCCGAGTCAGAACATCTTTCAGAGCATAAAGAGTTAGATTCAGAATCAGAACCCGAAACTATGGGTGAAAATCCACCAGCACTGATATACTCCTTGGTGACTACGACGGAACAAACGCACCGGCTGGTAGACTAACAATTATGAACCAACTGGTGAATGTACCAAACTTTTAGCTGCATCCTAGCATAATCACTCAACTTGAGAGGGGATCCTTCTCTAGAAGGGTGAATGAAGATTCTAACAAGCATTTGCAGAGGTTTATAACTATGAGCACCATCTTGAAAATTGATGGGCATACTGAGGAAGTGAAGAAGTTGTGGATGTTTCTGTTCACTTTAACATATGAGGCTGAAGAGTGGTTTTATTCATTATTGGTTGATAGTATTACTTATTGGGAAGAGATAGAGAAGGCATTCTTGGATGAGTACATCCTAACATCAGTATTCATGAGAAAAAGATATGAGATCCTCAACTTCAAGAAGAAAGAGGGTGAGTCATTAGGAGATTCTTATAAAAGATTCAAAAGACTCCTAGTGGCTTGCCCTACTCATAATTTGGATTAAAATTGAGAAAATGCATATGTTTGTCAATGGCCTGAGAATCAATACAAAGCATCTAATTGACACAACAACTGGTGGCTCATCTAACTTTTCAACAGCCATTGGTATCAAGAAGATAATTGAAGCAATTACTGCAAATGAGCACTTAGAGCTATATGACAGGGTGACAAGAAAGCCATAGGAAGTAATTTATTTGAAGTTGGAAGCCAACAAACATATCAAAATCAAAGAAACAGTTGTTGCAGCGGTGGAGAAAAAGCTGAAAGCAATGAATATAGGTACTCAACAGGCACAAAATGTTGTTTGTGAAATTTGTAATGGACCACACAGTACTTTGCATTGTTTTGCAACTCCACAACAAATTGAAGATATAAATTTCTTGAAGTAGAATAATACCTATTCAAATACTTATAATCTCGGGTGGAAAAATCATCCAAATTTTTCCTAGAGAGATCAGAAAAGGAATGTTCAGCAACAGGGTCAAAAGCCAATATCAGCAGAAACAACAATAAGTTCATAAGAAAGAAAATTGGGAGTTGGCCATTAAAAAAAATGGAAGCTCACAGTATTTTGTTCTAAGAAGAGACAAGAAACAATTATAAGAAAACTCCTGCTTCTATTAAAAGTTTGGAGGTTGAGATGGGTCGGATATCACAACAGCTGGCAAATGCTCAAGCACCAAGCTTTATGCCAAGTGCCACATTTACAAATCAGAGAGACATTCATATTGTAAATGCAATTGTGACAAGAAGTAGTAAGTGTCATATAGTGGGAGAACTGAATTATTTTTGCATTTTATCGCAAATGTGCGGATAGCAAGAGTCTCCGCCGACTTTTCTTTTATCCAAAAAGGAAAGTGTGAAAATAACAGGAAAGACCTTTTTCGATTTTGAGTTCGGGGGGGGGGGGGGGGGGGGGGGGAGGTTATGAAAAGGGAAGGCGTTAGCACCCTTTTCATCCGTAGTTATCTACAGGCTCTTAATTGCTAGCTCACTTTGTTTTGAAAATGCTTTGTGTCGTGTGTTTGAAAAATATTTTGAAATGCCAATTGTACGACTAACTTTGTAATGATTCTCGTATTTGTCCTCGAGAATGCGTGCAAAGTGTTTTTCTTTTAAATATTTTTGAATAGTGTTTGTGAAAAATGTTTTGTTTTGAAATGTTTGTGAGCAAGCGATTAACATCGATCTACCTACTCAAAGTGTTTCTTGTACTTTCCTTCTTCTTTAGATAATATTGTCCTACCATTAGTTAGTAGGAAGCCCTATCTTCGGATGTGAAGGGACATGCGTGGGTCATTGTACAGTCATCGAAGGCAACTGGTAGAGACACTTTAGCAATTATTATTAAGGGACTAGATCGTTTACCAAAGGCAACATCGAAAGGGTCATCGAGGGACTATGATCTTTATTTTTGAGGGACTTTGCCAAAGCGTCCCCGTGTTCGAGGGACATGACTGTTTTTATCGAAAGGAAACAAGGGTGATTACCCTAGAGGTGCGAGTATGCAAAGTGATTTGTGATTCAGTTACTTTAATATTTTATTAGGGTTAGCTATCGATTTGTTTTTATGTTTCCATACAAGCCTAGTTACTAACAGTAATATAGTAAAGTAGGAAAGCAGTAAATATGTGGAAAATAAAAGCGAAAAATAAAACCCTAGACTATTACAATGCTTTGGGAGAGGTACATAGGTGATAAAATGCGGAAAATAATACCCTAATTACTATTACAAACCAGGAACAGTTACAATAATTCAAAAAATAATAAACCACGCAAAATGTAAAGTAGAGAAAAGGAAAGCGAAAGGGTTTTTTTTGTTGATTTTTGATAAAAGAAAGTTTGATAATTAACATAAGAAAACCTAATTAATTTTAATTAAAAAATAAATTTATTAATTAAATAAAAAAACCTAATTTGATTTTAATTAAATTAAAAAAACCTAAAAACCTAATTAGGGTTTATGAAAAAAGAGGTTTTGAAAAAATAATAGGTTTGTAAAAGGTTTTTTTTTAAATTAAAGGAGAGGAAGTGAAAAGAGTAAGAAGAATAGAAAAAATAGAGAAAAAACCAAAATTGACAGGGGTGGGTATTGAGCCCACGCCCTTAGCATTCTCATCCAACATGTTCACCACTAGGCCAAATGCACGCCTGTGTTTGAGAAGGGAAACTAACGCGCTATGCATGTTATCCTACAAAATATGGAAAATTATGAAAAAAAACATCAAAATGCCAAAAGCAAGGATTGAACTCGTGCCCTTACATAGTAAAGCCTTTAGCGCACGTTTAACCACTAGGGTGGTGATACATCCATTGTTTAAAACAAAACAAATTAAATATATTACAAACAAATTGCATGGACCGGAGAGGCGCCAGAGCCCTAGCTCCGGTCGTCTTCTTCGATGGCTCCTCTTCTTTAAACCTGCAAAACAATAAGCATTAGAGATCCAAGAATACCCTACCCCCCTAAATCAAGGCTTGCAGATTCAATGGAATCATTATTTTTGACTGAAATAGAATGGTTTGTGAGGTACAATCAAAACAACATGGATCGGTGCATGTATGGCAACTCATGGTTCTGATAGCATGGAGGTCATACGATCTACTTTTCTTGCACTAACATACCTCAAAAACACATTAATACATTTAGTTTGTAATGAAACATGAAGAAAACAAAAAATATGAGTTTTGCAACAGATATGAAACAACGATGTATGTGTGCAGGTTATGGGGGTTTTGGATCATCGTGTTTGATCCATTCTTACTTTGTAGGGTTACTGGAAGTGAATGAGCAAGTTTGAGTGCCTTGGAAACGGCTGCAAGCTAGGGTTTCAAGTTTCCCTAGTTTGATAATTTTTGTGATTTATTGGAAGTGGTTTCTAGCAGAAGGTTTCATGACCTAATTTTCTGAATGAGGAAGAATATATAGATTGCATTTTAGGTCAAATAACATGGGCTTGGACTATTGTAATAAGCCTTGTCTTATTTTATTTTATTTTGGCTTTTAATTAAATAAAAATAAAAAATAAATAAATAAAAACCCAAGGGGGTGCATGAGTAAGATCTGAGGTGTATATGAAGTGTATAACATGTTTGGTCTTTGAAACAATAGCCCATTAGCCCAAAAATTCAAGTTTGCTCAATTTGAACTTTATGCATTTGCTCAAAATTCTCAAACTTGCACCAATGAAAACTCTCTTAATTTTTGTCATTTTAAGGTTATCGTTGACTTTTTGGAAAGCTCAAGATGTCCTTTATAATCTCTCTTTCGATAATTTTTGCATTTGAAGACTTTATCTTGATGTAAGTTGCCTTGACAAAAAGTGTCTTTTTGTTGACTTTAGAAATGAACCATAATGTATTGGCCCATATCTCTCAAATGAAGCATTTTTTGGGCTTGAGCTTAGATAGAAAAAGTTGTAGAGAATTGAATTTCCTTCAAAATGGGCTTTGGTTGAGGAGAATCTTATGAAGCATGTGAAAGTTATGCTTGGTCAAAGTTAAGTTGACTTCTGCTTAAGTCAAATGAGGAATATGACTTCAAAATGTTAAATTTTTTAGTTTTCTTGATGAATTATGATCAACCTTTGATCGAATGATGAATATGACTTCAAAATATTGATGTTGACCAAAAATCTTGAAGTTTGACTGTATGTTGACCACAATAGACTTTTTGTCCAATATAGTTGATTTTTAGTCATCTGAGCAATTGACTGAGCAAACTTGTGATGCAAAGCATGACACTTGGTATGAGAATTCTTTGAGACATATAAGAAAATATGAAGTCCACTTGAGGCCTTAGAAACCCAATATTCCTTGAGAAAAGTAAAACCCTAGTTGTAAGTTCAATGCTAAGGAGGAGAATTTGTCTGATCAATTCTTGAGCAACCTGCATTTGAGAACCCTAGGAGAATGTCTTAAGGAAATGAGAGGGAAAATTTTGGGGTACAAAAGTAAGTTATCTGGAAAGGCTGATGAAGCAGTAATTGAAGAGTAAGGTTTTCTTAAGGTAGATTTAGAAATCATAGATGCTCAGAAACAAGCTAGGAAGTTGTTATACCTCCAATTATTGAGAAGAAAAAACTGAAAGATCCCAAGCCAAAAATCATACTTCCTTATCCTACAAGAGCAAGGAAGAAGGATCTTAATAATGATTGTTTTGATAAAATGTTAGAATTGTTCAAGAACCTTGAGATTAACATTCCTTTTGCTGAAGTGTTGGAAAAGATGCCTATTTATGCCAAATTCATGAAATACATCATATCCAAGAAGCGTTCCATCGATACTGAGCCGGTAATGCTAATTGAAACATGTAGTGCTATTTTGCAGGGTCTAAAAGATCCAATGAAGAAGAAAGATAAAGGTGTGGTTACTATTCCTTGCACCATCGAGGATAAATAATTCAAAAAGGCACTTATCCATTTGGTAGCAAGTGTGAGCCTTATGTCGTTGTCAATTTACAAAAAGCTTGAACTCGGTGAGGTGCAAGTCACTCGTATGACACTCCAATTTGCAGATAATTTGATGAAAAGACTGTATGGTATTGCAACTGGTGTTCTGGTGAACATTAACAAGTTTGTATTCTCGATTGATTTTGTGGTTCTGGAAATGCCAGAAGATGATGTAATCCCGCTAATTTTCGGAAGTCCTTTTCTAGAGACAGGAAGATGCATGATAGATATTTAGGAAGGCACCATGACCCTCAAAGTATATGATGAAAAGATGAAAATTAATATGAGGGACACAATGAAATTCAAAGATGAGTTTAATACGGTGAGAGAACTGACTTGTTTTTGCATTTTATCACAGATGTTGCAGATAACAAGAGTCGCCACCGGCTTTTCTTTTATCCAATAAGGAAAGGGTGAAAAGAACAGGAGTGGCCTTGATATATTTTGAGTTCGGGGGGTAGGTTATGAAAAGGGAAGGTGTTGGCACCCTTTTCATCTGTAGTTATCTACGGGCTCTTAATCGCTTAGCTCACTTTTTGAAAATTTGCTTTTTGTGTGTGTGTTTTGAATATATTTTGAAAATGCCAATGTAAGGCAAACTTTGTAATGACTCTTGTATCGGTCCTTAAGAATGCGTACAAAGTGTTTTAAAAATATTTTTTAAAGTGTTTGTGTGAAATGTTTTGTTTTTTTGTGAGTAAGCAATTAAAAGTTCTACCCACTCAAGGTCATTCTAGTATTTTTCCTCCTCCTTTAGATAGTGTTATCCGTACCATTAGTTAGTAGGAAGCCCTATCGTTGGATGTGAACGGACGGGCATATGGTCATCGTATAGTCATCGAAGGAAACTTGTAAGGACGCTTTAGAAATTTTTGTAAGGGACTAGATCATTTACCAAAAGGCAACGTCAAAAGGGTCATCGAGGGACTAAGATCTTTGATTCGAGGGACTTTGCTAAAGCGTCCCCAAGTTCGAGGGATATTACTATTATTTTCCGAAGGCAAGAAAGAGAGGTTACCCGGAAGGTGAGAGTGTGCGAGTGTGTTGTATTCAGTTATTTTAGTCTTTGCAGTTAGGATTTTCTATCGTTTATTTTTAGTCTTGCCATACAAACCTAATTACTAAGCAGTAGTAGCAAATATAGAAAATAGTAAAGGTGCGGAAAGTAAAGGCAGAAACGTAAACCCTAGGCTATTACATCGCTTTGGGCAGATAAATAATAGTAAAGTACAGAAAATAAACCTAACTATTACATTCCGAGAACAATTACAATAATAATTAAAAATGCGAGAAGAATAAGCTACGTTATTACAATTGCACGGCCTATACACTTATCTGTGAAATTAAGAGTAAATGCTTTTTTTGGTGTTTTTTGATGAAGAAAAGGTTTTTGAATAAACCTAAAATCTAATTAATTTTAATTAGTAAAATAGTTGATTAATTAAATAAAAAAACCTAAAACTTAATTTCAATAGGGTTTGTAAAAAAAGGTTTTGTTTTAAGGTTAGGTGAAAAAGAATTTTTCCAAAAGAATTGGGGTTTAAAGGAAAAATTAGGGAAAAACAACAAGTAGGAAGCAAAATAAAGCAAACTTCCAGGGGTGGGTGTTGAACCCACGCCCTTTGCCTTTCCTCCCACAAGCCTTGCCACTATGCCAAGCGCACGCATTTGTTAGGGGAATGGAATCAACACGTTACATATATTAAACCTGCAAAACATGAAAATATGAAAAAAGAATTCTAAAACACCAAAAGGCAGGGATCGAACCCACGCCCTGGTGTAGTAATGACTTAACACGCACTCGCTTGCCATTGGGGTGGCTATGCATCTGGTAATAAAACTGAAACAAAATAATTATATTATAAAACAAAATAACTGGACCGGAGAAGCGTCGGAGCCCTTGCTCTGGTCGTCTTCTCCCGAAAGCACCTTCTTTGTTCGTGCAAAATAAGAAGGACTAGTGATTCTCAAGGACCCTATCCCCCTAATTCAGGCCTTGCAAGTCCAATGGAAATGTTATTTTTGGATGATTCACGCTGTATTGTGAGATATGGAAAAAATATCATGAAACAATATGAACATGATAGTTCACGATTTAGCCATCATGGGACTCACACGATGGGTTTTTCCTACATATGTACATCTCAGAAGAATGTTAGTAAGATTAGCTTCGATCAAAAAACAAAGAAAATAGAAATATAAATTTCATGCAATGATGGAAATCGGTGATGCTCGTATATGAGTTTTATTCCCTTTGGATCATCACAAATGATCCATTCTTACCCTATAGTACTTCTGGAAGTGAATGGGAAGGCTGGTTTGCTTTGAAGGTGGCTGCAAGATAGGGTTTCGACTTGCCCTAGTTCTTGAGAACTTTTGAGATTTTTGAGAGGTTTCTTGTGCAAGGGTTTCGTGTGGCTTGATGTCTGAAATGATAAGAATATATAGAGGAGAATTAAGTCAACCAAATAGTGGGCTTGGACCTTTGTAAGAAGCCTTGATTTTATCTTGTTTAATTTTGAATTTAAATTAATAAAAATAAAAATAAAAAGAAGATACATGGGGTGTATGAATAAGTTCTAAGGTTAAAATTGAAGTATATAACATGCATGGACCTTGAAAAAATGGCCCATTAACCCAAAAATTCAAGTTTGGTCACTTTAGGTTTCATGCATTTGCTCAAAATCTCCCAACTTACACCAATCATAACTCTCTCAATTTTCATTATTTGAAGGTCATATTGGACTTTTTGGAAATATAAAGATGCCCTCTACAATGTCTATTTTGATAATTTTTGCATTTGGAGACTTTATCTTGATGTAAGTTGCCTTGACAGAATGTTTCTTTTTGTTGACTTTTAAAATGACCAATAATGTATTGGCCCATATATCTCAAATGGAGCATTTTTAGGACTTGAGCTTAGAGAGGCAAAGTTGTAGAGAATTGAATTTCCTTCAAAATGAGCTTTGGTTGAGAAAAATTTGATGAAGCATGTGGAAGTTGTGCTTGGTCAAAGTTCAGTTGACTTCTCCTTAAGAAAACCTTAATTTGGCAACTTTTGACTTTTGATGAATTGAGAGTTTTCTTGATGAATCATGATCAACCCTTGATAAAATGATGAATGTGACTTAAAAATCTTTATGTTGACCAAAAATCTTGAAGTTTGACTGTATGTTGACCAAAATTGACTTTTTGTCCAATGTAGTTGCTTTTCAGTCATCTGAGCAATTGATTGAGAAAACTTGTGATGCAAGGATTGAAACTTGGCATGATTATTCTTGGAGACATATAAGAAACCATGAAATCCACTTGAGGCTTTAGAAACCCAATCTTCCTTGAGAAAAGCGAAATCCTAGTTGTGGATCCATTGCTTAGGAGGAGAATTTGTCTGATTAATTCTTGAGCAACCTTGAGCAACTGAGAAACCTAGGAGAATGTTTTGAAGGAAATGGGAGGGAAAATTTTGGGGTACAACAATGCAGAAGTTACAAGTAAAAATATTGAAGTGTTGGACACAGTGTTCATTCATTCAGTTTAGAGCAAAATTTCCAAGTTACCGTTGGAAAGAGTTCTTAGCTTGTCAATTTCTGAAAACAATGAGGAAATAGATGAGAAAGAGTCAGAAGTGCTAGCCATGTTTGAAGCACAACCTCCTTGGAATAGATAAAAACCACACCGGTGGGATGATTTACGACCACAACAATCTCCTAAAGAGAAGCAAGAAGTCGAAAATGGGACAAAGTTGAAACAACTGCCTGAACATCTCAAATATATTTTTCTTGACACTGAAGAGAAATGTCCAGCTATCATCAACTCTAGCCTAAAATAAGTTCAAGAAGACCAGCTCATCAAAGTACTCAAGAAATACAAGGGTAATATTGGATGGTCCAATGAAGACTCAAAACGTATTAGTCCCACATTTTGAATGCACAAGATATTAATGGAAGATGATCAGAAACTGGTTGTCCAGCCGCAAAGAAGACTTAACCCTGCCATGAAAGAAGTAGTCCGCAAAGAAGTAGTGAATTTGTTGGATGCGGGTCTTATTTACCCTATATTTGATAGTTCATGGCTGAGTCATGTTCACGTGGTACCAAAGAAGGGAGGAACAACCATCATTAAGAATGATAAGAATGGGTTGATTCCTACAAGAACTCTTACAGTTTGGAGAGTGTGAATTCACTACTGAAGGTTGAACCCTTCTATAAGAAAGAAATATTTTCCTTTACCATTAATTGACCAAATGTTGGAAAGGATGGCTAGTCGTGACTACTACTCATCCTTGATGGGTGCTCTAGATACAATCAAATTGCAGTGGCCCCAGAAGATCAAGAGAAGACCGCATTCACACGTCCTTATGGTATTTTCGCTTACAGAAGAATGCTATTTGTGTTGTGCAATTCCCCTGCCACTCTTTTAGAGATATATGACGTCCATATTCGCTGATATGCTTTAAAACCATGTGGAAGTGTTTATGGATGATTTTTTATTTTTCGGTTCTTCATTAGATAATTATTTGATTAACTTATCTCTTGTGCTAGAAAGATTTCAGCAGACCAATTTGATTCTCAATTGGGAGAAGTTCCATTTCATGATGTGCGAAGGAATAATGTTAGGGCACAAAATTTCCCATAAGGGAATTGAAGTTGACAAAGAAAAATCAGAGGTGATTGCAAATTTACCACCACTGGTGAATGAGAAGGGTATAATAAGTTTCTTGGGACATGTAGGTTTTTACCGCAAGTTCATAAGAGATTTTTCGAAGATTACCAAACTGTTGACTAGCTAGCTTTTGAAGGATACACTGTTTCTATTTGACAAAAAGTGCGGTGAGGCTTTTGAAACTTTGAAGAGTAAGTTGGTATATGCTCCTATAATAATTTCCCCTGATTGGTCTCTTCCTTTTGAGATCACGTGTGGTGCAAGTGATATAGGAATGGGGGAAGTACTAGGACAGATAAAGGAAAAGCTTTTGCATGTGATCTACTATGCAAGACATGTGTTGAATCCTGCACAAATGAATTATACATAACTAAAAAAGAGTTGCTAGCGGTGGTGTATGCTTTTGACAAATTTAGGTCTTACCTGTTGGCATTGAAGGTAATTGTTTATACTGACCATGCTACTTTGAAATATATTTTTTCTAAATAGGAATCAAAGCGAAGGTTGCTGAGATGGATTATGCTTCTGCAAGAGTTTGATCTGGAACTCCGAGACAAAAAGGGGTGTGAAAATATCGTTGCTAATCACTTATCCCGAATGTCTCAGATAGAAAAATAGAAGAGAAACACCTGATAAAGGATGAGTTTATCGATGAACAAATCCTAGATGTTACAAGTGTTCCATGGTTCGCAAATTATGTGAATTATTTGGTAGGTGGAATAATATCTGATGATTTTGATGCTAACAAAAAGAAAAAGTTTTTGCATGATTGCAGGTTTTATTTGTGGGACAAACAATTCCTGTACAAGAAAGGAACAGACGATTTCGTTCGAAGATGTGTCCCAGAGGAAGAACATAGAGACATCCTAAAAGAATGTCATGACTTGGAATATGGAAGACACTTTAGTGGAGATAGAACAATAGAAAAAATCCTCTAGCCCGAGTTGTACTGGCCTACACTGTTCAAGGATACTCAAGGAATGGTGAAAGAATGTGACATGTGTCAGAGGACATGTAACATTTCAAAGAAGAATCAAATGCCTCAAAATGATATGTTGGGGGTGTAATTGTTTGATGTATCAGGGATAGACTTCATGGGACTGTTTCCACCCTCATTTGGAAAGAATTACATCTTGATAGTTGTGGATTATGTGTTAAAGTGGGTGGAAATGGTACCTCTGCCCACTAATGATGCCAGGGTTGTGGTTAATTTTCTGAAGAATAATATTTCTCAAGGTTTGGGGTGCCAAGAGCACTAATCAGTGATGAAGGCACCCGTTTCTTGAACAAGTTGATGGAGAATCTGTTGAAAAATACAATGTCAGGCACAAGATTACCACTCCATATCATCCTTAAACGAGTGGGCAAGTTGGAGTGTCTAACAGGCAGATAAAATAGATTCTTGAAAAGGCTGTTAGTGATTCTCAAAAAGACTGGTCAGTGAAGCTGGAAGATGCATTTTGGGCGTACAAAACAGCCTTTAAAACACCAATAGGTATGTCCCCTTATCAGTTGGTTTATGGTAAAGCTTGTCATTTTCCGCTCCAATTAGAGCATAAAGCATTTTGGGCCACCAAATTTCTGAATTATGATCTTTTCAAAGCTGGTGAATTCCAAATTCTTCAACTACATGAGTTAGAAGAATTTAGGAATCGGGCTTACGAGAATGCCAAAATTTATAAGGAAAAAACAAAAAAATGGCATAATCGGAAGATCCTGAGGAAGGAATTTTGGGAAGGACAATTGGTGTTGTTGTTTAATTCCAGGTTGAAGTTGTTTCTTGGAAAATGGAAGTCCAGATAGTTCGGACCATTTGTGATCCACAAAGTGTTCCCGCATGGAGCAATCAAGCTTAAAAATAAAGCGAACGGGGACACCTTTAAGGTGAATGGACAACTATTAAAACCATAATATCAAGGACAAGAGAGTGGTCTGATAGATGATGTTCGTCTTATAGGATAAGTTGGACGACCGTCGAGCCATGCGATGTTAAGTGAAGCGCTTCTTGGGAGGCAACCCATGGGAGATACCATTTCATTTTGAATTTTAGTTATTTATTTGTGTATTTTAGTTGAACTGTTTGTATATTTTTGTTTTACATTTTTATCATTTTATAGTCAATTATGTGCGTTTTTACTTTGCAATGAATTAAGGAGTCGAGACTAGAGATTAAGTGCACATTCTGGAAAAACGCATGTCCACGTACGTGCCAAAACTTTTTTGCATGTTATCTGCTGGAACGTGTAACAATACGTGTTATGGTCATGTAACTTCAGTAAACGCGTCCAAGGACGCGTGCCTAACAGTTGCATTGGGAAAAAATGCATGACCACATGCATGCCAGAAAGTTTGGTGTTGTCTGCATGCATGTCAGGACGTGTGCCTCTCTTCACACGCACGTCAAGACACATGCTTCCTCTCACACGCGCACGAGGACGCATTTCAGATTTTCACCTGCACTATTTATACTTTTTCACCATTCACACACGCATTTTCAGATCTAACACCCATTGTCACTGAAAAATTTTCTGCTTTCAGTTTTCTCATTCTCCTTGTTCAAAAAAATCCCTCTCATGGCTAAGAAATCGAACAAGGGTAAGAAATCAATGCCTTTATCATCTGCTGGTTTTGACAATCTGATGTTTTCCTCTTGCCCCCACCAACAGAGATATGACAGTTTGAGTGAGCGGAATTTTATTGAGGAAAGGCAGTTTGATTTACAGAGAGGGGAATACATTGATGTCTATGCCACTTTGAAAAAATACAGGTTGACTACCTTCAACAACTCCATTCAACCAGTTTCTTCTGAGTTGGTGAATGAATTCTTTGAAAATGCCTATAGGGTTTCCCAGGATGCACCTAAATTTATCAGTTATGTGAGAGGAAAAATAATTGAGTTTGATTGGAAAGTGATAGACAAACTGTTGAAACTTAAATTCAAAGAGTTGTAGTGCAGTAAGTGGAGAATAAAGGAGAAACACATAGAAGTTACCATATTCTGACATGTGGAGAAAATTGGCCATTCTAGGAAAAGGGTGGTATGGATTCACACATAGCCGTGATCCAGATAGCGTATCGAGGAAAATTCAATCTCGGTCTCTTGCACCTATCCCAAAAGTATGGGTATCATATTATCATCATAACTTCGATACCAACATAAGAGGTTCATAGTTAACCACTTTGAGGGCTTTGGGAATTTATTATCTGCTGGATAATCAATCTGTTAACTTGGGGAAACTATTGCGGAGGACATGGATGCCATTGGCCAATCCAAGTCAAATAAAGCTATGGGGCATGCATATTTGATACTTCTTTTGTGCATGAAAGCTGGAGTTAATCCTTTGACAGGTGGAGTTAAGGTGATGCCATCCAAGGCAATTGATACCACATGGATTAGTAAGATGAATGTGGTTTCTGAAACTGAGGATGCAAATAGACAGGGATAAGGAAATCAACTCAGTGATAATGTTCAAAGGTCAGACCCATTCCATGAGTTACCCTCGGAAGTGACCTCCGCTTATCGATATCACCATAGTATGGACGAGGAGTCTTATGCTCATCAAGTAGAGATGCATAATTCATGTATGATATATGCACAATGTTTAATATATCTGGACTATACCTTACTCATGAGATTGATGCGTTGGGTGTTGTCCAGCGCTACCGCAATCGTGCTACTGCAAACCCACCCGCTCCTTATCATGGACGGTATCAGATTTCGAGTTTCTTGTATGGAATGCAAATAGGAGGACACATGGACACATAGCTCCTCAGGTACCTCGTCAGCCTCAGCCACCGCCGCCCAATATGGACGATGATGACATCTTTCGTAGCATTCACAGAGACCTCAGCCTGGATGATGAGGACGCGTAGCATGCTCGGGTGTTCGTTTTTTTCTTTGTTTGTTATTTTTAACTATTTGTGATCTTCTTAATTGTAGTCTTGTTTGTTTAGTGTCGGTAGCGTAGTTATTTCAGTTCCTAGTTTCATTTTCCTTCTTTGTAATGTCTATTTGAATTAATGAAGTTCGTCTTTTAATTTTCTCATTGTGTGTACTGATGAAACATAGTTAGAATGTATGATGCTTTAACAACTCCGCTTGGTAATTTTGAATCTTCCCACGTACCAGTTTCATCTAATTATTTCTGACCTTTATTGCTCGTTTGTGGTACATGACATACTGTTGAAAGTGATACAGGTTCGCCTTATTTGATTGAGACACAACATCAAGCTAGATCCATTGTATAAGCAGTTCATCTCTACCCAACCTGGTTAGCTTCAGAAAAATCCAAACACTATACTTCATCATGAGGGAATTCTGGTATGTCACAAATCCAAACACTATACTTCATCATGAGGGAATTCTGGTATGTCACATTATTCAAAACTTGCACATGTTCTTTGCTGATTTACACTAGACTTGATACACACATTGAGGCAAATTTTTTGTTTTGTTTTTATTTAAACCCGAATCCTTGAAACCATCCCTGTTTAATAATTATCCCTTGCATAACCCCGTTAAGCCTATCCATTTGTTGTTTTTACTACCACACCATTTAACACATGGCCCGAACACTCCCCTACCTTGTTCATAGTAATTGCTATTGTTTTTGGAGCTGTGCTTCATTCTAAGTTTGGGGTTGCTGTTGGAATAACAACCTTTAAGTTTGGGGTAGTTACACAAAAAGTGAAACAACATGAGTGTAACGGAAAACAAAAATCACAATAAAAAAATAAACAAAAAAAGATAAGACTTCACAAAGAGAAGCACTCATCAAAGAAACACTCGGTTGGAGTTGAAGAAATAAAACTCTAGAAACTGAGTACTCAAGCCGATCATGAAAAATGCCCGTTCTAAAGATATCCAACAATGATACCTTAGAATGAAGACAACAAAAAGAACAGTGACATTTACTCTGAACCCAAAAACTAGATTTCCATTTTCATATCCCACCTTAACCCAAGCCCCTTTACAACACTAAAGACCTCAAAAAAGTGTGTTTCGGTATAGTAGAATCTAGTAAGAAAATTTTCAAGCTTATGGCATAGTGTGCATGCCAAGAATTGGAGCGAATAAACACATTTTACCATTTGAGAGATTTCGTGAGAGTGTGATATGAGATAATGGCTTATGCAATGTTATCATGTGAGATTGTGATAAATCAGTTGACTATGGTGAATCTGCGAAGCTCGAAACATTCACTTGAGATGTTCATGATAGAGCACAGGAGGTAGGAAGTCATGAGGCCAGTATTTAAAAAATTTTGTTGGTAAAAAGTTGCTTGAGGACAAGCAACAAGCCAAGTTTGGGGTTGTGAACAGTTGCATTTTTTATGTGTTTTATTAGCTGTTTTTGTTAGTATTTTGCAGTACTTATTTGTCAAATGAAAATATTTATAGTAAGTTTGTCATGGTTTTAAAGTGGTCCCGTGACTATATCATTCTAGATGCTTTTGATATTTTTTGGAAGCTATTATGTGTTTTGTAGGACAAATATAAAAAGTACAGTGAGAAGTGTGGAGTGGCTGGCCAAATGTGTGCCCAAATGCGCGTGGAGCTGAAAAATTGCATTCCTCTGCCCAGACGCGTGCCAGCCTAGGAAATCAGCCAGAATTGTGCCTCCCTGCCCACGTGCATGCCAACATGCATGTCCTAGTAAGATTAAACAAAGAAGAAACATCCCTCTAGTTAGACGCGTGCCTAGACGTGTGTCAGAAGTCACATGCATACCCAGACGCATGCCTTGTACCCTGTGAGCAACATCTTTGCCCAAACGCGTCCCTAGACGCATGCCATTTCCTGCAAGAATTCAGAAAAGGAACCCCTCGGTTCAAATGCATACTAACACGCGTGGAAATTGGAAGAAGTGTATAGGAAAACCACCTCCTTAGTCAGATGCGTTCCCAGACGCGTGCCATCACCCCATGCGCGTCCCAAGACGCGTGTGCACGTAAAGTCGTGGAATATTTGGTCTGAAGGCCCAAGAACAGAAGAATAAAAGGCTGGAATGCGTTTGTACAAGGGGTGGAGAATTTTGACGGTGAAGAACACAATTGAAGGTTAATGAACTCAAATTGATGCTTGGAATCAAGATTTTCATGAGCTTTAACAATTGAAGACTTCTTTTACTTCCATTATCTGTAATGACAACACTCTTTATCTTGTTTTTCTTTAGTTCTTTGAGTAGCTAACCCCCCCCCCCCCCCAATGCTAGGGGGTGTCCATGATTCAGATATGTAATGAATTTAAAGTTATTATTGCAATGAAAATGTTTGTTTTATTCAGTAAATTTGTTCTCATGATGTTTCTAATGCTTTCTCTCTCGGATAAATTGGGAATGATGATAATTAGCAATTAGGTTGGACCGCCAATGATAATGTGCTTGTGAGAACATCCTATAGTAGATATCATATAGGACTAGGGATACCTTATGGAAACCGGAGGATTCTTGATCAAGTAATGCTTAATTTCGTCAGTAATTTTTTTATGGACGTGGGTCTTAGGAGGAATGATTAAAGGTTTGCTCATTAAGGACTTATGAGCAAACGCCCTTAAGAACCAGTAATTTAATGTTGAAAATAGGTTGTCGCAATGATAGTTCAATGTTGTTACAGGAAATAATCATACACCGTCCCTAGTATATTACTCAGACATGTAAAAACTATTCATCACATTTATTTATGTTATTAGAAAATTATTTATACTTATAACATACCAAAATAATAGTTTTTGTTCAATTGAAGTGAAAACAAACTCTGTATTAATTCGAAGTCCTTGAGATCGATTTTTTGGGAAATTACCTACTATTACTACATCGGTAAAATAGTACACTTGTTATTTTTCCAATCATATGATGTGGTTGTAAGTGGGTTATTTACAATCACGGTCTATTACCTGTGGAAGTAAACTAGATAGCACTCTACATACAAACATTGTTGTATTAAACAATAGTTGTTATATGTCTTTTAATAAAATGAAAAAATGCAGTAGTAGAGCAACAATAAGAACAACAAAAACAAGAAGAAGAACAATAACAATAACAACATCAACAAGAACAACAACAAGAACAACAACAACAATAACAACAACAAGAATAACAATAATAACAACAAGAACAACAACAACAATAACAAAAAAAATAACAACAAGAACAACAACAACAAGATCTGAACTCATGACCATGAGATAGATACAATAACAGTTGTATTAAACCATTGTTGTTGTATTTATGTTAATAAAATATAAAATATGCAGTAGTATAACAACATCAACAACAACAGCAAGATTCGAACTCATGACCATGCGCTACATACAACAATAGTTGTATGGGTTAAATGCACAATTCTCCCATGCAATATAGGTGGGTTTTGATTTACCCCCCTTTAATATTATTTTTTTGAAATACCCCCGTGAAATTTTAAAACGCTAAGTCTTTTGCCCCATAAGTAGAAAAATTATCCCCCTGTAAATATATATATATATATATATATATATATATATTAATATATATATATATATATATATATATATATATATATATATATATATATATATATATATATATATATATATATATATATATATATATATATATATATATATATATATTTATTTATTTATTTACCCCCTGATTTTTACACGCTTAGGGGGTACCCAAAAGTTACAGGGGGGTAATAAAAACAATAATTTTAAAGGGGGGTAAATCAAAACTTGCCTATATTACAGGGGGAAATTGTGCATTTAACCCTAATTGTATTAAATAACGTTGTTGTATGTATTTTAATAAAATATAAAAAATACAGTAGTAGAACAAAAACAACAACAAGATTCGAACTCATGACTATGCGCTACTTTTCACCACGGTTGAAAGTTCTAACCATGGTGAAAAATGGGCTTAAAATGAAAATACAAGAAAAGTGTCTAATTAAATAGATTATATCACGGTAAATCCTTTGACTGTGGTGAAATAAAATTCGATGGCACTACGAAAGATATTTTTTGTAGTAGTTTCCTGATCCTGGATAAGATTCACAAGAGGGGGACCACACCAATAATCAAGCCAAAAGTTAGTGTTACAACCATCACCCAAAATAGTGTTGGTGTTAGAAATAACATAAGCCATCTTGGTCTTTATGTTTCTCCAAATGAAAGAAAGAATGTTGTTTTTTATAGGAATTTCATGCCTAAGCACTCTGGCTTTTAACAAGATAGCCCTGTTTTCAGAAGAATTCAATAGATCCCAAGCCATTTTCAAGTTAAAGGCTTCATTGAGAGTAGAAATGGATCTGAGGCCTAAGCCACCTTAATCAAAAGATTTGCACACCTTGGACCAAGTCACAAAGCTTAGACTTATTGATATCACCAGACCAAATGAAATTTTTTATGCTTCTATCTAACTCTTTAATCATATGCATTGGCCAAGAATATATGGTGGAGTTATGCACCATCATAGAGACAATAGAGGATTTAACCATCTGAATTCTTCCTGCAAAACATAGAAGAGAACCCTTCCACTTGGATAACTTAGAAATAACTTTATCCAAGAGAGTTCTAAGATGCCTAGCTTTCGGTTTACCTTTAAAGATGGGAACCCCTAAATAAGGAAAGGGAAGCCGACCAATCTTAAAACCTAATCGATTGGCAATGTGATGAAGCCTATAGCCTCATTAATCGACCCGACAAAGATATAAGATTTTTGAGGAATCACCTATTTCCCTGAAGAAACAACATTCATATAAAATAAGTTCACGGGAGAGGTTAATGAGCCTTTGTCCCCTCTATAGAACACCATGACATCATCAGCAAATAAACATTGTGAGGGGACTTTCAAATGTTTAGGACCCGAGATAAGCTTGATTTTCTTTTTGATAACCAGATTGATTAAACTTATGCTAAGAACTTATTCGGCAATGCAAAACAAGAGAGAAGATAGGGGGTCACCATGTCTCACACCTCTACCACACTAAAAAAACCATAGAACTTTCTATTGAAAGAGATATAGATCTTGGAAGAATTAAGGATGATCCAAATCCAGTTAATGAAAGTATCATTATTTTTTTTTTCTCCTTAACACTTTTATTTTCTTTTTTTTTTTTTTTTTTTTTTTCTTTTTTTTTTATGTTTTTTGTTTTCTAACCCCTTGTCTTGGTTCGGATGTATGTTTTGGTTGTGTTGTTTTTGGTGCTTTTTTTTAAAATGATTTATCGGTGGTGGGTTAAGTTTGAGATTTAGTATGTTACTAACATGGCGTTTTTGTTAGCAGCATGGACATTTATAGGGCTGAAAATGAGTCGAGTCGAGACGAACTCGCCTCAACTCGACTTAATAAATTGGTTTCATTCAAATCTCAGTTCGAGTTTGACACAAACTTTATTTTAAGCTCAAACCCCACTCGTTATAAGTTCACGAACAATTCGATTTAACTCGTTAGGTTAATCTCGTTAGGATCAACTTGATTGTTTCACAGACTTAAAAGTCATTTTTACATTATATTTTTTATACATTTGATATTTTAATTTTTTTAATTTATGTTATTTTCTTTAAAAAAAATATAATTGATGTTAATTTTATTTGTATAATTATATTTAGAAATATTTTCTCACTAGAGAATATAAATTATCAATTAAAATCGTTAGATCAAAAAGAAAATATAGGTCTAAGATTTAGAGTAAATCTTTAAACCTACTTTTAAAGATAATATAATTCATCTCATATATAATTAAATTGACTCGTGAACCTAACGAGTCGAAGTGTATAGTTCAAGTTCAACTCATTTAGTTAACGAATTTAGTTTTGAGCTCATACTCAACTCATTTGGATCATGAATCTATTTGAACAATTTAATTGTTAAACCGAATTTTGGACTATTTTAGAGTTGGTTCGGTTCATTGTCAATCCTAGACATTAATCATTGTCTAAATTACATTTTTGGTCCCCTATTTTTTCTGATTCACGAAATTAATCTCTCTATTTTAAATTCAAACAGTTTTGGTCCCCCTATTTTAAATTCAAATATTTTTAGCCCCCTCTTATGTTTTTTCATAGAAAATCGATAAGATTTTTTGTTTTTTAATTTATATTTTTATCTACAAAATTCAATAATAGATTTATATATGATAGTTTGTCATATTTTACAAATAATTTGTCGTTTAAAAAATGAAAATATTGTTAATTTTAAATGCAAAAGTATGAAAGAAAGACCAAAAATATTTAAATATAAAAAATAAGGGGATCAAAACTGTAATTGAACTTATATTTCTTCATTCTAGCGCTTTTGTGCTTTGTGTTCACTTTTGTTGTATTTTTGTGATTATTCACCTGCTTTTTTATATATTATTGTTAGCCCATTAAAAAAACATCTAACACTGTAAAAGAAACATCTAACATTGAGTAAATTGTTCAAAACACGTATGTTAAAGTTGTAAACCGATCATTACTTCATTAGTATATAATAATGAAATAAGCCTTTTTCTGTACTCTTATTTAATATATTAATTCATGAATATTTAAGATTATAACGATTCCTTTTATAGAAAAATATAATTTAAATGCAATAATAAATTTTATGAAACGTTATCAACAAAAGAGAAGCAAGAAGTCGAAAATGGGACAGAGTTGAAACAACTGCCTGAATATCTCAAATATATTTTTCTTGACACTGAAGAGAAATGTCCAGCTATCATCAACTCTAGCCTAAAATAAGTTCAAGAAGACCAGCTCATCAAAGTACTCAAGAAATACAAGGGTAATATTGGATGGGCCATTGAAGACTCGAAACGTATTAGTCCCACATTTTGAATGCACAAGATATTAATGGATGATGATTAGAAACTGGTTGTCCAGCCGCAAAGAAGACTTAACCCTGCCATGAAATAAGTAGTCCGCAAAGAAGTTATGAATTTGTTGGATGCGGGTCTTATTTACCCTATATTTGATAGTTCATGGTTGAGTCATGTTCACGTGGTACCAAAGAAGGGAGGAACAACCATCATTAAGAATGATAAGAATGAGTTGATTCCAACAAGAACTCTTACAGGTTGGAGAGTGTGCATTCACTACCGAAGGTTGAACACTTCTACAAGAAAGGAACACTTTCCTTTACCATTAATTGACCAAATGTTGGAAAGGATGGCTGGTCGTGACTACTACTCATCCTTGATGGGTGCTCTAGATACAATCAAATTGCAGTGGCCCCAGAAGATCAAGAAAAGACCGCATTCATCCGCCCTTATGTTATTTTCGCTTACAGAAGAATGCTATTTGGGTTGTGCAATTCCCCTACCACTCTTTCAGAGATGTATGACGTCCATATTTGCTAATATGCTTTAAAACCATGTGGAAGTGTTTATGGATGATTTTTTAGTTTTTGGTTATTCGTTAGATAATTGTTTGATTAACTTGTCTCTTGTGCTAGAAAGATATCAACAGACCAATTTGATTCTCAATTGGGAGAAGTGTCATTTCATGATGTGTGAAGGAATAATGTTAGGGCACAAAATTTCCCATAAGGGAATTGAAGTTGACAAAGCAAAAGCAGAGGTGAATGCAAATTTACCACCACTGGTGAATGAGAAGGGTATAATAAGTTTCTTGGGACATGTAGGTTTTTACCGCAAGTTTATAAGAGATTTTTCGAAGATTACCAAACTGTTGACTAGCTAGCTTGTGAAGGATACACTATTTCTATTTGACAAAAAGTGAGGTGAGGCTTTTTAAACTTTGAAGAGTAAGTTGGTATATGCTCCTATAATAATTTCCCCTGATTGGTCTCTTCCTTTTGAGATCACGTGTGGTGCAAGTGATATAGCAATGGGGGAAGTACTAGGATAGATAAAGGAAAAGCTTTTACATGTGATCTACTATGCAAGCCATGTGTTAAATCCTGCACAAATGAATTATACATAACTAAAAAAGAGTTGCTAGCGGTGGTGTATGCTTTTGACAAATTTAGGTCTTACCTGTTGGCATTGAAGGTAATTGTTTATACTGACCATGCTACTTTGAAATATATTTTTTCTAAATAGATATCAAAGCCAAGGTTGCTGAGATAGATTATGCTTCTGCAAGAGTTTGATCTGGAAATCCGAGACAAAAAGGGATGTGAAAATATTGTTTCTGATCACTTATCCTGAATGTCCCCAATAGAAGAAACAAAAGAGAAACACCTGATAAAGGATGAGTTTGTCGATGAAAAAATCCTAGATGTTACAAGTGTTCCATGGTTCGCAAATTATGCGAATTATTTGGTAGGTGGAATAATATCTGATGATTTTGATGCTAACAAAAAGAAAAAGTTTTTGCATGATTGCGGGTTTTATTTGTGGGACAAACCATTCTTGTACAAGAAAGGAACAGAAGATTTCGTTCGAAGATGTGTCCCAGAGGAAGAACATAGAGACGTCCTAAAGGCATGTCATGACTTGGAATATGGAGGACACTTCAGTGGAGATAGAACAACATCAAAAATCCTCCAGCCCGAGTTGTACCGGCCTACACTGTTCAAGGATACTCAAGAAATGGTGAAATAATGTGACATGTGTCAGAGGACATGTAACATTTCAAAGAAGAATCATATTCCTCAAAATGCTATGTTAGAGGTGTAATTGTTTGATGTATCGGGGATAGAATTCATGGGACTGTTTCCACCCTCATTTGGAAAGAATTACATCTTGATAGTTGTGGATTATGTGTCAAAGTGGGTGGAAGCGGTACCTCTGCCCACTAATGATGCCAGGGTTGTGGTTAATTTTCTGAAGAATAATATTTCTCAAGGTTTAGTGTGCCAAGAGCACTAATCAGTGATGAAGGCACCCGTTTCTTGAACAAGTTGATGGAGAATCTGTTGAAAAATACAATGTGAGGCACAAGATTACCACTCCATATCATCCTTAAACGAGTGGGCAAGTTGGAGTGTCTAACAGGCAGATAAAATAGATTCTTGAAAAGACTGTTAGTGCTTCTCAAAAAGACTGGTCAGTGAAGCTGGAAGATGCATTTTGGGCGTACAGAACAGCCTTTAAAACACCAATAGGTATGTCCCCTTATCAGTTGGTTTATGGTAAAGCTTGTCATTTTCTGCTCCAATTAGAGCACAAAGCATTTTGGGCCTCCAAATTCCTGAATTATGATCTTTTCAAAGCCGGTGAATTCCAAATTCTTCAACTACATGAGTTATGAGAATTTAGGAATCGGGCTTACGAGAATTCCAAAATTTATAAGGAAAAAACAAAAAATGGCATAGCCGGAAGATCCTGAGGAAGGAATTTTGGGAAGGACAATTGGTGTTGTTGTTTAATTCCAGGTTGAAGTTGTTTCTTGGAAAATGGAAGTCCAGATAGTCCGGACCATTTGTGATCTACAAAGTGTTCCCGCATGGAGCAATCAAGCTTAAAAATAAAGAGAACGGGGACACCTTTAAGGTGAATGGACAATGATTAAAACCATAATATCAAGGACAAGAGAGTGGTCTGATAGATGATGTTCGTCTTATGGGATAAGTTGGACGACCGTCGAGCCATGCGATGTTAAGTGAAGTGCTTCTTGGGAGGCAACCCAAGGGAGATACCATTTCATTTTGAATTTTAGTTATTTATTTTTGTATTTTAGTTGAACTGTTTGTATATTTTTGTTTTACATTTTTATCATTTTATAGTCAATTATGTGCATTTTTACTTTGCAATGAATTAAGGAGTCGAGACTCGAGATTAAGTTAACATTCTGGAAAAACGCATGTCCACGTACATGCTAAAACGTTTTTGCATGTTATCTGCTGGAACGTATAACAATACATGTTATGGTCATGTAACTTTAGTAAACGCGTCCAAGGACGCGTGCCTAACAGTTGCATTGGGAAAAAACGCATGACCATATGCATGCCAGAAAGTTTGTTGTTGTCTGCATGCATGTCAGGACGTGTGCTTCTCTTCACACGCACGTCAGGACACATGCTTCCTCTCACACGCACACGAGGACGCATTTCAGATTTTTCACCTGCACTATTTATACTTTTTCACCATTCACACACGCATTTTCAGATCTAACACCCATTGTCACTGTGAAAAAATTTTTGCTTTCAGTTTTCTCATTCTCCTTGTTCAAAAAAATCCCTCTCATGGCTAAGAAATCAATGCCTTCATCATCTGTTGGTTTTGACAATCTGAAGTTTTTCTCTGGCCCCCACCAACAGAGATATGACAGTTTGGGTGAGTGGAATTTTATTGAGGAAAGGCAGTTTGATTTACAGAGAGGGGAATACACTGATGTCTAGGCCACTTTGAAAAAATACAAATTGACTACCTTCAACAACTCCATTCAACCAGTTTCTTCTGAGTTGGTGAATGAATTCTTTGAAAATGCCTATAGGGTTTCCCAGGATGCACCTAAATTTATCAGTTATCTGAGAGGAAAAATAATTGAGTTTGATTGGAAAGTGATAGACAAACTGTTGAAACTTAAATTCAAAGAGTTGTAGTGCAAGTATGCGGAGAATAAAGGAGAAACACATAGAAGTTGGCCATATTCTGACATGTTGAGAAAATTGGCCATTCTAGGAAAAGGGTGGTATGGATTCACACATAGTCGTGATCCAGATAGCGTATCGAGGAAAATTCAATCTCAGTCTCTTGCACCCATCTCAAAAGTATGGGTATCATACTATCATCATAACTTCGATACCAACATAAGAGGTTCAGAGTTAACCACTTTGAGGGCTTTGCAAATTTATTATCTGCTGGATAATCAATCTGTTAACTTGGGGAAAACTATTGGGGAGGACATGGATGCCATTGTCCAATCCAAGTCAAATGAAGCTATGGGGCATGCATATGTGATACTTCTTTTGTGCATGAAAGCTGGAGTTGAACCTTTGACAGGTGGAGTTAAGGTGATGCCATCCAAGGCAATTGATACCACATGGATTGGTAAGATGAATGTGGTTTCTGAAACTGAGGACGCAAATAGACAGGGAGAAGGAAATCAACTTAGTGATAATGTTCAAAGGTCAGACCCATTCCATGAGTTGCCCTCGAGAGTGACCCCCACTTATCGATATCACCATAGTATGGACGAGGAGTCTTATGCTAATCGAGTAGAGATGCATAATTCATGTATGATATGTGCATAACATTTAATATATCTGGACTATACCTTACTCATGAGATTGATGTGTTGGGTGCTGTCCAGCGCTACCGCAATCGTGCTACTGTAAACCCACCGGCTCCTTATCATGTACGGTATAAGATTTCAGGTTTCTTGTATGGCATGCAAATATGAGGACACATAGCTCCTCGGGTACCTCGTCAGCCTCAGCCACCGCCGCCCAATATGGACGATGATGACATCTTTCGTAGCATTCACAGAGACCCCGGCCTGGCTGATGAGGACACTTAGCATGCTTGGGTGTTCGTTTTTTGTTTGTTTGTTATTTTTAACTATTTGTGATCTTATTAATTGTAGTCTTGTTTTGGTTTGCGTCGGTAGCGTGGTTATTTCAGTTCCTTGTTTCATTTTCCTTCTTTGTAATGTCTATTTGAATTAATGAAGTTCGTCTTTTAATTTTCTCATTGTGTGTACTGATGAAACATGGTTAGAATGTATGATGCTTTTATAACTCTGCTTGGTAATTTTGAATCTTCCCACGTACCAGTTTCATCTAATTATTTCTGACCTTTATTGCTCATTTGTGGTACATGAAATACTGTTGATAGTGATACATGTTCGCCTTATTTGATTGAGACATGGCATCAAGCTAGATCCAATGTATAAGACGTTCATCTCTACCCAACCTGGTACCCAACCTGGTGAGCATCAGAAAAAGACAAACACTATACTTCATCATGAGAGAATTCTGGTATGTCACATTATTCAGAACTTGCACTTGTTCTTTGCTGATTTGCACTAGACTTGACACACACACTGAGGAAAATTTTTGTTTTGTTTTTATTTTAATCCAGAGCCTTGAAACCATCCCTGTTTAATAATTATCCCTTGCATAACCCCGTTAAGCCTATACGTTTGTTGTTTTTACTACCATATCGTTTAACACATGGCCCGAACACTCCCCTACCTTGTTCACAGTAATTGCTATTATTTTTGGACTTGTGATTCGTTCTAAGTTTGGGGTTGTTGTTGGAATAACAACCTTTAAGTTTGGGGTAGCTACACAAAAAGTGAAACAAGATGAGTGCAACGGAAAAAAATCACAATAAAAAAAAGAAGAAAAAAAAAGAGAAGACTTCACAAAGAGAAGCACTCATCAAAGAAACACTTGGTTGGAGTTCAAGAAATAAAACTCCAGAAACTGAGTAGTCAAGCTGATCATGAAAAAGGCTCGTTCTAAAGATGTCCAACAATGATACCTTAGAATGAAGACATAAAAAAGAACAGTGACATTTACTCTAAACCTAAAAACCAGTTTTCCCTTTTTCATATCCCACCTTAACCCAAGCCCCTTTACAACCCTAAAGACCTCAAGAAAGTGTGTGTCGGTATAGTAGAATCTAGTAAGAAAATTTTCAAGCTTATGGTATAGTGTGCATGCCAAGAATTGGAGCGAATAAACAAATTTTTCCATTCGAGAGATTTAGTGAGAGTGTGATATGAGATGACGGCTTATGCAATGTCATCATGTGAGATTGTGATAAATCAGTTGACTATGGTGAATCTGCGAAGCTCGAAACATTCACTTGAGATGTTCATGATAGAGCACAGGAGGTAGGAAGTCATGAGGTGAGTATTTAAAAAATTTTAAAAAATTTTGTTGGTAACAAGTTACTTGAGGATAAGCAACAAGTCAAGTTTGGGGTTGTGATCAGTTACATTTTTGTTGTGTTTTATTAGCTGTTTTTGTTATTCTTTTGCATTACTTATTTGTCAAATGAAAATATTTATAGTAAGTTTGTCATGGTTTTAAAGTGGCCATGTGACTATATCATTTCAGATGCTTTTGATGTTTTTTGGAATGTATTGTATGTTTTGTAGGACAAATATACAAAGAACAATGAGAAGTGTGGAGTGTCTGGCCAAATGCGTTTCAAAATGTGTGTGCAGCAGAAAAATTGCATTCCTCTGCCCAGACGCGTGCCAGCTTAGGAAATCAGCCAGAATTGTGTCTCCCTGCCCACGTGCATGCCGACACGCATGTCCTAGTCAGATTAAACAAAGAAGAAACATCCCTCTTGTTAGACGCGTGCCTAGACGTGTGTCAGAAGTCACATACGTACCTAAACACATGCCTTGTACCCTGTGAGAAACATCTTTGCCCAAACGCGTCCCTAGACGCATGCCATTTCTTGTAAGAATTCAGAAAATGAACCCCTCGGTTCAAATGCGTCCTAACACGCATGGCAAGTGGAAGAACTATACAGGAAAACCACCTCCTTAGTCAGATGTGTCCCCAAATGCGTTTCATCACCCCATGTGCGTCCCAAGACGCGTGTGCACGTAAAGTCATGGACTTTTTGGTCTGAAGGCCCAAGAAAAGAAGAATAAAAGGCTGGAATGCGTTTGTACAAGGGTTGGAGAATTTTGATGGTGAAGAATGCATTTGAAGGTTGAAGAACTCATATTGATGCTTGTAATCAAGATTTTCACGAGCTTTAGCAATTGAAGACTTCTTTTCCTTCCATTATCTGTAATGACAACACTCTTTATCTTAATTTTCTTTAGTTCTTTGAGTAGCTAAACCCCTCAATGCTAAGGGTGTCCCTAATTCAGATTTGTAATGAATTTGAAGTTATTATTACAATGACAATATTAGTTTTACTCAGTAAATTTGTTCTCATGATGTTTCTAATGCTTTCTCTCTCGGATATATTGGGAATGACGATAATTAGCAATTAGGTTAGACCGCCATTAATAATGTGCTTGTGAGAACATTCTATAGTAGATATCACCTAGGACTAGGGATACCTATAGAAATTGGAGGATTCTTGATCAAGTAATGCTTAATTTCATCGGTAAATTATTTATGGACGTAGGACTTAGGAGGAATGATTAAAGGTTTGTTCATTAAGGACTTATGAGCAAACGCCTTAAGAACCAGTAATTTATTGTTGAAAATAGGTTGTTACAATGATAATTCAAAGTTGTTATAGGAAAGAATCGTACACCGTCCCTAGTATATTACTCAGACCTGTCAAAACTATTCATCACATTTATTTACGTTATTAGCAAATTAGTTATACTTAATAACATCCCAAAACAATAGTTTTTGTTCAATTGAAGTGAAAACAAACTCTGTATTAATTCGAAGTCCTTGAGATCAATTTTTTGGGAAATTCCTTACTATTACTACATCGGTAAAATAGTACACTTATAATTTTTCTGATCATAGAGTGTGATTGTAAATGGGTTATTTACAATCACGGTCTATTGCTTGTGGCGGTAAACTAGATAGCACTCTACATACAAACACGGTTATATTAAACAATAGTTTTTATATGTCTTTTAATAAAATGAAAAAATGCAGCAGTAGAACAACAACAAGAACAACAAAAATAAGAAGAAGAACAATAACAATAACAACAAGAACAACAACAACAAGAACAACAACAATAACAACAATAAGAACAACAACAAGAACAACAATAATAACAACAAGAACAACAACAACAATAACAAAAAAAGAACAACAATAACAAGATCTGAACTAATGACCATGAGATACATACAACAACAATTGTATTAAACAATTATTGTTGTATTTATTTTAATAAAATATAAAATATGCAGTAGTATAAAAACATCAACAATATCAATATTCGAACTCATGACCATGCGCTACATACAACAATAGCTGTATGGGTTAAATGCACAATTCCCCTCTACAATATAGACGGGTTTTGATTTACCCCCCTTTAATATTATTTTTTTGAAATACTCCTGTGAAATTTTAAAACACTAAGTCTTTTTCCCGCTAAGTAGAAAAATTATCCCTCTGTAAATATATATATTTTTATTTACCCTCTGGTTTTTACACGCTTAGGGGGTACCCAAAAGTTAAGGGGGGGTAATAAATTTTTTTTTAAAGGGGGTAAACCAAAACTTTCCTATATTGCAGGGGGAAATTGTACATTTAACCCTAGTTGTATTAAATAATGCTGTTGTATGTATTTTAATAAAATATAAAAAATGTTGCAGTAGAACAACAACAACAAGATTCAAACTCATGACCATGCGCTACTTTTCATCACGGTTGAAAGTTCTAACCGTGGTGAAAAATGGGCTTAAAATAAAAATACAAGAAAAGTGCCTAATTAAATAGATTCTATCACAGTGAATCCTTTGACTGTGGTGAAATAAAATTTGATGGCATTACGAAATATACTTTTTGTAGTAGTTTCCTGATCCTGGATAAGATTCGCAAGAGGAGGACCACACCAATAATCAAGACAAAAGTTAGTGTTACAACCATCACCCAAAATAGTGTTGGTGTTAGAAATAACATAAGCCATCTTGGTCTTTATGTTGCTCCAAATGAAAGAATCAATGCTATTTTTGATAGGAATTTCATGCCTAAGCACTCTGGCTTTTAACAAGATAGCCCTGTTTTCAGAAGAATTCAAGAGATCCCAAGCCATTTTCAAGTTAAAGGCTTCATTGAGAGTAGAAATGGATCTGAGGCCTAAGCCACCTTGATCAAAAGATTTTCACACCTTGGACCAAGTCACAAAGCTTAGAATTATTGATATTACCAGACCAAATGAAATTTTTTAGGCTTCTATCTAAATCTTTAATCATAGACATTGGCCAATAATATATGGTGGAGTTGTGCACCATCATAGAGGCAATAGAGGATTTAACCATCTGAATTATTCTTGTAAAACATAGAAGAGAACCCTTCCACTTGGCTAACTTAGAAATAAATTTATCCAAGAGAGTTCTAAGATGCCTAGCTTTCGGTTTACCTTTAAAGATGGGAACCCCCAAATAAAGAAAGGGAAGCCGGCCAATCTTAAAACCTAATCGATTGGCAATGTGATGAAGCCTATAGCCTCATTAATCGACCCAACAAAGATATAATATTTTTTAGGAATCACCCATTTCCCTGAAGAAACAACATTCCTATAAAACAAGTTCATGGGAGAGGTTAATGAACCTTTGTCCCCTCTATAGAACACCATGACATCATCAGCAAATAAACAATGTGAGGGGACTTTCAAACGTCTAGGACCCGAGATAAGCTTGATTTTCTTTTTGATAACCAGATTGGTTAAACTTATGCTAAGAACTTATTCGACAATACAAAACAAGAGAGGAAAGATGGGGTCACCATGTCTCACACCTCTACCACACTAAAAAAACCATAGAGCTTTCCATTGAAAGAGATATAGATCTTGGAAGAATTAAGGATGATCCAAATTCAGTTAATGAAAGTATCATTAAATAAAATAAAGTAATTAGTTTAAAATAATTAATTATTTAATAAAGTAAATAGTTTAGAATAATTAATTATTTAGCAGATCAAATGTTTGTCTTAGTTCGGATGTAAGTTTTGGTTGTGTTGTTTTTGGTGTTTTTTTTAAATGATTTATTGGTGGTGGATCAAGTTTGAGATTTAGTATGTTACTAACATGGCATTTTTGTTAGCAGCTTGGACATTTATAAGGCTGAAAATGAGTCGAGTCGAGACGAACTCGCCTCAACTCGTTAAAATTGGTTCAACTCAAATCTCAGTTCGAGTTCGACACAAACTTTATTTTAAGCTCAAACTTCACTCGTTATGAATTCACGAACAATTCGATTCAACTCGTTAGATTCATCTCGTTAGGATCAATTTGATTGTTTCACAGACTTAAAAGTCATTTTTACATTATATTTTTTTTATACATTTGACATTTTAAATTATATTTTTTTAATTTATAAGTTATTTTCTTTAAAAAAACATAATTGATGTTAATTTTATTTGTATAATTATATTTAGAAATATTTTTCTCACTAGAGAATATAAATTATCAATTAAAATAGTTAGATCAAAAAGAAAATATAAGTCTAAGATTTAGAATAAATCTTTAAACCTACTCTTAAAGATAATATAATTCATCTCATATATAATTGAATTGACTCGTGAACCTAACGAGTCGAACTGTATAATTCAAGTTCAGCTCATTTAGTTAACGAATTTAGTTTTTAGCTCATACTCAAATCATTTGAATCATGAATCTATTTCAATAATTTAATTGTTGAACCGAATTCCAAACTATTTTAGAGTTGGTTCAGTTCATTGTCAACCCTAAACATTAATCATTTTGTCTAAATTACAGTTTTGGTTCTCTATTTTGTCTGATTCACGAAATTAAACACCCCCTCTCCCCCTATTTTAAATTCAAACAGTTTTGGTCCCTCTATTTTAAATTCAAATATTTTTAGCCCCATCTCATGTTTTTTCGTAGAAAATCGATAAGATTTTTTATTTTTTAATTTATATTTTTATCTACAAAATTCAATAATATATATATATATATATATATATATATATATATATATATATATATATATATATATATATATATATATATATATATATATATGATAGTTTGCCATATTTTACAAATAATTTATCATTTAAAAAATAAAAATATCATTAATTTAAAATGCAAAAGTATGAGAGGAGTACCAAAAATGTTTAAATCTAAAAAATAGGGGACCAAAAATATAATTCAACCTATAGTTGTTCATTCTAGCGCTTTTGTGCTTTGTGTTCACTTTTATTGCATTTTTGTGATTATTCACCTACTTTTTTATATATTATTGTTAGCCCATTAAAAAAACATCTAACACTAAAAAAAAACATCTAACACTAAAATTCCATAGATTATCATACACATACACATATTAAAATTAAAATGGCAGGGAAGAAATGTATTTCTGTTACAATATTTTTGATGGTTTTATGTATGCTGGTAACACCATTGTTTGCACGTCAAATCAATGACATTACATGTCCAGAAGCTCTTTTGTCGCTGTTGCCATGTCTTCCATTTTTACAAGGAGTTGGTCCTCCTACACCACCGAGTAATTGTTGTGCTGGTTTAACTAATTTGAATGAAAAGGCCAACACCACTCAGATTCGAAAAGATGTTTGCAATTGTCTCAAACCTGCTGCTTCAAGATTTGGAGTTAAACCCGACAGATCTAAACAATTGCCACAACTTTGTAACATTAACCTTTCAGTTCCTTTTGATCCTAGCGTCGACTGCAACACGTATGTTTAATCTTTTCTAGATTTAGTTATAATTATTATTTTTCTAACATGTAACAAATGTATGTCATGATCACTTTAGCTTATTTTGAACCACCAAGCCAAATGTATGTTCAATTTCTATCATGATCATATGTTGTTTTTATACTTTTTTTTCATCATTTTTTCAGGGTCCAATGATGCTGCTATAATATGGAGGAATGTCGATTGTAAAGAAATCTTTAAGAATAATCTAGATATATTCTTATCTAGTGATAAGAGAAGATAAAAATTGTGTAATAAATATTCTATGTCGAATATGTTTTAAGAAATTAAATGAATTAAAATGAATATTTTGGTTTCCACTTTCACTTCTATATTGTTATTTCTTATGGGTTACTTGCAAGCGGATACTTATAAGATAATTTTATAATTTACAATACATTATATTTCGTAACACACAAGAGTATAACTAGTTACACATATTATCCTATATAGTTTTGAATTACTTCTAAATTTTTCTCTTGATTCACAATGGTTACAAAGGCATTACATTCATAAGTTTCTTTAACTCTTTGAATCTTTCACTCTTTAATGACTTTGTTAATATGTATGCTAGTTGTAATTCAGTCCTACAGTGATGAAGATTTTTGTCGAGGCGCGAAAAATATCTAAGCATATCGCACGTTTGAAATACACCATATTATTCCAAAAGAAATGATAAAATATCGATAAAATCGTAAACAACGACAGAATGGTGATCACAAACAAATAGGGTTTGCAAGTCTGTTATGTAAGAGAAAGATATCAACACCTCTCACATCTTTTCTACTCAATGAGACTCATTTAGTTAGTTTCGTGATAGAATGTTAATGTGATGTTTATTAACTATCTTCTACTTATTGTGTGAAATAGAAAAATATATTTTTTTTGTTATTTTCTTTTATTAACTCGGTAGGATTTCAAAATCTTATATCTACGTATTCTCATGGTGCAATTAGAAAATCGGGATTCGTGGTTTGGGCTAAAACTATGCTAGGTTTGAAAAGGTTCGCATATGAACAAAAATGTCAACACTGACGAGTGTTGGAAGAGAGAGTCAACACGAACGAGTGTTGAAAATGTTCTCTCTTAGGTGATGAAATGATTTTGGATTAGTCTTGATTTTGAAAAGGGACTTGATGTTGATCAAATATTTTGACTTTTTGAAAATGACTTGGTTTAATTTAGAAAAATATACTTGATATGGATCCAGGGTTTGTTGTGTTTGCATGGAAAATGAACTTGTGAACAAGATTTATTCACATTTGATTGAAAATAATTTGAAAAAGTTTGAATGAAAATACTTCGACTTTGTACTTGTTTTTATTTGTGAAAGTGTTTTGATTTGTTTTTGAAAATGAATATAATTGGAGTGGATGGTTTTGAAAATGCCTCTTAATTTTGAATAAGAAATTGAATGTGAAAAAGTCGTTTTTATTGAAATTATTTATTTAATCAATTAAAATATATTTAATTAATTAATTAAATTAATTAATAATCAACTAACAAAATTTAATTATTTAAATAAATTTAATTAATTAATTAATGTAGTTGAAAATTAATTAATAAAGTTGATTAATCAAAACAATTTAATTAGTTAAAGAAATCAATAGGGTGTGAACTAAAAAGAAAGCGGGGGTTAAAAAGAAGACTTGTTTGGGTCAAGGGTGCAAGCCCATTTGTTGTCACTTATAAATTCAGCCTCGAAATTCTGCTACAGTTTTGTTGTGGTTTAACTAGGAATTTTTTAATATTAGTTTGAATTTTGCTAGAAAATTTTTGCTAAGATAATTAGCTACTCAATCCATGCTACGACATATATGGCAATTAATCCCTAACAAATATCCAAACTATTTGATAGAGATTAACAACAAACAAGCTAAAAAATAATAATGAAAATGTTTATTTACCTAGGCTCTGTTAGGGTTTCTAGTTTTCCTCTCTTCTGAGAAGCAGTGTTTTAGTGTTTTCTTGGTTTTTGGTCCAAGCATCTGTATTTCAAAATGGTATGGCAAGCTCTAGTATCGAAAATCTTTCTATTCAAGACGAGAGCGAGGACGTGGAATTTTTGTTTCGACTTGGAGGAAGAAGGAGGAGATGTGGTGGATCTATAGTGATGTCTCGTGGGTAGGTTTCAATGTGATAAACCCATCCATGTAAAATCGATGAAGGTGAAAGTGGCAGATATTTGGAGATCGGTGAAGAGTGAAACTATCAAACAGGTGACAAATAATTTATTTTTGTTCTATTTCTCTCACGATCTTGATATGGAAGCTGTGTTAAAAGGTGGACCTTGAATATTCGATAGTCATCTTCTAATTCTTGAAAGGGTTAAGGTAGGAGTTTAGATCGAGAATATTCCTCTATACTATAATACGGTGGGAGAATTGACTTGTTTTTCATTTTATCGCAAATGTTGCGGATAGCAAGAGTCGCCACCGACTTTTCTTTTATCCAATAAGGAAAGGGTGAAAAGAACAGGAAAGACCTTGATATATTTTGAGTTTTGGGGGTAGGTTATGAAAAGGGAAGGTATTAACACCCTTTTCATCCGTAGTTATCTACGGGCTCTTAATCGCTAAGCTCACTTTGAAAACTTGTTTTTTGTGTGTGTTTTGAAAATATTTGGAATATGTCAATTTAAGGCGGACTTTATAATAACTCTTGTATCGGTCCTCAAGAATGTATACAAAGTGTTTGAAAATATTTTGTTTGAAAAGTATGATGTGAGAAATGTTTTGTTTTTTCGAAAATATTTGTGAGCAAGCGATTAAAAGTATCCTACCCACTCAAGATCGTTCTTGTACTTTTCCTTCTCCTTTAGAGATAGTGTTATCTGTACCATTAGTTAGTTGGTATCCCCATCCGTTGGATGTGAAGGGACAGGCGAAGGGTCATCGTACGATCATCGAAGGCAACTTTGTAATGATGCTTTAGCAGTTTCGTAAGGGACTAGATCATATTATTCATAGGCAACATCGAAGGGTCATCAAGGGACTATGATCTTTTATTTAAGGGTCTTTGCTAAAACATCCCTATTTTCGAGGGACATGACTGTTATTCCGAAAAGACAACGAGGAGAGGTTACCCTAAAGGTGCAAGTGTGCAAGTGTGTTTATTTCAGTTATTTATCTTGAAATTAGGTTTTCTAACGTTTGGTTTTATCTTGCCATAGAAACCCTAATTACTAACAATAATATAGTAGATATAGTAGAAGAAGATAAAGACGGAAACATAAGCCTAAGCTATTACAGAGCTTTGGGGCAGTTACATAATAGAGATGTGAGAAATAAAACCCTAAACTATTACATCCTGGAAACAATTACATAATAGGAAAATGCGAAGAAATATAAAGCTACGATATTACAGTTGAACGCGCCCTATACACTTTATCTAAGAAATTTAAATGAAAATAAAGAATAAGAATAGAAAAATAAAATATTTTTTGGTGACTTTTTAAGAAAATAGATTAATGATGAAAATAATTAAATAAAACCTAAAAATATAATTAATTAAAAATGGTTAATCAATTAAATTAAAAAAGGGTTAATTAAACTTAAATCTAATAATTAGGGTTTACAAAAAAAGTTTGTTCTTTAGGTTGATTAAAATTTTTTTTTTAAAAATTAGGGTTGGCCAAAAAATAATAGAGGAAGAAAAATCAAGGAAATGTATGGCTAGAAAAAATAGAATAAATGTCAGGGGTGGGTGTTGAACCCACGTCCTTTGCCTTCACAGTTGCATGGCTTGCCACCAGGCCAAGCGCTGGTTGGTGCTAGTAGAGTCGAAGCGACACAAAGTATAATAAAACCTACAAAATATGAAAAATGTGAAAAATATGGAGAAAAAAACATCAAAAGGCAGGGATCGAACCCACGCCATGGTAGTTTAATGCCTTATCATGTGTGCGCTTGCCATTGGGGTGGCTGCTTCACCCGATCATATTATGAAACCAATTAAATATATGATAAACATCATGGCTGGGTCAGGGAGGCGCCGGAGCCCTAGATCCGGTCGTCTTCTCCGATGACTTCTTTTTTTGTACCTGCAAAATAAGCAACGTTAGTGGTTCAAAGTTACCACACCCTCCTAATTTGGACCTTGTGAATTAAATGGTGCCCTTGGTTTTGGCTGATTCTCCTTGTACAAAGAGATACGAAGCAAATAATATGAAATGGTTCAAACATGGAAATTCATGATTCGATCGTTATGGGACTCATGTGATTGGTTTATCCTGCATATTGACATCTCAGAAGCACATTAGTGATGTTAGTATGCATCAAAACATAATGAAAATAAAAAAATGAATTTCATGCAAATCAAGAAAATGACAAGGTATGTATGCAATTTTCAGACCTCTTAAATCATCACAATCGATATGCCTTTACCCTATAACGTCCCTGAAGTTGAATGGGATGGTTGGCTTGCTTTGAGAGAGGCTGAAAATAGGGTTTGTAGTTTGCCCTAGTTTTGAGAAAATTTGAAGTTTGGAAGGTAGTGGTTCCATGCAATATTTCGAGTCCCTTTCTCTTGTCTGAATAATGAGAATATATAGAGAGGAGAATTAGGTCAAAAAAGAGTGGGCTTGGACCTTTGTATGAAAGCCTTGATTTTATTTAATTTAATTTTAAATTTAAATAAATAAAATATAAAATAAATGAAATAAAAATCAAAGGGGTGTATGAATGGATTCAAAGGTTTCCTACGAGGTCTACTACACGTTTGGACCTTGAAAGATGAGCCTATTAGCCTAAAAATTCAAGTTTGATCAATTTAGGTTTCATGCATTTTCTCAAAAATTGCCCAACTTGCACCAATCATAACTCTCTCAATTTTTATCATATGAAGGTGATCTTAGACTTTTTGGAAAGCTTAAGATGTCCCCTAAAATCTATATGTTGATCATTTTTTCATTTGAAGACTTTATCTTGATGTAAGTTTCCTTTACAATAAGTGTCTTTTTGTTGACTTTTGAAATGACCTATAATGTTTTGGACCATATCTCTCAAATGAATCATATTTTGGACTTGAGCTTAGAGAGACAAAGTTGTTGAGAATTGAATTTCCTTCAAAATGAGCTTTGGTTGAGGAAAATCTGATGAAGCATGTGAAAGTTATGCTTGGTCAAAGTTTAGTTGACTTCTCCTTAAGAAAACCCTAATTTAGTGACTTTTGACTTTTGATGAATCTTGAGTTTTCTTGATGAATCATGATCAACCCTTGATCAAATTATGAATGTGACTTAAAAATCTTGATGTTGACCAAAAATCTCGAGGTTTGACTGCATGTTTACCATAATTGACTTTTTGTCCAATACAATTGATTTTCCATCATCTGAGTAATTGACTGAGCAAACTTGTGATGCTAGGCTTAAAATTTGGCATGGGAATTCCTAGAGACAAGAGAAACCATTAAATCCACTTGAAGAATTAGAAGTCCAAATTTCCCTGGGAGAAGCAAAACCCTAGTTGTAGGTCAACTGCTTAGGAGGAGAATTTGTCTGATCAAACCTTGAGTAGTCTTTGAGCAATTTAAGACCCTAGAAGCATGAGAAGATGTATCTTGAAAAATGGGAGGGTAAATTTTGGGTGCAACAGTTGCCTCTATTCAATCTTCTTAAACCTGAAGATTTAGATTGGCATGTCCTTCATTCGTGATATGAAGGTGGAAGAGGATTGAACACTTAACCGCCCAGAAATTTGCAATTGTATGTGCACGAAGTAACACTGTTGGTTGATTGTATTGCTTGAATGGGCTTAAATATGCCATTCGGAGATGTGACATAGTGTCGTCAGATATGGGCTTATAGATGCCATCCAAAGCAACTATTGATAGGAGTATCAGAATAAGTCTACGTTCGACTATATCTGAGAAGTATGCTAGAGTGAGTTTGTGTCCGACTGTATCTAGTAGATGTGTTAGGGAGTGTCAGAATGAATCTTATGTCTCGATTGTATCAGGATGATGTCCTAGAGTGAGTCTATGTCTTGATTGTATCTGAGATCTATCTTAGAATGAGCCTATGCCTGGCTGTATTTGAGATCTGTGTTAGAATGACCCTACGCCTGGCTGTATCTGAGATCTGTTTTAGAATGAGTCTATGTTTGACTGTATCTAAGATATACCAGAATGAATATCAGAATGGATCTAAGTTTTGATCGTATATGGACGGTATCTGGAAGATATACTGGAATGGGTATCATAATGGATATACATTTTGATTGTATCTGGACGGTACCTTTATTATGTATCGTAATGATTATCATAATGGATAATAATGGACGGTACCTTTATTATATATCGTATCTGAACTGTATCTAGAATATATATCAGAATAAGTCTACGTATGACTGTATCCAAAAGATCATCAAAATGAATCTTCGATTGATTGCATCTGAAGGAGTACAAGAATGAACTGTTGACTGATTGTATCTGAAGGATCACATATTGTTGACAATATTTATTTGTTTATGAACTAACTTGAAAAGAAACAAAGTTAGTTTTTATGCAATGTCATGATGTATGTAATGCATCACATAATAATGTTCTCAAAATAAATGGAAATGCTATACGCGTTTCGTATGCATATGCTATGATATTATGTGAATGATGTATGGGTGCGATATGTTGTTGGAGCGTATCAGCAGTTTCGTATAACATCTTTGGCTGGGGAAAATAAACCCCTGACGATTGTTAGGGATGAAGAATATGAATCTTCAATCTTGTTTAGAATGTTTATGTTGGATATTCCTGCTTTCAATTTGAGGATACTGCGCTAGGGATGTTTTGACTTCTGCTTGGGGATAGAAGAATTCCAGGAAAATTGTCCGTTCGTCTTTCTTTTGAAGGACTTGACTCTTACATATCCTGGCTAGGGATAAAAGAGATGGATAATCCTCTGATGTGCTATCTGACCGAGTATCAGATATGGATGTCAACTCTTCTAGGGAGGGAAAAGTTGAATGACATCTGGCCCGGGAAGAGAATCCTGTCAGGGAACTGCGATAATCGGAGAAGTAAACTCTATTGGGGAAATAAACCCTGCTGGAGAAGAGAATTCTATCAGGGATTTTACGGTATTGAAGAAATAAACTCCGCTGAAGAATTAAATTCTTGTAAACTGTATTGAGGAAATAATTTCTGATGGGAATGAGTTTATGAAGATGACTTTGTGGGGATTGCTCTTAGTGGACAACTTGAACACAATCCCAACTCTTATGGTCTTTAGTAAATGCTTATTCCTGTTTGTATGCACATATTTGTTAACAGTAATCATATTCAAATGCATATGTTCATTCAATTTAGTCATTGGACGTTTTTGCAAACGAAACCGAGAAAATAAAATAGATTTGAATTTTGAATTATATTTGTATTCAAAGCTTGCCTATAAAATGATATTTTTTTACAAAGAGACAGAGATCTTAGTAAGAGGAAATCGTCATAAAATGAAAAAGGGGTACAAAGAACAACAAAGAAAAACAGCTATGTGGAAACGTTCCCGTCAAGTTTCAACTCTGTTATTGCCCATATGTCTTTAAGCATCTCATCCCTTATCGTCGGAAGAAGTTGATTGAATTGAGTTATACCATTTGAACTTGACGTTGATAACAAAGCTTGTTTTAAGTAGATGGTCCAATGGGGCATAGTCATATGCTTTAATCCCTAACTTTTTCCTGGACTGCCCTTTCGGGTTTTCAGTCCACATGGATACCCTTTTTTGCCCAAGCCGCCTTTTCAGGTTTTTGACTTGTCGTGTGTATAATATATATATATATATATATATATATATATATATATATATATATATATATATATATATATATATATATATATATATATATATATATATATATATATATATATATATATATATATATATATATATATATATATATATATATATATATATATATATATATATATATATATATATATCTGTGATACGGTGGGAGAACTGACTTGAGGTTTTGCGTTTGTGTTCGCAAATGTTTCGGTTTAGCAAGAGTCGCCACCGACTTTTTATTTTATCCTAAGGAAAGGTCAAAAAGTACATGAAAGACCTTTGAGATGTTTTCTTGGGTCCGGGGAGTAGATTATAGAAAGGGAAGGTATTAGCACCCTTTCTATCCATGGTTATCCATGGGCTCTTAGTTACTTGTTTAGATCACTTGCTTTGCTTTTCAATTGTTTGAAATGGTGCTTTGTGTGTGGTTTTTGAAAGATGTTTTGAAAAAGAGGCCATCGTTGTGGCAACCTTTGTAATTATTCTTGTTTGAATGTATACAAAGATGTTTTTGTCTTTTGAAAAGTTTTTTTTCAAATGTTTGAAAGTTGGATTTTGAAATTGTGTTGTGAAGTGTGTTTGAAAATAGCAAGGATGTTTTTGCAAGCTTTTGATCAAGTAACTAAGAGCTATCTACCCTATTTTACTCAAAGATCTTTCTTATGTTTTTAACCCTTTTAACAGTGTTGCTTCACCATTGTATTTGGTGAACAACCTTGTGTTAGGATGTTAAACGGGACAGGTGCGGGTCATCGTACAGACCATGATAGGAATTGTGTCAAGTATCTTTGGAAATTTTCTTGAGGGACTTGATCATTTTGTTTAGGCAACTAAGATAGCGTCATCGAGGGACTATGATCTTTTTGTTTGATGTGTTTTGCCAAAGTTCTCAACATGCATACCATGGCCCATTTTTTAAGGCAACAAGTGGATTGTAACCCTAGGGGTGCAAGTGTGCATTGTGTTTGTTTTTTCATGCATTTTTGTCTTTGATTAGGTCAAACTATTTGTTGATTTTATTTTGGAATACAAACCCTAGTTCTCTAATCATGGCATAATTAAAAGCGTAAAAGTGCGAGAATTTAAATTCTAAGCTATTACAACATGATTATGGGGATGGGGGTACAATTTTGAATAGGGGATATTTGACAAGAAATATAAACCCTAGATTACTATTACAAGGCTTTGACAATTACATAATTCATAATGCAAAAATAGTAGAATATGCAAGAAGATGTAAAGTGAGAGAAATTGTTTTTTAGGGTTTTTCATTGAAGAAAAACCTAAGTCTAAGTTAATTGATTAGAAAATTATTTTTTGAGGTTTCATTTGAACAAAAAGGTTTTATAAAATTAGGTCACTTCCAAGCAATGCAATATGTCCAAAAGAACCTAAACAAATCTCCAAAAATCAAGAAATTTGGTGCCCGAGCTGACACGGGCCGTGTCGGGGGACACGGGCACCCGTGTCAGGACCTGTCCATGACTTTTATGCATTTTTTTGTTCCAGCCACTCTGACACGGCCGTGTCACCTGACACGGGCGCCCGTGTCAGCCCCTGTTCATCATTTTCTGGTCATGTGCGCATCAGTAACTCTGACACGGGCCGTGTCGATTGACACGGGCACCCGTGTCAGCCTCTGTACCTGCATTTTACTATGTTTTTTAAACCCAAATAAGCTGACACGGGCCGTTTCATGTGACACGGGCACCCGTGTCAACCTCTGGTCTGGATTTTTGTTAGTTCTTTCTCTTTGAACTGTATTGTTATATCTTTTGAGCGCAAAAGCAAATGATGTATGAACAAAGAGATCACAGTTTAAGAAAGTTTACCTCTCGAAGAAGAAGCTTTAAGACACGTATGGATGTTTTCGGGTGCAAAGTGGTGATTGATCGAACTCCTTTGAACCTTCTTGAAGTAGCTCCAACCTTCATTTTATGCTGAAAATGGTTGAACCGCTCCAACCGAGTCAAGTTGCAATGTATGCTTTTGAGTTTTGAAGATGGTGATAATGATGTTACAGAAGTTATTATTATGTTTGAACAACTTCTATATGGTGTATATGAAGTGTTTGTATGGTTTGTTTGGGGAAAACTTGCAAGGTATGAGATTCAAAGATTTGAACTTCAAAGCTCCAAAATGGAGGTTTTGTGTACAAATCTGGTTTTTTGACAGCAAAAATGAGTTTGAGTGTTAGTTTCTCCTTCTATTTTTCTGGCCTTTCTCTCTATTTTTTCTAACCTCTTTTCCAACCTCTTTCCCTTGCAAATTCTTCTTCTATTTATAGGCAAGAGGTTTGTGCATATGAGCTGACTAAGTTTGCAAGACAGCATGTTATGGTTTGGTTGGGATGTAAGTATCAAACTATGTCAAGTACTCCATGGTCCCAAGATGAAGTACCAAAGTTGCTGGTTTAGAGGGGTTGATTTCCATGTTTTATGGTGGAGTGAAATCAGAAACAAGCAAGGTATGGGCTCAAGACAAACTTTGTATAAAAAGCTTGCTTTTCAAGAATAGCAATGGTGCCTTTATGCCGTAAATGGAAAGATCTTTTGGACAATGGCTCAAACACTTGGGTAATAGCTTAAGCTATTGTGTAAACATTAAATTATGTAGCGATTTGCAAGTCACAAGGCCTGAAAAGTAAGATTATGCAGCACATCATGCCAATTGGATTATGTGTTCTTCAACAAAAATGACTTGCAATTCAATAATGGATGCCCAACTTCATGCCCTTGAATCTCCTAGCTCAAGTATGATAAATTCATGCTCTTGAATGTTTTGGAAAGCTTGAAAAACCCTCTATAACTTTCATGTTGGCCATTTTGACAAAATCATCTTAGAACTATGTGAAAAAAAGCCAAGAAGTTAGGATGAAAACCTGACCAAAACTGCTGAAAATTTCTCTAAGTGTTAAATGAAAATGTCATGACTTCATGAATTTATAACTTGAGATCCAAGCATATTTTGAGAAACCTTTGTGAATAAAAGTTGTAGAATTTGTGGAGGACTACAACTTTCATGTTGTGAGTTTTGTTTGAATCCATTTGCATCATTGTGAAAATGTGGGGCAAAGTTAGGAAAAATTAAGAAAATTTCATAACTTAGAAAAATTCTAAGTTATGAATTTTTTCAATTTCAAACACTTATTTGCAATTTTGGGTTTCTTGATGAACAAGTTTCATAATTTGACACATCTTGATGAAAGATGACCCTTGGCACTTGATTTTGACCAAAAAGTCAAAGTTTGACTTTTCAGTGTACAGTCAAATTTTGATCAGTTGACTGGAAAATTCATCTGTCAATGCTATGCATTTGAGATCTTTTGAACTTGTTGAATAAGTCAATATGATGCCTTTGAGCCCTTGAGTCTATGGTTGAACTTTATTTGCCATTGTCTAGGTCAAACAGTCAAAAATTGCCATTGTACAGTCAAAACCCTAAAAATGACCATTTTGCCCTTTTGGTGATCTGATCAAATTTCTTGTGGAATTATGGTCCAAACTTGATCAAATGGTTCATATGAGTTCATAATGTTGACGTGGGTCAAAATTCATGAGGTTTGACTGTAAATTGGTCACAGTTGACTTTTTCCCGAATACAGCTTATTTCTAGGTCAACTGTCCAATTGACTGGGCAAAAATTTGATTCAAGGCTTGAAACTTGGTATGGACAAACTTATGAGTCCAACATGAAGTATGGAAGTCACTTTGGGCATTGAAGGTCCAAAAATACCTAAGCAAACTCAAACCCTAGTTCAGGTCAACAGTGCAAGGAGGTGCCTTGAGCAGAGCAAACCCTAGCTTGATCTTGAGTTCCAAGAGCCTTGTGATGAGAAATGTTGATAAAATGAGAGGGGAAATTTTGGGGTACAACAGTTGCCCCTGTTCAATCTCCTTGAGTCTAAAAGAGGATTGGACACTAGAGTGCCTGTAAATTTGCACTCGTCAAAATGTTGCTGAGGGAATGGGCTTAAAGATGCCATTTGGAGATGGTAGAATCTTGCTGGATATGAGCTTAAAGATGCCATACAAGACTTGTTTGTTGAAAATCAGTAGAATGAACATCAGAATGGTATCCGTATTTGGAATGTATCTGAGTTGTATCTAGAGATTGGGTTTGTATGAGCAAGGGAATGGCGTCTGTATCTAGAGCGTATCCGAGCTGTAACTGTATTTGAGATCTGTATGAGTAGCAGAATGACTTTCGTGTCTGGAGTGTATCTGAAACTGTAACTGGGATCTAAATAAGTGACAAAATGATCTCCGTGGCGACTGCACTGGGGAGAATCAAACTTCTGGTGTAAGGGTCAGAATGGCATCCGTGTTTGGAGCGTATCTGAACTTGAAGTTGATAGTTGAATCTGAATGAGAGATAGAATGACCGCCGTGTCTGGAGCGTATCTAGTCTGTATCGGATTGCTGAAGTCTGAATGAGTAGTAGAATGACCGCCGTGTCTGGGGTGTATCCGTACTTTATTTTGACTTGAAATTCTGAATGAGTAATAGAATGACCGCCGTGTCTGGGGTGTATCCGTACTGTATTTTGACTTGAAATTCTGAATGAGTAATAGAATGACTGTCGTGTCTGGGGTGTATCCATACTGTATCTGAATAACTATTAACGATAGCCTTTTAATCTTATCCTGAAAAGGGTAAAATGTTAGCTAAAATACAAAGTTATGTTGCATGATATGTATGATGCAATGAACTGTGTTTCATCAATGTTTATGATATAGGAATGTAATGGATGTGCATGTAAGTTGAGTAGTTATCTTGCTGAGGAAAATAAATCCTTGATAACTGGAGATAATAAAATCTTTGACTGCTGTCGGGGAAAATAAATCCTTGACCGATGCTGAGGATTCAAAAATCTTTGATTGTTGAAGATGAGAAATCCTTGCTGACTGCTTGGGGATTAAAGAATTCTGAATGTTGAGAATGAGAAATCCTGAGACCACTGCTGAGGATTGAAAATCCTTGGTGACTTGTGGGGATTAACAAGAGCTTTGACAACTTCTGTGGGGATGTGAGAATCCTTCATGACTTTCCTGGGAAATAAGGAAAATTCAAAAAATCTCTACTGGGGAGTTAAAACCTGGGAGACTTCTGCTAGAGAAATGAGACCGAGAATCTTCGATCTGCTGGGAAATAACTCTGTGGGGAGAATGTTTGCTCAGCTAGGGAAATTAGGAGCTTTGGGTTGTATGCCGAACTACTGGGGAATCATCCTAGTCGGGGATAAGACAAGAAGTTAACTGTTATCTGCTTGGTTCTCAGACTTTTAAGATAAACTGTTGGGGAAGTTGGGGGAAGCTGAATGGTTCCCACCGGGGGTTGATAGTTTTGAATTTTGACTTCGCTGGGGAAGAAAACTCAGAATATTCTGGCTCCGCTGGGGATCTTGAATTTTAACTCCGCTAGGGATGTATACTTCAAGGTTTTAGCTTTGTTGAGGATCTGAATGATGTACTGTAGGGGATTTCTTCTGGAATAGCATAAAGATATCTTCCTACACCTTCAACCTAACAACAATTATCCTTTCTCAATTTCATTTTATATGTAAGCAGTGATTATATTCAAATGCATATGCCTATTTAACAAAACTTTAGACGTTTTCAAATAAAACATAAGTGTAAAAAGAAAGAAAGGCAAGCAAATTTCTGCACTTTGAAGTATCTTTGTATTAACTTTTGTAAGAATCTTTGTACAAAGGAAACAGACATCCTAGTAAGAGAATGTTGTCGTAAAAATTGAAAAAATTTATACAAAAAGAAAGATGGCTATGTGTAACAATTCCATGGGATTCCCAATCCGCTATAGCCTTCACAACTCTGAGTATCTTGTTTATTCGCTGCTTCGTCTGCCGATGACTGGATTGATCAGAAGCTTGGAGCTTGTTGGTGAAGAGATTGTTCTTAAAGTGATCCGACGAGACATAGTCATACACTTTAATTCCCTAACTTTTTCTTGGACCGCCCTTTAGGGTTTTCGATCCATCGGGAAACCCTTTTTTTCCCAAATCGCCCTTTCGGGTTTTCAACTTGCCGGGTGTACATATTTTTTTGTTTATCCCTAATTTTTTCCTGAACCGCCCTTTCGGGTTTTCGATTCACCAGGATGCCCATTTTTGCCCAAGTCGCCCTTTCGGGTTTTCAACTTGTCGGGTCATTTTATGCGTAGTACCTTTTGATTATGTCTGCGTTCGCAGGGTGCGACAAATCGTCACCGTCCATAGTGGTCAGAATCATTGCCCCACCAGAAATGATGCTCTTGATCACAAATGGTCCTTCGTAAGTAGGAGTCCACTTTCCCCTGGGATCACTTTGCAGCAAGATGATCCGCTTGATTACAAGGTCTCCGACTTGATATACTTGACACCTGACTTTCTTGTTGAAAGCCTTGATCATCCGTTTTTGGTACGTCTGACCATGACAAACAACAATAAGTCGTTTCTCGTCGATCAAGTTAAGTTGATCAAGCTGGGTCTGAATCCAATCGTCTTCACTCAAACCGGCATCCTTCATAATCCTCAAGGAAGGAATCTGAACTTCCATAGGTAAAACAGCTTCCATGCCATATACCAAAGAGAAGGGGGTTGCCCCTGTTGAAGTACGTGTCGTGGTACGATATCCATGCAGAGCAAATGGTAACATCTCATGCAAGACCTTGTAGGTGACTGTCATCTTTTGAATGATCTTCTTGATATTTTTGTTCGCGGCTTCAACATCACCGTTCATCTTCGGCCGATAGGGAGATGAATTGTGATGATAAATCTTGAACTGCTCGCACAGAGCGGTGATCATAGTGTTGTTCAAATTTGTACCGTTGTCTGTGATGATCCTGTCAGGGATACCATACCGGCATATGAGGTTCTGCTTGATGAAGCGTGCAACCACATTCTTTGTAACTGAGGCGTAGGAAGCTGCTTCGACCCACTTGGTAAAATAATCAATAGCCACCAGGATGAAGCGATGTCCATTGGATGTCGTAGGCTTGATTTCTCCAATCATGTCAATGCCCCACATTGCGAACGGCCAAGGAGCTGTTAGAACGTTGACAGGAACAAGAGGAATATGTACCTTGTTAGCATAGACTTGGCATTTGTGACAAGTACGGGAATGTTGATGACAATCAGCTTCCATGGTGGACCAGTAGTAGCCTGCCCTTAGAATCTTCTTAGCCATCGTGTGTCCGCTTAAGTGGGTGCCAAACGTGCCAGTATGTATTTCGGTCATGATCAACTCTACTTCAACCTTGTCCACACAATAAAGTAGAACACAATCATGAATGCGCTTATAAAGGATGCCATTGCTTAGGAAGAACTTGGCAGAAAATCTCCTTAAGAACTTTTTGTCATTGACGGAAGCTCCTTCAGGGTATTCTCGAGTCTGGAGATACCTTTTGATTTCATGAAACCAGGGTTGTTCCACTACTTCTTCGGTATTAATATCATGACAGTGCGCAGGTTCGTCCATTCGCTCGATGGTGATTTAGGGAGCCTCGTTATCCCAGTTGAGTTTAAACATGGAAGACATTGTAGCCAGAGAATCTTCTAGCTGATTTTCTTCTTGCGGGAAGTGCTCGAAAGTAATTTGCTCGAAATTAGGCAACAATGTCAAGACATGTTCTTTGTATGGGATAAGATTAGGATGTTCAGTGTCCCACTCTCCTTTGATTTGACTGATAACCAAAGCCGAGTCCCCAAATACGACGAAAGATTTGATTCCCAAGTCTATTGCAGCCTTGAGACCAAAGATGCAAGCTTCATATTCAGCCATGTTGTTAGTACAGCTGAAGCAAAGTCGGGCAGTGAAGGGTGTATGGCAACCTTCCAGAGAAATAAGTACCGCACTGATACCGTTGCCAAGTGCATTTGAAGCACCATCAAAGTACAGGGTCCATCGGGATCCTTGTTCAGGTACGTCATACGGTCCGTTACCTTCAATGTTGTCCAATGTCATGATGTCCTCGTCAGGGAAGTCGAAACTCATAGATTGGTAATCTTCGACGGCTTGATGAGCTAGTTGGTCAGCTAGTACACTCCCCTTTATAGCTTTTTGGGTTGTATACTGGATATCATACTCAGTCAGGATCATCTTCCATTTAACGATTCTTCCAGATAAAGCAGGCTTCTCGAAGATGTACTTGATCGGATCCATCTTGGAAATCAGCAGAGTGGTATGAGTCAACATATACTGCATTAGCCGGCGAGCAGCCCATACCAAAGCGCAACAAGTTTTCTCGAGCAGTGAGTAGCGAGTCTCACAGTCGGTAAACTTTTTGCTAAGGTAATAAATGGCATGCTCTTTTCGGCGAGACTCGTCATGTTGGCCCAGTACGCACCCCATTGAGTTATCCAAAACAGTCAGATACATGATTAACGACCTTCCTTCGACGGGTGGCATCAAGATAGGAGGCTCCAGCAAATACTCCTTGATCTTATCAAAATCAACTTGACAATCATTGTTCCATTCAACCACCTGATCTTTCTTCAACATCTTGAAGATTGGCTCACAGGTAGATGTTAGGTGAGAGATGAACCTCGCAATATAGTTTAAGCATCCCAAGAAACATCTAACCTCCTTTTCAGTGTGGGGGGCAGGCATTTCTTGTATAGCTTTTACTTTAGCAGGATCAACCTCAATGCCTTTGTTGCTGACGATAAATCCCAAAAGTTTACCAGACCTGACTCCAAAAGTGCACTTGCTTGGGTTCAGTCTGAGCTTATACTCCTTCAATCAGACAAATAGCTTTTGCAGATGATCAAGGTGTTCTTCTTCTGTCTGTGATCGGGATATCATATCGTCTACATAGACTTCGATCTCATGATGTATCATATCATGAAACAAAGCTACCATGGCGCGTTGATAGGTTGCCCCGGCATTCTTCAGTCCGAATGGCATCACTTGGTAGCAGAAGGTACCCCACTGCGTGACAAAAGTAGTTTTCTCCATGTCTTCGGTGGCCATTTTGATCTGGTTGTATCCCGAGAATCCATCCATGAAGGAAAATACCTTGTGTTGAGCTATGTTGTCAACCAAGATGTCGATATGTGGCAGTGAAAAATCATCTTTAGGGCTAGCCCTATTTAAGTCCCGATAGTCCACACATATTCTGACTTTGCCGTCCTTCTTAGGTACGGGTACAATGTTAACAACCCATTAGGGATAGGAAGTAACAGCCAGAAAGCCAACATTGAATTGCTTCATTACCTCAGCTTTGATCTTCTCAGACATGTCGGGCCTTATTCGGCGGACCTTTTGTTTGATCGGTGGACAGTCTTCTCTTGTAGGGAGACGATGAACCACGATATCTGTGTCTAATCCCGACATGTCTTCATAAGACCAGGCAAAGATCTCAACATATTCGTTCAACAACTGCACTAAGCGGTCTTTAACACTTGCTTCCAGGTTGGCACCCACTTTTACCTATTTCTTGTCTTCCTTTGTTCCCAAGTTGATGGTCTCTAGCAACTCTTTATGGGGCAAAATAGCCCTCTCTTCTTGTAGCAAAAGTCTGGCTAACTCTCCCGGCACTTCACAGTCTTCGTCAACTTCGTACTCAGAATGATTGATCAAATCCTCAGAGTTACCGAAGGCTAAAGGAGAATAGTCACCCATGGAATCCAGAGTGGATGGGTACCTGTATTTGTGAGTGTGGGTGTGTGTAAGGGGTAGCCATCCTTAAACAAAACAAAATGAAAAAGGAAAGAAAATGAACACAACAGTTTATAGATGAAAACGTCCAATGATTCATTAAAACATGGCATATGATAATGAAGAAAATCAAGCCCTTACAAATGGACCTATATTCCCCGGGCAAGGCATAAGGTGAAAATAGTGTACGAATTGTTTAGTTATTACATACCAAAATAGGAAATTGTTCAAAGATAAATTACTGGTTGATGAAGGTGATGGGAATAAAGTCCTTTGCTTCCCAGTTGCTTAACCCTCCTTCGACGGTTGGAAAGATCCAATCCTCAAAGTTGTCTTCTTCATCATCATCTTCTAAGGCATTAATTCCATGGTGAGTGATTTTGACGGGTGGTCCTCCAGACTTGGAGCGACGCATAGCTCTCTGGCCAACAACAGTAAAACCTAGTCCGAACTTGTCCGTCTTATGGGGAAAATCAGGCAGTTTCCCCCACACTGTACTTTTTCCTTCTTTAACTACAGTCTCTGTGTCCTTGAGAGATGCCATCCTAGACACATGCTTGGGAACGATAGGCACATCAACCATTATCTTCGCAACTGCGACCTCAGGAGAAACTTCCTCAAAATGTTGGAAAGGTGTTTCTATGAACTCGCCATCCAACTCCACATAGTGGAAGGAGTTGAGGTGACTTATCATGTACTCTTCCTCGCCGTGCACCGTTATAATCTTACCTTGAACAGGATACTTTAGCATTTGGTGTAAAGAGGAGGTAACTGCCCCAGCATAGTGGATCCATGACCTTCCTAATAAGCACGAATATGAGGGACGAATGTCCATCACGTAAAAGGTAGAGTTGAAGATCTTGGTGCCTACTTTGATAGGAATGTCTATTTCCCCATGAACCATCCTCTTAGAACCGTCGAAGGCTCTCACAACGATGTTACTGGGTTTGAGGGTCAATCCTTCGCAGTCCAACCTATCCAACGCCTTTTTCGGTAGCACATTCAAGGATGATCCGGTATCAAATAGGGCATGGGAAAGGGTGGTTCCCCTACATTCAACTAATACATGCAGCGCGTCGTTGTGCTTCCTTCCCTTGGGGGTCAAATCAGCATCAGAAAACCCAAGGCCATTATCAGCAGTGAGGCTGGCCACGCACTCTTGAAACTGGTCAGCCGAAGTTTCTTGAGGCACGTGTGCCGTCTTTAAAAATTTGATTAAGGCCTTAGCATGGGCCTCAGAGCAGAGTAGAAGAGCCAACATAGAGATTTTGGAAGGGGTCTGCCCTAGCTGTTCCACGACGTCGTAGTCGCTCCTCTTGATTATTTTTAAGATTTCTTCCATCTCTTTCTGGGTGGTTTCGGGGATTACCACAGTCTGAGCCTTCATCCTGACAGGCGCTTCTAGTATCCCCTTACCCTTATCGGTAGCAGCATCAGAGGGTCTAACTTCAGGTACATCAATTTCTTCAATTATCGGGCTTGCACATATGGCTTAACAGGCACAGAAGCTTTCAAGGGTCTGAAGACTGCTCGAGGGGGAGCAATCTCCGGAGAAAAAATCCGTCCACTGTGAGTTATCTTGCTTGTTCCCGCAATGTTCCCTATATCAGGGGTTTCATCATCAGAGTTCTCTTGGACTGATTCAATCTGCTTGATACCATGATAGAAGATTTCTCCTCCGTAGTTCCATGGTATTGTCTTGTTAGATTCATACGGGACAGGCCCCGACATGGTGATTTTTAACGGCACAAACTTAAGATCAGGCGTAATCTTGACAGGCCTTTTGAAAGCCTTGGGAAGATTTTCGGAGATGGTTATTATTGCAATGTCATTGGTTGAAGTAGCAACAGTAGCAGGAGTAATGGGAGTGAAGGTATCAACAGGAGTCTTTTGGAAGAGTATCTCTTGGGTATCCATCAGGCGTTGGATACCTGATTTCAACATTGGGCAGTCAGCTCGTATGTTTAAACAAAAGTAACAGTCTTTTTCACAGCCTGGGAATATCCTGGCTCTCATCAAATTCACTTTAATCACTGGTAACGGAGTCAAAAGGTCAGCAACATTGGTAACATGAAGGTCTTCCATAACGGCATGAACATTATGACCGTGCTTGGGCATTAGGGCAGAAATCACATTCGGCTTTTCGGGCGCATCGAATTCTACCTCCTTGGCGTCAATCAGGTATTTGATTTTATTCTTAAGAGCCCAACAGTTGTTGGTATCATGCCCTACATTGTCAGAGTGGTAAGCACACTTTGCATTGGAGTGGTAATATGGAGAAGAGGTATTAGGGTTCTTTGGCGCTTCCTTCAAATTGGTAAGATTCAGCTTTAGCAAATGAGGGAGTAATTGAGCCGGCGTCATGTTGATTCGGGTGAACTGCCGTTGTAGCCTTTCTACCCGTTGTTGATTAGGTCTTGACTTATTTCCGCGAGGTTGATCATTTGAATAGTTTTGAATCATCACAGCCCCTACCGTCGGTCGGCGCCCCATTCCTCCTTGGCTTTTCTGAGAATAAACAGCAGAAGCTTCCTTCTTAGCTGGGAAGGTCTTCTTAACAACGGTGGACGCGGAGGCATCTTTCTGAATCTTACCACTTTTAATGCCGGCCTCGACCCTTTCGCCGGTCAAAATTAATTCGGGAAATCCTGCAGAGGAACTTCCGATTAAATGATTGAAGAAAGGGCCAGACAGGGTCCCTAAAAACATGTCAACCAGCTCTCTATCCGACAATGGTGGCTGCACCCTTCCAGCCAGATAACACCACTTCTAGGCATACTCTTTAAATCCTTCATTGGAAGCCATACCCATACTCTGTAGTTGAGTACGAGTAGGCGCTAAATCAGCGTTGTATTGGTATTGACGGTAGAAAGCAGCAGCTAAGTCTTCCCAGTTATGAACCTTTGATGTTGATAGAACCAGTCCAATTGTGTGCCTGATAAACTATCTTGAAAAAGTGTACCCAGAGGTCTTTATCAGATGAGTGGGGTTGGATCTTTCTGACATAGGATCTCAGATGCATCTTTGGGCAAGACAGACCGTCATACTTAGCAAATGTTGGTACTTTGAACTTGGGAGGAATGACGATCCCAACGACCAACCCTAGTTCTTCAAAATCTAAACCAAGTACCCTTTGCAACTCCATGGCTGCCAACCGATCCTCAAGATTTTTATACTTATCATCCTCCGGGGGATATTGTTGTTCGGAGTAGTCTTCATCCTCTTCCTCTTCTTCCTAATTGAAAGAAAAATCATATTTTTGTGGTTTTTGCGTTATTTTGAGAAAAATAGAGTTTAATTGAATAAATAAAGAAAAGTAATTACTAATTAATTTAAATTAAGAAAAATAATTAATTTAACCTATTTTGTATTTTATTTTATTGAGAAAAGAAATAAAAATTAAATCATATGATAACCTTAATTTTTCTAATTCATTTTAAATATTTACAAAAAGTTAGAGTTACCCTAAACTTAAAACTAATATAAAATTAATTTAATAAAATAAAATAAAACCTAAATTCTAAATTGGTGAAATTGATTTTATGATTTCTTGTAAGAAAAGAAATTAATTTGTGGTTAGAAAATAAATTAAATTAAATAAAGAAATTAATTAAAATGGAAAATATAAAAGAAAAAAGAAATGGGCATGGTTGTCTCAGCAAAAAAAGGGGTGTGATTTGCACTTTCTGGGCCCAAATGCTAACATCCCGTTTGACCTTTTCAGATTCCATGTGCCTGCTTGACTTGTGCTCATGGTGGACCTTCATTGGGAATCCTTGGATCTAGCATGTGGATGATCTGATTGGTTGAGTGTTGATGGTGTATGGTGGTCATATGAGAAGCCTGCACACTTGAACATACAAGGCAAAATAATATTGAACAAATAGGGGGACCTGGGGATCGAACCCAGGCCCTTTGGCATTTTCCATTGCACGCTGACCATTTGAGCTGGCTTATTCTTTTGTACATGAAACAACAAATAATCATTATATTGGAAAAACAAAATAATATGTTATAAAACGCGCGAATTTTGAATAGGCAAATTAGGGAGTGCCACACCACCCTTCTTCTTTCTCCCACTGTTGCTAAAAGTCCTGACTTTTACCTACAGTCATATGGGCATAGGTATAAGCCTGCGTTTCTCTAAAATCTTTTACAAGCAAGATAAATGCCCAACAATGGTACCAATCAACTCGTGACAACCTCACGAGCATCATGGTACCCTTGTCCATGGCCAATTGTACCTGTAATTAAAAACCCCAAAAACGAGCCAAGAACCCTAACTATGGCATCTTGTTGTATAGCCAATAAAAATGCAATTGTATATTACCATTAGCTTGCAAATGATTCAAGGACTCAGAATATGCAAATAAATCATGCTAAAAGTGACAGAATTATGATATTCGATTTCAAGAAAGTATGGATATCGTGAGATGCTTACAATGTAATTCCGGATGTTATGAGGATTGTTAATGATTGCAACACGTTCCTGGGATGTCCAACAAACGTTTGGGATGTTTAAGATGCTTTGAATTGGCCTGCAACTTAGAAATCATTGTGCCACTTTTTCCAATTTTTTTGAAACTTGCTTTCTTGTTTTCACGCCTCCAATCTCCTTGCTTTTGATCTGCACTTGTTCTATATGTACCCTAGAATGAATTAGGGTTACAAACTTGTTTCAAATCTTCCTCAATTAAGATCATTGACTCAAGATTTAATTCTTATGCAAATATTTCCAAATCAAGCCAAATCCAATCTTTTTGTGTCCAAATAAAGCTTGCACGATTTGATTCTCTTTCCAGCTGTATAAGAGGCCTAAACATGCACAAAATCTCAAGCTTTGATTAGTTTTGATATTTTCATGATTTTATTTTGATTTTATTTGATTTAATTGAAATAAAATCAAAATAAATTACAAAAATAAAATAATGACAAATGGGAAAGATCATGGGTCATGGATCATGTTAAAAACTCATGCAAGCATAAAAAGTTGGGCCCATTTGACAAAAATTGCAATTTTGGCCACATTTGACTTTTGGCAAATTTGCAAAAAAGGTCAACTTTGTCAATGCATAACATCTTCAATTTTGATCCTAGAGATGTGTTATTGGACTTTTTAGAAATATTATGATGTCCTCTAAGCAACCCTTTTGGTCTCATCTCAATTGAGTCTTCCATGTTCATGTATGATGCTTTGACAAAAAAGGTGTTTTTGTTGACTTTTCAAAATGACCTATAATGTCCAAATTAATATCTTCTTGTGAGTGCATATTTTGAACTTTGGAGATGAATATGAATTGTAGGGAATTTCATCCTCTTAAAAATGAGCTTTGGATGGGTCATTTTTGATAAAGTATGAGAAAGTTATGCTTGATCAAAGTTGAGTTGACTTTTCCTGCAAAACCCTAATTTAGCAACTTTTGGGTTTTGATGAATTGTGAGCAAACCTTGAGGAATCATGATCAACCCTTGATCAAATTATGAATAATACTTAAAAATGAGAATGTTGACCAAAAATCTTGAAGTTTGACTATATGTGGGACATAGTTGACTTTTGCCCTAGCACAGTCGATTTTCAACCCTTTGAGCAATTGACTGAGCAAACTTCCTCTGCAAGGCTTGAAACTTGACATGGATGATCTTGAGAACATATTAGGACAATGGTGAGAATTTGGGATCCTTTGGACTCAAACATCTTGGTGCAAAATGAAACCCTAATTTGGGGTAGACTGCCTTAGGAGAGAGTTTGTCTAGTCAACCCTTGGACCTCCTTGAGCAATTTGAGGACCTCACTTGAAATGTATTGAGAAATATGGGAGGGGAAATTTTGGGGGAAAACATATCATATACTTGACAAAAAGCAAATGCAACTTGTTGTGTGGACGCTTTAGTTCTACCAATCCTCTAATGAGTTCCAAATGCAAGTTTCAAGATGGTCATCCAACTAACCACTAATTATTAATTTGTTTCACTTTATGCTTTTATTTTTTATGCTTTATGTACCATTTACTTTAAGAATTACATTTCATGTTATTTTTATTTTGATCGCTTGAGCATTTATATCCTTGTTATCTTTACTTTGCTCACTTGAGCCTTTCTTTTCTTTTTTCAAGACACATGATAATCAACATGAACCCTAAAAAGGCTTTAATGATACTTGGACTATTTGGTTACTATCCTTGGCATTATGGAGTATTGGACTTCTTGGACTTAGGATTAGAAACCTTGGCCTATGTTGAAGACCTTGTGATCTTAATGGATATTTTGTCTGGAGCTCTTGAGATTTACCTAAAGACATTGGGTTGTTTGTTTGTTTTGTGTGCGGGTTATTTTGATTACATACTTTGTTTGTAATCTGGAATTCACCTGTATACAGCCGTTACTCTGCCCAATTTTAATAAAGACTTAATACACTTGAATTTTAGTTCTCTCAAGAGGTCTAGTATCTTTGCTTGCTTGGTTCCAATCCAAGGAATGGGAATTTTATCTTGACTCATAATTCAAGTATTGGCTTCTTATTGGTTAGATGGTTCTTATCCTTAGATTTTTACCTAATGCTTTAGGATAGTCTCTTCTTCTCCTCCCATCTTCTTTAATTTCAAAAATCTTCTTCCTCCTTTTGAAAAATCTTCTTGTTTTTAAACTTGAACCACTTTCATAATAAACTTGGACTTAGGTCCATGCATTTTCAAAACCTTTTCATAAATAAACTTCAATCAACTTAATAATACTTTGACATTTTTTTGTCAGAAGACTAAAAGTAAATCAATATCATTTCAAACTATTTTGCCACTTTGGCTTTTTATTTTAAAACTTTTCTCAAAAGTTAGACTCTTGTCAATCCCTGTAGTGATGCAAACAACTATACTTCTACAATATGCAGTGAAGTGAAATATTTTTTACTTGGGTGTTGAGTGAGGCATTATTGATTTTAAAATCCAAGCCATATCCTCCACTTTGAGATGATGCAAATTCTCCTTTCTCATGATTGTGGGTAGTAAGTATGGTTTCCACACGGACAATGACGATGATGTCTTATCTCATAAAATTAACCAACACATTTGTGTTTTAAAACTTTTAAAAGGTGAACTACGTGTACCCTGATCCCCTATTCCACGAACGGTGGTACGTAGGTGTTGTACCCCAAAATTTTCCCTCCCATATTCTTCAAGATTTGTCAAGATCAATCTCTAGATGATTCAAAATCCCTCAAAGGTTGCACAGTCCAATTGCCTCCTAACACAGTCAAACTTAGGGTTTTGGTTCTTGCAAAGAAATTGAGGTTTCCAAGGGTACAATCAAGTCCCACATGCCTACATATATTGTCAAGCATTCATATGCCAAGTTTCAAGACTCACAGCATCAAATTGTACAGTCAAAAACCCTAAATGCTTCACAGTCAACTGCAGGGGCAAAATGGTCATTTGGCAGTCAAAAGTCAAATTTTTTGTCAACATATTATTTTAAAGCCACAAACATCATTTGGTCAATTCTTGATCATGATTCTCAAAGCATGGCTCAAAAAGTCTCAAGATGCAAAAGTTTCTATTTTTGGACAACTGAAAAAGTCAACTGCAAATTGACCAGGGCATAACTTCTTCATGGTTTATCAGAAAAATTCCATCCAAAAGCTCATTTTGAAGAGAATGACATTTCCTACAACTCATATTTACACTCCAAGTCCAAGAAATGCTCTCACAAAAAGTTATCAATTTCAACATTATAGGTCATTTTCAAAAGTCAACAAAAGGGCACTTTAAGTCAAATACCATAACTTGAGATTGGTAAATCAAAATGACATGGGACCAAAGGAATTGGTTAGAGGACTTCAAGACCTTTCCAAAATGTCCAAGAACATGATCATAGCTTCAAAATTGAGCAAGATATGCCTTGTAGAAGTTGGGAAATTTTTGGGAATTTTGAAAAGTCAACTTTGCACAAAAGGCTTCAAAAATGCTAATGGGCCACAAATTCTTCCATGAATCATTACCCAAAGGCTATGCACGACCCATTAGCCTCAAAGGGATTTATTTTCTTATTTTTGATTAATTATTTGAATTTTTATTATTATTAATTCATTTAATTAAATTTAAATATGAAAAAATATCAAATAACACTTATCAAATCTTTTTGTGCAGCAAATTCACTCATTATGAGCTAAATATTTCGTGCATCAATTAACAAGGCAATATCTTCCACAATTGGCAATGATTGGCATGAAAAAGATTTAAAAGAAGATATGGAAAATCAAATATTCAAAACATTGATTCAATGGACTATGGGCTTGGTTTTTGACCTAGAAAGCTTCACTTACATATGCATAGCATAACCTAATCCTAACAGACACGAAAAACTGCACACAGGCTGCATAACCAATTTGCAATTTTTGCCAAAAACCTTGAAACTGATTTCGTACCTAGAGCTCGTTTCAAAGCACAACAAGCCTTCCATTGTCTTCCTGACATTTCTAGGAACGTGTTGCAATCAAGAACACGCCTCCACACTCAAAGAATTGGTAGAACGACATCACACTTTTCTTGAACTTGTCCCTAATCGTTTTTTAATTTACATACATTATTCATGAGTTTTAATCATTGATTCTTGCTAATATTGATGCTCTGAAGCTAATGGTACCATTTAATTGTCCTAACAATGCCTGTATCGAGATTTGCCATTAACGTTTTCTAGGGTTTCAGAAGCTTTGAATTAGGGGTTTACATATATGGAAAAATCAGACCACCAAACCTGTGCCATTGGATTCGTGACTTCAAGACAAGACTAACTCACTACTCGCGCCCTTTTTATGTTAACCCAGGAGCTAATCGCTATTTTTTCTGGTTGAGTTTAGTGGGGGTTTAAAACCCCCGCTATTTGGTATTATTTGCAGGAACAAAAGGAAGAAGATGCATGCGTGTCATAACATGGTTGGGGTATTCAAATCCTAGCGCGCTTTTTCTTGTTTCATACTATTAACTTTGTTTTCTATTATAATAATCATGCTTCATTATTTTGACAAAGAAACACATTAGCCTGGTTGGTTGTTGAGCTGTCTGGCAGGTATTGGGACCTGGGTTCGATTCCCAGGTCCCCCCACATATTCCATATTTTTTTCCTTAATGTGTTGCTATGCAGTTTCCTTCAAGCGTCCTACCATATGTCCCAACGCTCAGGCTTGCCAAGTGTCCTTGATGATTAATCCAATGGCCATAACGTGAATTCCACCATGTACCTCAGTCAATGCTCATACACACGCGCCAGAAAGTCAAGCAGGCCTTTGATTCAGTGGGCCCAAATTACTCTACAAAAACCTCCAAAAAAGGGCCAGACACCCCCTCCTTGTTTGTATTCCTTCTTTTAATTTTCTTTTCTTTTATTCTTTTCAATTATTCTTTTTAATTGTTTTATTTAAATCCACATAAATTAATTTTCACAATATAAAATACAGAAAAATTAAAAAATGTTTAATTATATTTAATTTCACCATTATTTTTTTGTAAATAAATGTTACATAAATTCTTTAGTTAAATTAGGTTTTAAAACATAAATCTTTTTCTTAACAAATTAAAATATGTAGAAATTAGGGTTTTTAACTTTTCATCATTTTTTTTAATAAATAATTTTTTTCTTATTATCATTATTATTAATTACTAATTTATTTTGTAAATAAACATGTACATAAATTCTTTAGTAAATTAGGTTAAACTTTAATGTTTTCTTTAACAATTAAAACTAATTTAGAACTAGGGTTTCATTTAACTTCTAATTTTAATTAATTTTCTTTATTCTCATTAAATACAAAAAAACTTAAAAAACAATTTCTTTTCTTTAATTTGATAATTAATTAGCTTTTTAATTTCATTTAAATTCCTTAAAGGGTCCAACGCCCTCGAACATTCGTTTGTAATTTCTTTTCGCGCATTTATTCTTATTTATTTCCTTCCGAATATTATGTAACTGCTCAAGCCATGTAATAGTGATTAGGAATTTATTTACTTTCCGCATTTTTTATCAAACGGGTCTTTGTTAATTTGGCGATGTATAGACCCGCGCCTTGTAATAGCGTAGGATTTTACTTTCCGCATTTAAATTTCCGCACTTTTAAATTCTAATTGCATGAAAGAATGTATGACCTAAATTAAAAACAATGTGTAGATCACCATGATACATGTACAAGATAAAACCTAACATGAAAATAACACACCAATTCACACACCACTCTTAGGGTACGCCTCACTGTTGCCTTGCCCTCGAAACGTGGTCGTCGAGTATAGGACGTTTTAGTAAGTCCTTATGTCCATGACATGATCCAGTTGCCTCGAAACGGTTGCCTCGGAATTAAAAAGGATCAATGGCATAAGGGTAGCTTCTAAGGTGTCCTACTGTTGCTCTGGTGACCACACTGTCCCTACAAACGAATTGACCCGAACACCTCCAACGGTGGTGCTACCTTCCTCACAATGGTGGGATGGCACTACCTTAAGGACATTTACACAGCCTAATTCCTTAGGGTAGGTAGATGACTCATGGATACTTGCTCTTTTCAAAAAAACAAACAAAAACCTTTTCACACCGACACTTTCAAAAAGCTTTCAAAACAATTTTTCAAACACTCTTGAGGACTGATACAAGAGTCTTTCAGAAATCTTTCAATGAAACTTTTTCAAACCCACGCACATTCTGAAAAGCAAACATTTTGAAAACACAATGAGCAAGTATCTAAGAGCCCATGGATAACCATGGATAGAAAGGGTGCTAACACCTTCCCTTTCTATAAATCTACCTCCCGAACCGAGAAACTATCTCATAAGGAATTTTGCTGTGCTTTTGTCCTGTCCATGTTGGAGAAAATAAAAGACGGTGGCGACTCTTGCTTACCACGACATTTCGCGAACCAGCGTTAAACAGTCAGTTCCAGATCCACCGATCCCAGAACTGGCGACTCTGCTGGGGACTCTTATAAAGTGAGGTGTACCTTAGGACTAAGATCACTTGTGTTTTCAATTGCTGTGTTTGTTTGCTTTATTATTTTGGGTACTGTTTCGGAGTTACATAGATCCTAACCCGGATCTGGGGATACCCTGTTAGGTAGCATAAGTTGTGAGGGACCTGTCCGGCGTAGACCGACACGGGTGAAACAGTGGCTACGTTGGTGTGGCGCCTTGGTCTGTACCGATATCCCTTGTGTCTCAACGAGGAGAATATGGGTCTTCTGAGGAGTCATTAAGCACCAACCGACCTTAGAACCTAAAATGACCCAACTTGGCCAATAGAACAGTAGCAGTATGCTACACCCATTGAGGCTAAACTCTCGTGATGGTTCTGGCTGCAAGAAAAGATTGCGATGCTGGAGTTATGACCGATTGAGGGTAGTCAATGATATTGGGATCCTTAGAACCCGGTTACTTGTGATAGGACAGGTTTTGAGCCCACTAACTTTAAGAGGGTAGTACCCCAAACTTCATGCCGGCCTAAACTCTAAGGGCTGTCTTGTGTGACTTGTGTGCTTTCATACTTGACTACTTGCATGCTTGTTATCTGACACTTGAGTTTCTTGCAGGTTTTGTTTATAGTCCCCAATCTGGACTCATAACAGGGTTTACTTACATCACTCCATGCATAGCATAACATCATACCATTGCATGCATCCTGCATAAGGACTAACCTGTGATCGGTGGATCTGGAACTGACTGTTTAACGCTGGTTCGCGAAATGTCGCGGAAGCAAGAGTCGCCACCGTCTTTTATTTTCTCCAAATGGAAAGGACAAAAGCATAGAAAAATTCCTTATTGAGATTAGTTCTCGGTTCGGGAGGTAGATTTATAGAAAGGGAAGGTGTTAGCACCCTTTCTATCCATGGTTATCCATGGGCTCTTAGATACTTGCTCATTTGTGTTTTCAAAATGTTTGTTTGCTTTTCAGAGTGAGTGGGTTTGAAAAAGTTTCTTTGAAAATTTCAGATCGACTCTTGTATCAGTCCTCAAGAGTGTTTGAAAAGTTGTTTTGAAAGCTTTTTGAAAAGTGTCGGTGTGAAAAGAGTTTTTAATTTGTTTTGAATTAGAGCAAGTATCTATGAGTCATCTACCTACCCTAAGGAATTAGGCTGTGTAAATGTCCTTAAGGTAGTGCCATCCCACCATTGAGAGGTAGGTAGCACCACCGTTGGAGGTGTTCGGGTCAATTCGAGTTTAGGGACAGTGTGGTCACCGAGCAACGATAAGACACCTTAGAAGCTACCCTCATGCCATTGATCTTTTTATTCCGAGGCAACTTGTTTCGAGGAAACTTGTTTCGAGGCAACCGTTTCGAGGCAACTAGATCAATGGAACATAAGGACTCACTAAGACATCCTATACTCGACGACCACGTTTCGAGAGGCAAGGCAACAGTGTGATCACCAGAGCAACAGTGGGACACCTTAGAAGCTACCCTTATGCCATGTTCATGGACATAAGGACTTACTAAAACGTCCTGTACTCGACGACCACGTTTCGAGGGGCAAGGCAACAGTGAGGCGTACCCTAAGAGTGGTGTGTGAATTGTGTGTCATTTTCAGTTATTATTTGTCTTGTCATGCAATGGGTGAGCTACGCTTTGATTTTATTTGGGCATTCATTCTTTCATGTGATTAACAGTTTAAAAGGTGCGGAGATTAAAATGCGGAAAATAAAGGTCCTACGCTATTACAAGGCGCGGGTCTTATACATCGCCAAATTAACAAAACCCGATTTTGAATAAAAGTACGGAAAGTAAATATCCTAATTATTATTACAAAGCTTTGGGGCAATTACATAATATTTAAAATGAAAAATGAAGACAAACGCGCGAAAAGAAATTAGAAGCGAAAGTGCGAGGGCGTTGGACCCTTTAAAGAAATTAAATTGGAATTGAAAGTGAATTAATTATTTAATTAGAAAAGAAGTTATTTTTTGATGTTTTTTATGTTTTTATGAAATAAAATAAAAAAAGAATTAAAAATGTCAAAAGAAAAAGCCTAAGTCTAAATTTGTTTTTATTTATTGTAAAAAGGTTAAAATTAAACTAATTAACTAATTAATTTGTTAGTATTTTATTTACAAAAATAAAAGAGTGAGATTAATAATAAATGAAATATTTACATTTTTTTAGTTTTTTTGAATTTTATGGAAAAATTAGTTATGTTAATTTAATGATAATAATAATAATGATAATAATTAAAAAAAAGAAATTATAAGGAAAAGAGAATAAAAAAAGTAACAAAACCATGGGGGTGATGACCCATGTCTCCTGATCACGTTGATGCTTATGGTCCGTCCCAATTTCACCTGTAGAAAAAAATACCTAAAAACAAAGCAAACAAACCCTAGGCATGGGTATTGTCATACGAAGCCTAAAAATGAAATTGAATATAACTGTTGCATTGGAAATCAGGCATGGAGTATGAATATGCTATTATTTTCCAGAAAAAGTGCAAGAATGGAGAAACACAACTCCATGTTCAGAGGTGATTTCGTGAGTACTTACAGCGCTATTCAGTGGACCTTAGGACGCGTTTGTGGTTGCTTTGGCTTCAGTGAGTGGCAAGGAAGAAAGCTACGTGCTTGCTTTGATCTGAAAACGCTTGCAACTATGTTTTGATCTCACACTTTTTTTCTGACACTTTTTGGATTTTTGCTCTATCCGTTTGTGCACACCCTCTTTTTTTCTAGGTCCTGAATGAGGCTTGCAAGGCTTGTATATATAGGCTTGGATGAGAATCAGTCACATTAAGGAGCTTTTAAGCCTTGCAATGAAGTTTTGATTTTCTCCATAATCACCATTGAAATAACTTGCCATATTTGCTCCAAATTTGAATTTTTTTTGCTTGAAATAGGTCTTGAACGAATTTAGTATATGTTTTATGGTGTATCAAAGCTATTCAAACCACAAAATATCCTCCCATTAATTTTCTTGATTTTTATTTGAATTTTAAAGATTTAAAATGAATTAAATCAAATAAAATTAAACAAAAATAGAAAAATTAATTTTTATTCTTGAAATAAAACATGGGACACGTGGGAGGTATGGCAAAGCTGAATCAAGTGGAAAAGTGGGCCCCTTTTGTCAAAAATGAAGTTTCAAGGATAATTGACTTTGGCCCTTTCACAAAAATTTCCCAACTTCTCCAATGCATATCTTGCTCAATTTTGAAACTATGAACATGTTCTTGGACATTTTGGAAAGGTCTTGAAGTCCTCAAACCAATTCCTTTGGTCCCATGTCATTTTGATTTACCAATATAAAGTTATGGTCTTCGACTAAAAGTGCCTTTTTGTTGACTTTTGAAAATGACCTATAATGTTGAAATTGATAACTTTTTGTGAGAGCATTTCTTGGACTTGGAATGTGAAGATGAGTTGTAGGAAATGTCTTCCCCTTCAAAATGAGCATTGGATGGGATTTTTCTGATGAACCATGAAAAAGTTATGCCTTAGTCAAGGTACAGTTGACTTTTCAGCTGTCCAAAAATAGAAACTTTTGACACCTTGATGATTTTTGAGCCATGCTTGAGGAATCATGATCAAGATTTGACCAAATGATTATTGTGGCTTCAAAATAAGATGTTGACCAATAATTTTGACTTTTGACTGCCAAATGACCATTTTGCCCCTGTAGTTGATTGTGAAGCAATTAGGGTTTTTGACTGTGCAACTTGACCTTGTGAGCCTTGAAACATAACATGTAGGTGCTTGACAATGTTTATAGGCATGTGGGACTTGATTGGACCATTGAAAACCTCAACTTCCTTGAAGGAACCAAAACCTTAATTTTGACTGGCTTAGGAGGATGGTTGACTGTGCAATCCTTGGAGTAGCCTTGAACCATTTGAGGTGATGCTTGGCAAAACTTTTGAAGAATATGGGAGGGCAAATTTTGGGGTACAACAGTTGCCCCTGTTCAATCTTCTTAGACCTGAGGATGTAGATTGGCTTGTGTGCCTTTCGTGATCCAAGGGTGGAAGATGATTGAACACTAGAGTGCCCAGAAATTTGCACTCACATAGTAGAGTATCAGCAGTGTGATGTCGGGAATGGGCTTACAGATTCCATTTGGAGAGATGATGGGTAGGAGGATGGGCTTATAGATTCCATCTAGAAGTGTGACAGAACCTTGACGGGAATGGGCTTATAGATGCCATTTGGAACTGTAATGGATAGTTGAATCTGAATAAGAAATAGAATAGCTTCCGTGTCTGGGGCATATCTAGTCTATATCTAATTGCTGACGTCTGAACGAGTAGTAGAATGACCGCCGGGTCTGGGGTATATCCATACTGCATGAGTAACAGAATGTCATCCGAATCTAGATTGTATCTGGACTGAACAATAGAATAGCATCCGGGATGGAGCATCTCTAAGTTGTCTTTAGAAGTTTGAATCTGAATAAGCAATAGAATAGCGCCCGGATCTGGAGCATCTCTAAGCTATATCTCAAAGGAAATCTGGAATAAGTATCAGAACGTCGCCATGCCTGGGTCACATCTGAACTATCTTTAGAAAGAGTCTTGAATAAGCAAGAAAACAGCATCCATATCTGGAGCATGTCTAAGCTATCTCTGAAAGGAAATCTGGAATGAGTATCAGAACGTCGCCATGCCTGGGTCACATCTGAACCATATCTAGAAGGAGTCTTGAATAAGCAAAAGAACAGCATCCATATCTGGAGCATTTCCAAGCTATCTCTGAAAGGAAATCTGGAATGAGTATCAGAACGTCGCCATGCCTGGGTCACATCTGAACCATATCTAGAAGGAGTCTTGAGTAAGCAAAAGAACAGCATCCATATCTGGAGCATTTCCAAGCTATCTCTGAAAGGAAATCTGGAATGAGTATCAGAACGTCGCCATGCCTGGGTCACATCTGAACCATATTTAGAAGGAGTCTTGAATAAGCAAAAGAACAGCATCCATATCTGGAGCATTTCCAAGCTATCTCTGAAAGGAAATCTGGAATGAGTATCAGAACATCGCCATGCCTGGGTCACATCTGAACCATATCTAGAAGGAGATCTCTGAATAAACAATAGAACAGCATCCGTTTCCGGAGCATCTCTAAGTTATATCTGAGAAGAAATCTGGAATAAGTATCAGAACGTCGCCATGCCTGGGTCACATCTGAACCATATCTAGGAAGGAATTTTGAATAAGCAAAAGAACAGCATCCATATCTGGAGCATTTCCAAGCTATCTCTGAAAGGAAATCTGGAATGAGTATCAGAACGTCGCCATGCCTGGGTCACATCTGAACCATATCTAGAAGGAGTCTTGAATAAGCAAAAGAACAGCATCCATATCTGGAGCATTTCCAAGCTATCTCTGAAAGGAAATCTGGAATGAGTATCAGAACGTCGCCATGCCTTGGTCACATCTGAACCATATCTAGAAGGAGTCTTGAATAAGCAAAAGAACAGCATTCATATCTGGAGCATTTCCAAGCTATCTCTGAAAGGAAATCTGGAATGAGTATCAGAATGTCGCCATGCCTCGGTCACATCTGAACCATATCTAGAAGGAGATCTCTGAATAAACAATAGAACAGCCTCCGTATCCGGAGCATCTCTAAGTTATATCTGAGAAGAAATCTGGAATAAGTATTAGAACGTCGCCATGCCTGGGTCACATCTGAACTATATCTAGAAAGGAATTTTGAATAAGCAAAAGAACAACATCCATATCTGGGGCGTTTCCAAGCTATCTCTTTAATCCTTTTAACGTAGACATGCCTGACCGGATACAAGTATCAAATCCACAATCAATCGCTCACGGACATGCCCTGGCTAGATACAGGAATCGAATATGGGATTGCGATAGTTGATAGTAATCATCTTTGTATTGACCTTTCCGGGAAAAAGGCAAAAACATTAGTTATATGCAATGTTATGGTGCATGGAATGCGCGGTGTCATGACGTTTATAACCAATGGGATTGTAGAATGTGATGTTTATATCAAGTATGAAAATGTGATGTTTGCGAATGTATTTTTTGTCTAGGAAAATAAATCCTTGACGAATGCCGGGAGCTAACCCTGGGCTGATGTTTGAAGAGTAGAGAATTCTTCGTTTCCGCTGGGGAAAATGATTGCAAGGATAAACCGGTAGGAGGAGATGACCCCGTTGGGGAATAAGCTTGGAGAGATTACTCTGCGGGGAAAATTACTCTAGCGATCTTGCTGGGGAAAATACTCTGTGGGAAGAGAGGTACTTCGCTGAGATGTTGTATGAGAACTCCGCCGGGGATACCATTGTTGAGTTACGCTTTGGCGATTTGAGGAACTCCGCTGGGGATAGGAAGACTTCGCCGAGGACGACCTTTCCGTGGCAATTAGCTGAGGATAACCCAGTTATAAGCTCTGGCGAAGAATAACCTTCTGAATAAAGACGGGGAGAGATATGCTCTGCAAAGGATAAGCTTCCAGAATCTACTGGGGATAAGCTTCCTACTGGGGAGATTGATTCAACTCTCCTGGGGAGACTTTGGACTGTACTGGGGAGGGGCTCCGCTGGATGTCTAGATTCCGCCGGAGAACAATCTTAGATCAAGAATGTCGGGGATGCTTGTTGAGGATGTTTGTAGACTCCGCTGAGGAATGTTGGGATCTTCAGGGGGTAATCCAACTTCCTTAAGGCTGACGGAGTATAACTCTGCTCGGGGAGAGTATCGCTGACTTTCTGGAGATATTGTGCCTTGTAGGGCTTATGGGAATCCAACTCTGCTTGGGGAGAATTGTTGAATCTTGGCTCGCTCTCTGGGGAATTAAGGCATCTTGGTTGTTCTTCAGCCGAACTTACCTTGGTACCTTGGTGGACAGAGCAATTAGATCGCTTACACGACTCATTATTTCCCCAGTTTCAGTGGGAGAAGGCACCTGTGGGGGTAATTGACAAATCTTCTGGTAGACAGGTGACGAGATGCCAGGACATAGTCGTATGCTTTGATCCCTAATTATTGCCTGGACCGCCCTTTCGGGTTTTCAGTCCACCGGGATACCCATTTTTGCCCAAGCCGCCTTTTCAGGTTTTCGACTTGCCGGGTGTACAGATTTTTTTTTCATTTCATCCCTTATTTTTTCCCGAACCCTTTTGGTTCGTCGGGAAGCCCTTATTTTTGCCTAGGTATGTCAACCTAGCGGGTCTTTGATTATGCGCAGTATTTTTTCGACTATGTCCATGCTCTCAGGATGTAGGGAGATGCCCCTGTTATTGATATTGTGTTGCCGTACCACTAGAAGATGTCTGATCAGGCAAGATTCATTGTCGGAATGCCCCAGGTGATCCAGATGGAGATTTTCCCCAAGCTGGTTGGCCTTTTGAGAGATTCTCCGAATCTTGATTTAACTGCCCCAGATGATGGACAATGATCATGCCTGCCCCTTGGTTGGGAGTGCTTTTGCCCATAAGATATTCTTCGTGCGAATTTCTTTGCTGTTCAAACAAATAGTCATATGTGCAAGCAATGTTATTTCTAAAATGCAAAGATTATGTCTGTCTTGAAGATTTTGAAAAATGCATTTTTTCATAAAAAACAAGTGAATTTTGTAAATCGTGATGTCAACTCGTTATTTTACCGCAAGCCTTAAGGAGTCAGGATACCTTTCGTAACAGTATGCCTTCGAACTAACCCATGCTTCAGCTAGGACTTTTAAGGGTTGTAGCGTGGCCTGGTTCACGGTTTAAGAAACAAAGGATAAAGGCTCAAATTTATTTGTACCCACTCGTTCTTCGTGATGTTCTTCCAACCTAAACTCAGCTAATCGTGCGTTAGACCTTATTGAGTCTTTGCTTTGATATAGTGATGGTTCGGATACTGACAGTTTATTTTGACCAGGCAGTCATTTCTTTGTTGAGGGTTTGCAGGACCTCTTTCTTTTTGATTTTATTATCCCTATTTTTTTTGCCTGTACTGTTTCTTTTGTGGAATTACAGTCAGCGGGATGCCCCAGTTTTGCAAGTTTCCTTCATAGGTTTTGACTTAATGGGCGTTTATTTTTTAGATATAATGACTGCCTATCCTTATGATTATTCGGAATCATCACGGTCTTCTTTTTTTTTGTAAGGACCTCTTTGGTGCCATTTGTTATGCACTTGGATCAAATGAGAGACTACCCTGCCCCAGGTTATGATTAAGGGTTTTTAATTTCGAAAAGAAAAACTTCTACTTCTTTGGCTCAGAGGGGTTGACGAGGGATTATCTTCCTTATAACTCCAGTGTTTAGGAATTGAAACAATGCATGTACCTCATCAGCGGGGTCTGTCCAAAAGCATACTGTAAAGATCGTGGTATCGTTTTCGTCATCCTCCCTCAAGAGGCTTAGAATTATTAATCGAGCGTTGATCATCAGAAAAAATATGAAAATAATTTGCATATAGTGAATACGAATATATTGCTTCAAAACAGACATATGCGATGCATTAATGAAATAACAACGTTTAATATGAGTAAATGTTTGAACAAAAGAAAATTACAACTTGAAAATCCTAATGAACAAAAGTCTTTTCATCTCAGGGCTTGTTACTTCAACTGGTGCATCCGATAGGGATGGCAGGAGCATTCAACCTGGCCCATCTGGGTGAAATCCACAGCTCTTTCCTCGACCAGGTCTTGGATCTTATTCTTTAGAGCCCAGCAGTCGTCGGTGTCATGGCCTGGACTGCCAGAGTGGTATGCACATCTTTCCTTAGAATTGTATTTTGGGGAGGCTGTGTTGAGATTCTTAGGAGGGTCCCTTAACGTCACCAGATTCGACCTCAACAATTGCTGTAAAGCCTGAGACAGTGACACGTTGAGCTTGGTGAACTGCCTTTTAGGCTTGTCTGGCTTGCTCTGATCAGTCCGTTGTTCTTGGTGAGGTCGTTGTTGGACCTGTGGAGTAGTAGCAGCTTGGAGAAGCCCAAACCTTTGACTTCTTGGAGGTTGATTAATGACTTGGTCCCTGACTGGGGCTGGCTGCTTCATGTCTTGATGAAGCTGACTGATCATGGCCCTCAGCTCTCCTTGCTCCCGAACTAAACTTTGGATGAGAGCCCTTTGCCCCATCATCTGGGTTTTCAATGTGTCTACCTCAGCTTGTAGACGTTTCAGTCGTTCGTCCTTGTCGTCCTCAGCACTGTTCCTGACCAAAGTCCCTGTGAGGAGTGTTCTCAGCTCTTCCTGCCCCTTGGATAGGCTTAAAAAGATCTCCCTGAACTGAGTCTCTTGAGCATGAGGTCCCTGGTTATCTTGTCGGGAAGCCATTGCTGAAATAAACAGCGAAGATGGTAAGTGACATGTACCAAGGGTACCTGTTATGCAATGATGTGTATGTATGCATGTAATGTTTTCAAGGATCTCGCGGGGTAAACAAGAAATTTGTTAGCATTTGAATTTGTAGCTTGATTGAAGGAACTTCGTGTAACTGAGAGTCCTTCTTCAAGAGTCAAGGCTCACCATATTAAGTGGGTCATAGCCCCTGACTCAAATTATCAACCTTGTTTTACTTTCCAAACAACCTTGGCTAGGGGAACCTTTTTCAAGAGTCAAAGCTCACCATATCAAGTGGGTCATAGCCCCTGACAATTTTGGCTCGGGGAACCTTCTTCAAGTGTCAAAGCTCACCATATCAAGTGGGTCATAGCCCCTGACAACCTTGTCTAGAGGAAAATAAATCCCTTTTGCCCCTTGCTAGATAACTGGCTCATCATGACCTGCATCACAAGCCCTTGAGGTCCTTGAAATGGATTAGTCCTTATGAAGGATGCATGCAATGGTATGATGTTATGCTATGCATGGGGTACTGTAGGTAAACCCTGTTATGAGTCCGAATTAAGGACATAAACAAAACCTGCAAGAAACTCAGTAAACCCTGTTATGAGTCCCAATTAAGGACTATAAACAAAACCTACAAGAAATTCAGTAAACCCTATTATGAGTCCCAATTAAGGACTATAAACAAAACCTGCAAGAAATTCAAGTGTCAGATAACAAGCATGCAAGTAGTCAAGTTGGAAGGCACACGAGTCACACAAGAGAAACCCTTAGAGTTCAGGCCAGCATGGGGTCTGGGTATTACCCTCTTGAAGTTGGTGGGCTCAACCTGTCCTATTAGAAGTAACCGGGTTCTAAGGGTCCCAATATCACTGGATTGCTTTCATTGTTCATCGTTTCAATTTAGCCACTGAAATGGCGACCGAAATATTCCAGGAAAGAAACCCTCAATTGAGTGTAGTATCGAGTATCAACCAACCTCGGACTGCACCAAAGTTAGTTATCTCACTACCCTAAAGAGGCCAAGATTGTTCAATTAAGGTTCCTAAGGTTAGTTGATGCTTCACGACACCATGCGGAGGCCCCGTACTCTCCTTGACTGAACTCAAGGGTTACCGGCACACACCAAAGTGCCACATCAACGTAGCAGACTGTTTCAACCATGTCGGTATACCCCGCACAGTTCCCTCACAGCCTTGTTGCTACTTTCTAAGAAGGTATCCCCAGATCCGGGTTTAGGATCTATAGAACTCCCAAGACAGTCCCACAATTTAAAGCAAACAAGTCAAAGCAATTGAAAACACAGTGATCTTAGTCCTAAGGTACACCTCACTTTATAAGTGTCCCCAGCAGAGTCTCCAGTTCTGTGATCGGTGGATCTGGAACTGACTGTTTAACGCTGGATCGCGAAATGTCGCGGAAGCAAGAGTCGCCACCGTCTTTTATTTTCTCCAAATGGAAAGGACAAAAGCATAGAAAAATTCCTTATTGAGATTAGTTCTCGGTTTGGGAGGTAGATTTATAGAAAGGGAAGGTGTTAGCACCCTTTCTATCCATGGTTATCCATGGGCTCTTAGATACTTGATCATTTGTGTTTTCAAAATGATTGTTTGCTTTTCAGAGTGAGTGGGTTTGAAAAAGTTTCTTTGAAAATTTCAGATCGACTCTTGTATCAGTCCTCAAGAGTGTTTGAAAAGTTGTTTTGAAAGCTTTTTGAAAAGTGTCGGTGTGAAAAGAGTTTTTAATTTGTTTTGAATTAGAGCAAGTATCTATGAGTCATCTACCTACCCTAAGGAATTAGGCTGTGTAAATGTCCTTAAGGTAGTGCCATCCCACCATTGAGAGGTAGGTAGCACCACCGTTGGAGGTGTTCGGGTCAATTCGAGTTTAGGGACAGTGTGGTCACCGAGCAACGATAAGACACCTTAGAAGCTACCCTTATGCCATTGATCTTTTTATTCCGAGGCAACAATTCCGAGGCAACTTGTTTCGAGGCAACTTGTTTCGAGGCAACCGTTTCGAGGCAACTAGATCAATGGAACATAAGGACTCACTAAGACATCCTATACTCGACGACCATGTTTCGAGAGGCAAGGCAACAGTGTGATCACCAGAGCAACAGTGGGACACCTTAGAAGCTACCCTTATGCCATGTTCATGGACATAAGGACTTACTAAAACGTCCTGTACTCGACGACCACGTTTCGAGGGGCAAGGCAACAGTGAGGCGTACCCTAAGAGTGGTGTGTGAATTGTGTGTCATTTTCAGTTATTATTTGTCTTGTCATGCAATGGGTGAGCTACGCTTTGATTTTATTTGGGCATTCATTCTTTCATGTGATTAACAGTTTAAAAGGTGCGGAAATTAAAATGCGGAAAATAAAGGTCCTACGCTATTACAAGGCGCGGGTCTTATACATCACCAAATTAACAAAACCCGATTTTGAATAAAAGTACGGAAAGTAAATATCCTAATTATTATTACAAAGCTTTGGGGCAATTACATAATATTTAAAATGAAAAATGAAGACAAACGCGCGAAAAGAAATTAGAAGCGAAAGTGCGAGGGCGTTGGACCCTTTAAAGAAATTAAATTGGAATTGAAAGTGAATTAATTATTTAATTAGAAAAGAAGTTGTTTTTTGATGTTTTTTATGTTTTTATGAAATAAAATAAAAAAAGAATTAAAAATGTCAAAAGAAAAAGCCTAAGTCTAAATTTATTTTTTTTATTGTAAAAAGGTTAAAATTAAACTAATTAACTAATTAATTTGTTAGTATTTTATTTACAAAAATAAAAGAGTGAGATTAATAATAAATGAAATATTTATATTTTTTAGTTTTTTTGAATTTTATGGAAAAATTAGTTATGTTAATTTAATGATAATAATAATAATGATAATAATTAAAAAAAGAAATTATAAGGAAAAGAGAATAAAAAAAGTAACAAAACCATGGGGGTGATGACCCATGTCTCCTGATCACGTTGATGCTTATGGTCCGTCCCAATTTCACCTGTAGAAAAAAATACCTAAAAACAAAGCAAACAAACCCTAGGCATGGGTATTGTCATACGAAGCCTAAAAATGAAATTGAATATAACTGTTGCATTGGAAATCAGGCATGGAGTATGAATATGCTATTATTTTCCAGAAAAAGTGCAAGAATGGAGAAACACGACTCCATGTTCAGAGATGATTTCGTGAGTACTTACAGCGCTATTCAGTGGACCTTAGGACGCGTTTGTGGTTGCTTTGGCTTCAGTGAGTGGCAAGGAAGAAAGCTACGTGCTTGCTTTGATCTGAAAACGCTTGCAACTATGTTTTGATCTCACACTTTTTTTCTGACACTTTTTGGATTTTTGCTCTAGCGGTTTGTGCACACCCTCTTTTTTTCTAGGTCCTGAATGAGGCTTGCAAGGCTTGTATATATAGGCTTGGATGAGAATCAGTCACATTAAGGAGCTTTTAAGCCTTGAAATGAAGTTTTGATTTTCTCCATAATCACCATTGAAATAACTTGCCATATTTGCTCCAAATTTGAATTTTTTTTGCTTGAAATAGGTCTTGAACGAATTTGGTATATGTTTTATGGTGTATCAAAGCTATTCAAACCACAAAATATCCTCCCATTAATTTTCTTGATTTTTATTTGAATTTTAAAGATTTAAAATGAATTAAATCAAATAAAATTAAACAAAAATAGAAAAATTAATTTTTATTCTTGAAATAAAACATGGGACACGTGGGAGGTATGGCAAAGCTGAATCAAGTGGAAAAAGTGGGCCCCTTTTGTCAAAAATGAAGTTTCAAGGATAATTGACTTTGGCCCTTTCACAAAAATTTCCCAACTTCTCCAATGCATATCTTGCTCAATTTTGAAGATATGAACATGTTCTTGGACATTTTGGAAAGGTCTTGAAGTCCTCTAACCAATGCCTTTGGTCCCATGTCATTTTGATTTACCAATATCAAGTTATGGTCTTTGACTTAAAGTGCCTTTTTGTTGACTTTTGAAAATGACCTATAATGTTGAAATTGATAACTTTTTGTGAGAGCATTTCTTGGACTTGGAATGTTAAGATGAGTTGTAGGAAATGTCTTCCCCTTCAAAATGAGCATTGGATGGGATTTTTCTGATGAACCATGAAAAAGTTATGCCTTGGTCAAGGTACAGTTGACTTTTCAACTGTCCAAAAATAGAAACTTTTGACACCTTGATGATTTTTGAGCCATGCTTGAGGAATCATGATCAAGATTTGACCAAATGATGATTGTGGCTTCAAAATAAGATGTTGACCAAAATTTTTGACTTTTGACTGCCAAATGACCATTTTGCCCCTGCAGTTGATTGTGAAGCAATTAGGGTTTTTGACTGTGCAACTTGACCTTGTGGGCCTTGAAACTTGACATGTAGGTGCTTGACAATGTTTATAGGCATGTGGGACTTGATTGGACCATTGAAAACCTCAACTTCCTTGAAGGAACCAAAACCTTAATTTTGACTGGCTTAAGAGGATGGTTGACTGTGCAATCCTTGGAGTAGCCTTGAACCATTTGAGGTGATGCTTGGCAAAACTTTTGAAGAATATGGGAGGGCAAATTTTGGGGTACAACATAACCCATTTCAAGGATCTCAAGGGCTTGTGATGCAGGTCATGACGAACCAAATGTCTAGCAAGGGGCAAATGAGATTTATTTTCCTCTAGCCAAAGTTGTCAGGGGCTATGACCCACTTGATATGGTGAGCTTTGACTCTTGAAGAAGGTGCCCCTAGCCAAGGTTCTTTGGAAATCAAAACAAGGTTGATGACTTGAGTCAAGGGCTACGACCCACTCGATATGGTGAGCCTTGACTCTTGAAGAAGGACTCTCAACAACATGAAGTTCCTTCAATCAAGCTACCAGTTTCAGATTCTAACAACTTTCTTGTTTACCCCGCGAGATCCTTGAAAACATTGCATGCATATCATACATATCATTGCATTACATGTACCACTGTTTACATGTCACTTACCTTCTTTGCTGTTTATTTCAGCAGTCTCATTATGAATCCTGAATCATCTACTGAGCAATCCATCAAGGCCCTCCAGGATCAGAACGCCCAGTTCCAGGAGTTGATTAAGAATCTAGCCCAGGGCCAACAGGATTTGAAGACTCTGCTATCGAAGAAGAAGAAGAAGAGGATGGTGTTGTTCAACCCTAGACGCAAATCTGGGAATGGATCACAAAATGAAGTTGAGCAGACTACCCCATCTGTTGGGAAAGACAGTCCCCAAGAAAGGGAGGTTCCTAGTCCAGTGGTCTCCGACAACGAGACCGATTACAATGATGAGCAGTACCCTCCAGCTGAGGACAGGTATAAACAGTTGGAAGACCGGCTAAGTGCCATGGAGATACAAAAAGTGCCCGGCCTGGACTTCGAGGATCTAGGTCTATCTTCTGGGGTAGTAATCCACACAAATTCAAGGCACCTGCCTTTGCAAAGTACGACGGGGCATCCTGTCCTAAGCTGCATCTCAGGTCGTACATAAGGAGGATCCAGCCCTACACGGCTGACAAGAATGTATGGATCCACTTCTTTCAGGATAGTCTGTCAGGAACTCAACTCGACTGGTTCTATCAACTGAATGGAGCCAACATCCGCAGCTGGGAGGACTTGGCCACTGCATTCTACAACCAGTACCAGTATAATGCCGACCTTGCTCCCATGCGCACTCAGCTTCAGGGAATGTCTATGGGTGCAGGTGAAGGTTTCAAAGAATATGCTCAAAAATGGAGGGACCTTGCTGGAAGGGTACAGCCACCTCTAACTGACCACGAACTCGTCGACATGTGCTTGGGGACCCTGTCTGGTCCGTTCTTCAATCACCTGATTGGGAATTCTGCTGCTGGGTTTACAGACCTGATCTTGACCGGGGAAAGAATAGAAGCTGGCATCAAGTCGGGGAAAATACATAATGGTGATTCCTCAAACATTGAGAAGAAACCATCCAAGAGAGAATCTAGTGCTGTCAACGCGGTAGCTATTGCAAAGTCGGCCGGTGCTCCTCAGCGTCACCATCAACAAAGGGAAGAGAGACCTAAAAGGCAATTTACTCCCCTCGGCATGACCTTGTCACAGATATTGCCACAGCTGCTGGAAACCAAGTTGGTAACTCTCATGGACCCTCCAAAGAATCCTAACAGGACACCTTCAAGGTACAACCCCAACGTTCGCTGCGCCTATCATTCTGACATCCCGGGGCATGCTACAGATGACTGTTGGACTTTGAGAAACAAGGTTCAGGATCTGATCGACGCGAAGGAAGTCCAGTTCGACTCTCCAGAGACTCCGAATGTGATCACTGCTCCCCTGCCAAAACATGGCTAGGATTGGAAATTTTTGTTCATTCGAATGTTCAAATTGTAACTTTTCTTTGATTGTTCAAACATTTTGTTTCATGTCAAACTTGGTTATTTCATTAATGCATTACGCGTGTCTGTTTTGAAGTAATTATGGTCACTATGCTTAAAACTGTTTTCATATTTTTCTTGATGTCAACTCTCAATTAACAATTCTAAGCCTCTTGAGGGAGGATGACGAAAACGATACCACGATCTCTACAGTATGCTTTTGAACCGACCCCGCTGATGAGGTACAGGAAATTGTTTCAAATCCTAAACAGTGGAGTTATAAGGAAGATAATTCCTCGTCAACCCCTTTGAGCCAAAGAAGTTGGAGTTTTTCTTTTCGAAAATTAAAACCCTTAATTATAACCCGGGGCAAGGTAGTTCTCTCAGTTGATCCAAGTGCATAACGAATGGCACCAAAGAGGTCCTTACAAAACAAAAGACAATGATGGTTCCGAATAATTATAAAGACAGGCAGTCATTACAAAAAAAAAAAAAAAAAAAAAACTAAAGCCCAATAAGTCAAAACCTATGAAGGAGACTTACAAAACTGGGGCATCCCGCGGACTGTAATCACAAAAGAAACAGTTCAGGCAAAAGACAGGGATAATAAAAAATAAGAAAGAGGTCCTACAAACCCTCGACAAAAAAAAGAAATGACTGCCTATTCAAAACAAACTGTCAATATCTGAACCATCACTGGAATAACAGAGCAAAGACTCAAACAAGGTATAACGCACGATCAGCTGAGTTTAGGTTTGAAGAACATTACGAAGAGTGGGTGGATACAAATATAATTTGAGCCTTTATCCTTTGTTTCTTAAACCGTGAACCAGGCCACGTTATAACCCTCAAAAGTCCTAGCTGAAGCATGGGTTAGTTCGAAAGCATACTGTTACGAAAGGTATCCTGACTCCTTAAGGCTTGCGGTAAAATAACGAGTTGACATCACATTTTACAAAATTTGCTTGTTTTACTGAAAAAACTGCATTTTCAAAAACTTCAAGACAGACATAAGCTTTGCATTTTTAACATAACTTTGTTTGCATATGACTATTTTTGTTCGAACAGCAAAGAAATTCGCACGAAGAATGTCTAATGAACAAAAGCACTTCCAACCAAGGGGCATGGCATGATCATTGTCCGTCATCTGGGGCAATTAAGTCAAGATTCGGAGAATCTCTCAAAAGGCCAACCAGCTTGGGGCAGATCTCCATCTGGATCACTTGGGGCATTGGACGATCAAACGAAGATCTTCTGGTAGTAGGGCAACGCAACACTACCGACAGGGGCACCTCCCTACACTCTGAGAGCGTGGACATAGTCAAAAAAATACTGCGCATAATCAAAGACCCGCTAGGTTGACACACCTAGGCAAAAATAAGGGATGAAATGAAAAAATCTGTACACCCGGCAAGTCGAAAACCTGAAAAGGCGGCTTGGGCAAAAATGGGTATCCCGGTGGACTGAAAACCCGAAAGGGCAGTCCAGGCAAAAATTAGGGATCAAAGCGTACGACTATGTCCCGGTATCTCGTCACTTGCCTACCAGAAGAAGATTTTTCAAACGGCAGTCATCAAACACCTTCACAGGTACCTTCTTCTCCAACAGAAACTGGGGCAATAATGAGTTGTCTAAATGATTCGGTTGCCCTGTCCATCGAAGTGCCAAGGTAAGTTCAGCTGAAGAATGCGACCAAGATACCTTCACTCCCTGCAGAGCGAACGCGTCTCCCCGGTTTTATTCAAAGGTTATTTCTCCACCAGAGCTTATAACTGGGTTATCCTCAGCTAAAAGCCACGGAAAGATCGTCCTCGGCAAAGTTCTTCTTATTCCCCAGCGGAGTTCATTAAAACTTCCAACAGACCTCAACAACGGTATCCCCAGCGGAGTTATCATCAACCTCAGCAAAGTATCTCTCTTTCCCCACAGAGTTCACTCCCCGCAGAGTAATCTATTCGCCAAGTTTATTCCCCGACGGAGTCATCTTCTCTTACCGGTATTCTTGCAATCATCATCCCCAACGGAAACGAAGAATCTCACTCTTCAACATCAGCCCAGGATTTGACTTCCCGGCATTCGTCAAGGATTTATTTTCCCAGACGAAAATACGTTCATAAACATCACATTATCATTGTCATGATACATGCATACACGCATCATATCATGAAATCTCATTTATGTTGAGAACATCATTGCTTGATCCATATCATGCATTACATATGATTGACCTTTACCTTTCAGGAAGGATACAGTTAAATGATCAGCTATGTCAAAAAAGACAAATTCAGTCAAAGTAGACATATCCAGTCAAAAGAAGACAAGTCCAGTTAAAATTACTTCCACCCGTCGTTATAGACAACCTGTCGTCATAGACACTCGTCGTTATAGACACTCGTCGTCATAGACACTCGTCGTTATAGACAACCCATCGTCATAGACACTCGTCGTCATAGACACTCGTCGTTATAGACACTCGTCGTCATAGACACTCGTCGTCATAGACACTCGTCGTCATAGACACTCGTCGTTATAGACACTCGTCGTCATAGACACTCGTCGTCATAGACACTCGTCGTTATAGACAACCCGTCGTCATAGACACTCGTCGTTATAGACAACCCGTCGTCATAGACACTCGTCGTCATAGACACTCGTCGTTATAGACACTCGTCGTCATAGACACTCGTCGTCATAGACACTCGTCGTCATAGACACTCGTCGTCATAGACACTCGTCGTCATAGACACTCGTCGTCATAGACACTCATCGTTATAGACAACCCGTCGTCATAGACACTCGTCGTCTTAGACACTCGTCGTTATAGACACTCGTCGTCATAGACACTCGTCGTTATAGACACTCGTCGTCATAGACACTCGTCGTTATAGACACTCGTCGTCATAGACACTCGTCGTCATAGACACTCGTCGTCATAGACACTCGTCGTTATATACACTCATCGTCATAGACACTCGTCGTCATAGACACTCATCGTTATAGACAACCCGTCGTCATAGACACTCGTCGTCATAGACACTCGTCGTTATAGACACTCGTCGTCATAGACACTCGTCGTTATAGACAACCCGTCGTTATAGACACTTGTCGTTATAGACAACCCGTCGTCATAGACACTCGTCGTCATAGACACTCGTCGTTATAGACACTCGTCGTCATAGACACTCGTCGTCATAGACACTCGTCGTCATAGACACTCATTGTCATAGACACTTGTCGTCATAGACACTCGTTGTCATAGACACTCGTCGTCATAGACACTCGTCGTCATAGACACTCATCGTTATAGACAACCCGTCGTCATAGACACTTGTCGTCTTAGACACTCGTCGTTATAGACACTCGTCGTCATAGACACTCGTCGTTATAGACACTCGTCGTCATAGACACTCGTCGTCATGGACACTCGTCGTCATAGACACTCGTCGTTATATACACTCGTCGTCATAGACACTCGTCGTCATAGACACTCGTCGTTATAGACAACCCGTCGTCATAGACACTCGTCGTCATAGACACTCGTCGTTATAGACACTCGTCGTCATAGACACTCGTCGTTATAGACACTCGTTGTTATAGACACTCGGCGTTATAGACACTCGTCATTATAGACACTCGTCGTTATAGACGCTCGTCGTCATAGACGCTCGTCGTCATAGACACTCGTCGTCATAGACACTCGTCGTCATAGACACTCGTCGTCATAGACACTCGTCGTTATAGACACTCGTTGTTATAGACACTCGTCGTTATAGACACTCGTCGTTAAAGACCACCCGTCCATGGAAATAACCTGTCAGTAGAGACAACTCACCAACCTTTCTGAATTCGAGACTCGATTCCTTTATCTTGCCAGGGCACGTTTGAAGAGTTCGAAGATCCGATTCTTGTATCTTGCCAGGGTGTATCTGTTGACGACTATATTCTCTGGACTCGATTCCTGTATCTTGCCAGGGCACGTCTGAAGAGTTTAAAGATTCGATTCCTGTATCCGGCCAGGGCACATCTACATAAAGAGTTTGAAGATCAATTCCTGTAACAGGCCAGGTAATTATTTTCTTTCTCAGGTACGCAGGTTCTCGCTAAGGAAACTCTTACGCGATCAACACCTAGATGGCATCTGTAAGCCCATCCACATACCAACAGTCTCCAAATGGCATCTGTAAGCCCATTCCCGCCATCACACTGCGGACATTCTACCATGTGAGTGCAAATTTCTGGGCACTCTAGTGTTCAATCATCTTCCACCTTTGGATTACAAAAGGCACGCACGCCAATCAACATCCTCAGGTCTAAGAAGATTGAACAGGGGCAACTGTTGTACCCCAAAATTTTCCCTCCCATATTCTTCAAGATTTGTCAAGATCAATCTCCGATGATTCAAAATCCCTCAAAGGTTGCACAGTCCAATTGCCTCCTAACACAGTCAAAATTAGGGTTTTGGTTCTTGCAAAGAAATTGAGGTTTCCAAGGGTCCAATCAAGTCCCACATGCCTACATATATTGTCAAGCATTCATATGCCAAGTTTCAAGACTCACAGCATCAAATTGTACAGTCAAAAACCCTAAATGCTTCGCAGTCAACTGCAGGGGCAAAATGGTCATTTGTCAGTCAAAAGTCAAAATTTTTGGTCAACATCTTATTTTAAAGCCACAAACATCATTTGGTCAATTCTTGATCATGATTCTCAAAGCATGGCTCAAAAAGTCTCAAGATGCAAAAGTTTCTATTTTTGGACAGTTGAAAAAGTCAACTGCAAATTGACCAGGGCATAACTTCTTCATGGTTTATCAGAAAAATTCCATCCAAAAGCTCATTTTGAAGAGAATGACATTTCCTACAACTCATCTTCACACTCCAAGTCCAAGAAATGCTCTCACAAAAAGTTATCAATTTCAACATTATAGGTCATTTTCAAAAGTCAACAAAAGGGCACTTTAAGTCAAAGACCATAACTTGAGATTGGTAAATCAAAATGACATGGAACCAAAGGCATTGGTTATAGGACTTCAAGACCTTTCCAAAATGTCCCAGAACATGATCATAGCTTCAAAATTGAGCAAGATATGCCTTGTAGAAGTTGGGAAATTTTTGGGAATTTTGAAAAGTCAACTTTGTACAAAAGGCTTCAAAAATGCTAATGGGCCACAAATTCTTCCATGAATCATTACCCAAAGGCTATGCACGACCCATTAGCCTCAAAGGGATTTATTTTCTTATTTTTGATTAATTATTTGAATTTTTATTATTATTAATTCATTTAATTAAATTTAAATATGAAAAAATATCAAATAACACTTATCAAATCTTTTTGTGCAGCAAATTCACTCATTATGAGCTAAATATTTCGTGCATCAATTAACAAGGCAATATCTTCCACAATTGGCAATGATTGGCATGAAAAAGATTGAAAAGAAGATATGGAAAATCAAATATTCAAAACATTGATTCAATGGACTATGGGCTTGGTTTTTGACCTAGAAATCTTCACTTACATATGAGTAGCATAACCTAATCCTAACAGACACGAAAAACTGCACACAGGCTGCATAACCAATTTGCAATTTTTGCCCAAAACCTTGAAACTGATTTCGTACCTAGAGCTCGTTTCAAAGCACAACAAGCCTTCCATTGTCTTCCTGACATTGCTAGGAACGTGTTGCAATCAAGAACACGCCTCCACACTCAAAGAATTGGTAGAACGACATCACACTTTTCTTGAACTTGTCCCTAATCGTTTTTTAATTTACATACATTATTCATGAGTTTTAATCATTGATTCTTGCTAATATTGATGCTCTGAAGCTAATGGTACCATTTAATTGTCCTAACAATGCCTGTAACGAGATTTGCCATTAACGTTTTCTAGGGTTTCAGAAGCTTTGAATTAGGGGTTTACATATATGGCAAAATCAGACCACCAAACTCGTGCCATTGGATTCGTGACTTCAAGACAAGACTAACTCACTACTCGCGCCCTTTTTATGTTAACCCAGGAGCTAATCGCTATTTTTTCTGGTTGAGTTTAGTGGGGGTTTAAAACCCCCGCTATTTGGTATTATTTGCAGGAACAAAAGGAAGAAGATGCATGCGTGTCATAACATGGTTGGGGTATTCAAATCCTAGCGCGCTTTTTCTTGTTTCATACTATTAACTTTGTTTTCTATTATAATAATCATGCTTCATTATTTTGACAAAGAAACACATTAGCCTGGTTGGTTGTTGAGCTGTCTGGCAGGTATTGGGACCTGGGTTCAATTCCCAGGTCCCCCCACATATTCCATATTTTTTTCCTTAATGTGTTGCTATGCAGTTTCCTTCAAGCGTCCTACCATATGTCCCAACGCTCAGGCTTGCCAAGTGTCCTTGATGATTAATCCAATGGCCATAACGTGAATTCCACCATGTACCTCAGTCAATGCTCATACACACGCGCCAGAAAGTCAAGCAGGCCTTTGATTCAGTGGGCCCAAATTACTCTACAAAAACCTCCAAAAAAGGGCCAGACACCCCCTCCTTGTTTGTATTCCTTCTTTTAATTTTCTTTTCTTTTATTCTTTTCAATTATTCTTTTTAATTGTTTTATTTAAATCCACATAAATTAATTTTCACAATATAAAATACAGAAAAATTAAAAAATGTTTAATTATATTTAATTTCACCATTATTTTTTTGTAAATAAATGTTACATAAATTCTTTAGTTAAATTAGGTTTTAAAACTTAAATCTTTTTCTTAACAAATTAAAATATGTAGAAATTAGGGTTTTTAACTTTTCATCATTTTTTTTAATAAATAATTTTTTTCTTATTATCATTATTATTAATTACTAATTTATTTTGTAAATAAACATGTACATAAATTCTTTAGTAAATTAGGTTAAACTTTAATGTTTTCTTTAACAATTAAAAATAATTTAGAACTAGGGTTTCATTTAACTTCTAATTTTAATTAATTTTCTTTATTCTCATTAAATACAAAAAAACTTAAAAAACAATTTCTTTTCTTTAATTTGATAATTAATTAGCTTTTTAATTTCATTTAAATTCCTTAAAGGGTCCAACGCCCTCGAACATTCGATTGTAATTTCTTTTAGCACATTTATTCTTATTTATTTCCTTCCGAATATTATGTAACTGCTCAAGCCATGTAATAGTGATTAGGAACTTATTTACTTTCCGCATTTTTTATCAAACGGGTCTTTGTTAATTTGGCGATGTATAGACCCGCGCCTTGTAATAGCGTAGGATTTTACTTTCCGCATTTAAATTTACGCACTTTTAAATTCTAATTGCATGAAAGAATGTATGACCTAAATTAAAAACAATGCGTAGATCACCATGATACATGTACAAGATAAAACCTAACATGAAAATAACACACCAATTCACACACCACTCTTAGGGTAAGCCTCACTGTTTCCTTGCCCTCGAAACGTGGTCGTCGAGTATAGGACGTTTTAGTAAGTCCTTATGTCCATGACATGATCCAGTTGCGTCGAAACGGTTTCCTCGGATTAAAAAAGGATCAATGGCATAAGGGTAGCTTCTAAGGTGTCCTACTGTTGCTCTGGTGACCACACTGTCCCTACAAACGAATTGACCCGAACACCTCCAACGGTGGTGCTACCTACCTCTCAATGGTGGGATGGCACTACCTTAAGGACATTTACACAGCCTAATTCCTTAGGGTAGGTAGATGACTCATGTATACTTGCTCTTTTCAAAAAAACAAACAAAAACATTTTCACACCGACACTTTCAAAAAGCTTTCAAAACAATTTTTCAAACACTCTTGAGGACTGATACAAGAGTCATTCAGAAATCTTTCAATGAAACTTTTTCAAACCCACGCACATTCTGAAATGCAAACATTTTGAAAACACAATGAGCAAGTATCTAAGAGCCCATGGATAACCATGGATAGAAAGGGTGCTAACACCTTCCCTTTCTATAAATCTACCTCCCGAACCGAGAAACTATCTCATAAGGAATTTTGCTGTGCTTTTGTCCTGTCCATGTTGGAGAAAATAAAAGACGGTGGCGACTCTTGCTTACCGCGACATTTCGCGAACCAGCGTTAAACAGTCAGTTCCAGATCCACCGATCATAGTAGGCATTAAAGATTCGCAACCGCGGCGGGTGCAAAAATCATAAAAAATATACTTCTTTTCTCTCCTCCACCATTTATTTTTCGTACAACATTTTATAGCCAAAATATAAATATTTTTACAAAGAGGTTCATGTGGAGTACCGTAGATGTTTAGGGTGCTAATACCTTCCCTTGGCATAACAAACCCCCTTACCTTGAATATTTCCTCCCTCTCTTGGGTTATTCGCTCTTTTCCCATTCCTTTGGAAATAATAAAGCGTGGTGGAGATTTTTATTTTGATCTGTATAAGTCAAGTCAATCCAATGGCTTAGTCTTAAACATTTCTACCGCTACACTTAGAATATCATCTTTTTGGTTAGTAAACATGATTTATAGATATGGGCAAAATTAAAACTACTATTCTAAAGGTTTAATTAGAGTTTTCAGGTTATTTCAACCTTAAAATTGTGTACTACCTCAAATATTAAGAGACCTTATTATCAAATTCCCATCAATATTAAGGTGTTTCCTTCTATATGTATAGTTAGATGCAAGAGTCGATTCAAACAACGAGATTAATAAGTCTATGAAAAATAGATCCATTCAACCTACTATGAGGTTAACTGATTGCTAAGGATCATAAATGTTGAGATATCCTAAAAAGCACTTACATTGATCATTTTAGTTAATATTCACCATTATCATAAGTTCTTGGATCATAGATTTAAACCATTGTATACTTAATATTATACTTCTTTGCTTTTCATAAATTCATTTAATACTAGCTAAGACATTAAGATGCAAAGCATACTAACAAAACACACTAAGGTTTCAACATTGGTACCCAAAATTTCTTGGGTCCAAGTGAGTTAGTTTTTTCATAAGGTCTAGGGTTATTACCTTTAGACCTTTTTAATTTTTTAAAATAGAAGTGCTCTAAATGACCAAATCTTTTATTTTGTGTGCATTTATAAACCCGACGATTCTTTTTTCTTGTGATCTACTCCTTTACTAGGTTTTCTATCCTTTTTGAATCCTAGTCCATTCTTATTTAACAAAGGCCTTGGACTTGGTAGGATTAGGTCAAGATTTTATTTCCCTTGGGTAAACATACCTAGGGTTTCATGCAATTAATTTACTTCTATTTCCAAAGAGGCACAAGTCTCACATGATTTTTTTTTAGTTCTAATCTTGGTTATTTCTAATTAAATAGATTTATTGCTTTCTTCAAGAAACCCTAATGTGATCGGTGGAAATAGAACTGACTGTTTTTTAAGCTGGTTCGCGAAATGTCGCGGTAAGAAGAGTCGCCACCGTCTTTTATGTTCTCCAATATGGAAAGGACAAAAGCACAACAAAATTCCTTTTCGAGATGTTTCTCGGTTCGGGAGGTAGATTATAGAAAGGGAAGGTGTTAGCACCCTTTCTATCCGTGGTTATCCACGGGATCTTAGGTACTTGCTCACTCTGTTTTCAAAAATTGTTTGCTTTTCAAGTGTTTGTGGGTTTTGAAAAAGTTTCGTTTTGAAAACTTCTAGGTAACTCTTGTATCAGTCCTCAAGAGTGTATGAAGTATTTGTTTGAAAACTTTTTGAAAGTGTAGGTGCGAAAAGTTGTTTTTGTTTTTTTTGAAAGAGCAAGTACCCAGGAGAATCTACCTACTCTAATGAATTAGGTTGTGTAAGAGTCCTTTAGAAAGTACTATCCCACCATTGAGAAGCAGGTAGCACCGTCATTGGAGTTATTCGGGTCAATTCGATTATTAGGGACAATTTGGTCACCAAAGCAATGGTAGGACGCCTTAGCGGTAACCCTAATGTCCTAGATCCTTTTTATCCGAGGCAACCGTTTCGAGGCAACTGGATCTTAAACAGGAGGGCGACCTCTAAAACACCCTATACTTGACGACCACCTCGAGGCAACCAAGTGAGGCTTACCCTAAGAGTGGCATGTGCACGTGTGTCCAATTTCAGTTAAGATTATCTTGTACATGTATTTGTGAGCTACAGATTGATTTTATTTGTCATACAAGTCTTGCAGGCATAATTAACAGTTAATATTTGTGCGGGAAATAAAGTGCGGAAAGGTAAATCTACGCTATTACAAGGCGCGGGTATATACATCGCCAAAAACATAACCCGTTTGGAAATAAATGCGAGAAAAGTAAATAAAGCGATAAAAGCCCTAATTAACTATTACATACTCGGAAACAGTTACATCAATATGATCAAAAATAATAACGCGCGAATAAAAATTAAATCCGGAAAGTCTTAGGGTTTTGACCCTTTTTTGAGAAAAGAAAGAAATTTGGTCCTTTTTTACATTTAATTAAATTAAACCCAATTTACTAATTAATTAATTAATTACAAGAAAAAAAGTATTTTTATGTTTTTATGTTTTAATGAAAATAAAAATGAAATGAAATCACAAGTTAATAAAAACCCTAATTTCTATATTAATTTTATTTATTATGAAAAAGATTAAAATTGTCCTAATTAAACAACTAGACTAATTAATTAGAATTTATTTACAAAATAATTAATTAAATTTAATCAATAAAAATATTATTATTTAGGTTTTCTGGATTTATTATGGAAAAATAATTAATTATATTAATTAAATAGTAATAATAATAATTAGTAAATATAAATAAGAAAAAAGGAAAAGAAAATAAGAACCCAGGGGGGTGTGTTGGCCCATTAGGATGTGAATTTGTTGAATCTGGCCCACTAACACACAAGCCACGTTTGACTTTCTGGAAATTGTCCATGATACGCTTTGACTTGGAATATGGTGGTAGTCCAATCCAGGCCTTTGGATCTATGATTGTGGCCACATGGCATCTGGAGATTTGGGATGCATGGTGGAGCGCCTTTGTGAAGCCTGCACATGATTATATTATGAAAAACAATATAGAAATTTTGGGGGACCTGGGGATCGAACCCAGGTCCCAATGGTGACCAGCCACATCAACTTCCACTAAGCCAAGCGCCTGCATTTGTTATTATGATGGGCAATGAAAATAATATATAAAAACATCAATTATGCTGGAAAGAGAAAAAAGCGCGCGTCCGTTTGAACCATCCACTCAGAGATTAGCACGTCATCGTCTTCCCCAGATTCCCTGTAAAACATAAATGCATAGCGGGGGTTTTTAACCCCCACAAAGCAGAACGAGGAAAAATAGCGAATAGATGTACGCTAAATATAAATTGTTCGCGAGCATGGTGTTTGATTCGTCTGGCCTTGACGAATTCAACCACAGGCGTTGGAGGTTCTAATTTTATCGGACCTGAAAAACCCTAATTTAGGAACTCATGAACCCTAGAATCCTCCAATGGCAACTTGCATTTCAGGGCGTCTTAATGCAATTAAAACACACCAATAGCTTCGTATGAGTCCTATTAACACAAAACAATCCACAAAAGATGTTAAATATGCATGAATAATGATATGCGTTTCTGAAAAAAATGGTCAAACCGTGAAACTGCTCTTGTGTGTTCCTGGAGCTTTAAGGCTTAATTTTGATTGCAAAACGTTTCTCACACCTCCAGCAATGTGTTTGAATCACTATAATGCTTTGAATTGCTCTGGAGTATGAAGATCAGTTTCAAGTTTTCTTTGAATTTTTTCAATATGGTAATGGCACTTTGCAACAGTTTTTCCCGTCCATAGCATTAGGGTTTGGTTATGCATATGTAATGGAAGGGAATTAGGTCAAGTCTTGGCCCAAAGATCCATGGAATTCATGTTTTCAATATTTGATTTTCAATCAAATCTTTTTGCATTTTTTTGATTGAAAACCTTGCCAAATATGGAGATTTTTGTCTCTTTGATTGATACACGAATGTGCCAGCTTTCCCTGAGTTTGTTTGCTTCACAAAAGATTGAGAAAAACATATCTTGGTATTTTCCTACAATTAAATGAATTAAATGAATTAATAATCAATTAAAAATCCAAATAATTAATAAAAATCAGAAAATAATTCAATTTAATCTCAATGGGTCGTGCATAGGCCTTGGACAAAGTTTCAAGAAGAAATTTGAGGCCCATTAGCAAAAATGATGTGTTTTGAGCAAAGTTGACTTTTGCAAATTCATGAAAATTTCCCAACTTCTCCAATGCATATCTTGCTCAATTTTGATCATATGAACATGTTCTTGGACATTTTGGAAAGGTCTTGAAGTCCTCTAACCAATGCCTTTGGTCCAATGTCATTTGGATTTACCAATCTCAAGTTATGGTCTTTGACTTAAAGTGCATTTTTGTTGACTTTTGAAATTGACCTATAATGTAGAAATTGATAACTTTCTGTGAGAGCATTTCTTCGACTTGGAATGTGAAGATGAGTTGTAGGAAATGTCATCCCCTTCAAAATGAGCATTTGATGGGATTTTTCTGATGAACCATGAAAAAGTTATGCCTTGGTCAAGTTACAGTTGACTTTTCAGTTGTCCAAAAATAGAAACTTTTGGCATCTTGATGATTTTTGAGCCATGCTTGTGGAATCATGATCAAGAATTAATCAAATGATGATTGTGGCCTCAAAATAAGATGTTGATAAAAAATTCTGACTTTTGACTGTAAAATGACCATTTTGCCCATGCAGTTGATTGTGAAGCAAATAGGGCCTTTGATTGTGCAATTTGACACTGTGAGTCTTGAGACTTGGCATATAGATGCTTGGCAATGTATATAGTCCTATGGGACTTGATTGAGCCATTGAAAACCCCAACTTCCTTGAAAGAACCAAAACCCTAATTTTGACTGGCTTAGGAGATGTTTGGACTGTGCAATCCCTTGAGAAATCTTGAAGAATATGGGAGGGAAAATTTTGGGGTACAACACCTAAATACTCCTTAAAGTCTAAGTTGATTTTTTATAGTTTATTGTTTTCTCTAAAAAACTTAGCGCTAATTTTAAACAATTTACAAACTGCACATAAAAGGTAAGTGACATCCCCACAACCGGAGATTGTCATCAGTGGGAAATCAATTGTGAAGCAGACTCCAAACTATGAAAGCTTTAGAAGGAGGAATATCCGGATTACAAATATGCTTAGACCAATAAAGAGAAGAAGAGCTCTCAGATATGAAGTTGTAATCGTCTTTAACAGTAAGATCTCCAGAACTAGTATGGATCCAGACTTTACTGTCTACTATGCTATCTAATGGAATAGGGACCTGATATGCAAAACAAACACAAATTAAGAATCATGTTAGTGATATGGGAAGGAAAATTCTAAGAACTGTTCTGTAAGAAATCATAAACCATAGTGTGAGTATTGATATCTTCCCACTATTAAGAAAACACATATAACAACAGTTGTGAAAAACCTATAATAACGGTTGAACAACCATTGTTAGGTAGCGTGACCTGTCACATTTTTGTTGTGTTTTATTAGCTATTTTTGTTAGTTTTTTGCAGTACTTCTTTTTCAAATATAAATATTTATAGTACATTTGTCATGGTTTTAAAGTGGTCCTCATGATTATATCATTTCAGATGCTTTTGATCTTTTTTGGAAGGTATTGTGAGTTTTGTAAGACAAATATACAGAGAATAGTGAGAAGTGTGGAGTGGTTGTCCAAACGCGTGCCAAAATGTGTGTGGAACAGAAAAATTGCATTCCTCTGCTCAGACGCGTGCCAGCCTAGGAAATTATCCAGAATTGTGTCTCCCTGCCCGCGTGCGTGCCAACACGCGTGTCCCAGTCAGATAAAACAAAGAAGAAACATCCCTCTGGTCAGATGCATTCCTAAATGCGTGTCATAAGTCACATGTGTAACCAAATGCATGCCTTATACCCTGTGAACAGCATCTCTGCCTAAACGTATCCCCAAACACATGCCATCTCCCGCAAGAAGTTAAAAATGAACTCCTCAGTTCAAATGCATCCCAACACATGTGGCAAGTGTCAGAACTATATAGAAAAACCACCTCTCTCGTAAGACGCGTCCCTAGATGTGTGCCATCACCCCATGTGCGTCAAGAGGTGTGTGCACGTAAATTCATGGACTTTTTGGTCTAATGGGCAAAGAAAATCATAATAAAAGGCTGGAACATATTTGTATAAGGGTTGGAGAATTTTGATGGAAAAGAACACGGTTGAAGGTTGAAGAACTCAGATTGATGCTTGGATTCAAGATTTTCATGAGCTTTAGCAATTGAAGACTTATTTTCCTTCCATTATCTGTAATGACAACACTCTTTATCTTGTTTTTCTTTAGTTCTATGAGTAGCTAAACCCCCCAATGCTAGGGGTGTCCCTGATTCGGATCTGTAATGAATTTAAAGTTATTATTGCAATGACAATGTTAGTTTTATTCAGTAAATTTGTTCTCATGATGCTTCTAATGATTTCTCTCTCGGACAAATTGGGAATGATGATAAATATAAATTAGGCTTGACTGCCATTGATAATGTTCTTGTGAGAACATTCTATAGTTAGATATCACCTAGGACTAGGGATACCCTATAGAAATCGAAGGATTCTTAATCAGGTAATGCATAATTTCATCGGTAAGTTTATATGGACGTAGGAATTAGGAAGAATGATTAAAGGTTTGCTCGGTAAGGACTTATGAGCAAACGCCCTTAAGAACCAGTAATTTAATGTTGAATATATGTTGTTGTAATGATAGTTCAAAGTTGTTAGAGGAAAGAATCACACACCATCCCTAGTATATTACTCAAACATGTCAAAACTATTCATCACATTTATTTATGTTATTAGCAAATTAGTTATACTTATCACATCCCAAAAGAATAGTTTTTGTTCAATTGAAGTGAAAACAAACTCTGTATTAATTCGCAGTCCTTAAGATTGATTTTTTGGGAAATTCCCTACTATTACTACATTGATAAAATATTACACTTGTTATTTTTTCGATCAAGTTTTTGGCGTTGTTGCCAGGGACTTCCAAAATATAGAGTTTAATTGTAGTTTAATTGAAATTTTGTTGCTCTGCAATTAAATTTTTAGTTTTCTGTTATTTTTATATTTTTGCTAATTTTTGTCTAATCTGTTTATGCGAGGTAAGGCCTCAGCTGAGTTTACTTTTGACGCAGAGATAGAAATAATTTTTCACATTAGGCGTAGACAAGCTCTGGTAGCTATATTAGCCTCCAAAGAAGAACAACTTTCAGTTCATACAAATTCCGAGTCAAAACATCTTTAAGAGCATAAATAGTTAGATTCAAAATCAGAACCCGAAACTATGGGTGAAAATTCACCAGCACTGATATACTCCTTGGTGACTACGACGGAACAAACGCACCGGCTGGTAGACTAACAATTATGAACCAACTGGTGAATGTACCAAACTTTTAGTTGCATCCTAGCACAATCACTCAACTTGAGAGGGGTTCCTTCTCTAGAAGGGTGAATGAAGATGCTAACAAGCATTTGCAGAGGTTTATAACTATGAGCACCACCTTGAAAATTGATGGGCATACCGAGGAAGTGAAGAAGTTGTGGATGTTTCTGTTCACTTTAACAGATGAGGCTGAGGAGTGGTTTTATTCATTATTGGTTGATAGTATTACTTATTGGGAAGAGATAGAGAAGGCATTCTTGGATGAGTACATCCTAACATCAGTATTCATGAGAAAAAGATATGAGATCCTCAACATCAAGCAGAAAGAGGTTGAGTCATTAGGATATGCTTATAAAAGATTCAAAAGACTCCTAGTGGCCTGAGAAAATGCAAAGAAACAGTTGTTGCAGCGGTGGAGAAAAAGCTGAAAGCAATGAATATAGGTACTCAACAGGCACGAAATGTTGTTTGTGAAATTTGTAATGGACCACACAGTACTTTGCATTGTTTTGCAACTCCACAATAAATTGAATATATAAATTTCTTGAAGTAGAATAATCCCTATTCAAATACTTATAATCTCGGGTGGAAAAATCATCCAAATTTTTCCTAGAGAGATCAGAAAAGGAATGTTCAGCAACAGGGTCAAAGCCAATATCAGCAGCAACAACAATAAGTTCATAAGAAAGAAAATTGGGAGTTGGCCACTAAAAAAGATGGCAGCTCACAGTATTTTGTTCTAAGAAGAGACAAGAAACAATTAGAAGAAAACTCTCGCTTCTATTAAAAGTTTGGAGGTTGAGATGGGTCGGATATCACAACAGCTGGCAAATGCTCAAGCACCAAGCTTTATGCCAAGTGCCACAGTTACAAATCAGAGAGACAGTCATATTGTAAATGCAATTGTGTCAAGAAGTGGTAAGTGTCATACAGTGGGAGAACTGAATTATTTTTGCATTTTATCGCAAATGTGCGGATAGCAAGAGTCGCCGCCGACTTTTCTTTTATCCAAAAAGGAAAGTGTGAAAATAACAGGAAAGACCTTTTTCGATTTTGAGTTGGGGGGGGGGGGGGGAGGTTACGAAAAGGGAAGGCGTTAGCACCCTTTTCATCCGTAGTTATCTACAGGCTCTTAATTGCTAGCTCACTTTGTTTTGAAAATGCTTTGTGTCGTGTGTTTGAAAAATATTTTGAAATGCCAATTGTACGACTAACTTTGTAATGATTCTCGTATTTGTCCTCGAGAATGCGTGCAAAGTGTTTTTCTTTTAAATACTTTTGAATAGTGTTTGTGAAAAATGTTTTGTTTTGAAATGTTTATGATCAAGCGATTAACATCGATCTACCTACTCAAAGTCTTTCTTGTACTTTCCTTCTTCTTTAGATAGTATTGTCCTACCATTAGTTAGTAGGAAACCCTATCTTCGGATGTGAAGGGACATGCGTGGGTCATTGTACAGTCATCGAAGGCAACTGGTAGAGATACTTTAGCAATTATTATTAAGGGACTAGATCGTTTACCAAAGGAACATCGAAAGGGTCATCGAGGGATTACGATCTTTATTTTTGAGGGACTTTGCCAAAGTGTCCCCATGTTCGAGGGACATGACTGTTTTTATCGAAAGGAAACAAGGGTGATTACCCTAGAGGTGCGAGTATGCAAAGTGATTTGTGATTCAGTTACTTTAATATTTTATTAGGGTTAGCTATCGATTTGTTTTTATGTTTCCATACAAGCATAGTTAGTAACAGTAATATAGTAAAGTAGGAAAGCAGTAAATATGTGGAAAATAAAAGCGAAAAATAAAACCCTAGACTATTACAATGCTTTGGGAGAGGTACATAGGTGATAAAATGCGGAAAATAAAACCCTAATTACTATTACAAACCAGGAACATTTACAATAATTCAAAAAAGTGCGAGAATAATAAACCACACAAAATGTAAAATAGAGAAAAGGAAAGCGAAAGGGTTTTTTTTGTTGATTTTTGATAAAAGAAAGTTTGATAATTAACATAAGAAAACCTAATTAATTTTAATTAAAAAATAAATTTATTAATTAAATTAAAAAACCTAATTTGATTTTAATTAAATTAAAAAAAACCTAAAAACCTAATTAGGGTTTATGAAAAAAGAGGTTTTGAAAAAATAATAGGTTTGTAAAAGGTTTTTTTTTTAAAATTAAAGGAGAGGAAGTGAAAAGAGTAATAAGAATAGAAAAAATAGAGAAAAAACCAAAATTGACAGGGGTGGGTGTTGAGCCCACGCCCTTAGCATTCTCATCCAACATGTTCACCACTAGGCCAGACGCGCGCCTGTGTTTGAGAAGGGAAACTAACGCGCTATGTATGTTATCCTACAAAATATGGAAAATTATGAAAAAAAACATCAAAATGCCAAAAGCATGGATCAAACTCGTTCCCTTACATAGTAAAGCCTTTAGCGCGCGTTTAACCACTAGGGTGGTGATACATCCATTTTTTAAAACAAAACAAATTAAATATATTACAAACAAATTGCATGGAACAGAGAGGCACCAGAGCCCTAGCTCCGGTCGTCTTCTCCGATGGCTCCTCTTCTTCAAACCTGCAAAACATTAAGCATTAGAGATCCAAGAATACCCTACCCCCCTAAATCAAGGCTTGCGGATTCAATGGAATCATTATTTTTGACTGAAATACAATGGTTTGTGAGGTACGATCAAAACAACATGGATCGGTGCATGTATGGCAACTCATGGTTCTGATAGCATGGAGGTCATACGATCTACTTTTCCTGCACTAACATACCTCAGAAACACATTAATACATTTAGTTTGTAATGAAACATGAAGAAAACAAAAAATATGAGTTTTGCAACAGATATGAACCAACGATGTATGTGTGCAGGTTATGGGGGTTTTGGATCATCGTGTTTGATCCATTCTTACTTTGTAGGGTTACTGGAAGTGAATGAGCAAGTTTGAACGCCTTGGAAACGGCTGCAAGCTAGGGTTTCAAGTTTCCCTAGTTTGATAATTTTTGTGATTTTTTGGAAGTGGTTTCTAGCAGAAGGTTTCATGGCCTAATTTTCTGAATGAGGAAGAATATATAGACTGCATTTTAGGTCAAATAACATGGGCTTGGACTATTGTAATAAGCCTTGTCTTATTTTATTTTATTTTGGATTTTAATTAAATAAATAAAAAATAAAAAATAAAAACCCAAGGGGGTGCATGAGTAAGATCTGAGGTGTATATGAAGTGTATAAAACGTTTGGTCTTTGAAACAATAGCCCATTAGCCCAAAAATTCAAGTTTGCTCAATTTGAACTTTATGCATTTGCTCAAAATTCTCAAACTTGCACCAATGATAACTCTCTTAATTTTTGTCATTTTAAGGTTATCTTTGACTTTTTGGAAAGCTCAAGATGTCCTCTATAATCTCTCTTTCGATAATTTTTGCATTTGAAGACTTTATCTTGATGTAAGTTGCCTTGACAAAAAGTGTCTTTTTGTTGACTTTAGAAATGAACCATAATGTATTGGCCCATATCTCTCAAATGAAGCATTTTTTGGGCTTGAGCTTAGATAGAAAAAGTTGTAGAGAATTTAATTTCCTTCAAAATGGGCTTTGGTTGAGGAGAATCTGATGAAGCATGTGAAAGTTATGCTTGGTCAAAGTTCAGTTGACTTCTGCTTAAGTCAAATGAGGAATATGACTTCAAAATGTTAAATTTTTGAGTTTTCTTGATGAATTATGATCAACCTTTGATCAAATGATGAATATAACTTCAAAATATTGATGTTGACCAAAAATCTTGAAGTTTGACGGTATGTTGACCACAATAGACTTTTCGTCCAATATAGTTGATTTTTAGTCATCTGAGCAATTGACTGAGCAAACTTGTGATGCAAAGCATGACACTTGGTATGAGAATTCTTTGAGACATATAAGAAAATATGAAGTCCACTTGAGGCCTTAGAAACCCAATATTCCTTGAGAAAAGTAAAACCCTAGTTGTAAGTTTAATGCTAAGGAGGAGAATTTGTCTGATCAATTCTTGAGCAACCTGCATTTGAGAACCCTAGGAGAATGTTTTAAGGAAATGAGAGGGAAAATTTTTGGATACAAAAGTAAGTTATCTGGAAAGGCTGATGAAGCAGTAATTGAAGAGTAAGGTTTTCTTAAGGTAGATTTAGAAATCATAGATGCTCAGAAACAAGCTAGGAAGTTGTTATACCTCCAATTATTGAGAAGAAAAAACTGAAAGATCCCAAGCCAAAAATCATACTTCCTTATCCTACAAGAGCAAGGAAGAAGGATCTTAATAATGATTGTTTTGATAAATTCTTAGAATTGTTCAAGAAGCTTGAGATTAACATTCCTTTTGCTGTAGCGTTGGAAAAGATGCCTATTTGTGCCAAATTCATGAAATACATCATATCCAAGAAGCATTCCATCGATATTGAGCCGATAATGCTAATTGAAACATGTAGTGCTATTTTGCAGGGTCTAAAAAATCCAATGAAGAAGAAAGATAAAGGTTTGGTTACTATTCCTTGCACCATCGAGGATAAATAATTCAAAAAGGAACTTATCCATTTGGTAGCAAGTGTGAGCCTTATGTCGTTGTCAATTTACAAAAAGCTTGAACTCGGTGAGGTGCAAGTCACTCGTATGACACTCTAATTTGCAGATAATTTGATGAAAAGACTGTATGGTATTGCAACTGGTGTTCTGGTGAACATTAACAAGTTTGTATTCCCGATTGATTTTGTGGTTCTGGAAATGCCAGAAGATGATGTAATCCCGCTAATTTTCGGAAGTCCTTTTCTAGAGACATGAAGATGCATGATAGATATTGAGGAAGGCACCATGACCCTCAAAGTATATGATGAAAAGATGAAAATTAATATGAGGGACACAATGAAATTCAAAGATGAGTTTAATACGGTGAGAGAACTGACTTATTTTTGCATTTTATCACAGATGTTGCAGATAACAAGAGTTGCCACCGACTTTTCTTTTATCCAATAAGGAAAGGGTGAAAAGAACAGGAGTGGCCTTGATAGATTTTGAGTTCGGGGGGTAGGTTATGAAAAGGGAAGGTGTTGGCACCCTTTTCATCTGTAGTTATCTACGGGCTCTTAATCGCTTAGCTCACTTTTTGAAAATTTGCTTTTTGTGTGTGTGTGTGTGTTTTGAATATATTTTGAAAATGCCAATGTAAGGAAAACTTTGTAATGACTCTTGTATCGGTCCTTAAGAATGCGTACAGTGTTTTAAAAATATTTTTTAAAGTGTTTGTGTGAAATGTTTTGTTTTTTGTGAGTAAGCAATTAAAAGTTCTACCCACTCAAGGTCGTTCTAGTATTTTTCCTCCTCCTTTAGATAGTGTTATCCGTACCATTAGTTAGTAGGAAGCCCTATCGCTGGATGTGAATGAACGGGCATAGGGTCATCGTACAGTCATCGAAGGCAACTTGTAAGGACGCTTTAGAAATTTTTGTAAGGGACTAGATCATTTACCAAAAGGCAACGTCAAAAGTGTCATCGAGGGACTAAGATCTTTGATTCGAGGGACTTTGCTAAAGCGTCCCCAAGTTCGAGGGATATTACTATTATTTTTCGAAGGCAAGAAAAAGAGGTTACCCGAAAGGTGCGAGTGTGCGAGTGTGTTGTATTCAGTTATTTTAGTCTTTGCAGTTAGGATTTTCTATTGTTTATTTTTAGTCTTGCCATACAAACCTAATTACTAAGCAGTAGTAGCAAATATAGAAAATAGTAAAGGTGCGGAAAGTAAAGGCAGAAACGTAAACCCTAGGCTATTACATCGCTTTGGGCAGATAAATAATAGTAAAGTACAGAAAATAAACCTAACTATTACATTCCGAGAACAATTACAATAATAATTAAAAATGCGAGAAGAATAAGCTACGTTATTATAATTGCACGACCTATACACTTATCTATGAAATTAAGAGTAAATTCTTTTTTTGGTGTTTTTTGATGAAGAAAAGGTTTTTGAATAAACCTAAAATCTAATTAATTTTAATTAGTAAAATAGTTGATTAATTAAATAAAAAAACCTAAAACTTAATTTAAATAGGGTTTGTAAAAAAAGGTTTTGTTGTAAGGTTAAGTGAAAAAGAATTTTTCCAAAAGAATTGGGGTTTAAAGGAAAAATTAGGGAAAAACAACAAGTAGGAAGCAAAATAAAGCAAACTTCCAGGGGTGGGTGTTGAACCCACGCCCTTTGCCTTTCCTCCCACAAGCCTTGCCACTATGCCAAGCGCGCGCATTTGTTAGGGGAATGGAATCAACACGTTACATATATTAAACCTGCAAAACATGAAAATATGAAAAAAGAATTCCAAAACACCAAAAGGCAGGGATCAAACCCACGCCCTGGTGTAGTAATGACTTAACACGCACTCGCTCGCCATTGGGGTGGCTATGCATCTGGTAACAAAACTGAAACAAAATAATTATATAATAAAACAAAATAACTGGACCGGAGAAGCGCCGGAGCCCTTGCTCTGATCGTCTTCTCCCGAAAGCACCTTCTTTGTTCGTGCAAAATAAGAAGGACTAGTGATTCTCAGGGACCCTATCCCCCTAATTCAGGCCTTGCAAGTTCAATGGAAATGTTATTTTTGGCTGATTCACGCTGTATTGTGAGATATGGAAAAAATATCATGAACGGTATGAACATGATAGTTCACGATTTAGCCATCATGGGACTCACACGATGGGTTTTTCCTACATATGTATATCTCATAAGAATGATGGAAATCGGTGATGCTCATATATGAGTTTTATTCCCTTTGGATCATCACAAATGATCCATTCTTACCCTATAGTACTTCTGGAAGTGAATGGGAAGGCTGGTTTACTTTGAAGGTGGCTTCAAGATAGGGTTTCGACTTGCCCTAGTTCTTGAGAACTTTTGAGATTTTTGAGAGGTTTCTTGTGCAAGGGTTTCGTGTGGCTTGATGTCTTAAATGATAAGGATATATAGAGGAGAATTAAGTCAACAAAATAGTGGGCTTGGACCTTTGTAAGAAGCCTTGATTTTATCTTGTTTAATTTCGAATTTAAATTAATGAAAATTAAAATAAAAAGAAGATCCATGGGGTGTATGAATAAGTTCTAAGGTTAAAATTGAAGTATATAACATGCATGGACCTTGAAAAAATGGCCCATTAACCCAAAAATTCAAGTTTGGTCACTTTAGGTTTCATGCATTTGCTCAAAATCTCCCAACTTGCACCAATCATAACTCTCTTAATTTTTATTATTTGAAGGTCATATTGGACTTTTTGGAAATATAAAGATGCCCTCTACAATGTCTATTTTGATAATTTTTTCATTTGGAGACTTTATCTTGTTGTAAGTTGCCTTGACAGAATGTTTCTTTTTGTTGACTTTTAAAATGACCAATAATGTATTGGCCCATATATCTCAAATGGAGCATTTTTAGGACTTGAGCTTAGAGAGGCAAAGTTGTAGAGAATTGAATTTCCTTCAAAATGAGCTTTGGTTGAGAAAAATTTGATGAAGCATGTGGAAGTTGTGCTTGGTCAAAGTTCAGTTAACTTCTCCTTAAGAAAACCTTAATTTGGCAACTTTTGACTTTTGATGAATTGAGAGTTTTCTTGATGAATCATGATCAACCCTTGATAAAATGATGAATGTGACTTAAAAATCTTTATGTTGACCAAAAATATTGAAGTTTGACTGTATGTTGACCAAAATTGACTTTTTGTCCAATGTAGTTGCTTTTCAGTCATCTGAGCAATTGACTGAGAAAACTTGTGATGCAAGGATTGAAACTTGGCATGATCATTCTTGGAGACATATAAGAAACCATGAAATCCACTTGAGGCTTTAGAAACCCAATCTTCCTTGAGAAAAGTGAAATCCTAGTTGTGGATCCATTGCTTAGGAGGAGAATTTGTCTGATTAATTCTTGAGCAACCTTGAGCAACTGAGAAACCTAGGAGAATGTTTTGAAGGAAATGGGAGGGAAAATTTTGGGGTACAACAATGCAGAAGTTACAAGTAAAAATATTGAAGTGTTGGACACAGTGTTCATTCATTCAGTTCAGAGCAAAATTCCCAAATTACCGTTGGAAAGAGTTCTTAGCTTGTCAATTTATGAAAACAATGAGGAAATAGATGAGAAAGAGTCAGAAGTGCTAGCCATGTTTGAAGCACAACATCCTTGGAATAGATCGAAACCACACCGGTGGGATGATTTACGACCACAACAATCTCCTAAAGAGAAGCAAGAAGTCGAAAAGGGGATAGAGTTGAAACAACTGCCTGAACATCTCAAATATATTTTTCTTGACACTGAAGAGAAATGTCCAGCTATCATCAACTCTAGCCTAAAATAAGTTCAAGAAGACCAGCTCATCAAAGTACTCAAGAAATACAAGGGTAATATTGGATGGTCCAATGAAGACTCGAAATGTATTAGTCCCACATTTTGAATGCACAAGATATTAATGGAAGATGATCAGAAACTGGTTGTCCAGCCGCAAAGAAGACTTAACTCTGCCATGAAAGAAGTAGTCCGCAAAGAAGTTGTGAATTTGTTGGATGTGGGTCTTATTTACCCTATATTTTATATTTCATGGCTGAGTCATGTTCACGTGGTACCAAAGAAGGGAGGAACAACCATCAATAAGAATGATAAGAATGAGTTGATTCCTACAAGAACTCTTACAGGTTGGAGAGTGTGCATTCACTACTGAAGGTTGAACACTTCTACAAGAAAGTAATATTTTCCTTTACCATTAATTGACCAAATGTTGGAAAGGATGGCTAGTCGTGACTAGTACTCATCCTTGATGGGTGCTCTAGATACAATCAAATTGTAGTGGCCCCAGAAGATCAAGAGAAGACCGCATTCACACGCCCTTATGGTATTTTCGCTTACAGAAGAATGCTATTTAGGTTGTGCAATTCCCCTGCCACTCTTTCAGAGATATATGACGTCCATATTCGCTGATATGCTTTAAAACCATGTGGAAGTGTTTATGGATGATTTTTTATTTTTCGGTTCTTCATTAGATAATTGTTTGATTAACTTATCTCTTGTGCTAGAAAGATGTCAGCAGACCAATTTGATTCTCAATTAGGAGAAGTTCCATTTCATGATGTGCGAAGGAATAATGTTAGTGCACAAAATTTCCCATAAGGGAATTGAAGTTGATAAAGAAATATCAGAGGTGATTACAAATTTACCACCACTGGTGAATAAGAAGGGTATAATAAGTTTCTTGGGACATGTAGGTTTTTACCGCAAGTTCATAAGAGATTTTTCGAAGATTACCAAACTGTTGACTAGCTAGCTTTTGAAGGATACACTGTTTCTATTTGACAAAAAGTGCGGTGAGGCTTTTGAAACTTTGAAGAGTAAGTTGGTATATGCTCCTATAATAATTTCCCCTGATTGGTCTCTTCCTTTTGAGATCACGTGTGGTGCAAGTGATATAGCAATGGGGGAAGTACTAGGACAGATAAAGGAAAAGCTTTTGCATGTGATCTACTATGCAAGACATGTGTTGAATCCTGCACAAATGAATTATACATAACTAAAAAAGAGTTGCTAGCGGTGGTGTATGCTTTTGACAAATTTAGGTCTTACCTGTTGGCATTGAAGGTAATTGTTTATACTGACCATGCTACTTTGAAATATATTTTTTCTAAATAGGAATCAAAGCCAAGGTTGCTGAGATTGATTATGCTTCTGCAAGAGTTTGATCTGGAACTCCGAGACAAAAAGGGGTGTGAAAATATTGTTGCTGATCACTTATCCCGAATGTCTCCGATAGAAGAAACAGAAGAGAAACACCTGATAAAGGATGAGTTTATCGATGAACAAATCCTAGATGTTACAAGTGTTCCATGGTTCGCAAATTATGTGAATTATTTGGTAGGTGGAATAATATCTGATGATTTTGATGCAAACAAAGAGAAAAAGTTTTTGCATGATTGCAAGTTTTATTTGTGGGACAAACCATTCCTGTACAAGAAAGGAACAGAAGATTTTGTTCGAAGATATATCCCAGAGGAAGAACATAGAGACATCCTAAAAGCATGTCATGACTTGGAATATGGAGGACACTTTAGTGGAGATAGAACAATAGAAAAAATCCTCTAGCCCGAGTTGTACTGGCCTACACTGTTCAAGGATACTCAAGGAATGGTGAAAGAATGTGACATGTGTCAGAGGACATGTAACATTTCAAAGAAGAATCAAATGCCTCAAAATGATATGTTGGGGGTGTAATTGTTTGATGTATCAGGGACAGACTTCATGGGACTGTTTCCACCCTCATTTGGAAAGAATTACATCTTGATAGTTGTGGATTGTGTTTCAAAGTGGGTGGAAGTGGTACCTCTGCCCACTAATGATGCCAGGGTTGTGGTTAATTTTCTGAAGAATAATATTTCTCAAGGTTTGGGGTGCCAAGAGCACTAATCAGTGATGAAGGCACTCGTTTCTTGAACAAGTTGATGGAGAATCTGTTGAAAAATACAATGTGAGGCACAAGATTACCACTCCATATCATCCTCAAACGAGTGGGCAAGTTGGAGTGTCTAACAGGCAGGTAAAATAGATTCTTGAAAAGAATGTTAGTGATTCTCAAAAAGACTGGTCAGTGAAGCTGGAAAATGCATTTTGGGCGTACAGAACAGCCTTTAAAACACCAATAGGTATGTCCCCTTATTAGTTGGTTTATGGTAAAGCTTGTCATTTTCTGCTCCAATTAGAGCATAAAGCATTTTGGGCCACCAAATTTCTGAATTAAGATCTTTTCAAAGTTGGTGAATTCCAAATTCTTCAACTACATGAGTTAGAAGAATTTAGGAATCGGGCTTACGAGAATGCCAAAATTTATAAGGAAAAAACAAAAAATGGCATAATCGGAAGATCCTGAGGAAGGAATTTTGGGAAGGACAATTGGTGTTGTTGTTTAATTCCAGGTTGAAGTTGTTTCTTGGAAAATGGAAGTCCAGATAGTTCGGACCATTTGTGATCCACAAAGTGTTCCCGCATGGAGCAATCAAGCTTAAAAATAAAGCGAACGGGGACACCTTTAAGGTGAATGGACAACTATTAAAACCATAATATAAAGGACAAGAGAGTGGTATGATAGATGATGTTCGTCTTATAGGATAAGTTGGACGACCGTCGAGCCATGCGATGTTAAGTGAAGCGCTTCTTGGGAGGCAACCCAAGGGAGATACCATTTCATTTTGAATTTTAGTTATTTATTTTTGTATTTTAGTTGAACTGTTTGTATATTTTTGTTTTACATTTTTATCATTTTATAGTCAATTATGTGCGTTTTTACTTTGCAATGAATTAAGGAGTCGAGACTAGAGATTAAGTGCACATTCTGGAAAAACGCATGTCCACGTACGTGCCAAAACTTTTTTGCATGTTATCTGCTGGAACGTGTAACAATACGTGTTATGGTCATGTAACTTCAGTAAACGCGTCCAAGGACGCGTGCCTAACAGTTGCATTGGGAAAAAATGCATGACCACATGCATGCCAGAAAGTTTGTTGTTGTCTGCATGCATGTCAGGACGCGTGCCTCTCTTCACACGCACGTCAGGACACATGCTGCCTCTCACACGCGCACGAGGACGCATTTCAGATTTTCACCTGCACTATTTATACTTTTTCACCATTCACACACGCATTTTCAGATCTAACACCCATTGTCACTGAAAAATTTTCTGCTTTCAGTTTTCTCATTCTCCTTGCTCAAAAAAATCCCTCTCATGGCTAAGAAATCGAACAAGGGTAAGAAATCAATGCCTTCATCATCTGCTGGTTTTGACAATCTGATGTTTTCCTCTGGCCCCCACCAACAGAGATATGACAGTTTGGGTGAGCGGAATTTTATTGAGGAAAGGCAGTTTGATTTACAAAGAAGGGAATACACTGATGTCTAGGCCACTTTGAAAAAATACAGGTTGACTACCTTCAACAACTCCATACAACCAGTTTCTTCTGAGTTGGTGAATGAATTCTTTGAAAATGCCTATAGGGTTTCCCAGGATGCACCTAAATTTATCAGTTATGTGAGAGGAAAAATAATTGAGTTTGATTGGAAAGTGATAGACAAACTATTGAAACTTAAATTCAAAGAGTTGTAGTGCAGTATGCGGAGAATAAAGGAGAAACACATAGAAGTTACCATATTCTGACATGTTGAGAAAATTGGCCATTCTAGGAAAAGGGTGGTATGGATTCACACATAGCCGTGATCCAGATAGCGTATCGAGGAAAATTCAATCCCGGTCTCTTGCACCTATCCTAAAAGCATGGGTATCATACTATCATCATAACTTCGATACCAACATAAGAGGTTCAGAGTTAACCACTTTGAGGGCTTTGGGAATTTATTATCTACTGGATAATCAATCTGTTAACTTGGGGAAAACTATTGCGGAGGACATGGATGCCATTGTCTAATCCAAGTCAAATAAAGCTATGGGGCATGCATATTTGATACTTCTTTTGTGCATGAAGGCTGGAGTTAATCCTTTGACAGGTAGAGTTAAGGTGATGCCATCCAAGGAAATTGATACCACATGGATTAGTAAGACGAATGTGGTTTCTGAAACTGAGGACGCAAATAGACAGGGATAAGGAAATCAACTCAGTGATAATGTTCAAAGGTCAGACCCATTCCATGAGTTACCCTCGGGAGTGACCTCCGCTTATCGATATCACCATAGTATGGACGAGGAGTCTTATGATCATCAAGTAGAGATGCATAATTCATGTATGATATATGCACAATGTTTAATATATCTGGACTATACCTTACTCATGAGATTGATGCGTTGGGTGTTGTCCAACGCTACCGCAATCCTGCTACTGCAAACCCACCCGCTCCTTATCATGGACGGTATCAGATTTCGGGTTTCTTGTATGGCATGCAAATAGGAGGACACATAGCTCCTCAGGTACCTCGTCAGCCTCAGCCACCTCCGCCCAATATGGACGATGATGACATCTTTCATAGCATTCACAGAGACCTCAGCCTGGATGATGAGGACGCGTAGCATGCTTGGGTGTTCATTTTTTTGTTTGTTTGTTATTTTTAACTATTTGTGATCTTCTTAATTGTAGTCTTGTTTGTTTTGTTTCGGTAGCGTAGTTATTTCAGTTCCTAGTTTCATTTTCCTTCTTTGTAATGTCTATTTGAATTAATGAAGTTCGTCTTTTAATTTTCTCATTGTGTGTACTGATGAAACATAGTTAGAATGTATGATGCTTTAACAACTCCGCTTGGTAATTTTGAATCTTTCCACGTACCAGTTTCATCTAATTATTTCTGACCTTTATTGCTTGTTTGTGGTACATGACATACTGTTGAAAGTGATACAGGTTCGCCTTATTTGATTGAGACACAACATCAAGCTAGATCCATTGTATAAGCCGTTCATATCTACCCAACCTGGTTAGCTTCAGAAAAATCCAAACACTATACTTCATCATGAGGGAATTCTGGTATGTCACATTATTCAGAACTTGCACCTGTTCTTTGTTGATTTACACTAGACTTGATACACACACATAGGCAAATTTTTTGTTTTGTTTTTATTTTAACCCAAATCCTTGCAACCATCCCTGTTTAATAATTATCCCTTGCATAACCCCGTTAAGCCTATCCATTTGTTGTTTTTACTACCACACCATTTAACACATGGCCCGAACACTCCCCTACCTTGTTCATAGTAATTGCTATTGTTTTTGGACCTGTGCTTCATTCTAAGTTTGGGGTTGCTGTTGGAATAATAACCTTTAAGTTTGGGGTAGCTACACAAAAAGTGAAACAACATGAGTGTAACGGAAAACAAAAATCACAATAAAAAAAGAAACAAAAAAAGATAAGACTTCACAAAGAGAAGCACTCATCAAAGAAACACTCGGTTGGAGTTGAAGAAATAAAACTCTAGAAACTGAGTAGTCAAGCTGATCATGAAAAATGCCCGTTCTAAAGATATCCAACAATGATACCTTAGAATGAAGACAACAAAAAGAACAGTGACATTTACTCTGAACCCAAAAACTAGTTTTCCCTTTTCATATCCCACCTTAACCCAAGCCCCTTTACAACCCTAAAGACCTCAAAAAAGTGTGTGTCGGTATAGTAGAATCTAGTAAGAAAATTTTCAAGCTTATGGCATAGTGTGCATGCCAAGAATTGGAGCGAATAAACACATTTGACCATTTGAGAGATTTAGTGAGAGTGTGATATGAGATAATGGCTTATGCAATGTTATCATGTGAGATTGTGATAAATCAGTTGACTATGGTGAATCTGCGAAGCTCGAAACATTCACTTGAGATGTTCATGATAGAGCACAGGAGGTAGGAAGTCATGAGGCCAGTATTTAAAAAATTTTGTTGGTAACAAGTTGCTTGAGGACAAGCAACAAGCCAAGTTTGGGGTTGTGACCAGTTGCATTTTTTATGTGTTTTATTAGCTGTTTTTGTTAGTATTTTGCAGTACTTATTTGTCAAATGAAAATATTTATAGTATGTTTGTCATGGTTTTAAAGTGGTCCTGTGACTATATCATTCTAGATGCTTTTGATATTTTTTGGAAGCTATTATGTGTTTTGTAGGACAAATATAAAAAGTACAGTGAGAAGTGTGGAGTGGCTGGCCAAATGTGTGCCCAAATGCGTGTGGAGCAGAAAAATTGCATTCCTCTGCCCAGACACGTGCCAGCCTAGGAAATCAGCCAGAATTGTGCCTCCCTGCCCACGTGCATTCCAACATGCATGTCCTAGTCAGATTAAACAAAGAAGAAACATCCCTCTAGTTATACGCGTGCCTAGATGTGTGTCAGAAGTCACATGCATACCCAGACGCACACCTTGTACCCTGTGAGCAACATCTTTACCCAAACGCGTCCCTAGACGCATGCCATTTCCTGCAAGAATTCAGAAAAGGAACCCCTCGGTTCAAATGCGTACTAACACGCGTGGAAAGTGGAAGAAGTGTATAGGAAAACCACCTCCTTAGTCAGATGCGTCCCCAGACGCGTGCCATCACCCCATGCGCGTCCTAAGATGCGTGTGCACGTAAAGTCGTGGACTTTTTGGTCTGAAGGCCCAAGAACAGAAGAATAAAAGGCTGGAACGCGTTTGTACAAGGGTTGGAGAATTTTGACGGTGAAGAACACAATTGAAGGTTAAAGAACTCAAATTGATGCTTGGAATCAAGATTTTCATGAGCTTTAACAATTGAAGACTTCTTTTACTTCCATTATCTGTAATGACAACACTCTTTATCTTGTTTTTCTTTAGTTCTTTGAGTAGCTAACCCCCCCCCCCCCCCAATGCTAGGGGGTGTCCATGATTCAGATATGTAATGAATTTGAAGTTATTATTGCAATGAAAATGTTTGTTTTATTCAGTAAATTTGTTCTCATGATGTTTCTAATGCTTTCTCTCTCGGATAAATTGGGAATGATGATAATTAGCAATTAGGTTGGACCGCCAATGATAATGTGCTTGTGAGAACATTCTATAGTAGATATCACATAGGACTAGGGATACCTTATGGAAACCGGAGGATTCTTGATCAAGTAATGCTTAATTTCGTCAGTAAATTTTTTATGGACGTGGGACTTAGGAGGAATGATTAAAGGTTTGCTCATTAAGGACTTATGAGCAAACGCCCTTAAGAACCAGTAAATTAATGTTGAAAATAGGTTGTCGCAATGATAGTTCAATGTTGTTACAGGAAATAATCATACGCCGTCCCTAGTATATTACTCAGACATGTAAAAACTATTCATCAGGTTTATTTATGTTATTAGAAAATTAGTTATACTTATAACATACCAAAACAATAGTTTTTGTTCAATTGAAGTGAAAACAAACTCTGTATTAATTCGAAGTCCTTGAGATCGATGTTTTGGGAAATTACCTACTATTACTACATCGGTAAAATAGTACACTTGTTATTTTTCCAATCATATGATGTGATTGTAAGTGGGTTATTTACAATCACAGTCTATTACCTGTGGAAGTAAACTAGATAGCACTCTACATACAAACACTGTTGTATTAAACAATAGTTGTTATATGTATTTTAATAAAATGAAAAAATGCAGTAGTAGAGCAACAATAAGAACAACAAAAACAAGAAGAAGAACAATAACAATAACAACATCAACAAGAACAACAACAAGAACAACAACAACAATAACAACAACAAGAATAACAATAATAACAACAAGAACAACAACAACAACAATAACAAAAAAAGAACAACAAGAACAACAACAACAAGATCTGAACTCATGACCATGAGATACATACAATAACAGTTGTATTAAACAATTGTTGTTGTATTTATGTTAATAAAATATAAAATATGCAGTAGTATAACAACATCAACAACAACATCAAGATTCGAACTCATGACCATACGCTACATACAACAATAGTTGTATGGGTTAAATGCATAATTCTCCCATGCAATATAGGTGGGTTTTGATTTACCCCCCTTTAATATTATTTTTTTGAAATACCCCCGTGAAATTTTAAAACGCTAAGTCTTTTGCCCCATAAGTAGCAAAATTATCCCCCTGCAAATATATATATATTTTTATTTACCCCCTGATTTTTACACGCTTAGGGGGTACCCAAAAGTTACAGGGGGTGATAAAAACAATAATTTTAAAGGGGGGTAAATCAAAACTTGCCTATATTACAGGGGGAAATTGTGCATTTAACCCTAGTTGTATTAAATAACGTTGTTGTATGTATTTTAATAAAATATAAAAAATATAGCAGTAGAACGAAAACAACAACAAGATTCGAACTCATGACCATGCGCTACTTTTCACCACGGTTGAAAGTTCTAACCGTGGTGAAAAATGGGCTTAAAATGAAAATACAAGAAAAGTGTCTAATTAAATAGATTATATCACGGTAAATCCTTTGACTGTGGTGAAATAAAATTCGATGGCACTACGAAAGATATTTTTTATAGTAGTTTCCTGATCCTGGATAAGATTCACAAGAGGGGGACCACACCAATAATCAAGCCAAAAGTTAGTGTTACAACCATCACCCAAAATAGTGTTGGTGTTAGAAATAACATAAACCATCTTGGTCTTTATGTTTCTCCAAATGAAAGAAAGAATGTTGTTTTTTATAGGAATTTCATGCCTAAGCACTCTGGCTTTTAACAAGATAGCCCTGTTTTCAGAAGAATTCAATAGATCCCAAGCCATTTTCAAGTTAAAGGCTTCATTGAGAGTAGAAATGGATCTGAGGCCTAAGCCACCTTAATCAAAAGATTTGAACACCTTGGACCAAGTCACAAAGCTTAGACTTATTGATATCACCAGACCAAATGAAATTTTTTATGCTTCAATCTAACTCTTTAATCATATGCATTGGCCAAGAATATATGGTGGAGTTATGCACCATCATAGAGACAATAGAGGATTTAACCATCTGAATTCTTCCTACAAAACATAGAAGAGAACCCTTCCACTTGGCTAACTTAGAAATAACTTTATCCAAGAGAGTTCTAAGATGCCTAGCTTTCGGTTTACCTTTAAAGATGGGAACCCCCAAATAAGGAAAGGGAAGCCGACCAATCTTAAAACCTAATCGATTGGCAATGTGATGAAGCCTATAGCCTTATTAATCGACCCGACAAAGATATAAGATTTTTGAGGAATCACCTATTTCCCTGAAGAAACAACATTCATATAAAATAAGTTCACGGGAGAGGTTAATGAGCCTTTGTCCCCTCTATAGAACACCATGACATCATCAGCAAATAAACAATGTGAGGGGACTTTCAAATGTTTAGGACTCGGGATAAGCTTGATTTTCTTTTTGATAACCAAATTGGTTAAACTTATGCTAAGAACTTATTCGGCAATGCAAAAGAGAGAAGATAGGGGGTCACCATGTCTCACACCTCTACCACACTAAAAAAACCATATAACTTTCTATTGAAAGAGATATAGATCTTGGAAGAATTAAGGATGATCCAAATCCAGTTAATGAAAGTATCATTAAATAAAATAAAGTAATTAGTTTAAAATAATTAATTATTTAATAAAGTAAATAGTTTAGAATAATTAATTATTTAACAGATCAAATGTTTGTCTTGGTTCGGATGTAAGTTTTGGTTGTGTTGTTTTTGGTGCTTTTTTTAAAAATGATTTATTGGTGGTGGGTCAAGTTTGAGATTTAGTATGTTACTAACATGGCGTTTTTGTTAGCAGCATGGACATTTATAGGGCTGAAAATGAGTCGAGTCGAGACGAACTCGCCTCAACTCGACTCGACTTGTTAAAATTGGTTTCATTCAAATCTCAGTTCGAGTTCGACACAAACATTATTTTAAGCTCAAACCCCACTCATTATAAGTTCACGAACAATTCGATTCAACTCGTTAGGTTAATCTCGTTAGGATCAACTTGATTGTTTCACTGACTTAAAAGTCATTTTTACATTATATTTTTTATACATTTGATATTTTAATTTATATATTTTTAATTTATGTTATTTTCTTTAAAAAAATATAATTGATGTTAATTTTATTTGTATAATTATATTTAGAAATATTTTCTCACTAGAGAATATAAATTATCAATTAAAATCGTTAGATCAAAAAGAAAATATAGGTCTAAGATTTAGAGTAAATCTTTAAACCTACTTTTAAAGATAATATAATTCATCTCATATATAATTAAATTGACTCGTGAACCTAACGAGTCGAAGTGTATAGTTCAAGTTAAACTCATTTAGTTAACGAATTTAGTTTTGAGCTCATACTCAACTCATTTGGATCATGAATCTATTTGAACAATTTAATTGTTAAACCGAATTTCGGACTATTTTAGAGTTGGTTTGGTTCATTGTCAATCCTAGACATTAATCATTGTCTAAATTACATTTTTGGTCCCCTATTTTTTCTGATTCACGAAATTAATCTCTCTATTTTAAATTCAAACAGTTTTGATCCCCCTATTTTAAATTCAAATGTTTTTAGCCCTCTCTTATGTTTTTTCATAGAAAATCGATAAGATTTTTTGTTTTTTAATTTATATTTTTATCTACAAAATTCAATAATAGATTTATATATGATAGTTTGTCATATTTTACAAATAATTTGTCGTTTAAAAAATGAAAATATTGTTAATTTTAAATGCAAAAGTATGAAAGAAAGACCAAAAATATTTAAATATAAAAAATAAAGGGATCAAAACTGTAATTGAACTTATATTTCTTCATTCTAGCGCTTTTGTTCTTTGTGTTCACTTTTGTTGTATTTTTGTGATTATTCACCTACTTTTTTATATATTATTGTTAGCCCATTAAAAAAACATCTAACACTAAAAAAAACATCTAACATTGAGTAAATTGTTCAAAACACGTATGTTAAAGTTGTAAACTAATCATTACTTCATTAGTATATATAATAATGAAATAAGCCTTTTTCTATACTCTTAATTAATATATTAATTCATGAATATTTAAGATTATAACGATTCCTTTTATAGAAAAATATAATTTAAATGCAATAATAAATTTTATGAAACGTTATCAACAAAATATTAAAAACAATCAAGACGCTAATGATTTACCATTAATGGTTAACAAATATTGTCTATAAATTAAAGCATACTTGTAGAGACAAATCATTATAAAATTCCATAGATTATCATACATATACACATATTAAAATTAAGATGGCAAGGAAGAAATGTATTTCTGTTACAATATTCTTGATGGTTTTATGTATGCTGGTAACACCATTGTTTGCACGTCAAATCGATGACATTACATGTCCAGAAGCTCTTTTGTCGCTGTTGCCATGTCTTCCATTTTTACAAGGAGTTGGTCCTCCTACACCACCGAGTAATTGTTGTGCTGGTTTAACTAATTTGAATGAAAAGGCCAACACCACTCAGATTCGAAAAGATGTTTGCAATTGTCTCAAACCTGCTGCTTCAAGATTTGGAGTTAAACCTGACAGATCTAAACAACTGCCACAACTTTGTAACATTAACCTTTCAGTTCCTTTTGATCCTAGCGTCGACTGCAACACGTATGTATAATGTTTTCTAAATTTAGTTTCAAGTAATACTATTTTTTAAAAGACAAATGTAAAATGTTAGTTATAACTATTATTTTTCTAGTATCTAACAAATGTATGTCATGATCTCTTTATCTTATTTCGAACCACCAAGCCAAATGTATGTTCAATTTCTATCATGATCATACGTTGTTTTAATACTTTTTTTCGTCATTTTTTCAGGGTCCAATGATGCTGCTATAATACGGAGGAATGTCGATTGTAAAGAAATCTTTAAGAATAATCTAGATATATTTTTATCTAGCGATAAGAAAAGATAAAAATTGTGCAATAAATATTCTATGTCGAATATGTTTTAAGAAATTAAATGAATTAAAATGAATATTTTGGTTTCCATTTTCACTTCTATATTGTTATTTCTTATGGGTTACTTGCAAGCGGATACCACCTAAATTCAAACAAATATATTTTAAATTTGGGTGTCAAGAAACAGTTTTAATAAATTTGATTAATACTCCATTTTACTTTGATTAATACTCTTTTTTTACTCAAATTAAATTTAAAAGTTGTAATTTTCAAACAAAATTAACAAAATTTATTTTTGAAGTAAATTGAACATCGCTATATATATATATATATATATATATATATATATATATATATATATATATATATATATATATATATATATATATATATATATATATATATATATATATATATATATATATATATATTATATTTCGTAACACAAGAGTATAACTAGTTACACATATTACCCTATATAGTTTTGAATTACTTCTAAATCTTTCTCTTGATTCAAAATGGTTACAAAGGCATTACATTCATAAGTTTCTTTAACTCTTTGAATTTTTCACTCTTTAATGACTTTGTTAATATGTATGCTAGTTGTAATTCAGTCCTACAGTGATGAAGATCTTTGTCGAGGCGGGAAAAATACTTAAGCATATCGCACGCTTGAAATACACCAGGGTCGACTATATTTATTCCAAAAGAAATGATAAGATATCAATAAAATCCGCAAACAATGACAGAATGGTGATTACAAACAAATAGGGTTCGCAAGTTTGTTATGTAAGAGAAAATATTAACACCTCTCACATCTTTTCTACTCAACGAGGCTCATTTAGTTAGCTTCGTGATAGAATGTTAGCGTGATGTTTATTTACTATCTTCTACTTATTGTGTGAAATAGAAAAAGATTTTTTTTTTGTTATTTTCTTTTATTAACTCGATAGGATTTTAAAATCTTGTATCTACGTATTCTCATGGTGCAATTAAAAAATCGGGATTCGTAGTTTGGGCTAAAACTATGCTAGGTTCGAAAAGGTTCGCATACGAGCAAAAAGTTAACACTGACGAGTGTTGGAAGAGAGAGTCATCACGAACGAGTGTTGAAAATGTTCTCTCTTAGGTGATGAAATGATTTTGGATTGGTCTTGATTTTGAAAAGGAATTTGATGTTGATAAAATATTTTGGCTTTTTTAAAATGACTTGGTTTAATTTGGAAAAATATACTTGATATTGATCCAGAGTTTGTCGTGTTTGCATGGAAAATGAAATTTTGTTGAAGATTTATTCACATTTGATTGAAAATTATTTTAAAAACTTTGAATGAAAATACTTCAACTTTGCGATTATTTTTATTTGTGAAAGTGTTTTGATTTGTTTTTGAAAATGAATATAATTGGAGTGAGTGGTTTTGAAAATGCCTCTTGATTTTGATAAAAAAATTGAATGTGAAAAAGTTATTTTTGTTGAAATTATTTATTTAATCAATTAAAATATATTTAATTAATCAATTAAATTAATTAATAATCAACTAACAAAATTTAATTGTTTAAATAAATTTAATTAATTAATTAATATAGATGAAAATTAATTAATAAAGTTGATTAATCAAAACAATTTAATTAGTTAAAGAAATCAATGGGGTGTGAACTAAAAAGAAAGTGGGGGTTAAAAAGAAGACTTGTTTGGGCCAAGGGTGCAAGCCCATTTGTTGTCACTTATAAATCCAGCCTCGAAATTCTGCTACAGTTTTGTTGTGGTTTAGTTAGGAATTTTTTAATATTAGTTTGAATTTTGCTAGAAAAGTTTTGCCAAGATAATTAGCTACTCAATCCATGCTACGACATATATTGTAGTTAATCCTTAATAAATCTCCAAACTATTTGATAGAGATTAACAATAAACAAGCTAAAAAATAATAATGAAAATGTTTATTTACCTAGGCTCTGTTAGGGTTTCTAGTTTTCTTCTCTTCTGAGAAGCAGTGTTTTAGCTTTTTTTTTGGTTTTTTGGTCCTAGCATCTGTATTTCAGAACAGTATGGCAAGCCCTAATAATGAAAATCTTTCTACTCAAGACGATAGCGAGGACGAGGAATTTTGTTTCGACTTGGAGGAAGGAGGAGGAGATGTGGTGGATCTATAGTGATGTCTTGTGGGTAGGTTTCTATGTGATAAACTCATCCATGTAAAATCGATGAAGGTGAAAGTGGCAGATATGTGGAGATCGGTGAAGAGTGCGACTATCAAAGAGGTGACAAATAACTTATTTTTGTTCTATTTCTCTCACAATCTTGATATGGAAGTTGCGTTAAAAGGTGGACCTTAAAACTTCGATGGTTATCTTCTAATTCTTGAGAGGGTCAAGGTAGGAGTTTAGATCGAGAATATTCCTCTATATTGTAATATGGTGGGAGAACTGACTTGTTTTGCATTTTATCGGTAATGTTGCGGATAGCAAGAGTCGCCACTGACTTTTCTTTTATCCAATAAGGAAAGGGTGAAAAGAACCAGAAAGACCTTGATAGATTTTGAGTTTGGGGAGTAGTTTATGAAAATGGAAGGTGTTAGCACTGTTTTCATCCGTAGTTATCTATGGGCTCTTAATCGCTTAGCTCACTTTGAAAACTTGCTTTTTGTGTGTGTTTTGAAAATATTTGGAAGATGCCAATGTAAGGCAAACTTTGTAATAACTGTTGTATCGGTCCTCAAGAATGTATACAAAGTGTTTGAAAATATTTTGTTTGAAAAGTGCGATGTGAGAAATGTTTTGTTTTTTAGAAAATATTTGTGAGAAAGCGATTAAAAGTATCCTACCCACTCAAGGTTGTTCTTGTGATTTTCCTTCTCCTTTAGAGATAGTGCTATTCGTACCATTAGTTAGTAGGTAGCCCTATCTGTTGGATGTGAAGCGACAGGCGAAGGGTCATCGCACGGTCATCAAAGGAAACTTTGTAAGGATGCTTTAGCAGTTTCGTAAGGGACTAGATCATATTATTCGTAGGCAACATCGAAGGGTCATCGAGGGACTATGATCTTTTATTCGAGGGTCTTTGCTATAGCATCCCTATTATTGAAGGACATGACTGTTATTCCAAAAAGGCAACAAAGAGAGGTTACCCTAAAGGTGCAAGTGTGCAAGTGTGTTTATTTCAGTTATTTATCTTGAAATTAGGTTTTCTAACATTTGGTTTTATCTTGCCATACAAACCCTAATTACTAACAGTAATATACTAGATATAGTAGCAGAAGATAAAGGCGGAAACGTAAACCTAAGCTATTATAGAACTTTGGGGCAGTTACATAATAGAGGTGCGAGAAATAAAACCCTAAACTATTACATCCCGGAAACAATTACATAATAGGAAAATGCAAAGAAATATAAAGCTACGCTATTACAGTTGAACGCGGCTTATACACTTGATCTAAGAAATTTAAATGTAAATAAAGAATAAGAATAGAAAAATAAAATGTTTTTTGGTGACTTTTTATGAAAATAGATTAATTATGAAAATAATTAAATAAAAAACTAAAAATCTAATTAATTAAAAATGGTTAATCAATTAAATTTAAAAAAAGGGTTCATTAAACTTAAATCTAATAATTAGGGTTTACAAAAAAAGTTTATTTTTTAGGTTGATTAAAATAAAAAATATTAGGGTTAACCAAAAAATAGTAGGGGAAGAAAAATCAAGGAAATGCAAGGTTAGAAAAAAAAATATAACAAGTGCCAGGGGTGAGTGTTGAACCCACATCATTTGACTTCACAACTGCATGGCTTTCCACCAGGCCAAGCACTGGTTGGTGTTAGTAGAATGGAAGCTACACAAAGTATAATAAAACCTGCAAAATATGAAAAATATGAAGAAAAAACATCAAAAGGCAGGGATCGAACCCACGCCCTGGTAGTCTAATGCCTTATCATGTGCGCGCTTGCCATATGCGTGGCTGTTTCATTCGGTCATATTATGAAACCAATTAAATTTATAATAAACATCATGGCTAGACTGGAGAGGCGCTGGAGCCCTAGCTCCGATCGTCTTCTCTGACAACTTCTTTTTTTGTACCTGTAAAATAAGCAACGTTAGAGGTTCAAAGGTACCCTACCCTCATAATTTGGACCTTGAAAATTCAATGGTGCCCTTGGTTTTGGCTGATTCTCCTTGTACAAAGAGATACGAAGCAAATAATATGAAATGGTTCAAACATGGCAATACATGATTCGATCGTTATGGGACTCATGCGATTGGTTTATCCTGCATTTGACATCTCAGAAGCACATTAGTGATGTTAGTATGCATCAAAACATAATGAAAATAAAAATATGAATTTCATGCAAATCAAGAAACCGGTGAGGCATGTATGCAGTTTTCATGCCTCTTGGATCATCACAATCAATCCACCCTTACCCTATAATGTCCCTGAAGTTGAATGGGATGGTTGGCTTGCTTTGAGAGAAGCTGAAAATAGAGTTTGTAGTTTTCCCTAGTTTTGAGAAAATTTGAAGTTTGGAAGGTGGTGGTTTTTTGTAAGGTTTTGTGTCCCCTTCTCTTTTTTGAATAATGAGAATATATAGAGAGGAGAATTAGGTCAAAAAAGAGTGGGCTTGGACCTTTGTATGAAAGCCTTGATTTTATTTAATTTAATTTTGAATTTAAATAAATAAAATAAAAATAAATGGAATAAAAATCAAAGGGGTGTATGAATGGATTCAAAGGTTCCCCGTGAGGTCTAATACACGTTTGGACCTTTAAAGTTAAGCCCGTTAGCCCAAAAATTTAAGTTTGATCAATTTAGGTTTCATGCATTTTCTCAAAATTGCCCAACTTGCACCAATCATAACTCTCTCAATTTTTTTCATATGAAGGTAATCTTAGACTTTTTGGAAAGCTCAAGATGTTCCCTAGAATCTATATCTTGATCCCTTTTTCATTAGAAGACTTTATCTTGATGTAAGTTACCTAGACAAAAAGTATCTTTTTGTTAATGTTTGAAATGACCTATAATATTTTGGCCCAAATCTCTCAAATGAAACATCTTTTGGACTTGAGCTTAGAGAGACAAAGTTGTTGAGAATTTATTTTCCTTCAAAATGAGCTTTGGTTGAGTAAAATATGATGAGGCATGTGAAAGTTATGTTTGGTCAAAGTTTAGTTGACTTCTCTTTAAGAAAACCCTAATTTAGTGACTTTTGACTTTTGATGAATCTTAAGTTTTCTTGAGGAATCATGATCAACCCTTGATCAACTTATGAATGTGACTTCAAAATCTTAATGTTGACCAAAAATATTGAGGTTTGACTGCATGTTGACCATAATTGACTTTTTGTCCAATACAATTGATTTTCCATCATTTGAGCAATTGACTGAGAAAACTTATGATGCTAGGCTTGAAATTTGGCATGGGCATTCCAAGAGACATATGAGAAACCATGAAATTCACTTGAGGCCTTAGAAGTCCAATTTTCCTTGGGAGAAGCAAAACCCTAGTTGTAGGTCAACTGCTTAGGAGGAGAATTTGTCTGATCAAACCTTGAGTAGTCTTTGAGCAATTGAAGACTCTAGAAGCATGAGAAGATGTATCTTGAAAATTTTGAGGGAAAATTTTGGGTAAAACAGTTGCCTCTGTTCAATCTTCTTAAACATGGAGAGTTAGAATGGCATGTCCGCCATTCGTGATCTGAAGGTGGAAGAGGATTGAACACTTAAGCGCCCAGAAATTTGCACTTGCATGTGCACGAAGTAACACTGTTCATTGATTTTATTGCTTGAATGGGCTTAAAGATGCCATTTGGAGATGTGATTGAGTGTCGTCAGACATAGGCTTATAGATTCCATCCAAAGTAATTGTTGATAGGAATATCAAAATGAGTCTATGTTCAACTGTATCTGAGAAGTATACTAGAACGAGTCTGTGTCTGATTGTAACTAGTAGATATGCCAGGGAGTGTTAGAATGAATCTTATGTCTCGATTGTATCTGGATGATATCCTAGAGTAAGTCTATGTCTTAACTGTATCTGAGATCTATGTTAGAATGAGCCTACGTCTGGTTGTATCTGAGATCTGTGTTAGAATGAGCCTATGCCTGGCAGTATCTAAGATCTGTGTTAGAATGAGTCTATGCTTGATTGTATCTAAGATATACCAGAATGAATATCAGAATGGATCTATGTTTTGATCGTATCTGGATGATATACTGGAATGAGCATCAGAATGGATCTATGTTTTGATTGTATATGGACGGTACCTTAAATATGTATTGTAATGAGTATCACAATGGATCTATGTCCTGATCGTATTTGAATTGTATCTAGAATATATATTGGAATAATTCTACGCTTGACTGTATCCGAAAGATCATCATAATGAATCGTTGATTGATTTCATCTGAAGGAGTACCAGAATGAATCATTGACTGATTGTATTTAAAGGATGACAAATTGTTGAAAATATTAATTTGTTTGTGAACTAACCTGAAAAGAACCAATGTTAGTTTTTATGCAACGTCATGATGTATGTAATGCATCGCGTAATGATGTTCTCAAAATAAATGAAAACTCTATATATGTTTCATATGCATATGCTATGATATTCTGTGTTGATGTATGGGTGCGATATGTTGTTGGAACGTATCAGCGGTTTCATATAACATCTTTGGCTGGGGAAAATAAATACGTGACGGTTGCTAGGGATGAAGAATATGAATCTTAAATCTTTTTTAGAATGTCTATGCTGGAGATTCCAGCTTTCTGTTTGAGGATACTCAGCTGGGGATGTTTCGACTTTTGCTTGGGGATAGAAGAATTATAGGGAAATTGGTCGTTCATCGTTCTTTTGAAGGACTTGACTTTTACATACCCTGGCTGGGGATAAAAGAGATGGATAATCCTATGATGTGCTATTTGACCGAGTTTCAGATATGTATGTCAACTCTTCTAGGGAGGACAAAGTTGAATGACATCTGGCACGGGAAGAGAATCTTGTCAGGGAACTGTGATAATCGGAGAAGTAAACTCTGTTGGGAAAATAAACCCTGCTGGAGAAGAGAATTCTACCAAGTATTTTACGGTATTGAAGAAATAAACTTTGTTGAAGAATTAAATTCCTGTAAACTGTATTGAGGAAATAATTTCTGATGGGGATGAGTTTATGAAGATGTCTCTACGGGGATTGCTCTTTGTGGACAACTTGAACGCTATCCCAACTCCTAGGGTCTTTAGTAAATTCTTATTCCTATTTGCATGCATATATTTGTTTACAGTAATCATATTCAAATGCATATGTTCATTCAATTTAGTCATTGGACGTTTTTGCAAACAAAACAGAGAAAATAAAACAGATTTGAATTTTGAATTATATTTGTATTGAAATTTTGCCTATAAACAGACAATTTTTTACAAAGAGACAGAGATCCTAGTAAGAGGAAATTGTCGTAAAATGAAAAAGGGGTACAAAGAACAACAAAGAAAAACAGCTATGTGGAAACGATCCCATCAAGTATCAACTCTGATATTGCCGATATGTCTTCAAGCATATCACCCCTTATCGTCGGAAGAAGTTGATTATTTTGAGTTGTACCATTTGAACTTGACGTTGATAGCAAATCTTGTTGTAAGTAGATGGTCCAACGGGGCATAGTCATACACTTTAATCCCTAACTTTTTCCTGGACCTCTCTTTCATGTTTTCAGTCCACCAGAATACCCTTTTTTGCCCAAGCCGTCTTTTCATGCTTTTGACTTGTCGGGTTTACAATTTATATATATATATATATATATATATATATATATATATATATATATATATATATATATATATATATATATATATATATATATATATATATATATATATATATATATATATATATATATATATCCCTAATTTTTGCATGAGTCCTTTTGGTTCGTCGGGATGTCCTTATTTTTGCCTAGGCTTGTCAGCCTAGCGGGTCTCTTTCACGCGTAGTATTATTTTACTATGTCTGTGTTCACAGGGTGTGGAAAATATTCACCGTCCATGGTAGTAAGTATCATAGCACTGCCATAAAATATCTTCTTGATCACAAATGGCCCTTCGTATGTGGGAGTCCATTTGCCTCTGGGATCACCTTGTGGTAAGACGATGTGCTTTATTACCAAATCACAAACCTGAGATACCCTATGTTTGACTTTCTCATTAAAGGCTTTAATCATGCGTTTCTGGTACATCTTGCCATGACAAACAACCGCAATCCTTTTCTCGTCAATCAAGTTTATCTGGTCAAGCCTAGTCTGAATCCACTTGTATTCGTTTAAATCTGTGTCTTTCATAATCCTTAGAGAAAGAATATGGACTTCAACAGGTAAGACAACCTCCATATCATAGATTAGAGAGAACGAGGTTTCCCTAGTTGATGTACGTACAGAAGTGCGATAACCATGAAGAGAAAATGGTAGCATCTCATGCCAATCTTTGTACGTCACTGTCATCTTCTTCAAAATCTTCTTGTCATTCTTATTGATGGCTTCTACTGCACAATTCATCTCCGGTCGATACAGAGAAGAATTGTGGTGTTTAATCTTGAACTACGTGCATAGTTCCGTGATCATAGTATTGTTAAGATTGGTACCATTGTCTGTGATAATCCTCTCAGGGATGCCATACCGACAGATAAGGTTATGCTTAATAAACCGGGCCATAACATTCTTGATAACAAAGGCAAATGAGGTTGCTTCAACCCACTTGGTGAAATAATCGATGGCGACGATGATGAAATGATGCCCATTAGGAGCGGTAGTCTTAATCTCTCAGATCATATTGATTCCCCACATTGCAAACATCCAAGGAGCAGTTAAGACATTCAGAGGAACCGGAGGCACATGTACTTTGTCAGCATAAATCTAGCACTTGTGACAAGTTCTAGAGTGATGATGGCAATCCGTTTCCATGGTCGACCAATAATAACCTACTCTCAGAATTTTCTTAGCCATCGTATGTCCACTGAAGTGAGTACCAAAGACACCTTCGTGCATATCCTCCATATTTTTCTCAGGTTCCTTCTTGTCTACACAATGAAGCAAAGTCAAATTGTGGTTGCGCTTGTACAAAATTCCGTTGCTCAAAAAGAACTTGGCATAGAACCTTAGTAGAAATTTCTTGTCATTGATAGAAACCCCTTAAGGATACTCCTGAGTCTCGAGGTATCTTTTTACTTCGTAGTACCAAGGTTTTTCCTCTACTCCATCAGTATTAACCTCGTAGCGATTTTCCGGTTTGTCCAGTCTCTCAATGGTAATTCGGGGAGCTTCGTTGTCCCACCTGACTTTGAATATAGATGACATGGTAGCTAATGCGTCTGCCAATTGATTCTCTTCTCGTGGAATATGTTCAAAATTGATTTCCTCGAAGTACGGAATTAAGGCCAACACATGCTCTCGATAAGGAATGAGATTTGGATGTTTCGTATCCCATTCTCCCTTAATCTGACTAATTACCAGGGCTGAGTCCCCATATACATTCAAGAACTTGATTCCCATATCAATAGCATCCTTGATACCCATGATGCATGCTTTGTATATGACCATGTTGTTGGTACAATCAAAGCATAATCTAGCGGTGAAGGGTGTATAGAAACCTTTGGGAGAGACAATTACATCACAAATTCCATTACTAAGCGCGTTGGAAGCTTCGTAAAAAACCATATTCCATCGGGATCCTGGCTCAGGTCCTTCATATGGTCCAGGTTCATCATAATCTGTAACTAGCATAATATTCTCATCTGGGAACTCGAAATTCATAGACTGATAGTCATCTACAGCTTGATGAGCCAAATGAACTGCCAGTACACTTCCTTTTATCGCTTTCTGAGTAATGTACTGAATGTCATATTCTGTCAACACCTTTTTCCATCTGACTATCCTTCAGGAGAGAGAGGGTTTCTCGAATATGTATTTTATAGGATCCATCTTAGAGATCAACAAAGTAGTGTGAGTCAACATATATTGTCTTAGTCGGCGAGCAGCCCATGCCCAAGCGCAACAAGTTTTCTCGAGAAGTGAGTATCTTGTTTCACAGTCGGTAAACTTTTTGCTAAGATAGTATATTACATGCTCATTTCGACCAAACTCGTCATGTTACCTCAGTACACACCCCATTGAGTTCTCTAACACTGTTAGGTACATGCTCAGAGGTCTTCCTTCAACTGGTAGCATCAGAATTGGAGGTTTCTGAAGATATTCCTTGATCTTGTCAAAAGCTATATGCGGTCATCATTCCACTTCACTACCTGGTCTTTTTTCAGTAACTTGAAGATTGGCTAACAAGTAGCAGTCAAATGGGAAATAAATATGGCAATGCAATTCAGTCTTCCCAGGAAACCTCTGACTTCCTTCTCAGTACGGGGAGCTGGAATTTCTTGAATGGCTTTAACCTTGGCGGGATCAACTTCAATACCTTTTCCTTTGACGATGAAGCCTAGGAGTTTACCAGATCTTACCCCAAAGGTGCACTTGTTTGGATTCAGCCTCTCAAACAGCTTATGTAGGTGGTCGAGATGTTCTTCTTCAGTTTGAGACCTGGCTATCATGTCATCAACATAAACCTCTATCTCGTGATGGATCATGCCACGAAACAAGGCTACCATAGCAAGCTGATGAGTTGTGTCGATGTTCTTCAAACCGAAAGGCATAACCTTGTAACAGAGAGTGCCCCACTGTGTGACAAAGGTAGTCTTCTCCATGTCTTCAGGTGCCATCTTGATTTGATTATAACTAGAGAAACCATCCATGAAGGAAAATACTTTATGCTGAGCAGTTTTGTCAACTAGAACATCAATATGCGGAAGCGCAAAGTCATCTTTGGGGCTTTCCCTATTCAAATCCTTGTAGTCTATAAACATACTCACCTTGCCATCCTTCTTAGGTACTGGCACCACATTTACAACCCACTGAGGATAGGATGTAACAACTAATAAACCCGCATTGAAAGTTCTAACCGTGGTGAAAAATGGGCTTAAAATAAAAATACAAGAAACGTCCCTGATTAAATAAATTCTATCACGGTAAATCCTTTAATTATGGTGAAATAAAATTCGATGGCATTATGAAAGATACTTTTCGTAGTAGTTTCCTGATCCTGGATAAGATTCGCAAGAGGAGGACCACACTAATAATCAAGCAAAAGTTAGTGTTACAACCATCACCCAAAATAGTGCTGGTGTTAGAAATAACATAAGCCATCTTGGTCTTTATGTTGCTCCAAATGAAACACGCAATGTTGTTTTTGATAGGAATTTCATGCCTAAGTACTCTGGCTTTTAACAAGATAGCCCTGTTTTCAGAAGAATTCAAGAGATCCCAAGCCATTTTCAAGTTAAAGGCTTCATTGAGAGTAGAAATGGATCTGAGGCCTAAGCTACCTTGATCAAAAGATTTGCACACCTTGGACCAAGTCACAAAGCTTAGATTTATTGATATCACCAGACCAAATGAAATTTTTTATGCTTCTATCTAACTCTTTAATCATAGACATCGGCCAAGAATATATGGTGGAGTTATGCACCATCATAGAGGCAATATAGGATTTAACCATCTGAATTCTTCCTGCAAAACATAGAAGAGAACCCTTCCACTTGGCTAACTTAGAAATAACTTTATCCAAGAGAGTTCTAAGATGCCTAGCTTTCGGTTTACCTTTAAATATGGGAACCCCCAAATAAGGAAAGGGAAGTCGACCGATCTTAAAACCTAATCGATTGGCAATGTGATGAAGCCTATAGCCTCATTAATCGACCTCACAAAGATATAAGATTTTTGAGGAATCACCTATTTCCCTGAAGAAACAACATTCATATAAAATAAGTTCACGGGAGAGGTTAACGAGCCTTTGTCCCCTCTATAGAACACCATGACATCATCAGCAAATAAACAACGTGAGGGGACTTTCAAATGTCTAGGACCCGAGATAAGCTTGATTTTCTTTTTGATAACCAAATTGGTTAAACTTCTGCTAAGAACTTATTCGACAATGCAAAACAAGAGAGAAGATAAGGGGTCACTATGTCTCATACCTCTACCACACTAAAAAAAACCATAGAACTTTCTATTGAAAGAGATATAGATCTTGGAAGAATTAAGGATGATCCAAATCCAGTTAATGAAAGTATCATTAAATAAAATAAAGTAATTAGTTTAAAATAATTAATTATTTAATAAAGTAAATAGTTTAGAATAATTAATTATTTAATAGATCAAATGTTTGTCTTGGTTCGGATGTAAGTTTTGGTTGTGTTGTTTTTGGTGCTTTTTTTTAAAATGATTTATTGGTGGTGGATCAAGTTTGAGATTTAGTATGTTACTAACATGACGTTTTTGTTAGCAGCATAGACATTTATAGGGTTGAAAATGAGTCGAGTCGAGACGAACTCGCCTCAACTCGACTCGACTCGTTAAAATTGGTTTCATTCAAATCTCAGTTCGAGTTCGACGCAAACTTTATTTTAAGCTCAAACCCCACTCGTTATAAGTTCACGAACAATTCGATTCAACTCGTTAGGTTAATCTCGTTAGGATCAACTTGATTGTTTCACAGACTTAAAAGTCATTTTTACATTATATTTTTTATACATTTGATATTTTAAATTATATTTTTTTAATTTATGTTATTTTCTTTAAAAAAAAATAATTGATGTTAATTTTATTTGTATAATTATATTTAGAAATATTTTTCTCACTAGAGAATATAAATCATCAATTAAAATCGTTAGATCAAAAAGAAAATATAGGTCTAAGATTTTGAGTAAATCTTTAAACTTACTTTTAAAGATAATATAATTCATCTCGTATATAATTAAATTGACTCGTGAACCTAACGAGTCGAACTGTATAGTTCAAGTTCAACTCATTTAGTTAACGAATTTAGTTTTGAGCTCATACTCAACTCATTTGGATCATGAATCCATTTGAACAATTTAATTGTTGAACCGAATTTCCGACTATTTTAGGGTTGGTTCGGTTCATTATCAATCCTAGACATTAATCATTGTCTAAATTACATTTCTGGTCCCCTATTTTTTCTGATTCACGAAATTAATCTCTCTATTTTAAATTCAAACAGTTTTGATTCCCCTATTTTAAATTCAAATATTTTTAGCCCCCTCTTATGTTTTTCCATAGAAAATCGATAAGATTTTTTGTTTTTTAATTTATATTTTTATCTACAAAATTCAATAATAAATTTATATATGATAGTTTGTCATATTTTACAAATAATTTATCGTTTAAAAAATGAAAATATTGTTAATTTTAAATGTAAAAGTATGAAAGAAGGACAAAAAATATTTAAATCTAAAAAATAGGGAATCAAAATTATAATTGAAACTATATTTATTCATTCTAGCGCTTTTGTGCTTTGTGTTCACTTTTGTTGTATTTTTGTGATTTTTTATATATTATTGTTAGCCCATTAAAAAAACATCTAACACTAAAAAAACATCTAAAATTCCTTTTATAGAAAAATATAATTTAAATGCAATAATAAATTTTATGAAACGTTATCAACAAAATATTAAAAACAATCAAGACACTAATGATTTACCATTAATGGTTAACAAATATTGTCTATAAATTAAAGCATACTTGTAGAGACAAATCATTCTAAAATTCCATAGATTATCATACATATACACATATTAAAATTAAAATGGCAGGGAAGAAATGTATTTCTGTTACAATATTTTTGATGGTTTTATGTATGCTGGTAACACCATTGTTTGCACGTCAAATCGATGACATTACATGTCCAGAAGCTCTTTTGTCGCTGTTGCCATGTCTTCCATTTTTACAAGGAGTTGGTCCTCCTACACCACCGAGTAATTGTTGTGCTGGTTTAACTAATTTGAATGAAAAGGCCAACACCACTCAGATTCGAAAAGATGTTTGCAATTGTCTCAAACCTGCTGCTTCAAGATTTGGAGTTAAACCAGACAGATCTAAACAACTGCCACAACTTTGTAACATTAACCTTTCAGTTCCTTTTGATCCTAGCGTCGACTGCAACACGTATGTATAATCTTTTCTAGATTTGGTTTCAAGTAATACTATTTTTTAAAAGACAAATATAAAATGTTAGTTATAATTATTATTTTTCTAATATGTAACAAATGTATGTCATGATCTCTTTATCTTATTTTGAACCACCAAGCCAAATGTATGTTCAATTTCTATCATGATCATATGTTGTTTTAATACTTTTTTTCGTCATTTTTTCAGGGTCCAATGATGCTGCTATAATATGGAGGAATGTTGATTGTAAAGAAATCTTTAAGAATAATCTAGATATATTCTTATCTAGCGATAAGAGAAGATAAAAATTGTGTAATAAATATTCTATGTCGAATATGTTTTAAGAAATTAAATGAATTAAAATGAATATTTTGGTTTCCACTTTCACTTCTATATTGTTATTTCTTATGGGTTACTTGCAAGCGGATACTTATAAGATAATTTTATAATTTACAATATATTATATTTCGCAACACACAAGAGTATAACTAGTTACACATATTATCCTATATAATTTTGAATTACTTCTAAATTTTTCTCTTGATTCAAAATGGTTACAAAGGCATTACATTCATAAGTTTCTTTAACTCTTTAATGACTTTGTTAATATGTATGCTAGTTGTAATTCAGTCCTACAGTGATGAAGATTTTTGTCGAGGCGCGAAAAATATCTAAGCATATCGCACGTTTGAAATACACCATATTATTCCAAAAGAAATGATAAAATATCGATAAAATCATAAACAATGACAGAATGGTGATCACAAACAAATAGAGTTTGCAAGTCTGTTATGTAAGAAAAAGATATCAACACCTCTTACATCTTTTCTACTCAACGAGACTCATTTAGTTAGTTTCGTGATAGAATGTTAGTGTGATGTTTATTTACTATCTTCTACTTATTGTGTGAAATAGAAAAATATATTTTTTTTGTTATTTTCTTTTATTAACTCGATAGGATTTCAAAATCTTATATCTACGTATTCTCATGGTGCAATTAGAAAATCGGGATTCGTGGTTTGGGCTAAAACTATGCTAGGTTTGAAAAGGTTCGCATATGAACAAAAATGTCAACACTGACGAGTGTTGGAAGAGAGAGTCAACACGAACGAGTGTTGAAAATATTCTCTCTTAGGTGATGAAATGATTTTGGATTAGTCTTGATTTTGAAAAGGGACTTGATATTGATCAAATATTTTGACTTTTTGAAAATGACTTGGTTTAATTTAGAAAAATATACTTGATATGGATCCAGGGTTTGTTGTGTTTGCATGGAAAATGAACTTGTGACAAGATTTATTCACATTTGATTGAAAATAATTTGAAAAAGTTTGAATGAAAATACTTCGACTTTGTACTTATTTTTATTTGTGAAAGTGTTTTGATTTGTTTTAGAAAATGAATATAATTGGAGTGGATGGTTTTGAAAATGCCTCTTAACTTTGAATAAGAAATTGAATGTGAAAAAGTCGTTTTTGTTGAAATTATTTATTTAATCAATTAAAATATATTTAATTAATTAATTAAATTAATTAATAATCAACTAACAATATTTAATTATTTAAATAAATTTAATTAATTAATTAATGTAGTTGAAAATTAATTAATAAAGTTGATTAATCAAAACAATTTAATTAGTTAAAGAAATCAATAGGGTGTGAACTAAAAAGAAAGTGGGGGTTAAAAAAAAGACTTGTTTGGGTCAAGGGTGCAAGCCCATTTGTTGTCACTTATAAATTCAGCCTCGAAATTCTGCTACAGTTTTGTTGTGGTTTAGCTAGGAATTTTTTAATATTAGTTTGAATTTTGCTAGAAAATTTTTGCTAAGATAATTAGCTACTCAATCCATGCTACGACATATATGGCAATTAATCCCTAACAAATATCCAAACTATTTGGTAGAGATTAACAACAAACAAGCTAAAAAATAATAATGAAAATGTTTATTTACCTAGGCTCTGTTAGGGTTTCTAGTTTTCCTCTCTTCTGAGAAGCAGTGTTTTAGTGTTTTCTTGGTTTTTTGGTCCTAGCATCTGTATTTCAGAACGGTATGGCAAGCTCTAGTATCGAAAATCTTTCTATTCAAGACGAGAGCGAGGACGAGGAATTTTTGTTTTGACTTGGAGGAAGAGGGAGGAGATGTGGTGGATCTATAGTGATGTCTCGTGGGTAGGTTTCAATGTGATAAACCCATCCATGTAAAATCAATGAAGGTGAAAGTGGCAGATATTTGGAGATCGGTGAAGAGTGCAACTATCAAACAGGTGAGAAATAATTTATTTTTGTTCTATTTCTCTCACGATCTTGATATGGAAGCTGTGTTAAAAGGTGGACCTTGAATATTCGATAGTCATCTTCTAATTCTTGAAAGGGTTAAGGTAGGAGTTTAGATCGAGAATATTCCTCTATACTATAATACGGTGGGAGAACTGACTTGTTTTGCATTTTATCGCAAATGTTGCGGAAAGCAAGAGTCGCCACCGACTTTTCTTTTATCCAATAAGGAAAGGGTGAAAAGAACACGAAAGACCTTGATATATTTTGAGTTCCGGGGGTAGGTTATGAAAAGGGAAGGTGTTAGCACCCTTTTCATCCGTAGTTATCTACGGACTCTTAATCGCTAAGCTCACTTTAAAAACTTATTTTTTTTTGTTGTGTGTTTTGAAAATATTTGGAAGATGTAAATGTAAGGAGGACTTTATAATAACTCTTGTATCGGTCCTCAAGAATGTATACAAAGTGTTTGAAAATATTTTGTTTGAAAAGTGTGATGTGAGAAATGTTTTGTTTTTTCGAAAATATTTGTGAGCAAACGATTAAAAGTATCCTACCCACTCAAGATCGTTCTTGTACTTTTCCTTCTCCTTTAGAGATAATGTTATCCGTACCATTATTTAGTAGGTATCCCCATCTATTGGATGTGAAGGGACAGGCGAAGGGTCATCGTATGATCATCGAAGGAAACTTTGTAATGATGCTTTAGCAGTTTCGTAAGGGACTAGATCATATTATTCATAGGCAACATCGAAGGGTCATCAAGGGACTATGATCTTTTATTTGAGGGTCTTTGCTAAAACATCCCTATTTTCGAGGGACATGACTGTTATTCCGAAAAGACAACGAGGAGAGGTTACCCTAAAGGTGCAAGTGTGCAAGTGTGTTTATTTCAGTTATTTATCTTGAAATTAGGTTTTCTAACGTTTTGTTTTATCTTGCCATAGAAAACCTAATTACTAACAATAATATAGTAGATATAGTAGCAGAAGATAAAGACGGAAACATAAACCTAAGCTATTACAGAGCTTTGGGGAAGTTATATAATAGAGATGCGAGAAATAAAACCCTAAACTATTACATCCCGGAAACAATTACATAATAGGAAAATGCGAAGAAATATAAAGCTACGATATTACAGTTGAACGCGCCATATACACTTTATCTAAGAAATTTAAATGAAAATAAAGAATAAGAATAGAAAAATAAAATATTTTTTGGTGACTTTTTAAGAAAATAGATTAGTGATGAAAATAATTAAATAAAACCTAAAAATATAATTAATTAAAAATGGTTAATCAATTAAATTAAAAAAGGGTTAATTAAACTTAAATCTAATAATTAGGGTTTACAAAAAAAGTTTGTTCTTTAGGTTGATTAAAATTTTTATAAAAAAAATTAGGGTTGGCCAAAAAATAATAGAGGAAGAAAAATCAAGGAAATGTCAGGCTAGAAAAAATAGAACAAATATCAGGGGTGGGTGTTGAACCCACGTCCTTTGCCTTCACAGTTGCATGGCTTGCCACCAGGCCAAGCGCTGGTTGGTGTTAGTAGAATGGAAGCGACACAAAGTATAATAAAACCTGCAAAATATGAAAAATGTGAAAAATATGGAGAAAAAAAACATAAAAAGGCAGGGATCGAACCCACGCCATGGTAGTTTAATGCCTTATCATGTGTGCGCTTGCCATTGGGGTGGCTGGTTCACCCGATCATATTATGAAACCAATTAAATATATGATAAACATCATGGCTGGGCCGGGGAGGCGCCGGAGCCCTAGATCCGGTCGTCTTCTCCGACGACTTCTTTTTTTACACCTGTAAAATAAGCAACGTTAGTGGTTCAAAGTTACCCCACCCTCCTAATTTGGACCTTGTGAATTAAATGGTGCTCTTGGTTTTGGCTGATTCTCCTTGTACAAAGAGATACGAAGAAAATAATATGAAATGGTTCAAACATGGCAATTCATGATTCGATCGTTATGGGACTCATGCGATTGGTTTATCCTGCATATTGACATCTCAGAAGCACATTAGTGATGTTAGTATGCATCAAAACATAATGAAAATAAAAATGAATTTCATGAAAACCAAGAAAACGACGAGGCATGTATGCAATTTTCAGACCTCTTAAATCATCACAATCGATCTGCCTTTACCCTATAACGTCCCTGAAGTTGAATGGGATGGTTGGCTTGCTTTGAGAGAGGCTGAAAATAGGGTTTGTAGTTTGCCCTAGTTTTGAGAAAATTTGAAGTTTGGAAGGTAGTGGTTTCATGCAATATTTTGTGTCCCCTTCTCTTGTCTGAATAATGAGAATATATATAGAGGAGAATTAGGTCAAAAAAGAGTGGGCTTGGACCTTTGTATGAAAGCCTTGATTTTATTTAATTTAATTTTGAATTTAAATAAATAAAATATAAAATAAATGAAATAAAAATCAAAGGGGTGTATGAATGGATTCAAAGGTTTCCTACAAGGTCTAATACACGTTTGGACCTTGAAAGATGAGCCTATTAGCCCAAAAATTCAAGTTTGATCAATTTAGGTTTCATGCATTTTCTCAAAATTGCCCAACTTGCACCAATCATAACTCTCTCAATTTTTATCATATGAAGGTGATCTTAGACTTTTTGGAAAGCTTAAGATGTCCCCTAAAATCTATATGTTGATCATTTTTTCATTTGAAGACTTTATCTTGATGTAAGTTGCCTTTACAATAAGTGTCTTTTTGTTGACTTTTGAAATGACCTATAATGTTTTGGACCATATCTCTCAAATGAATCATCTTTTGGACTTGAGCTTAGAGAGACAAAGTTGTCGAGAATTGAATTTCCTTCAAAATGAGCTTTGGTTGAGGAAAATTTGATGAAGCATGTGAAAGTTATGCTTGGTCAAAGTTTAGTTGACTTCTCCTTAAGAAAACCCTAATTTAGTGACTTTTGACTTTTGATGAATCTTGAGTTTTCTTTATGAATCATGATCAACCCTTGATAAAATTATGAATGTGACTTAAAAATCTTGATGTTGACCAAAAATCTCGAGGTTTGACTGCATGTTTACCATAATTGACTTTTTGTCCAATACAATTGATTTTCCATCATCTGAGTAATTGACTGAGCAAACTTGTGATGCTAGGATTAAAATTTGGCATGGGCATTCCTAGAGACATGAGAAACCATTAAATCCACTTGAAGAATTAGAAGTCCAAATTTCCCTGGGAGAAGCAAAACCCTAGTTGTAGGTCAACTGCTTAGGAGGAGAATTTGTCAGATCAAACCTTGAGTAGTCTTTGAGCAATTTAAGACCCTAGAAGCATGAGAAGATGTATCTTGAAAAATTGGAGGGAAAATTTTGGGTGCAACAGCTGCCTCTGTTCAATCTTCTTAAACCTGAAGATTTAGATTGGCATGTCCTTCATTCGTGATCTGAAGGTGGAAGAGGATTGAACACTTAACCACCCAGAAATTTGCAATTGTATGTGCACGAAGTAACACTGTTGGCTGATTGTATTGCTTGAATGGGCTTAAATATGCCATCCAAAGAAACTATTTATAGGAGTATCAGAATGAGTCTACGTTCGACTATATCTGAGAAGTATACTAGAGTGAGTTTGTGTCCGACTGTATCTAGTAGATGTGTTAGGGAGTGTCAGAATGAATCTTATGTCTCGATTGTATCAGGATGATGTCCTAGAGTGAGTCTATGTCTTGATTGTATCTGAGATCTATCTTAGAATGAGCCTATGCCTAGCTGTATTTGAGATCTGTGTTAGAATGAGCCTACGCCTGGCTGTATCTGAGATCTGTTTTAGAATGAGTCTACGTTTGACTGTATCTAAGATATACCAGAATGAATACCAGAATGGATCTAAGTTTTGATCGTATATGGACGGTATCTGGAAGATATACTGGAATGGGTATCATAATGGATATACATTTTGATCGTATCTGGACGGTACCTTGATTATGTATCGTAATGATTATCACAATGGATCTATGTCCTGATCGTATCTGAACTGTATCTAGAATATATATCAGAATAAGTCTACGTATGACTGTATCCAAAAGATCATCAAAATGAATCGTCGATTGATTGCATCTGAAGGAGTACAAGAATGAACCGTTGACTGATTGTATCTGAAGGATCACAGATTGTTGACAATATTTATTTGTTTATGAACTAACTTGAAAAGAAACAAAGTTAGTTTTTATGCAATGTCATGATGTATGTAATGCATCACATAATAATGTTCTCAAAATAAATGAAAATGCTATACGCGTTTCGTATGCATATGCTATGATATTATGTGAATGATGTATGGGTGCGATATGTTGTTGGAGCGTATCATCAGTTTCGTATAACATCTTTGGTTGGGGAAAGTAAACCCATGACGATTGTTAGGGATGAAGAATATGAATCTTCAATCTTGTTTAGAATGTTTATGCTGGATATTCCTGCTTTCTATTTGAGGATACTGCGCTAGGGATGTTTCGACTTCTGCTTGGGGATAGAAGAATTCCAGGAAAATTGTTCGTTCATCTTTCTTTTGAAGGACTTGACTCTTACATATCCTGGCTAGGGATAAAAGAGATGGATAATCCTCTGATGTGCTATCTGACCGAGTATCAGATATGGATGTCAACTCTTCTAGGGAGGGAAAAGTTGAATGACATCTGGCCCGGGAAGAGAATCCTGTCAGGGAACTGCGATAATCGGAGAAGTAAACTCTATTGGGGAAATAAACCCTGCTGGAGAAGATAATTCTATCAGGGATTTTACGGTATTGAAGAAATAAACTCCGCTGAAGAATTAAATTCTTGTAAACTGTATTGAGGAAATAATTTCTGATGGGGATGAGTTTACGAAGATGACTTTGTGGGGATTGCTCTTAGTGGACAACTTGAACACAATCCCAAATCTTATGGTCTTTAGTAAATGCTTATTCCTGTTTGTACGCACATATTTGTTAACAGTAATCATATTCAAATGCATATGTTTATTCAATTTAGACATTGGACGTTTTTGCAAACAAAACAGAGAAAATAAAATAGATTTGAATTTTGAATTATATTTGTATTGAAAGCTTGCCTATAAACTGATAATTTTTTACAAAGAGACAGAGATCTTAGTAAGAGGAAATCGTCATAAAATGAAAAAGGGGTACAAAGAACAACAAAGAAAAACAGCTATGTGGAAACGTTCCCATCAAGTTTCAACTCTGCTATTGCCCATATGTCTTCAAGCATCTCATCCCTTATCGTTGTAAGAAGTTGATTGAATTGAGTTATACCATTTGAACTTGACATTGATAACAAAGCTTGTTTTAAGTAGATGGTCCAATGGGGCATAGTCATCTGCTTTAATCCCTAACTTTTTCCTGGACTGCCCTTTCGGGTTTTCAGTCCACATGGATACCCTTTTTGGCCCAAGTCGCCTTTTCAGGTTTTTGACTTGTCGTGTGTATAATATATATATATATATATATATATATATATATATATATATATATATATATATATATATATATATATATATATATATATATATATATATATATATATATATATCTGTGATACGGTGGGAGAACTGACTTGAGGTTTTGCGTTTGTGTTCACAAATGTTTCGATTTAGCAAGAGTCGCCACCGACTTTTTATTTTATCCTAAGGAAAGGTCAAAAAGCACAGGAAAGACCTTTGAGATGTTTTCTTGGGTTAGGGGAGTAGATTATAGAAAGGGAAGGTATTAGCACCCTTTCTATCCATATGGTTATCCATGGGCTCTTAGTTACTTGTTTAGATCACTTGCTTTGCTTTTCAATTGTTTGAAATGGTGCTTTGTGTGTGGTTTTTGAAAGATGTTTTGAAAAAGAGGCCATCGTTGTGGCAACCTTTGTAATGATTCTTGTTTGAATGTATACAAAGATGTTTTTATCTTTTGAAAAGTTTTTTTTCAAATGTTTGAAAGTTGGATTTTGAAATTGTGTTGTGAAGTGTGTTTGAAAATAGCAAGGATGTTTTTTCAAGCTTTTGATCAAGTAACTAAGAGCTATCTACCCTATTTTACTCAAATATCTTTCTTATGTTTTTAACCCTTTTAACAGTTTTGCTTCACCATTGTATTTGGTGAACAACCTTGTGTTAGGATGTTAAACGGGACAGGCGCAGGTCAGTACAGACCATGATAGCAATTGTGTCAAGTATCTTTGGCAATTTTCTTGAGGGACTTGGTCATTTTGTTTAGGCAACTAAGATAGCGTCATCGAGGGACTATGATCTTTTTGTTTGATGTGTTTTGCCAAAGTTCTCAACATGCATACCATGGCCCATTTTTGAAGGCAACAAGTGGATTGTAACCCTAGGGGTGCAAGTGTGCATTGTGTTTGTTTTTTCATGCATTTTTGTCTTTGATTAGGTCAAACTATTTGTAGATTTTATTTTGGCATACAAACCCTAGTTCTCTAATCATGGCATAATTAAAAGCGTAAAAGTGCGAGAATTTAAATTCTAAGCTATTACAACATGATTATGGGGATGGGGGTACAATTTTGAATAGGGGATATTTGACAAGAAATATAAATCCTAGATTACTATTACAAGGATTTGACAATTACATAATTCATAATGCAAAAATAGTAGAATATGCAAGAAGATGTAAAGTGAGAGAAATTGTTTTTTACGGGTTTTCATTGAAGAAAAACCTAAGTCTAAGTTAATTGTTTAGAAAATTGTTTTTTGAGTTTTCATTTGAACAAAAAGGTTTTATAAAGTTAGGTCACTTCCAAGCAATGCAATATGTCCAAAAGAACCTAAACAAATCTCCAAAAATCAAGAAATTTGGTACCCGAGCTGACAAGGGCCGTGTCGGGGGACACGGGCACCCGTGTCAGGACCTGTCCATGATTTTTATGCATTTTTTTGTTCCAGCCACTCTGACACGGCCGTGTCACCTGACACGGGCGCCCGTGTCAGCCCCTGTTCATCATTTTCTGGTCATGTACGCATCAGTAACTCTGACACGGGCACCCGTGTCAGCCTCTGTACCTGTATTTTACTATGTTTTTTAAACCCAAATAAGCTGACACGGGCGGTTTCATGTGACACGAGCACCCGTGTCAACCTCTGGTCTAGATTTTTGTTAGTTCTTTCTCTTTGATCTGTCTTGTTATATCTTTTGAGCGCAAAAGCAAATGATGTATGAACAAAGAGATCACAGTTTAAGAAAGTTTACCTCTCGAAGCGGAAGCTTTAAGACACGTACGGATGTTTTCGGGTGCAAAGTGGTGATTGATCGAACTCCTTTGAACCTTCTTGAAGTAGCTCCAACCTTCGTTTTATGCTGAAAATGGTTGAACCACTCCAACCGAGTCAAGTTGCAATGTATGCTTTTGAGTTTTGAAGATGGTGATAGTGATGTTATAGAAGTTATTCTTATGTTTGAACAACTTCTATATGGTGTATATGAAGTTTTTGGATGGTTTCTTTGGAGAAAACTTGCAAGGTATGAGATTCAAATATTTGAACTTCAAAGCTCCAAAATGGAGGTTTTGTGTACAAATCTGGTTTTTTGACAGCAAAAATGAGTTTGAGTTTTAGTTTCTCCTTCTATTTTTATGGCCTTTCTCTCTATTTTTTCTAACCTCTTTTCCAACCTCTTTCCCTTGCAAACTCTTCTTCTATTTATAGGCAAGAGGTTTATGCATATGAGCTGACTAAGTTTGCAAGACAGCATGTTATGGTTTGGTTGGGATGTAAGTATCAAACTATGTCAAGTACTCCATGGTCCCAAGATGAAGTACCAAAGTTGCTGGTTTAGAGGGGTTGATTTCCATGTTTTATGGTGGAGTTAAATCATAAACAAGCAAGGTATGGGCTCAAGACAAACTTTGTACAAAAAGCTTGCTTTTCAATAATAGCAATGGTGCCTTTATGCCATAAATGGAAAGATCTTTTGGACAATGGCTCAAACACTTGGGTAATAGCTTAAGCTCTTGTGTAAAAATTAAATTATGTAGATATTTGCAAGTCACAAGGCCTGAAAAGTAAGATTATGCAGCACATCATGCCAATTGGATTATGTGTTCTTCAACAAAAATGGCTTGCAATTCAATAATGGATGCCCAATTTCATGCCCTTGAATCTCCTAGCTCAAGTATGATAAATTCATGCTCTTGAATGTTTTGGAAAGCTTGAAACACCCTCTATAACTTTCATGTTGTCCATTTTGACAAAATCATCTTAGAACTATGTGAAAAAATGCCAAGAAGTTGGGATAAAAACCTGACCAAAACTGCTGAAAATTTCTCTAAGTGTTAAATGAAAATGTCATGACTTCATGAATTTATAACTTGAGATCCAAGAATATTTTGAGAAACCTTTGTGTATCAAAGTTGTAGACTTTGTGGAGGACTACAACTTTCATGTTTTGAGTTTTTTTTAATCCATTTGCATCATGGTGAAAATGTGGGGCAAAGTTAGGAAAAATTAAGAAAATTTCATAACTTAGAAAAATTCTAAGTTATGAATTTTTTCAATTTCAAACCCTTATTTGCAATTTTGGGTTTCTTGATGAACAAGTTTCATAATTTGACACATCTTGATGAAAGATGACCCTTGGCACTTGATTTTGACCAAAAAGTCAAAGTTTGACTTTTCAGTGTACAGTCAAATTTTGATCAGTTGACTGGAAAATTCATTTGTCAACCCTATGCATTTGAGATCTTTTGAACTTGTTGAATAAGTCAAGATGATACCTTTGAGCCCTTAAGTCTATGGTTGAACTTGATTTGCCATTGGCTAGGTCAAACAGTCAAAAATTGCCATTGTACAGTCAAAACCCTAAAAATGACCATTTTGCCCTTTTGGTGATCTGATCAAATTTCTTGTGGAATTATGGTCCAAACTGGATCAAATGGTTCATATGAGTTCATAATGTTGATGTGGGTCAAAATTCATGACGTTTGACTGTAAATTGGTCACAATTGACTTTTTCCCCAATAAAGCTGATTTCTAGGTCAACTGTCCAATTGATTGGGCAAAAATTTGATTCAAGGCTTGAAACTTGGTATGGACAAACTTATGAGTCCAACATGAAGTATGGAAGTCACTTTGGGCATTGAAGGTCCAAAAATACCTGTGCAAACTCAAACCCTAGTTCAGGTCAACAGTGCAAGGAGGTGCCTTGAGCAGAGCAAACCCTAGCTTGATCTTGAGTTCCAAGAGCCTTGTGATGAGTAATGTTGATAAAATGAGAGGGAAAATTTTGGGGTACAACAGTTTCCCCTGTTCAATCTTCTTGAACCTGAAGAGTTAGATTGGCAAGTTTTGCCTTTCGTGACTCGAAGGTAAAAGAGGATTGGACACTAGAGTGCCTGTAAATTTGCACTCGTCAAAATGTTGCTGAGGGAATGGGCTTAAAGATGCCATTTGGAGATGGTAGAATCTTGCTGGAGATGAGCTTAAAGATGCCATCCAAGACTTGTTTGTTGAAAATCAGTAGAATGAACATCAGAATGGTATCCGTATTTGGAACGTATCTGAGTTGTATCTGGAGATTGGGTTTGTATGAGCAAGGGAATGGCGTCTGTATCTAGAGCGTATCCGAGTTGTAATTGTATTTGAGGTCTGTATGAGTAGCATAATGACTTCCGTGTCTGAAGTGTATCTGAAACTGTAACTGGGATCTGAATAAGTGACAGAATGATCTCCGTGGCGACTGCACTGGGGAGAATCAAACTTCTGGTGTAAGGGCCAGAATGGCATCCGTGTTTGGAGCGTATCTGAACTTGAAGTTGATAGTTGAATCTGAATGAGAGATAGAATGGTCGCCGTGTCTGGAGCGTATCTAGTCTGTATCAGATTGCTGAAGTCTGAATGAGTAGTAGAATGACTGCCGTGTCTAGGGTGTATCTGTACTTTATTTTGACTTGAAATTCTGAATGAGTAATAGAATGACCGTCGTGTCTGGGGTGTATCCGTACTGTATTTTGACTTGAAATTCTGAATGAGTAATAGAATGACCGTCGTGTCTGGGGTGTATCCATACTTTATCTAAATAACTGTTAACGATAGCCTTTTAATCTTATCCTAAAAAGGGTAAAATGTTAGCTAAAATACAAAGTTATGTTGCATGATATGTATGATGCAATGAACTGTGTTTCATCAATGTTTATGATATAGGAATGTAATGGATGTGCATGTAAGCTGAGTAGCTGTCTTGCTGAGGAAAATAAATCCTTGATAACTAGAGATAATAAAATCTTTGACTGCTGTCGGGGAAAATAAATCCTTGACCGATGCTGAGGATTCAAAAATATTTGATTGTTGAAGATGAGAAATCCTTGCTGACTGCTTGGGGATTAAAGAATTCTGAATGTTGAGAATGAGAAATCCTGAGACCACTGCTGAGGATTGAAAATCCTTGGTGACTTGTGGGGATTAACAAGAGCTTTGACAACTTCTGCGGGGATGTGAGAATCCTTCATGACTTTCTTGGGAAATAAGGAAAATTCTAAAAATCTCTACTGGGGAGTTAAAACCTGGGAGACTTCTGCTGGAGAAATGAGACCGAGAATCTTCGATCTGCTGGGAAATAACTCTGTGGGGAGAATGTTTGCTCAGCCATGGAAATTAGGAGCTTTGGGTTGTATGCCGAACTATTGGGGAATCATCCTAGTTGGGGATAAGACAAGAAGTTAACTGTTATCTGCTTGGTTCTCAGACTTTTAAGATAAACTGCTGGGGAAGTTGGGGGAAGCTGAATGGTTCCCATCGGGGGTTGATAGTTTTGAATTTTGACTTCGTTGGGGAAGAAAACTCAGAATATTTTGGCTCCGTTGGGGATCTTGAATTTTAACTCCGCTAGGGATGTATACTTCAAGGTTTTAGCTTTGTTGAGGATCTGAATGATGTACTGTAGGGGATTTCTTCTGGAATAGCATAAAGATATCTTCCTACACCTTCAACCTAACAGTAATTGTCCTTTCTCAATTTCATTTTATTTGTAAGCAGTGATTATATTCAAATGCATATGCCTATTTAACAAAACTTTGGACGTTTTCAAATAAAACATAAGTGTAAAAAGAAAGAAAGGCAAGCAAATTTCTGCACTTTGAAGTATCTTTGTATTAACTTTTGTAAGAATCTTTGTACAAAGGAAACATACATCCTAGTAAGAGAATGTTGTCGTAAAAATTGAAAAATTTTATACAAAAAGAAAGATAGCTATGTGTAACAATTCCATGGGATTCCCAATCCTCTATAGCCTTCACAACTCTGAGTATCTTGTCTATTCGCTGCTTCGTCCGCCGATGACTGGATTGATTAGAAGCTTGGAGCTTGTTGGTGAAGAGATTGTTCTTAAAGTGATCCGACGAGACATAGTCATACACTTTAATTCCCTAACTTTTGCCTGGACCGCCCTTTAGGGTTTTCGATCCATCGGGAAACCCTTTTTTGCCCAAGTCTCCCTTTCGGGTTTTCAACTTGCCGGGTGTACATATTTTTTTGTTTATCCCTAATTTTTTCCTGAACCACCCTTTCGGGTTTTCGATTCACCAGGATGCCCATTTTTGCCCAAGTCTCCCTTTCGGGTTTTCAACTTGTCGGGTCGTTTTATGCGTAGTATCTTTTGACTATGTCTGCGTTCGCAGGGTGCGACAAATCGTCACTGTCCATAGTTGTCAGAATCATTGCCCCACCATAAAAGATGCTCTTGATCATAAATGGTCCTTCGTAAGTAGGAGTCCACTTGCCCCTGGGATCACTTTGCGGCAAGATAATCCACTTGATTACAAGGTCTCCGACTTGATATACTTAACGCCTGGCTTTCTTGTTGAAAGCCTTGATCATCCGTTTTTGGTACGTCTGACCATGACAAACAACAGTAAGTCGTTTCTCGTCGATCAAGTTAAGTTGATCAAGCCGGGTATGAATCCAATCGTCTTCACTCAAACCGGCATCCTTCATAATCCTCAAGGAAGGAATATGAACTTCCATAGGTAAAACAGCTTCCATGCCATATACCAAAGAGAAGGGGGTTTCCCCTGTTGAAGTACGTGTCGTGGTACGATATCCATGCAGAGAAAACGGTAACATCTCATGCAAGACCTTGTAGGTGACTTTCATCTTTTGAATGATCTTCTTGATATTTTTATTCGCGGCTTCAACAACACCGTTCATCTTCGGCCGATAGGGAGATGAATTGTGATGATAAATCTTGAACTGCTCGCACAGAGCAGTGATCATAGTGTTGTTCAAATTTGTACCGTTGTCTGTGATGATCCTGTCAGGGATACCATACCGGCATATGAGGTTCTGCTTGATGAAGCGTGCAACCATATTCTTTGTAACTGAGGCGTAGGAAGCTGCTTCGACCCACTTGGTAAAATAATCAATAGCCACCAGGATGAAGCGATGTCCATTGGATGTCGTAGGCTTGATTTCTCCAATCATGTCAATGCCCCACATTGCGAACGGCCAAGGAGTTGTTAGAACGTTGATAGGAACAGGAGGAATATGTACCTTGTCAGCATAGACGTGGCATTTGTGACAAGTACGGGAATGTTGATGACAATCAGCTTCCATGGTGGACCAGTAGTAGCCTTCCCTTAGAATCTTCTTAGCCATCGTGTGTCCACTTAAGTGGGTGCCAAACGTGCCACTATGTATTTTGGTCATGATCAACTCTGCTTCAACCTTGTCCACACAACGAAGTAGAACACAATCATGAATGCGCTTATAAAGGATGCCATTGCTTAGGAAGAACTTGGCAGCAAATCTCCTTAAGAACTTTTTGTCATTGACGGAAGCTCCTTCAGGGTATTCTCGAGTCTGGAGATACCTTTTGATTTCATGAAACCAGGGTTGTTCCACTACTTCTTCGGTATTAATCTCATGACAGTGCGCAGGTTCGTCCATTCGCTCGATGGTGATTTGGGGAGCCTCGTTATCCCAGTTGAGTTTAAACATGGAAGACATTGTAGCCAGAGCATCTTCTAGCTGATTTTCTTCTCGTGGGAAGTGCTCGAAAGTAATTTGCTCGAAATGAGGCAACAATGTCAAGACATGTTCTTTGTATGGGATAAGATTAGGATGTTTAGTGTCCCACTCTCCTTTGATTTGACTGATAACCAAAGCCGAGTCCCTAAATACGACCAAAGATTTGATTCCCAAGTCCATTGCAGCCTTGAGACCAAAGATGCAAGCTTCATATTCAGCCATGTTGTTGGTACATCTGAAGCAAAGTCGGGCAGTGAAGGGTGTATGGCAACCTTCCGGAGAAATAAGTACCGCACCGATACCGTTTCCAAGTGCATTTGAAGCACCATCAAAGTACAGGGTCCATCGGGATCCTTGTTCAGGTATGTCATACGGTCTGTTACCTTCAATGTTGTCCAATGTCATGATGTCCTCGTCAGGGAAGTCGAATCTCATAGATTGGTAATCTTCGACGACTTGATGAGATAGGTGGTCAGCTAATACACTCCCCTTTATAGCTTTTTGGGTTGTATACTGGATATCATACTCAGTCAGGATCATCTTCCATTTAGCGATTCTTCCAGATAAAGCTGGCTTCTCGAAGATGTACTTGATCGGATCCATCTTGGAAATCAGCAGAGTGGTATGAGTCAACATATACTGCCTTAGCCGGCGAGCAGCCCATACCAAAGTGCAACAAGTTTTCTCGAGCAGTGAGTAGCGAGTCTCACAGTCGGTAAACTTTTTGCTAAGGTAATAAATGGCATGCTCTTTTCGGCAAGACTCGTCATGTTGGCCTAGTACGCACCCCATTGAGTTATCCAAAACAGTCAGATACATGATTAACGGCCTTCCTTCGACGGGTGGCATCAAGATAGGAGGCTCCAGCAAATACTCCTTGATCTTATCAAAAGCAAATTGACAATCATTGTTCCATTCAACCACCTGATCTTTCTTCAACAGCTTGAAGATTGGCTCACAGGTAGATGTTAGGTGAGAGATGAACCTCGCAATATAGTTTAAGCGCCCCAAGAAACCTCTAACCTCCTTTTCAGTGCGGGGGGCAGACATTTCTTGTATAGCTTTTACTTTAGCAGGATCAACCTCAATGCCTTTGTTGCTGACGATAAATCCCAAAAGTTTACCAGACCTGACTCCAAAAGTGAACTTGCTTGGGTTCAGTCTGAGCTTATACTCCTTCAATCTGACAAACAGCTTTTGCAGATGATCAAGGTGTTCTTCTTCTGTCTGTGATCGGGATATCATATCTTCTACATAGACTTCGATCTCATGATGTATCATATCATGAAACAAAGCTACCATGGCGCGTTGATAGGTTGCCCAGGAATTCTTCAGTCCGAATGGCATCACTTTGTAGCAGAAGGTACCCCACTGCGTGACAAAAGTAGTTTTCTCCATGTCTTCGGTGGCCATTTTGATCTGGTTGTATCCCGAGAATCCATCCATGAAGGAAAATACCTTGTGTTGAGTTGTGTTGTCAACCAAGATGTCGATATGTGGCAGTGGAAAATCATCTTTAGGGCTAGCCCTATTTAAGTCCCGATAGTCCACACACATTCTGACTTTGCCGTCCTTCTTAGGTACGGGTACAATGTTAGCAACCCATTGGGGATAGGAAGTAACAGCCAGAAAGCCAGCATTGAATTGCTTCATTACCTCAGCTTTGATCTTCTCAGACATGTCGGGCCTCATTCGGTGGACCTTTTGTTTGATCGATGGACAGTCTTCTCTTGTAGGGAGACGATGAACCACGATATCTGTGTCTAATCCCGACATGTCTTCATAGGACCAGACAAAGATCTCAACATATTCATTCAACAACTGCACTAAGAGGTCTTTAACACTTGGTTCCAGGTTGGCACCCACTTTTACCTCTTTCTTGTCTTCCTCTGTTCCCAAGTTGATGGTCTCTATCAACTCTTCATGGGGAAGAATAGCCCTCTCTTCTTGTAGCAAAAGTCCGGCTAACTCTTTCGGCACTTCACAGTCTTCGTCAACTTCGTACTCAGCATGATTGATCAAATCCTCAGAGTTACCGAAGGCTAAAGCAGAATAGTCACCCATGGAATCCGGAGTGGATGGGTACCTGCATTTGTGAGTGTGGGTGTGTGTAAGGGGTAGCCATCCTTAAACAAAACAAAATGCAAAAGGAAAGAAAATGAACACAACATTTTATAGATGAAAACGTCCAATGATTCATTAAAACATGGCATATGATAATGAAGAAAATCAAGCCCTTACAAATGGACCTATATTCCCCGGGCAAGGCATAAGGTGAAAATAGTGTACAAATTGTTTAGTTATTACAGACCAAAATAGGAAATTGTTCAAAGATAAATTACTCGTTGATGTAGGTGATGGGAATAAAGTCCTTTGCTTCCCAGTTGCTTAACCCTCCTTCGACGGTTGGAAAGATCCAATCCTCAAAGTTGTCTTCTTCATCATCATATTCTAAGGCATTAATTCCATGGTGAGTGATTTTGACGGGTGGTCCTCCAGACTTGGAGCGACGCATAGCTCTCTGGCCAGCAGCAGTAAAACCTAGTCCGAACTTGTCCATCTTATGGGGAAAATCAGGCAGTTTCCCCCACACTATACTCTTTCCTTCTTTAATTACAGCCTATGTGTCCTTGAGAGATGCCATCCTAGACACATGCTTGGGAACGATAGGAACATAAACCATTGTATTCGCAACTGCGACCTCAGGAGAAACTTCCTCAAAATGTTGGAAAGGCGTTTCTATGAACTCGCCATCCAACTCCACATAGCGGAAGGAGTTGAGGTGACTTATCATGTACTCTTCCTCGCCGTGCACCGTTATAATCTTACCCTGAATAGGATACTTTAGCATTTGGTGTAAAGAGGAGGTAAATGCCTCAGCATAGTGGATCCACGGCCTTCCTAATAAGCACGAATATGAGGGACAGATGTCCATCACGTAAAAGGTAGAGTTGAAGATCTTGGTGCCTACTTTGATAGGAATGTCTACTTCCCCATGAACCATCCTCTTAGAACCGTCGAAGGCTCTCACAACGATGTTACTGGGTTTGAGGGTCAATCCTTCGCAGTCTAACCTATCCAACGCCTTTTTTGGCAGCACATTCAAGGATGATCCGGTATCAACTAGGACATGGGCAAGGGTGGTTCCCCTGCATTCAACTGAGACATGCAGCGCGTCGTTGTGCTTCTTTCCCTTGGGGGTCAAATCAGCATCAGAAAACCCAAGGCCATTATCAGCAGTGAGGCTGGCCATGCACTTATGAAACTGGTCAGCCAAAGTTTCTTGAGGCACGTGTGTTGTCTTTAAAAATTTGATTAAGGCCTTAGCATGGGCCTCAGAGTAGAGTAGAAGAGCCAACATGGAGATTTTGGAAGGGGTCTGCCCTAGCTGTTCCACGACATCATAGTCGCTCCTCTTGATTATTTTTAAGATTTCTTCCATCTCTTTCTGGGTGGTTTCGGGGATTACCACAGTCTGAGCCTTCATCCTGACAGGCGATTCTAGTATCCCCTTACCCTTATCGGTAGCAGCATCAGAGGGTCTAACTTCAGGTACATCAATTTCTTCAATTATCGGGTGTGATCGGTGGGAATGAGAACTGACTATTTTTTAATGCTGGTTCACGTTTGCGTTTGTTTTCGTAAAGTGTCGCGGTAAGCAAGAGTCGCCACCGTCTTTTATTTTATCCAACAAGGAAAGGATAAAAGCACAGAAAAATTCCTTTTCGAGATTGTTTCTCGGGTTCGGGAGGTAGATTATAGAAAGGGAAGGTGTTAGCACCCTTTCTATCCGTGGTTATCCACGGGCTCTTAGGTACTTTCTCACTATGTTTTCAAAAGTTTGCTTTTCTTTGTGTTTGTGGGTTTTTGAAAAGAGTTTTGTTTTGTTTTTGAAGAAAGTGTAAGTGTGAAAAGTTTTGTTTTTTTTTTAAAGGAGCAAGTACTTAAGAACCTCTACCTACTTGAAAAGGAATTAAATTGTGCAAACGTCCTTTAGACAATGCTATCATACTATTGAGGAGTAGGTAGCATCGTCGTTGGAGTTTTCGGGTCAATTCGATTTAAGGGACGTGTGGTCACTAAAGCAACATTAGGACGTCTTAGTGGTTATCCTAATGTCTTAGATCATTTTTATCGAGGCAACCATTTCGAGGCAACTTTGATCTTTGGACAGAAGGACGACCTCTAAAACATCCTATACTTAATGACCATGTTTGAGGCAACCAAGTGAGGTGTACCCTAAGAGTGACATGTGCAAGTGTGTCAATTTTCAGTTTATGTTATCTTTGTACATGTTATGGTGAGTTGTGGTTGATTTTAAATTAAGAGTTAATCTTGTCATGCAATCCTAGTTAGCATACATCTAAACAGTTAATATATGTACAGGAATTTAAAGTGCAGGAATTGTAAATCCTACGCTATTACAAAGCTTCGGGGAGGGGGATTATTTACATGTCCAAAAATTGGGCGAATAAAAGCAGTAAAATGTAAAAGTCTTAGTTAAGCTATTACAAACCAATAGGAAATTATAATAAAATAAACGCGCACGAATCTGAACATAACCTCTAAAAAATCCTAAGAATAAAATCTTTTTGTTATTTTATTTTATTTTGGGAAAGTGGTCTAAATCTACTTAATTTTAGTTTTGAGAAAATGTTAAGATAATTAAAAAGTTAATTAACAAATTTAATTTTAATAAAAAAAAACTAGCCTAATGTTTTTGTGGTTTTTTTATTTTAATGTTAAATAAAAAGATAAAAAGATGTCAATGAAAACAAAAATAAAATACAAGGGGGATCCTTCGATCCAGGGAAAAAAAGGAGTTTCGACCCAGGGAGGGAATGGAAGCTTCGATTGGGCCAGACAGGGTCATGGCTCTTTCGATTGGGCCAGGAAGTGGGCATGAACAGCCTTCGATCCAGGGAAGGGGATTGTTTTTTGATCAGGGAGGTCATGGATTTCGATCCAGGAATGAGATGCCTCCTTCGATCCAGCAGGCTAATGGGTTCGATCCAGAGAAGGTGTCTCCTTCGATCTGGAATGTTATACCTGCAAAAGTATGTTAGCGAAATAAAACACAGGGCTTAGGTATTGAACCCCAGACCCTTTGATCATGCGCTTGCTGGGCTTCCTCAGGCTATGTCTGCAGCAAGTGTTGGCAAACGAAGAACATGACCTGGGCGCCTGAAGAAGTGAAAAACACAAGAAGGGGGGGGGGGGGGGGGGGTTGAATTGTAAAACTGAAAATCAATGCAATGAACAAGATATTTTTATCCTGGTTCGTTTGATCTCAAACTACTCCAGTCCACCCGTCAAGGTGATTTCGCCTCTCTCCAACGAGGTCTTAATCCACTATATTCAACTGAATATTACAAACTGCTTTAACAACTGCTAAAGCCTTCTTGATGCAAACCACAACCCGGTTTGTCAAGGAAACACTTTCTTACAAAGAAGATAAATCTAGGTGTGTAAATGTTTTCTACAAAACTGTATCACAACTATGATGTTACACAACTTAAGCTTATGAAACTAGATTGCTAAACAATGATTGAGTAAGGAGATATGTAGCGTTTAGCAAACTGAGAGAAGGAAGATTATGATTAGCTTTTAGGCGTGTAATATGTTGGAGAGCATTAGCCAATTCAATCTTCATAGTCTTGTTTATATAGCACTGAGATTGTTGAACGTTGGAGCAATAATCTTGATTCAATGCCAATAACAAACTTTCCTTATTGAGCAGATCTTGTCTGGAATGACGCCGTTGGTAATAATTTGCTTTCAATGCACAGTACCGTTGCAACTTAAAGCGTGTTCTGGCTTGGCCTCATTCTGATTCTGCTTAAGTGATGATGAATTGTTGTTGTCTTTATCAGAGTGTTGAGCGCAGTTCTGTTCATCAAGCTTCAGCATACGCGTGGGTTATTCTTCTGATTCTGGTATTCTGATATAGCATCTTCTGATGCTGATGTTAAGAACCAATATTCTGATGCTGATTAAGTGTGCTCTTGCTGATACCTATCAGAGTTTCTGCAAATCAGAAAGTAATATTTTAGGTAGCAAGTAGTTCTTACATGAATCACATAAATAATATATCTTTTCATTTTGTTATCATCAAAACTTAAACATAGGGTAGTAGATTCAAACTTTGTTCTAACAATCTCCCCCTTTTTGATGATGACAAAAACTAGATATTTTTAATTGAAAATAACGTGAAAAAGTATCAGAGATAACTAAATGATAAGATGTATCAGAGTAAGAGGTTATCAAAGATAAGGGATAAAGAGATATAAGAGTTGAGAGATACTCCCCCTGAACTTATTACTTCCCTTTTAAATTCCAAGAGTTCTTCAGGATCAGATCTTTATTGCCTTTCTTTGAGCATCAGAATATCAGAGTTTTGACTATCAGAAGCATTGGATCAGAATGTCAGAGCAGAGCTTCAGATCAGAGTCAGAGCTTTGCTTTGGGTCAGAGTATCAGAGCTTTAGTCTTCAGAATATCATGGAGCATTCTTGTACCTGTAGACTTAAGCAAAAGTAGAAAACATATTCAAGTATATCAGAGTTAGAATGTTTGAGAGTTTCTGTCTTAGTAATCCGTTATTATTTAAAATATCATTCCTGTTCTCCCCCTTTTTGTCAGCAATCAAAAAGTGTAAGTGATGTGCTAAAACATTTAGAGCAGAAAAACTTGTCATATTAAAAAGTTCAGAATCAAACAAAACAGTACAACAGATAATCAAAGAAAACATGAAAATGACATGAATGAAAAACTAAGGTTGGGGAGGAAGGCGTGTGAACAGGTTCTCCAGCATGGCTTTGATCTGATCAGCAGTCTCATTCTGCTTGTGCACCATGCTGACTACTGTGTCTATCTTGCTATCCTGCACATCCATCCTTTCTTTCATTTTTTGGTCATTTTCATCCATCCTTTGCTGCAGACGCATGTCATTCAGCTTTAGCTCTTCCAGAGTCTGCCTGTCCAAGGCAGCTTGAGAAACATCAGAAGCAGGGAGCTTTTGAGAGCTTTCTGCAACATCTTCAGCTTGACTGGCTTCAGCTTGAATAGTCTTGTCTTCTTCTGGTTGCACGATTGGCGCTGGACGCTTCTCAGACCATGGCTCACTATCCAGAAGGAGCACGTCTTCCTGTGGCAGCTGACTTTCAAATTCCTTCAGCAGTTTGCTGAAGTTCTGTTGTGCCTGCTCATAGTTGATATCCTGCAACTTGAGGGCTTCAGCACGTACCCAAATTCTGAATTGTGACCAGAGCTGGTCAGAGGCAGCTGGGTCAATCATTCCAGGACAGACTTGCTTCAGAGAAGCAATCCACTGCTGCAAACCTGTTTCAAAATTCATAATACCAGAGCCAACATCTGACTGTTTTGGTTTTGGAATGGCTATTTTATTTTTCAGATCAGCAAGACGGTCAAGGATTGTTAAATCTATGAAGGTCCTGCTGGGGTTTTCGGTGGTTTGCTTGGGAGCTGTTTGTTTGGGAGATGGAGTGGGAGAATCAGAAATAATGATTGGACTGTTTGGGGTTTTGGGAGTATTTGGTGGTGTGGATTCTGGCGAGGATGGCACCTGGGCCATGGTTACTGTTGTTCCACATGGCAGCTGGATTGCCAGAGGTTGTGGTTCAGAGGATTGAGGAGAGTGAGGTTCAGAAGGTGGAGGAGTTGGAGTTTCAGAGTGATGAAACTCAGGTTGAGGTGATGGTTGAGGTGATGGTGGATGAATTTCTGGTTGAGGAGAGGGAGAAGGGATTGCTGGTTGTGGAGAAGGAGGAGGAATTTCTGGTTGTTCAGGGATAAGAGGTTCTTCTGGAATGGGTGAGAGAGGTTGTTCTGGTTGTGGAGAGTGGACAATTTGTGGTTTAGAGTTTGGATTATTGGAGGGGTGATCAGAGGTGTGTTGATCAATGTCAGACAACACTTTGTCAATTGCTGATGTTGTTGAGATTGTTGGTTTGGGATGTTTGGTTCGGGGTGTTCTGAGTTGTAGTGCCTCAGAAGGGTCATCTTCTGGTTCGGTTTCATCTATTGTTGGAATGGGGATTGGGATTCTATGAGAAGTTGGAGATGGGATTATGCTGGAATAGTAGAAGAATTTAAAACAGAAGCAGCAAATAAATTACCTCTTTTCTTGGGTGTCTGCTGGGATGTTCCTTCTGAAGGGGCCTTCCTTTTCTTCGTCTTCTTCAGTGTAACTTCTGGTTGAGGTTGGTGCAGATCTTTGATATTCAGATTTGGATCTGTACCATCAGCTTTGCACGCGTCCAGATATCTGAGAACCACCACTGGCTTGGATTCTATCTCAGAAAATAAAGGAAAGTCACTCAGTGGGACTCTTCTGCTGGTGATATCAGCAATAGGAGTAGCGCTGGGTTCCTTTTTGATATTCTCTATTAACTTCATTTTCTTCAGATTCTTCGCGTTCAGAGGCTTCCCAACCGTTGGTTCAATGGTGCTTACCTCTTGAGCTTCTATCAGGTGCTCTATCAGCCTATTCTCAGTCAGAATATCTGATATCAACCTTCCAAAGGGTATCCAATCCCTCTTTGTTCTTTCTTCTTCCCTGGTTTCCTTCACGCTTGTTCTGAGGTGATTAAACAGAAGATGAGCCAAGTTGATTTTTACCTTCTGATTGATAAAATAGATCAGAAATTGCTGATCTATATTTATGTAATCAGGGGAACTAGTTGGCTTCCTATGATTAAAACATCCCAGAATTATCTTCGCCCAAACTCTATGGTGATCCTTCAGATCTCTGATCTTGCTGCTGGGCACCCCATGGGTGAAAATACTTTCAGCTATGACGCCCACGTCAGCACATCTCTCAGCCATATCAATACAGCGGACGCCACCGCCACTGTAACCAATTAACCTTGCTATGTGATCCTCAGTGATCACAATCTTCTTCCCCATTATGTAGGAGGTGACTTGATGCGTTGAAGCAGTTGCATGAATCTAGAACTCCTTGACTAACATTGGGAATGTTGGTCCAACTAACTTGTCAAAATACCTTTCCCATTTCTGTGCCCTAACTTCTTCTGTTAAATCAAAGCCATTCTCCTTCAGACTACCAAAACCAATAATCAATTCAGATAACACTTCAAGATTCTTCACTGGAGTGAGGAGTGTTCTGAATGGAACTTGATACTGTTCAGATGATGCTTTCTTCTGAGAACCTGCAGAAGCACTGCTGGAGGTTGCCATGTTCACACTTAGGGATTTTGAGAAAAACTGAGAAAATGGGTTTGAGAGAGATGAACACAGAAAAATGCAGAGAATACTTGAGAAATAATGAGAAACTGTAAAAGATTAAAGTGAGAGGTTAACGTGCTTAAATAGGCTTCAGAATATTTTGAAAGTATAAACGTTTTCAAGAAAGAGAAATAAAATCATGATTACGTTTTAAAAACATGATTACTTTCATTTAATGCTTGCTGATTTTGGGGGATTTGAGAAAGATACTTAAAACGGTTACCAGACATGTGTCTCAATGCACCCAATCAGCGTTTTGCCTTCTCAGAAGAGTGCACGCGTTCTGCTTCAGAGATATGCTGATGATTGGATGACACTTGTTTGATGTAGTGATCAGCACGTCTATCTTTGAGCTTAGACTCTCAGATCTTTAAGACTAGCATCTGATGCAATCTGCATGTTCTATCTTTCTGAAAGGAGATTGATCAGAAGTTCACAGAAAAAACAAATACATTCTGAAGATAAATATATGGAATTAAAACATTTTCACTCTGGGCAGATTTTCATGCTGAGATGTTTCAGAATGAAATTGAACCTATCTTCAGAAAGGGGTTTAGTGAAGATATCAGCCCATTGATGGTCTGTATCTATAAATTTTAAATTCAAAATTCCTTTCTGAATATAGTCCCTAATGAAGTGATGTTTTATTTCTATATGCTTAGCTCTAGAATGTAAAATAGGATTCTTACTTAAGCAAATAGCAGAAGTATTATCACAGAGTATAGGGATGTTACTCTCAAAAATCTGGAAGTCTTCAAGCTGACTTTTCATCCAGAGCATTTGTGTGCTACATCCTGCTGCTGCTATGTACTCAGCTTCTGTTGTTGATAGCGCAATTGTTGATTGCCTTTTATTGGACCAAGAGATCAGATTTTCTCCCAGAAACTGGCAGCTTCCAGAAGTACTTTTACGCTCCACTCTGTCTCCAGCAAAGTCAACATCGCAGTAGCCTACTAAACTGTAATCACTAGATTTTCTATAAAACAAACCCAGATTAGTAGTACCATTCAGATACTTGAAAATTCTTTTAACAGCTGTTAAGTGAGATTCTTTAGGATCTGATTGGAATCTAGCACAAATACATATGCTGAATAATATATCAGGTCTTGAAGCTGTCAGATAAAGGAGAGAACCAATCATACCTCTGTAGACTTTCTGTTCTACATTTTTGCTTACCTCTTCTCTTTCCAGAATGCACGTGGGATGCATTGGAATCTTTGATGGCTTACATTCTGAGAGGTCAAATTTCTTCAGAAGATCTCTGATGTATTTGCTCTGATGAATGTAAGTTCCCTCTGGAGTTTGATTGATCTGAATTCCTAGAAAGAATTTCAGTTCCCCCATGAGGCTCATCTCAAATTCTGCCTGCATACACTTAGCAAATTTTCTTCCAAGAGAAGGATTAGTAGAACCAAAGATAATATCATCAACATAAATTTGACAGACTAAGATGTCATTCTTAACTGATTTACAGAATAAGGTAGTGTCCACCTTCCCTCTGGTGAATTCATTTTCTAACAGAAAGTTACTTAGCCTTTCATACCAAGCTCTGGGAGCTTGTTTCAGACCGTATAGTGACTTCTTTAGTTTGAAAACATGTTCTGGATGTTTTGTATTTTCAAAACCAGGGGGTTGGTGCACATAAACCTCTTCTTCTATATAACCATTTAAGAATGCACTCTTGACATCCATCTGATACAGAGTGATGCCTCTATTAACAGCAAATGAAATTAAAAGTCTGATAGATTCTAACCTGGCGACTGGAGCAAAGGTTTCTGTATAGTCTATCCCCTCTTGCTGACTATAACCTTGTGCAACCAGTCGTGCTTTGTTTCTGATGACTTCGCCTTGTTCATTTAGCTTGTTTCTGAAGACCCATCTCGTTCCAATGACGTTGAATCCTTTTGGTTTGGGAACAAGATCCCATACGTCATTTCTGGTGAATTGATTCAGCTCTTCTTGCATTGCCAGAATCCAGTCATTATCCAGAAGTGCTTCATCAATAGAAGAAGGTTCAATCAGAGACACAAGTCCCATGAGGGTTTCTTCAGAGTTTCTGAAGCTTGCTCTTGTTCTGATTGGATCTTCCTTTCTTCCTAAGATAGTCTCTTTTGGGTGATCCAAGCTGCTTCTGGGTAATCTCTTCTGAGGTTGATCAGCAACTGTTGTAGGATTGCTAGCAGTGCTCCTTTCAGACTTTGAAGGAGTGTCTGTGTTGAGAGCTTCAATTTCCATACCTGCAAAAACTTCATTCTGCTTTGACTTTTCAGAGTCAAGCTTGTCATCAAAATGAACACTGATTGATTCTTCCACAATCTGTGTTTCTGTATTGTATACTCTGTACCCTCTTGAGCGTTCAGAGTATCCTAACATAATACACTTCTGTGCTTTAGAGTCAAACTTGTTCAAATAATTCTTTGTATTTAACATAAAACAGGTACATCCAAATGGATGAAAATATGAAATGTTGGGTGTGATCGGTGGATCTGGAACTGACTGTTTAACGCTGGTTCGCGAAATGTCGCGGAAGCAAGAGTCGCCACCGTCTTTTATTTTCTCCAATTGGAAAGGACAAAAGCACAGAAAAATTCCTTAAAGAGAGATTGCTCTCGGTTCGGGAGGTAGGTTATAGAAAGGGAAGGTGTTAGCACCCTTTCTATCCATGGTTATCCATGGGCTCTTAGATACTTGCTCATATGTTTTCAAAATTGTTTTGTTTGCTTTTCAATGTGGGTTTAAAAGTTTCTTTTGAAAAATTTCAGATCGACTCATACGTCAGAGTGTTTGAAAAGTTTGTTTTGAAAGCTTTTGAAAGTGTGTGGTGTGAAAAGAGTTTTGTTTTGTTTTGAGGTTTGAGCAAGTATCCTTGAGAACCTACCTACACTAAGGAATTCGTCTGTGTAAATGTCCTTTAAAGTAGTGCCATCCCACCATTGAGAGGTAGGTAGCACCACCATTGGAGGTTTCGGGTCAATTCGATTTTAGGGACATGGTGATCACCAGAGCAATGGGAAGACACCTTAGAAGCTACCCTCATGCCGGGTTCCCGGAACATGAGGACTTACTAAGACGTCCTCTACTCGACGACCACCTTTCGAAAGGCAACAGTGAGGCGTACCCTAGGGGTGGTGTGTGCGAATTGTGTGTCATGTTTCAGTTTATTTGTCTTGTCATGTTTGTCGTGTTCTACGCTTGATTTTAATTAGGCATTCATTCTTGCATGTTTGATTAACAGTTATAAAGTTGCGGAAAAAATAAATCTAAACTATTACAAATGGCGCGGGTCCACATCGCCAAAAATTTCCAGAACCCGATTTAGCGGAAAAATAAATAATGCGAAGAAATAAAGTGCGGAAAGTAAATTACATGGCTTAGAGACATTTACAAAATTATAATAAGCGATAATAAAATAAATGCGCAATTAAATGATTAATGACGGGCGTTGGACCCTTTTTGCAAATAATTAAAGTTAATGAGGATTTAAAAATCAAAATTAAATGAGAATGATATTTTTGATATTTTTGTATTTTTAGATTTAATGAAAAAAGGAAATTAATTAAGATTAAATTGAGCGGCAAACCCTAATTCTAATATTTTTTTATTTATTGTGAAAGAATTAAAATATGACCTAAATTAGACCTAATTCATTTATGTGCAATTTAAATAGGAAAATAAATAAATAAATAATAATTATTATTCTAAAAAGAAAAAAAAAGGAAAAATAAAAAATAGCAATTAACCTAATTCTACCTTTTTTGGATTTTTATTAAAAAGATTTAAAGCTAAAACCTAATTAACTAAATATTGACATATATTAATTTATGAAAGATAATTATAATAAAATAAATATTATATCTTTTTGTATTTTCTGCATTTTTTATAATGTTTTTATATTTTTTGTAAAAGAAAATTAATTAATTAAAACAATACAAATACAATAATTTAAATAATAAAAGAAAAAAAAAGTGAACCAGAGTGGGGTGCTGCCCCAAATAAGGAGGTATCAATAGGAGAGGCCTGGCCCAATAAGCTGGTCGTTGGTTGACTTTTTTGAATCTCATGCAATGCGTTTGACCAGAGTTTATGTGCTCATCTATCCTAGACCCTTGATTTATAAGCAGCTGGACGCGTGGGCGATGAAGATTGAGGGTGCATGGTGAACGCTCACATTAGGCCTGCACGGAATCAGTTATAGAAAAATAACATGGAATTTATGCAAGACCTGGGACTTGAACCCAGGTCTTGAAGGCCACCAGCTCAACACTTTACCACTGAACCACATGCGTTTCATTTAATATATAATAAGCAAATAACAATATAAAAGGAAAACGCTAATGCTTTGGAATTCCGCGCGAAATTCAAACGGGCCTGTCACCAATGGACACGTCTTCGTCTCCTTCCCCTTCCCTGTAAAACAAAATTAATGGGCAACGGTTTTGCAACCGTGGTGTTAGAGGCCTTTTGAAAAAATAGCGAATAGCTCCCTATGAACCATAAATTTATCGCGAGGGATGTGTCTTATTCAGAAGAACACGCTGAATGCAACCATGGTGGTTTCAGTGGCCAATTTTACTGTATTGATAAAGCCCCAATTTTGAGAACCTGAAAACCTAGTTTTTTGACAATGGCGTAATCTTGTATGATCAATAAAAATGCAATTAAACACCACAGTTAGCTTTAGAATTTCACAAAGAACAAGAATCAATAAACAAAATTCATGAAAGATGCTTAGAATGTGATATGCGATTTGGAAATTTTCAAGGTTCATTTTGACTTAGAGATACCGTTTCAAGGCGTTTGAGTTGTTGTTTTTGATTGAGAAAGGTTCAGGAGGGTCTCAGGATGCTATTGAAACAAAAATCCAAGCTTGAATCGCCTTAGAACCTTGAATTCAGTATTGAGTTTTTTGTCAAAAATTTCAATATGCCAAAGTATGTTATGCGCAGCTTTTCAGTCCTCTTGCATTAGGGTTGTGATCACATACTTGTATGGAGTGATTAGGTTAAGAAAAGCTGTACAAAATCTCATGAGTTAATGGTTTTTGATAATTGATTCTTGAAAATCTTTTTCAATCTTTTTTCATGTTGTTTTTGTTCAATCATGATCAATTAACACCAAAACTTGCCATAATCAATTAAGCACGAAATATTGACATTAGAATGTGCATAAAAGGATTTTTTAGGTTAAGGTTATATTTTTCATGAATTAAAATCATTTAAATGAATATAAATTAATATTAATTCAAATAAATAATTAAAAAATATGAGAATACTTCCCCTTGGGCCTAGTGGTCGTGCATAGGCTTGGCATGAAGAAATTTGGAAGATAATTGGGCCCATTTGCATTTTTAGGCCTTTTGCATCAATGTTGACTTTTCAAAATTCCTAAAAATTTCCCAACTTCCACAAGGCATAACTTGGTCAATTTTTAAGCTTTTCACATGTTCTTGGACATTTTGGAAAGGTCTTTGAGTCCTTTAACCAATGCCTTTGGTCCCATGTCATTTTGATTTACCAATCTTAAGTTATGGCCTTTGACTTAAAGTCACTTTTTGTTGACTTTTGAAAATGACCTATAATGTTGAAATTGATAACTTTTTGTGAGAGCATTTCTTGGACTTGGAACATGAAGATGAATTGTAGGAAATGTCTTTCTCTTCAAAATGAGCTTTGGATGGAATTTTTCTGATGAACCATGTGAAAGTTATGCCCTGGTCAATTTCAGTTGACTTTTTCAACTGTCCAAATATAGCAACTTTTGTATCTTTGATGATTTCTGAGCCAAATTTTGAGAATCATGATCAAGCATTGATCAAATGATGTTTGTGGCTTCAAAATGATATGTTTGATCAAAAATTTGAACTTTTGACTGCCAAATGACCATTTTGCCCCTACAGTTGACTGTAGTGCAATCTAGGGTTTTGACTGTGCAATTTTGAGCTGAATGCCTTGAAACTTGATATGAAGACACTTGACCATCTTTGTAGGCATGTGAGACTTGATTGGGCCTTTGAAAAGTTCATTTGCTTGACCAGAACTCAAACCCTAGTTTTGACTGTATAGGAACCAATTGAGCTGCACAACCCTGGGAGGATTTTGTGACCTTGGCTTGGCAATTTCTTGATGAATATGGGAGGGCAAATTTTGGGGTACAACAGTTGCCCCTGTTCAATCTTCTTATACCTGAGGATGCAGATTGGCTGACATGCCTTTCGTAATCCGAGGGTAAAAGATGATTGGACACTAGAGTGCCCAGAAATTTGCGCTCACATAATAGTAGTGATGATGGAATGGGCTTACAGATGCCATTTGGATGTTGCTTGGATAGGGTGATGAGCTTATAGATGCCATCTGGTCGTTGATCGCGTAGGAGATTCTTTAGCTAGAACCTGCATACCTGCAAAACAGAAAATGAGTACCTGACACGCTGCAGGAGCTGATTTTAGATGCTTGGTATAGATATGTCCTGGCTAGTTACAGGAGCTGAGTCTGGAGCTTCAAACGTTGATGAAAGAACCAGGGATGATTACTGCCTTAGCATGAATGGTAAGAGAACCTCGGATGATTTTAACTTCAACAACGCTCGTTGAGAAAAATCTTGGTGGGAATTACCATCTTTGCAATATCGGGAAGAGAACCATAAGCTACTATAATCTGAAAGGGAATCACCTCACACGCCGTCGGAGAGGGAATCCTAGGAAAAGGAATTGTCATCTCACACACCGTTGGAGAGAGAAACAAAAGAGACTATTACCTCACGCTCATCGTCGGAGAGGGAAACATCTGAAAAAGGAATTACCACCTCACGCTCACCGTCGGAGAGGGGACCACAAAAGACTATCACCTCACGCTCACCGTCGGAGAGGAAAACATCTTGAAAAAGGAATTACCACCTCACGCTCACCGTCGGAGAGGGGACCACAAAAGACTATCACCTCACGCTCACCGTCGGAGAGGAAAACATCTTGAAAAAGGAATTACCACCTCACGCTCACCGTCGGAGAGGGGACCACAAAAGACTATCACCTCACGCTCACCGTCGGAGAGGAAAACATCTTGAAAAAGGAATTACCACCTCACGCTCACCGTCGGAGAGGGGACCACAAAAGACTATCACCTCACGCTCACCGTCGGAGAGGAAAACATCTTGAAAAAGGAATTACCACCTCACGCTCACCGTCGGAGAGGGGACCACAAAAGACTATCACCTCACGCTCACCGTCGGAGAGGAAACCACAAAAGACTATCACCTCACGCTCACCGTCGGAGAGGAAAACATCTTGAAAAAGGAATTACCACCTCACGCTCACCGTCGGAGAGGGGACCACAAAAGACTATCACCTCACGCTCACCGTCGGAGAGGAAAACATCTTGAAAAAGGAATTACCACCTCACGCTCACCGTCGGAGAGGGGACCATAAGAAACTTTAACTTCAACAACGCTCGTTGAGGAAAAATCTTGGTGACCTCAACAACGCTTGTTAAGGAAATCTTGGGTGACTTTAACTTCAACAACGCTCGTTGAGAACAGTCTTGGGTGTCTTCTACTGGGATAAGAATCAGGGAGATCTTAGGGTCGATCTGACTGAACTAGAGAAGGCCTTGGACTGTGATTGAGAATTTAAACTGCATCTTTCCTGAAAGGTAAAAGTCAGTCATATGCAATGCATGATATGGATCAAGCAATGACGTTCTTGATGTAAATGAGACTTGTATGATATGATGCGTCTATGCATGCTATAATGATGTATGTGACGTTTTATGAATGTATGTTTTTGTCTAGGAAAGTAAATCCTTGACGGGTGCCAGGAAGTCGTATCCTGGGCTGATGTTGAGGTATTGATTTCCCTTCCGCTGGGGATGGTAGTTGCAAGAATACTGGTAGGAGAAGATGACTCCGTTGCGGAATAACTTGGCAAATGGAAGATTCTGCGGGGAGAAAAGATACTCTGTCGACCATGCTGGGAAGCAATACTCTGTGGGGTAGAGAGGCTTTGCTAAATGTTGACAGTAGTTTGCTGAAGATACCCTTGTTATATAGGAAGTAGTTGATGAACTTCGCTAGGGTAAAAAGATTTTGTCGACGACGCTCTTTCCGTGGCTTTTGGCTGAGGATAACCCAGTTATATCCTGTTAAGGAAATAACTCTTGAAATAAAGCCGGGCGACGCGTTCGTGCTCTGCGAGGGGATAAGCTTCCAGAATTTACTGGGGATAAGCTTACTGCTTGGGGAGATATGAATTCCAACTTCCCGGGGAAACTGGTTTGGACTCTTTTGGGAAGTTTTGTTATGCAGGGGAAGTGATTGGGATACCGCCGGGGAACAATCTTTAGGCCAAGACTGCCGGGGATGCTTGTATTGAATACGTGCTGTTGCTGGGGAAGGTTGAGATCTGCTGGAGGATACCCAACCTCTTTAAGTTTGATAACTCTGCTTGGAGAAGAATGCACTGTTTGCTGCCGTATTCTCTGGGGAATTAAGATATACTGGTTGAATCTTCCTGGATACCTTGGAGGATGGAACAATTGAACTACTCAGACAATTCTTTATTGCCCCTGTTTCTATGGGAGATGAAGGCATGAGGCGCTGATAGTTGTTGACGGACAAACCTTCTTCTGGTAGGCAAGTGACATGAATGACAGGACATAGTCGTACGCTTTGATCCCTAACTTTTGCCTGGACCGCCCTTTCGGGTTTTCAGTCCACCGGGATACCCATTTTTGCCCAAGCCGCCTTTTCAGGTTTTCGACTTGCCGGGTGTACAGTTTTTTTTCATTTCATCCCTTATTTTGCCCGAACCCTTTTGGTTCGCCGGGAAGCCCTAATTTTTGCCTAGGTACGTCAACCTAGCGGGTCTTTGATTTTGCGTAGTATCTTTTCGACTATGTTCATGTTCTCAGAATGTAGGGAGTTGCCCCTGTTTAGAAGTGTTTTGTCATGTCACCAGAAGATGTTTGATCAGGCAAGATTCGTTGCTGGAATGCCCCAAGTAACTCAGGCGGAGATTTGCCCCAGGCTATTTGGCCTTTGAGAGATTCTCCGAATCTTGATTGGGCTGCCCCAGATGATGGACCATGGTCAGGTCTGCCCCTTGATTGGAAGTACTTCTGTTCATTAGGCTTTCATCGTGCGAATTTCCCTGCTGTTCAAACAAATAGTCATATGTAAACAATGTTATATCAAAAATGCAAAGCTTATGTCCGTCTTGAAGATTTTGAAAATGCCTTCTTTTTTTCATAAAACAAATGAATGTTTGTAAAACGTGATGTCAACTCCGTATTTACCGTAGGCCTTCAGGAGTCAGGATACCTTTCGTAACAGTATGCTTTCGAACTAACCCATGCTTCAGCTAGGACTTTTAAGGGTTATAACGTGGCTTGGTTCACGGTTTAAGAAACAAAGGATAAAGGCTCAAATTATTTGTACCCACCCGCTCTTCGTGATGTTCTCCAAACCTAAACTCAGTTGATCATACGTTAGACCTTGTTTGAGTCTTTGCTCTGATTTTCCGGTGATGATTCGGATGTTGATAACTTATTTTGAATAGGCAGTCATTCCTTTCTTGTTGAGGGTTTGTAAGACCTCTTTCTTGATTTTTGTTATCCCTATTTTTGCCTGAACTGTTTCCTTTTTGGAATTACAGTCAGCGGGATGCCCCAGTTTCATAAGTCCCCTTTGTAGGTTTAGACTTTTTGGGCTTTTCATTTATGATTTTTTTTTTTTTTGATAATGACTACCTGTCCTTATGATTGTTCAGAACCATCATTGTCTTTTGTTTTGTAAGGACTCCTTTGGTGCCATTCGTTATGCACTTGGATCAACTGAGAGAACTACCCTGCCCCAGGTTATGATAAAGGGTTTTAAATTTCGAAAAGAAAAACTCCTACTTCTTTGGCTCAGAGGGGTTGACGAGGGATTATCATCCTTATAACTCCAGTGTTTAGGAATTGAAACAATGCCTATACCTCATCAGCGGGGTCTGTTCAAAAGCATACTGTAGATTATGGTATCGTTTTCGTCATCCTCCCTCAAGAGGCTTAGAATTGTTAATCGAGAGTTGACATCAGAAAAAATATGAAAAGAATTTGCCTTTAGTGAACACGAATATATTGCTTCAAAATAGACATAAGCGATGCATTAATGTGATAACAATGTTAACATGAATAAATGTTTAAACGGTCGAAAGAAAAACACAACTTGAACATTCGAATGAACAAAAGTTTCCTAGTCTCGGAGCTTGTCACTTCAACTGATGAGCCTTGGAGGAATGGTAGAAAAATTCAACCTGTCCATCTTGTGTGAACTCCACTGTCCCTTCATCGATCAGGTTCTGGATTTTGTTCCTCAGCTCCCAACATTCATTGGTGTCATGTCCTGGGCTAGCAGAGTGGTAGGCACACCTCTTATTGGGATCATAGGCAGGAGATGCTGTATTGGGATTCCGGGGATGAGCCTTTAATGTGATCAGATTCAGCCTCAATAGGCGTTGCAAAGCTTGAAACAGCGACATGTTGAGCTGGGTGAATTGCCTCTTGGGCTTGTCCGGCTGAACTTTGCGAGGTTGGTGCTGAATTTGTGGCACTGGAGTCATTTGAGGAGCCTTCCCCTTATTCTCTTGTCTCGAGGATGATTGGATGATGAATGGCTTTTTCCCCTTAGATGTTTGCCCCAGTAGGTCACCCTGAAGCAGTTGGTTGAAGAGAAACCAGAGTTCCTCTTGTCTTTGAACTAGGCAGTGAATGATATTCCTCTGTCCCAGCATCTGGGCCTTCATAGCATCCATCTCAGCTTGTAGGTGTTCCAACTTTCCATCCTCAACATTGCTCCTGGCGGGGGTCTCTGTGAGAAGTGTCCTTAGCTCCTCCTGCCCCTTGGATAGATTCAGGAGGATTTCCCCGAACCGGGTCTCTTGAGCAAGAAAATCCTGGTTGTCTTGTGGGCGAGCCATTGCTGAAATAAACAGCGAGAAGGGTGAGTGACCTGCAAAAGGGATACCTGCTATGCAATGATGTGTATGATATGCATGCAATGTTTTCAAGGACCTCGCGGGGTAAACAAGAAAAATTTGTCAGAGTTTGAATCTGGTAGCTTGATTGACGGAACTGCATATTATGGAGAGTCCTTCTTTAGAGAGTCAAAGGCTCACCATATCCAGTGGGTCATGGCCCCTGACTTTAGCCATCATGTCTGGTTTAGATTTCCAAACAACCTTGGTTAAGGGAACCTTCTTCAGGAGTCAGAGCTCACCATATCAAGTGGGTCATAGCCTCTGACGACCTTAGCTGGAGGAAAATAAATCCTCTTTACCCCTTGCTGGGCAGTTGGTTCATCATGACCTGCATCACAAGCCCTTGAGATCCTTGAAATAGGTTAGGATGTATGCAATGGTATGATGTCATGATGCATGGGGTAATGTAGATAACCCTGTTATGAGTCCCAATTAAGGACTGCGAACCCCAAAACCTGCAAGAAACTTGATAAACTTGTTATGAGTCCTGGTTAAGGACTAAAACAAACCCTGCAAGAAATTTGGTTAACCCTGTTATAAGTCCCACTTAAGGACTATGAACAAAACTTGCAGGAACCTAAGTAAACCTGTCATGAGTCCCAATTAAGGACTATAAACAGAACCTGCAAGTAGTTAGTACACCCTGTTATAAGTCCCAATTAAGGACTATGAACAAAACCTGCAAGACATTCGGTAAACTTTGTTATGAGTCCTAATTAAAGACTATAAACAAAACCTGCAAGAACTCAAGGGTTAGTTAACAAGCATGCAAATAGTCAAGTATGAAGGCACGCAAGTCACACAAAGAGCCCTTAGAGTTTAGGCCAGCATGGGGTCTGGGTATTACCCTCTTTCAGTTTGTTGGTTCATACCTGTCCTATCAAAGTAACCGGGTTCTTAGAGGATCCCAATATCATTGACTACCCTCAATCGGTCATAACTCCAGCATCGCAATCTTTTCTTGCGGCCAGAACCATCACGAGAGTTTAGCCTCAATGGGCGTAGCATACTGCTACTGTTCTAATGGCCAAGTTGTGTCATTTAAGGTTCTAAGGTTGTTGGTGCTTAATGACTCCTTAGAAGACCCATATTCTCCTCGTTGCAACACAAGGGATATCGGTACAGACCAAGGTGCCACACCAACGTAGCCACTGCTTCACCTGTGTCGGTCTACGCCGGACAGGTCCCTCACAGCTTATGCTACCTAAACAGGTTATCCCCAGATCCGGGTTAGGATCTATGTGACTCCGATGCAACCCACAATAGTAAAGCAAGCAAATCAATACAATTGAAAACACAGTTATGAACTAGCCCTAAGGTACACCTCACTTTAAGTTTAAGGGTCCCCAGCAGAGTCGCCAGTTCTGTGATCGGTGGATCTGGAACTGACTGTTTAACGCTGGTTCGCGAAATGTCGCGGAAGCAAGAGTCGCCACCGTCTTTTATTTTCTCCAATTGGAAAGGACAAAAGCACAGAAAAATTCCTTAAAGAGAGATTGCTCTCGGTTCGGGAGGTAGGTTATAGAAAGGGAAGGTGTTAGCACCCTTTCTATCCATGGTTATCCATGGGCTCTTAGATACTTGCTCATATGTTTTCAAAATTGTTTTGTTTGCTTTTCAATGTGGGTTTAAAAGTTTCTTTTGAAAAATTTCAGATCGACTCATACGTCAGAGTGTTTGAAAAGTTTGTTTTGAAAGCTTTTGAAAGTGTGTGGTGTGAAAAGAGTTTTGTTTTGTTTTGAGGTTTGAGCAAGTATCCTTGAGAACCTACCTACACTAAGGAATTCGTCTGTGTAAATGTCCTTTAAAGTAGTGCCATCCCACCATTGAGAGGTAGGTAGCACCACCATTGGAGGTTTCGGGTCAATTCGATTTTAGGGACATGGTGATCACCAGAGCAATGGGAAGACACCTTAGAAGCTACCCTCATGCCGGGTTCCCGGAACATGAGGACTTACTAAGACGTCCTCTACTCGACGACCACCTTTCGAAAGGCAACAGTGAGGCGTACCCTAGGGGTGGTGTTTGCGAATTGTGTGTCATGTTTCAGTTTATTTGTCTTGTCATGTTTGTCGTGTTCTACGCTTGATTTTAATTAGGCATTCATTCTTGCATGTTTGATTAACAGTTATAAAGTTGCGGAAAAAATAAATCTAAACTATTACAAATGGCGCGGGTCCACATCGCCAAAAATTTCCAGAACCCGATTTAGCGGAAAAATAAATAATGCGAAGAAATAAAGTGCGGAAAGTAAATTACATGGCTTAGAGACATTTACAAAATTATAATAAGCGATAATAAAATAAATGCGCAATTAAATGATTAATGACGGGCGTTGGACCCTTTTTGCAAATAATTAAAGTTAATGAGGATTTAAAAATCAAAATTAAATGAGAATGATATTTTTGATATTTTTGTATTTTTAGATTTAATGAAAAAAGGAAATTAATTAAGATTAAATTGAGCGGCAAACCCTAATTCTAATATTTTTTTATTTATTGTGAAAGAATTAAAATATGACCTAAATTAGACCTAATTCATTTATGTGCAATTTAAATAGGAAAATAAATAAATAAATAATAATTATTATTCTAAAAAGAAAAAAAAAGGAAAAATAAAAAATAGCAATTAACCTAATTCTACCTTTTTTGGATTTTTATTAAAAAGATTTAAAGCTAAAACCTAATTAACTAAATATTGACATATATTAATTTATGAAAGATAATTATAATAAAATAAATATTATATCTTTTTGTATTTTCTGCATTTTTTATAATGTTTTTATATTTTTTGTAAAAGAAAATTAATTAATTAAAACAATACAAATACAATAATTTAAATAATAAAAGAAAAAAAAAGTGAACCAGAGTGGGGTGCTGCCCCAAATAAGGAGGTATCAATAGGAGAGGCCTGGCCCAATAAGCTGGTCGTTGGTTGACTTTTTTGAATCTCATGCAATGCGTTTGACCAGAGTTTATGTGCTCATCTATCCTAGACCCTTGATTTATAAGCAGCTGGACGCGTGGGCGATGAAGATTGAGGGTGCATGGTGAACGCTCACATTAGGCCTGCACGGAATCAGTTATAGAAAAATAACATGGAATTTATGCAAGACCTGGGACTTGAACCCAGGTCTTGAAGGCCACCAGCTCAACACTTTACCACTGAACCACATGCGTTTCATTTAATATATAATAAGCAAATAACAATATAAAAGGAAAACGCTAATGCTTTGGAATTCCGCGCGAAATTCAAACGGGCCTGTCACCAATGGACACGTCTTCGTCTCCTTCCCCTTCCCTGTAAAACAAAATTAATGGGCAACGGTTTTGCAACCGTGGTGTTAGAGGCCTTTTGAAAAAATAGCGAATAGCTCCCTATGAACCATAAATTTATCGCGAGGGATGTGTCTTATTCAGAAGAACACGCTGAATGCAACCATGGTGGTTTCAGTGGCCAATTTTACTGTATTGATAAAGCCCCAATTTTGAGAACCTGAAAACCTAGTTTTTTGACAATGGCGTAATCTTGTATGATCAATAAAAATGCAATTAAACACCACAGTTAGCTTTAGAATTTCACAAAGAACAAGAATCAATAAACAAAATTCATGAAAGATGCTTAGAATGTGATATGCGATTTGGAAATTTTCAAGGTTCATTTTGACTTAGAGATACCGTTTCAAGGCGTTTGAGTTGTTGTTTTTGATTGAGAAAGGTTCAGGAGGGTCTCAGGATGCTATTGAAACAAAAATCCAAGCTTGAATCGCCTTAGAACCTTGAATTCAGTATTGAGTTTTTTGTCAAAAATTTCAATATGCCAAAGTATGTTATGCGCAGCTTTTCAGTCCTCTTGCATTAGGGTTGTGATCACATACTTGTATGGAGTGATTAGGTTAAGAAAAGCTGTACAAAATCTCATGAGTTAATGGTTTTTGATAATTGATTCTTGAAAATCTTTTTCAATCTTTTTTCATGTTGTTTTTGTTCAATCATGATCAATTAACACCAAAACTTGCCATAATCAATTAAGCACGAAATATTGACATTAGAATGTGCATAAAAGGATTTTTTAGGTTAAGGTTATATTTTTCATGAATTAAAATCATTTAAATGAATATAAATTAATATTAATTCAAATAAATAATTAAAAAATATGAGAATACTTCCCCTTGGGCCTAGTGGTCGTGCATAGGCTTGGCATGAAGAAATTTGGAAGATAATTGGGCCCATTTGCATTTTTAGGCCTTTTGCATCAATGTTGACTTTTCAAAATTCCTAAAAATTTCCCAACTTCCACAAGGCATAACTTGGTCAATTTTTAAGCTTTTCACATGTTCTTGGACATTTTGGAAAGGTCTTTGAGTCCTTTAACCAATGCCTTTGGTCCCATGTCATTTTGATTTACCAATCTTAAGTTATGGCCTTTGACTTAAAGTCACTTTTTGTTGACTTTTGAAAATGACCTATAATGTTGAAATTGATAACTTTTTGTGAGAGCATTTCTTGGACTTGGAACATGAAGATGAATTGTAGGAAATGTCTTTCTCTTCAAAATGAGCTTTGGATGGAATTTTTCTGATGAACCATGTGAAAGTTATGCCCTGGTCAATTTCAGTTGACTTTTTCAGCTGTCCAAATATAGCAACTTTTGTATCTTTGATGATTTCTGAGCCAAATTTTGAGAATCATGATCAAGCATTGATCAAATGATGTTTGTGGCTTCAAAATGATATGTTTGATCAAAAATTTGAACTTTTGACTGCCAAATGACCATTTTGCCCCTACAGTTGACTGTAGTGCAATCTAGGGTTTTGACTGTGCAATTTTGAGCTGAATGCCTTGAAACTTGATATGAAGACACTTGACCATCTTTGTAGGCATGTGAGACTTGATTGGGCCTTTGAAAAGTTCATTTGCTTGACCAGAACTCAAACCCTAGTTTTGACTGTATAGGAACCAATTGAGCTGCACAACCCTGGGAGGATTTTGTGACCTTGGCTTGGCAATTTCTTGATGAATATGGGAGGGCAAATTTTGGGGTACAACATTGGGCTTTCTGTTCTTCCACAATTCATATGGAGTCTTTTCCAGAATAGGTCTTATTGAGATTCTATTCTGAATGTAGCACGATGTGTTTATTGCCTCTGCCCAGAAGATCTTAGCAACGTTTGTCTCATTGATCATGGTTCTGGCCATTTCTTGCAATGTTCTATTCTTTCGTTCTACAACTCCATTTTGTTGGGGAGTTCTAGGACAAGAGAAATCATGCAGAATGCCTCTGTCATTAAAGAATGACTCAAAGTCTTTGTTTTCAAATTCTCCACCATGATCACTTCTGACTCAAAGTCTTTGGTTACAGAAGGTAACAAACATAGAGTGTGACTCGTCCTTGTGTCTTAAGAACTTTACCCATGTCCATCTGCTATAGTCATCTACGATTACTAACCCACACTTCTTGCCACTGACTGAAGCAGTTTTAACTGGTCCAAATAAGTCAATGTGCAGAAGTTCTAATGGCTTAGAGGTAGAAACAACATTTTTAGATTTAAAAGAAGGTTTTGCAAACTTTCCTTTCTGACATGCTTCACACAGAGCATCTGAATTGAACTTCAAATTAGGAAGTCCTCTGACCAGATTGAGTTTGTTAATCTGAGATATTCTTCTCATACTAACATGCCCCAATCTTTTGTGCCAGATCCACTGCTCGTTGTTAACAGACAGAAGGCACTTTACATTCTGACTTTTCAGTTCAGAAAGTTTGATTTTGTAAATGTTGTTTTTCCTCTTTCCATTAAACAGGATAGTCCCATCTTTCTGACTAACAGCTTTACATGATTTTTGATTAAAGATTATATCATAACCGTTATCACTTAATTGACTTATGGATAACAGATTATGCATTAATCCATCTACTAGCAGAACATTATTAATAGAGGGAAGATTTCCATTACCTACAGTTCCAGAGCCAATTATCTTTCCCCTCTGATTGCCTCCAAAGCCAACGTGGCCTCCAGGCTTAAGTTCCAGGCTTTGGAACATATGCCTTCTTCCCGTCATGTGTCGCGAGCAGCCAGAGTCCAGGTACCATGACTGGTGTTTCTGACTTGCTGCTAAAGATATCTGCAACATGTATTATTTTATCCTTAGGTACCCAGATTTTCTTGGGTCCTGATTTGTTAGATTTACCAAAACTCTGGTTGAATTTTGGTTTCACAGAGTACTTACTGCTAGTGTATTTAATATCATGTGTGTGACCATACACAAAATGTGAATTCAGAGGAGTGTGTTTAATGGTTAAGTCCATGACATTCTTTGGTGTAGGAACCTTACCTTGGTATCCTATTCCCTTCCTGCCGTTTCTTCTAACTCCATAGATCATTGAAGCCATTTTTCTTCTATCTATGCTTTTAGCAAGGAACTTCTGGAAACTGTGATCATACTCCTTGATGATCTCATCAGCGTTGCTGGGAGTTTCAGAAATTGGTTCCTTCTGAGAGTTTTGTAAAGTATTTTCTAATTTTGAAATTTTAATTCTCAGCTCAGAATGCTCCAATTTAAGACTCTCAGTCTTATTAGAGTCAGATTCAAGATTCCTTTTCAGGTCTCTGAATTTAACTCTAATCTGCTGATACCTTTCCAGGATTTCATTAAGGCTTTCAGCAAGTTCAGCCTTGGTAAAGTTAACAGCAAAGTTAGGAAATACCTCTTCAGTATCTGATTCTGAGTCTGATTCAGAGGCTTCACTATCTTCTGAAATGTTAGCCATGAGAGCTATGTTTACCCTCTCATCATCTGATTCTGAGTCAGCTTCAGACGAGTCAGAGTCATCCCATGTAGCCATGAGACTTTTCTTCTTTTCTCTTCCAAACTTCTTTTTGGGCTTTTCCCTCTGAAGCTTTGCGCAGTCACTCTTGTAGTGTCCCTGCTCATTGCACTCATAGCAGATGATGTCCTTGGTGTTTGGCTTTCTGCTTCCTGAGGAGCCTTCAGATCTTCTGTATCCAGAGGAAGAATCTGTCCTTCTGTATCTGGAAGAAGACTCGTTCTGATCAGATCTTCTAGGATTCCTGAACTTCTTTTGCCTCTGCTTCCACAGTTGATTCACTCTTCTGGAGAGGAGGGAGAGTTCGTCTTCTTCTGATGAGGATCCATCAGATGTTTCTTCAACTGCCTGCAAAACTTTAGACTCAGATTTTTTGTTAGATTTTAATGCTAAAGGCTTACCTTGCTTCTGGGGTTCATCAGATTCTAGCTCTATCTCATGACTTCTGAGGGAGCTGATAAGTTCCTCCAGAGAAATTTTGTTGAGATCTTTTGCTAGCTTCAGAGCTGTAACCATTGGCCTCCACTGATTGGGTAAACTTCTGATGATTTTCTTGACGTGATCAGCAGTGGAATAACCTTTGTCCAGAACCTTGAGACCAGCTACCAGAATCTGGAATCTTGAGAACATTGTTTCAATGGATTCACTTTCTTCCATTTTGAACGCCTCATACTTCTGAATGAGCGCCAGAGCTTTAGTTTCTTTGACCTGAACGTTGCCCTCAGGCGTCATTCTGAGTGAGTCAAACATGTTCTTTGCTGTGTCTCTGTTGGAGATCTTTTCATATTCAGCATACGAGATGGCGCTGAGAAGGATGGTTCTGGCCTTGTGGTGATTCTTGAAGTCACGCTTTTGTTGGTCAGTCATTGTTTTTCTATCAATCTTCTGACCACTTGCATTCACAGGGTGCATGTATCCATCTGTCACCATATCCCACAGATCAGCATCATGTTCCAGAAAGAAGCTTTCAATTCTGTCTTTCCAGTAATCAAAGTTTTCTCCATCAAAGACTGGAGGTTTCCCGCTGAATCTGTCTCTGTCCTCATGGTTGTCATTGCTGGTGTGAGAGTAATTTCCTGCCATTGTGTTTTTCTGACGCTGGATCTTGTACTGACACGGTTAAGTGTTTTAGCTCAGAACCAGGCGCTCTGATGCCAATTGAAGAAGTGAAAAACACAAGAAGGGGGGGTTGAATTATAAAACTGAAAATCAATGCAATGAACAAAATATTTTTATCCTGGTTCGTTTGATCTCAAACTACTCCAGTCCACCCGTCAAGGTGATTTCGCCTCTCTCCAACGAGGTCTTAATCCACTATATTCAACTGAATATTACAAACTGCTTTAACAACTGCTAAAGCCTTCTTGATGCAAACCACAGCCCGATTTGTCAAGGAAACACTTTCTTACCAAGAAGATAAATCTAGGTGTGTGAATGTTTTCTACAAAACTGTATCATAACTGTGATGTTACACAACTTAAGCTTATGAAACTAGATTGCTAAACAATGATTGAGTAAGGAGATATGTAGCGTTTAGCAAACTGAGAGAAGGAAGATTATGATTAGCTTTTAGGCGTGTAATATGTTGGAGAGCATTAGCCAATTCAATCTTCATAGTCTTGTTTATATAGCACTGAGATTGTTGAACGTTGGAGCAATAATCTTGATTCAATGCCAATAACAAACTTTCCTTATTGAGCAGATCTTGTCTGGAATGATGCCGTTGGTAATAATTTGCTTTCAATGCACATTACCGTTGCAACTTAAAGCGTGTTCTGGCTTGGCCTCATTCTGATTCTGCTTAAGTGCTGATGAATTGTTGTTGTCTTTATCAGAGTGTTGAGCGCAATTCTGTTCATCAAGCTTCAGCATACGCGTGAGTTATTCTTTTGATTCTGGTATTCTGATATAGCATCTTCTGATGCTGATGTTAAGAACCAATATTCTGATGCTGATTAAGTGTGCTCTTGCTTATACCTATCAGAGTTTCTGCAAATCAGAAAGTAATATTTTAGGTAGCAAGTAGTTCTTACATGAATCACATAAATAATATATATTTTCATTTTGTTATCATCAAAACTTAAACATAGGGTAGTAGATTCAAACTTTATTCTAACAGCGCCAAACCCAGGCCTTTCGATCCTGTCTAGGATGGCAAATCAAAGGTAACAACAAGTAATAATGTGTTATGCAAATATGAGGTTGGATAGTTTACCCTTTCTTACCAGCAGATTGGACTTTTAATTTGGGCGCTTCCTGGATGTAAGCACCTTCGATCTGGGCACTTCCTGGATGTAGGCACTTTTGATTTGGGGCTCATGGGCGTGGTGATCTTTTGTTGAAGGGTTGCTTTGGCCTGGATCACCTCTGAAAATGTTGACAACTTTTGGCAGCGTAACTCCAATGTTTTTGTTTTCCTGTTGTGTGTTTTTTTCGTGTGTTTTGTTTTCCTGCAGAGTTTTTTGTGTTTTTTCCTGTATAATTTTCGTGTAGAGTTTTTGTGTTTTTTTCCTGTATAATTTTCGTGTAGAGTTTTTGTGTTTTGGATATGTATGCTGGCCTCTGTATTTATAGGGGTGTGAGGGTGCATTAATGGCAAGAGACAGCCATTAAACAGGCCATTAAATGCCATGAGACAAGAAACAGACACATTAAAAGTTTTCCTTTTTTGAAATATTCCTGTCTCCTGAATGAACCTGGAAACTTTTGATTTGAGTGCCCTCTTGATGACCTCCTTTGAATGACCCTTGTCCAAAGATCAATCGAAGGGTGCTAATTAAAATTCCAATCGAAAGGCTTTGTTAACAAGTCAATCGAAAGGTGCTGTTTCATGCTAATCGAAGGACATGGATAACATGCCTGTCGAAGCTGCCTTGACACAATGCTAAATCGAAGGATCCCTTGGCATGCCAATTCAAGGCCTGGCCCAGGGTGCCAATCGAAAGGCTCATTCAGAATCCCAATCGAAGGGTCTTTCAGAATGCAAATCGAAGTGCTTGTCCATAATGCCAATCGAAGTGTCCCTTCAAAGTACCAATCGTAGGGTCTTTCAGCATGCCAATCGAAGTGCTTGACAGAATGCCAATCGAAAGGCTCCTTCAGAACACCAATCGAAGGGTCCTTCAGAATGCCAATCGAAATGTACTTAAAGCACCACTCAAAAATTTTCCTTTTCCTTAGGCAAGAGTTTGTGATCAACCATGCAGGGGGAAGACTTTGGGAAACATGAGAGGGAAAATTTTGGGGTGCAACAGTTGCCCCTGTTCAATTTTCTTAAACCTGAGGATATAGATTGGCTTTCTAGCCTTTCGTGATCCGAAGGTGGAAGATAATTGAACACTAGAGTGCCCAGAAATTTGCACTCGCATGGTGTCGTATCAGCATTGTGATGTCGGGAATGGGCTTACATATGCCATTTAGAGATTGTTGGTAGGAGGATGGGCTTATAGATGCCATCTGGAGATTGTTGGTAGGAGGATGGGCTTATAGATGCCATCTACAAGAGTGTCGATCGCATAAGAGATTCCTTAGCTAGAACTTGCAAACCTGTTATTGTAGAAGATTCCACTGGGAAAGTCTATCTTTGTTGAGATTTAGGAACCTGCCTGTACTCCAACTGAGAGAATGCTTCAGCTGAGTTTTAGGAATCTGTCCATAATTCAATTGGGGGGAAACATCTTCATCAAGATCTAGGAATTGTCTCGTGCTCAATGGAGTAAACCGTTGAGGTTATAGAACTTCTCCACACTATGACGGAGGAAAACATCAAGATCTAGGAACTGACTCGTGCTCAATGGAGTAAACCGCTGAGGTTATAGTACTCGTCCACACTATGATGTAGGGAGAACATCAAGATCTAGGAACTGACTCGTGCTCAATGGAGTATACCGTTGAGGTTATAGTACTCGTCCACACTATGACGTAGGGAAATGTGATGTTTTTGCTTGGGAAAGTAAATCCCGGAGCTGCTGGAGAATGGAGTTGAGTCTGGATGATTGTCAGAATTGCGTCTGCATCTGGAGCGTATCTGAAATGTATTTGAATGAGTGACAGAATAACATCCGAATCTGGATCGTATCTGGACGGTAATTTGAAATTAGTGACAGAATGACATCCGAATCTGGATCGTATCTGGACGGTAATTTGAAATGAGTGACAGAATGACATCCGAATCTGGATCGTATCTAGACTGTAATTTGAGATGAGTGACAGAATGACATCCGAATCTAGATCGTATCTGGACTGTAATTTGAAATGAGTGACAGAATGACATCCGAATTTGGATCGTATCTGGACTGTAATTTGAAATGAGTGACAGAATGACATCCGAATCTGGATCGTATCTGGACTGTAATTTGAGATGAGTGACAGAATGACATCCGAATCTGGATCGTATCTGGACTGTAATTTGAAATGAGTGACATAATGACATCCGAATCTGGATCATATCTGGACTGTAATTTGAAATGAGTGACAGAATGACATCCGAATCTGGATCGTATCTGGACTGTAATTTGAAATGAGTGACAGAATGACATCCGAATCTGGATCGTATCTGGACTGTAATTTGAATGAATCTGGAATAAGTATCAGAATGTCATCCATATCTGGGTCGCATCTGAACTGTCTCTAGAAGGAATCTGAATAAGTATCAGAATGTCAGCCATATCTGGGTCGCATCTGAACTGTCTCTAGAAGGAATCTGATTAAGTATCAGAATGTCAGCCATATTTGGATCGCATCTGAACTGTCTCTAGAAGGAATCTGGAATAAGTATCAGAATGTCAGCCATATCTGGATCGCATCTGAACTGTCTCTAGAAGGAATCTGGAATAAGTATCAGAATGTCAGCCATATCTGGATCGCATCTGAACTGTCTCTAGAAGGAGTCTGGAATAAGTATCAAAATGTCAGCCATATCTGGGTCGCATCTGAACTATCTCTAAAAGGAATCTGGAATATAATGATCTTTGCCTGTTGATTGATCTTTCCTAAAAAGGTAAAGAGTTAGTTGTATGCAATGTCATGATGTGTGCATTGTCATGATGTATGCATTATGTAATGATGTTCTCAAAATAAAATGAGATTTGTGTCATATGTATTTTGTATGCATATGTTATGAATGTTGAAGTGTAATTTCGTCTTGGACTTTGCTCAAGATGTTTCCACCGGGGATCCCTGCTTTGTTGTTTGAAGAGAACTCCGCTGGGGGATGTTGAAAACTCGGTGGGGAGTATGTTTATTTCTGCTTGGGAAAAGATTTTAGGAGTCTTAGTCGTCCGTTGCTCTACTGGGGAGTCGAAGTTGAACTGATACCTGGTCGTGTCCAGGTTTCGCAGTAACTTGCTGGGGATTGCAGAGTAGTCTACTGGGGAAGAGGAGTTGTGGTCCTTTGATTTGTATTAGTCGGAGAGGCAAACTCAAGCTGGGGAATCCTGGTGCTGTTGGGGAAATAAACCCTGTCGTCAGTCCGCTAGAGAGGTGATATCTTTGTTGGGGGAAGTCCTCGAGGATTCTTGAGGTTGATTCAGCTGGGGAAAGGTTTTTAGAGATTAAACCCTTGCTGGGAGTCATCCTATGAGAAGGATTTTGGGGAGATTTGTCATTGCCCCTAGTAGCAAGTGTTTGTGATATTGCCAGAAAATGTTTAATTGTACGTAACCCTTCACTGAGATTGATGTTCAATGCCCCAAGTGACGGAGATGGAGACTTGCCCCTGGTTACTCTGTACTTCTTCAGAGATTTCATGAAATCTTGATTGGACTGCCCCAGGTGTGCTGGATAGTGACATGTCAAGTCCTCTTGTTGATAGGAGATTTATCAATGGGAGTGTCATCCTTTTTTTGAAGTGACTTTGTTCACTGAGAGGGCTTTCGTTCATCAGATATTCGTTGTGTGAATTTCTCTGCTGTCAGACAAATAGCCAAATGCAAACAGTGATATTCAAATAATGCAAAGTTTATGCTTGTCTTGAAGTTTTGAAAAATGCGTTTTTTAGCAGAAAACTTTTTATAAGACAAATTCAACACAAGATTTAGGGCAAAGCCTTACAGGAGTCAGGATACCTTTTGTAACAGTATGCTTTCGAACTAACCCATACTTCAGTTAGGACTTTTGAAGGGTTGTAACGTGGCTTGGTTCACGGTTTAAGAAACAGAGGATAAAGGCTCAAAGTATATTTGTACCCACCCGCTCTTCGTGATGTTCTTCAATCCTAAACTCAGTTAATTGTGCATTTGAACTCCAAATGAGTTTGGAACGACGTTTTTGGTGATGGTTCACACAAGTTGGATTTGTTGGAAGGCAGTCATTTTTGCAACATTTTTTATGTTTTTGAGGATTTGTAATGACCTCGTTCTTTTGATTTATTATCCCTAATTTTTGCCTGTCTGTTCCTGTTTTCGAGATTACAGTCAGCGGGATGCCCCAACTTTCTTAAGCCTCCTTTATAGGTTTTGGCTCAGTGGGCTTTTCTCTTTTGAGAGATTGACTGCCTATGAGATAAGGAACCACCACTGTCTTTTGATTCCAGAGGAATGTTTTTGATGTCGTTCGTTGTATTATGAACTGAGAGTTTTGCGACTTCAGTGCGCATCTTTTGAATTAACTGAGAGACTACCATGCCCCAGGTTTAAATTAAAGGTTTCAATTTGTGTTTAAAACAGAAAACTCCTACTTCTTTGGCTCGAAGGGGTTGACTAGGGATTATCTTCCTTATAACTCCAGTGTTTAGGATTTGAAAGAATGCCTGTACATCGTCAGCGGGGTCTGTTCAAAAGCATACTGTATGAGATTATGGCATTGTTTCGTCATCCTCCCTCTAAAGGCTTGTAACTTTTAGCAAGAGTTGAATGTCATAAAGTGAGTAAAAAGCATAGTTTAAATGTAATTAAAATGATTGGATCAAATCAAGACAAACATATGCAATGCATTAATGAAACAAAGTTTGGCATTAATAGATAATTGTTTAAATAACAAAGAGATTACAACTTGAAAATTCAAATGAACAAAAGCTTTCAATGATTCGTCATAGGAGCAGTGATTATGTTTGGAGTCTCCGGAGAGTCAAACTTGATCTCCTTGGCATCAATCATGTCTTGGATCTTGTTCTTCAGAGCCCAACAATTGTTTGTGTCATGTCCCGGACTGTCAGAGTGGTATGCACACCTTTCATTGGGATGATAGGTAGGAGCGAAAGTATTTGGGTTCCGGAGAGGAGCCTTTAATGTAATCAGCTCTGCCTCCAACAGGAGTTGTAGCGCTTGACCCAGTGACATGTTGATCCTAGTGAATTGTCTTTTAGGCGCGACCTCCTTACGCTGATGCCCCTGTCTTTGTTGAGCAGGTGTAGGATTAGAGATCAAGATTTCTCCTACGTATTGGTCATGCCGACCCTTTTGATTATACACAGCATTGGACTCTTTCTTCCCATTGTAGGGCTTTTTCTGAGCATCAGAAGGTGTAGCTTCTTGAATCTTCCCACTTTTGATGCCAGCTTCGACCCTTTCGCCGATCAGTATTAGCTCGGTGAATCCGACTGAAGAGCTTCCGATCAAGTGTTTGAAATAGGGACCAGACAAAGTCCCAAGAAACATGTCCACCAACTCCCTATCAGACAAAGGGGGTTGGACTCTTCCAGCAAGATCTCTCCACTTCTGAGCGTAGTCCTTAAAGCCTTCGCCTGTACCCATAGACATACCCTGAAGCTGAGTACGCGTGGGAGCAAGGTCGGCATTATACTGGTATTGCTTGTAAAAAGCAGCAGCAAGGTCCTCCCAGTTGCGGATGTTAGCTCCTTCCAGTTGATAGAACCATTCAATCTGAGTCCCTGAGAGACTGTCTTGAAAGAAATGGATCCACAAGTTCTTATCAGTAGTGTAAGGTTGGATCTTCCTCACATATGACCGGAGGTGCAGCTTGGGACAGGAAGCTCCGTCATACTTGGCAAAGGCAGGTGCCTTGAATTTATGGGGAATCACCACCCCAGAGGATAGACCTAGATCTCCGAAGTCCAGACCAGGCACCTTCTGTATTTCCATAGCGTTCAAACGGTCTTCCAATTATTTGTACTTATCCTCGGCAGGAGGATACCGTTCTTCATCATGGTCTGTCTCGTTGTCGGAGACCAAAGGGCTAGGGGTTCTCCTTTATTGTGGACTGTCTTTCCCTTCAGATGGGGTGGTCAGATCAACTTTGTTCTGCAGCCCATTTCCAAACCTGCGTCCAGTATTGAACAAGATGGTCCTCTTTTTCTTCTTCTTCTTCTTCTCTTTCAGAATCAGGGTCTTCAAGTCCTGCTGACCCTTAGCTAGGCTCATGACCAACTCTTGAAATTGGGCATTCTGGGCCTGGAGGGCCTTGATAGTTTGCTCAGTGGGGTTCAGTAGACATGATGATTGCTGAAATAAACAGCGAAGAAGATAAGAGACATATACTGGGAGACCTGTTATGCAATGATATGTATGATATATGTATGCAATGTTTTCAAGGATCTCGCGGGGTAAACAAGAAACTTGTTAGAATCTGAATCTGGTAGCTTGATTGAAGAAACTTCATGTTGCTGAGAGTCCTTCTTCAAGAGTCAAGCTCACCATATCGAGTGGGTCATAGCCCCTGACTCAAGTTATCATGCTTGGATTTCTAGACAACCTTGGCTAGAGGAAAATAAATCCCCTTTGCCCCTTGCTAGCCATCTGATTTACCATAACCTGCATCACAGACCCTTGAGATCCTTGAAATGGTTAAGGAAATGTTAAGGCATGATGCTATGATGTGTATGCTATGCGTTTAAGCACAAGTGTGAGGTGATGTAAGTAAGCCCTGCAATAAGTCCAGATTATTGGATAAGGACTGTAAACAAAACCTGCAAGGAACTCATGTTGTCAAATAACAAGAATGTGCAAGTAGTTCAAGCTTGAAAGCACACAAGTCACACATAAGAGCCCTTAGATTTCAGGCTTGCATGAGGTTTCATAGGTAAGTACCCTCTTGAGTTTAGTTGGCTCAAAACCTGTCCTATAAATAGTAACCGGGTTCTAAGGAGCTCAATATCATTGGATTATTTTCTATGTTCATTGTTTTGGTTTAGCCACTTACTGGCGACCAAAATATTCCAAGAAAAACAATCCTCAATGAGTGTAGTATCGAGTATCTACCAACTTCGGACTGCACCAAAGTCGGTCATCTCACTACCCCTAAAAAGGCCAAGATGGTCAAGTAAGGTTCTAAGGTCAATTGATGCCTCACGACACCATGCGACGGCCCCGTACTCTCCCTGACTTAACTCAAGGGTTACCGGTACTCACCAAAGTGCCACATCAACGTAGCCACTGTTTCAACCATGTCGGTATACCCCGCACAGTTCCCTCACAGTTTGTTGCTACTTACCTAAAGGGTATCCCCAGATCCGGGTTAGGATCTATAGAACTCCGACACAAACCCACAAAATTTAAAGCATACAAAGCATACAATTGAAAACACAAGTGATCTAATCCTAAGGTACACCTCACTTATAATTAATCCCCAGCAGAGTCGCCAGTTCTGTGATCGGTGGGAGTGAGAACTGATTGTTTTTTAATGCTGGTTCGCGTTTGCATTTGTTTTCGCAAAGTGTCGCGGTAAGCAAGAGTCGCCACCGTCTTTTATTTTATCCAACAAGGAAAGGACAAAAGCACAAAAAATTCCTTTTCGAGATTGTTTCTCGGGTTCGGGAGGTAGATTATAGAAAGGGAAGGTGTTAGCACCCTTTCTATCCGTGGTTATCCACAGACTCTTAGGTACTTGCTCACTATGTTTTCAAAAGTTTGCTTTTCTTTCTGTTTGTGGGTTTTTTAAAAGAGTTTTGTTTTGTTTTTGAAGAAAGTGTAAGTGTGAAAAGTTTTGTTTTGTTTTTTAAAGGAGCAAGTACTTAAGAACCTCTACCTACTCGAAAAGGAATTAAATTGTGCAAACGTCCTTTAGACAATTCTATCCTACTATTGAGGAGTAGGTAGCATCGTCGTTGGAGTTTTCGGGTCAATTCGATTTAAGGGACGTGTGGTCACTAAAGCAACATTAGGACGTCTTAGTTGTAATCCTAATGTCTTAGATCATTTTTATCGAGGCAACCATTTCGAGGCAACTTTGATCTTTGGACAGAAGGACGACCTCTAAAACATCCTATACTTAATGACCACGTTTGAGGCAACCAAGTGAGGTGTACCCTAAGAGTGACATGTGCAAGTGTGTCAATTTTCAGTTTATGTTATCTTTGTACATGTTATGGTGAGCTGTGGTTGATTTTAAATTAAGAGTTAATCTTGTCATCCAATCCTAGTTAGCATACATCTAAACAGTTAATATACGTACATGAATTTAAAGTGCGGGAATTGTAAATCCTAAGCTATTACAAAGCTTCGGGGAGGGGGATTATTTACATGTCCAAAAATTGGGGGAATAAAAGCAGTAAAATGTAAAAGTCTTAGTTAAGCTATTACAAACCAGTAGGCAATTATAATAAAATAAACGCGCACGAATCTGAACATAACCTCTAAAAAATCCTAAGAATAAAATATTTTTGTTGTTTTATTTTATTTTGGGAAAGTGGTCTAAATCTACTTAATTTTAGTTTTGAGAAAATGTTAAGATAATTAAAAAGTTAATTAACAAAGTTAATTTTAATAATAAAAAAAACTAGCCTAATGTTTTTGTGGTTTTTTGATTTTAATGTTAATTAAAAAGATAAAAAGATTTCAATGAAAACAAAAATAAAATACAAGGGGGATCCTTCGATCCAGGGAAAAAAGGAGTTTCGACCCAGGGAGGGAATAGAAGCTTCGATTGGGACAGACAGGGTCATGGCTCTTTCGATTGGGCCAGGAAGTGGGCATGAACAGCCTTCGATCCAGGGAAGGGGATTGTCTTTTGATCAGGGAGGTCATGGCTTTCGATCCAGGAATGAGATGCCTCCTTCGATCCAGCTGGCTAATGGGTTCGATCCAGAGAAGGTGTCTCCTTCGATCTGGAATGTTATACCTGCAAAAGATGTTAGCGAAATAAAACACAGGGCCTGGGTATTGAACCCCATGCCCTTCGATCCTGCGCTTTCTGGGTTTCCTCAGGCTATGTCTGCAGCAAGTGTTGGCAAACGAAGAACATGACCTGGGCGCCAAACCCAGGCCTTTCGATCCTATCTAGGATGGAAAATTAAAGGTAACAACAAGTAATAATGTGTTATGCAAATATGAGGTTGGATAGTTTACCCTTTCTTACCAGCAGATTGGACTTTTAATTTGGGCTCTTCCTGGATGTAAGCACCTTCGATCTGGGCACTTCCTGGATGTAGGAACTTTTGATTTGGGGCTTATGGGTGTGGTGATCTTTTGTTAAAGGGTTGCTTTGGCCTGGATCACCTCTGAAAATGTTGACAACTTTTGGCAGCGTAACTCCAATGTTTTTGTTCTCCTGTTGTGTGTTTTTTTCGTGTGTTCTGTTTTCCTGCAGAGTTTTTTGTGTTTTTTTCCTGTATAATTTTCGTGTAGAGTTTTTGTGTTTTTTTCCTGTATAATTTTCGTGTAGAGTTTTTGTGTTTTGGATATGTATGCTGGCCTCTGTATTTATAGGGGTGTGAGGGTGCAGTAATGGCAAGAGACAACCATTAAACAGGCCATTAAATGCCATGAGACAAGAAACAGACACATTAAAAGTTTTCCTTTTTTGAAATATTCCTGTCTCCTGAATGAACCTGGACACTTTTGATTTGAGTGCCCTCTTGATGACCTCCTTCGAATGGCCCTTGTCCAAAGATCAATCGAAGGGTGCTAATTAAAATTCCAATCGAAAGGCTTTGTTAACAGGTCAATCGAAAGGTGTTGTTTCATGCTAATCGAAGGACATGGCTAACATGCCTGTCAAAGTTGCCTTGACACAATGCTAAATCGAAGGATCCCTTGGTATGCCAATCGAAGGCCTGGCCCAGGGTGCCAATCGAAAGGCTCATTCAGAATCCTAATCGAAGGGTCTTTCAGAATGCAAATCGAAGTGCTTGTCCATAATGCCAATCGAAGTGTCCCTTCAAAGTACCAATCGAAGGGTCTTTCAGCATGCCAATCGAAGTGCTTGACAGAATGCCAATCGAAAGGCTCCTTCAGAACACCAATCGAAGGGTCCTTCAGAATGCCAATCGAAATGTACTTAAAGCACCACTCAAAAATTTTCCTTTTCCTTAGGCAAGAGTTTGTGATCAACCATGCAGGGGGGAGACTTTGGGAAACATGAGAGGGCAAATTTTGGGGTGCAACATCGGGCCTTGCACAGATGGCTTAACAGGCACAGAAGTTTTCGAGGGTCCGAAGACTGCTCGAGGGGGAGCAATCTCCGGAGAAAAAATCCGTCCACTGCGAGTTATCTTGTTTGTTCCTGCAATGTTCCCTATATCAGGGGTTTCATCATCAGAGTTCTCTTGGACTGATTCAATCTTCTTGATACCATGATAGAAGATTTCTCCTCCGTAGTTCCATGGTATCGTATTGTTAGATTCATACGGGACAAGCCCCGGCATGGTGATTTTTAACGGCACAAACTTAAGATCAGGCGTAATCTTGACAGGCCTTTTGCAAGCCTTGGGAAGATTGTCGGAGATGGTTATTATTGCAATGTCATTGGTTGAAGTAGCAACAATAGCAGGAGTAACGGGAGTGAAGGTATAACAGGAGTCTTTTGGAAGAGTATCTCTTGGGTATCCATCAGGCGTTGGATACCTGATTTCAACATTGGGCAGTCAGCTTGTATGTTTAAACAAAAGTAACAGTCTTTTTCACAGCCTGGGAATATCCCGGCTCTCATCAAATTCACTTTAATCACTGGTAATGGAGTCAAAAGGTCAGCAACATTGGTAACATGAAGGTCTTCCATAACGGCATGAACATTATGACCGTGTGTTATACCCCAAAATTTGCCCTCTCATGTTTTCAAAAGTCTTCCCTTACATGGTTGGTCACAAACATTTGCCTAACGAAAATAAAGTTTTTTGAAGATGAATAAAGTGTCTTTCGATTGGCATCTGGGAAATGTCTTCGATTGGGAATCTAAAATACTTCGATACAGGCTTGACTCACCAGTCTTCGATTGGACATTTGGAACTCTTCAATCAGGCTTTGATTAGTAAGCTTCGATTAGGTGTTTGGAACCCTTCGATCAAGCTTTGGTGTGCAAGTCTTTGATTGAGCGCTGGACCCCTTCGATCAAGTAAATTTCACAATGCTTCGACTAGTACTTCAAAGGGTCCTTCGACTGGAACTTCATACTTTACCTCAATCATAACATCAGAATGAAGTGACCTTCGAATGGCATTTCATTGCAGAGTTGGTCTTAATCTAAGATGCTCTGATGAAGGAAATTTTGAATACTTCGAATCAGAACTTAGACTCATCACAAGGCCAAGAGCTGGTCGAAATTGCCTAATAGGGAATTTTCTTCAAAAGGACAGGAGATCGAAGCAAAGGGTGGTTCAATCGAAGGAGCCCTAGTATTGAAGCTGGCACAATTCGACTCAGAACCATTAAGTAGAACAAGGTTCTACTAAGGAAAGTCTTGATTGGCTCAAATGGGACTTTGAAGCTGGCAAAGCAATGTAGATTCGAAGAAATGAAGTAGGCTGGCATGACCAAGAAAAAAAACATATCTTAACCTTTCCAGGTCCACCCCAAGTTCAAAATGGCATGTTGTCCTTGCAAACATGCAGTCGAAGCAGAAGGAGTCTCAATCGAAGGGGCTGTGACATCGAAGCTGGATTAATTCAAAGTGGAGCTTAGAGCTTATTGAAGAAAGCAAATTCGAAGGGAAGTGGACCTGCAGGGGTAGGTCAGCTTTCGATTTTTATCATGTTGGAGGCCTAAACAGCTCATAATAGGCTGGCAGTAACGCGTGAAAGCAGATTGGCATGTGATTGAATCAAATATAGCAAGTCTTTATGAAGAAAAAAAAATGCACAAAACCTTGCAGAAATGGCCAGAGCAACTTGACAAAAGCTTGAAAAGTGTGAGATCAAAAACCACATTGGAGGCACTTTCAGACCAAAAGCACAACGCTATTCTCTTCCTTGACACCCAGTGGAGCTACACCAATCAAAACCAAGCCCTAAGGAAGCCTAAAACTCGCTGTAAGTGCTCTTGAAATTGCCTCTGTACATGAAATCGTGAACCACTTTCCTTGCGTATTTTTGCCAAATGGTTTGCGCATTCATACTCACCATATAATTTACATTGATTCTGCATTATTTGATTTGATTTTTGTGGCCTCTAACCCCCTACCCAGAACCTAGGGTTCTTGTGTATGTTTTTTAGGCGTTTTGTGTACAGGTTAAATTAAGGCCAATAATGGTCATGGATGAGTTCAGGGGAAGGAGACGAGTGCATTGGCACTCTTAGTTTGCATTTATACGCCCCAGGAAGTATTTTAGAACCATCCCACGAAACTTCCTGCGGATAAAAATCCGCAGGTAAATAACCAGGGATTTATTTGAAGAAGACGAAGATGTGTCATAGCGTGGTTGGCTCGTTTGAATATTAGTGCATTTTTCAGGGAATAATTGTTGGTTTGTTTTATAATATTTGATTAATAATCCACTAACAGGTTAACATCTTGGTGCAGTTGGTTGAATCGTCCATTGGGACCTGGGTTCGAATCCCAGGTCCCCCAAAACTTTAATATATTTTGTTTTCAGGTAATCCCACGCAGCGTGCAAGAACGTGGTCCACCATATGCCTCAGGTACCCATGCGCCAGGTGGTTCCAGATCCAGATCCAGTGGTCCAGGATGAGGTTCACCATGAATCTTGGTCAACAAATGCCCAGACAATCTGAAAGTTAACACAGGCTGGAGTACGTTTGAGCCTGGGAATTACCATTCAAACACCAAGTTTAAGCCCAACACCCCCCCCCTTTGGTTTATCCTTTTCCATTTTCCTTATATTTAGTTTGTTTTATTATTTTTGTTAATTAACCAACCAATATTTTTTTTTTCTCATAAAAAATCAGAAAACACAAAAAATAATATTTATTAATTTCACTATTTTATTTTTGTAAATAAACCATTAATTAATTTATTTAGTTTAAATAGGTTAAATGATAATATATTTTGCAATAAATTAAAATTGATTTAGAATTAGGTTTTTTTTTGTTTTTGCCATTCTTTTTTTATTTCCTTAATTAAAATAAAACTCAAAAATATTTTCTTTTTTCTATTAATTAATTCCATTACTAATTTAGACTTAATTTCTAATTCAAAAAATAACAAAAAAATATGTTTTATTTGAAAAAAGGGTCAAAACCCTAGGACGTTCCGATTCAATTTTCCCGCGCGCATATTATTTTTGATCCATATAATTGTAATTGCTCCGAGGATGTAATAGCTTTAACTTAGGATTTTATTTACCGCTTTTATTTACTTTTTAGCATTTAATTTTAAGGGTTTGTTTTTGGCGATGTAAATACCTGATGCCTTGTAATAGCCTAGTTTTATTTTCCGCAACCATTAACTGCTAGATGTTTGAATAATAAGCTATGCATGACAAGATTAACCTTTAACTTAAAATCAACCGTAGCTCACCATAACATGTACAAAGATAATATAAACTGAAAAACAATACACTCGCACATGCCACTCTTAGGGTACGCCTCACTTGGTTGCCTCGAACGTGGTCATTGAGTATAGGAAGTTTTAGAGGTCGTCCTTTTGTCCAAAGATCATAAGTTGCCTCGAAACGGTTGCCTCGGAAAAATGATCTAAGACATTAGGGTTACCGCTAAGGCGTCCTAACATTGCTTTAGTGGCCACACGTCCCTTAAATCGAATTGACCCGAAAACTCCAACGACGGTGCTACCTACTCCTCAATAGTGGGATAGCATTGTCTAAAGGACATTTGCACATTTTAATTCCTTTTTGAGTAGGTAGAGGTTCTTAAGTACTTGCTCCTTTTAAAACAAAACAAAACTTTTCGCACTTACACTCTCTTCAAAACAAAAACTCTTTTCAAACCCACAAACACAAAGAAAAGCAAACTTTTGAAAACATAGTGAGCAAGTACCTAAGAGCCCGTGGATAACCACGGATAGAAAGGGTGCTAACACCTTCCCTTTCTATAATCTACCTCCCGAACCCGAGAAACATCTCAAAAAGGAATTTTTTGTGCTTTTGTCCTTTCCTTGTTGGATAAAATAAAAGACGGTGGCGACTCTTGCTTACCGCGACATTTTGCAAAAACAAACGCAAACGCGATCCAGCATTCCAAAACTGTCAGTTATATTCCCACCGATCACAGAACTGGAGACTCTGCTGGGGGTTCTTATAAGTGAGGTGTATCTTAGGATTAGATCACTTGTGTTTTCAATTGTATGCTTTGTATGCTTTAAATTTTGTGGGCTTGTATCGGAGTTCTATAGATCCTAACCCGGATCTGGGGATACCCTTTAGGTAAGTAGCAATAAACTGTGAGGGATCTGTCCGGCGTAGACCGACACGGATGAAGCAGTAGCTACATTGGTGTGGCACCTTAGTCTGTACCGATATCCCTTGTGTTGGAACGAGGAGAATATGGGTCTTCTAAGGAGTCATTAAGAACCAACTGACCTTAGAACCTTAAATTGACCAACTTGGCCATAGAACAGTAGCAGTATGCTACACTCATTGAGACTAAACTCTCGCGATGATTCCAGCCGCAAGAAAAGGTTGCTAAACTTGAATTATGACCGATTGAGGGTAGTTAGTGATATTGAGATCCTCTAGAACCCGGTTACTATTTTTTAGGACAGGTCTTAACCAACTGAAACTAAAAGAGGGTAATACCTAAACTCCATGCCAGCCTAAACTTAAGGCTGTTTGTGTGACTTGTGTGCCTTCAAACTTGAACTACTTGCACATTCTTGTTATCTGACAACATGAGTTCCTTGCAGGTTTTGTTTACAGTCCTTATCCGATAATTTGGATTTATTGCAGGGTTTACTTACATCACTTCACACTTTTGCTTAAACGCATAGCATACACATCATAACATCATGCCTTAACATTTCCTTAACCATTTCAAGGATCTCAAGGGTTTGTGATGCAGGTTATGGTAAATCAAATGTCTAGCAAGGGGCAAGGGGATTTATTTTCCTCTAGCCAATGCCGTCTAGAGATCAAAACATGATAACTTGAGTCAGGGGCTATGACCCACTCGATATGGTGAGCTTGACTCTTGAAGAAGGACTCTTAACGACACAAAGTTTCTTCTATCAAATTCTAACAAGTTTCTTGTTTACCCCGCGAGATCCTTGAAAACATTGCATACGTACATCATACATATCATTGCATAACAGGTCATCCGATACAGGTCTCTCATGTTCTCGCTGTTTATTTTAACAATGGATTTCCAACCAGACAACCAAGATCTTCGGGCTCAAAACGCCCAACTTCAAGAAATGTTCTTGAACCTATCCTATGGGCAAGAAGAAATAAAAGCTCTCCTCACAAGGGGCTTGGTCCTAGGGAATCCAGGAGGCATCAGGAATGATCAGTTGGAAGGGCTACAAATTGAGTTGGCAACAATGAAGATCCAGATGATGGGACAGCTGGTGGGCCAGATGGCTCTCATTCAAGACTTAGCTCAAAGACAAGAAGAGCTCAGGGTCCTCGTCAACAAGCTGCTTCAAAATAACCAAGTGGGGAAAACAACTAGGGTTGAAGATAAAGTCATCATTCAACCACCTTTGGGGCAAGAAGACAAGGGAAAAGCTCCTCAGCTTGCTTCAGGGTCACAAGCCCAGCATCAACCTCGCCAGCATCAACGGGGTAATCTGTGTAAGCAAAATACGTCTGGAAGACATTTCTCTGAGACTGATATACCACCAGCTCTAATACTGAAACGATTGTTGGAGGTCAATCTGATTCCTTTAAAGGATCCTCACCGGAATCCCAACACCTTTTCTCCTGGCTATCATCCCGATGCATTTTATGTATACCACTCCCATAGTCCTGGACATGACACCGACGACTGTTGGACTCTGAAGAACAAGATCCAAGACTTGATTGACCGAAGGGTGCTGGAGTTCGTGCCGGATGGCGAGATGAAAATCTTTCGCTGAGAATTCTCCATCTGAGATGACTAGTTCAAACTAAGAGACTTTTGTTCATTTGAATTCTGAAGTTGTATTTTTCTTTGCTTATTCAAACAATTATTATCATGTCGAACTCTTTTATTTCATTAATGCATTGCATATGTCTGTTTTGAATCAATCCACTCGTATTCACTATATTCAAATTTATTTCATTTTTTTTTGGGATGTTCAACTCTCGATTAAAAAATTCTAAGCCTTTTGAGGGAGGATGACGAAAACGATACCACGATCTTTACAGTATGCTTTTGAATAGACCCTGCTGATGAGGTACAGGCATTGTTTCAAATCCTAAACAGTGGAGTTATAAGGAAGATAATCCCTAGTCAACCCCTTTGAGCCAAAGAAGTTGGAGTTTTTCTTTTCATGAATTAAAACCCTTAATTATAACCTGGGGCAGGGTAGTTCTCTCAGTTGATCCAGGTGCACAATGAATGGCATCAAAGAAGTCCTTCCGAAACAAAAGACGGTGATGGTTCCGTATAATCGTAAGGACAGACAATCATTATCTTTCGAAATAAAAGCCCACTTAGTCAAAACCTATGAAGGAGACTTACAAAAAAAAACCGGGGCATCCCGTTGACTGTAATCACAAAAAGAAACAATTCATGCAAAAAAAAAATAGGGATAATAAAATCAGAAAGGAAGAGATCCTGCAAACTCTCAACAAAATAACTTCCTGTTCAAAATAATCTGTCAGTATCCGAACCATCACCGGAATATCAGAGTAAAGACTCAAACGGGATCTAAATGCATGATTAGCTGAGTTTAGGATCGAAGAACATCACGAAGAACGGGTGGGTACAAATAAAATTTGAGCCTTTATCCTTTGTTTCTGAAACCGTGAACCAGGCCACATTATAACCCTTAAAAAGTCCTAGCTGAAGCATGGGTTAGTCTGAAAGCATACTGTTACAAAAGGTATCCTGACTCCTGTAGGGCTTGCTGTAAATCCTGAGTTGACATCACATTTTACAAAATTTTCCTATCTTACTGAAAAAATTCATTTTCAAAAACTTCAAGACTGACATAAGCTTTGCATTCTTAAAATAACATTGTTTGCATATGACTATTTGTTCAAATAGTAGAGAAATTCGCACGACGAATATCTAGTGAACAAAAACCTTTTCAATAAAAAAGGATCACCTCAAGTGGAAAAACACTTCCAATCAAGGGGAACGGCATGATCATTGTCCATCATCTGGGGAAGTCAAGTCAAGATTCAAGGAATCTCTCAAAATGCCAAATAGCCAGGGGCAAATCTCCATCAGAATCAATTGGGGCATTGGACATGAATTCCAGCAACGAATCTTGCATGATCAAATGAAGATCTTCTGGTAGTATGGCAACACAACACTACCGACAGTGACACCTCTCTACATCCTGAGGGAATGGACATAGTCAAAAAATACCGCGCGTGAATCAAAGACCCGCTAGGTTGACTGGCCTAGGCAAAAATAAGGGCTTCCCGGCGAACCAAAAGGGTTCGGGCAAAAATAAGGGATGAAAATGAAAAAGTTTGTACACCAGGCAAGTCGAAAACCTGAAAAGGCGGCTTGGGCAAAAAAGAGTATCCCGGTGAACTGAAAACCCAAAAGGGCAGTCCATGCAAAAATTAGGGATCAAAGCGTACGACTATGTCTCGTCATCTCGTCACTGGCCTACCAGAAGAAGACTTGTCATTTTGACCGAAAGATACCAAGCACCTCATAGGTGGGGATAATACTCGATCCACAGGGCCTCCGCAGGCACCTTCTTCAGCAAAAAACATGGGCAAATAAGAATTGTCCGAACTGTACAAGTTGCTCTGTCCACTAGGTACCAAGGTATATATTCAGCTGAAGAATATGGCTAAGATACTTTCACTCCCCGTAGAGTAAGACAGTAATGATAGCTATCTCAGCTGAGACTTGCAACTATGAACGAATCAGCAATACTCTCCCCAAGCAGAGTTGGTCTACCATCAACCCTAAAAAGGTTGGGTATCCCCAAAAGGTCTTAATATTCCCCAGCGGAGTATAAGGATATTCCCCAGCAAGCATAAGAGTATCCCTGGCAGTCTTAATATTCCTCAACGGAATATAAGAATGTTCCCCGGTAGAATGCAAGATACCCCCAGTGGAGCCATTTCCCCAGCGCAGTCTAAAAAAGTTTCCCCAATGGAGTTGAATTATCTTCCCCAGTAGATTCTGGAAGCTTATCCCCTGCGAAGCACAAATAAGTCTCCCCAGCCAAATTCAGAGGTTATCCTCACAAGAGTCTAACCGGGTTATCCTCAGCAAGTTGCAACTGAAAGATCATCCCCAGCGAAGTTCTTTCTATCCCCAGCGGAGTTCATCATCAAAATCCCCAACAGAGCTTATCAACGGAATCCCCAGCGGAGTTTATCATTAAAATCTCAGCAAAGTATCTCTTCCCCACAGAGTAACTCCCCGCAGAGTAATCTCTTCACCATGTTTATTCCCCAACAAAGTTATTTTCTCCTACAGGTTTATTCTCACAACCATCTTTGTTCGTCATCCCCATCAAAAACATTCTAAACAAAGTTTGAAGACACACATACTCTTCAACAGCAGTCCAGGATTTAACAAACTCCCCGACATTTGTCAAGGATTTATTTTCCCAGACAAAAATACATTCATAAACATTTCACATTTCATACCTCCTATTTACATACATGATAAAGTGCATACGACACGATCTCATTTATTTTTTAGAACATCATGACATCATGCATTTCATACATCATGACATTGCATACAGCTAACGTTTTACCTTTTTCAGGAAAAGGTCAATCAAAAGATGGCTACCATCAACCTTTTCAAGTCCCAGTTTAATACCTGTAGCAAGCCAGGAAAACTATCTGTGGACGACTGATTGTAGATTAATACCTGTAACAAGCCAGGAAAACTATATACATGAAGAGATTGAAGATTAATACTTGTAACAAGCCAGGAAAACTATCTTTCTTTCTCAGGTCAGAGATTAATACCTGAAACCAGCCAGGACAACTATCTCCTCGACCAACCTTTTCAAGTCCCAGTTTAATACCTGTAGCAAGCCAGGAAAACTATCTGTGGACGACTGATTGTAGATTAATACCTGTAACAAGCCAGGAAAATTATCTACATGAAGATATTAAAGATTAATACCTGTAACAAGCCAGGAAAACTATCTTTCTTTCTCAGGTTAAAGATTAATACCTGAAACCAGCCAGGACAACTATCTCCTCGACCAACCTTTTCAAGTCCCAGTTTAATACCTGTAGCAAGCCAGGAAAACTATTTGTGGACGACTGATTGTAGATTAATACCTGTAACAAGCCAGGAAAATTATCTACATGAAGATATTGAAGATTAATACCTGTAACAAGCCAGGAAAACTATCTTTCTTTCTCAGGTCAGAGATTAATACCTGAAACCAGCCAGGACATCTATCTCCTTGACCAACCTTTTCAAGTCCCAGTTTAATACCTGTAGCAAGCCATGAAAACTATTTGTGGATGACTGATTGTAGATTAATACCTGTAACAAGCCAAGAAAATTATCTACATGAAGATATTGAAGATTAATACTTGTAACAAGCCGGGAAAACTATTTTTATTTCTCAGGTCAGCGATTAATACTTGGAACCAGACAGGACAAGTTCTATAACCTCAATGGTATACTCCCGGTGAGCACGAGTCAGTTCCTAAATCTCAACAAAAGTTAGACTTCCCCAGCGGAATATTCTACAAACAACACGTATGCAAGTTCTCGCTAAGGAATCTCTTATGCGATCGACACTCCTGCAGATGGCATCTATAAGCCCATCCTCCTACCAACAATCTCCAAATGGCATCTGTAAGCCCATTCCCGACATCACAATGCTGATACTACACCATGTGAGTGCAAATTTTTGGGCACTCTAGTGTCCAATTATCTTCCACCTTCGGATCACGAAAGGCTCGAAAGCCAATCTATATCCTCAGGTTTAAGAAAATTGAACAGGGGCAACTATTGTACCCCAAAATTTGCCCTCTCATGTTTTCAAAAGTCTTCCCTTACATGGTTGGTCACAAACATTTGCCTAACGAAAATAAAGTTTTTTGAAGATGAACAAAGTGTCTTTTGATTGGCATCTAGGAAAAGTCTTCGATTGGGTATCCAAAATACTTCGATACAGGCTTGACTCACCAGTCTTCGATTGGGCATTTGGCACTCTTCGGTCAGGCTTTGATTAGTAAGCTTCGATTAGGTGTTTGGAACCCTTCGATCAAGCTTTGGTGTGCAAGTCTTTGATTGAGCGCTGGACCCCTTCGATCAAGTCAATTTCACAATGCTTCGACTAGTACTTCAAAGGGTCCTTCGACTGGAACTTCATACTTTACCTCAATCAGAACATCAGAATGAAGTGACCTTCGAATGGCATTTCATTGCAGAGTTGGTCTTAATCTAAGATGCTCTGATGAAGGAAATTTTGAATACTTCGAATCAGAACTTAGACTCATCACAAGGCCAAGAGCTGGTCGAAATTGCCTAATAGGGAATTTTCTTCAAAAGGACAGGAGATCGAAGCAAAGGGTGGTTCAATCGAAGGAGCCCTAGTATTGAAGCTGGAACAATTCGACTCAGAACCATTAAGTAGAACAAGGTTCTACTAAGGAAAGTCTTGATTGGCTCAAATGGGACTTTGAAGCTGGCAAAGCAATCTAGATTCGAAGAAATGAAGTAGGCTGGCATGACCAAGAAAAAAAACATATCTTAACCTTTCCAGGTCCACCCCAAGTTCAAAATGGCATGTTGTCCTTGCAAACGTGCAGTCGAAGCAGAAGGAGTCTCAATCGAAGGGGCTGTGACATCAAAGCTGGATTAATTCAAAGTGGAGCTTAGAGCTTATTGAAGAAAGCAAATTCGAAGGGAAGTGGACCTGCAGGGGTAGGTCAGCTTTCGATTTTTATCATGTTGGAGGCCTAAACAGCTCATAATAGGCTGGCAGTAACGCGTGAAAGCAGATTGGCATGTGATTGAATCAAATATAGCAAGTCTTTATGAAGAAATCAAATCAAATCTCTTCATCATAATGAGCCAAGATTTGATACACAAACATTGACCTAAATTCCTTTGTCTATATAAACCTCATACACACAAAACTCTGGAGGGACGAAAAAAAATGCACAAAACCTTGCAGAAACGACCAGAGCAACTTGACAAAAGCTTGAAAAGTGTGAGATCAAAAACCACATTGGAGGCACTTTCAGACCAAAAGCACAACGCTATTCTCTTCCTTGACACCCAGTGGAGCTACACCAATCAAAACCAAGCCCTAAGGCAGCCTAAAACTCGCTGTAAGTTCTCTTGAAATAGCCTCTGTACATGAAATCGTGAACCACTTTCCTTGCGTCTTTTTGCCAAATGGTTTGCGCATTCATACTCACCATGTAATTTACATTGATTTTGCATTATTTTATTTGATTTTTGTTGCCTCTAACCCCCTATCCAGAACCTAGGGTTCTTGTGTATGTTTTTTAGGCATTTTGTGTACAAGTTAAATTAAAGCCAATAATGACCATGGATGAGTTCAGGGGAAGGAGACGAGTGCATTGGCACTCTTAGTTTGCATTTATACGGCCCATGAAGTACTTTAGAACCATCCCACGAAACTTCATGCGGATAAAAATCCTCAGGTAAATAACCAGGGATTTATTTGAAGAAGACGAAGATGTGTCATAGCGTGGTTGGCTCGTTTGAATATTAGCGTGTTTTTCAGGGAATAATTGTTGGTTTGTTTTATAATATTTGATTAATAATCCACTAACAGGTTAACATCTTGGTGCAGTTGGTTGAATCGTCCATTGGGACCTGTGTTCGAATCCCAGGTCCCCCAAAAGTTTAATATATTTTGTTTTCAGGTAATCCCATGCAGCGTGCAAGAACGTGGTCCACCATATGCCTCAAGTACCCATGCGCCAGGTGGTTCCAGATCCAGATCCAGTGGTCCAGGATGAGGTTCACCATGAACCTTGGTAACAAACGCCCAGGCAATCTGAAAGTCAACACAGGCTGGAGTACGTTTGAGCCTGGAAATTACCATTCAAACACCAAGTTTAAGCCCAACACCCCCCCCCCCCCCCCCTTTGGTTTATCCTTTTCCATTTTCCTTTTATTTAGTTTGTTTTATTATTTTTGTTAATTAACCAACCAATAATTTTTTTTTCTCATAAAATATCAGAAAACACAAAAAATAATATTTATTAATTTCACTATTTTATTTTTGTAAATAAACCATTAATTAATTTATTTAGTTTAAATAGGTTTAATGATAATATATTTTGCAATAAATTAAAATTGATTTAGAATTAGGTTTTTTTTATGTTTTTGCCATTCTTATTTTATTTCCTTAATTAAAATAAAACTCAAAAATATTTTCTTTTTTCTATTAATTAATTCCATTACTAATTTAGACTTAATTTCTAATTCAAAAAATAACAAAAAAATATGTTTTATTTGAAAAAAGGGTCAAAACCCTAGGACGTTCCGATTCAATTTTCTCGCGCGCATATTATTTTTGATCCATATAATTGTAATTGCTCCGAGGATGTAATAGCTTTAACTTAGGATTTTATTTACCGCTTTTATTTACTTTTTCGCATTTAATTTTAAGGGTTTGTTTTTGGCGATGTGAATAGCCGACGCCTTGTAATAGCCTAGTTTTATTTTCCGCAATTTATTTTCCGCAACCATTAACTGCTAGATGTTTGAATAATAGGCTATGCATGACAAGATTAACCTTTAACTTAAAATCAATCGTAGCTCACCATAACATGTACAAAGATAATATAAACTGAAAAACAATACACTCGCACATGCCACTCTTAGGGTACGCCTCACTTGGTTGCCTCAAACGTGGTCATTGAGTATAGGAAGTTTTAGAGGTCGTCCTTTTGTCCAAAGATCATAAGTTGCCTCGAAACGGTTGCCTCGGAAAAATGATCTAAGACATTAGGGTTACCGCTAAGGCGTCCTAACATTGCTTTAGTGGCCACACGTCCCTTAAATCGAATTGACCCGAAAACTCCAACGACGGGGCTACCTACTCCTCAATAGTGGGATAGCATTGTCTAAAGGACATTTGCACAGTTTAATTTCTTTTTGAGTAGGTAGAGATTCTTAAGTACTTGCTCCTTTTAAAATAAAACAAAACTTTTCGCACTTACACTCTCTTCAAAACAAAAACTCTTTTCAAACCCACAAACACAAAGAAAAGCAAACTTTTGAAAACATAGTGAGCAAGTACCTAGGAGCCCGTGGATAACCACAGATAGAAAGGGTGCTAACACCTTCCCTTTCTATAATCTACCTCCCAAACCCGAAAACATCTCAAAAAGGAATTTTTCTGTGCTTTTGTCCTTTCCTTGTTGGATAAAATAAAAGACGATGGCGACTCTTGCTTACCGCGACATTTTGCGAAAACAAACGCAAACGTGAATCAGCATTCCAAAACAGTCAGTTCTATTCCCACCGATCACACCGTGTTTGGGCATTGGGGCAGAAATCACATTCGGCTTTTCGGGCGCATCGAATTCTACCTCCTTGGCATCAATCAGGTCTTGGATTTTATTCTTAAGAGCCCAACAGTTGTTGGTATCATGCCCTACACTGTCAGAGTGGTAAGCACACTTTGCATTGGAGTGGTAATATGGAGAAGAGGTATTAGGGTTCTTTGGCGCTTCCTTCAAATTGGTAAGATTCAGCTTTAGCAAATGAGAGAGTACTTGAGCCGGCGTCATGTTGATTCGGGTGAACTGCCGTTGTGGCCTTTCTACCCGTTGTTGATTAGGTCTTGACTGATTGCCGCGAGGTTGATCATTTGAAGAGTTTTGAATCATCACAGCCGCTACCGTCGGTCGGCGCCCCATTCCTCCTTGGCTTTTCTGAGAATAAACAGCAGAAGCTTCCTTCTTAGCTGGGAAGGTCTTCTTAACAGCGGTGGATGCAGAGGCATCTTTCTGAATCTTACCTCTTTTAATGCCGGCCTCGACCCTTTCGCCGGTCAAAATTAATTCGGTAAATCCTGCAGAGGAACTTCCGATTAAATGATTGAAGAAAGGGCCAGACAGGGTCCCTAAAAACATGTCAACCATCTCTCTATCCGACAATGGTGGCTGCACCCTTCCAGCCAGATCAAGCCACTTCTGGGCATACTCTTTAAATCCTTCATTGGAAGCCATACCCATACTCTGTAGTTGAGTACGAGTAGGCGCTAAATTAGCGTTGTATTGGTATTGACGGTAGAAAGCAGCAGCTAAGTCTTCCTAGTTATGAACCTCTGATCTCTCAAGTTGATAGAACCAGTCCAATTGTGTGCCTGATAAACTGTCTTGAAAAAAGTGTACCCAAAGGTCTTTATCAGATGAGTGGGGTTGGATCTTTCTGACATAAGATCTCAGATTCATCTTTGGGCAGGACAGACCGTCATACTTAGCAAATGTTGGTACTTTGAACTTGGGAGGAATGACGATCCCAGCGACCAACCCTAGTTCTTCAAAATCTAAACCAGGTACCCTTTGCAACTCCATTGCTGCCAACCGATCCTCAAGATTTTTATACTTATCATCCGCCGAGAGATATTGCTGTTCGGAGTAGTCTTCATCCTCTTCCTCTTCTTCCTAATTGAAAGAAAAATCACATTTTGGTGGTTTTTGCGTTATTTTGAGAAAAATAGAGTTTAATTGAATAAATAAAGAAAACTAATTACTAATTAATTTAAATTAAGAAAAATAATTAATTTAACCTATTTTGTATTTTATTTTATCGAGAAAAGAAATAAAAATTAAATCATATGATAACCCTAATTTTTCTAATTCATTTTAAATATTTACAAAAAGTTAGAGTTACCCTAAACTTAAAACTAATATAAAATTAATTTAATAAAATAAAATAAAACCTAAATTCTAAATTGGTGAAATTGATTTTATGATTTCTTGTAAGAAAAGAAATTAATTTGTGGTTAGTGTGATCGGTGGATCTGGAACTGACTGTTTAACGCTGGTTCGCGAAATGTCGCGGAAGCAAGAGTCGCCACCGTCTTTTATTTTCTCCAAATGGAAAGGACAAAAGCACAGAAAAATTCCTTATAGAGATTGCTCTCGGTTCGTGAGGTAGATTTATAGAAAGGGAAGGTGTTAGCACCCTTTCTATCCATGGTTATCCATGGGCTCTTAGATACTTGCTCATTTGTGTTTTCAAAATGTTTGTTTGCTTTTCAACTGTGGGTTTAAAAAAAGTTTCGTTTAAAATTTCAGTTCGACTCTTGTATCAGTCCTCAAGAGTGTTTGAAAAGTTGTTTTTGAAAGCTTTTTGAAAAGTGTCGGTGTGAAAAGAAGTTTTTGTTTTGTTTTGAATTAGAGCAAGTATCTACGAGTCATCTACCTACCCTAAGGAATTAGTCTGTGTAAATGTCCTTAAAGTAGTGCCATCCCACCATTGAGAGGTAGGTAGCACCACCGTTGGAGGTGTTCGGGTCAATTCGAGGGTTCGGGACATTGTGATCACCAGAGCAATAGGAAGACACCTTAGAAGCTACCCTCATGCCATGTTCATGGACATGAGGACTTACTAAAACATCCTCTACTCGACGACCACATTTCGAGGGGCAAGGCAACAATGAGACGTACCCTAGGGGTGGTGTGTGAATTGTGTGTCGTTTTCAATTATGTTTATCTTGTTCATGCATTGGTGATCTACGCTTTGTTTTTATTTTTGACATTCATTCTTTCATGTGGTTATTAACAGTTAAAGGTGCGAGAAGATAAAAGTCCTACGCTATTACAAAGGCGCGGGTCTACATCGCCAAATTAATCCAAGACCCGATTTGAAATAAAATAAAAAAAATGCGGAAAGATAAATATCCTAATTAATCTATTACAAGGCTTTGGGATAAATACATTACATTCACAAAAGAAATAAAAATGAAAGCGCGAGAAGGAACTATAATCAAATGCGAGGGCCTTGGACCCTTTGAAGAAGTTAAATTAAAATTATTAGTGAATTAATGATTAAAGAAAAAGAAGAACTTATTTTTTATGTTTTTTTGTATTTATGAAATTAAGGAAAATTAAAATGGAATTAAAAGTTAATTAAAACCCTAGTTCTAAATTGTTTTTAATTTATTAAAAAAAATATTTTAGTTTGACCTAATTTACATTGATTATTTACATGGCATATTTATTTACAAAAAATAATTAACAATTAAATATGGTGAAAAAGAAAAAAAAAAGAATAAAAGTACAAAAAATCTAATTTCTACATTTTTTTTAGTTTATTCAAAAGATATTAAAATTAAACCTAAAATTAAAACTAAATTAATTATTACATTTATTTACAAAATATTATTAATTAATATTAACAAAGCATATTTTTATTGTTTTATGATTTTCTGTTTTTTTTATATTTTATGAAAATTAATTTTGATGAATTAACTAAAATAAATAAAACAAATAAATAGAAAAAAAAATGAAAAGAAAGAAAATAATATGCAAACCAATGGGGGGTGTTGACCCCAATTTTGGAGGTATGATCAGCAATCAGGCCCAATGAATTCAAGCCCTTGGTTGACTTTTCTGGGATGCGTGTGGAGCGTTTGACTGATGTCCATGGTGGACTCCAGATCCTGACCTTCAGATCCATCTCCTGAGACGTGTGGCAAGCTCCAGCGCTGGATGTTTGGTGGGCTATAGGAGAGTCAGTGTACCTGATCATATTGCAAGAAAAAATATTAAGAGTATGGGGGACCTGGGAATCGAACCTAGGTCCCAACGTTTGCCAAATGCACGTTCCACCATCTGAGCTGTATGCGCGTGTTTGTTAGTCAATGGAATATAAATAATATAAATGAAACAAGCGCTTATAGTATTAACCAAGCAAAAAGCGCGCCAGCTATTCAAACTGGCCAACCCATGTCCAACACCTCAGCGTCTTCGCCATCACGCCTTTGTTTTGACTGAAAATATAGAACAGATAGCGGGGGTTTTAAACCCCCACTAAGTGGTACCTACAAAAAATAGCGAATAGAGTATCACGTAATATAAATTAGGCGCGATAGGATCAATCATTTCGTCCAGATGCCCTGGTTTTGATGGTACTAGTCTTGTTGCCTAATTTTTCCAGTTGAAGGAAACCCCCTTTTAAAGTTCTTGAAACCCTAACGAGCTCCCATGGTAGATTCTCATACAGGCCTTAAAAACTCAATTGAATGGCACTGTTAGCTTTAGAATGATTAGATTAGTACAAATCAACAAGAAAAATGCATGGATAATGCGCATAAATCAAAACACGAATATGTAAAATATCAAGAACAAGACGGCTTCGTTCTACCGATTCTTGAGGTTAGAGGCTGTGGTTTTGATTGGAATAGATCCCTGGCAACCTTGGCAAGCTATTGGAATGGTTATCCTGCCTTGAAACGCACTGAAACTATGTTTTCAGTTTTGAAATTTTCTTGAAAAAATGCAAAGTTGGTTTGCATTAGGGTTAGCTTTGTGTTTATATGAAGAATGAATTAGGGTGAAATCCAAGCCAAGAAACCTTTGCATTCATGAATCCAATATTTGATTTTCAATGAATCTTTTTTCAATCTTTTTCATGCCCTTTTGATACCAATCATGGCCAAATCTTTCCATATTAGTGATTCACGAAATCTTGGAGTTATGATAGACCTATTAGCTGCATAAAAAGATTTAAAATGCATGCTTGAGTATTTTTGTCATATTTTATTTAATTAAATGAATTAATGGTGATAAAAATTCAAATAAATAATAAAAAATGATGAAATAACTCCCCTTTGGGTCAATGGGTCGTGCATAACTTTTGGATAATGATTCTTGGAAGAAATTGTGGCCCATTAGCAATTTTGAGGCATTTGAAGCAAAGTTGACTTTTCAAAATTCCCAAAATTTTCCCAACTTCCACAAGGCATATCTTGCTCAATTTTAAAGCTTTGATCATGTTCTTGGACATTTTGGAAAGGCCTTGAAGTCCTCTAGCCAATGCGTTTGGTCCCATGTCATTTTGATTTACCAATCTCAAGTTATGGCCTTTTACTTAAAGTCCCTTTTTGTTGACTTTTGAAAATGACCTATAATGTTGAGATTGATAACTTTTTGTGAGAGCATTTCTTGGACTTGAAGTGTGAAGAGGAGTTGTAGGAAATTTCTTTCTCTTCAAAATGAGCTTTGGATGGAATTTTTCTGATAAACCATGTGGAAGTTATGCCTTGGTCAAGTTACAGTTGACTTTTTCAACTGTCCAAATATGGAAACTTTTGCATCTTGAGACTTTTTGAGCCATGCCTTGAAAATCATGATCAAGAATTGATCAAATGATGTTTTTGGCTTCAATATAAGATGTTGACCAAAAATTTGAACTTTTGACTGTCAAATGACCATTTTGCCCCTGTAGTTGACTGCTGAGCAATTAGGTTTTTTTGACTGTGCAATTCTATGCTGTAAGTCTTGAAACTTGGCATATGGATGCTTGACCATGTTTGTAGGCATGTGGGACTTTATTGGACCCTTGAAAACTTCCATTTCTTTGCCAGAAAGAAAACCCTAATTTTTGACTGTTAGGAGGCCCTTGAACTGTGCAACCCTTGGGATATTTTGAAGCATGCTTTTGGCAAATCTTGAAGAATATGGGAGGGAAAATTTTGGGGTACAACAGTTGCCCCTGTTCAATCTTCTTAGACCTGAGGATGCAGATTGGCTGGCGTGCCTTTCGTAATCCGAAGGTGGAAGATGATTGAACACTAGAGTGCCCAGAAATTTGCGCTCACATGTTAGCAGTGATGGTAGGAATGGGCTTATAGATGCCATTTGGAGATTGATGGATAGGATGATGGGATTATAGATGCCATGCTGAGAGGTGATGAATAGGTGGATGGGCTTATAGATGCCATCTGGGTGTCAATCGCGTAAGAGATTCCTTAGCGAGAACTTGCATACCTGAAAAAGAAAATGATTACCTGGCCTGTTACAGGAGCTGGTCTTCAAGCTCTTATGTAGATGTGCCCTGACTGGTTACAGGAATTGAGTCTGGAGCTTCAAAAGGTTATGAATGAACCAGGGATGGTTACTACCTCAACGGGACGGTGAGAGAACCTTGGGCAATTACTACCTCAACAGTAACGATGAGAGAACCTTGGACGATTACTACCTCAACAGGAACGCTGAGAGAATCTGGGGCGATTACTACCTCAACAGGAGCGCTGAGAGAATCTTGGATGTCTTCTACTGGGATAAGAATCAGGGAGATCTTAGGGTCGATCTGACTGAACCGGAGAAGGCCTTGGAATATCTTCAACTGGACAAGAATCAGGGAGATCTTAGGGTCGATCTGACTGAACCAGAGAAGGCCTTTGACTGGATAAGAATCAGGAAAATCTTAGGGTCGATTTAACTGAACCGGACAAGGTCTTGGAATAAATTCAACTAGATAAGAATCAGGGAGATCTTAGGGTCGATCTGACTGAACCAGAGAAGGCCTTTGACTGGATAAGAATCAGGAAAATCTTAGGGTCGATTTAACTGAACCGGACAAGGTCTTGGAATAACTTCAACTGGATAAGCATCAGGGAGATCTTAGGGTCGATCTGACTGAACCAGAGAAGGCCTTTGACTGGATAAGAATCAGGAAAATCTTAGAATCGATTTAACTGAACCAGACTAAAGTCTTGAAATATAGCTGAGAACTCAATTGGATCTTTCCTGAAAGGTAAAGGTCAGTCATATGCAATGCATGATGTGGATCAAGCAATGATGTTCTCAATCACAAGTGAGATTGTAAGATATGATGCGTATATGCATGCTATAATGTATGGCAATGCGATGTTTATGAATGTATGTTTTCGTCTAGGAAAGTAAATCCTTGACGGGTGCCGGGAAGTTAACTCCTGGGCTGATGTTTGAAGAAAAGAATATTTGTTTCCGCTGGGGATGATAGTTGCAAGAATACCGGTAGGAGAAGATGACTCCGTTGGGGAATAAACTTGGCGAATGAATTACTCTGCGGGGAGAAAATTACTCTAGCGACCTTGCTGGGGAACAATACTCTATGGGAAGAGAGGTACTTTGCTAGGATATTGATGGTAACTTCGCTGGGGATACCGTTGTTACGTTAGAAGTGTTAATGGACTCCGCTGGGGATAAGAAGACTTCGTCGGGGACGATCTTTCGGTGGCTTTTGGCTGAAGATAACCCAGTTATATCCTGGTAGGGAAATAACCTTTGAATAAAGCCGGGAGACGCGTTCGTGCTCTGCGGGGGAGAAGCTTCCAGAATCTACTGGGGATAAGCTTCCTGCTGGGGAGATGACTCCAACTTTCCTGGGGAAATCTTGATTGGACTCTCCTGGGGAAATTTTGAACTATATTGGGGAAGTGACTCCACTGAATGTCTGGTATACCGCCGGGGAACAGTCTTAGACCAAGACTGCCGGGGATGCCTGTTAGGAATATCTGTATGATGTGCTGGGGAATGTTGAGATCTGCCGGAGGATACCCAACTTCCTTAAGGCTGATAATGTAGCTTTGCTTGGGGAGAGTGCATTGATTTGCTGACTCAATCTCTGGGGAAATAAGATGTACTGGTTATGTTCTTCAGCCGAACTTACCTTGGTACCTTGGTGGATAGAGCAATTAGATCGCTTAGTCAACTCATCATTGCCCCTGTTTCTAATGTTACCTGTAATTAATCCTTTGTTTCGTATGCAAATATTTATGAGTTAGAAACTAGTGTCAAATGTATATATCACAAATTGAACCTTGGACGTTCTTCGCAAAACAAAACAAAAAAGGAAAAACAATTGGCAATTTTAACTGAAAAGTGATTTTTGTATTGATTTTTGAATTTGCCTGTAAATAGGCGTTTATGTACAAGAGGCTGACGTCCCAGTAAGAGGACGCCGCCGAACAAAAGAGTTTAATACAATTTGTACAAAGGAAAACAAAACAGCTGTGTGAAAAGCATGATACCACTGGGTTTCAACTCTGCTATCACCTTTATATCTTCGAGCGTCTCATCACTTGATGACCTAGTCGAGGATGAAGCTGATTGATTGATGCCGTCTGATCTTGATGTTGCTACTGGATTCTGGATGAAAGGTGATCCAATGAGACATAGTATTACGCTTTATCCCTAACTTTTTCCTGGACCGCCCTTTCGGGTTTTCGACTTGCCGGGATACCCATTTTTGCCCAAGCCGCCTTTTCAGGTTTTCGACTTGTCGGGTGTACAGATTTTTTCATTTCATCCCTTCATTTTGCCCGAACCCTTTTGGTTCGCCGGGAAGCCCTAATTTTTGCCTAGGTATGTCAACCTAGCGGGTCTTTTTTATGCGTAGTATCTTTTTACTATGTCTGCATTGGCGGGGTGAGGAAGGTCGTCACCATCCATGTTGGTTAGAATCATGGCTCCTCCTGAGAACACATTTTTAACCACAAATGGCCCTTCGTACGTGGGGGTCCATTTGCCCCTTGGATCACTCTGAGGAAGGATGATGCGTTTGATTACCAGATCCCCAACTTGATATTCTTGTGGTCTGACCTTTTTGTTAAATGCCCTGATCATCCGTTTTTGGTACGTCTGACCATGACAAATAGCAGCAAGTCTCTTTTCGTCAATTAAGTTTAGCTGATCAAGTCGTGTCTGGATCCAATCATCTTCACTCAGATCTGCATCCTTCATTATCCGGAGAGAGGGTATCTGCACTTCAATCGGTAAGACTGCTTCCATACCGTAGACCAAGGAGAAAGGAGTTTCCCCGGTTGACGTCCTTGCTGAGGTACGGTACCCATGTAGAGCAAACGGTAACATCTCGTGCCAATCTTTATAGGTCACTGTCATCTTCTGCACAATTTTCTTAATGTTCTTATTTGCTGCTTCTACAGCCCCATTCATCTTCGGTCGGTAAGGCGAAGAGTTGTGGTGTTGTATCTTAAACTGCTCGCAGAGCTCAGTGATCATCTTGTCATTGAGATTGGTACCGTTGTCTGTAATGATTCTTTCAGGGACGCCGTATCGACAGATCAGGTTGTGCCGAATGAACCGTGCCACAACGTTCTTGGTTACAGTGGCATAAGAAGCTTCTTCAACCCACTTCGTAAAGTAATCAATCGCTACCAGTATGAAGCGATGCCTGTTGGATGCCGTAGGTTTAATCTCACCGATCATATCTATGCCCCATATTGCAAATGGCCAAGGTGCTGTCAAGACATTCAGAGGAACCGGAGGAACATGCACCTTGTCTGCATAAATCTGGCATTTATGGCATGTCTGAGAGTGTTGGTAGCAGTCGGCTTCCATGGTGGACCAGAAATAACCTGCCCGAAGGATTTTCTTTTCCATAGTATGTCCACTGGAATGGGTTCCGAAGGTCCCTTCATGTAGCTCTTCCATGATCCTTTCTGCTTCAGTCTTATCGACACAACGCAATAAGGTCGAATCATGGTTTCGTTTATACAGGATGCCGTTGCTAAGGAAGAACTTTGCTGCGAACCTTCTCAGGAACTTCTTGTCGTTGACAGATGCACCTTCAGGGTATTCCTGAGCTTCCAAGTATCTCTTCACCTCATGGTACCAAGGCTTCTCAGTCACCAATTAAGTCTCGAGATCACAACAGTATGCCGGTTCGTCTAGTTTCCAGATGATGATCCGGGGAGCCTCATTGTCCCATTTGAATTTGAACATGGAAGACATCGTAGCTAACGCGTCCGCCAACTGATTCTCCTCTCTTGGGAAATGTTCAAAGGTTATCTCTGTGAAGTGGGGGATCAAGGTCAACACACACTCTCTGTAAGGAATAAGATTCGGATGTTTCGTATCCCACTCTCCTTTGATCTGATTGATCACGAGAGCGGAATCTCCGAAGACACTCAGATACTTGATCCTTAGGTCGATCGCAGCTTGAAGACCCATGATGCATGCCTCATACTCCGCCATGTTGTTGGTGCAGTTGAAACATAGCCGGGCAGTAAGTGGAGTATGAGTGCCTTGGGGGGATATAATCACAGCGCCGATGCGGTTACCCAAAGCGTTGGAGGCTCCGTCAAAGTGCATAGACCATCGGGATCCTTCCTCAGGTCCTTCATCCAGTCCAGGTACTTCACAATCAGTCACTATCATGATACTCTCGTCTGGAAACTCAAAGTTCATTGACTGGTAGTCATCTACTGCTTGGTGTGCCAAGTGGTCTGCCAATACACTTCCTTTGATAGCTTTCTGGGTCGTGTACTGGATGTCGTATTCTGTCAAGATCATCTGCCATCTTGCTATTCTCCCAGACAGAGCAGGCTTTTCAAATATGTATTTTATAGGATCCATCTTTGAGATCAATCAGGTAGTATGAGTCAGCATATACTGTCTCAGCCGGCGAGCAGCCCATACCAAAGCGCAGCAAGTTTTCTCGAGCAGTGAGTATCGGGTCTCACAGTCGGTAAACTTTTTGCTAAGGTAATAAATGGCATGCTCTTTTCGGCCAGACTCGGCATGCTGCCCCAGCACACACCCCATTGAGTTGTCGAGTACTGTCAGGTATAGTATCAGAGGTCTCCCTTCAACCGGTGGCATAAGGATGGGTGGTTCTTGGAGATATTCTTTGATTTTGTCAAAAGCGGCCTGACATTCATCATTCCAACGTACTACCTGATCTTTCTTCAGCAGCTTGAAGATTGGTTCACAAGTAGCAGTAGATGCGAGATGAATCGAGCAATGTAATTCAGGCGTCCTAAAAAGCCTCTGACCTCCTTCTCTGTCTTAGGAACTGGCATCTCTTGAATAGCTTTAACCTTGGCAGGGTCCACTTGAATACCCTTATCACTTACAACGAAGCCCAGCAATTTCCCGGATCTAACCCCGAAGGTGCACTTGTTCGGGTTCAACCTCAGCTTGTACAACTTCAGACGGTCAAACAACTTCTGCAGATGGTCAAGGTGTTCCTCCTCAGTTTGAGACCTTGCAATCATGTCGTCAATATACACTTATATCTCATGATGGATCATGTCATGAAATAAAGCAACCATGGCACGTTGGTAGGTTGCCCCAGCGTTTTTCAGTCCAAAAGGCATGACCTTGTAGCAGAAGGTGCCCCACTGAGTAACAAAGGTAGTCTTTTCCATGTCTTCAGGAGCCATCTTGATCTGATTATAACCTGAAAAGCCATCCATGAAAGAGAACACTTTATGCTGAGCAGTATTGTCAACAAGGACATCAATGTGAGGTAGGGGGAAGTCATCTTTGGGGCTGGCCCTGTTCAGATCCCTGTAATCGACACACATTCTGACCTTTCCATCTTTCTTTGGTACCGGCACCACATTAGCAACCCACTGAGGGTAAGAAGTCACTGCAAGGAACCCGGCATCAAAATGTTTCATAACCTCGGCTTTGATCTTCTCAGACATCTCTGGACGCATACGGCGGACCTTTTGCTTAATCGGAGGGCAGTCTTCCTTGGTAGGCAGATGATGGACCACAATATCAGTATCCAACCCGGGCATGTCTTCGTAGGACCAGGCGAAGATTTCCACATAATCATGTAACATCTGAGTCAACCGTTGCTTCACGCTGAGCTCTAGGTTGGCACCAATCTTGACTTCTTTCCTATCTGTCTCGGTACCCAGATTTATCGTTTCCACCGGCTCTTCATGTGGTTGAATTGCCCTCTCTTCCTGGAGTAACAGTCTTGCAAGCTCGCCAGGCACTTCGCAATCATCTTCACCTTCGTCTTCGGCTAAGTTGATCGGATTTTCGAAGTCATAACTGGCAGTAGCAGAGTCGTTACCAGTGAGATCCAGAGTGGATTGAAACCTGTATGAGTGAGTGTGTGTAAATGCAGCTGTTTTGCAATATATATAAAAAGGAAAGAAAGAAAAGGAGCATAAGATTTGAAATGCGAGAAAACGTCCAAGGTCTTTATTCATGATATATGAAATGACAATTAATATACCATCACAAATGAAGCCACGGTGCCCCGGGTAAGACACCGGGCCATAGAGTTTTAATTCATTGTTTATTACAAATAACAAAAACAAAGGAGTTTATTACTGCGTAACAAAAGTAACAGGAGTATGATCTTTAGCAATCCAATTGGTCAATCCACCATCAGTCGTCGGGTAAATCCAGCTATCAAACTCTGACTCTTCCACTTCATCTTCGTCCCCAATGGCATTCACTCCTGGATTGGTAATGAGCACAGGAGGTCTTCTGGTCCTCGCCTTGCGTACAGCCTTCTGAGCTTCTGCAGTAAAACCCAGTCCAAACTTGTCAGTTTTAAGAGTGAAATCAGGGAGCCTGCCCCAGTTAGCACATTCACCTTTCTCGATCACGGCCCGGGCATCCTTCAGGGAAGCCATCTTCAAAGGAACATCCTCTTCAACCACTGTCTCTGCCGCTGCCAATGTTGGAGGTACCTCTTCAAAATGCTGAAAGGGGGTTTCAATAAACTCCCCGTCCATCTCAATATACCTGAAGGAATTCAAATGGCTCACCATATACTCCTCCTCTCCCTGCACAGTGACGATCTTCCCTTTGACGGGGTACTTGAGCTTCTGGTGTAAGGTAGAGGTCACTGCCCCAGCTTTGTGAATCCAAGGTCGACCTAGTAAATAGGAATAAGATGGACGGATATCCATCACATAGAAAGTAGAGTCGAATAGTTGAGAACCCACACGAATAGGAATGTCTACCTCTCCATGAACCATCCTCTTAGAACCGTCAAAGGCTCTGACGATGATATTGCTAGGTTTCAGCTCCAGGCCCTCACAATCCAACCGGTCTAAGGCCTTTTTGGGTAGCACATTCAGGGAAGAACCGGTGTCCACCAATACGTGCGCAAGAGTAGTGCCCCTGCATTCAATAGAGACATGCAGGGCATCATTATGGTCCCTTCCCTTAGCAGTAAGGTCAGCATCCGAGAAACCCAAACCATTGTCGGCTGTCAAATTGGCTACGCAATCAGTAAACTGGACTGCAGATGTCTCCTGTGGCACGTGAGCCGTCTTGAGAAATGAAATCAAGGCCTTAGCATGGGCCTCTGAGCACAGCAGCAAGGAGAGCATAGAGATCTCGGAGGGGGTATGCCCCAGCTGTTCAACAACATTAAAATCACTCTTCTTGATTATCTTCAGAATTTCCTCCATCTCTTGTTGGGAGGCTTCAGCATTCACAGATTTTGGTGCCTCCATCCGGGCAGGCTCATCTTCAATCCCTTTGCCCCGAGCATTAGATGACTCGGCGGCAGGGGAAACAACTTGATCAGAAATGGGAACAGGTACACTTGCAGGTGTTATAGTGAGAGGTCTTCGAATAGTAGGTGGCGCAATGTCAGGCGAGAAGAGCCTGCCACTGCGGGTAACTTTGGCTGGACCAGTGATACTGCTGATGCTGGTGCCAGTGTTGAACTCTTGCTTTATTCCATGTACATACACATCTTCCCCATAGTGCCATGGGACAGCCTTATCAGATTCATAGGGGAGAGGCCCCTGAACAGTAATCACAATGGGTGCGACAGTCATGATTTTAACCGGCTTCCTTGGGAGAGCCTTGATCGGATTATTGAAAATGGTAACAACAGATACTTCTTCCACCGGAACAAACTGAATAGCAGTCTTCTTGAACATAATCTCTTTGCTGTCCATCAGGCTTTGGATGCCTAACTTCAGCAAAGGACAACCAGAAAGGGAAACAGCACAGAAAAGGCAACCTTCACTACAACCCGGAAATAAACTGGCCAGCAGTAGGTTCCTCTTAACAGTCATCAGAGGAGTAGCTACATCATTCACAGAAACGGCATACACATCTTCATCAACGACATTCACTCCATGCTGGGGCATAGGAGCAGTCACCACATTTGGCCTCTCAGGCGCTTCAAATTGTATCTCCTTCGCATCAATAAGGTCTTGCACCTTATTCCTTAAGGCCCAACAGTCATCAGTGGAATGCCCCGGGCTATCGGAATGATAAGCACAGCGGGCATTTGGATTGTACTTGGGAGAGGCAGTATTCACAACCTTCGGGGCCTCCCTGATAGCCACTAGGTTGGTGGACAGCAACTGCGGCAAGATTTGTGATAGGGTCATACTCAGCCGGGTAAACTCTCTTCTAGGTCTTTCAGCCCTTTGTGGATTGGTTTGCCGAGGAGCGGCAGCAGGCTTAGCAATCACCACCGCGTTGACATATTGGCGGCGTTCTGGTTTATCATGGCTTCTAGGCCCATATACAGCACTGGCCTCCTTCTTAAAGGGTTTCTTCTCAGAACTTGAAGATGCACCCTTCTGAATTTTTCCGGACTTCATTCCAGCCTCTATTCTCTCCCCAGTCAGAATAAGATCAGTGAACCCTGCAGATGAGTTACCGATAAGATGATTGAAAAATGGCCCGGAGAGGGTCCCCAAGAACATATCTACCAGCTCGCGGTCTGTTAACGGAGGTTGCACCCTGCCATCCAGATCCCTCCACTTCTGTGCATACTCTTTGAAACCTTCGCTTGATCCTAGCGACATACCCTGGAGTTGGGTACGTGTAGGAGCAAGGTCGGCATTATATTGATACTGCTTATAAAAAGCAGTAGCCAACTCCTCCCAGTTACGAACCTTGGTCCCATCCAGCTGATAGAACCATTCGAGATGAGTCCCTGAAAGACTCTCCTGGAAGAAGTGGCTCCACAAATTCTTGTCCACTGTGTACGGTTGAATCTTCCGCACATAAGATCTGAGGTGTAGCTTGGGACAAGACGCCCCGTCATACTTGGTGAAAGATGGTGCTTTAAACTTGTGAGGAATGATCACACCAGTAGACAAACCCAAATCTCCGAAATCCAGCCCAGGCACTTGTTGGATCTCCATTGCATTCAGTCTGTCTTCCAACTGCTTGTACCGGTCTTCAGCAGGAGGATATTGTTCCTCATTAAAGTCAGTCTCGTTGTCAGAGACTACTGGACTTGAAGCCTTTCCCCCCTGGGGACTGCCTTTGCCTACAGAAGAACCAGCTTCTTCATTCTGCAGAGTGTTGCAAAACCTTCGGCCCGAGTTGAAAAGAACGGTTCTCTTCTTCTTCTTCTTCTCCTTCTTCAGGAGTAAAGCCTTCAGCTCTTCTTGGCCTTGAGCCAAACCCATGATCAGCTCCTGAAATTGCGCGTTCTGCGCCTGAAGGGCCTTGATAGACATCTCGGTTGATGATGAGTCAGGGTTCATGATGCTGAAATAAACAGCGAAGAACAGTAAGCAACCTGAAAAGAAGAAAACCTGCTATGCACATGATGAATGATATGTGTTTATGCAATGCATTCAAGGGTTCAAAAATTCAAATTTGTTGTAGACAAAAAGGAACACACATTATCATTAAGGAAATAATTGTTCAGTACATCAAAGCCTCATGGGCACATATTACAAAGCAAATCAATCCCAAAAGACATTACGCATCCTCTTTAGAGCTATGTAGGTGTTGAGATTCCTCTCCTCGTGCAATAGGCGGGTGAGCTCCAAGACCTTCTTTTCACTAGCATGTAGACTGGTCTCAAGAGAATTCCGTTCTTCTTTAAGCTGGATCCAGCTCTTCCGCATCTCTTCCCAGGACGTGGGCATGTCAGGATGTTGAATGGTGTATGACACCTCTCCTTCCAAGACTGGCTCTTTGATCACAGGGAGCACATGAGGATAAGGCATTATTAACTTCTTGGAGCGGGCTCGTACCCACTTGAGATAAGGTTCCAATGGGATGGAATTCCTGTGCCCCAGTGTCTTGCTGTCTATCTTACTGGGCATCCTCCAAGCTCTGATAAATCTCTGGCGAAGTCCTTGTGCATCGTTGTCGAAGTCAAAAACTATGTCAGGAATTAACATGTCATGAGGGCCATCCCTCCGGGCATAACCAAACTGTCTCCAAGCCAGGCATGGGTTGTAAGTAATATTTCCTCTGATTCCAAATAAAGGAACATTAGGATACTCCCCGCAACGATCAATGATAGTGACATCCTCTCTGGACCGAGAACACCAATGTATATTTGCATGTGTAAGAGTCATCAACCGTTGTGACCATCTCAAACCCCGCTCGTTCTTCAAAACTGATTGTGGAAGGTGCGAAATAAACCACCTTCCCAGGAGAGGAGTGCAGCACATAAGGACACCTCTTTTTCTCATGGTTCGAGTGTAACATGAGTGAAGGATGTCCCCCAGCAACGTAGGTATAGGATTCCTGGACATGAAGATCTGGACAACACTGATATCTATAAGCTGATATGGGTTAGGGAACAACACCAAACCATAGACAAGGAGGGCCACAACTTCTTCAAAAGCTTGTAAGTCAAGGGAGTTCCAACATTCCTGGGCCTTTTCAACCAGAAACCTGGCTAAGAACCCTTTGATGCCACTTCTAACCTCCCAATGTCCCTTGAGGTCAGATGATTGTAGGTGTAAGGCTTTAGCAATCTCTTCAAGCTTGGGTTCCTTTTCTGTACCGTTGTAGGGTAGTTGATCAAGGATAGGGATCTTCAGAAGCCGGGAGAACTCTTCCAATGTAGGTACCAGTTGATAATCCAGGAAAGTGAAACAGTGATGCAGAGGGTCAAAGAACTGGAACAGGACCTTTATCATATCTTCCTCAATGTTGGTATTGACCAAGCTGATGAGTCTTCCATGTCTTTCACTGAATGAAGAGCTCTCGGGAATCCAGGATATAAGCTCCTTAAGCTGAGGAGGGATCCTTACAAGGCTGATTTGAATTGTCTTTCTGCGAACAGTTTCCATGTCCTACAAAACAAGAACAAAGATGAAGATTCGAACCCCTGAAATGGTTAGTCAATGCATATGATGTTGGATGATGTCATGATGCTATGATTAAACACACCACAAATATTTACAAAGGCAAACATGTAAGGCACACAAGTCACACAAGACAAGCCCTTAGAGTTTAGGCCAGCATGGGGTCTGGGTATTACCCTCTTGAAGTTGGTGGGCTCAACCTGTCCTATTAGAAGTAACCGGGTTCTAAGGGTCCCAATATCACTGGATTGCTTTCATTGTTCATTGTTTCGATTTAGCCACTGAACTGGCGACCGAAATATTCCAGGAAAGCAATCCTCAATTGAGTGTAGTATCGAGTATCAACCAACCTCGGACTGCACCAAAGTCAGTTATCTCACTACCCTAAAGAGGCCAAGATAGTTCAATTAAGGTTCCTAAGGTCAGTTGATGCTTCACGACACCACATGGAGGCCCCGTACTCTCCTTGACTGAACTCAAGGGTTACCGGTACACACCAAAGTGCCACATCAACGTAGCAGACTGTTTCAACCATGTCGGTATACCCCGCACAGTTCCCTCACAGCCTTGTTGCTACTTTCTAAGAAGGTATCCCCCAGATCCGGGTTAGGTTCTATAGAACTCCCAAGACAGTCCCACAATTTAAAGCAAACAAGTCAAAGCAATTGAAAACACAGTGATCTTAGTCCTAAGGTACACCTCACTTTAAAGAATCCCCAGCAGAGTCGCCAGTTCTGTGATCGGTGGATCTGGAACTGACTGTTTAACGCTGGTTCGCGAAATGTCGCGGAAGCAAGAGTCGCCACCGTCTTTTATTTTCTCTAAATGGAAAGGACAAAAGCACAGAAAAATTCCTTATAGAGATTGCTCTCGGTTCGGGAGGTAGATTTATAGAAAGGGAAGGTGTTAGCACCCTTTCTATCCATGGTTATCCATGGGCTCTTAGATACTTGCTCATTTGTGTTTTCAAAATGTTTGTTTGCTTTTCAACTGTGGGTTTAAAAAAAGTTTCGTTTAAAATTTCAGTTCGACTCTTGTATCAGTCCTCAAGAGTGTTTGAAAAGTTGTTTTTGAAAGCTTTTTGAAAAGTGTCGGTGTGAAAAGAAGTTTTTGTTTTGTTTTGAATTAGAGAAAGTATCTACGAGTCATCTACCTACCCTAAGGAATTAGTCTGTGTAAATGTCCTTAAAGTAGTGCCATCCCACCATTGAGAGGTAGGTAGCACCACCGTTGGAGGTGTTCGGGTCAATTCGAGGGTTCGGGACATTGTGATCACCAGAGAAATAGGAAGACACCTTAGAAGCTACCCTCATGCCATGTTCATGGACATGAGGACTTACTAAAACATCCTCTACTCAACGACCACATTTCGAGGGGCAAGGCAACAGTGAGACGTACCCTAGGGGTGGTGTGTGAATTGTGTGTCGTTTTCAATTATGTTTATCTTGTTCATGCATTGGTGATCTACGCTTTGTTTTTATTTTTGACATTCATTCTTTCATGTGGTTATTAACAGTTAAAGGTGCGAGAAGATAAAAGTCCTACGCTATTACAAAGGCGCGGGTCTACATCGCCAAATTAATCCAAGACCCGATTTGAAATAAAATAAAAAAAATGCGGAAAGATAAATATCCTAATTAATCTATTACAAGGCTTTGGGATAAATACATTACATTCACAAAAGAAATAAAAATGAAAGCGCGAGAAGGAACTATAATCAAATGCGAGGGCGTTGGACCCTTTGAAGAAGTTAAATTAAAATTATTAGTGAATTAATGATTAAAGAAAAAGAAGAACTTATTTTTTATGTTTTTTTGTATTTATGAAATTAAGGAAAATTAAAATGGAATTAAAAGTTAATTAAAACCCTAGTTCTAAATTGTTTTTAATTTATTAAAAAAAATATTTTAGTTTGACCTAATTTACATTAATTATTTACATGGCATATTTATTTACAAAAAATAATTAACAATTAAATATGGTGAAAAAGAAAAAAAAAAGAATAAAAGTACAAAAAACCTAATTTCTACATTTTTTTTAGTTTATTCAAAAGATATTAAAATTAAACCTAAAATTAAAACTAAATTAATTATTACATTTATTTACAAAATAATATTAATTAATATTAACAAAGCATATTTTTATTGTTTTATGATTTTCTGTTTTTTTTTATATTTTATGAAAATTAATTTTGATGAATTAACTAAAATAAATAAAACAAATAAATAGAAAAAAAATGAAAAGAAAGAAAATAATATGCAAACCAATGGGGGGTGTTGACCCCAATTTTGGAGGTATGATCATCAATCAGGCCCAATGAATTCAAGCCCTTGGTTGACTTTTCTGGGATGCGTGTGGAGCGTTTGACTGATGTCCATGGTGGACTCCAGATCCTGACCTTCAGATCCATCTCCTGAGACGTGTGGCAAGCTCCAGCGCTGAATGTTTGGTGGGCTATAGGAGAGTCAGTGTACCTGATCATATTGCAAGAAAAAATATTAAGAGTATGGGGGACCTGGGAATCGAACCCAGGTCCCAACGTTTGCCAAACGCACGTTCCACCATCTGAGTTGTATGCGCGTGTTTGTTAGTCAATGGAATATAAATAATATAAATGAAACAAGCGCTTATAGTATTAACCAAGCAAAAAGCGCGCCAGCTATTCAAACTGGCCAACCCATGTCCAACACCTCAGCGTCTTCTCCATCACGCCTTTGTTTTGACTGAAAATATAGAACAGATACCGGGGGTTTTAAACCCCCACTAAGTGGTACCTACAAAAAATAGCGAATAGAGTATCACGTAATATAAATTAGGCGCGATAGGATCAATCGTTTCGTCCAGATGCCCTGGTTTTGATGGTACTAGTCTTGTTGCCTAATTTTTCCAGTTGAAGGAAACCCCCTTTTAAAGTTCCTGAAACCCTAACGAGCTCCCATGGTAGATTCTCATACAGGCCTTAAAAACTCAATTGAATGGCACTGTTAGCTTTAGAATGATTAGATTAGTACAAATCAACAAGAAAAATGCATGGATAATGTGCATAAATCAAAACACGAATATGTAAAATATCAAGAACAGGACGGCTTCGTTCTACCGATTCTTGAGGTTAGAGGCTGTGGTTTTGATTGGAATAGATCCCTGGCAACCTTGGCAAGCTATTGGAATGGTTATCCTGCCTTGAAACGCACTGAAACTGTGTTTTCAGTTTTGAAATTTTCTTGAAAAAATGCAAAGTTGGTTTGAGGTCTGAGGCGCAGCTTTTCAGGTCTTTTTGCATTAGGGTTAGCTTTGTGTTTATATGAAGAATGAATTAGGGTGAAATCCAAGCCAAGAAACCTTTGCATTCATGAATCCAATATTTGATTTTCAATGAATCTTTTTTCAATCTTTTTCATGCCCTTTTGATACCAATCATGGCCAAATCTTTCCATATTAGTGATGCACGAAATCTTGGAGTTATGATAGACCTATTAGCTGCATAAAAAGATTTAAAATGCATGCTTGAGTATTTTTGTCATATTTTATTTAATTAAATGAATTAATGGTGATAAAAATTCAAATAAATAATAAAAAATGATGAAATAACTCCCCTTTGGGTCAATGGGTCGTGCATAACTTTTGGATAATGATTCTTGGAAGAAATTGTGGTCCATTAGCAATTTTGAGGCATTTGAAGCAAAGTTGACTTTTCAAAATTCCCAAATATTTCCCAACTTCCACAAGGCATATCTTGCTCAATTTTTAAGCTTTGATCATGTTCTTGGACATTTTGGAAATGTCTTGAAGTCCTCTAGCCAATGCCTTTGGTTCCATGTCATTTTGATTTACCAATCTCAAGTTATGGCCTTTGACTTAAAGTCCCTTTTTGTTGACTTTTGAAAATGACCTATAATGTTGAGATTGATAACTTTTTGTGAGAGCATTTATTGGACTTGAAGTGTGAAGAGGAGTTATAGGAAATGTCTTTCTCTTCAAAATGAGCTTTGGATGGAATTTTTCTGATAAACCATGTGGAAGTTATGCCTTGGTCAAGTTACAGTTGACTTTTTCAACTGTCCAAATATGGAAACTTTTGCATCTTGAGACTTTTTGAGCCATGCCTTGAAAATAATGATCAAGAATTGATCAAATGATGTTTGTGGCTTCAAAATAAGATGTTGACCAAAAATTTGAACTTTTGACTGTCAAATGACCATTTTGCCCCTACAATTGACTGCTGAGCAATTAGGTTTTTTTGACTGTGCAATTCTATGCTGTAAGTCTTGAAACTTGGCATATGGATGCTTGACCATGTTTGTAGGCATGTGGGACTTGATTGGACCCTTGAAAACTTCCATTTCTTTGCCAGAACCAAAACCCTAATTTTTGACTGTTAGGAGGCCCTTGAACTGTGCAACCCTTGGGATATTTTGAAGCATGCTTTTGGCAAATCTTGAAGAATATGGGAGGGCAAATTTTTGGGTACAACATTTAGAAAATAAATTAAATTAAATAAAGAAATTAAATAAAATGGAAAATATAAAAGAAAAAAGAAATGGGCATGGTTGTCTCAGCAAAAAAGGGGGTGTGATTTGCACTTTCTGGGCCCAAATGCTAACATCCCGTTTGACCTTTCCAGATTCCATGTGCCTGCTTGACTTGTGCCCATGGTGGACCTTCATTGGGAATCCTTGGATCTAGCATGTGGATGATCTGATTGGTTGAGTGTTGATGGTGTATGGTGGTCATATGAGAAGCCTGCACACTTGAACATAGAAGGCAAAATAATATTGAACAAATAGGGGGACCTGGGGATCGAACCCAGGCCCTTTGGAATTTTCCATTGCATGCTGACCATCTGAGCTGGCTTATTCTTTTGTACATGGAACAACAAATAATCATTATATTGGAAAAATAAAATAATATGTTATAAAACGCGCGAATTTTGAATAGGAAAATTAGGGAGTGCCACACCACCCTTCTTCTTTCTCCCACTGTTGCTAAAAGTCCTGACTTTTACCTACAGTCATCTGGGCATAGGTATAAGCCTGCGTTTCTCTAAAATCTTTTATAAGCAAGATAAATGCCCAACAATGGTACCAATCAACTCGTGACAACCTCACGAGCATCATGGTACCCTTGTCCATGGCCAATTGTACCTGTAATGAAAAACCCCAAAAACGAGCCAAGAACCCTAACTATGGCATCTTGTTGTATAGCCAATAAAAATGCAATTGGATATTACCATTAGCTTGCAAATGATTCAAGGACTCGGAATATGCAAATAAATCATGCTAAAAGTGACAGAATTATGATATTCGATTTCAAGAAAGTATGGATATCGTGAGATGCTTACAGTGCAATTCCAGATGTTATGAGGCTTGTTAATGATTGCAACACGTTCCTGGGATGTCCAGCAAACGTTTGGGATGTTTAAGATGCTTTGAATTGGTCTGCAACTTAGATATCAGTGTGCCACTTTTTCCAATTTTTTTTGAAACTTGCTTTCTTGTTTTCACGCTTCCAATCTCCTTGCTTTTGATATGCACTTGTTCTATATGTACCCTAGAATGAATTAGGGTTACAAACTTGTTTCAAATCTTCCTCAATTAAGATCATTGACTCAAGATTTGATTCTTATGCAAATATTTCCAAATCAAGCCAAATCCAATCTTTTTGTGTCCAAATAAAGCTTGCACGATTTGATTCTCTTTTCAGCTGTATAAGAGGCCTAAACATGCACAAAATATCAAGCTTTGATTAGTTTTGATATTTTCATGATTTTATTTTGATTTTATTTGATTTAATTGAATTAAAATCAAAATAAATGACAAAAATAAAAGAATGACAAATGGGAAAGATCATGGGTCGTGGATCATGTTACAAACTCATGCAAGCATAAAAAGTTGGGCCCATTTGACAAAAATTGCAATTTTGGCCACATTTGACTTTTGGCAATTTTGCAAAAAAGGTCAACTTTGTCAATGCATAACATCTTCAATTTTGATCCTAGAGATGTGTTCTTTGACTTTTTAGAAATATTAGGATGTCCTCTAAGCAACCCTTTTGGTCTAATCTCAATTTAGTCTTCCATGTTCATGTATGATGCTTTGACAAAAAAGGTGTTTTTGTTGACTTTTCAAAATGACCTATAATGTCCAAATTCATATCTTCTTGTGAGTGCATATTTTGAACTTGGGAGATGAAGATGAATTGTAGGGAATTTCATCCTATTAAAAATGAGCTTTGGATGGGTCATTTTTGATAAAGTATGAGAAATTTATGCTTGGTCAAAGTTGAGTTGACTTTTCCTGTAAACCCCTAATTTAGCAACTTTTGGGTTTTGATGAATTGTGAGCAATCCTTGAGGAATCATGATCAACCCTTGATCAAATTATGAATAATACTTCAAAATGAGAATGTTGACCAAAAATCTTGAAGTTTGACTATATGTGGGACATAGTTGACTTTTGCCCTAGCACAGTCGATTTTCAACCCTTTGAGCAATTGACTGAGCAAACTTCCTCTGCAAGGCTTGAAACTTGACATGGATGATCTTGAGAACATATTAGGACAATGGTGAGCATTTGGGATCCTTTGGACTCAAACATCTTGGTGCAAAATGAAACCCTAATTTGGGGTAGACTGCCTTAGGAGAGAGTTTGTCTAGACAACCCTTGGACCTCCTTGAGCAATTTGAGGACCTCACTTGAAATGTATTGAGAAATATGGGAGGGAAAATTTTGGGGTAAAACAGATCATATACTTGACAAAAAGCAAATGCAACTTGTTGTGTGGAAGCTTTAGTTCTACCAATCCTCTAATGAGTTCCAAATGCAAGTTTCAAGATGGTCATCCAACTAACCACTAATTATTAATTTGTTTCACTTTATGCTTTTATTTTTTATGCTTTATGTACCATTTACTTTAAGCATTACATTTCATGTTATTTTTATTTTGATCACTTGAGCATTTATATCCTTGTTATCTTTACTTTACTCACTTGAGCCTTTCTTTTCTTTTTTCAAGACACATGATAATCAACATGAACCCTAAAAAGGCTTTAATAATACTTGGACAATTTGGTTACTATCCTTGGCATTATGGAGTATTGGACTTCTTGGACTTAGGATTAGAAACCTTGGCCTATGTTGAATACCTTGTGATCTTAATGGATATTTTTTCTGGAGCTCTTGAGATTTACCTCAAGACATTGGGTTGTTTGTTTGTTTTTTGTGCGGGTTATTTTTATTACATACTTTGTTTGTAATATGGAATTCACCTGTATACAGCCGTTACTCTGCCCAATTTTAATGAAGACTTAATACACTTGAATTTTAGTTCTCTCAAGAGGTCTAGTATCTTTGCTTGCTTGGTTCCAATCCAAGGAATGGGAATTTTATCTTGACTAATAATTCAAGTATTGGCTTCTTATTGGCTAGATGGTTCTTATCCTTAGCTTTTTACTTAATGCTTTAGGATAGTCTCTTCTTCTCCTCCCATCTTCTTTAATTTCAAAAATCTTCTTCCTCCTTTTGAAAAATCTTCTTGTTTTTAAACTTGAACCACTTTCATAATAAACTTGGACTTAGGTCCATGCATTTTCAAAACCTTTTCATAAACAAACTTCAATCAACTTAATAATACTTTGACATTTTTTTGTCAGAAGACTAAAAGTAAATCAATATCATTTCAAACTATTTTGCCACTTTGGATTTTTATTTTAAAACTTTTCTCAAAAGTTAGACTCTTGTAAATCCTTATAGTGATGCAAACAACTATACTTCTACAATATGCAGTGAAGTGAGATATTTTTTACTTGGGTGTTGAGTGGGGCATTATTGATTTTAAAATCCAAGCCATATCCTCCACTTTGAGATGATGCAAATTCTCCTTTCTCATGATTGTGGGTAGTAAGTATGGTTTCCACACGGACAATGATGATGATGTCTTATCTCATAAAATTAACCAACACATTTGTGTTTTAAAACTTTTAAAAGGTGAACTACGTGTACCCTGATCCCCCATTCCACGAACGGTGTTACGTAGGCATTAAAGGTTCGAAACCGCGACGGGTGCAAAAATCATAAAAAATACACTTCTTTTCTCTCCTCCACCATTTATTTTTCGTACAACATTTTATAGCCAAAATATAAATATTTTTACAAAGAGGTTCCTGTGGAGTACCGTAGGTGTTTAGGGTGCTAATACCTTCCCTTTGCATAACAAACCCCCTTACCTTGAATATTTCCTCCCTCTCTTGGGTTATTCGCTCTTTTCCCATTCCTTTGGAAACAATAAAGCGTGGTGGCGATTTTTATTTTGATATGTATAAGTCAAGTCAATCCAATGGCTTAGTCTTAAACATTTCTACCGCTACACTTAGAATCTCATCTTTTTGGTTAGTAAACATGATTTATAGATATGGGCAAATTTAAAACTACTATTCTAAAGGTTTAATTAGAGTTTTCAGGTTATTTCAACCTTAAAATTATGTACTACCTCAAATATTAAGAGACCTTATTATCAAATTCCCATCAATATTAAGGTGTTTCCTTCTATATGTATAGTTAGATGCAAGAGTCTATTCAAACAACGAGATTAATAAGTCTATGAAAAATAGATCCATTCAACCTACTATGAGGTTAACTGATTGCTAAGGATCATAAATGTTGAGATATCCTAAAAAGCACTTACTTTGATCATTTTAGTTAATATTCACCATTATCATAAGTTCTTGGATCATATATTTAAACCATTGTATACTTAATATTATACTTCTTTGCTTTGCATAAATTCATTTAATACTAGCTAAGACATTGAGATGCAAAGCATACCAACAAAACACACTAAGGTTTCAACATTTGTACCCAAAATTTCTTGGGTCCAAGTGAGTTAGTTTTTTCATAAGGTCTATGGTTATTACCTTTAGACCTTTTTAATTTTTTAAAATAGAAGTGCTCTAAATGACCAAATATTTTGTTTTGTGTGCATTTATAAACCCGACGATTCTTTTTTCTTGTGATCTACACCTTTACTAGGTTTTCTATCCTTTTTGAATCCTAGTCCATTCTTATTTAACAAAGGCCTTGGACTTGGTAGGATTAGGTCAAGATTTTATTTCCCTTGGGTAAACTTACCTAGGGTTTCATGCAATTAATTTACTTCTATTTCCAAAGAGGCACAAGTCTCACATGATTTTTTTTAGTTCTAATCTTGGTTATTTATAATTAAATAGATTTATTGTTTCTTCAAGAAACCCTAAATACTCCTTAAAGTCTAAGTTGATTTTTTTATAGTTTATTGTTTTCTCTAACAAAGTTAGCGCTAATTTTAAACAATTTACAAACTGCACATAGAAGGTAAGTGACATCCCCACAACCGGAGATTGTCATCAGTGGGAAATCAATTGTGAAGCAGACTCCAAACTATGAAAGCTTTAGAAGGAGGAATATCCGGATTAAAAATATGCTTAGGACAATAAAGATAAGAAGAGCTCTCAGATTTGAAGTTGTAATCGTCTTTAACAGTAAGATCTCCAGAACTAGTATGGATCCAGACTTTACTGTCTATTATGCTATCTAATGGAATAGGGACCTGATATGCAAAACAAACACAAATTAAGAATCATGTTAGTGATATAGGAAGGAAAATTCTAAGAACCGTTCTGTAAGAAATCATAAACCATAGTGTGAGTATTGATATCTTCCCACTACTAAGAAAACACATATAATAACAGTTGTGAAAAACCTATAATAACGGTTGAACAACCATTGTTAGGTAGTGTGACCTGTCACATTTTTGTTGTGTTTTATTAGCTGTTTTTGTTAGTTTTTTGCAGTACTTCTTTTTCAAATGAAAATATTTATAGTACATTTGTCATGGTTTTAAAGTGGTCCTCATGATTATATCATTTCAGATGCTTTTGATCTTTTTTGGAAGGTATTGTGAGTTTTGTAAGACAAATATATAGAGAATAGTGATAAGTGTGGAGTGGTTGTCCAAACGCGTGCCAAAATGCGTGTGGAACAGAAAAATTGCATTCCTCTGCTCAGACGCATGCCAGCCTAGGAAATTATCCAGAATTGTGTCTCCCTGCCCACGTGCGTGCCAACACGCGTGTCCCAGTCAGATAAAACAAAGAAGAAACATCCCTCTGGTCAGATGCATTCCTAGACGCGTGTCATAAGTCACATGTGTAACCAAACGCATGCCTTATACCCTGTGAACAGCATCTCTGCCTAAACGTATCCCCAAACACATGCCATCTCCCACAGGAAGTTAAAAATGAACTCCTCAGTTCAAATGCATCCCAACACATGTGGCAAGTGGCAGAACTATATAGAAAAACCACCTCTCTCGTAAGACGTTGTGATCGGTGGAAATAGAACTGACTGTTTTTTAAGCTGGTTTCACGAAATGTCGCGGTAAGCAAGAGTCGCCACCGTCTTTTATGTTCTCCAACATGGAAAGGACAAAAGCACAGCAAAATTCCTTATTCGAGAATGTTTCTCGGTTCGGGAGGTAGATTTATAGAAAGGGAAGGTGTTAGCACCCTTTCTATCCATGGTTATCCATGGGCTCTTAAGTACTTGCTCTTATGTTTTCAAAAGATTTGTTTGCTTTTCAAGTGTCTGTGGGTTTTGAAAAAGTTCGTTTGAAAACTTCTAGGTAACTCTTGTATCAGTCCTCAAGAGTGTATGAAGTATTGTTTGAAAACTTTTTAAAAGTGTAAGGTGTGAAAAGTATTTTGTTTTGTTTTGAAAAGAGCAAGTACCCATGAGTCATCTACCTACCCTAAGGAATTAGGCTGTGTAAAAGTCCTTAAGGTAGTGCCATCCCACCATTGAGAGGTAGGTAGCACCACCGTTGGAGGTGTTCGGGTCAATTCGATTTTAGGGACAGTGTGGTCACCGAAGCAATAGTAGGGCACCTTAGTAGTAACCCTAATGTCCTAGATCCTTTTTAATCCGAGGCAACCGTTTCGAGGCAACTGGATCTTAGACATAAGGGCGACCGCTAAAACACCCTATACTTGACGACCACGTTTCGAGGCAACGAGTGAGGCGTACCTTAGAAGTGGCATGTGCATTGTGTGTTGTTTTCATGTTAACATTTATCTTGGATCATGCAATGGTGAGCTACGAGTTGTTTTTAATTATCATACATTCTTTCATACAATTTAGCAGTTAGGAGTGCGGAAAATAAAATACAGAAAGGTAAAAGCTACGCTATTACAAGGCGCGGGTCTATACATCGCCAAAAAACAAAGACCCGTTTTTGATAAAGATGCGGAAAGTAAAAAAAAAAAGCAATAAACCTAATTACTATTACATCCTTGGAAGCAGTTACATAATAATCAAAAATAACGTGCGAAAGAATAAAAGTTAATCGGGAATGCCTTAAGGGTTTTGACCCTTTTAAGAAAAGAAATGAATATTTTTTGTCTTTTTGTGATTAAATGAAACTAATAACTAATAATTAAACTAATTAATTAATTTATTAAAAGAAAATATTTTTTTTGTGTTTTTATGTTTTTATGAAATAAAATAAAAGAATTAAAATTCTAAGTTAACCTAATTCTAAATTATTTTAGTTATCTAAAAAAGTTAAAATTGCCTAGTTAAAGCTAATTCAATTATTTAATATTTATTTACAAAATAATTACTTAAATTAATAAAGTATTATTTGGTTTTTTTGAATTTTATTATGAAAAATTAGTTGTGAGTTAATTAAATAATAACCATTAAAAAATATAATTAGTGAATAAAAAGAAAAGAAAAGAAAAAAAAATGCAAGAACCATGGGGGGTATCGGGCCAGAAATGAGGGTGTGTATGGAATTTGTGAGGCCCATTTTGCACAAAGCCTGTTGACTCTGGGAATTGAGTGGAGCGCTGTTGACCAGGCACATGGTGTTCTTGCTTTCTGGCCTTTGGATCTGCACTGATGGACATTTGGCAGGCTGAGATGTGAGGCTTATGGTGCACATCATTTTGGAATCTGCACAGGAAAGCATTTGAAAAAATAATATGGAACTATGGGGGGACCTGGGAATCGAACCCAGGTCCCAACGCTTGCTGCCACGACCTTCGTCTTCAACCTTTCCTGTAAAACATAAAACACATAGTGGGGGTTTTAAACCCCCACAAAATGCAAGCATGTAAAAAATAGCGATTAGACGCTCGTGAAATATAAATTGGGCGCGAGGTGTGTTTTAGATCCGTCTTGTCACGCTGATTTCAACCATGCATGTTAGGAGGTTTAATTTTACAGCATGTGCAAAGCCCCAAATTACAAGCTCTGAAAACCCTAGGATTCGCTAATGGCAGTTTTCAATCCATGGCATTATAATCAAATTGAATTATATGGAAAGCTTCGTATGGACCCTGTGAGTACAATGCAATCAATAAAAAGTGTTAAAAATGTATAAATTGATGATTGTGATTTTGGAAAAGAATGTAAACCGTATGAGTTGTGTAGCGCGATTTCTTGAGGTTTTTGGCTTGTTTGTGCTTGCAAAAGGTTCCTGGCAATGTAAGGAGTGTGTTTGGATTAAAGAAAATGCCTGAATTGCACTGTAAGTTTGATTTCAGATTGTGACTTTTCTTTGGAATTTTGGAAATTGTTTGGCTGCCTCTGAGTTTTCTAGGTCGTGAATGCTATTGGAGAGGCTTTCCTAGGTGTATATGAATGAGAATCAATCACAATAAAGAGCCTTGAAGCCTTGCAATGAAGTTTTGATTTCCTCCATAACCACCATTGAACAACTTGCCTTTTTTGCTCCAAATTTGAATTTTATGCTTGAAATAGGTCTTGCACGAATTTGGTTTATGTTTCATGATGCATCAAAGTTATTCAAACTCAAAGATATCTCTTAATTAATTTCTTTGATTTTTATTTGAATTTTAAAGATTTAAAATGAATTAAATCAAATAAAATTAAATAAAAATAGAAAACTTAATCTTTAATCTTGAAATAAATCATGAGACACGTGGGTGGCATGGGAAAGCTGAATCAAGTGGAAAAAGTGGGCCCTTTTTGTCAAAAATGAAGTTTTAAGGATAGTTGACTTTGGCCATTTCACAAAAATTTCCCAACTTCTCCAATGCGTATCTTGCTCAATTTTGATCATATGAACATGTTCTTAGACATTTTGGAAAGATCTTGAAGTCCTCTAACCAATGCCTTTGGTCCCATGTCATTTTGATTTACCAATCTCAAGTTATGGTCTTTGACTTAAAGTGCCTTTTTGTTGACTTTTGAAAATGACCTATAATGTTGAAATTGATAAATTTTTGTGAGAGCATTTCTTGGACTTGGAATGTGAAGATGAGTTGTAGGAAATGTCCCTCCCCTTCAATATGAGCATTGGATGGGATTTTTCTGATGAACCATGAAAAAGTTATGCCTTGGTCAAGTTACAGTTGACTTTTCAACTGTCCAAAAATAGAAACTTTTGACACCTTGATGATTTTTGAGCCATGCTTGTGGAATCATGATCAAGACTTGATCAAATGATGATTGTGGCCTCAAAATAAGATGTTGACCAAAAATTTTGACTTTTGACTGCCAAATGACTATTTTGCCCCTACAGTTGATTGTGAGGCAATTAGGGTTTTTGACTGTGCAACTTGACCTTGTGAGCCTTGAAACTTGACATGTGGATGCTTGACAATGTATATGAGCATATGGGACTTGATTGAGCCCTTGAAAATCTCAACTTCCTTGCAAGAACCAAAACCCTAATTTGACTGGCTTAGGAGGATGGTTGACTGTGTAGCCCTTGAGTAGACTTTGAACCATTTGAGGTGATGCTTGTCAAAACTTTGAAGAATATGGGAGGGCAAATTTTGGGGTACAACAGTTGCCCCTGTTCAATCTTCTTAGACCTGAGGATGTAGATTGGCTTGCGTGCCTTTCGTGATCCGAAGGTGGAAGATGATTGAACACTAGAGTGCCCAGAAATTTGCACTCACATAGTAGAGTATCAGCAGTGTGATGGCGGGAATGGGCTTACAGATGCCATTTGGAGAGATGGTGGATAGGAGGATGGGCTTATAGATGCCATCTGGAAGTGTGACAGAACCTTGTCGGGAATGGGCTTATAGATGCCATTTGGAACTGTTGGATAGTGTATGGGCTTATAGATGCCATCTAGGTGTCGATCGCGTAAGAGATTCCTTAGCGAGAACTTGCGTACCTGAGAAAGAAAGATAATTACCTGGCCTGTTACAGGTGTTGATCTTCACTCAGTCGCTCACAGACATGCCCTGGCTAGATACAGGTATCGAATCTGGAACTTCAAAAGGCTGATGGGTTGTCTCTACTGACAGGTTATCTCAGAAAAATCTTTAGGATTTAACTGAACCAGAGGAGGTTTTGTCTTTCTGGACGAGTTTTCTCTTTGGATGGGTTGTCTTCATGGACGGGTTGTCTTCAACGACGAGTGATCTTTAATGACGAGTTGTCTTTAATGACGAGTTGTCTTCAATGACGAGATGTCTTCAATGACGGGTGTCTATAACGACGGGTTGTCTTAAATGACGGGTGTCTACATTGACGGGTTGTCTTCAATGACGAGTTGTCTATAATGACGGGTTGTCTTCAATGACGAGTTGTCTTCAATGACGAGTTGTCTTCAATGACGAGTGTCTATACTGACGGGTTGTCTTCAATGATGAGTTGTCTATAATGACTGGTTGTCTTCAATGACGAGTTGTCTTCAATGACGAGTTGTCTTCAATGACGAGATGTCTTCAATGATGGGTGTCTATAACGACGGGTTGTCTTAAATGACAGGTGTCTACATTGACGGGTGTTCATAATGACGAGTTGTCTATAATGACGGGTTGTCTTCAATGACGAGTTGTCTATAATGACGGGTTGTCTTCAATGACGAGTTGTCTTCAATGACGAGTTATCTTCAATGACTTTAGGAAGTAATTTAACTGTACATGTCTTCTTTGACTGGATGAGTATCAGAAAAACCTTTGGGATTTAACTGGATTTGTCTTCTTTGACTGGATTTGTCTTCTTTAACTGGATTGGTCTCTTTTGACTGTATTTGTCTACTTTGACATAGCTGATTATTTAACTGTATCCTTCCTGAAAGGTAAAGGTCAGCCGTATGCAATGCATGATATGGATCAAGCAATGATGTTCTCGACATAAATGAGATTGTATGACATGATGCGCATATGCATGATGTGATGTTTATGAATGTATCTTTGTCTGGGAAAGTAAATCCTTGACGCATGCCGGGAAGTTGAATCCTGGGCTGATGTTGAAGAACAGAGTTCTTCGTTTCCGCTGGGGATGATGATTACAAGAAGAAACCGGTAGGAGAAGACGACTCCGTTGGGGAGTAAACTTGTTGAAGAGATTACTCTGCGGGGAATTACTCTGCGGGAAGAGATACTTCGCTGAGATTTGGTGATAACTTCGCTGGGGATTCCATTGAGAAGTTATGTTGAGGAATTTGATGAACTCCGTTGGGGATAGGAAGAACTTCGTCGGGGACGATCTTTCCGTGGTAATTAGCTGAGGATAACCCAGTTATAGGCTCTGGTGGAGAATGACCTTTGAATAAATCCAGGGAGATGCTTTTGCGCTCTGCAGGGGATAAGCTTCCAGAATCTACTGGGGATAAGCTTCCTACTGGGGAGATTGATTCAACTTTCCTGGGGAGACTTTTGGACTGTACTGGGGAAGTGGCTCCACTGGGGTGTCTGCATTCCGCCGGGGAACAATCTTATATTAAGGCTGCCGGGGATGCTTGTTGAGGAACATCTGTATACTCCGCTGGGGAATATTGAGATTTTCTGGAGATACCCAACTTCCTTAAGGCTGACTGTAGGATAACTCTGCTTGGGGAGAGTGTTGCTGACTTGTTGGAGATGTAGTGCCTTTTCAGGGTTGATGGGAGACCAACTATGCTCGGGGAGAGTTCTTGTCTTACTTAACGGGGAGTGAAGGTATCCTGGTTACGTTCTTCAGCCGAACCTACCTTGGTACCTTGGTGGACAGAGCAACTAGATCGCTCAGACAACTCATTACTGCCCCTGTTTCCGTGGGGGAAGGTACCTGTGGAGGTGCTTGAGGACTGCCGATTTGACAAATCTTCTTCTGGTAGGCAAGTGACAAGATGACGGGACATAGTCGTACGCTTTGATCCCTAACTTTTGCCTGGACCGCCCTTTTGAGTATTCAGTCCACCGGGATACCCATTTTTGCCCAAGCCGCCTTTTCAGGTTTTCGACTTGCCGGGTGTACAGATTTTTTCATCTCATCCCTTATTTTTGCCCGAACCCTTTTGGTTCGCCGGGAAGCCCTTATTTTCGCCTAGGTGTGTCAACCTAGCGGGTCTTTGATTGTGCGTAGTATTTTTTCGACTATGTTCGTGCTCTCAGGATGTAGGGAGGTGCCCCTGTCAGTAGTGTTGCGTTACCACACCACCAGAAGGTCTTCGTTTGATCATCCAATGCCCCAAGTGATCCAGATGGAGATTTGCCCCAAGCTGGTTGGCCTTTTGAGAAATTCTCCGAATCTTGACTTAACTGCCCCAGATGATGGACAATGATCATGCCATGCCCCTTGATTGGAGGTGCTTTTGTTCATTAGACATTTGTCGTGCGAACTTCTATGCTGTTCAAACAAATAGTCATATGCAAGCAATGTTATATTAAAATGCAAAGCTCATGTCGGTCTTGAAGTTTTCGAAAAATTTATTTTTTCATAAAAACAAGTGAATTTTTTGTAAACTGTGATGTCAACTTGTTATTTTACCTCAAGCCTTAAGGAGTCAGGGTACCTTTCGTAACAGTATGCTTTCGAACTAACCCACGCTTCAGCTAGGACTTTTGAGGGTTATAACGTGGCCTGGTTCACGGTTTAAGAAACAAAGGATAAAGGCTCAAATTTATTTGTACCCACCCGTTCTTCGTGATGTTCTTCAAACCTAAACTCAGATGATCGTGCGTTAGACCTTGTTTGAGTCTTTGTCCTGATATTTTGGTGATGGTTCGGATATTGACAATTTATTTTGGATAGGCAGTCATTTCTTTTTGTGTTAAGGGTTTGTAAGACCTCTTTCTTTTTGATTTTATTATCCCTGTTTTTTGCCTGAACTGTTTCTTTTTATAATTATAGTCAGCGGGATGCCCCAGTTTTTTGTAAGTCTCCTTCATAGGTTTTGACTTAATGGGCTTTTATTTTTTATAGATAACGACTGCCCGTCTTTATGATTATTCAGAACCATCACTGTCTTTTGCTTTGTAAGGACTTCTTTGGTGTCATTCGTTGTGCACTTGGATCAACTGAGAGAACTACCCTGCCCCGGGTTATGATTAAGGGTTTAATTTTTTTGTGAAAAGAAAACTCCTACTTCTTTGGCTCAAAAAGGGGGTAACGAGGGATTATCTTCCTTATAACTCCAGTGTTTAGGATTTGAAACAATGCCTGTACCTCATCAGCGGGGTCTGTTCGAAAGCATACTGTAAATTATGGTATAGTTTTCGTCATCCTCCCTCAAGAGGCTTAGAATTTTTCAATCAAGAGTTGATCATCACAAAAATATGAAAACAGTTTGCATATAGTGAATACGAAATAATTACTTCAAAACAGACATGTGTAATGCATTAATGAAATAACAACGTTTGACATGAATACAATGTTTGAACAATCAAAGAAAAATACAAGTTGAACATTCGAATGAACAAAAAATTTCTAATCCTAGCCATGTTTTGGCAAGTGAGCAGTGATCACATTGGGAGTCTCTGGAGAGTCGAATTGGACTTCCTTTGCGTCGATCAGATCCTGAACCTTGTTTCTCAAAGTCCAACAATCATCTGTAGCATGCCCCGGGCTGTCAGAATGATAGGCGCAGCAAACGTTGGGGTTATATCTTGAAGGTGTCCTATTGGGATTCTTAGGAGGGTCCCTTAGAGTTACCAACTTGGTCTCCAGCAGCTGTGGCAATATCTGGGACAAGGCCATGCCGAGGGGAGTGAATTGCCTTTTAGGTCTCTCTTCCCTTTGTTGGTTGCGATGTTGAGGAGCACCGGCCGGTTTTGAGATAACTACTGCGTTGACAGCACTAGATTCTTTCTTGTATGGTTTCTTCTCAGTGTTCGAGGAATCACCATTCTGTATCTTCCCCGACTTGATACCGGCTTCAATTCTTTCCCCAGTCAAGATTAGGTCTGTAAATCCAGCGGAAGAATTTCCAATCAGATGGTTGAAGAAAGGACTAGATAGGGTCCCCAAGAACATGTCAACGAGCTCACAGTCGGTCAAAGGTGGCTGCACCCTTCCAGCCAGGTCTCTCCACCTTTGCACATACTCCTTAAAACCTTCACCCGTCCCAAGTGACATACCCTGGAGTTGGGTACGCGTAGGAGCGAGGTCGGCATTATACTGATACTGCTTGTAAAAAGCAGTAGCCAAATCCTCCCAGTTACGAATGTTGGTACCATCCAGCTGATAGAACCATTCGAGATGAGTCCCTGGAAGACTCTCCTGGAAGAAATGGATCCATAAGTTCTTGTCTGCCGTGTAGGGCTGGATCTTCCTTGCGTATGATCTGAGGTGCAGCTTAGGACAGGAAGCCCCGTCGTACTTCACAAAGGCAGACGCCTTGAACTTGTGTGGGATTACCACCCCAGAAGATAACCCCAAATCTCCGAAATCCAACCCAGGAACACGTTGAATCTCCATAGCATTTAACCTATCCTCTAGCTGTTTATACCGGTCCTCAGCAGGAGGGTACTGTTCATCGTTGAAATCTGTCTCGGTGTCAGAGACCATAGGACTAGGAACCCTTCCCTCTTGGTGACTGCCTTCCCCAACAGATGGAGTAGTCCGCTCAGCTTCATTCTGCAGTGTATTCCCAGATCTGCGTCTAGGGTTGAACAAAACAGTCCTCTTCTTCTTTTTCTTCAAAAGCTGAGTCTTCAATTCCTGTTGTCCTTGTGCTAAGCTCATGACCAGCTCCTGGAACTGGGTGTTCTGGGCCTGGAGGGCCTTGATAGCTTGTCCATTGGATGATTCAGGATTCATGATGACTGCTGAAATAAACAGCGAAGAAGGTAAGTGACCTGTAAACAGAGTACATGTAATGCAATGATATGTATGTATGCATGCGATGTTTTCAAGGATCGCGCGGGGTAAACAGAGAAACTTGTTAGAATTTGAATTCCGGTGGCTTGATTGAAGGAACTGCATATTGTTGAGAGTCCTTCTTCAAGAGTCAAGGCTCACCATATCAAGTGGGTCATAGCCCCTGACTCAAGTTATCAACCTTGGCTAGAGGAAAATAAATCCCCTTTGCCCCTTGCTAGACATCATGACCTGCATCACAAACCCTTGAGATCCTTGAAATGGATTAGTCCTTATGTAGGATGTATGCAATGGTATGATGGCATGATGTTATGCTATGCGTGGAGTGATGTAAGTAAACCCTGTTATAAGTCCATGTTAAAGGACTGTAAGCAAAGCCTGCAAGAAACTCATGTGTTAGATAACAAGCATGCAAGTAGTCAAGTTTGAAAGCACACAAGTCACACAAGACAACCCTTAGAGTTCAGGCCAGCGTGAAGTTTGGGGTACTACCCTCTTGAAGTTGGTGGGCTCAAAAACCTGTCCTATCAAAAGTAACCGGGTTCTAAGGAGCTCAATATCATTGGGTTGTTTTATGTGTTCATTGTTTTGATTTAGCCACTGAACTGGCGATCAAAATATTCCAAGAAAACAACCCTCAATGAGTGTAGTATCGAGTATCAACCAACTTCGGACTGCACCAAAGTCAGTCATCTCACTACCCCTAAAGAGGCCAGGATGGTTCAATTAAGGTTCCTAAGGTCAGTTGATGTTTCACGACACCACGCGGCGGCCCCGTACTCTCCTTGACTTGACTCAAGGGTTACCGGTACTCACCAAAGTGCCACATCAACGTAGCAAACTGCTTCAACCATGTCGGTATACCCCGCACAGTTCCCTCACAGTTTGTTGCTACTTTCTAAGAGGTATCCCCCAGATCCGGGTTAGGATCTATGAAACTCCCGAAATAGGCCCACAATATCAAAGCAAACAAAGCAAGCAATTGAAAACATGATGATGAACTATTCCTAAGGTACACCTCACTTTAAGTGTCCACAACAGAGTTGCCAGTTCTGTGATCGGTGGAAATAGAACTGACTGTTTTTTAAGCTGGTTTCGCGAAATGTCGCGGTAAGCAAGAGTCGCCACCGTCTTTTATGTTCTCCAACATGGAAAGGACAAAAGCACAGCAAAATTCCTTATTCGAGAATGTTTCTCGGTTCGGGAGGTAGATTTATAGAAAGGGAGGGTGTTAGCACCCTTTCTATCCATGGTTATCCATGGGCTCTTAGGTACTTGCTCTTATGTTTTCAAAAGATTTGTTTGCTTTTCAAGTGTGTGTGGGTTTTGAAAAAGTTCGTTTGAAAACTTCTAGGTAACTCTTGTATCAGTCCTCAAGAGTGTATGAAGTATTGTTTGAAAACTTTTTAAAAGTGTAAGGTGTGAAAAGTATTTTGTTTTGTTTTGAAAAGAGCAAGTACCCATGAGTCATCTACCTACCCTGAGGAATTAGGCTGTGTAAAAGTCCTTAAGGTAGTGTCATCCCACCATTAAGAGGTAGGTAGCACCACCGTTGGAGGTGTTCGGGTCAATTCGATTTTAGGGACAGTGTGGTCACCGAAGCAATAGTAGGGCACCTTAGAAGTAACCCTAATTTCCTAGATTCTTTTTAATCCGAGGAAACCGTTTCGAGGCAACTGGATCTTAGACATAAGGGCGACCGCTAAAACACCCTATACTTGACGACCACGTTTCGAGGCAACGAGTGAGGCGTACCCTAGAAGTGGCATGTGCATTGTGTGTTGTTTTCATGTTAACATTTATCTTGGATCATGCAATGGTGAGCTACGAGTTGTTTTTAATTATCATACATTCTTTCATACAATTTAGCAGTTAGGAGTGCGGAAAATAAAATACAGAAAGGTAAAAGCTACGCTATTACAAGGCGCGGGTCTATACATCGCCAAAAAACAAAGACCCGTTTTTGATAAAGATGCGGAAAGTAAAAAAAAAGCAATAAACCTAATTACTATTACATCCTTGGAAGCAGTTACATAATAATCAAAAATAACGTGTGAAAGAATAAAAGTTAATCGGGAATGCCTTAAGGGTTTTGACCCTTTTAAGAAAAGAAATGAATATTTTTTGTCTTTTTGTGATTAAATGAAACTAATAACTAATAATTAAACTAATTAATTAATTTATTAAAAGAAAATATTTTTTTTTGTGTTTTTATGTTTTTATGAAATAAAATAAAAGAATTAAAATTCTAAGTTAACCTAATTCTAAATTATTTTAGTTATCTAAAAAAGTTAAAATTGCCTAGTTAAAGCTAATTCAATTATTTAATATTTATTTACAAAATAATTACTTAAATTAATAAAGTATTTTTTTGGTTTTTTTGAATTTTATTATGAAAAATTAGTTGTGAGTTAATTAAATAATAACCATTAAAAAATATAATTAGTGAATAAAAAGAAAAGAAAAGAAAAAAAATGCAAGAACCATGGGGGGTATCGGGCCAGAAATGAGGGTGTGTATGGAATTTGTGAGGCCCATTTTGCACAAAGCCTGTTGACTCTGGGAATTGAGTGGAGCGCTGTTGACCAGGCACATGGTGTTCTTGCTTTCTGGCCTTTGGATCTGCATTGATGGACATTTGGCAGGCTGAGATGTGAGGCTTATGGTGCACATCATTTTGGAATCTGCACAGGAAAGCATTTGAAAAAATAATATGGAACTATGGGGGGACCTGGGAATCGAACCCAGGTCCCAACGCTTGCAAGGCACCTGGCCCACCACTACACCAAGCGCGTTAGTTTGTACACATAATAAACAAAGAAAATTAAATGTGAAAAACAAACGTTATTCTGGAAATCATAAAATCCGCGCGTTTATTTGAACTGGCCAATCCCATGCTGCCACGGCCTTCGTCTTCAACCTTTCCTGTAAAACATAAAACACATAGCGGGGGTTTTAAACCCCCACAAAATGCAAGCATGTAAAAAATAGCGATTAGACGCTCGTGAAATATAAATTGGGCGCGAGGTGTGTTTTAGATCCGTCTTGTCACGCTGATTTCAACCATGCATGTTAGGAGGTTTAATTTTACAGCATGTGCAAAGCCCCAAATTACAAGCTCTGAAAACCCTAGGATTCGCTAATGGAAGTTTTCAATCCAGGGCATTATAATCAAATTGAATTATATGGAAAGCTTCGTATGGACCCTGTGAGTACAATGCAATCAATAAAAAGTGTTAAAAATGCATAAATGGATGATTGTGATTTTGGAAAAGAATGTAAACCGTATGAGTTGTGTAGCGCGGTTTCTTGAGGTTTTTGGCTTGTTTGTGCTTGCAAAAGGTTCCTGGCAATGTAAGGAGTGTGTTTGGATTAAAGAAAATGCCTGAATTGCACTGTAAGTTTGATTTCAGATTGTGACTTTTCTTTGGAATTTTGGAAATTGTTTGGCTGCCTCTGAGTTTTCTAGGTTGTGAATGCTATTGGAGAGGCTTTCCTAGGTGTATATGAATGAGAATCAATCACAATAAAGAGCCTTGAAGCCTTGCAATGAAGTTTTGATTTCCTCCATAACCACCATTGAACAACTTGCCTTTTTTGCTCCAAATTTGAATTTTATGCTTGAAATAGGTCTTGCACGAATTTGGTATATGTTTCATGATGCATCAAGGCTATTCAAACTCAAAGATATCCCTTAATTAATTTCTTTGATTTTTATTTGAATTTTAAAGATTTAAAATGAATTAAATCAAATAAAATTAAATAAAAATAGAAAAATTAATCTTTAATCTTGAAATAAATCATGGGACACGTGGGTGGCATGGGAAAGCTGAATCAAGTGGAAAAAGTGGGCCCTTTTTGTCAAAAATGAAGTTTCAAGGATAGTTGACTTTGGCCATTTCACAAACATTTCCCAACTTCTCCAATGCGTATCTTGCTCAATTTTGATCATATGAACATGTTCTTGGACATTTTGGAAAGGTCTTGAAGTCCTCTAACCAATGCCTTTGGTCCCATGTCATTTTGATTTACCAATATCAAGTTATGGTCTTTGACTTAAAGTGCCTTTTTGTTGACTTTTGAAAACGAACTATAATGTTGAAATTGATAACTTTTTGTGATAGCATTTCTTGGACTTGGAATGTGAAGAAGAGTTTAAGGAAATGTCCTCCCCTTCAATATGAGCATTGGATGGGATTTTTCTGATGAACCATGAAAAAGTTATGCCTTGGTCAAGTTACAGTTGACTTTTCAACTGTCCAAAAATAGAAACTTTTGACACCTTGATGATTTTTGAGCCATGCTTGTGGAATCATGATCAAGACTTGATCAAATGATGATTGTGGCCTCAAAATAAGATGTTGACCAAAAATTTTGACTTTTGACTGCCAAATGATCATTTTGCCCCTACAGTTGATTGTGAGGCAATTAGGGTTTTTGACTGTGCAACTTGACCTTGTGAGCCTTGAAACTTGACATGTGGATGCTTGACAATGTATATGAGCATATGGGACTTGATTGAGCCCTTGAAAATCTCAACTTCCTTGCAAGAACCAAAACCCTAATTTGACTGGCTTAGGAGGATGGTTGACTGTGTAGCCCTTGAGTAGACTTTGAACCATTTGAGGTGATGCTTGTCAAAACTTTGAAGAATATGGGAGGGCAAATTTTGGGGTACAACAGTTGCCCCTGTTCAATCTTCTTAGACCTGAGGATGTAGATTGGCTTGCGTGCCTTTCGTGATCCGAAGGTGGAAGATGAATGAACACTAGAGTGCCCAGAAATTTGCACTCACATAGTAGAGTATCAGCAGTGTGATGGCGGGAATGGGCTTACAGATGCCATTTGGAGAGATGGTGGATAGGAGGATGGGCTTATAGATGCCATCTGGAAGTGTGACAGAACCTTGTCGGGAATGGGCTTATAGATGCCATTTGGAACTGTTGGATAGTGGATGGGCTTATAGATGCCATCTAGGTGTCGATCGCGTAAGAGATTCCTTAGCGAGAACTTGCGTACCTGAGAAAGAAAGATAATTACCTGGCCTGTTACAGGTGTTGATCTTCACTCAGTCGCTCACAGACATGCCCTGGCTAGATACAGGTATCGAATCTGGAACTTCAAAAGGTTGATGGGTTGTCTCTACTGACAGGTTATCTCAGAAAAATCCTTAGGATTTAACTGAACCATAGGAGGTTTTGTCTTTCTGGACGAGTTGTCTCTTTGGACGGGTTGTCTTCATGGACGGGTTGTCTTCAACGACGAGTGATCTTCAATGACGAGTTGTCTTTAATGACGAGTTGTCTTCAATGACGAGATGTCTTCAATGACGGGTGTCTATAACGAAGGGTTGTCTTAAATGACGGGTGTCTACATTGACGGGTTGTCTTCAATGACAAGTTGTCTATAATGACGGGTTGTCTTCAATGACGAGTTGTCTTCAATGACGAGTGTCTATACTGACGGGTTGTCTTCAATGACGAGTTGTCTATAATGACGGGTTGTCTTCAATGACGAGTTGTCTTCAATGACGAGTTGTCTTCAATGACGAGATGTCTTCAATGACGGGTGTCTATAATGACGGGTTGTCTTAAATGACGGGTGTCTACATTGACGGGTGTTCATAATGACGAGTTGTCTATAATGACGGGTTGTCTTCAATGACGAGTTGTCTATAATGACGGGTTGTCTTCAATGACGAGTTGTCTTCAATGACGAGTTGTCTTCAATGACTTTAGGAAGTAATTTAATTGTACATGTCTTCTTTGACTGGATGAGTATCAGAAAAACCTTTGGGATTTAACTGGATTTGTCTTCTTTGACTGGATTTGTCTTCTTTGACTGGATTGGTCTCTTTTGATTGTATTTGTCTACTTTGACATAGCTGATTATTTAACTGTATCCTTCCTGAAAGGTAAAGGTCAGCCGTATGCAATGCATGATATGGATCAAGCAATGATGTTCTCCACATAAATGAGATTGTATGACATGATGCGCATATGCATGATGTGATATTTATGAATGTATCTTTGTCTGGGAAAGTAAATCCTTGACGCATGCCGGGAAGTTGAATCCTGGGCTGATGTTGAAGAACAGAGTTCTTCGTTTCCGCTGGGGATGATGATTACAAGAATAAACCGGTAGGAGAAGACGACTCTGTTGGGGAGTAAACTTGTTGAAGAGATTACTCTGCAGGGAATTACTCTGCGGGAAGAGATACTTCGCTGAGATTTGGTGATAACTTCGCTGGGGATTCCATTGAGAAGTTATTTTGAGGAATTTGATGAACTCCGCTGGGGATAGGAAGAACTTCGTCGGGGACGATCTTTCCGTGGTAATTAGATGAGGATAACCCAGTTATAGGCTCTGGTGGAGAATGACCTTTGAATAAAGACGGGGAGATGCTTTTGCGCTCTGCAGGGGATAAGCTTCCAGAATCTACTAGGGATAAGCTTCATACTGGGGAGATTGATTCAACTTTCCTGGGGAGACTTTTGGACTGTACTGGGGAAGTGGCTCCACTGGGGTGTCTGCATTCCGCCGGGGAACAATCTTATATTAACGCTGCCGGGGATGCTTGTTGAGGAACATCTGTATACTCCGCTGGGGAATATTGAGATTTTCTGGAGATACCCAACTTCCTTAAGGCTGACTGTAGAATAACTCTGCTTGGGGAGAGTGTTGCTGACTTGTTGGAGATGTAGTGCCTTTTCAGGGTTGATGGGAGACCAACTATGCTCGGGGAGAGTTCTTGTCTTACTTAACGGGGAGTGAAGGTATCCTGGTTACGTTCTTCAGCCGAACCTACCTTGGTACCTTGGTGGACAGAGCAACTAGATCGCTTAGACAACTCATTACTGCCCCTGTTTCCGTGGGGGAAGGTACCTGTGGAGGTGCTTGAGACTTCCGATTTGACAAATCTTCTTCTGGTAGGCAAGTGACAAGATGATGGGACATAGTCATACGCTTTGATCCCTAACTTTTGCCTGGACCGCCCTTTCGGGTTTTCAGTCCACCGGGATACCCATTTTTGCCCAAGCCGCCTTTTCAGGTTTTCGACTTGCCGGGTGTACATATTTTTTCATCTCATCCCTTATTTTTGCCTGAACCCTTTTGGTTCGCCGGGAAGCCCTTATTTTTGCCTAGGTGTGTCAACCTAGCGGGTCTTTGATTGTGCGTAGTATTTTTTCGACTATGTCCGTGCTCTCAAGATGTAGGGAGGTGCCCCTGTTAGTAGTGTTGCGTTACCACACCACCAGAAGGTCTTCGTTTGATCGTCCAATGCCCCAAGTGATCCAGATGGAGATTTGCCCCAAGCTGGTTGGCCTTTTGAGAGATTCTCTGAATCTTAACTTAACTACCCCAGATGATGGACAATGATCATGCCATGCCCCTTGATTGGAGGTGCTTTTGTTCATTAGACATTCGTCGTGCGAACTTCTATGTTATTCAAACAAATAGTCATATGCAAGCAATGTTATATTAAAATGCAAAGCTCATGTCTGTCTTGAAGTTTTCGAAAAATGTATTTTTTCATAAAAACAAGTGAATTTTTTGTAAACTGTGATGTCAACTTGTTATTTTACCTCAAGCCTTAAGGAGTCAGGGTACCTTTTGTAACAGTATGCTTTCGAACTAACCCACGCTTCAGCTAGGACTTTTGAGGGTTATAACGTGGCCTGGTTCACGGTTTAAGAAACAAAGGATAAAGGCTCAAATTTATTTGTACCCACCCGTTCTTCGTGATGTTCTTCAAACCTAAACTCAGCTGATCGTGCGTTAGACCTTGTTTGAGTCTTTGTCCTGATATTCTGGTGATGGTTCGGATATTGACAATTTATTTTGGATAGGCAGTCATTTCTTTTTGTGTTAAGGGTTTGTAGGACCTGTTTCTTTTTGATTTTGTTATCCCTGTTTTTTGCCTGAACTATTTCTTTTTGTAATTACAGTCAGCGGGATGCCCCCGTTTTTTGTAAGTCTCCTTCATAGGTTTTGACTTAATGGGCTTTTATTTTTGATAGATAACGACTGCTCGTCTTTATGATTATTCAGAACCATCAATGTCTTTTGCTTTGTAAGGACTTCTTTGGTGTCATTCGTTGTGCACTTGGATCAACTGAGAGAACTACCCTGCCCCGGGTTATGATTAAGGGTTTAATTTTTTTGTGAAAAGAAAACTCCTACTTCTTTGGCTCAAAAAGGGGGTAACGAGGGATTATCTTCCTTATAACTCCAGTGTTTAGGATTTGAAACAATGCATGTACCTCATCAGCGGGGTCTGTTCGAAAGCATACTGTAAATTGTGGTATAGTTTTCGTCATCCTCCCTCAAGAGGCTTAGAATTTTTCAATCAAGAGTTGATCATCACAAAAATATGAAAACAGTTTGCATATAGTGAATACGAAATAATTACTTCAAAACAGACATGTGTAATGCATTAATGAAATAACAACGTTTGACATGAATACAATGTTTGAACAATCAAAGAAAAATACAAGTTGAACATTCGAATGAACAAAAAATTTCTAATCCTAGCCATGTTTTGGCAAGTGAGCAGTGATCACATTGGGAGTCTCTGGAGAGTCGAACTGGACTTCCTTTGCGTCGATCAGATCCTGAACCTTGTTTCTCAAAGTCCAACAATCATCTGTAGCATGCCCCGGGCTGTCATAATGATAGGCGCAGCGAACGTTGGGGTTATACCTTGAAGGTGTCCTGTTGGGATTCTTAGGAGGGTCCCTTAGAGTTACCAACTTGGTCTCCAGCAGTTGTGGAAATATCTGGGACAAGGCCATGCCGAGGGGAGTGAATTGCCTTTTAGGTCTCTCTTCCCTTTGTTGGTTGCGATGTTGAGGAGCACCGGCCGGTTTTGAGATAACTATTGCGTTGACAGCACTAGATTCTTTCTTGGATGGTTTCTTCTCAGTGTTCGAGGAATCACCATTCTGTATCTTCCCCGACTTGATACTGGCTTCAATTCTTTCCCCAGTCAAGATTAGGTATGTAAACCCAGCGGAAGAATTTCCAATCAGATGGTTGAAGAAAGGACTAGATAGGGTCCCCAAGAACATGTCAACGAGCTCACGGTCGGTCAAAGGTGGCTGCACCCTTCCAGCCAGATCTCTCCACCTTTGCGCATACTCCTTAAAACCTTCACCCATCCCAAGTGACATACCTTGGAGTTGGGTACGCGTAGGAGCGAGGTCGGCATTATACTGATACTGCTTGTAAAAAGCAGTAGCCAAATCCTCCCAGTTACGAATGTTGGTTCCATCCAGCTGATAGAACCATTCGAGATGAGTCCCTGAAAGACTCTCCTGGAAGAAATGGATCCATAATTTCTTGTCTGACGTGTAGGGATGGATCTTCCTTGCGTATGATCTGAGGTGCAGCTTAGGACAGGAAGCCCCGTCGTACTTCACAAAGGCAGGCGCCTTGAACTTGTGTGGGATCACCACCCCAGAAGATAACCCCAAATCTCCGAAATACAACCCAGGCACACGTTGAATCTCCATAGCATTTAACATGTCCTCCAGCTGTTTGTACCGGTCCTCAACAGGAGGGTACTGTTCATCGTTGAAATCTGTCTCGTTGTCAGAGACCACAGGACTAGGAACCCTTCCCTCTTGGTGACTGCCTTCCCCAACAGATGGGGTAGTCCGCTCAGCTTCATTCTGTAGTGTATTCCCAGATCTGCGTCTAGGGTTGAACAAAACAGTCCTCTTCTTCTTTTTCTTCAAAAGCAGAGTCTTCAATTCCTGTTTTCCTTGTGCTAAGCTCATGACCAGCTCCTGGAACTGGGCGTTCTGGGCCTGGAGGGCCTTGATAGCTTGTCCATTGGATGATTCAGGATTCATGATGATTGCTGAAATAAACAGTGAAGAAGGTAAGTGACCGGTAAACAGAGTACCTGTAATGCAATGATATGTATGTATGCATGCGATGTTTTCAAGGATCTCGCAGGGTAAACAGAGAAACTTGTTAGAATTTGAATTCCGGTGGCTTGATTGAAGGAACTGCATATTGTTGAGAGTCTTTCTTCAAGAGTCAAGGCTCACCATATCAAGTGGGTCATAGCCCCTAACTCAAGTTATCAACCTTGGCTAGAGGAAAATAAATCCCCTTTGCCCCTTGCTAGACATCATGATCTGCATCACAAACCCTTGAGATCCTTGAAATGGATTAGTCCTTATGTAGGATGTATGCAATGGTATGATGGCATGATGTTATGCTATGCATGGAGTGATGTAAGTAAACCCTGTTATGAGTCCAGGTTAAAGGACTGTAAGCAAACCCTGCAAGAAACTCATGTGTTAGATAACAAGCATGCAATTAGTCAAGTTTGAAAGCACACAAGTCACACAAGACAGACCTTAGAGTTCAGGCCAGCGTGAAGTTTGGGGTACTACCCTCTTGAAGTTGGTGGGCTCAAAAACCTGTCCTATCAAAAGTAACCGGGTTCTAAGGAGCTCAATATAATTGGGTTGTTTTTCGTGTTCATTATTTTGATTTAGCCACTGAACTGGCGATCAAAATATTCCAAGAAAACAACCCTCAATGAGTGTAGTATCGAGTATCAACCAACTTCGGACTGCACCAAAGTCAGTCATCTCACTACCCCTAAAAAGGCCAGGATGGTTCAATTAAGGTTCCTAAGGTCAGTTGATGTTTCAAGACACCACGTGGCGGCCCCGTACTCTCCTTGACTTGACTGAAGGGTTACCGGTACTCACCAAAGTGCCACATCAACGTAGCAAACTGCTTCAACCATGTCGGTATACCCCGCACAGTTCCCTCACAGTTTGTTGCTACTTTCTAAGAGGTATCCCCCAGATCCGGGTTAGGATCTATGAAACTCCCGAAATAGGCCCACAATATCAAAGCAAAAAAAGCAAGCAATTGAAAACATGATGATGAACTATTCCTAAGGTACACCTCACTTTAAGTGTCCCCAGCAGAGTCGCCAGTTCTGTGATCGGTGGAAATAGAACTGACTGTTTTTTAAGCTGGTTTCGTGAAATGTCGCGGTAAGCAAGAGTCGCCACCGTCTTTTATGTTCTCCAACATGGAAAGGACAAAAGCACAGCAAAATTCCTTATTCGAGAATGTTTCTCGGTTCGGGAGGTAGATTTATAGAAAGGGAAGGTGTTAGCATCCTTTCTATCCATGGTTATCCATGGGCTCTTCGGTACTTGCTCTTATGTTTTCAAAAGATTTGTTTGCTTTTCAAGTGTGTGTGGGTTTTGAAAAAGTTCGTTTGAAAACTTCTAGGTAACTCTTGTATCAGTCCTCAAGAGTGTATGAAGTATTGTTTGAAAACTTTTTGAAAGTGTAAGGTGTGAAAAGTATTTTGTTTTGTTTTGAAAAGAGCAAGTACCCATGAGTCATCTACCTACCCTAAGGAATTAGGCTGTGTAAAAGTCCTTAAGGTAGTGCCATCCCACCATTGAGAGGTAGGTAGCACCACCGTTGGAGGTGTTCGGGTCAATTCGATTTTAGGGACAGTGTGGTCACCGAAGCAATAGTAGGGCACCTTAGAAGTAACCCTAATGTCCTAGATCCTTTTTAATCCGAGGAAACCGTTTCGAGGCAACTGGATCTTAGACATAAGGGCGACCGCTAAAACACCCTATACTTGACGACCACGTTTCGAGGCAACGAGTGAGGCGTACCCTAGAAGTGGCATGTGCATTGTGTGTTGTTTTCATGTTAACATTTATCTTGGATCATGCAATGGTGAGCTACGAGTTGTTTTTAATTATCATACATTCTTTCATACAATTTAGCAGTTAGGAGTGCGGAAAATAAAATACAGAAAGGTAAAAGCTACGCTATTACAAGGCGCGGGTCTATACATCGCTAAAAAACAAAGACCCGTTTTTGATAAAGATGCGGAAAGTAAAAAAAAAAGCAATAAACGTAATTACTATTACATCCTTGGAAGCAGTTACATAATAATCAAAAATAATGTGCGAAAGAATAAAAGTTAATCGGGAATGCCTTAAGGGTTTTGACCCTTTTAGAAAAGAAATGAATATTTTTTGTCTTTTTGTGATTAAATGAAACTAATAACTAATAATTAAACTAATTAATTAATTTATTAAAAGAAAATATTTTTTTGTGTTTTTATGTTTTTATGAAATAAAATAAAAGAATTAAAATTCTAAGTTAACCTAATTCTAAATTATTTTAGTTATCTAAAAAAGTTAAAATTGCCTAGTTAAAGCTAATTCAATTATTTAATATTTATTTACAAAATAATTACTTAAATTAATAAAGTATTTTTTTGGTTTTTTTGAATTTTATTATGAAAAATTAGTTGTGAGTTAATTAAATAATAACCATCAAAAAATATAATTAGTGAATAAAAAGAAAAGAAAAGAAAAAAAATGCAAGAACCATGGGGGGTATCGGGCCAGAAATGAGGGTGTGTATTGAATTTGTGAGGCTCATTTTGCACAAAGCCTGTTGACTTTGGGAATTGAGTGGAGCGCTGTTGACCAGGCACATGGTGTTCTTGCTTTCTGGCCTTTGGATCTGCACTGATGGACATTTGGCAGGCTGAGATGTGAGGCTTATGGTGCACATCATTTTGGAATCTGCACAGGAAAGCATTTGAAAAAATAATATGGAACTATGGGGGGACCTGGGAATCGAACCCAGGTCCCAACGCTTGCAAGGCACCTGGCCCACCACTACACCAAGCGCGTTAGTTTGTACACATAATAAACAAAGAAAATTAAATGTGAAAAACAAACGTTATTCTGGAAATCAAAAAATCCGCGCGTTTATTTGAACTGGCCAATCCCATGCTGCCACGGCCTTCATCTTCAACCTTTCCTGTAAAACATAAAACACATAGCGGGGGTTTTAAACCCCCACAAAATGCAAGCATGTAAAAAATAGCGATTAGACGCTCGTGAAATATAAATTTGGCGCGAGGTGTGTTTTAGATCCGTCTTGTCACGCTGATTTCAACCATGCATGTTAGGAGGTTTAATTTTACAGCATGTGCAAAGCCCCAAATTACAAGCTCTGAAAACCCTAGGATTCGCTAATGGCAGTTTTCAATCCAGGGCATTATAATCAAATTGAATTATATGGAAAGCTTCGTATGGACCCTGTGAGTACAATGCAATCAATAAAAGTGTTAAAAATGCATAAATGGATGATTGTGATTTTGGAAAAGAATGTAAACCGTATGAGTTGTGTAGCGCGATTTCTTGAGGTTTTTGGCTTGTTTGTGCTTGCAAAAGGTTCCTGGCAATGTAAGGAGTGTGTTTAGATTAAAGAAAATGCCTGAATTGCACTGTAAGTTTGATTTCAGATTGTGACTTTTCTTTGGAATTTTGGAAATTGTTTGGCTGCCTCTGAGTTTTCTAGGTCGTGAATGCTATTGGAGAGGCTTTCCTAGGTGTATATGAATGAGAATCAATCACAATAAAGAGCCTTGAAGCCTTGCAATGAAGTTTTGATTTCCTCCATAACCACCATTGAACAACTTGCCTTTTTTGCTCCAAATTTGAATTTTATGCTTGAAATAGGTCTTGCACGAATTTGGTATATGTTTCATGATGCATCAAGGCTATTCAAACTCAAAGATATCCCTTAATTAATTTCTTTGATTTTTATTTGAATTTTAAAGATTTAAAATGAATTAAATCAAATAAAATTAAATAAAAATAGAAAAATTAATCTTTAATCTTGAAATAAATCATGGGACACGTGGGTGGCATGGGAAAGCTGAATCAAGTGGAAAAAGTGGGCCCTTTTTGTCAAAAATGAAGTTTCAAGGATGGTTGACTTTGGCCATTTCACAAAAATGTCCCAACTTCTCCAATGCGTATCTTGCTCAATTTTGATCATATGAACACGTTCTTGGACATTTTGGAAAGGTCTTGAAGTCCTCTAACCAATGCCTTTGGTCCCATGTCATTTTGATTTACCAATCTCAAGTTATGGTCTTTGACTTAAAGTGCCTTTTTGTTGACTTTTGAAAATGACCTATAATGTTGAAATTGATACCTTTTTGTGAGAGCATTTCTTGGACTTGGAATGTGAAGATGAGTTGTAGGAAATGTCCTCCCCTTCAATATGAGCATTGGATGGGATTTTTCTGATGAACCATGAAAAAGTTATGCCTTGGTCAAGTTACAGTTGACTTTTCAGCTGTCCAAAAATAGAAACTTTTGACACCTTGATGATTTTTGAGCCATGCTTGTGGAATCATGATCAAGACTTGATCAAATGATGATTGTGGCCTCAAAATAAGATGTTGACCAAATTTTTTGACTTTTGACTGCCAAATGACCATTTTGCCCCTACAGTTGATTGTGAGGCAATTAGGGTTTTTGACTGTGCAACTTGACCTTGTGAGCCTTGAAACTTGACATGTGGATGCTTGACAATGTATATGAGCATCTGGGACTTGATTGAGCCCTTGAAAATCTCAACTTCCTTGCAAGAACCAAAACCCTAATTTGACTGGCTTAGGAGGATGGTTGACTGTGTAGCCCTTGAGTAGACTTTGAACCATTTGAGGTGATGCTTGTCAAAACTTTGAAGAATATGGGAGGGAAAATTTTGGGGTACAGCAGACGCGTCCCTAGATGTGTGCCATCACCCCATGTGCGTCCCAAGACGTGTGTGCACGTAAATTCATGGACTTTTTGGTCTGAAGGCCAAAGAAAATCATAATAAAAGGCTGGAACATATTTGTATAAGGGTTGGAGAATTTTGATGGAAAAGAACACGGTTGAAGGTTGAAGAACTTAGATTGATGCTTGGATTCAAGATTTTCATGAGCTTTAGCAATTGAAGACTTATTTTCCTTCCATTATCTGTAATGACAACACTCTTTATCTTGTTTTTCTTTAGTTCTATGAGTAGCTAAACCCCCCAATGCTAGGGGTGTCCCTGATTCGGATCTGTAATGAATTTAAAGTTATTATTGCAATGACAATGTTAGTTTTATTCAGTAAATTTGTTCTCATGATGCTTCTAATGATTTCTCTCTCGGACAAATTGGGAATGATGATAAATATAAATTAGGCTTGACTGCCATTGATAATGTTCTTGTGAGAACATTCTATAGTTAGATATCACCTAGGACTAGGGATACCCTATAGAAATCGGAGGATTCTTGATCAGGTAATGCATAATTTTGTCGGTAAGTTTATATGGACGTAGGAATTAGGAGGAATGATTAAAGGTTTGCTCAGTAAGGACTTATGAGCAAACGCCCTTAAGAACCAGTAATTTAATGTTGAAAATATGTTGTTGTAATGATAGTTCAAAGTTGTTAGAGGAAAGAATCACACACCATCCCTAGTATATTACTCAGACATGTCAAAACTATTTATCGCATTTATTTATGTTATTAGCAAATTAGTTATACTTATCACATCCCAAAAGAATAGTTTTTGTTCAATTGAAGTGAAAACAAACTCTGTATTAATTCGCAGTCCTTAAGATTGATTTTTTGGGAAATTCCCTACTATTACTACATCGATAAAATATTACACTTGTTATTTTTTCGATCAAGTTTTTGGCGTTGTTGCCAGGGACTTCCAAAATATAGAGTTTAATTGTAGTTTAATTGAAATTTTGTTGCTCTGCAATTAAATTTTTAGTTTTCTGTTATTTTTATATTTTTGCTAATTTTTGTCTAATCTGTTTATGCGAGGTAAGGCCTCAACTGAGTTTATTTTTGACGCAGAGATAGAAATAATTTTTCACATTAGGTGTAGACAAGATTTGGTAGCTATATTGGCCTCCGAAGAAGAACAACTTTCAGTTCATACAAATTCCGAGTCAGAACATCTTCCAGAGCATAAAGAGTTAGATTCAAAATCAGAACCCGAAACTATGGGTGAAAATCCACCAGCACTGATATACTCCTTGGTGACTACGACGGAACAAACGCACCGACTGGTAGACTAACAATTATGAACCAACTGGTGAATGTGCCAAACTTTTAGCTGCATCCTAGCACAATCACTCAACTTGAGAGGGGATCCTTCTCTAGAAGGGTGAATGAAGATGCTAACAAGCATTTGCAGAGGTTTATAACTATGAGCACCACCTTGAAAGTTGATGGGCATACCGAGGAAGTGAAGAAGTTATGGATGTTTATGTTCACTTTAACAGATGAGGCTGAAGAGTGGTTTTATTCATTATTGGTTGATAGTATTACTTATTGGGAAGAGATAGAGAAGGCATTCTTGGATGAGTACTTCCTAACATCAGTATTCATGAGAAAAAGATATGAGATCCTCAACTTCAAGCAGAAAGAGGGTGAGTCATTAGGAGATGCTTATAAAAGATTCAAAAGACTCCTAGTGGCTTTCCCTACTCATAATTTGGATTAAAACTGAGCAAATGCATATGTTTGTCAATGGCCTGAGAATCAATACAAAGCATCTAATTGACACAGCAACTGGTGGCTCATCTAACTTTTCAACAGCCATTGGTATCAAGAAGATAATTGAAGCAATTACTGCAAATGAGCACTTAGAGCTATATGACAGGGTGACAAGCAAGCCATAGGGAGTAATTTATTTGAATTTGGAAGCCAACAAACATATCAAAATCAAATAAACAGTTGTTGCAGCGGTGGAGAAAAAGCTGAAAGCAATGAATATAGGTACTCAACAGGCACAAAATGTTGTTTGTGAAATTTTTAATGGACCACACAATACTTTGCATTGTTTTGCAACTCCATAACAAATTGAAGATATAAATTTCTTGAAGTAGAATAATCCCTATTCAAATACTTATAATCTCGGGTGGAAAAATCATCCAAATTTTTCCTAGAGAGATCAGAAAAGGAATGTTCAGCAACAGGGTCAAAGCCAATATCAGCAGCAACAACAATAAGTTCATAAGAAAGAAAATTGGGAGTTGGCCATTAAAAAAGATGGCAGCTCACAATATTTTGTTCTAAGAAGAGACAAGAAACAATTAGAAGAAAACCCCCGCTTCTATTAAAAGTTTGGAGGTTGAGATGGGTTGGATATCACAACAGCTGGCAAATGCTCAAGCACCAAGCTTTATGCCAAGTGCCACAGTTACAAATCAGAGAGACAGTCATATTGTAAATGCAATTGTGACAAGAAGTGGTAAGTGTCATACAGTGGGAGAACTGAATTATTTTTGCATTTTATCGCAAATGTGCAGATAGAAAGAGTTGCCTCCGACTTTTCTTTTATCCAAAAAGGAAAGTGTGAAAATAACAGGAAAGACCTTTTTCGATTTTGAGTTCAGGGGGGGGGGAGGTTATGAAAAGGGAAGGCGTTAGCACCCTTTTCATCCGTAGTTATCTACAGGCTCTTAATTGCTAGCTCACTTTGTTTTGAAAATGCTTTGTGTCGTGTGTTTGAAAAATATTTTGAAATGCCAATTGTATGACTAACTTTGTAATGATTCTCGTATTTGTCCTCGAGAATGCGTGCAAAGTGTTTTTCTTTTAAATATTTTTTAATAGTGTTTGTGAAAAATGTTTTGTTTTGAAATGTTTGTGAGCTAGCGATTAACAACGATCTACCTACTCAAAGTCTTTCTTGTACTTTCCTTCTTCTTTAGATAGTATTGTCCTACCATTAGTTAGTAGGAAGCCCTGTCTTCGGATGTGAAGGGACATGCGTGGGTCATTGTACAGTCATCAAAGGCAACTGGTAGAGACACTTTAGCAATTATTATTAAGGGACTAGATCATTTACCAAAGGCAACATCGAAAGGGTCATCGAGGGACTACGATCTTTGTTTTTGAGGGACTTTGCCAAAGCGTCCCCATGTTCGAGGGACATGACTGTTTTTATCGAAAGGAAACAAGGGTGATTACCCTAGAGGTGCGAGTATGCAAAGTGATTTTTGATTCAGTTACTTTAATATTTTATTAGGGTTAGCTATCGATTTGTTTTTATGTTTCCATACAAGCCTGGTTACTAACAGTAATATAGTAAAGTAGGAAAGCAGTAAATATGTGGAAAATAAAAGCGAAAAATAAAACCCTAGACTATTACAATGCTTTGGGAGAGGTACATAGGTGATAAAATGCGGAAAATAAAACCCTAATTACTATTACAAACCAGGAACAGTTACAATAATTCAAAAAAGTGCGAGAATAATAAACCACGCAAAATGTAAAATAGAGAAAAGGAAAGCGAAAGGGTTTTTTTGTTGATTTTTGATAAAAGAAAGTTTGATAATTAACATAAGAAAACCTAATTAATTTTAATTAAAAAATAAATTTATTAATTAAATTAAAAAACCTAATTTGATTTTAATTAAATTAAAAAAAACCTAAAAACCTAATTAGGGTTTATGAAAAAAGAGGTTTTGAAAAAATAATAGGTTTGTAAAAGGTTTTTTTTTTAAATTAAAGGAGAGGAAGTGAAAAGAGTAAGAAGAATAGAAAAAATAGAGAAAAAACCAAAATTGACAGGGGTGGGTGTTGAGCCCACGCCCTTAGCATTCTCATCCAACATGTTCACCACTAGGCCAGACGCGCGCCTGTGTTTGAGAAGGGAAACTAACGCGCTATGTATGTTATCCTACAAAATATGGAAAATTATGAAAAAAACATCAAAATGCCAAAAGCAGGGATCAAACTCGTGCCCTTGCATAGTAAAGCCTTTAGTGCGCGTTTAACCACTAGGGTGGTGATACATCCATTGTTTAAAACAAAACAAATTAAATATATTACAAACAAATTGCATGGACCGGAGAGGCGCCAAGCCCTAGCTCCGGTCGTCTTCTCCGATGGCTCCTCTTCTTCAAACCTGCAAAACAATAAGCATTAGAGATCCAATAATACCCTACCCCTCTAAATCAAGGCTTGCAGATTCAATGGAATCATTATTTTTGACTGAAATACAATGGTTTGTGAGGTACGATCAAAACAACATGGATCGGTGCATGTATGGCAACTCATGGTTCTGATAGCATGGAGGTCATACGATCTACTTTTCCTGCACTAACATACCCCAGAAACATATTAATACATTTAGTTTGTAATGAAACATGAAGAAAACAAAAAATATGAGTTTTGCAACAGATATGAAACAACGATGTATGTGTGCAGGTTATGGGGGTTTTGGATCATCGTGTTTGATCCATTCTTACTTTGTAGGGTTACTGGAAGTGAATGAGCAAGTTTGAATGCCTTGGAAATGGCTGCAAGCTAGGGTTTCAAGTTTCCCTAGTTTGATAATTTTTGTGATTTTTTGGAAGTGGTTTCTAGCAAAAGGTTTCATGGCCTAAATTTCTGAATGAGGAAGAATATATAGATTGCATTTTAGGTCAAATAACATGGGCTTGGACTATTGTAATAAGCCTTGTCTTATTTTATTTTATTTTGGCTTTTAATTAAATAAAAATAAAAAATAAATAAATTAAAACCCAAGGGGGTGCATGAGTAAGATCTGAGGTGTATATGAAGTGTATAACATGTTTGGTCTTTGAAACAATAGCCCATTAGCCCAAAAATTCAAGTTTGCTCAATTTGAACTTTATGCATTTGCTCAAAATTCTCAAACTTGCACCAATGATAACTCTCTTAATTTTTGTCATTCTAAGGTTATCTTTGACTTTTTGGAAAGCTCAAGATGTCCTCTATAATCTCTCTTTCGATAATTTTTGCATTTGAAGACTTTATCTTGATGTAAGTTGCCTTGACAAAAAGTGTCTTTTTGTTAACTTTAGAAATGAACCATAATGTATTGGCCCATATCTCTCAAATGAAGCATTTTTTGGGCTTGATCTTAGATAGAAAAAGTTGTAGAGAATTGATTTTCCTTCAAAATGGGCATTGGTTGAGGAGAATCTGATGAAGCATGTGAAAGTTATGCTTGGTCAAAGTTCAGTTGACTTCTGCTTAAGTCAAATGAGGAATATGACTTCAAAATGTTAAATTTTTGAGTTTTCTTGATGAATTATGATCAACCTTTGATCAAATGATGAATATGACTTCAAAATATTAATGTTGACCAAAAATCTTGAAGTTTGACTGTATGTTGACCACAATAGACTTTTTGTCCAATATAGTTGATTTTTAGTCATCTGAGCAATTGACTGAGCAAATTTGTGATGCAAAGCATGACACTTGGTATGAGAATTCTTTGAGACATATAAGAAAATATGATGTCCACTTGAGGCCTTAGAAACCCAATATTCCTTGAGAAAAGTAAAACCCTAGTTGTAAGTTCAATGCTAAGGAGGAGAATTTGTCTGATCAATTCTTGAGCAACCTGCATTTGAGAACCCTAGGAGAATGTCTTAAGGAAATGAGAGGGAAAATTTTGGGGTACAAAAGTAAGTTATCTGGAAAGGCTAATGAAGCAGTAATTGAAGAGTAAGGTTTTCTTAAGGTAGATTTAGAAATCATAGATGCTCAGAAACAAGCTAGGAAGTTGTTATACCTCCAATTATTGAGAAGAAAAAACTGAAAGATCCCAAGCCAAAAATCATACTTCCTTATCCTACAAGAGCAAGGAAGAAGGATCTTAATAATGATTGTTTTGATAAATTCTTAGAATTGTTCAAGAAGCTTGAGATTAATATTCCTTTTGCTGAAGCGTTGGAAAAGATGCCTATTTATGCCAAATTCATGAAATACATCATATCAAAGAAGCGTTCCATCAATACTGAGCCGGTAATGCTAATTGAAACATGTAGTGCTATTTTGCAGGGTCTAAAAAATCCAATGAAGAAGAAAGATAAAGGTGTGGTTACTATTCCTTGCACCATCGAGGATAAATAATTCAAAAAGGCACTTATCCATTTGGTAGCAAGTGTGAGCCTTATGTCGTTGTCAATTTACAAAAAGCTTGAACTCGGTGAGGTGCAAGTCACTCGTATGACACTCCAATTTGCAGATAATTTGATGAAAAGACTGTATGGTATTGCAACTGGTGTTCTGGTGAACATTAACAAGTTTGTATTCCCGATTGATTTTGTGGTTCTGGAAATTCCAGAAGATGATGTAATCCCGCTAATTTTCGGAAGTCCTTTTCTAGAGACAGGAAGATGCATGATAGATATTGAGGAAGGCACCATGACCCTCAAAGTATATGATGAAAAGATGAAAATTAATATGAGGGACACAATGAAATTCAAAGATGAGTTTAATACGGTGAGAGAAGTGACTTGTTTTTGAATTTTATCACAGATGTTGCAGATAACAAGAGTCGCCACCGACTTTTCTTTTATCCAATAAGGAAAGGGTGAAAAGAACAGGAGTGGCCTTGATAGATTTTTAGTTCGGGGGTTAGGTTATGAAAAGGGAAGGTGTTGGCACCCTTTTCATCTGTAGTTATCTACGGGCTCTTAATCGCTTAGCTCACTTTTTGAAAATTTGCTTTTTGTTTGTGTGTTTTGAATATATTTTGAAAATGCCAATGTAAGGCAAACTTTGTAATGACTTTTGTATCGGTCTTTAAGAATGCGTACAAAGTGTTTTAAAAATATTTTTTAAAGTGTTTGTGTGAAATGTTTTGTTTTTTTGTGAGTAAGCAATTAAAAGTTCTACCCACTCAAGGTCGTTCTAGTATTTTTCCTCCTCCTTTAGATAGTGTTATCCGTACCATTAGTTAGTAGGAAGCCCTATCGCTGGATGTGAATGAACGGGCATAGGATCATCGTACAGTCATCGAAGGCAACTTGTAAGGATGCTTTAGAAATTTTTGTAAGGGACTAGATCATTTACCAAAAGGCAACGTAAAAAGGGTCATTGAGGGACTAAGATCTTTGATTCGAGGGACTTTGCTAAAGCATCCCCAAGTTCGAGGGATATTACTATTATTTTCCGAAGGCAAGAAAGAGAGGTTACCCGAAAGGTGCGAATGTGCGAGTGTGTTGTATTCAGTTATTTTAGTCTTTGCAGTTAGGATTTTCTATCGTTTATTTTTAGTCTTGCCATACAAACCTAATTACTAAGCAGTAGTAGAAAATATAGAAAATAGTAAAGGTGCGGAAAGTAAAGGCAGAAACGTAAACCCTAGGATATTACATCGCTTTGGGCAGATAAATAATAGTAAAGTACAGAAAATAAACCTAACTATTACATTCCGAGAACAGTTACAATAATAATTAAAAATGCGAGAAGAATAAGCTACGTTATTACAATTGCACGACCTATACACTTATCTATGAAATTAAGAGTAAATGCTTTTTTTGATGAAGAAAAGGTTTTTGAATAAACCTAAAATCTAATTAATTTTAATTAGTAAAATAGTTGATTAATTAAATAAAAAAACCTAAAACTTAATTTGAATAGGGTTTGTAAAGAAAGGTTTTGTTGTAAGGTTAAGTGAAAAAGAATTTTTCCAAAAGAATTGGGGTTTAAAGGAAAAATTAGGGAAAAACAACAAGTAGGAAGAAAAATAAAGCAACCTTCCAGGGGTGGGTGTTGAACCCACGCCCTTTGCCCTTCCTCCCACAAGCCTTGCCACTATGCCAAGCGCGCACATTTGTTATGGGAATGGAATCAACACGTTACATATATTAAACCTGTAAAACATGAAAATATGAAAAAAGAATTCCAAAACACCAAAAGGCAGGGATCGAACCCATGCCCTGGTGTAGTAATGACTTAACATGCACTCGCTTGCCATTGGGGTGGCTATGCATCTGGTAACAAAACTGAAACAAAATAATTATATAATAAAACAAAATAACTGGACCGGAGAAGCGCCGGAGCCCTTGCTCTGGTCGTCTTCTCCCGAAAGCACCTTCTTTGTTCGTGCAAAATAAGAAGGACTAGTGATTCTCAGGGACCCTATCCCCCTAATTCAGGCCTTGCAAGTTCAATGGAAATGTTATTTTTGGCTGATTCACGCTGTATTGTGAGATATGGAAAAAATATCATGAAATGGTATGAACATGATAGTTCATGATTTAGCCATCATAGGACTCACACTATGGTTTTTTCCTACATATGTACATCTCAGAAGAATGTTAGTAAGATTAGCTTCGATCAAAAAACAAAGAAAATAGAAATATAAATTTCATGCAATGATGGAAATCGGTGATGCTCGTATATGAGTTTTATTCCCTTTGGATCATCACAAATGATCCATTCTTACCCTATAGTACTTCTGGAAGTGAATGGGAAGGCTAGTTTGCTTTGAAGGTGGCTGCAAGATAGGGTTTCGACTTGCCCTAGTTCTTGAGAACTTTTGAGATTTTTGAGAGGTTTCTTGTGCAAGGGTTTTGTGTGGCTTGATGTCTGAAATGATAAGGATATATAGAGGAGAATTAAGTCAACCAAATAGTGGGCTTGGACCTTTGTAAGAAGCCTTGATTTTATCTTGTTTAATTTTGAATTTAAATTAATAAAAATCAAAATAAAAAGAAGATCCATGGGGTGTATGAATAAGTTCTAAGGTTAAAATTGAAGTATATAACATGCATGGACTTTAAAAAATGGCCCATTAACCCAAAAATTCAAGTTTGGTCACTTTAGGTTTCATGCATTTGCTCAAAATCTCCCAACTTGAACCAATCATAACTCTCTCAATTTTTATTATTTGAAGGTCATATTGGACTTTGTGGAAATATAAAGATGCCCTCTACAATGTCTATTTTGATAATTTTTTCATTTGGAGACTTTATCTTGATATAAGTTGCCTTGACATAATGTTTCTTTTTGTTGACTTTTAAAATGACCAATAATGTATTGGCCCATATATCTCAAATGGAGCATTTTTAGGACTTGAGCTTAGAGAGGCAAAGTTGTAGAGAATTGAATTTCCTTCAAAATGAGCTTTGGTTGAGAAAAATTTGATGAAGCATGTGGAAGTTGTGCTTGGTCAAAGTTCAGTTGACTTCTCCTTAAGAAAACCTTAATTTGGCAACTTTTGACTTTTGATGAATTGAGAGTTTTCTTGATGAATCATGATCAACCCTTGATAAAATTATGAATGTGACTTAAAAATCTTTATGTTGACCAAAAATCTTGAAGTTTGACTGTATGTTGACCAAAATTGACTTTTTGTCCAATGTAGTTGCTTTTCAGTCATCTGAGCAATTGATTGAGAAAACTTGTGATGCAAGGATTGAAACTTGGCATGATCATTCTTGGAGACATATAAGAAACCATGAAATCCACTTGAGGCTTTAGAAACCCAATCTTCCTTGAGAAAAGCGAAATCTTAGTTGTGGATCCATTGCTTAGGAGGAGAATTTGTCTGATTAATTCTTGAGCAACCTTGAGCAACTGAGAAACCTAGGAGAATGTTTTGAAGGAAATGGGAGGGAAAATTTTGGGGTACAACAATGCAGAAGTTACAAGTAAAAATATTGAAGTGTTGGACACAGTGTTCATTCATTCAGTTCAGAGCAAAATTTCCAAATTACCGTTGGAAAGAGTTCTTAGCTTGTCAATTTCTGAAAACAATAAGGAAATAGATTAGAAAGAATCAGAAGTGCTAGCCATGTTTGAAGCACAACCTCCTTGGAATAGATCAAAACCACACCGGTGGGATGATTTACGACCATAACAATCTTCTAAAGAGAAGCAAGAAGTCGAAAAGGGGACAGAGTTGAAACAACTGCCTGAACATCTCAAATATATTTTTCTTGACACTGAAGAGAAATGTCCAGCTATCATCAACTCTAGCCTAAAATAATTTCAAGAAGACCAGATCATCAAAGTACTCAAGAAATACAAGGGTAATATTGGATGGTCCAATGAAGACTCGAAATGTATTAGTCCCACATTTTGAATGCACAAGATATTAATGGAAGATGATCAGAAACTGGTTGTCCAGCCGCAAAGAAGACTTAACCCTGCCATGAAAGAAGTAGTCCTCAAAGAAGTTGTGAATTTGTTGGATGCGGGTCTTTTTTACCCTATATTTGATAGTTCATGGCTGAGTCATGTTCATGTGGTACCAAAGAAGGGAGGAACAACCATCATTAAGAATGATAAGAATGAGTTGATTCCTACAAGAACTCTTACAGGTTGGAGAGTGTGCATTCACTACTGAAGGTTGAACACTTCTACAAGAAAGGAATATTTTCTTTTACCATTAATTGACCAAATGTTGGAAAGGATGGCTAGTCGTGACTACTACTCATCCTTGATGGGTGCTCTAGATACAATCAAATTACATTGGCCCCAGAAGATCAAGAGAAGACCGCATTCACACGCCCTTATGGTATTTTTGCTTACAGAAGAATGCTATTTGGGTTGTGCAATTCCCCTGCCACTCTTTCAGAGATATATGATGTCCATATTCGCTGATATGCTTTAAAACCATGTGGAAGTGTTTATGGATGATTTTTTATTTTTCGGTTCTTCATTAGATAATTGTTTGATTAACTTATCTCTTGTGCTAGAAAGATGTCAGCAGACCAATTTGATTCTCAATTCGGAGAAGTGCCATTTCATGATGTGTGAAGGAATAATGTTAGGGCACAAAATTTCCCATAAGGGAATTGAAGTTGACAAAGAAAAATCAGAGGTGATTGCAAATTTACCACCACTGGTGAATGAGAAGGGTATAATAAGTTTCTTGGGACATGTAGGTTTTTACCGCAAGTTCATAAGAGATTTTTCGAAAATTACCAAACTGTTGACTAGCTAGCTTTTGAAGGATACACTGTTTCTATTTGACAAAAAGTGCGGTGAGGCTTTTGAAACTTTGAAGAGTAAGTTGGTATATGCTCCTATAATAATTTCCCCTGATTGGTCTCTTCCTTTTGAGATCACGTGTGGTGCAAGTGATATAGCAATGGGGGAAGTACTAGGACAGATAAAGGAAAAGCTTTTGCATGTGATCTACTATGCAAGACATGTGTTGAATCCTGCACAAATGAATTATACATAACTAAAAAAGAGTTGCTAGCGATGGTGTATGCTTTTGACAAATTTAGGCCTTACCTGTTGGCATTGGAGGTAATTGTTTATACTGACCATGCTACTTTGAAATATATTTTTTCTAAATAGGAATCAAAGCCAAGGTTGCTGAGATGGATTATGCTTCTGCAAGAGTTTGATCTGGAACTCCGAGACAAAAAGGGGTGTGAAAATATTGTTGCTGATCACTTATCCCGAATGTCCCCGATAGAAGAAATAGAAGAGAAAAACCTGATAAAGGATGAGTTTATCGATGAACAAATCCTAGATGTTACAAGTGTTCCATGGTTCGCAAATTATGCGAATTATTTGGTAGGTGGAATAATATCTGATGATTTTGATGCTAACAAAAAGAAAAAGTTTTTGCATGATTGCAGGTTTTATTTGTGGGACAAACCATTCCTGTACAAGAAAGGAACAGACAATTTCGTTTGAAGATGTGTCCCAGAGGAAGAACATAGAGACATCCTAAAAGCATGTCATGACTTGGAATATGGAGGACACTTTAGTGGAGATAGAACAATAGAAAAAATCCTTCAGCCCGAGTTGTACTGGCCTACACTGTTCAAGGATACTCAAGGAATGGTGAAAGAATGTGACATGTGTTAGAGGACATGTAACATTTCAAAGAAGAATCAAATGCCTCAAAATGCTATGTTGGAGGTGTAATTGTTTGATGTATCGGGGATAGACTTCATGGGACCGTTTCCACCCTCATTTGGAAAGAATTACATCTTGATAGTTGTGGATTATGTGTCAAAGTGGGTGGAAGTGGTACCTCTGCCCACTAATGATGCCAGGGTTGTGGTTAATTTTCTGAAGAATAATATTTCTCAAGGTTTGGGGTGCCAAGAGCACTAATAAGTGATGAAGGCACCCGTTTCTTGAACAAGTTGATGGAGAATCTGTTGAAAAATACAATGTGAGGCACAAGATTACCACTCCATATCATCCTCAAACGAGTGGGCAAGTTGGAGTGTCTAACAGGCAGATAAAATAGATTCTTGAAAAGACTGTTAGTGCTTCTCAAAAAGACTGGTCAGTGAAGCTGGAAGATGCATTTTGGGCGTACAGAACAGCCTTTAAAACACCAATAGGTATGTCCCCTTATCAGTTGGTTTATGGTAAAGCTTGTCATTTTCCGCTCCAATTAGAGCACAAAGCATTTTGGGCCACCAAATTTATGAATTATGATCTTTTCAAAGCTGGTGAATTCCAAATTCTTCAACTACATGAGTTAGAAGAATTTAGGAATCGGGCTTACGAGAATGCCAAAATTTATAAGGAAAAAACAAAAAATGGCATAATCGGAAGATCCTGAGGAAGGAATTTTGGGAAGGACAATTGGTGTTGTTGTTTAATTCCAGGTTGAAGTTGTTTCTTGGAAAATGGAAGTCCAGATAGTTCGGACCATTTGTGATCCACAAAGTGTTCCCGCATGGAGCAATCAAGCTTAAAAATAAAGCGAACGGGGACACCTTTAAGGTGAATGGACAACTATTAAAACCATAATATCAAGGACAAGAGAGTGGTCTGATAGATGATGTTCGTCTTATAGGATAAGATGGACGACCGTCGAACCATGCAATGTTAAGTGAAACACTTCTTGGGAGGCAACCCAAGGGAGATACCATTTCATTTTGAATTTTAGTTATTTATTTTTGTATTTTAGTTGAACTGTTTGTATATTTTTGTTTTACATTTTTATAATTTTATAGTCAATTATGTGCTTTTTTACTTTGCAATGAATTAAGGAGTCGAGACTCGAGATTAAGTGCACATTCTGGAAAAACGCATGTCCGCGTACGTTCCAAAACTTTTTTGCATGTTATCTGCTGGAACGTGTAACAATACGTGTTATGGTCATATAACTTCAGTAAACGCGTCCAAGGACGCGTGCCTAACAGTTGCATTGGGCAAAAACGCATGACCACATGCATGCCAGAAAGTTTGTTGTTGTCTTCATGCATGTCAGGACGCGTGCCTCTCTTCACACGCACGTCAGGACACATGCTTCCTCTCACACGCACACGAGGACGCATTTCAGATTTTCACCAGCACTATTTATACTTTTTCACCATTCACACACGCATTTTCAGATCTAACGCCCATTGTCACTGTGAAAATTTTTCTACTTTCAGTTTTCTCATTCTCCTTGCTCAAAAAAATCCCTCTCATGGCTAAGAAATCGAACAAGGGAAAGAAATCAATGCCTTCATCATCTGCTGGTTTTGATAATCTGAAGTTTTCCTCTGGCCCCCACCAACATAGATATGACAGTTTGGGTGAGCGAAATATTATTGATGAAAGGAAGTTTGATTTACAGAGAGGGGAATACACTGATGTCTATGCCACTTTGAAAAAATATAGATTGACTACCTTCAACAACTCCATTCAACCAGTTTCTTCTGAGTTGGTGAATGAATTCTTTGAAAATTCCTATAGGGTTTCCCAAGATGCACCTAAATTTATCAGTTATGTGAGAGGCAAAATAATTGAGTTTGACTGGAAAATGATAGACAAATTGTTGAAACTTAAATTCAAAGAGTTGTAGTGCAAGTATGCGGAGAATAAAGGATAAACACGTAGAAGTTGGCCATATTCTGACATGTTGAGCAAATTGGCCATTCTAGGAAAAGGTTGGTACGGCTTCACACATATCCGTGATCCGGATAGCATATCGAGGAAAATTCAATCTCAGTCTCTTGCAGCCGTCCCAAAAGTATGGGTATCATACTATCATCATAACTTTGATACCAACATAAGCAGTTCAGAGTTAACCACTTTGAGGGCTTTGGGAATTTACTATCTACTGGATAATCAATTTGTTAACTTGGGGAAAACTATTCCAGAGGACATGGATGCCATTGTCCAATCCAAGTCAAAGAAAGTTATGGGGCATGCATATGTGATACTTCTTTTGTGCATGAAAGCTGGAGTTGAACCTTTGACAGGTGGAGTTAAGGTGTTTCCATCCAAGGAAATTGATACCACATGGATTGGTAAGATGAATGTGGTTTCTGAAACTGAGGACGCAAATAGACAGGGAGAAGGAAATCAACTCAGTGATAATGTTTAAAGGTCAGACCCATTCCATGAGTTGCCCTCGGGAGTGACTGCCGCTTATCGCTATCACCATAGTATGGACGAGGAGTCTTATGCTCATCGAGTATAGATGCATAATTCATGTAGGATATGTGCACAACGTTTAATATATTCGGACTATACCTTACTCATGATATTGATGCGTGGGGTGTTGTCCAGCACTATCGCAACCGTGCTACTGCAAACCCACCCGCTCCTTATCATGGACGGTATCTGATTTCGAGTTTCTTGTATGACATGCAAATAGGAGGACACATAGCTCCTCAGGTACCTCGTCAGCCTCAGCCATCGCCGCCCAATATGGACGATGATGACATCTTTTGTAGCACTCACAAAGACGTCGGCCTGGATGGTGAGGACGCTTAGCATGCTTGGGTGTTTGTTTTTTTGTTTTTTTGTTATTTTTAACTATTTTTTATCTTCTTAATTGTAGTCTTGTTTGTTTTGTGTCGGTAGCGTAGTTATTTCAGTTCCTTGTTTCAGTTTCCTTCTTTGTAATGTCTATTTGAATTAATGAAGTTCTTCTTTTAATTTTCTCATTGTGTGTACTGATGAAACATAGTTAGAATGTATAATGCTTTCACAACTCCTCCTGGTAATTTTGAATCTTCCCACGTAGCGGTTTCATCTAACTATTTCTGACCTTTATTACTCGTTTGTGGTACATGATATACTGTTGAAAGTGATACATGTTCTCCTTATTTGATTGAGACACAACATCAAGCTAGATCCATTGTATAAGAGGTTCATCTCTATCCAACCTGGTGAGCTTCAGAAAAAGCCAAACACTATACTTCATCATGAGGGAATTTTGGTATGTCACATTATTCAAAACTTGCACTTGTTCTTTGCTGATTTACACTAGACTTGATACACACACTGAGGCAAAATTTTTATTTTGTTTTTATTTTAACCCAGAGCCTTTCAACCATCCCTGTTTAATAATTATCCCTTGCATAACCCCGTTAAGCCTATTTGTTTTTTGTTTTTACTACCACACCATTTAACACGTGGCTCGAACACTCCCCTACCTTTTTCACAGTAATTGTTATTGTTTTTGGACCTGTGCTTCATTCTAATTTTGGGGTTGCTGTTGGAATAACAACCTTTAAGTTTGGGGTAGCTACACAAAAAGTGAAACAAGATGAGTGTAACGGAAAACAAAAATAACAATAAAAAAATAAACAAAGAAAAGACAAGACTTCACAAAGAGAAGAACTCATAAAAGAAACATTCGGTTGGAGTTCAAGAAATAAAACTCCAGAAACTGAGTAGTCAAGATGATCATGAAAAAGGCCCGTTCTAAAGATGTCCAACAATGATACCTTAGAATGAAGACAGCAAAAAGAACAGTGACATTTACTCTGAACCTAAAAACCAGTTTTCCTTTTTTTATATCCCACCTTAACCCAAGCCCCTTTACAACCCTAAAGACCTCAAAAAAGTGTGTGTCAGTATAGTAGAATCTAGTAAGAAAATTTGCAAGCTTATGGTTTAGTGTGCATGCCAAGAATTGGAACGAATAAACACATTTTACCATTCGAGTGATTTAGTGAGAGTGTGATATAAGATGAAGGCTTATGCAATGTCATCATGTGAGATTTTGATAAATCAGTTGACTATGGTGAATCTGTGAAGCTCGAAACATTCACTTGAGATGTTCATGATAGAGCACGGGAGGTAGGAAGTCATGAGGCGAGTATTTTAAATTTTTTGGTGGTAACAAGTTTCTTGAGGACAAGCAACAAGCCGAGTTTGGGGTTGTGACCAGTTGCACTTTTGCTGTGTTTTATTAGTTGTTTTTGTTAGTCTTTTGTAGTACTTATTGAAATTCTGGCTGCAGATACTCAATGTCACGTTTAATGTTATGACACCGTATCTGACTTTCTATAGGACAGTAAATACAAAAACAGTAAAGAACACAGTCAATTGTTTACCCAGTTCAGTGTGCAACAACACCTACTCTGGGGGCTACCAAGCCAGGGAGGAAATCCACTGTAAGAGATGTTAATTCAGGAATAAACCAACCAGTTTATCTCCTTCACTTAAGACCTACCCAATGCAATTTCAATCTAAGTACAACTTAAACCTGAGTTCCTACTCACTCCCCCTCAATCACAGCAGTGATACATAAAACAATTTGACTAATGAATTGATGAAGACACTCTTCAAAAACATACACTTGATTAAGCTTCACAGCTTTTTAATCAAGCAACACAACCACTCTTGCTTCACAGCTTTGAGTGATACACACACCTAACTTGACTCTGCTTCACAGCTTTAGTCAAGAAACATTCAAACACTCTTGCTTCAAAGCTTTGAGTGCTACACAACCCTTACAATTAAAAACCTATTCCAAGTCACTTATCACAATGATAATTGCTTGAAGTACAATAATTAAACCTATACAGTTTACAAATGATCTTCTGATCAAAAAGGGATTACTTGCAAAACAGTAGCTCTGTTGAATATATAGCAGCTGCATCTTCAGTTAGGATTTCCACAAAAAGCTAGGGTTAATTCCATTTGACCTTAAGACTAGGTCACAGGACTTTATCAACCAGGTTAGGGTTGAGCTAGGTTAACCCAAAGAAAACGCAGGATTCTGTTCTGGAAAGACTGAGTCATTTTCCTGAAAAAACTCAGAATTAACCAAACTGCAAACCTGTTAGTTCAGAACAGGATGTCTTAACATATGTTATGACATCTGAAAAACCTGTCTACTGATTTAGGAAAATGTGATCATTTTGCAAAATGCTCAGATACACACTTATAAACATCAGTACCTGTATGACAATATTTTTCTGCAAAGGTACCTAATGAATCAGTACAAACTAAACTAGAATGTTATGACATCAGTCATGACATTCACACATACACTTGGGTTTTACCAAAAATGCAAGCCAATAACTAAACAACTACAAACTCCCCCTTTGGCAGATTTTTGGCTAAAGACCCTAAGTAATCAGAGATAGATAGCAGCAGAAAGAAATGACTGCAGAAAAATAGAATTTCTAATTAAGCAAGTACCAAAATATTCTCCCCCTCTTTAGCCACAAATGGGCCAAAGATACATGTTCATAAAAATTATACAGTTATCCAGAAAAAAGTAATAAGAGCAGCAGCAGAAAAAACTGAACACACTTCCAAACTCCACCAGGTACCAGCACCAACCAGCAACACCACCAAACAGCAACCAACCTTTAAGCACTGTCATCAGACTCAGAGGAGCTAATTTCTTCAATATTGAGATGACCTTCAGCTTCTACACCTTCTTCCCTTCTGTTTCCTTCAGCTTCCTCCTTTTCTAACCTGGCAATTAGGATTTCTAGGGTCTTTTTCCTAGCTTCCAGTTCTTTGCAGGTCTCTTTTAAAACAGCTATGACATCAGATGTCTTGGACTGGGTCTTCACAGACGATGTCTCAGCTGATGTTATGACAATATCTGGAGCATGAGATCCCTGAAACAGTTTGTAGTGCAACCCAAGGGCAGGAGCTCTTTTGCAGGCTGTATCTCTTGCCACCAGGATATCAGGGTATTGTGCAAGGATAATTCCACAAAGGAGGGAAGGAAAGGCAATTGGACCTTTGACAACATAACTACCAGCATGTTTTAAAGTTTGTTCAAAGATATACCTGCCATAGTCAAAAGCAGTCTTGGTTCCCACAGCATAAATAAATCTCCCCAATCCTGTGGAGATAGTTGATTTATGGTTTGTAGGCACCCAGTTGGCTGCACCAATCTTGTGCAGGATGGCAAATTTCATGCTGAGTTTGCTAGCATTCAGCTTGCCTTTCAAGGGCCAGCACTTCACTTGCCTTGCTGTGATGGTTTGACAAACTTCATTGTCAGTGTCCTCCAGATCAGGACAATCCTCATTTGTTCTTCCAAGAAATTTGTTAATTTCTGATGGAGAGAACTTGACCCTTCTTCCTCTAACAAAAACACTTTCAAAGTCAGCTGACCTTCCATCAGCACAATCATTAGACAAGTTCACTATAAACTCCTTGACCAGATTTTCATAACACTTGTTAAATTTTATCACTGTCTTCATCAGTCCAGCATTCTTGATCAGGTCCATGATGTCTTTGCACTCCATGGCATCATTGTTGAGTTCTCTTTCTAAAGCTATTCTCTTTAAGCAAACATACTTCCATCTGTTTGCATTGTCAGGATGATGAAAGGAGATGTTGTCTGTTGGGACTTCAGGAACTCTAGCAATTTTGCTGGAGGGGAGCTTCCTTCTGATAGGAATTTCTTCAGCATCAATCTCAAATTCTGATTCCTCATCAGAATCAGAAGATTCAGGTTCTTTTCTCTTCTTTGAAATTGATTGTCTAGCAGTATGCACCTGGGCCTTCTTCCCTTTGGTCTGAATAATTTTCACAGATTCTACCTCAGCCATGCCTTCAGCCTTGGATTTCTTAACAGCAGGTTTATCTTTGGACACACATTTTGCATCATTCTGATTACCCTTTCTTTTCATCAATCTCCTGGCTATGCTAGGGTTTACATTGGCAATCAGATCATTATCTGAGTAATCCTCATCCACATCAATGATAGGTGGATCAGCAGTCTTTTCTGAAGGGTTCTGAATGTTGTCATTTTGTGTCACAACATTCTCAGAGACATCTACATTCTCAGAGAGGTCCACATTTAGGCTTCCTGATTGATTTAAAGGGACAGAAATCCCCGGTACAGGTTGGTTTCCGCTTAGTATACTAGTAACAAGCCTAGCAATAGCTTGATGAACTTGAACTGATCCTTCTCTATTTGGTACAGAAGAAGAAGGATGAGAAGGATTACCAGAGGCTGCAGCTTGAGCTCTTCCTGCATGTCTAGTTCTTAGCTTTTTGACTTTGGCGGGGTCAGTTGCCATCTCTCTGAGAGGAGTGACCTCAAGAACTTCAGATTCTATGCATGTGGTGATTGCTCTAGAGTCTTGGTCAGATGATGAGGATGATGAAGTCGCCTTGGTTGAAGATGATGTCTGAGACATTTTGATTGACTTAGAGCACCAGTAGCAATTTGAGAAAAAACTTTGATTGAGAGGAGGGAACAGGTTGCAAAGACGAGACAGGTAGGAGGCAAAAGAGAGTCTTTTCAACTTCTTAAGGATTTTGAAAGAATTGGGAAAACATATGATTAACCCACTAAAAATAGACTTAACAAAATTAACTCCTTCAACCCTTGTTTTAAGCAAAATTAATTGCTATAATTTCTCATGTTGGCAAATACCCAACCTGCCCCTCAAGTTTTCAAGTTTATTTCCAACAAGAGCCTTGGTAGAAGAATCAGTCAGCTGAAGCTTAAAGATACCATGTTCCAGTTTAAATGACTTCTTCTCTACAAAGTCAATGTGCTTGGTCCTGTTATGCTGAATAGGGTTCATGGAAATATTGATTGTATTCAGATTGTCACAACCCAATGGCACAACATCTTGTGAGACATTATACTCAGTGAGCATCTGTTTTGACCAGATATTTTGAGAACAGTTATTCCTAGCAGCAACTATTTCCGCATAGAGTTGGGAAGGCATTCTTTTGACATGAATCATAGTTCTGGTTGATTCTTGAATGATTTTCTTTTTGTCCACTCCATTTTGATGGAGAGTTATAGGAGAGGAGACTTCATGCCTCATTTCTTCAGGGAAACAGAATTTATTAGACTTGTTATTTCCAACATCCTTGTCATGATAACTTCTGGTTCTGACAACACATCCTTCTTCAAGTTTATTTGCCACATCATAGACATTATCAACCTGTAGTTTTGGAGTCCTTCTGACTACTTCCATAGAGATAGCTCTTTTCATTCTTCTTAGATGAAGATGACCAAGCTTATGATGCCACAGTTTCATCTCTTTTTCTTCTTTTGTAATTGGACACATAGTGGAGTTATTAGTGTTCTCAGGCTGCCACAAGTAGCAGTTATCTTTGGATCTGATTCCTTTCATTACAACTTCTAGTTTTTCATTAATTACTAGACATTCAGATTTTGAGAAGTTGACCTTGAATCCTAGATCACATAATTGACTGATACTAATGAGATTAGCAGTCAGTCCTTTTACTAGCAAGACTTCACTCAGTCTTGGAACTTCAGGGCAGTCCAAATTACCAACTCCTTTGATTTCACCTTTAGCACCATCTCCAAAGGTCACATAACTAGTGTTGTGAGGTTTAACATTATTGAGGAGGTTCTTGATTCCAGTCATGTGTCTGGAACATCCACTGTCAAAGTACCAGTCTTCCTTTGCAGAGACCCTCAGGGAAGTGTGGGCTATCAGGGCAGTAGCCTTTTTCTTCCATTTAGGAGCATGTGGTACCTTTTTAGACTTAGGTTTGACACCTGAGTTCTGATTAGGATATCCATGCAATCTGAAGCAGAAGGGCTTTATGTGGCCATATCTCCCACAATGATGACATCTCCATCTTTGGTACCTTTTCTTCATGTATTTCTGATGTTGAGAGTTGTGTTGAGACATCTGCTTTGACAATTGTTTAACATGCCTGATCTTCTTGTCTGCACCAGATTTGTTAGCTTCCACAAATCCTAGACCTGATTTATTTCCCACATTTTGTCCAACTTGAAGAATCTCTTCCAATTTATCTGATCCATTGGTCAACATCTTGACAGATTTTGTCATTTGGTTCAGTTGTGAGTTCAGTAATTGAACTTCCCCTTCTAGGTGACTTATAGTTTCAAGATCTGCCCTTTTTTCAGCCTCCAGCTTTATAATGAGTTTTGATTGTTTCTCATTCTGCACACAGACTTCAGCACTTTTGATACACAATTTCTTGTAGGTATCAGCCAGTTCTTCAAATGTCACTTCTTCATCACTAGTGTCACTGTCAGAGGTACAAACACTAGTTAGAGCAGTAACTAGTTTGGCAGATTCTTCTTCAGAATTACTTTCTGAATCACAGTCAGACCAAGTAACAATCATTCCTTTCTTTTGTTTCTTAAGAAAGGTAGGACATTCAGCTCGAATATGTCCATATCCTTCACAGCCATGGCATTGAATGCCTCTGCCTTGGTTTCCCTTTTCTTCTGACCTTGGTCTTCTGCTGGAACTGTCAATGTCAGAGGGAATGTTATGAACATTAGACCTTGACTTTGGATCCATTCTTTTGATGAGCTTGTTGAACTGTCTTCCAAGCATGGCTATAGCTTCTGAAATATTTTCTTCTTCATCCTCCTTGTTTTCAACATCAGTGTTGGATACAAGTGCTATGCTCTTGTTCTTCTTGTAACCATTATCAGTGATCCCCATCTCAAAAGTCTGAAGAGACCCAATAAGTTCATCCACTTTCAACTTGCTGATGTCCTGGGCTTCCTCTATGGCAGTTACCTTCATTGCAAATCTTTTAGGCAAGGATCTGAGAATCTTTCTCACCAGTTTTTCTTCTGACATCTTTTCTCCCAGTGCTCTTGAGGTGTTGGCAATCTCCAAGATGTTCATGTGAAACTCATGAATGGTTTCATCTTCCATCATTTTTAGATTCTCAAACTTGGTGGTCAACATCTGAAGCCTTGACATTTTTACTTTGGAAGTGCCCTCATGAGTAGTTTTGAGAGTGTCCCAAACTTCCTTGGCCAGTTCATATTGATGAACTAGTCTGAAAATGTTTCTATCAATTCCATTGAACAAGGCATTTAAAGCTTTGGAATTTCCCAGGGCTAACTCATCTTCTTCTTTACTCCAATCTTCCTCAGGTTTCAGACTGATTGTCCCATCTTTCTCAGTTATGGTGGGATGGATCCATCCTTTGTCAGCAGCTCTCCAAGCCTTTTTGCCCAGAGATTTTAAGAAGGAAATCATACGAGGTTTCCAGTAGTCATAATTAGTTCCATCCAGAATGGGTGGTCTATTTCCAAAAACTCCTTCTTTCTCCATAGTGCCAGAAAGTGATATCCCTAGATCTCACCCAGTAATACAGGCAGGGTGCCTGCTCTGATGCCAATTGAAATTCTGGCTGCAGATACTCAATGTCACGTTTAATGTTATGACACCGTATCTGACTTTCTATAGGACAGTAAATACAAAAACAGTAAAGAACACAGTCAATTGTTTACCCAGTTCAGTGTGCAACAACACCTACTCTGGGGGCTACCAAGCCAGGGAGGAAATCCACTATAAGAGATGTTAATTCAGGAATAAACCAACCAGTTTATCTCCTTCACTTAAGACCTACCCAATGCAATTTCAATCTAAGTACAACTTAAACCTGAGTTCCTACTCACTCCCCCTCAATCACAGCAGTGATACATAAAACAATTTGACTAATGAATTGATGAAGACACTCTTCAAAAACATACACTTGATTAAGCTTCACAGCTTTTTAATCAAGCAACACAACCACTCTTGCTTCACAGCTTTGAGTGATACACACACCTAACTTGACTCTGCTTCACAGCTTTAGTCAAGAAACATTCAAACACTCTTGCTTCAAAGCTTTGAGTGCTACACAACCCTTACAATTAAAAACCTATTCCAAGTCACTTATCACAATGATAATTGCTTGAAGTACAATAATTAAACCTATACAGTTTACAAATGATCTTCTGATCAAAAAGGGATTACTTGCAAAACAGCAGCTTTGTTGAATATATAGCAGCTGCATCTTCTGTTAGGGTTTCCACAAAAAGCTAGGGTTAATTCCATTTGACCTTAAGACTAGGTCACAGGACTTTATCAACCAGGTTAGGGTTGAGCTAGGTTAACCCAAAGAAAACGCAGGATTCTGTTCTGGAAAGACTGAGTCATTTTCCTGAAAAAACTCAGAATTAACCAAACTGCAAACCTGTTAGTTTAGAACAGGATGTCTTAACATCTGTTATGACATCTGAAAAACCTGTCTACTGATTTAGGAAAATGTGATCATTTTGCAAAATGCTCAGATACACACTTATAAACATCAGTACCTGTATGACAATATTTTTCTGCAAAGGTACCTAATGAATCAGTACAAACTAAACTAGAATGTTATGACATCAGTCATGACATTCACACATACACTTGGGTTTTACCAAAAATGCAAGCCAATAACTAAACAACTACACTTATTTGTCAAATGAAAATATTTATAGTAAGTTTGTCATGGTTTTAAAGTGGTCTGTGACTATATCATTCCAGATACTTTTGATCTTTTTTGGAAGGTATTGTGTGTTTTGTAGGACAAATATACAAAGGACAGTGAGAAGTGTGGAGTGGATGGCCAAATGCGTGCCCAAATGTGTGGGGAGCAGAAAAATTGCATTCCTCTGCCCAGACGCGTGCCAGCCTAGGAAATCAGCCATAATTGTTTCTCCCTGTCCACGTGCATGCCAACACGCATGTCCTAGTCATATTAAACAAAGAAGAAACATCCCTCTGGTTAGACGCGTGCCTAGACGTGTGTCATAAGTCACATGTGTACCCAGACGCACGCCTTGTGCCCTGTGAGCAAAATCTTTGCCCAAACGCATCCCTAGACGCATTCCATTTCCCGTAAGAATTAAGAAAAGGAACCCCTAGGTTCAAATGCGTCCTAACACGTGTGGCAAGTGGAAGAACTATACAGCAAAACCACCTCCTTAGTCAGATGCGTCCCCAGACGCGTGCCATCACCCCATGTGCGTCCCAAGACGCGTGTGCACGTAAAGTGATGGACTTTTTAGTCTGAAGGCCCAAGAAAAGCAGAATAAAAGGCTGGAACGCGTTTGTACAAGGGTTGGAGAATTTTGACGGTGAAGAACACAATTGAAGGTTGAAGAACTCAAATTGATTCTTGGAATCAAGATTTTCACGAGCTTTAGCAATTGAAGACTTCTTTTCCTTCCATTATCTGTAATGACAACACTCTTTATCTTGTTTTTCTTTAGTTCTTTGGGTAGCTAAACCCCCCCAATGCTAGGGGGTGTCCCTGATTCAGATATGTAATAAATTTGAAGTTATTATTGCAATGACAATGTTAGTTTTATTCAGTAAATTTGTTCTCATGATGTTTCTAATGCTTTCTCTCTCGGATAAATTGGGAATGATGATAATTAGCAATTAGGTTGAACCGCCATTGATAATGTGCTTCTGAGAACATTCTATAGTAGATATCACATAGGACTAGGGATACCTTATGGAAACCAGAGAATTCTTGATCAAGTAATGCTTAATTTCGTCAGTAAATTTTTTATGGACGTGGGACTTAGGAGGAATGATTAAATGTTTGCTCATTAAGGACTTATGAGCAATCGCCCTTAAGAACCAGTAATTTAATGTTGAAAATAGGTTGTCGCAATGATAATTCAATGTTATTAGAGGAAATAATCATACGCCGTCCCTAGTATATTACTCAGACATGTCAAAACTATTCATCACATTTATTTATGTTATTAGAAAATTAGTTATACTTATAACATCCCAAAACAATAGTTTTTGTTCAATTGAAGTGAAAACAAACTCTGTATTAATTCTAAGTCCTTGAGATCAATTTTTTGGGAAATTCCCAACTATTACTACATCGGTAAAATAGTACACTTGTTATTTTTCCGATCATATGGTGTGATTGTAAGTGGGTTATTTACAATCATGGTCTATTACCTGTGGAAGTAAACTAGATAACACTCTACATACAAACACTGTTGTATTAAACAATAGTTGTTATATGTCTTTTAATAAAATGAAAAAATGCAGCGTAGAACAACAATAAGAACAACCAAAAGAAGAAGAAGAACAACAACAATAACAACATAAATAAGAACAACAACAAGAACAACAACAACAACAATAACAACAACAATAATAACAACAACAACAACAATAACAAAAAAAGAACAACAAGAACAACAACAACAAGATCTGAACTCATGACCATGAGATACATACAATAACAGTTGTATTAAACAATTGTTGTTGTATTTATGTTAATAAAATATAAAATATGTAGTAGTATAACAACATCAACAACAACAACAAGATTCGAACTCATGACCATGTGCTACATACAACAATAGTTCTATGGGTTAAATGCACAATTCTCTCCTGCAATATAGGAGGGTTTTGATTTACCCCCCCTTTAATATTATTTTTTTGAAATACCCCCGTGAAATTTTAAAACGCTAAGTCTTTTGCCCCATAAGTAGAAAAATTATCCCCCTGTAAATATATATATTTTTATTTACCCCCTGATTTTTACACGCTTAGGGGGTACCCAAAAGTTACAGGGGGTAATAAAAATAATAATTTTAAAGGGGGGTAAATCAAAACCTGCCTATATTGCAGGGGGAAATTGTGCATTTAACCCTAGTTGTATTAAATAACATTGTTGTATGTATTTTAATAAAATATAAAAGGTACAACAGTAGAACAAAAACAACAATAAGATTCAAACTCATGACCATGCGTTACTTTTCACCACGGTTGAAAGTTCTAATCGTGGTGAAAAATGGGCTTAAAATGAAAATACAAGAAAAGTGTCTAATTAAATAGATTCTATCACAGTGAATCCTTTGACTGTGGTGAAATAAAATTCGATGGCATTACGAAAGATACATTTTGTAGTAGTTTCCTGATCCTGGATAAGATTCGCAAGAGGGGGACCACACCAATAATCAAGCCAAAAGTTAGTGTTACAACCATCACCCAAAATAGTGTTGGTGTTAGAAATAACATAAGCCATCTTGGTCTTTATGTTGCCCCAAATGAAAGAAAAAATGTTGTTTTTGATAGGAATTTCATGCCTAAGCACTTTGGCTTTTAACAAGATAGCCATGTTTTCAGAAGAATTCAAGAGATCCCAAGCCATTTTCAAATTAAAGGCTCCATTAAGAATAGAAATGGATCTGAGGCCTAAGCCACCTTGATCAAAAGATTTGCACACCTTGGACCAAGTCACAAAGCTTAGACTTATTGATATCACCAAACCAAATGAAATTTTTTATGCTTCTATCTAACTCTTTAATCATATGCATTGGCCAACAATGTATGGTGGAGTTATGCACCATCAGAGAGGAAATAGAGGATTTAACCATCTGAATTCTTCCGGAAACACATAGAAGAGAACCCTTCCACTTGGCTAACTTAGAAATAACTTTATCCAAGAGAGTTATAAGATGCCTAGCTTTCGGTTTACCTTTAAAGATGGGAACCCCCAAATAAGGAAAGGGAACCCAACCAATCTTAAAACCTAATCGATTGGCAATGTGATTAAGCCTATAGCCTAATTAATCGACCAGACAAAGATATAATATTTTTGAGGAATCACCTATTTCCCTGAAGAAACAACATTCCTATAAAACAAGTTCACATGAGAGGTTAATGAGCCTTTGTCCCCTCAATAGAACACCATGACATCATCAGCAAATAAACAATGTGAGGGGATTTTCAAACGTCTAGGACCCGAGATAAGCTTGATTTTCTTTTTGATAACCAGTTTGGTTAAACTTATGCTAAGAACTTATTCGTCAATGTAAAACAAGAGAGGAGAGAGGGGGTCACCATGTTTCACACCTCTACCACACTAAAAAAACCATAGAGCTTTCCATTGAAAGAGATATAGATCTTGGAAGAATTAAGGATGATCCAAATCCAGTTAATGAAAGTATCATTAAATAAAATAAAATAATTAGTTTAAAATAACTAATTATTTAATAAAGTAAATAGTTTAGAATAATTAATCATTTAACATATCAAATGTTTGTCTTGGTTCGAATGTAAGTTTTTGTTGTGTTGTTTTTGGTGCTTTTTTTTAAAATGATTTATTGGTGGTGGATCAAGTTTGAGATTTAGTATGTTACTAACATGGCGTTATTATTAGAAACTTGGACATTTATAGGGTTGAAAATGAGTCGAGTCGAGACGAATTCGCCTCAACTCGGCTCGACTCGTTAAAATTAGTTCAACTCAAATCTCAGTTAGAGTTCGACACAAACCTTATTTTAAGCTCAAACTCCACTCGTTATAAGTTCACGAACAATTCGATTCAACTCCTTAGGTTCATCTCGTTAGGATCAACTTGATTGTTTCACGGACTTAAAAGACATTTTTACATTATATTTTTTTATACATTTAATATTTTAAATTATATTTTTTTAATTTATAATTTATTTTCTTAAAAAAAACCTAATTGATGTTAATTTTATTTGTATAATTATATTTAGAAATATTTTTCTCACTAGAGAATATAAATTATCAATTAAAATCGTTAGATCAAAAAGAAAATATAGGTCTAAGATTCAGAGTAAATCTTTAAACCTACTCTTAAAGATAATATAATTCATCTCATATATAATTAAATGGACTCGTGAACCTAACGAGTCGGACTGTATAGTTCAAGTTCAACTCATTTAGTTAACGGATTTAGTCTTTAGCTCATACTCAACTCATTTGGATCATGAATCTATTTCAACAATTTAATTATTGAACCGAATTCCGAACTATTTTAGAGTTGGTTCGGTTCTAGACATTAATCATTTTGTCTAAATTATAATTTTGGTCCTCTATTTTGTCTGATTCACGAAATTAATCCTCTTATTTTAAATTCAAACAGTTTTGGTCCCCCTATTTTAAATTCAAACATTTTTAGCCCCATCTCATGTTTTTTCATAGAAAATCGATAAGATTTTTTGTTTTTTAATTTATATTTTTATCTACAAAATTTAATAATAGGTTTATATATGATAGTTTGTCATATTTTACAAGTAATTTGTGGTTTAAAAAATAAAAATATCATTAATTTTAAATGAAAAGTATGAAAGAAGGACCAAAAGTATTTAAATCTAAAAAATAGGGGATCAAAATTGTAATTGAAGCTATATTTATTCATTCTAGCGCTTTTGTGCTTTGTGTTCACTTTTGTTGTATTTTTGTGATTTCTTATATATTATTGTTAGCCCATTAAAAAAACATCTAACACTAAAAAAACATGTAACACTGTAAAAAAAAACATCTAACATTGAGTAAATTGTTCAAAACACGTATGTTAAAGTTATAAACCGATCATTACTTCATTAGTATATATAATAATGAAATAAGCCTTTTTCTGTACTCTTAATTAATATATTAATTCATGAATATTTATAACGATTCCTTTTATAGAAAAATATAATTTAAATGCAATAATAAATTTTATGAAACGTTATCAACAAAATATTGAAAACAATCAAGACGCTAATGATTTACCATTAATGGTTAACAAATATTGTCTATAAATTAAAGCATACTTGTAGAGACAAATCATTCTAAAATTCCATAGATTATCATACATATACACATATTAAAATTAAGATGGCAGGGAAGAAATGTATTTCTGTTACAATATTCTTGATGGTTTTATGTATGCTGGTAACACCATTGTTTGCACGTCAAATCGATGACATTACATGTCCAGAAGCTCTTTTGTCGCTGTTGCCATGTCTTCCATTTTTACAAGGAGTTGGTCCTCCTACACCACCGAGTAATTGTTGTGCTGGTTTAACTAATTTGAATGAAAAGGCCAACACCACTCAGATTCGAAAAGATGTTTGCAATTGTCTCAAACCTGCTGCTTCAAGATTTGGAGTTAAACCTGACAGATCTAAACAACTGCCACAACTTTGTAACATTAACCTTTCAGTTCCTTTTGATCCTAGCGTCGACTGCAACACGTATGTATAATCTTTTCTAGATTTGGTTTCAAGTAATAGTATTTTTTAAAAGACAAATATAAAATGTTAGTTATAATTATTATTTTTCTAATATGTAACAAATGTATGTCATGATCTCTTTATCTTATTTTGAACCACCAAGTCAAATGTATGTTCAATTTCTATCATGATCATATGTTATTTTAATACTTTTTTTCGTATTTTTTCAGGGTCCAATGATGCTGCTATAATATGGAGGAATGTCGATTGTAAAGAAATCTTTAAGAATAATCTAGATATATTCTTATCTAGCGATAAGAAAAGATAAAAATTGTGTAATAAATATTCTATGTCGAATATGTTTTAAGAAATTAAATGAATTAAAATGAATATTTTGGTTTCCATTTTCACTTCTATATTGTTATTTCTTATGGGTTACTTGCATCGGATACTTATAAGTTATATACATGGGGTGAGGAAAACTACCACCTAAATTCAAACAAATATATTTTAAATTTGGATGTCAAGAAACAGTTAATAAATTTGATTAATACTCTATTTTACTTTGATTAATAATCTTTTTTACTCAAATTAAATTTAAAAGTTGTAATTTTCAAACTAAATTAACAAAATTTATTCTTGAACACTATATATATATATATATATATATATATATATATATATATATATATATATATATATATATATATATATATATATATATATATATATATATATATATATATATATATATATATATATATATATATATATATATATATATATATATATATATATATATATATATATATATATATATATATATATATATATATATATATATATATATATATATATATCTTTAATATATTAAGGCAAAATACTATGCTACTACTTTGCCGCCTAATTCTCAAACTCAATCCGCCTAAATCTCAAACTCAACCACTCTTTCCAATAAAATAATATAAAAATAATAATAATTATTATTATTATTATTGTAATTAATGTTATTATCCTACCACCTAATTAGTTAGGGTGACGTTTCAGGTAACAATGTATGAATGATTTTCTTAAAATACACAACTCAGTCCCCCTTTTAAATGTCTAAGAATTTGCTTCCCACCTAAAACTCAGCCTTAATTTAACCAAAACTAAATATCTTTTGTTTATTTAACCACCACCCTTACTCTTCTTTTAAAAAGTATTAAATACAAACATTTGATTTATTATAAATTCATTGTCAAAAAATAAATTTCAAATTAAATACGAATATTTTTTATCTAAAATAATTTACATATTTTTTAAATTACTAAATAATATTTGATTATTTTACACATTCATAATTGCTATACAAGACCAATATTATAAAAAATCTTCAAATTAACTACTGTGTTAAATATAAAATATTTTTTTATAAATATTAGGTTAGTAATAATTGCTATACAATACCAATATTATAAAAAATCTCAAATTAACTACTATATTAAATATAAAATATTATTTTATAAGTATTAGGTTAGTAATAAATATTAGGTTAATGGAGACTGCCATCTAAAATTATTAATGATTTTTTTATAAGTATTTGTGTAAATTGTGTAATTACACCCACCTCTTTAATAGTGAGACGGCTAAATATTGAGACGGTGTAAGGAACGATGAATTCTCAAAATTTGTCTACCTTTACTTTTCTCCATTCTTTGAATCTACCTTTTCAATTCTTTTACGATTTCCGATGCAGTTTCTAATAACACTATTATCATCCTAATTTTAGTATAAATAGATCCAACCTTCATTAAGGCACAATATGCTCTCCAAACCCTAAACCCACACCAAGGTTTAGGTAAATAAAATGTTTATTTGGAGTTTTTAATCCACATATGTTTTCATGTTTTGACTTCATCTATTTCGATTAATTGTTTTAATTTTTTCTTTTGCAATTTATGCAGAATGACTTTATGTATCAGCATGATTTCTGAAATTGTTCCCCCAAAACTGAACAGGCAGATTAAAGTTCGTATACGAAGCTTGTGGAAAGTCCATTCTTGGAATGACCACAATATTATTACCAGTTTAGAAATGATTTTGATTGATGACAAAGTGAGTGTTACAATTGTTGTTTATTAGTTGTCATCCGGTATTTAATTTTTTGTTATTTTGCCAAAATATTGCATTTTTACCTCTTCCTGTGTTGTTTTTCAGTGTTCGATTATCCAAGCTTCGGTGAAATCGACACTAATCGGTGCATTTGACTCAAATCTTGAAGAGGGGTCTTGCTATATAATTTCTAATATATTGGTTGGATTGCATGATCCTAAATTTATTATGACAGATCATAAGTACAAGATTAACTTCATCAAAACCACAAGTTGTACTAAGATTGGAGATGTTCCATCCATCCCTAAAACTTATTTTAAATTTGTAGCTTTTACTCAAATTTTGACTGGACTTGACCAAACGCGTGCAATAGGTTAGTCATACTTCAAATTTAAAGTTTACAATTATTCTTTTACGTTAAACTAAAATTTATTTGATCATATTTTTTCAGATGTCATTGGTCATGTGATTAAGAAGTTTGACATGAAGGAAACAGTGAGAAGTGGAATTACAGTTAAACTGTTAGATATTGTGTTGGAAGATTTGGAGTAAAATTTTTCACTATCATTTGACTATTATTATGTTTATATTATACAACAACACTCATGTATTAATTGATTAAAATTGTTGTTTTATTTGTATCATCAATACAGAGGAAATAATGTTGATTGTACTTTGTGGGCGGAACAGATGAACACTTATTTGACTGATAATGGTTATGATAAATCTGTAGTAGTCATTTTACAATTGTGTAAGTCAAAAGTTTTTCAATGTAAGTGTCTTATATTTAATAGATTGTAGTTTATTATAGTTATACTATTTACAAATCCGTACTAACAGAATAATATCTACATATATTTTCCAGCAATTCATGGCATTTCAAATGCCTTTAATGGTACAAAGATCTTTATAAATAGCGATCTAAAGGAATCTCTTGAATACAAATAAAAGTAAGTTCAATAGTATGCTTACAGTTTCTTTTTAGTATGTTTCTTTGTTTTATTGTTTGTTTCATTATTTTTTTTGGATTTATATTTTATGTTAATTTTATTGTTAGGTTGGAGAATGGAAATAAATCACTAAACCAAACGATTAGTTATGTATCTAGCCAAAGCATCAATGTTTCAATGGATGATTTTCTTAAATATCCAAAAATGACTATTTTTGAAGTTCTTCAATGTTCTAAGGTAATAATCTATCTTTTACATCTATATGTATAAATCCAATTTCTTCTTTTAGATACATAAATTAAATCAATTGTTATTTGATATATGTGTATTTGCATATTAGGTTTCTACTGTAGTAGTTCTTGCTGTTGTTTAGCTAGGAATGGTATGACCACTCAAAGAAATGGTATTACCAAGCATGTACTAAATTTTCAAGGAGTGTACTTACAAAAAGTGGAGATTTGTATTTTTGTGAAAATTGTGTTGATGTTCTTCCAGCGAATCCAAGGTATCATAATAATTGTTTGTTCTGTTTTTTATTATTTTGCATTCCACTGTAATTTGTACTCTTTTTTTGTGTGCAGAATTAAGATACATATTCAAGTTACTGATGTTAGTGGATCTTCTACTTTTATACTCTTTGACCGAGTGGCTACACAAGAATTAGAAAATCCGCATCATCTAAACCTGTTTGAGGTAGAACTTTCATAATTTTCTATATTAAGTTTCTCTTTTTCTTTGATTAAATATCTCTAGTACTTGCAAAATTTATAGGATAATGATATCACGTTATGGCCTGATGTTTTTAAATCATTGTTGGAGAAGACTATGCTATTCAAGATTCATGTTTCCAAGGGTAATATTAAAAATAAGTGGCAAAGCTATACTATAGTGAAAATCACTACAGATCAAAATTTGATTGATCAGTTCAAAATGAAACATGGCATGAATGTAAGATGGCTTGAAAGATTTTAATTTAACAAAATTTCTATGGTCTTGGCTTTAAAATATAGTTGACTTAAACATATAATGATGATGATAGGATAATGATGAAATTGATCAAGTTAGTAATAACCATACTGAAGTTGAAGACAACCTATCCAAGGTATTTTTTAAACAAGTCTTATATTTGTTGCTTCCTTAATGAATCACATATCATATTAGAGCTAATTAGTATATAAATAATTTATAGGAATCTGTTGCTGAAGAGTTTAATCAAGCTTATGACAAGGTATCTATCTCAATATATAAATATACGAACTCTATTAATTTATGTAGTGTTTACTTTATTTTTAGTATTGATGGATAGTGTCAACTACAAATTCGAAAGGTTTTGATGCACATTATATATTGTATAAGTTTGTTCAAATTACTAATTTAATTCCTTTTTAACATTTGTATATTGTGTAAGTTTATTCAAATTTTAAACATTCATATTTTTATTATAAACATATAATATCTAACAAAAATTTGTCCGTGCATCACACGGGTAGAAGTACTAGTATATATATAATTTACAATACATTATATTTCGTAACACACAAGAGTATAACTAGTTACACATATTATCCTATATAGTTTTGAATTACTTTTAAATCTTTCTCTTGATTCAAAATGGTTACAAAGGCATTACATTCATAAGTTTCTTTAACTCTTTGAATCTTTCACTCTTTAATGACTTTGTTAATATGTATGCTAGTTGTAATTCAGTCCTACAGCGATGAAGATACTATTATATTCTTTTTCACTCTAACGACTTTGTAATTATTTTTATTTGTGAAAGTGTTTTGATTTGTTTTTGAAAATGAATATAATTGGAGTGGGTGGTTTTGAAAATGCCTCTTAATTTTGAATAAGAAATTGAATGTGAAAAAGTTGTTCTTGTTGAAATTATTTATTTAATCAATTAAAATATATTTAATTAATTAATTAAATTAATTAATAATCAACTAACAAAATTTAATTATTTAAATAAATTTAATTAATTAATTAATATAGTTGAAAATTAATTAATAAATTTGATTAATCAAAACAATTTAATTAGTTAAAGAAATCAATAGGGTGTGAACTAAAAAGAAAGTGGGGGTTAAAAAAAAGACTTGTTTGGGCCAAGGGTGCAAGCCCATTTGTTGTCACTTATAAATTCAGCCTCGAAATTCTGCTACAGTTTTGTTGTGGTTTAGCTAGGAATTTTTTAATATTAGTTTGAATTTTGCTAGAAAAGTTTTGCTAAGATAATTAGCTACTAAATCCATGCTACGACATATATGGCAATTAATCCCTAACAAATCTCCAAACTATTTGATAGAGATTAACAACAAACAAGCTAAAAAATAATAATGAAAATGTTTATTTACCTAGGCTCTGTTAGGGTTTCTAGTTTTCCTCTCTTCTGAGAAGCAGTGTTTTTTTGGTTTTTTGGTCCTAGCAACTGTATTTCAGAACGGTATGGCAAGCTCTAGTAACGAAAATCTTTCTATTCAAGACGAGAGTGAGGACGATGAATTTTTGTTTCGACTTGGAGGAAGAAGGAGGAGATGTGGTGGATCTATAGTGATGTCTCGTGGGTAGGTTTCTATGTGATAAACCCATCCATGTAAAATCGATGAAGGTGAAAGTGGCAGATATGTGGAGATCGGTGAAGAGTGCGACTATCAAACAGGTGACAAATAATTTATTTTTGTTCTATTTCTCTCACGATCTTGATATGGAAGCTGTGTTAAAAGGTGGAACTTGAATATTCGATAGTCATCTTCTAATTCTTGAGAGGGTCAAGGTAGGAGTTTAGATCGAGAATATTCCTCTATACTGTAATACGGTGGGGGAACTGACTTGTTTTGTATTTTATCGCAAATGTTGTGGATAGCAAGAGTTGCCACCGACTTTTATTTTATCCAATAAGGAAAGGGTGAAAAGAACAGGAAAGACCTTGATATATTTTGAGTTCCGGGGGTAGGTTATGAAAAGGGAAGGTGCTAGCACCTTTTTCATCCGTAGTTATCTACGGGCTCTTAATCGCTAAGCTCACTTTGAAAACTTGTTTTTTGTGTGTGTGTTTTGAAAATATTTGGAAGATGTCAATGTAAGGCGAACTTTATAATAACTCTTGTATCGGTCCTCAAGAATGTATACAAAGTGTTTGAAAATATTTTGTCTGAAAAGTGTGATGTGAAAAATGTTTTGTTTTTTTGAAAATATTTGTGAGCAAGCGATTAAAAGTATCCTACCCACTCAAGATCGTTCTTGTACTTTTTCTTCTCCTTTAGAGATAGTGTTATCCGTATAATTTGTTAGTAGGTAGCCCCATCCGTTGGATGTGAAGGGACAAGCGAAGGGTCATCGTACGATCATCGAAGGCAACTTCATAATGATGCTTTAGCAGTTTCGTAAGGGACTAGATCATATTATTCATAGGCAACATCGAAGGGTCATCAATGGACTATGATCTTTTATTTGATGGTCTTTGCTAAAACATCTCTATTTTCGAGGGACATGACCGTTATTCCGAAAAGACAACGAGGAGAGGTTACCCTAAAGGTGCAAGTGTGAAAGTGTGTTTATTTCAGTTATTTATCTTGAAATTAGGTTTTCTAACGTTTGGTTTTATCTTGCCATACAAACCCTAATTACTAACAATAATATAGTAGATATAGTAGCAGAAGGTAAAGACGAAAACATAAACCTAAGCTATTACAGAGCTTTGGGGCAGTTACATAATATAGATGCGAGAAATAAAACCCTAAACTATTACATCCCGGAAACAATTACATAATAGGAAAATGCGAAGAATATAAAGCTACGATATTACAATTGAAGGCGCCCTATACACTTGATCTAAGAAATTTAAATGAAAATAAAGAATAAGAATAGAAAAATAAAATAATTTTTGGTGACTTTTTATGAAAATAGATTAATGATGAAAATAATTAAATAAAACCTAAAAATATAATTAATTAAAAATGGTTAATCAATTAAATTAAAAAAGGGTTAATTAAAATTAAATCTAATAATTAGGGTTTACAAAAAAAGTTTGTTTTTTAGGTTGATTAAAATTTTAAAAAAAAATTAGGGTTGGCCAAAAAATAATAGAGGAAGAAAAATCAAGGAAATGTAAGGCTAGAAAAAAATAGAACAAATGCTAGGGGTGGATGTTGAACCCACGTCCTTTGCCTTCACAACTGCATTGCTTGCCACCAGGCCAAGCGCTGGTTGGTGTTAGTAGAATGGAAGCGACACAAAGTATAATAAAACCTGGAAAATATGAAAAATGTGAAAAATATGAAGAAAAAAAAAACATCAAAAGGCAGGGATCGAACCCACGCCCTGGTAGTCTAATGCCTTATCATGTGCGCGCTTGCCATTGGGGTGGCTGTTTCACCCGATCATATTATGAAACTAATTAAATATATAATAAACATCATGGCTGGGCCAGAGAGGCGTCGGAGCCCTAGATCCAGTTGTCTTCTCCGACGACTTCTTTTTTTGTACTTGTAAAATAAGCAACGTTAGTGGTTCAAAGGTACCCCACCCTCCTAATTTAGACCTTGTGAATTCAATGGTGCCCTTGGTTTTGGATGATTCTCCTTGTACAAAGAGATACGAAGCAAATAATATGAAATGGTTCAAACATGGCAATTCATGATTCGATCGTTATGGGACTCATGCGATTGGTTTATCTGGCATATTGACATCTCAGAAGCACATTAGTCATGTTAGTATGCATCAAAACATAATAAATAAATAAAATGAATTTCATGTAAATGAAGAAACCGACGAGGCATGTATGCAATTTTCTGACCTCTTAAATCATCACAATCGATCTTCCTTTACCCTATAACGTCCCTGAAGTTGAATGGGATGGTTGGCTTGCTTTGAGAGAGGTTGAAAATAGGGTTTGTAGTTTGCCCTAGTTTTGAGAAAATTTGAAGTTTGAAAGGTGGTGGTTTCATGTAATATTTCGTGTCCCCTTCTCTTGTCTGAATAATGAGAATATATAGAGAGATGAGAATTAGGTCAAAAAAGAGTGGGCTTGGACCTTTGTATGAAAGCCTAAATTTTATTTAATTTAATTTTGAATTTAAATAAATAAAATAAAAAATAAATGAAATGAAAATCAAAGGTGTGTATGAATTGATTCAAAGGTTTCCTACGAGGTCTAATACACGTTTGGACCTTGAAAGATGAGCCTATTAGCCCAAAAATTCAAGTTTGATCAATTTAGGTTTCATGCATTTTCTCAAAATTGCCCAACTTGCACAAATCATAACTCTCTCAATTTTTATCATATGAAGGTGATCTTAGACTTTTTGGAAAGCTTAAGATGTCCCCTAAAATCTATATGTTGATCATTTTTTCATTTGAAGACTTTATCTTGATGTAAGTTGCCTTTACAATAAGTGTCTTTGTTGACTTTTGAAATGACCTATAATATTTTGGCCCATATCTCTCAAATGAAGAATCTTTTGGACTTGAGCTTAGAGAGACAAAGTTGTCGAGAATTGAATTTCCTTCAAAATGAGCGTTGGTTGAGGAAAATCTGATGAAGCATGTGAAAGTCATGCTTGGTAAAAGTTTAGTTGACTTCTCCTTAAGAAAACCCTAATTTAGTGACTTTTGACTTTTGATGAATCTTGAGTTTTCTTGATGAATCATGATCAACCCTTGATCAAATTATGAATGTGACTTAAAAATCTTGATGTTGACCAAAAATCTCGAGGTTTGACTGCATATTGACCATAATTGACTTTTTGTCCAATACAATTGATTTTCCATTATCTGAGCAATTGATTGAGCAAACTTGTGATGCTAGGCTTGAAATTTGGCATGGGAATTCCTAGAGACATATGAGAAACCATTAAATCCACTTGAATCATTAGAAGTCCAAATTTCCTTGGGAGAAGCAAAACCCTAGTTGTAGGTCAACTGCTTAGGAGGAGAATTTGTCTGATCAAACCTTGAGTAGTCTTTGAGCAATTGAAGACCCTAGAAGCATGAGAAGATGTATATTGAAAAATGGGAGGGAAAATTTTGGGTGCAACAGCTGCCTCTATTCAATCTTCTTAAACCTGAAGATTTAGATTAGCATGTCCGCCATTCGTGATCTGAAGGTGGAAGAGGATTGAACACTTAAGCTCCTAGAAATTTGCACTTGTATGTGCATGAAGTAACACTGTTGGTTGATTTGAATGGGCTTAAATATGCCATTTGGAGATGTGACAGAGTTTCGTCGGAGATGGGCTTATAGATGCCATCCAAAGCAACTGTTGATAGGAGTATCAGAATGAGTCTACGTTCGACTGTATCTGAGAAGTATACTAGAGTGAGTTTGTGTCCGACTGTATCTAGTAGATGTGTTAGGGAGTATCAGAATGAATCTTATGGCTCGATTGTATCTGAATGATGTCCTAGAGTGAGTCTATGTCTTGATTGTATCTGAGATCTATGTTAGAATGAGCCTATGCCTGGCTGTATTTGAGATCTGTGTTAGAATGAGCCTACGCCTGGATGTATCTGAGATCTGTTTTAGAATGAGTCTACGTTTGATTGTATCTAAGATATACCAAAATGAATATCATAATGGATCTATGTTTTGATCGTATCTGGACGGTATCTGGAAGATATACTGGAATGAGTATCATAATGGATCTACATTTTGATCGTATGTGGACGGTACCTTGATTATGTATCGTAATGGTTATCACAATGGATCTATGTCCTGATTGTATCAGAACTGTATCTAGAATATATATCAGAATAAGTCTACGTATGACTGTATCCAAAAGATCATCAGAATGAATCGTCGATTGATTGCATCTGAAGGATTACTAGAATGAATCGTTGACTAATTGTATCTGAAGGATGACAGATTGTTGACAATATTTATTTGTTTATGAGCTAACTTAAAAAGAAAAAAAGTTAGTTTTTATGCAATGTCATGATGTATGTAATGCATCACATAATGATGTTCTCAAAATAAATGAAAATGTTATACGCGTTTCATATGCATATGCTATGATATCATGTGAATGATGTATGAGTGCGATATGTTGCTGGAACGTATCAGTAGTTTAGTATAACATATTTGGCTGAGGAAAATAAATCCCTAACAATTGTTAGGGATGAAGAATATGAATCTTCAATCTTGTTTAGAATGTTTATGCTGGATATTCCTGCTTTCTGTTTGGGGATACTGCGCTAGGGATGTTTCGACTTCTGCTTGGGGATAGAAGAATTCCAGGAAAATTGTTCGTTCATCTTTCTTTTGAAGGACATGACTCTTACATACCCTGGCTAGGGATAAAAGAGATGGATAATCCTCTGATGTGCTATCTGACCGAGTTTCAGATATGGATGTCAACTCTTCTGGGGAGGGAAAAGTTGAATGACATCTGGCCCGGGGAGAGAATCCTGTCAGGGAACTGCAATAATCGGAGAAGTAAACTCTGTTGGGGAAATAAACCCTGCTGGAGAAGAGAATTCTATCGGGGATTTTACGGTATTGAAGAAATAAACTCCGCTGAAGAATTAAATTCTTGTAAACTATATTGAGGAAATAATTTTTGATGGGGATGAGTTTATGAAGATGACTTTGTGGGGATTGCTCTTAGTGGACAACTTGAACACAATCCCAACTCCTATGGTCTTTAGTAAATGCTTATTCCTGTTTGTATGCACATATTTGTTAACAGTAATCATATTCAAATGCATTTGTTCATTCAATTTAGTTATTGGACGTTTTCACAAACAAAACAGAGAAAATAAAATAGATTTGAATTTTGAATTATATTTGTATTGAAAGCTTGCCTATAAACTGATAATTTTTTACAAAGAGACAGGGATCCTAGTAAGAGGAAATCATCATAAAATGAAAAAGGGGTACAAAGAACAACAAAGAAAAACAGCTATGTGGAAACGTTCCCATCAAGTTTCAACTCTGCTATTGCCCATATGTCTTCAAGCATCTCATCCCTTATCATCGGAAGAAGTTGATTGAATTAAGTTATACCATTTGAACTTGACATTGATAACAAAGCTTGTTTTAAGTAGATGGTCCAACGGGGAATAGTCATATTCTTTAATCCCTAACTTTTTCCTGGACTACCCTTTCGGGTTTTCAGTCCATAGGGATACCGTTTTTTGCCCAAGCCGCCTTTTCAGGTTTTTGACTTGTCGTGTGTATAATATATATATATATATATATATATATATATATATATATATATATATATATATATATATATATATATATATATCCCTAATTTTTTCTGGAATCCTTTTGGTTCGTTGGGGTGCCCTTATTTTTGCCTAGGCCTGTCAGCTTAGCAGGTCTCTTTCATGCATAGTATTTTTTGACTATGTCCGTGTTCACAGGGTGTGGAAAATATTCACTGTCTATGGTAGTAAGTATCATAGCACTTCCAGAAAATATCTTCTTGATCATAATGGCCCTTCGTATGTGGGAGTCCATTTTCCCATGGGATCACCTTGTGGTAGGACGATGTGTTTTATTACCAAATCACCAGCCTGCTATACCCGATGTTTGAATTTCTTGTTAAAGGCTTTGATCATGCGTTTCTGGTACATCTGGCCATGACAAACATCCACAAGCCTTTTCTCGTCAATCAAGTTTATTTGGTCAAGCCTAGTTTGACCACTCGTCTTTGTCTAAATCTACGTCTTTCATAATCCTTAGAGAAGGAATCTGTACTTCAACAGGTAAGACAAACTCTATATCATAGACTAAAGAGAATGGGTTTCCCAAATTTATGTACGTACAGAAGTGCGATAAACATGAAGAGAAAATGGTAGAATCTCATTCCAATCTTTGTACGTCACTGCCATCTTCTACAAAATCTTCTTATTATTCTTATTGGCGGCTTCTACTGCACAATTCATCTTCGGTCGATTCAGAGAAGAATTGTGGTTTTTAATCTTGAACCGCATGCAGAGTTCTGTGATCATAGTATTGTTAAGATTGGCACCATTGTCCGTGATAATCCTCTCGGGGATGCCATACCGACAGATAAGGTTATGATTAATGAACTAAGCCACAACATTCTTGGTGACAAAGGCAAATGAGGTTGCTTCAACCCACTTGGTGAAATAATAAATGGCGACGAGGATGAAATGATGCCCATTAGAAGCAGTAGGCTTAATGTCTCCAATCATATTAATGCCCCACATTACAAACATCCAAGGAGCAGTTAAGATATTCAGAGGAACTGGAGGCACATGTATTTTTCAGCAAAAATCTGGCACTTGTGGCAAGTTCTAGAGTGATGATGGAAATCGGTTTCCATGGTCGACCAATAATAACCTGCTCTCAAAATTTTCTTAGCCATCATATGTCCACTGTTGTTGTACCCTAAAATTTTCCCTATCATTTCTCAAGATTTTTCTCACAAAATTCCTACCGTGTCAAGGCTGCACAAATACAATTGGATCATATTGGATTTTCAAGCATCAAGTGAAAGAGTAAAGTATTGAAAGAGAAAAGCAGATAAATTTGATAAAATTGAAGAAAAGCAAGCTTGCTTCAATTCATACTAGCTTCGACTGGGCCCTGCATCGACTCGTGCTAGCTTCAGATGAATTCCTCCCCGCAAGCTAGTTTTGACTGGGCATTTGTTTCCCTTGAAATAACTTCCTTCGACTCAGAAGGTAAGGGCCTTCTGAAAGCCTCCTTCAATTCAGAGGTTAGTGGCTTCATGCTGATCCCTTTCGATTAAGAGGGAAATGACCTTCTGAAAGTTGTCCTTCGATTCAAAAGGCAATGGCCTCCTGCAGCTTTCCTTCGACTCAGAAGCCAATGGTCTTGCATGTTTGCCAAATTCACAAGGAAGAAATTTCCCTTCATGCTAGCGCCCACAAAGCAAGGAACCTTTTGCATATAAGCTTTGATTCCCTCTTGAAAACATTCAACACGCATAATCTCTACACTATGGTGCATCTGGGTGTCCCCTTTAAAGGGACCCATTCGAAGGACACTTTGATTGGAAACAAATATTTTTGTCTGAAGAGGAGTCTGGTCGAAGGATGGATCCAGTTGTTCAAAATGAAAGAGAAATATTCAAAGATGCTTGCTGGCCAGAGTCCTATGTGTTGCAAGTCCAAGCCTGCTACACTGCTTCTATATTTGCACCAATTTAGCATACAAAAACTACACCTCAAAGGCTACAAAAACATCATACCCAATTTGTTCAAATCTCTTTTGTTTTCCCTCCCAAATCTCAGCCAACTTCATCTATAAATAAGATCTTCCACAACACATCTTAGGGGCCTCTGGTAGCTGAAAAAACTCTTGTTGTGAAAAAATTATCAAATTCTCAAAATACTCAAACACTCTCAAACATTCTCAAACATTCTTAAACATTCAAACTCTAAAACTCTCAGATGCCTTCAGGCATTAGTGAATCCTTCGATCCACTCCCCAACTTCCAGATAGACAACCTTCGATTTATTTCCCAGCCGCAATATAATAGTCTTTGGATTCGCTCCCTAGGCTGTTATATAATAATATTCGATTCACTCACAAATATCACACACCCTCCTTCGATTCAGTGACTGCCCAAACAAAACAGCAACTGAACTAGCTTCAGGAAGGTTCCAGCGAAGCTCCATCCACCACCAAGGAAGTCACATACGGCTCCTTCGATTAGTACTTCAAGAGGTAAGTTTCCTCTAAACTTGGAACCTTTCATTCAAATATAATTTGTACATATAAATAAAAAGGAAAATCTAGATATCCCATCTAGGAAGTTTCCCATGCCTTAACTTTCGATTCTCACTGCCTATATATTGAAAATCTCAATCCTGACTAGTTAGACTTTGGATTTTGGTGCCCAATAAACTTGTGCTAACCCCTGGCCTGTAGCTTTCGAGAGTTACCTTTGTTAGATTCATTTTCAAGAGACAAGTTTTCCGTGTCCTTCAATTGGATAAACATTGAAGCCTTTCAAATCTCAACTTGGGAGCTTTGCGTTCCTGCAATCGAAAGAGGGAGATGGGCACTTCAAACATTTAGAAACAAGTTCATCTTGTACCCAAACGAAAGAAGTAGAAAAGGCAGAATCAAAGGTTACTTGTTCACACTAATATTCCTACAATCGAAAGAAGCAATAAAGGGCATAACCGAAGGGTGCATACTGTTTAGATCGAAGAACCTGTTTCCTTTCTTTTATTTTGTTTTGTCTTTATATTTTCTTGCTATTCAATATGGTTGTAATAGTGTAGGATATTTATTTTCTGCATTTTTATTGCTTTATACAAATGTTAGTAATTAGGATGTATGACAAGATAAAACCAAAAAGTAGACAACCCTAATCAAAGACTAAATGCATGCAATCAAACATACTACTCACACACATGCACCCCTAGGGTAATCTCACTTGTTGCCTCAGAAAATAGTCATGTCCCTCGAATATGAGCGTTTTAGAAAAGACCCTCGATAAAAGATCGTAGTCCCTCGATGTCCCTTGATGTTTCCTTCGGTGAACGATCTAGTCCCTAACGAAATTGCTAAAATGTTCCATAGGTTGCTTTCTATTACTATACAAACGACCCACGCCCTTCCCTTCACATCCAATGATGGGGCTTCTTATAAATCAATGGTAAGATGACAACATCTAAAGGATGAGTAAAAGAACAGTAGACCTTTTGAGTAGGTAGGATGCTCATAGTTGCTCGCTTTCTCACAACTAAAAAACCATTTTCACACTAACACTTTTAATTAAAACATTTTCAAAAGTGAAAGTTCTTTGTATGCATTCTTATACATATGAGAATCATTACAAAGGCACTTTTCAAAATCACATTCAAAAACATCTTCCACAATAAATATCACTTTGAACTATTTTCAAAAACCAACACTTTGTATGCATTCTTATAGAGACGAGAATCATTACAAAGACGTTTTAAAAATATTTTCACACCCACACCATAAAGCACATTTTCAAACAAAAGAAAGTGATCTAGCAAGCAACTAAGAGCCCATAGATAATTGCGGATGAAAAGGGTGCTAACACCTTCTCTTTTTATAATCTACCCCCCGAAATCAAGAAATAATCTCAAAGGTCTTTCCTGTTCTTTTCACCCTTTCCTTATTGGATAAAAGAAAATTCGGTGGCGACTCTTGCTAACCGCAACAATTGCGATCAAACGCAAAACAACCAAGTCAGTTCTTCCACTGTATTACAGAACTGGCGACTCTGCTGGGGATTTTACTTAAAGGTGGGGTTACCTTAGGGCTGGATCAGCTTTACTTGCTTTATTTGTTTTACTTGATTGCTTTACATTATGGTTCCTTGTTTGGGTTTGTTTTGATCCCCTACCCGGATTTGGGGCACCTTTTAGGTAAGTAGCAATAGATTGTGGAAACTGTGCGGGGTATACCGACATGGTCGAAGAAATAGCTACGTTAGTGTGACACATTTTTTGGTACCGGTAGCCCTTGAGTAGTCAAGGAGAATATGGGGCCGCTGTGTGGTGTCATGAAGCACTAACTGACCTTAGAACTTTAATTGAACAACTCGCCCATTAGGAAGCAGTGTGATAGCCGGCTTTGGTGCAGTCTGAAGTTGGTTGATACTCGATACTACGCTCATTGAGATCAGACTTTTGGGATATTTCAGTCGCCAATAAAGAGGCTTGTGCTGGAACAATGCCCGATGAAGAAAGATCAGTGATATTGAGATCCCTTAGAACCCGATTACTTTCTAGGATAGGTTAAACCAACTAAACTTTAAGAGGATACTTACCTATGAACCTCATGCAAGCTTAAATCTAAGGACCTGTTTGATTTGCTTGTGTATATACTTTTACATAACATCATGACATCATACCATAACATTTTACACTAACCATTTCAAGGATTTTGAGATTCATCTTTGTTCCGTTTTAGAGTACATGACTCCCACTCGCAGGAATACGATCCAAGTCAACCTCGTACGTGTGCCTTTTCAACTCAAAGAATTAGCACCGAGGATTCCTAAGAATTCTCCATTCACCAAAAGACATGTACGACTTCTCAATCTGGTTACCTCAAGCTTTGATGAAGATATGATGAAAGTGCTTTTCCAATTCTTTGACCCTTTACACCATTGCTTTACCTTCCCCGATTACCAACTTGTGCCTACTATGGAAGAATTATCTCAACTCTTGGGAAATCCTATTCTCGATCAATTACCTTTCAATGGAATTGAAAGAGACCCGAGCCCTGAGGAGATTGCTTTACCTTTACATTTGCAACAATCTGACGTCATGGCTAACTGGGAAACAAGAAGTTTTGTCAAAGGGTTTCTAGCCAAGTTCTTGTTGGAAAAGGCTTAAGACTGTTGGAATATTCTGGATTTATAAGCCTTTGAAGAAGTTTTGGATCTTCTCATCTATGGGATGGTACTATTTCCTAATCCTGACAAACTTATAGATGTGAATACAGTCAAAATTTTTATATCTCGCAATTCGGTGCCTACTTTGCTGGGAGACATATTGCACTCTCTTCAGTCTCGCACCATGAAGAGAGGAGGGACCCTCATGTGTTGCACTCCTCTTTTGGCTAGGTGGTTTGTCTCGCACCTGCCCTGATCGGTTGTGAATAATGAGCAAGGCTTAAGATGGTCTAATAGATTGGTGTCACTCAGACATTCGAATCTTCATTGGTGTTCTCGATCCTTGGAGGGCATTACTATCATCGACCGTTGCGTGGAATTCCCTAATGTACCTCTTCTTGGCGTTAGGGGAGGTGTTACCTATAACCCTTGCTTGGCTTTACGATAGTTTGGGTATGCACGAAGGGATGGTCCCCGTGATGCACTCATCCAAGGCGTGGTGTTCGGCTACGAGAGCGATGACCAAGGCTATCGTCAAAGATTCATACGAGCTTGGAGAATGGTAAACAAGGTGGATAGTAAGACATTGGGACACAAAAATTCTATTCCCCTTGAGCCTTACCTTAAGTGGGTATGAACTCATGCTCAAAATCTCGTAATGCCTTACCCCTCCATCCTACCTATCATCATGGAGCCTGTTGCTGAAGGAGATGTTCCTTATACTGTCCTTTATCCTGACATGCCTACCTCTCTTGAAGATTTGAAAAAGGATTAGATTCAGCTAAAGGAAGAGCGAGAAACCTTCGAAGCCCAGTTCCACGTAAGTGAAAGGAAAGTTTTGGAGCTTACGAGACAGCTTCATGAAAAGAGAAGTTTGAACGCCTACATTGCGCCAAAAATGATGCGCTCGACCTTTTTGTCTTAGGAGTTTATTTTGTGTTTATTTCCTCCATTGTAAGCCCCAAGAAGCAAGATGTAATCAACTTGGATTTATTAATACAATGTGTGTTTCCTTTTGTCTAAACAAATTTAAATCTCCTATTTTCCTTGAAATCATTTGCATATGCATTTTCATTCATCATAACACAAACAAGTTTTTCACAACAGGTCTCCTTATCTTTCTACTGTTTATTTCAGTGAGATGGATATTGAATAAACATTAAAGGATCTTCAAGCACAGAATGCTCAATTCCAACAGATGTTCCTGGCTCTGGCTAAAGGGAAAGAGGACCTGAAGGCTCTCATGATCAAAGACAAGAAGAAGAAGATGAAGAAAACAATGGGTTTCCTGAACATGGGAAGAAGGTTCAGAGAACCAGCAAAGCGAGCTATAGAATTCGCAACTCCGTCAAATGAGGGAGACAATCAGGAAGAAAAGAACAAGGAAGGAAATGACAACCTAGAGTTTGAGGAAGATGAAGCTGAATACTCTGAAGAACAATATCCTCCTGCTAATGATAAATACAAACAGCTGGAGGATCACCTCAATGCTATGGAGATCCAGAGGGCACCTGGGCTGGATTTTGAAGAGCTAGGACTGGTCTCAGGGGTGGTCATCCTGCAAAAATTCAAGGTCCCCAGATTTGCTAAGTATGATGGTGTCTCATGTCCTAAGCTGCATTTAAGATTATATGTCAGGAAGATTCAACCCCACACTACTGATAGGAATCTGTGGGTATATTTATTCCAGGAAATTTTGTCGGGGACACAATTAGGATGGTTCAATCAATTGGAAGAAATTAATATTCACAATTGGGAATATCTGGCTACTGGTTTTTACAAGAAATACCAGTATAATGTTGACCTCGCTCCAACTCGTACACAATTGCAAAGTATGGATATGGTTTCTGGTTAAGGTTTCAAAAATTCTTCCCAGAAATGGAGAGATCTCGCAGGAAGAGTCCAGCCCCCTCTATCTGATAGAGAGCTGGTGGATATGTTCTTGGGCACTTTGTCTGGTCCATTCTTCAACAATCTGATTGGAAGCTCTTCAACTGGGTTTACTGAGCTAATCTTAACTGGTGATCGGGTAGAGGCTGGTATTAATAGCAGTAAAATCCAGAGAGATGCATCCTCCAGCACAACAAAGAAACCTTTCACTGGAAAGAAGGAGGTAAGTGCTGCTTATGGACAAAGAAATCGCAACAAAACTGAACGTCGTCCGACGGTAGGGGCTGCTATGATTTCCAATCATGTCTCAAACCAACAACGAAATAATCAGCGCAGGCCAGATGCACCCAGAAGATAGTTCACCCGGATCAACATGACCTTATCCAAGGTAATGCCACATCTGCTGAAGTCTAATTTGGTGAATCTGAAGGAAGCTCCAAAGAATCCTAATACTGCATCTACTCGCTACAACCCAAATTCTTGATGTGCCTACCATTCCGAAACTCCAGGTCATGATACAAATGACTGTTGGGCTCTAAAGAATAAGGTTCAAGATTTCATCGAGGTGAAGGAGATTGAGTTTGACCTTCTAGAGACACCTAATGTAATAACTGCGCCAATGCCCAAACATGGGCAAGGTGTCAATGTTGTTGATGATGATCGGTTTGTTTCTTCTGTAGATGAGTTAGCTACTCCTCTTCTGACTGTTAAAAGGAATTTGCTGCGAACCAGTTTATTTTCGGGCTGTGGTGAAGGTTGCCACTTATGTATGTTGTTACCAGATGGCTGCTTGTTGTTAAAAATGGGCATCCAGCACCTGATGGTTAACAAAGAAATTATGTTTGAGAAGGTTTCCCCCACAAAAAGTTTTTGTGAAGATGTCTCGATAATCACCATTTCCGACAATCCTCCCAGGGTCTCCACCAAAAGACCCGTCAGGATTACATCTGTTCCCAAATTTGTTCCTTTGATTATCACCCTTTCGGGGCCAATACCATATTCCTCTGATAAAGCTGTTCCCTGGAATTATGGCACTGACATCTATTACCATGGCGTCAAGTAAGACCTATTGGCTGTCAAAGATAAAGTTGCTGAAGATACTGATCTTGGCGTCAACAATATCGTTGGGACTAGTAAAATAACGAGAAGAGGAAGAGTTTTATCTCCCGAGATTTCTCTAAAGATTGTTGCTACTCCTGTGATCATTCCTGCTTCTACTCCTATTAGTATTCCCATTACTACTCCTACTGTTATTCCTGCTACTGAGTCGGCCGAGACTCGGGGCAAAGAGGTATTGGTTGAGCCTGTCCATACGAATGCACACAAAGAAGTCATCCCCGAGGCTTCTAAAAAGCAAATGGAAGAGATATTAAAGATAAGCAAGAAAAGTGATTATATTGTCGTGGAACAATTGGGGAAGACCCCTTCGAAAATCTCAATACTGGCCTTACTCTTATGCTCCGAAGCCCATGCTAAGGCTTTGGTAAAATTCCTAAAGTTCGCCATGTGCCTCAAGAGACCTCCGCTGATCAATTCGAGAATTGCGTGGCCAGCCTGAGTGCGGATAATGGTCTGGGTTTTTCCGACGTTGATCTAACCCCCAAGGGAAGGAAACATAATGATGCCCTGCATGTCTCTATTGAATGCAAGGTCACTAACCTAGCTTATGTTCTGGTGGATACAGGTTCGTCGCTGAATGTCTTACCCGAGAATGCTCTGGACTGGTTAGATTACGAAGGACTCACGTTGAAGCCCAGTAACATTGTGGTGAGGGCTTTCGATGGTTCCAAAAGAATGGTGTACGGGGAGGTGGACATCACTATTAAAGCCGGTACTCGGACTTTTGACTCAACTTTATACATAATGGACATCCGCCCATCTTATTCTTTTTAATTGGGTCGACCCTGGATCCATGGTGCTGGTGCTGTTACTTCTACCCTACATCATATGTTGAAGTATCTAGACAATGGAAAGATTATCACAGTCCATGGTGAGGAGGAATACATGATGAGCCACCTGAACTCTTTCAGGTATGTTGAAATGGACGACGAGTTCATTGAGACCCCCTATCAGAACTTCGAGGAGGTTCCACAGACTGTTGCTATAACCAAGACTGCTACTAAGGTTCCGAAGATTACCAGACCTCCATTGAAGATGGCTTCTTTGAAGGATGCTAAAGCAGTAGTTGAAGAGGGTGAATGTACCATTTGAGGCCAACTTCCGGATATTCCCTACAAATCTGACAAGTTTGGTTTGGGTTTTACTTCAGAGGCCTAAAAAGTTATTCGTCGTGCTCGTGCTGGGAGAGCGCCGCTATGCATCAGCAACCATGGATTCAATGCGTTGGAGGACAGTGATAGCGACTGTGACATGGACAAGTGGATCTTCCTAACCATCAGCGGTGGACTCAATAATTGGGAGGCTAAATATTTTGTTCCTATTACTTTTATTCAAGAGTAATTGTATTTTAGTTTTTGGATATGTAATATTTAAACAATTGAAACTCTAAAACCTTGTGTCTTATCCGAGGCACAATGGTCTATCTGTGAGGGTTATCACTTCATCTTCATATGTCATTAATAAATCATTGGAATTTTTGCATGAAAATTTTACGCTCCTTGTTTTTCTTTTCTACTTTTTACTTTATCAAAAATAGCTATGCTCTTACACACACTTACATATCAAAATACAGGTCCACATTCACTCTGAATCCCATTGATAACGGTTCTGCCATTTCCAATTATGACTTTGAAAATCCGATCTACCAAGCCGAGGACGAAGGTGAGGAAGATTGTGAAGTACCAAGGGAACTTGCCAGAATGTTACAATAGGAAGAAAGGGCAATACGGCCCCCATGAAGAACCAGTTGAAACAATAAACTTGGGTACTAAAGAGGACAAGAAGGAAGTAAAAATAGGTGCTAATCTGGAGCATAGTGTCAAGGAGCATTTAATTTAGATGCTACATGACTATGTTAAGGTCTTTTCCTGGTCATACAAAGACATGCCAGGACTCGCCACTGATATCGTGGTCCATCGCATACCGACGAAAGCAGACTGCCCCCCAGTAAAATAGAAGGTTCATCGTATGCGGCCAGAGATGTCAGAAAAGATCAAGGCTGAGGTCATGAAGCAATTCAACGCCGATTTTATAGATGTTACCTCCTATCCATAATGGGTTTCTAATGTTGTTTCGGTACCTAAGAAGGACGGTAAGGTTTGTATGTGGGTGGATTACAGAGACTTGAATAGGGCAAGCCCCAAGGATAACTTTCTGCTTCCCATTTGATATTCTGGTTGACAACACCCCACAACACAAGGTATTCTCCTTCATGGATGGTTTCTCCAGGTACAATTAGATCAAAATGGCACCTGAGGACATGGAGAAAACGACCTTCGTCATGCAGTGGGCACTTTCTACTATAAAGTTATGCCATTTGGGTTAAAGAACGTCGGGGCAACCTATCAGCGTGCCATGGTAGGTTTGTTTCACCATATGATCCATCACGAGATAGAGGTCTACGTGGATGATATGATAGCCAGGTCTCAAACTGAAGAGGAACAACTTGACCACCTGCAGAAGCTATTTGAAAGACTAGATAAATACAAACTATGGTTGAACCCGAATAAATGCACCTTTGGAGTAAGATCCGGTAAGCTCTTAGGCTTCGTTGTCAGCGGAAAAGGTATCGAAGTAGACCTTGCAAAGTTAAAAGCCATACAAGAAATGCAAACTCCTCGCACTGAGAAGGAGGTTAGGGGATTCTTGGGACGTCTAAACTACATCGTCAGATTCATTTCCCATCTAACCGCTACTTGTGAGCCAATCTTCAAATTACTGAAGAAAGATCAAGCAGTGAAATGGTATGACGATTGCCATGCCGCCTTCGACAAAATCAAAGAATATCTTCAATAGCCTCCAATTTTGATGCCACAAGTCGAAGGGAGACCTCTGATCATGTACTTAACAGTATTAGAGAATTCAATGGGGTGTGTGTTGGGGCAGTATGACGAGTCTGGTCGAAAACAACACACAATATACTACATGAGCAAAAAGTTTACCGACTGTGAAACCAGATATTCACTGCTCGAGAAAACTTGTTGTGCTCTGGCATGGGCTGCTCGCCGGCTAAGACAGTATATGCTGACTCACACTACCTTATTGATATCTAAGATGGACCCTATCAAATACATACTCGAGAAGCCTGCTCTCTCTGGAAGAATAGCAAGATGGCAAATGGTCCTGACCTTATACAACATTCAATACACTACCCAAAAAGCAATAAAAGGAAGTGTACTAGCTGATCATTTGGCTCATCAGGATGTGGATGACTATCAACCCATGAATTTGGAATTCCTGGACGAGGACATCATGTTAGTGAATGATGGTGAAGAACTTAGACCGTATGATGGACCTGAACAAGGATCTCGATGGACTATGGTTTTTGACGGAGCTGCCAATACACTCGGCAATGGCATTGGTGTTGTGATCATATCTCCTGAAGGTTGTCATACTCCTTTCACTTCCAGGTTGTGTTTCAATTGTACCAACAACATGGATAAATATGAAGCATGCATTATGGGCCTCAAAGCTGCTATAGACTTAAGGATCAAATCCTTGAGTGTATTTGGAGACTCGACCTTAGTAATCAGTCAAATTAAAGGAGAATGGGACACAAATCATCCTAATCGCATCCCTTACAAAGAGCATGTGTTGACACTGATTCCACATTTTGAAGAAATTACCTTCGAGCATTTTCCACGAGAGGAAAATCAACTAGCGGATGCGCTAGCTACTATGTCATCCATATTCCAAATCAGGTGGGATAATGAGGATCCTCATATCACTATTGAGAGGATGGATGAACCAGCATACTGTCATGAGGTTAATACTGAAGAAGTAGTGGACAAACCTTGGTTCCATGAAGTTAAAAGATATCTCGAAGCCCAAGAATATCCTGAGGGAGCTTCAGTCAATGATAAGAAGTTCATAAGAAGGTTCTTTTCCAAGTTCTTCCTTAGTAACGAAATCCTCTACAAGCGTAACCACGACTCTACCTTGCTTCGCTGTGTAGACAAGAATGAGGCAGAAAAGATTATGGCTGATTTGCACGAAGTTACCTTTGGCACCCATTCTAGTAGGCAGACGATGGCTAAAAAGATCCTACGGGAAGGATACTATTGGTCCACTATGGAAGCGGTCTATTATCAGCATTCATGAACTTGTCACAAATGCCAGATCTATGCTGATAAAGTGCATGTGCCTCTGGTTCCTCTAAACGTCTCGACTGCTCCCTGGCCATTTACAATGTGGGGCATCGATATGATTGGGGAGATCAGACCTACAAATTCTAATGGACACTGTTTCATCCTCTTCGCCACCGATTACTTCACAAAATGGGTCAAGGAGACTTCATTTGCTTTTGTTACCAAGAACGTTGTGGTCTGATTCATCAGACATAACCTTATATGTCGGTATGGTATTCTAGAAAGAATCATTACAGATAATGGTACCAATATCAATAATACTATGATCACCGAGCTCTGCACACAATTCAAGATCCAACATCATAACTCTTCCCCTTACCGTCTGAAGATGAATGGCGCTGTAGAGGCCGCTTAAAAACATCAAAATGATCATTTAAAAGATGACAGTGACCTACAAAGACTGGCATGCGATGTTACCATTTGCTCTTCATGGTTACCGTACCACGGTGCGCACCTCAATAGGGGAAACTCCTTTCTCTTTGGTATACAATATGGAAGTTGTCCTACCTATTGAAGTCCAGATACCTTCATTGAGAATCATGAAAGATGCAGGTTTGAATGAAGACGAATGGATTCAGACTCGACTTGACCAATTGAACCTGTTTGATGAGAAGAGGCTCGTGGCTGTCTGCCATGGTCAGATGTACCAAAAGCGTATGATTAAAGCTTTTGACATGAAGGTCAGACGTCAGGTATATCAGGCTGGTGACTTAGTAATCAAGCGCATCATACTGCCGCAAGGTGATCCCAGAGGAAAATGGACTCCTACAATACGAAGGACCATTTGTGATCAAGAACATATTTTATGGTGGAGCCATGATCTTAACCACTATGAACGGCGACGACCTTCCGCACCCTGTAAACGCAAACATAGTTAAAAGATACTACACATGAACAAAGTTCCGCTAGGTTGACTGGCCTAGATAAAAATTAGGACATCTCGTAGAACCAAAGGGGTTCGGGCAAAAAATCGGGATATATATATATATATATATATATATATATATATATATATATATATATATATATATATATATATATATATATATATATATATATATATATATATATATATATATATATATATATATATATATATATATATATATATATATATATATATATATATATATATATATATATATATATATATATATATATATATATATATATATATATATATATATATATATATATATATATATATATATATGAAAAATCTATACACTCGGCAAGTCGAAAACCTGAAAAGGCGGCTAGGGCAAAAAAGGGTATCTCGGTGGACTGAAAACCCGAAAGGGCGGTCCAGGAAAAAGTTAGGGATTGAAAGCGTATAACTATGTCCTGTTGGATCATCTTACAACCATTCTTAGGTAACAACTATCAAGCTCAAGTGGTACTAATCAATCCAGTCAACTTCGGACAAGCAGCAAAGAGATGAGACGCTCAAAGGCATAAAGGCAATAGCAGAATGGAAGCCCAATGGGATTATTTTACATAACTGTTTTCTTTGTATTCTATTTAGTAAAGGTTTATTCTTACGACGACATTCTCTTATTGGGATGTTTGTTTCCTTGTACAAAAACGCTTATTCAAGATTAATACAAATCTATTCCTTTGAAAGTGCAAAACTATTTGTTTTTATTTATCTGTTTTGTTTGCGAAAACATCCAGTAATTGTTTATGAACATATGCATTTGAATGTGATTACTGTTTACAAATATACGCATAAAAAATAGAAAGACAGTTACTAATGGCTTTAAGAAACAGGACAATGTCTAAAGGCTATATGCAAAAACCCCGAAGATATTTCCTCCAGCAGATACCTTCTTAGCAGTTACAAAGACAGAGACATCCTGCTACAAGGTCACTACCATATTCTCAGTATGCAGCCTAATGGTGTCAGGTATTCTCATACCCCCAGCAGAGCAAAATTTCCAATTACTGCTCCAAAAAATTCCCCAATGAAGTTGCCAAGCTTCTCAGGATTCCCCAGCAGGATTTCACAAAATCCCCAAATAATGCACGGAGTTTCCCTTCCCCAACAGCGCTTATTTCTCTAATAACAGAAATCCATCTCATAGCACTTTAACTTCGAAAAAATATAAAGACTTACGCTCTTCATCCTCAACAGCAATCAGGGATTTATTTTCCCAGTCCAACAACACTATAGTAGAACAACTGATACGTTCATACGCTGCATTCATACATAATTTTACAAACATCATAGCATCGACAACACAAATGCATATATCGCAATCTCATTTATTTTGAGAACATCATTACTCAATACATCTCATGCATCATGACATTGCACACATCTGACTCATTACCTTTTTCAGGAAAGTTAGAAATCAAACAAATATCATTATCAATTTTCATTAATTCCAGATTAATACCTGAAACAAGACATGACAACTATCTGTGAATAGATTGATTGTAGATCAATTGCTGAAACAGGACAGGGTGACTACTTACACGACAAACACTTCCTTCAAATCTCTGTTGGTTTAGTTTAAATTGATCAATGGTTTATCCTGATTCCGTTCCGGTAGACACTTTCTCTGGTTCAGTAAAATCGCCCCAAAGATTTATTGTGATTCTTTCCCAGTTAAAGATTATTTAAAACCTCTGCTGGTTCAGTTTAAATCGATCAATGGTTTATACCGATTCCATTGCGGTAGATACTTTCTCTGGTTCATTTAAATCGCCCCAAAGATTTATTTTGATTCTTTCCCAGTTAAAGATTATTCAAAACCACCGCTGGTTCAGTTTAAATCGATCAATGGTTTATCCTGATTCCATTCCAGTTGACACTTTCTCTAGTTCAGTTAAATCGCCCCAAAGAATTATTCTAATTCTTTTCTAGATAAAGATTATTCAAAACCTCTGCTGGTTCAGTTTAAATTGATCAATGGTATATCCTGATTCCATTGTGGTAGACACTTTCTCTGGTTCAGTTAAATCGTCCCAAAGATTTATTCTGATTCTTTCCTAGTTAAAGATTATTCAAGACCTCTGTTGGTTCAATTTAAATCTACCAATGGTTTATCCTGATACCATTCTGGTAGACACTTCTTCTGGTTCAGTTTAAATCAACCAAAGATTTAGTTTTATTCTTTTCCAGATGAAGTCAAGCTTAGACTTAGTCTAATTTTTTTCAACAATCACTTTTGGGTGGTATCTATAAGCCCATCTCCGACAATTCTCCATCACCTCTCTAAATGGCATCTTTAAGCCCATTCCATACATAATCAACCACCACATCATCAAGCGCAAATTTATGGCCACTCTAGTGTCCAAATCATCTTCTACCTTCAAGTCACGAATGGCGGACTCCCCAATCTAACTCTTCAGGTTTAAGAAGATTGGACAGGGGTAACTGTTGTACCCTAAAATTTTCCCTCTCATTTCTCAAGATTTTTCTCACAAAATTCCTATTGGGTCAAGGCTGCACAAATATAATTGGATCATATTGGATTTTCAAGCATCAAGTCAACGAGGAAAGTATTGAAAGAGCGAAGCAGACAAATTTGACAAAATTGAAGAAAAGAAAGCTTGCTTCAATTCATAGTAGCTTCGATTGGGCACTGCTTCGAATCGTGCTAGCTTCAGATGAATTCCTCCCTGCAAGCTAGTTTCGATTGGGCATTTGTTTCCCTTGAAATAACTTCCTTTAATTCAGAAGGCAAGGGATTTTTGAAAGCCTCCTTCGATTCAGAGGTTAGTGGCTTCATCCTGATCCCTTTTGATTCAGAGGGAAATGGCCTTCTGAAAGTTGTCCTTCGATTGAGAAGGCAATGGCCTCCTGCAGCTTTCCTTCGACTCAGAAGCCAATGGTGCAAAATTCACAAGGCAGAAATTTCCCTTCATGCTAGCGCCTACAAAGCAAGGGACCTCCTGCATATAAGCTTAGATTCCCTCTTGAAAACATTCAACACACATAATCTCTACACTATTACATATCTGGGTGTCCCCTTCAAAAGATACATAAAGGACCCATTCGAAAGACACTTTGATTGAAAACAAATATTTTTGTCTGAAGAGGAGTCTGGTCGAAGGATGGATCCAGTTGGTCAAAACGAAAGAGAAATATTCAAAGATGCTTGCTGGCCAGAGTCCTATGTGTTGCAAGTCCAAGCCTGCTACACTGGCCACAACACTCCAAAACTACCGCACAGTAGTCCTGCTACGCTGCTCCTATATTGGCACCAATTTGGCATACAAAAACTGCACCTCAAAGGCTACAAAAACAGCATACCCAATTTGTTCAAATCTCTTTTGTTTTCCCTCCCAAATCTCAGCCAACTTCATCTATAAATAAGATCTTCCACAACATATCTTAGGGGCCTATGGTAGCTGAAAAAACTCTTGTTGTGAAAAAATTATCAAATTCTCAAACACTCTGAAACATTCACAAACATTCTTAAACATTCAAACTCTAAAACTCTCAGATCCCTTTAGGAATTAGTGAATCATTCGATCCACTCCCCAACTACCAGATAGCCAACCTTCGATTCATTTCCCAACCGCAATATAATAGTCTTTTGATTCACTCCCTAGACTGTTATATAATAATCTTCAATTCACTCACTAATATCACACACCCTCCTTCGATTCAGTGACTGCCCAAACAAAACAACAACTGAACTAGCTTCAGGAAGGTTCCAGCGAAGCTCCATCCACCACCAAGGAAGTCACATACGACTCCTTCGATTAGTACTTCAAGAGGTAAGTTTCCTCTAAACTTGGAACCTTTCATTTAAATATCATTTGTACATATAAATAAAAAGGAAAATGTAGATATCCCATCTAGGAAGTTGCCCATGCTTTAACTTTCGATTCTCACTGCCTATATATGGAAAATCCCAATCCTAAGTAGTTAGACTTTGGATTTTGGTGCCTAATAAACTTGTACTAACCCCTGGCTTGTAACTTTCAAGAGTTACCTTTGTTAGATTCATTTTCAAGAGACAGGTATCTTGTGTCCTTCGTTTGGCTAAACACTGAAGCCTTTCAAATCTCAACTTGGGAGCTTTGCGTTCCTGCAATCGAAAGAGGGAGCTGGGAACTTCAAACGTTTAGAAACAAGTTCATCTTGTACCCAAATGAAAGAAGAAGAAAAGTCATAATTAAAGGTTACTTGTTCAGACTAATATTCCTGCAGTCGAAGGAAGCAAGAAAGGGCATAATCGAAGGGTGCATACTGTTTAGATCGAAGAACATGTTTCCTTTCTTTTATTTTGTTTTGTCTTTATATTTTCTTACTATTTAATATGGTTTTAGTAGTGTAGGATATTTATTTTCTGCATTTTTATTGCTTTATATAAATGTTAGTAATTAGGATGTATGACAAGATAAAACCAACAAGTAGACAACCATAATCAAAGACTAAATGCATGCAATCAAACACACTACTCACACACATGCACCCCTAGGGTAATCTCAGTTGTTTCCTAGGAAAATAGTCAATCCCCTCGAATATGGGCGTTTTAGCAAAGACCCTCGATAAAAGATCGTAGTCCCTCGATGTCCCTCAATTTTTCCTTTGGTGAACGATCTAGTCCCTAACAAAATTGCTAAAACGTCCCATAGGTTTCTTTCTATGACTATACAAACGATCCATGCCCGTCCCTTCACATCCAACGATGGGGCTTCTTATCAATCAATGGTAAGATAGCAACATCTAAAGGAGGAGGAAAAGAACATTAGACCTTTTGAATAGGTAGGATGCTCATAGTTGCTCGCTTGCTCATAACTAAAAAACCATTTTCACACTAACACTTTCAACTGAAACATTTTCAAAAGTCAAAGCTCTTTGTATGCATTCTTATAGAGATGAGAATCATTACAAAGGCACTTTTCAAAATCACTTTCAAAAACATCTTCCAAAACAAATATCACTTTGATCTATTTTCAAAAACCAACACTTTGTATGCATTCTTATAGAGATGAGAATCATTACAAATACGTTTTCAAAATATTTTCACACCCACACCATAAAGCACATTTTCAAACAAAATCAAGTGATCTAGCAAGAAACTAAGAGCCTGTAGATAACTACGGATGAAAAGGGTGCTAACACCTTCCCTTTTCATAATCTACCCACCGAACTCAAGAAATAATCTCAAAGGTCTTTCCTGTTCTTTTCACCCTTTCCTTATTAGATAAAAGAAACATCGGTGGAGACTCTTGCTAACCGCAATAGTTGCGATCAAACGCAAAACAACCAAGTCAGTTCTCCCACTTTATTACAACTGGAGTTAGTACCAAAGACACCTTCGTGCATATCCTCCATAATTTTCTCATGTTCCTTCTTGTCTCCACAATGAAGCAAAGTCAAATTGTGGCTGCGCTTGTACAAAATTATGTTGCTCAGAAAGAACTTGGCAGAGAACCTCCTTAGAAATTTCTTGTCATTGATAGACGCCCCTTAAGGATACTCATGAGTCTCTAAGTATCATTTTAATTTGTAGTACCAAGGTTTTTCCTCTACTCCATCAGTATTAACTTCGTAGAAATATGCTGGTTCGTACAGTCTCTCAATGGTAATTTGGGGAGCTTCGTTGTTCCATCTGACTTTGAATATAGATGACATGGTAGCTAATGCGTCTTCCAATTGAATTTATTCTCGTGGAATATGTTCAAAAGTGATTTCCTCGAAGTACGGAATTAAGGTCAACACATGCTCTCGATAAGGAATGAGATTTGGATATTTCGTATCCCATTCTCCCTTAATATGACTAATTACCATGGATGAGTCCCCATATACATTCAAGAACTTGATTCTCATATCAATAGCAGCCTTGATACCCATGATGCACGCTTCCTATTCGGCCATATTGTTGGTACAATCAAAGCATAATCTGGCGGGGAAGGGCATATGGTAACCTTTGGGAGAGACATTCATATCACCAATTCCATTACCAAGCACGTTGGAAGCTCCGTCAAAAAACCATAGTCCATCGGGATCCTGGCTCAGGTCCTTCATATGGTCCAGGTTCTTCATAATCTGTAACTAGCATAATGTTCTCATATGGGAACTCAAAATTCATAGATTGGTAGTCTACTACAGCATGATGAGCCAAATGATCTTCTAGTACACTTTCTTTGATTGTTTCTGAGTAGTGTACTGAATGTCATATTCTGTCAAGACCATTTTCCATCTGGCTATCCTTCCGGAGAGAGAGGGTTTCTCGAATATGTATTTTATAGGATCCATCTTAGAGATCAACAAAGTAGTGTGAGTCAACATATATTGTCTTAGTCGATGAGCAACCCTTGCCAAAGCGCAACAAGTTTTCTAGAGCAATGAGTATCTTGTTTCACAGTCGGTAAACTTTTTGTTAAGGTAGTATATTGCATGCTCTTTTTGACCAGACTCATCGTGTTGCCCCAGTACACACCCCATTGAGTTCTCTAACACTGTTAGGTAAATTATCAGAGGTCTTCCTTCATCTAGTGGCATCAAAATCAGAGGTTCCTGAATATATTCCTTCATCTTGTCAAAAGGTATCTGACAGTCGTCATTCCACTTCACTACCTGATCTTTCTTTAGTAACTTGAAGATTGGCTAACAAGTAGCGGTAAAATGGGAAATAAATATGGAAATGTAATTCAGTCTTCCTAGGAAACCTTTGACTTCCTTCTCAGTATGGGGAGCTGGAATTTCTTGAATGGCTTTAACCTTGGCGGGATCAACTTCAATACCTTTGCCACTGACGATGAAACCTAGGAGTTTACCGGATCTTACCCCAAAGGTACACTTGTTTGGATCCAGCCTCAGCTCATATTTTTTCAGCCTCTCAAACAACTTATGAAGGTGGTCGAGATGTTCTTCTTCAGTCTGAGACCTGGCTATCATGTCATCAACATAAACCTCTATCTCGTGAGGGATCATGTCATGGAACAAGGCTACCATAGCACACTGATAAGTTGTATCGACGTTCTTCAAACCGAGAGGCATAACCTTGTAATAGAAAGTGCCCCACTATGTGACAAATGTAGTCTTCTCCATGTCTTCAGGTTACATCTTGATTTGATCATAACCAGAGAAACTATCCATGAAGGAAAATACTTTATGCTGAGCGGTGTTGTCAACCAGAACATCAATATGCGGAAGCGGAAAGTAATCTTTGGGGCTTACCCTATTCAAATCCATTTAGTCTATACACATACACACCTTTCCATCCTTCTTATATACTGGAACCATAATTGCAACCCACTGAGGATAGGATGTAACAGCTAATAAACCCGCATTAAACTGCTTCATAACATCAGCTTTGACCTTTTTAGACATCTCAGGACGCATACGATGAACCTTCTGCTTTATAGGAGGACAACCTTCCTTCATCGATAGATGGTGAACAACAATGTCACTATCAAGCCCTGACATGTCTTCGTACGACCAAGCAAAGATCTCAGCATAGTCACACAACATCTAGATTAATCTCTTTTTGACATTGTCTTCTAGGTTGACACCTATCTTGACTTCTTTCTTGTCCTCTTCAGTACCCAAGTTCACAACCTTGACTGGATCTTAATGCAGTTGTATGGTTCTTTCTTCCCGTATTAACAGCCTAGCAAGCTCTCCAGGTACTTCACAATATTCCTCACCTTCGTCCTCAGCTTGGTAGATCATATTTTTGAAGTCATAATTGGAAATAGTAGAATTGTTATCAATGGGATATAGGGCAGATGTGGATCTGCAATTTGTGGTGTGGTTGTGTGTAAGAACATAAAACTATTTTAAAAGAAATAAAGTAAAAGAAAGACAAAGAGCGCAAAATTTGAATGAAAACGTCCAATGATTTATTAAATGAAAATATGTGAATGAAATATGACACTCTAACAAATGAACCATTGTGCCCCGGGTAAGGCACAAAGCTTAAAGTTATTGTTTAAAATTACATAACCAAAACTTGAAAGCAAGAAAATAGAAAATAACATTTACTCCTAACTAAAGGGGATTGGTATAACATCTTCAGTCTTCCAATTACTGAGTTCGTTGCCGGTGGTAGGAAAATCCAACTGTCTAGGTCATAGTCACCATCAATATCTTCTACTGCGTTAACTCCATTATTGTTAATGCAGAATGGTGGTCTTCCAGCACGAGCACAACGAACAGCCCTTTGAGCCTCTGCAGTGAAACCTAAACCAAATGTATCCAACTTGTAAGGAATATCGGGAAGCTGACACCAAGAAGTACAACCAACTTCTTCTACCACAGCTCTAGCATCTTTCAAAGAAGCCATTCTGAGCGGAACCCTGGTAACTTTAGGAATAACAGAAACGTCTTCAGTATTGGTAGTTGTTCGAGGAATAACCTCAAAGGTCTAGAAGGGAGTTTCGATGAATTCATTGTCCATCTCAACATACTTGAAGGATTTCAAGTGACTCACCATGTATTATTCTTCACCATAAACTGTAGCAATCTTTCCTTTCACGGGATATTTTAAATTTTGGTGCAACGTAGAAGTGACACGCCTTCCCCATAAATCCAAGGGTGTCCAAGTAAACAGGAATAGCCTGGACGAATTTCCATCACATAGAAGGTAGAGTCGAATACCTGTAAACCTACTTTGATCAAAAGATCCACCTCTCCATGCACCATCCACTTAGAAACATCAAAGGCTCTGACCATAATATCATTGGGTTTTAGCACAACCCCTTCACAATCAAGCCTTTCTAGAGTGCCCTTCAGTAGAACATTTAATGAGGAACCCGTATCAACCAACACATGAGCTAAGGTAGGGCCACTGCATTCAATAGAGACATACAAGGCCTTGTTATTGTTTCTTCCTTCGGGAGTCAAGTCAGCATCCGAAAATCCTAGCCCATTATCAGTGGTCAGGCTAGCAACATAATTTTCAAATTGATCAGCAGATATTTCTTGCGGTACGTGCGCAGATTTCAAGAACTTCACTAAAGCCTAAGCATGGGCTTCAGAGCATAACAACATGGATAACACAGATATCTTAGAGGGGGTTTGCCCCAGCTGTTCAACAATATTTTAGTCACTTTTTCAGATGATCTTTAGTACTTCCTCCATCTCTTGCTTGGAGGTATCTTTGGTGGTAACTTCTTTAGGTGCCCCAGTCTGGGAAGCCTAAGTGATCTGTTCTTTACCCCGAGTCTCAATAATTGACTCGGTGGAAGTAACACGAACTGGTGTGGCAACATTCTTTCGAGATATTTCTTGAGAGAAAACCCTTCCACTTTGTAATACGGTGGGAGAACTAACTTGACTGGTTTTGCATTTTATCGCAAATGTTGCGGTTAGCAAGAGTCGCCACCAAATTTTCTTTTATCCAACAAAGGAAAGGGTGAAAAGAACAGGAAAGACCTTTTTAAAGATTTTGAGTTCGGGGGGTAGGTTATGGAAAGGGAAGATATTAGCATCCTTTCCATCTGTAGTTATCCACGGGCTCTTAGTTGCTAGCTCACTTTTGAAAATTCTTTTTTTGGTGTAAGTGTATTTGAAAATATTTTTGAAAAGACGCCTTAGTGCGGCGAACTTTGTAATGATTCTCGTATCTTTGAGAATGCATACAAAGTGTTTTTGGTATTTGAAAATATTTAGAAAATAAAGTGTATGTGTGAGAAATTGTTTTGATGAGCAAGCAACTACAAGCTGTCTACCTACTCAAATGGTCTTTATTCTTTTCTTGTTTTCTCTTAGATAGTGCTATCCTACCATTAGTTATTAGGTAGCTCTATCGTTGGATGTTATGAGGGACAAATGTGGGTCATCATACAGTCACGAAGGCAACTCGTAAGACGCTTTTGCAATTACCCTAAGGTACTAAGATCATTTACCGAGGCAACGTCGAAGGGTCATCGAGGGGCTATGATTTTTTTACCGAAGGGTCTTTGCTAAAACTTCTCATGTTCGAGAGACGCGATTGTTTATTTTCTGAAGGCAACAAGTGGAGGTACCTTAGAGGTGCGTGTGTGCAAAGTGTGTTATGTTTCAGTTATTTGTCTTGGACATTTAGGTTTTCTACCGTTTTCTTTTAGATCTTGTCATTCAAACCTATTAGCATACATCTAACAGTTAAATATATACAGAAGGCAGAAAATAAAAGTGCAAGAATTAAACTACACTATTACATCGCTTCAGGATGGGGGGAATACAAACTAAAATGGGGGAAGGAAAAAAATGTAAATAGTCCTAGTTTAAACTATTACATCCCTTTGAGCAGTTACAACTATTCATGAAAATAATGCAAATAAAGCAGACAAACGCGCGGAGAATGGAAAAGAGGAAATATCTAAAATCCTAAAAATTCTAAGTATAAGAAAATATTTTTGGTGTTCTTATTTAGAAAAACAATTGAATGATAATTAAAGCCTAATTCTAATTATATTTTAATTAATAAAATAAACTTAAAAATTGATTAAATTAATTAATTTTTGTTGCGAAAATAAAGTTAATTAATTAAAATCTATATCTAATTTTTGTAATGATTTTTATTAAAAAAGGGTTATTAAAAGAAAAGAATTAAATTAAATTAAAACAAAATAAAAAGAAGAAAGATTTATGGGCCTGCTTGTAAGAAATTGGAGGGGTGTGGAAAGAAGGAAAATTAAGCCCAAAAGAATGAGCCCAAGAGCTGGTGGTGGTTCTGCGTGATCGGTTCCATGGGGTTCACCATGGGGACTTCATCAGGGGCGTTGGATTTGAATCTTTCAAGATCTGAAGATCAAAGCATTATGTATATCATGCTTACATGTAAAACGTTAGAAAATTGTAGAAAATGCATCTGAATGAAACAAACATGTTTACAAGGATTTAAATTGTGAAAATATTGAGAACACTAAACTTACCCACTTACCAATCGGAAGTTGATTTAAGGTCGGCTTCTAGGGTTGATTCATGAAGAATAATGGTTGGTTCTGACTCCTGGAAACACTAGGAGGACAATGGAAGGCTTGGATCAGTTTGAAAACTGTTGGAGATGTGAGATATAATTTTCACAATTTCTTTGAATTTGGAGAGTTTTTTGAGAGATTTTATGCCAATGATTTCCGTGGTCCTTTTGAGCTTGCATTGCTTGAGTATTTATAGGGAAGTGAAAGAGATAGATATATATGGTAATGAATTAAGCCATGTGTGATACGGTGGCAGAACTGACTGTTATACTGGTTCTATGTTTGTGTTCGTAAATGTTGCGGTAAGCAAGAGTCACCACCGACTTTTCTTTTATCCAACAAAGGAGAGGGTGAAAAGAACAGAAAAAGACCTTTTCGAGAGTTTTCTGAGTAAGGGGGGGGGGGGGGGGGTAAATTATGTAAAGGGAAGGTGTTAGCACCCTTTCCATCCGTAGTTTTCTAGGGGCTCTTAGATGCCTAGCTCATTTTTTTTGAAATACCTTGTGCTTTGTGTTTTTGAAAAGTATTTGAAAATTCCTTAGTACAGAGATTTGCTTTATGATAACTCTTGTATCAGTCCTCAAGAGTGTTGATAAAGCATTTTTTTGAAAGTGTTTTGAAATTTTTTTGTGTAAGTGTGAAAGTTTGTTTTGAGAAAGCATCTAGGAACTATCTACTTATACTTGAAAAGGTTCATTCTTTTCCTCCTATCTTTTAGACAGTGCTATCCTACTATTATTGAGTAGGTAGCCCTATCGTTGAATGTTTAAGGGACATTCGAAGGGACATACAGTCATAAAGGCAACATATAGAGATGCTTTAGAAATTTTGTTTAAGGGACTAGATAATTTATTGAAAGGCAACACTGTAGGGTCATCGAGGGACTATGATCTTTTGATTTAAGGGTCTTTGCTAAAACGTCTCCATTTCGAGGGACATGACTATTTTATTTTCTGATAGGCAGCCAAAGTGGGCGTACCCTAGAGGTGTATATTTGCAAGTGATTCAATTCAGTTATTTATGTTTGTTGTTAGGTTTGCTAGCGCTTTATTTTCAGTCTTTCCATACAAGCCTAGTTAATAACAAGTAATATTTTGTAGAAATTTAAAGTACGAGAATCGTAAATCCTATGCTATTACAAGGCTTTGGGGAGGGGGATATTTACATGTCCAAAAATGGGGGGAAAATTATGAAAGCGATAAAGTAACACCATAGTTTAAGCTATTACATACTGTCAACAGATATATTAGCATATAAAAAATGTGAAAGTAAACAACACGCGCGAAATGGAAAGAAACGTCTAAAAGCCTAAAAAATTCTAAATAAAAGAAAACATTTTGTTTTTTGTTTATTCTAAGAAAATACTTAAATTAAGTTAAATAAGAAAGACTAAGTCTAATCCTAATTAATTAAATTAAAGAAAATGGAATGATTATTAATTAAAACTAATTCTATTCAAATAAAGTAGACTAATTCTAATATTTTTTATATTTTTATTAAGAAAATACTGAAACATAAATTAAACCCTAAGTACTAACTTATTTTAATTTTTAAAAAAAATGTTAAAGTTAATTAATTAATTAATTATTTAATTAAAAAAACTAATCCTAAGTTTTTTTGATTTTTTTATTTGATTTAAAAAAAACTTGCTGATTAAATAAAAAACAAATTAAAGGAAAAAAAAAACAAAATTCAAATAGTTTCGGGTATGCAAAATTAAAATGGGAGGTGTGAGATTTGAATTCGCTAGGCCCAGAAAATGGCAAGCCCAACATCTGCTTGGATCTAGTGAGGACAAGCCTTGATGACACATGGTAGATCTGCACGCTTGGAATGTTAGATCTCCATCTGTTGGCATTTGATGGTCCAAACATGAAGGCATATAGTGAGCGCTTGGTTATGCAATGCATTGAATCCTGCAAGAAAATGTTAGAAAAATAAAAATCCAGACCTGGGTATCGAACCCATGTCCTTTCCCTTTGCACGCACACGCCTTGCAATCTGAGCTGCTTTACCATTCGTCAATACAAATAAAACTAAAATATTATATATGAAAGTGGGTCAGAATTCTTTAAAATTAAAATGAATGCGCAATTAGATTTGAATGGACCAATCATGATACAACAAAGTGCCACGCATGTTCCTTGCCAGAGTCAACTTGTTTTAGGGATGTTATAGTCAAACTTCAGTCATCCTCTCCGACCAACAAAAACGTGAACCTGCAAAAAAGAGAGATTCATGGCAAACCAAAGGGTCTACTCCATACAAAATTGCCTCATGATTCCAAATCTGGCCTTAGTTTGGCCTGAAAGTCCCTATATTAAGAGATTGAGCCCTAACCACCATGGATGCCCTAACAATGGCATCCAGTGTTCTAGGTCTCAAAACTCTCATGCGAGGCATCCATCCTGTCCTAATGAAGGTTATGAGCATAAATCAAAGCATTAAAGCATTCAGCAGTGCGAAAAAAATAAGGATTTGATTTTTTTAGAATTTTACCAATCAGTGATGATTGAAGGTGGTGGTTCTTGCGTGTGTTGGGCTTCAAGGAGGGTCAAGTTAAGCTCCTGGGATCTTCAGGAAAACAAATGGACCCTTTATTTGGCTTGAGAAAGGCAGGAAGTGAGAGTTTCAGAATTGCAACTTTGAATGAAATTTTGAGAATTTCGTGTGGCTTCTCTCTGCAGTTTATGCGTGCCTTGCTTGAGTGTATGGCCTTGTATTTATAGGGGAAAAAGAGAGGGTGACAAAGAAGGGAAGAAATCAAGGTATTAAACCTTAGTTTAATCACAAAAATCCAAACTTAAAAGCATGCTTCTTTGGGATATTTCATGCCTTTTTCATTCTTTGAATGAATCTGGACAATTTGGCATGAAAGCTTGGGCCTAAGACCAATCCAAACCATCAACCCATGTGTCCTAATCCATCACACACTATTTTATGCAATTTATCTTGTATTTATTTGAATAAAAACAAAATAAATATGAATAAAATAGATAAAAATTTCAAGGCAAGGTAATAATGAGTTAATTTGTCCTTCATAAGGTCATGAAGATGTTTGAAGCTTAAAAAGTTAGGCCATTGACCTAAAATTTCAAATTTGCATGCTTTGCATTTCATGAATTTTGACCAAAATTTCCCAACTTGTGTAAACCATAACTTGCTCAATCTTTATCTCATGATGATGATCTTTGACTTTTTGGAAAGCCCAAAATGTCTAATTCAATCCCTCTTTTGATCAATTTTTCATTTGAAGATTTATCTTGATGTAAATGGTCTTGACAAAAAATATCTTTTGTCGACTTTCTGAAAATGACCTGTAATGTATGAACTTGTATATTTCAAATGGTGCATATCATGAACTTGAGGATACAAGTTAAGTTGTAGGGAATTGGATTCTCTTCAAAATGAGCTTTGGTTGGGGGAAAATGGATGAAGTATGTGAAAGTTATGCCTTGTCAAAGTTCTGATGACTTTTCCTATAAAAACCCTAATTTAGCAATTCTTGAGTTTTGATAGATTAGGAGCATTTCTTGAGGAATCATGATCAACCCTTGATCAAAGGATGGACATCACTTCAAAATATTTATGTTGACAAAAAATATTTAAGTTTGACTGTATGTGGGCCACAATTGACTTTTGACCTAGTATAGTTGATTTTCAAGCATTTGAGAAATTGACTGAGCAAACTTGTAGTGTAAGGCATGAAATTTGTCATGAACAATATTGAAGGCATATTAGGACAATGTAAAATATTTGATACCTTTGGAGCTCACACATCTTGATGAAAAGTGAAACCCTAATTAGAAGTTCATTGCTTAGGAAGAGAACTTGTCTGATCAATTCTTGGTCAACCTTGAGCAATTGAGAACTTCAATGAGCATGTTTTGAGTAAAAATGGGAGGGAAAATTTTGGGGTACAACAGCTGCCCCAGTTTAATATTCTTAAGCCTGAAGATTTAGATTGGCTTGTCCGCCTTTCGTGATCTGAAGGTGGAAGATGATTGAACACTAGAGTGCCCTAAAATTTCCACTTGCATGAAGTAACACTGATGGTTGATGGTGTCAGGAATGGGCTTACAAATTCCATTTGGAGAAGATGACTGAGATTCGTCGGAGATGGGCTTAAATATGACATCCAAAGTAGATGTTGACTTCATAAGAGGTCTCTTTATGGGGGATTCATGTTCCTGCTGTCTGAGGAGGACTCCGCTGGGGAATGTGGGGTTTTGTTGTTCTCCGGCTTGAGGAAAACTCTACGGGAAATTAAGTCTAGGAACTTCAGTTGTCCAAGGCTCTACCAAGGAGTTATCTCTGGAATGGAGAGACGAAAGTTTGTTGTTTTCTGGTTGAAATCTAGGCTGTTGGGGATAATGGAGTAAACCGTTATCTGAAAATGTAATAAAAAGAGCCTGTGTAGGGCTGTTTCAGGATGAGTCTGTGTTAGTATGCATCAAGAGATATATGAGAAGAAAACCGTGTAGGGCTGCTCCAGGACGAGTCCGTGTTAGATTACATCTAGAAACTGCGGGAAGGAATCCATGTAATTTTGCTTCAGGGTGAGCCTGTGTTAGACTGCATCTGGAGATCATGAGAAGAAACCTGTGTAAGATTGCTTCGTCTGGTCATGTAGATAGCTTTCCTATCTGGTTTCAGGTGTTAATCTACAAATCAGTTGTTCTCAGATAGTTGTCCTATCTGGTTTCAGGTATTAATCTGGAACTTGAAAATTGTCGGTCGTTTGAGATAGTTGTCCTGTCAGGTTTCAGGTATTAATCTCTGACTCGAGAAAGAAAGATAATTTTCCCGTCTGGTTTCGGGTGTTAATCTTCAATATCCTCATGTAGATAGTTTTACTGGCTTGTTACAGGTATTAACCTACAGTCGGTCGTCCACAAATGGTTATCCTGGCTTGTTACAAGTATTAATCTAGAACTTTGTTTTTTTGTTGGTCATTGAGATAGTTGTCCTGTCTGGTTTCAGGTATTAATCTCTGACCTGAGAAAGAAAGATAGTTTTCCTGGCTTGTTACAGGTATTAATTCTCAATCTCCTCGTGTAGATAGCTTTCCTGGCTTATTATAGGTATTAATCTACAGTCGGTCGTCCATAGATAGTTGTTTTGGCTTGTTACATGTATTAATCTGGAACTTGGTGATGCTGGTTGCATAGATGATTCCCCGTCTGGTTTCAGGCATTAATCTTTGACCCACTGCATTTGTTGGTAAACCCATCTTGTTTCAGGAGTTCATACCACTTAGTCGTGTAGATAGTTTCCCCGTCTGGTTTCGGGCATTAATCTTTGACCTGCTGCATAAGTTGATAGTGTTTGTCTGTCTGCAAACTCAACCTGGAAAGGTAATGTCAGTTTCATGCGATGTCATGATGTATGGATTTCATTATGCTCTCAAAATAAATGAGATTATGATATATGCATTTGTGCTGCATATGCCATGATGCTTGTAAAATGATGTATGAATGCAATGTATGAACGTATCAGTTGTTCTATTGTAGTATTGTTGAATTAGGGAAAATAAATCCCTGATTGTTGCTGGGGGTGAAGAATGTATGTCTTCAAATATTGTTTGAAGTTGAAAGATGGATTTCCGTTGTTAGAGAAATAAACACTGTTGAGGAAGGGAAACTCCATAAATCACTTGGGGATTTTTATGAAATCCTGCTGGGGAATCCTGAAAAGCTTGTGAGCCTTCACTGGGGAATTTTTGGAGCAGTAATTGGAGATTTTATTCTGCCGGGGATATGAGAACTTGACACCATTAGGCTACATACTGAGAATATGGCAGTAACCTTGTAGTAGGATGTCTCTGCTTCTGTACTTGCTGGAGAAGGTATCTGCTGGGAGGAAATATCTACGGGGTTTTGTGGATGGTCCTTAAACATTGTCCCATTTCTTAAAGTCATTAGTAATTGTCTTTCTATTTTTTATGTGTATATTTGTAAATGGTAATTACATTCAAATGCATATATTCAAAAATAATCACTGGACATTTTGCAAACAAAACAGAAAAATAAAAACAAATAGTTTTGCACTTTCAAAGGAATAACTTTGTATTAACTTTGAATAAGCGTTTTTGTACAAGGAGACGAACATACTAGTAAGAGAATGTCGTCGTAAGAATGGAAACTATACAAAATTGTGTGCAAAGAAAACAGCTATATGAAATAATCCCATTGGGTTCCCATTCTGCTATTGCCCTTATGTCTTTTGAGCGTCTCATCTCTTTCACTGCTTGTCCGAAGCTGGCTGGATTGATTAGTACCGCTTGAGCTTGATAGTTGATACTGAAGATTGGTTGTAAGGTGATCCAACAGGACATAGTTATATGCTTTAAATCCCTAACTTTTGCCTGGACCTCCCTTTCGGGTTTTCAGTCCACCGGGATACCCTTTTTTGCCCAAGCCGCCTTTTTAGGTTTTCGACTTGCCGGTTGTACAGATTTTTTCATGTATATCCTTAATTTTTTTCCCGAACCCTTTTGGTTCGCCGGGATGCCCTTATTTTTTCCTAGGACAGTCAACCTAGCGAGTCTTTGTTCATGCGTAGTATCTTTTAACTATGCTCGCGTTTACAGGGTGCGGAAGGTCATCACCGTCCATAGTGGTTAAGATCATGGCTCCACCAGAAAATATGTTCTTGATCACAAATGGCCCTTCGTATGTGGGAGTCCATTTGCCCCTGGGATCACCTTGTGGCAGTATGATGCACTTGATTTTTAGGTCACCATCCTGATATACCAGACGTCTGACCTTGTTAAAAGCTTTAATCATACATTTTTGGGACATGTGACCATGACAGACAACCGCGAGCCTCTTCTCGTCAATCAGGTTTAATTGGTCAAGTCGAGTCTAGATCCATTTGTCTTTGCTAAGCCCTTCATCCTTCATGATTCTCAAGGAAGGGATATGGACTTCAATGGGTAGGACAACCTCCATACCATATACCAAAGAGAAAGGGGTTGCCCCTGTTGATGTACGCATCGTGGTACGGTAACCATGAAGAGGAAATGGTAACATCTCGTGCCAGTCTTTATATGTCACCATCATCTTCTGTATGATATTCTTGATATTTTTATTAGCAGCTTCTACAGCGCTATTCATCTTCGGTCGGTAAGGAGAAGAGTTATGATGCTGGATCTTGAATTGCATGCAGAGCTCAATGATCATAGTGTTATTGAGATTGGTACCATTATCTGTAATGATTCTTTCTGGAATACCGTACCGGCAGATGAGGTTATGTCTGATGAATCGGGCCACAATGTTCTTGGTAACAAAAGCAAGTGAAGCCGCTTCACCCCACTTCATGAAGTAATCAATGGCAACTAGGATGAAACAGTGCCCATTAAAAGTTGTAGGTATGATCTCTCCAATCATGTCGATGCCCCATATTGCAAATGGCTAGGGAGCAGTTAAGACGTTCATAGGAATCAGAGGCACATGTACTTTATCAGCATAGATCTGGCACTTGTGACAAGTCCATGAATGCTGATAACAGTCTGCTTCCATAGTGGACCAATAGTATCCTGCCCGTAGGATCTTTTTAGCCATCGTGTTCCCACTAGAATGGGTGCCAAAGGTACCTTCGTGCAAATCATCCATAATATTTTCTGCCTCACTCTTGTCTACACAATGAAGCAAGGTAGAATCACGATTGCGCTTGTAGAGGATCCCGTTACTGAGGAAGAACTTGGTAGAGAACCTTCTATGGAACTTCTTATCGTTGACTGGAGATCCCTCAGGATACTCTTGGGCTTCGAGATATCTTTTGACTTCATGGAACCAAGGCTTTTCCACTACTTCTTCAGTATCAATCTCGTGATAGTATGCATGTTCATCCATTCTTTCAATAGTGATCTGAGGAGCTTAGTTATCCCACATGACCTTGAACATGGATGACATTGTCTCTAGCGCGTCATCTAGTTGATTTTCCTCTCATGGAAAATGCTCTAAGGTAATTTCTTAAAAGTATGGAATCAGTGTCAACACATGCTCTTTGTAAGGGATAAGATTAGAATGATTCGTGTCCCATTCCCCTTTGATCTGACTGATTACGAAGACTGAGTCTCCAAATACACTCAAGAATTTGATCCTCAAGTCAATAGCAGCTTTAAGACCCATGATGCATGCTTCATATTCATCCATATTGTTGGTACAATTGAAACCTAGCCTGGCAGTGAAAGGAGTATGACAGCCTTCAGGAGATATGATCACAACACCAATGCCATTCCCAAGTGGGTTGGAAGCTCCATCAAAAACATAGTCCATCGGAATCCTTTTTCAGGTCCTTCATCCGGTCCAGGTTATTCACAATCAGTTACTAGCATGATGTTCTCATCCGGGAACTCAAAATTCATGGATTGGTAGTCATCCACAACTAATACACTTCCCTTAATTGCTTTCTGGGTAGTATATTGAATATCATACTCGGTCAGGATCATTTGCCATCTTGCTATTCTTCTGGAGAGAGCGGGTGTGATACGGTGGGAGAACTGACTTGAGGTTTTGCGTTTGTTTTCGCAAATGTTTCGGTTGAGCAAGAGTCGCCACCGACTTTTTATTTTATCCTAAGGAAAGGTTAAAAAGCACAGCAAAAACCTTTGAGATGTTTCTTGGGTTCGGGGAGTAGATTATAGAAAGGGAAGGTATTAGCACCCTTTCTATCCATGGTTATCCATGGGCTCTTAGTTACTTGCTTAGATCACTTGCCTTTTTATTTTCAATTGTTTTAAATGGTGCTTGTGTGTGTGGGTTTGAAAATGTTTTGAAAAGAAGCCAATGTGGTGGCAACCTTTGTAATGATCCATGTGGGGATGTATACAAAGATGTATGTCTTTTGAAAAGGTTTTCATTTGTTTTTGAAGGTTGTTTTGAAAGTGTAGTGATGTGTGGTTTAGAAAATAGGCAAGTGTTTTTGTTTTGCAAGTTCGATTCAAGTAACTAAGAGGTTATCTACTCCTAAATTTCTCAAAGTCTATTGCTATGTTTTAACCCTTTTAATAAGTTTGTTCCACCATTGTATTTGGTGGACAATCTCATGTTAGGATGTGAAAGGGACGGGCGCGGGTCATCGTTTAGACCATAATTGCAATGGTGCCAAGTATCTTTGGGCAATTTTCTTTAAGGGACTTGATCATTTGTTTTAGGCAACTTTTTGAAAGCGTCATCGAGGGACTATGATCATTTGATTTGTGTTTGTTTTGCCCAAAGAGACCTAACATGCAATATGGCCCATTTTGAAAGGCAACAAGTGGAATACCCTAGGGGGTGCAAGTGTGATTTGTGTGTTCATTTTCATGCTTGTTTGTCTTGAGATTAGGTCATAACTATTTTGTCGTTTTTCGCATACAAACCCTAATTCTAACATGGTATAATTGGAAAGCAATAAAGTGCGAAAATAAATTTACTAAGCTATTACAAAACCATATATGGGAAGGGGGGTACAAATGTTCGAATGGGGATTTTAACAAGGAATTTAAACCTAAAACTATTACATCAATGTTGAATTATTTACAAGGTAATCAATTTGCATAAATTAAATAAAACAAATATGCAAGGATGCAAAAAGAATTTTTATATGTATGAAAAAAAGGTATTATTTATATAAAATAAAATAAAAAAAGAAAATAAAAAGGTATTATTTTTGGAGTTTTTCATATTTAGGGCAAAACCCTAATTCCATTAAATAAATGTATTATTTATTCAATATATACAATATTTATTGTTTGTGTACAAAAATAAAATAAAATGAAGTATATTTGTAAAAAATGAATTTTTAGTATTAAATATTAATAAAATAAAAATATGTATATTTTTGGTATTTTATTCTAAGTATATTAATATATATCTATTTATTTATATTATTTGCAAAACATGTATTGTATATATTAATTAATAATATTTAATATTTAAATAAAAAAGGGTATTTTTCTATAAAATATTTTCAGGAAATAAAAAATAAGATAAAAATGTATATAAATATATTTGTACTATTTTAATATTCTAAACAAAAAGTATATATTTATTTATTTATGTATAAACTAAAAGAAAATATCAAATAAATACCTAATAAATTCAAAAATGATGAGAAAAATATTTTTATATTTTTAATATACTGAAAAAAATAAATGAGTCAATTAAAAAAAAGAAAAAGTCAAAAAAATATTAAAAATAAAGCAAATGGGCTCAGGGGGTGTAAAACCAAAAAGGTGGTGCAAATAAGAAATATGGAACAAGCCCAGCCCAATAGACCCTTCTTCAACCTCCAGCCAGAAACGTTCAAAAAAACGCGCGCTTTGTTCCTCCATTCAAACATCTTGATTCCTGGCTTTTTAATGAAAACTCATAACATAAAAAATGTTCTGCATCGAGACGAATCCAACCATATGCAGAACTTGTCTTAACTCTCTAAGATGAGGGAGAATTTCTTCTCCCCCAAATCCTGACCTAGATTTTCTTCCAAGTTCAGACCCAAAATTCTTGCAACACACATAATATAAATAAAATCTAATTATATGGGCATGTTCAGGGCTATGATTGTGACATATTTTCTTCACAAACCTAAAGCTAACAATGCCTAACAAGAGAGATACGAATTCAAAAACTTACCTGTTCAGTTGAAGTTCTATCTGGCAATGGAGAAGCTCTCAGTGCAAGGTGATGATTGGGATAGTTTCCTTGAGGTCCAGGGATGCTATTCCAAGCTTTACTTTGTCTTGAAAGCTTTTGAATCGAGCTAGAGCACTTCACCTGCAAATCAGAAATGTGAAAATGGTGGAACCAGTTAGAGGGATTACAGGTTGTGTTTTAGCTTTTGGATAGCTTGCATAGATGGTAGGGAAGGTATATGAACTGGTTTGGGCAAGAATGCTTGAAAGGATTGAGAGTTGGAACCCAATCTGCAGAGGTTGCTCTGTTTGAGCAGTTTCAAGGTGATTCTGAGTTTTGGGATGGATTAGAGGTAAAAGGCTCGTGCTTTAGCTTGGTTGAGATGTGTGGAATGTGTTTGATCAGTTTGTCTAAGTGTTTGTAAGCTGAGATGGAAGTTGGTACAAGTTATGCTATCTTACTTGAATTTGAAGCAAGCAATGGCCACTTGATCATTCTAGCCTGTACAGGCCCTCACACTATGCTGCACACATTGCCCTTGATCAGTGCAATTTGCTCACAAACTTGTGCCAAGAAGATTTGGACTGTACCACTTGGATTGCAAACTTGACATAAAGTTCTACTTTTTCAAAATGGAAATAATGCTTTTTCTAGTTTAGGGTTAATTCTCCATGTAATGTCCAAAGGCTTAGAATAACAACTTGGTTCAATGGTTTTGCATTAAATTTATGAGTGTCAAAGGGTTTTAGGACCTGTAATGTAGCACAAACTATGCTGATTTGAAAATGGCCTAAGTTATGAACATGTTCATGAACCATTCAAAAGTGGATTTTTGCCATATTGTGAAATTCGATTCTCTCAAGTTATGAGGTTGTTTGAGAAGTTCTTGGACATTTTGCAAAGCTTGGAATGTGTATTACAAACCATCTTTGAAATGCAAATTGAAATTCCAAGTGGAAGTGTATGGAAAATGGCCTTGAAGTTAGGTAGAAAACCTTGTCAAAAAGGTCAAATTTTCACTAAGTTATGAATGGTTTAGTGCCCTTATTCAAAAATTTGTAACTTGAGATACAAGCCTCATTTGGGAGAACTTTGTGAATCAAAGTTGTAGATTATGCAACAAGCTACAACCTTCATGTTTTGACTTTTGTTTGAATCCAAATGAATCTTGGTGAAAAAGTGGGGCAAAGTTGGAAAAAAATTAGGGTTTTCCATAACTTAGAAAAATTCTAAGTTATGAAAAATTCCATTTCAAACCCTAATTTGCATTTCTTGGTTTCTTGGTGAACAAGTTTCATGATTTGGCATGTTTTGATGAAAAATGAATCTTGACTCTTGATTTTGACCAAAAAGTCAAAGTTTGACTTTTCAGTATACAGTCAAAATTGATCAATTGACTGGGAAATTCAACTGTCAATCTTGTGTACTTGGGATTTTTTGAGTTTGTTGAGCATGTCAAGATAATTCCATGGGGTCCTTGAGTCCATATGTGAGCTTGGTTTGCCATTGGTTAGGTCAAACAGTCAAAAATTGCCTTTGTGCAGTCAAAACCCTAAAAATGACCATCTTGCCCTTTTGATGATCTGATCAAATGGTCCATATGAGTTCATAATGTTTATGTGGGTCAATTTTTATGAGATTTGACTGTCAATTGGCCACAGTTGACTTTTCCCTCAATACAGCTGATTTATAGGTCATCTGTCCAATTGACTGGGCAGAACTTGGAATCAAGACTTGAAACTTGGTATGGATAAACTTGGGAGTCCAACATGAAGCATGAAAGTCATCTTAGGCATTTTAGGTCAAAACATCTTTGTTCAACCACAAACCCTAATTTGGGTTAACAGTGCAAGGAGAAGTCTTGAGCAGAGGAAACCCTAACTCGATCTTGATCTTCAAAGGTCTTGTGATGAGAAAATGTTGAGGAAATGGGAGGGAAAATTTTGGGGTACAACATTTGCCCCTGTTCAATCTTCTTGGACCTGAAGAGTTAGATTGGCAAGTTTTCCTTTCGTGACTCGAGGGTAAAAGGAGATTGGACACTAGAGTGCCCGGAAATTTGCACTCGCATGTTGGAGTCTCAACAATGTGATGTCGGGAATGGGCTTACAGATGCCATTTGGAGAGATGGTGGATAGGGAGATGGGCTTATAGATGCCATCTGGAGATGTGACAGAACCTTGTCGGGAATGGGCTTATAGATTCCATTTGGAAGTGTTGATCGCATAAGAGATTCCTTAGCGAGAACTTGTGTATTTGAGAAAGACAGATGTTTTCCTAGCTTGTTACAGGTGTTTGATCTTCAATCTCTTTATGCAGATATGCCCTGGCTAGATACAGGTGTCGAGTCTACAAACGGTTGCTCACAGATGTGCCCTGGCTGGATACAGGAATCGAATCCGGAAATAGTTGTCAATAGATATGCCCTGGCTGGATACAGGAATCGAATCCGGAAATAGTTGTCAACAGATATGCCCTGGCTGGATACAGGAATCGAATCTTCGAACTCTTCAGACGTGCCCTGGCTAGATACAGGAATCGAGTCTGGAAATGTGGTCAACAGATATGCCCTGGCTAGATACAGGAGTCGAATCTGGAAATGTTGTAGTTGATAGATGTGCCCTGGCTGGATACAGGAATCGAGTCTTCGAACTCTTCAGACGTGCCCTGGCTAGATACAGGAATCGAGTCTTCGAACTCTTCAGACGTGCCCTGGTATGATACAGGAATCGAGTCTTCGAACTCTTCAGACGTGCCCTGGCTAGAAACAGGAATCGAGTCTGGAAACTGATCACTCTCAGATGTGCCCTGGCTAGATACAGGTATCGAATCTGGAATTTGTGACAGTTGAAGGTAGTTGTCTTTGGGATCGTGTTTTTCCCTGAAAAGGCAAAAACATAAGTTGTACGCAATGCCATGATGTATGATATGCATGATGTCATGATGTTCAACATGAGATAGTGTTGCATGCACTTTATCATGTACGTAAGCAAGATGTATGGAAATGTGAAATGTTTATGAATGTAATTTCGTCTTAGGAAAATAAATCCTTGACGACTGGCCGGGGAATTGCTCTGTGGAAGAGATACTTTGCTGAAGTTTTCATGAGAGGCCTGCTGAGGACTTCAATGATGGATTCCGCTGGGGATAATGATGATAAACTCCGCTGGGGAATACCAAAGACGGACTCCTGCCGGGGATTGAAAGAACCTTGCCGAGGGCGACCCTCCATGGCAAGTAGCTGAGGATAACCCAGTTATAAGCCCTTGTGAGGAATAACTCTGAATAAAGCTCGGGAGAGACGTCCGTATTCTACAGGGAACAAGCTTCCAGAATCTACTGGGGATAAGCTTTTAGACCTGCCGGGGAAAGTTGGCGACTTCACTGGGGAATGTATTGCTGAATCTTGTCTTACTCTGCGGGGAGTTGAGATCATTTGGTCACGTTCTTCAGTTGAATCTACCTTGGTACCTTGGCGGACAAAGCAACCAGACTGCATCAGACAATTCCACATTGCCCCTGTTTCTGATGTCACCTGTAACTAATCTTCCGTTTTATGTGCAAATGTTTATGGATCAGCAATTTAATGTCAAATGCATATATCAAAAATGAACATTGGACGTTCTTCGCAAGACAAAACAGAAAAAGAAAAACAATGGCAATTTGTATGGACAAGTGAATTTGTATTGATTTGAATTTTGCCTGTGAATAGGCGTTTTTGTACAAGAGGCTGACATCCTAGTAAGAGAATGCCGCCGAATAACATAGAATTTTCAATTTTGAAAAGGAAACAAAACAGGTACGTGAACAAATCCACTGGGTTCCAACGCTGCTATCGCCTTTATGTCTTCAAGCGTCTCATCACTTTGCTGCCTAGTCGAAGATGAAGCTGATTGGTCGATGCTGAAATCTGAGCCAGATAGTTGATGCCGAATTCCGGATGCGAAGTGATCTAATGAGACATAGTGTTACGCTTTATCCCTAACTTTTGCCTGGACCGCCCTTTCGGGTTTTCAGTCCACCGGGATACCCATTTTTGCCCAAGCCGCCTTTTCAGGTTTTCGACTTGCCGGGTGTACATATTTTTTCATTTCATCCCTTATTTTTGCCCGAACCCTTTTGGTTCGCCGGGAAGCCCTTATTTTTGCCTAGGTATGTCAACCTAGCGGGTCTTTTATTTATGCGTAGTATTTTTTCACTATGTCTGCATTGGCGGGGTGAGGAAGGTCGTCACCATCCATGGTGGTTAGGATCATGGCTCCTCCTGAGAACACATGCTTAACCACAAATGGCCCTTCGTATGTAGGGGTCCATTTGCCCCGGGGATCACTTTGAGGAAGGATGATGCGTTTGATTACCAGGTCCCCAACTTGATACTCTTGTGGTCTGACATTCTTGTTAAATGCCCTGATCATCCGTTTTTGATACGTCTGACCATGACAGATAGCGGTGAGTCTCTTTTCGTCAATCAGGTTTAATTGATCAAGTCGAGTCTGGATCCAGTCATCTTCATTCAAATCTGCATCCTTCATTATCCGGAGAGAGGGTATCTGGACTTCAATTGGCAAGACTGCCTCCATGCCATAGACCAAAGAGAAAGGAGTTGCCCCGGTTGATGTCCTTGCTGAGGTACGGTACCCATGAAGAGCGAATGGTAACATCTCGTGCCAATCTTTATAGGTCACTGTCATCTTCTGCACAATTTTCTTGATATTTTTATTAGCTGCCTCTACAGCCCCATTCATCTTCGGCCGGTAGGGAGAAGAATTGTGGTGCTGTATCTTGAATTGTTCACAGAGTTCAGTGATCATCGTGTTATTGAGATTGGTACCATTGTCCCTAATGATTCTTTCTGGGACGCCGTACTGACAGATCAGATTATGCCGGATGAAACGTGCCACGACGCTCTTGGTTACTGTGGCGTAGGAAGCTGCCTCAACCCACTTCGTGAAGTAATCGATCGCCACTAAGATGAAGCGATGCCCGTTGGATGCCATCGGTCGGATCTCACCGATCATATCAATGCCCCACATTGCAAAAGGCCAAGGTGCTGTTAGGACGTTCAGAGGAACTGGAGGAATGTACACCTTGTCAGCATAGATCTGGCATTTGTGACAAGTTCGAGAGTGTTGGTAACAATCGGCTTCCATTGTGGACCAGAAATATCCTGCCCGTAGGATTTTCTTTGCCATGGTGTGCCCACTGGAATGTGTTCCGAATGTACCTTCATGCAGTTCTATCATGATCCTCTCTGCTTCAGCCTTATCCACACAACGTAGTAGAGTTGAATCATGATTCCGTTTGTAGAGGATGCCGTTACTGAGGAAGAATTTTGCCGCAAACCTCCTCATGAACTTCTTGTCATTGACAGATGCACCTTCAGGGTATTCCTGAGCTTCCAAATACCTCTTCACCTCATGATACCAGGGTTTTTCAGTCACCTTTTCAGCCTCAAGCTTGCAGCAGTATGCTGGTTCGTCCAACTTCCAGATAATGATCCAGGGAGCCTCATTGTCCCACTTAACTTTGAACATTGAAGACATTGTGGCTAGTGCGTCCGCTAGCTGATTCTCCTCTCTTGGGAAGTGCTCAAAAGTTATTTCTTCAAAGTGGGGAAGCAAGGTTGACACATACTCCTTGTAAGGAATAAGATTTGGGTGTTTCGTATCCCACTCGCCTCTGATCTGATTGATCACGAGAGCGGAATCTCCGAAGACACTCAGAAAGTTGATCCTTAAGTCGATTGCAGCTTGTAAACCCATGATACATGCCTCATATTCTGCCATGTTGTTGGTGCAGTTGAAACACAGTCGGGCGGTGAGTGGAGTATGAGTTCCTTTGGGAGATATGATTACAGCGCCGACGCCGTTACCCAAAGCATTGGAGGCTCCGTCAAAATGCATAGACCATCGGGATCCTTCCTCAGGTCCTTCATCCGGTCCAGGTACTTCACAGTCAGTTACCACCATGATGTCTTCGTCCGGAAAATCAAAGTTCAATGATTGGTAATCGTCCACAGGTTGGTGTGCCAAATGATCCGCCAGTACACTTCCTTTAATAGCTTTCTGAGTTGTATACTGGATGTCATATTCTGTCAAGATCATTTGCCATCTCGCTATCCTTCCAGACAGAGCAGGCTTTTCAAATATGTACTTGATGGGATCCATCTTTGAAATTAATAGAGTAGTGTGAGTCAGCATATACTGTCTCAGCCGGCGAGCAGCCCATACTAGAGCGCAGCAAGTTTTCTCAAGCAGTGAGTAACGAGACTCACAGTCGGTAAAATTTTTGCTCAAGTAATAAATAGCGTGCTCTTTTCGGCCAGACTCGTCATGCTGCCCCAACACACACCCCATTGAATTATCAAGTACTGTCAAATATAATATTAGAGGTCTTCCTTCCACTGGTGGCATAAGAATGGGTGGCTCTTGGAGATATTCCTTTATCTTTTCAAAGGCAGCCTGACATTCATCGTTCCAGCGTACTACTTGATCTTTCTTCAGTAATTTGAAGATTGGCTCACAAGTAGCAGTCAGATGTGAGATGAATCGGGAAATGTAATTCAGTCGTCCCAGGAAACCTCTGACTTCTTTCTCTGTCTTTGGAGTCGGCATCTTTTGTATGGCTTTTACCTTGGCAGGGTCCACCTGAATACCTTTATCACTTAAGATGAAACCTAGCAATTTTCCGGATCTTACCCCAAAGGTGCATTTATTGGGATTCAACCTCAGCTTGTATAACTTGAGTCGGTCAAACAGCTTCCTCAAATGATCAAGGTGCTCCTCCTCAGTTTGAGACCTTGCAATCATGTCATCAACGTATACCTCAATCTCATGATGGATCATATCATGAAATAAAGCAACCATGGCACGTTGATAGGTTGCCCCAGCATTTTTCAATCCGAATGGCATGACCTTATAACAGAAGGTGCCCCACTGAGTCACAAAGGTAGTCTTTTCCATATCCTTCGGAGCCATCTTGATCTGATTATACCCTGAAAAACCATCCATGAAGGAGAAAACCTTGTGTTGAGCGGTATTGTCAACAAGAACGTCGATGTGAGGTAAGGGGAAGTCATCCTTGGGGCTTGCCCTGTTCAAATCTCTGTAGTCGACACACATCCTGACTTTACCGTCCTTTTTCGGTACTGGCACCACATTGGCCACCCATTGAGGATAAGAGGTTACCGCTAGAAACCCGCCATCGAACTGCTTCATAACCTCAGCCTTGATCTTTTCAGACATCTCTGGGCGCATACGGCGGACCTTTTGCTTTACCGGAGGGCAATCTTCCTTGGTTGGCAGGTGGTGAACTACAATGTCGGCATCCAAACCAGGCATGTCTTCATAGGACCAAGCAAATATCTCCATGTAATCATGCAGCATCTGGATCAATCGTTGCTTCACGCTGAGCTCTAGATTAGCCCCAATCTTGACCTCTTTCCTATCTGTCTCAGTACCCAGGTTAACTGTTTCTACCGGCTCTTCATGTGGTTGAATAGCCCTCTCTTCCTGGAGTAGCAGTCTTGCGAGCTCACCAGGCACTTCACAATCATCTTCACCTTCGTCTTCGGCCAAGTTGATCGGATTCTCGAAGTCATAACTGGCGGTAGCAGAGCTGTTACCAGTGAGATCCAGAGTGGATTGAAACCTGTATAAGTGAGTGTGTGTAAATATAGCTGTTTTGCAATATATATAACACAGAAAGAAAAAGAGCACAAGATTTGAAATGCAACAAACGTCCAATGTTTTGATTGATGATATATGGAAATGTCATACAAAAAACCCTCACAAATGGAGCTACGATGCCCCGGGTAGGACATCGAGCCAACGAAGTTTTAACATATTGTTTGTTACAAATTGGAAATTAGAAGAATTAATTAATGCGTGACAAATGTGATAGGTGTAAAATCCTTTACCGTCCAGTTGCTTGGTCCGTTGCTGGTAGTCGGGTAGATCCAACTGTCAAACTCTGCTTCCTCTACATCCTCCTCGATAGCATTCACCCTTGGGTTGGAGATAAACACCGGAGCCTTTCTGATCTTTTCCTTGCGCACAGCCCTCTGAGCCTCTGCAGTAAAGCCCAGCCCAAACTTGTCATTCTTTTGAGTGAAGTCAGGAAGCTGACCCCAGTTTTCACAATTGCCTTTCTCGACTACAGCCCGGGCATCCTTCAAGGACGCCATCTTCAACGGAAAATCTTCTCCGACCACTGCCTCAGCTGATGCCAACACTGGAGGTACTTCCTCAAAATGCTGAAAGGGGGTTTCAATAAACTCCCCGTCCATCTCGATATACCGGAATGAATTCAAGTGACTCACCATGTATTCCTCCTCACCCTGCACAGTAACAATCTTCCCTTTGACAGGGTATTTGAGCTTTTGGTGTAGAGTGGAGGTTACTGCCCCAGCTTTGTGAATCCAGGGTCGACCCAACAAGCAGGAGTAAGATGGACGAATATCCATTACGTAGAACGTTGAGTCGAAAACTTGGGAACCCACACGAATAGGGATGTCCACTTCACCGTGCACCATCCTCTTAGAACCGTCGAAGGCTCTAACAATGATGTTACTAGGTTTCAGCTCCAGGCCCTCACAATCCAAGCGATCCAAAGCTTTCTTGGGCAAAACATTCAGGGAAGAGCCGGTATCCACTAATACGTGTGCGAGAGTAGTGCCCCTGCATTCTATGGAAACATGCAGGGCATCATTGTGATTTTTCCCTTTGGCGGTGAGGTCAGCATCCGAGAACCCCAATCCATTGTCAGCTGTCAAATTAGCCACACAGTCGGTGAATTGATCCGCGGAGGTTTCTTGCGGCACATGGGCCGTTTTCAGAAATGAAATCAGGGCTTTTGCATGGGCCTCTGAGCATAGCAGCAATGATAACATAGAGATTTTGGAAGGAGTATGCCCCAACTGTTCAACAACGTTAAAGTCACTCTTTTTGATAATTTTAAGGATTTCCTCCATTTCTTGTTGGGAGGCTTCCACAGCAGTCTTCTTTTTTGGTGCCTCCGTCCTGGCAGGCAAATCGGTAGCAACTTCTTTGCCCCGAGTATCAGAAGACTCGGCGGCAGTAGTAGACACAGGAACCTGAACTGGAACATGCACACTTGCGGGTGTGATGGTGAGAGGTTTTCGGATAACCGGTGGTGCAATGTCAGGCGAGAAGAGCCTGCCACTGCGGGTAATCTTGGCGGGACCAGTGATGTTACTGATACTGGTATTGGTGTTGAACTCCTGCTTCACCCCAAACACATACACGTCGGCTCCATAATGCCATGGAACAGCTTTATCAGACTTATACGGGAGAGGCCCCGGGACAGTAATAGTGATGGGTGCAACAGACATAATTTGGACTGGTTTCTTTACGGGAGCTTTGGCAGGATTGTAAATCGTGACAACAGATATTTCTTCAATGGAAACAGACGGAACAACAGTTTTCTTGAACAGAATCTACTTGCTATCCATCAGGCCTTGGATGCCTGATTTTAGCAGTGGACAACCGGTAGGGATAACAGCACACAGGAGGCAACCCTTACTACAACCCGGAAATAAACCGGCTAGTAGCAAGTTCCTCTTAACATTCAAAAGAGGGGTAACAACTTCATTCACCGAAACAGCGTACAACTCTTCCTCAATGGCATTTACTCTATGCTGGGGCATAGGAGCAGTTACAACATTCGGTCTCTCAGGCGCTTCAAACTGAATTTCCTTCGCGTCGATAAGATCTTGCACTTTGTTTCTTAAGGCCCAGCAATCATCAGTAGTGTGCCCGGGACTATCAGAATGATAAGCACACCGGGCATTCGGGTTATATTTAGGAGACGCAGTGTTGACGACTTTAGGAGCTTCTTTGAGGGTCACCAAGTTGGTTGATAATAGTTGGGGTAAAATTTGAGATAAGGTCATACTTAGCCGAGTATACTGCCTCTTGGGCCTTTCACTTCTTTGTTGATTGTACTGCTGAGGAGCAGCAACAGGTTTTGAAATGACCAAAGCATTGACGGCTTGGCGACTTTCGGGCTTGACTTGTCGTCTAGGACCATAGACGGCGCTTGCTTCTTTCTTAAACGGCCTCTTCTCAGTACTTGTGGAGGCAGCCTTTTGTATCTTTCCTGACCTGATGCCAGCTTCAATTCTTTCTCCCGTCAGTATCAAATCCGTAAACCCAGCGGAGGAGTTACCAACCAAATGATTGAAAAATGGACCAGACAAGGTCCCTAGGAATATATCAACCAGCTCACGATCCGTCAATGGAGGCTGCACCCTGCCAGCCAAATCTCTCCATTTTTGTGCATATTCTTTGAACCCTTCACCCGTTCCTAGAGACATACCCTGAAGTTGGGTACGCGTTGGAGCGAGATCAGAATTGTATTGATATTGTCTGTAGAATGCGGTTGCCAAATCTTCCCAGTGTCGGATGCTAGTTCCATCTAATTGGTAGAACCATTCAAGCTGTGACCCCGAAAGGCTATCTTGGAAGAAGTGAATCCGAAGGTTCTTATCCGCCGTGTAGGGTTGGATCTTCCTTACGTACGACCTTAGATGCAGCTTTGGGCAGGAGACCCCATCATACTTGGCGAAGGCAGGCGCCTTAAACTTATGTGGAATTACTACCCCAGAAGATAACCCCAAATCTCCGAAATCCAGCCCCGGCACATTCTGAATCTCCATGGCGCTCAAGCGGTCCTCCAATTGCTTGTATCTGTCAGCAGCAGGTGGGTATTGTTCGTCATTGTAGTCCGTCTCGTTGTCGGAGACGGAAGGACTAGGAGCTCCTCCCCCTTGGGGACTGTTTTTCTCAGCAGAAGAAGTGGTTGGATCAGCTTCATTGTGGAGTGTGTTCCCAAATCTGCGTCCGGTGTTGAACAACGCAGTCCTCTTTTTCTTCTTCTTCTTCTTCAGGAGTAGAGTCTTCAACTCTTGCTGACCTTGGGCCAGGCTTAGGACCATCTCTTGAAACTGTGCACTTTGGGCCTGAAGGGCCTTGATTGCTTGCTCACTGGATGAGTCTGGATCCATGATGACTGTTCAAAATAAACAGCGAAGGAGATTAAGCAACCTGTGAAATAGGGTACCTGCTATGCATATGGTGCAATGGAATGCGTATGTTTTATGTTTTCAAAGACAAACAAGATTCAACTTTGTAGACAAAAAGGGAAACACACTTCATTAGATTAAAATTTTCAATTGTTCAACAATTCGCCCTTAGGCATTACAGGAATCAAAAATACTGGAAAGGAAATAAAAGCTATAAAAGGAAATATCAAAAGCCCATCAATGCTCCCATGGCCTCCTTTTCTCAGTGTTGATGTAGTTGTTCAGGACTCTCTCTTCTTCCAATTGCTTAGTCAGCCTCTGGATCTTCCGTTCCTGCTCGTTGAACTTCTCCCGATAGAAATCCCGTTCTTCCTTTAGCTGCGCCCAAGATATCTTCATTGTGTCAAAATCAGTAGGTATCTGAGGAGGGAGGACAGTTGGAGGAACCCCATCTTCATCAGGAGATTCAAGAATGAGAGGTCTAACAGCTTCGTATGGCATACCCAACCTCTGAGCACGGATGCGAACCCACTTGCAATAGGGTTCCATTGGTAGAGAAGTCTTTGGTCCCAACTCATGTGGGTCAGCTTTGTGAATTCTGTCCCAAGCTCTAATGAATCCATGGCGTAGTTTGTCACTGTCTGCCTGAAACTCAAAATGGAAGTGAGGAACCAGCATTTCATGAGGCCCATCTCCTCTGGCTCTTCCAAACTGACGGAGAGCTAAGCATGGATTGTAAGAGATTCCTCCTTGGATACCAATCAACGGAACATTAGGGTATTCTCCGCAACGGTCAACAACAGCTACCTCATCCAAACCTCTGAGAGTCCAGGTGATGTCATTATCAGTGAGAGACATTAACCTCCGAGCCCAACCTTTTCCTTCTTCATTCTTCAGCACGAACTTAGGAAGGTGCGAAATAAACCACCTTACTAGCAAAGGAGCACAACACCACGGAGTTCCCCGTTTCCGAGCAGTACGAGCATAGAGTTGTTGCAAGATATCACCCAAAAGAGTGGGGACAGGATTCCGAGACATGAAGATCCTTATGACATGAATACTGATAAAGGTGTCAGGATTGGGAAACAATACCAGACCATAGATCAAAAGAGCCAGAATATCTTCGTACGCCTTGAAGTCCAAGTCATTCCAGAAATCATTAGCCTTGCCAACCAGAAATTTGACCAAAAAGCCCTTGACCCCATTTCTAGTTTCCAAGTTAGCTAATACCTCTTCTTTGGTCAAGGGGAGAATTGCAGCAATCTCTTTAGGTCTAGGAGTCTTTTCCAAACCAGTGAATGGAGTTTGTTCCAAGACAGGAATCCCAAGCAAATAAGATAATTCTTCCAGGGTAGGAACCAGCTGGAAGTCTTGAAAGGTGAAACAATGATACAGAGGGTCATAAATCTGGGTCAGAACACTTATCAGTTGTTGGTCCCATTTTGCAGTGATCAAGCCAAGGAGAGAACCATGTCTATTGATGAAGGAAGAACTGTTTGGAATCCTACCAACCAAATCCTTGAGTAAAACTGGTGGTTGAACAAAGTTGAGCCGGACAGTATTCCTACGCACGGGCATCATGATGTCCTACAAAACAGAGCAAAGATGAAACTCTTTTGTCTTTGAAATGGGTTAGTCCTTTATACAGGATGCATGCAATGGTATGATGGCATGATGCTATGATGAAGCACACCACAAGTATTCACATAGGCAAGCATGGTAAGGCACACAAGTCACACAAGACACCCTTAGGTTTCAAGCCAGCATGAATTTCAGGTATTACCCTCTTTTGGTTTTGTTGGTTAAAACCTGTCCTATCAAAAGTAACCGGGTTTTAGAGGATCTCAAATCATTGGCTACCCTCAATTGGTCATAACTCCAGCATCGCAATCTTTTCTCGCGGCCAGAACCATCTCGAGAGTTTAGCCTCAATGAGTGTAGCATACTGCTACTGTCCTAATAGCCAAGTTGGTCAATTTAGGGTTCTAAGGTTGGTTGGTGTTTAATGACTCCTTAGAAGACCTATATTCTCCCTATTGCAACACAAGGGATATAGGTACAGACTAAGATGCCACACCAACGTAGCCACTGCTTCACCCATGTCGGTCTACGCCGGACAGGTCCCTCACAGATTATGCTACCTAAAAAGGGTATTTCCCAGATCCGGGTTAGGATCTATGAAACTCCGATGCAAAGCCCACAAATATAAAAGCAACCAAAGCAAACAATTGAAAACAAAGGTGATCTAAACCCTAAGGTTACTCCACTTTTAAGTCTTACCTCCCCAGCAGAGTCGCCAGTTCTGTGATACGGTGGGAGAACTGACTTGAGGTTTTGCGTTTGTTTTCGCAAATGTTTCGGTTGAGCAAGAGTCGCCACCGATTTTTTATTTTATCCTAAGGAAAGGTTAAAAAGCACAGCAAAAACCTTTGATATGTTTCTTGGGTTCGGGGAGTAGATTATAGAAAGGGAAGGTATTAGCACCCTTTCTATCCATGGTTATCCATGGGCTCTTAGTTACTTGCTTAGATCACTTGCCTTTTTATTTTCAATTGTTTTAAATGGTGCTTGTGTGTGTGGGTTTGAAAATGTTTTGAAAAGAAGCCAATGTGGTGGCAACCTTTGTAATGATCCATGTGGGGATGTATACAAAGATGTATGTCTTTTGAAAAGGTTTTCATTTGTTTTTGAAGGTTGTTTTGAAAGTGTAGTGATGTGTGGTTTAGAAAATAGGCAAGTGTTTTTGTTTTGCAAGTTCGATTCAAGTAACTAAGAGGTTATCTACTCCTAAATTTCTCAAAGTCTATTGCTATGTTTTAACCCTTTTAATAAGTTTGTTCCACCATTGTATTTGGTGGACAATCTCATGTTAGGATGTGAAAGGGACGGGCGCGGGTCATCGTTTAGACCATAATTGCAATGGTGCCAAGTATCTTTGGGCAATTTTCTTTAAGGGACTTGATCATTTGTTTTAGGCAACTTTTTGAAAGCGTCATCGAGGGACTATGATCATTTGATTTGTGTTTGTTTTGCCCAAAGAGACCTAACATGAAATATGGCCCATTTTGAAAGGCAACAAGTGGAATACCCTAGGGGGTGCAAGTGTGATTTGTGTGTTCATTTTCATGCTTGTTTGTCTTAAGATTAGGTCATAACTATTTTGTCGTTTTTCGCATACAAACCCTAATTCTAACATGGTATAATTGGAAAGCAATAAAGTGCGAAAATAAAATTACTAAGCTATTACAAAACCATATATGGGAAGGGGGGTATAAATGTTCGAATGGGGATTTTAACAAGGAATTTAAACCTAAAACTATGACATCAATGTTGAATTATTTACAAGGTAATCAATTTGCATAAATTAAATAAAACAAATATGCAAGGATGCAAAAAGAATTTTTATATGTATGAAAAAAAGGTATTATTTATATAAAATAAAATAAAAAAAGAAAATAAAAAGGTATTATTTTTGGAGTTTTTCATATTTAGGGCAAAACCCTAATTCCATTAAATAAATGTATTATTTATTCAATATATACAATATTTATTGTTTGTGTACAAAAATAAAATAAAATGAAGTATATTTGTAAAAAATGAATTTTTAGTATTAAATATTAATAAAATAAAAATATGTATATTTTTGGTATTTTATTCTAAGTATATTAATATATATCTACTTATTTATATTATTTGCAAAACATGTATTATATATATATTAATTAATAATATTTAATATTTAAATAAAAAAGGGTATTTTTCTATAAAATATTTTCAGGAAATAAAAAATAAGATAAAAATGTATATAAATATATTTGTACTATTTTAATATTCTAAACAAAAAGTATATATTTATTTATTTATGTATAAACTAAAAGAAAATATCAAATAAATACCTAATAAATTCAAAAATGATGAGAAAAATATTTTTATATTTTTAATATACTGAAAAAAATAAATGAGTCAATTAAAAAAAAGAAAAAGTCAAAAAATATTAAAAATAAAGCAAATGGGCTCAGGGGGTGTAAAACCAAAAAGGTGGTGCAAATAAGAAATATGGAACAAGCCCAGCCCAATAGACCCTTCTTCAACCTCCAGCCAGAAACGTTCAAAAAAACGCGCGCTTTGTTCCTCCATTCAAACATCTTGATTCCTGGCTTTTTAATGAAAACTCATAACATAAAAAATGTTCAGCATCAAGAGACGAATCCAACCATATGCAGAACTTGTCTTAACTCTCTAAGATGAGGGAGAATTTCTTCTCCCCCAAATCCTGACCTAGATTTTCTTCCAAGTTCAGACCCAAAATTCTTGCAACACACATAATATAAATAAAATCTAATTATATGGGCATGTTCAGGGCTATGATTGTGACATATTTTCTTCACAAACCTAAAGCTAACAATGCCTAACAAGAGAGATACGAATTCAAAAACTTACATGTTCAGTTGAAGTTCTATCTGGCAATGGAGAAGCTCTCAGTGCAAGGTGATGATTGAGATAGTTTCCTTGAGGTCCAGGGATGCTATTCCAAGCTTTACTTTGTCTTGAAAGCTTTTGAATCGAGCTAGAGCACTTCACCTGCAAATCAGAAATGTGAAAATGGTGGAACCAGTTAGAGGGATTACAGGTTGTGTTTTAGCTTTTGGATAGCTTGCATAGATGGTAGGGAAGGTATATGAACTGGTTTGGGCAAGAATGCTTGAAAGGATTGAGAGTTGGAACCCAATCTGCAGAGGTTGCTCTGTTTGAGCAGTTTCAAGGTGATTCTGAGTTTTGGGATGGATTGGAGGTAAAAGGCTCGTGCTTTAGCTTGGTTGAGATGTGTGGAATGTGTTTGATAAGTTTGTCTAAGTGTTTGTAAGCTGAGATGGAAGTTGGTACAAGTTATGCTATCTTACTTGAATTTGAAGCAAGCAATGGCCACTTGATCATTCTAGCCTGTACAGGCCCTCACACTATGCTGCACACATTGCCCTTGATCAGTGCAATTTGCTCACAAACTTGTGCCAAGAAGATTTGGACTGTACCACTTGGATTGCAAACTTGACATAAAGTTCTACTTTTTCAAAATGGAAATAATGCTTTTTCTAGTTTAGGGTTAATTCTCCATGTAATGTCCAAAGGCTTAGAATAACAACTTGGTTCAATGGTTTTGCATTAAATTTATGAGTGTCAAAGGGTTTTAGGACCTGTAATGTAGCACAAACTATGCTGATTTGAAAATGGCCTAAGTTATGAACATGTTCATGAACCATTCAAAAGTGGATTTTTGCCATATTGTGAAATTCGATTCTCTCAAGTTATGAGGTTGTTTGAGAAGTTCTTGGACATTTTGGAAAGCTTGGAATGTGTACTACAAACCATCTTTGAAATGCAAATTGAAATTCCAAGTGGAAGTGTATGGAAAATGGCCTTGAAGTTAGGTAGAAAACCTTGTCAAAAAGGTCAAATTTTCACTAAGTTATGAATGGTTTAGTGCCCTTATTCAAAAATTTGTAACTTGAGATACAAGCCTCATTTGGGAAAACTTTGTGAATCAAAGTTGTAGATTATGCAACAAGCTACAACCTTCATGTTTTGACTTTTGTTTGAATCCAAATGAATCTTGGTGAAAAAGTGGGGCAAAGTTGGAAAAAAATTAGGGTTTTCCATAACTTAGAAAAATTCTAAGTTATGAAAAATTCCATTTCAAACCCTAATTTGCATTTCTTGGTTTCTTGGTGAACAAGTTTCATGATTTGGCATGTTTTGATGAAAAATGAATCTTGACTCTTGATTTTGACCAAAAAGTCAAAGTTTGACTTTTCAGTATACAGTCAAAATTGATCAATTGACTGGGAAATTCAACTGTCAATCTTGTGTACTTGGGATTTTTTGAGTTTGTTGAGCATGTCAAGATAATTCCATGGGGTCCTTGAGTCCATATGTGAGCTTGGTTTGCCATTGGTTAGGTCAAACAGTCAAAAATTGCCTTTGTGCAGTCAAAACCCTAAAAATGACCATCTTGCCCTTTTGATGATCTGATCAAATTATATGAGTTCATAATGTTGATGTGGGTCAATTTTTATGAGATTTGACTGTCAATTGGCCACAGTTGACTTTCCCCCCAATACAGCTGATTTATAGGTCATCTGTCCAATTGACTGGGCAGAACTTGGAATCAAGACTTGAAACTTGGTATGGATAAACTTGGGAGTCCAACATGAAGCATGAAAGTCATCTTAGGCATTTTAGGTCAAAACATCTTTGTTCAACCACAAACCCTAATTTGGGTTAACAGTGCAAGGAGAAGTCTTGAGCAGAGGAAACCCTAACTGGATCTTGATCTTCAAAGGTCTTGTGATGAGAAAATGTTGAGGAAATGGGAGGGCAAATTTTGGGGTACAACAGCGGGCTTCTCAATGATGTACTTGATAGGATCCATTTTAGATATCAACAAGGTAGTGTGGGTCAACACATATTGTCTTAGTCGGCTAGCAGCCAACGCCAAAGCGCAACAAGTTTTCTGGAGCAGTGAGTATCTTGTTTCACAATCGGTAAACTTTTTAATAAGGTAGTATATTGCATGCTCTTTTAGACCGGACTCATCATGCTTCCCCAACACACACCCCATTGAGTTCTCTAACATTGTTAAGTACATGATTAGAGGTTTTCCTTCAACTAGCGGCATCAAGATTAGCGACTCTTGAAGATATTCCTTGATTTTGTCAAAGTCATCTTGGCAATCGTCATTCCACTTCACTGCTTGATCTTTATTCAGTAACTTGAAGATTGGCTCACAAGTAGCGGTTAGGTGGGAAATGAATCGGGCAATGTAGTTCAGGCGTCCCAAGAATCCTCTAACATCCTTCTCAGTGCGAGGAGTTGGCATTTCTTGTATAGCTTTGACCTTTGCAGGGTCAACCTCAATACTTTTTCTACTGATAACAAAGCCTAAGAGCTTACCATATCTTACTGCATAGGCGCACTTATTTGGGTTCAACCTCAATTTGTACTTTTTCAGCCTTTCAAACAGCTTCTGTAGATGATCAAGGTGCTCCTCTTCAGTCTGGGACTTGGCTATCATGTCATCAACGTAGACCTCTATCTCATGATGGATCATATCATGAAACAAAGCTACCATGGTATGCTGATAGGTTGCCCCGGTGTTCTTTAGCCCAAATGGCGTAACTTTGTAACAGAAAATGCCCCACCGTGTGACGAAGGTCGTTTTCTCCATGTCCTCAGATGCCATTTTGATCTGATTATACTCAGAGAAGTCATCCATGAAGGAGAATACCTTATGTTGTGGGGTGTTATCAACCAGAACATCGATATGGGGTAGCGGAAAGTCATCCTTGGGGCTTTCCCTATTCAGGTCTCTGTAATCCACACACAGACGTACCTTACCGTCCTTCTTAGGTACTGGAACAACATTGACAGCCCATTGTCGATAAGAAGTAACGGCTAAGAAACTAGCGCTGAACTATTTCATGACTTCAGCCTTGATCTTTTCTAACATCTCAGGCCGCATGCGACGAACCTTTTGTTTCACTGGAGGGCAGTCCTCTTTTGTAGGTAGGTGATGAACCACAATATCAGTGCCAAGTCCCAGAATGTCTTCGTACGACCAGGAAAAAACCTTAACATAGTCATGTAGCATTTGTATTAATCGTTCCTTGACACTATGCTCCAGATAAGCACCTATCTTGACTTATTTCTTATCCTCTTCGGTACCCAAGTTCACGGTCTCAACCGGCTCTTCATGAGGTTGTATTGCCCTTTCTTCCTGTTGTAACAGTCTGGAAAGTTCTCCTGGTACTTCACAATCTTCCTCACCTTCGTCCTCGACTTGGTAGATCGGATTTTCAAAGTCATAATGGGCAATATCAGAACCATTACTAATGGGATCCAGAGTGGATGTGGATTTGCAGTTTGATATGTGGGTGTGTGTAAGAGCATAGTTGTATATTTTTTGATAAAGTAAAGAGGCAGAAAAGAAAAAAAAAGAGCGTAAAATTTGTATGCAAAACGTCCAATGTTTTATTAATGACATATGAAAATGGAGTAATCACCCTCACAAATAGACCATTGTGCTTCTGGTAAGACATAAGGCTTTAAAGTTTTAATCGTTCAAATATTACATATCCTCAAAAACAAAAGGACAAATTACTCTTGAACAAAAGTAATAGGCACAAAGTCTTTAGCCTCCCAATTTCTGAGTCCATCACTGATGGTTGGGAAGATCCACTTGTCCAAGTCATAATCACTATCACTGTCTTCCAGAGCATTGACTCCATGGTTACTGATCCGTAAAGGTGGTCCCCCGGCACGAGCACGACACACAACTCTCTTGGACCCAAATGGTACACCCACCTTCTTCAACTACTACTTTGGCATCCCTAAGAGAAGCCATCTTCAGCGGAGGTCTGGTAGTCTTTGGAGCACTGGTAGTAGTCTTGGTTGTAGAAACTTTATGTGGAACCTCCTCAAAGTTCTGACAAGGGGTCTCAATTAACTCGCCGTCCATTTTAACATACTTGAAAGAGTTCCGGTGGCTCACCATGTATTCCTCCTCCCAATGGTCTGTGATAATTTTCCCATTGACTGGGTACTTTAACATCTGATGCAGGGTAGAAGTAACAGCGCCAACCCCATGGATCCAAGGTCGACCCAATAAATAAGAATAAGACGGGCGAATGTCCATCACATAGAAGGTGGATTTAAAAGTATGAGTACTCACTTTGATAAGGAGGTCCACCTTCCCGTGCACCATTCTTTTAGAACCGTCGAAGGCCCTCACCATAATGTTACTAGGCTTTAATGCAAGTCCTTCGCAATTTAACTTGTCTAGAGCATTCTTGGGCAGGACATTCAGTGACGAACCTGTATCCACTAGAACATGGGCTAATATGGTGCCCCTGCACTCAATGGAGACATGCAGGGCATCATTGTGTTTCCTTCCCTTGGGAGTTAAATCTGCATCAGAGAATCTCAGGTCATTGTCAACTATCAAACTAGCTACGCAATTCTCGATTTGATCAGCGGAGGTCTCTTGAGGCACATGGGCAGACTTCAGTAATTTTACTAAAGCCTTAACATGAGCTTCAGAGCACAAAAGTAAGGCCAACATTGATATTTTTGAAGGGGTCTTCCCAACTGCTCCACGATGTTATAATCACTTTTCTTTATTATCTTTAATATCTCTTCCATTTCCTTTTTAGAAGCCTCAGGGATGACTTCTTTGTGTGCCTTTGTTTGGACAGGCTCAACCAATACCTCTTTGCCCCGAGTCTCGGCCGACTCAGTAGCAGGGATAACAACAGGAATAACAGTAGGAGTAGCAATGGAAATACTGACAGGAGCAGCAACAACGATGATCACAAGGGTAGCAACAAGAGTACTAGCAGGAGTAGCAGTAGGAATAATCATAGGAGTAACAATAGTCTTAGGAGAGATCTCAGGAGAGAAAACTCTTCCGCTTCTCATAATTTTACTGGTCCCGACGATGTTATCGATATCAGGATCACTATCTCCAGCAACCTTGTCTTTGACAACCAATAGGTCTTACTTGACGCCATGGTAATAGACGTCAGCCCCATAATTCCAGGGAACAACTTTATCAGAGGAATATGGTATTGGCCCCGGCATGGTGATGATCAAGGGAGAAAACTTGGGAATAGATGTAATCCTGAAATGTCTTTTGGTGGAGACCCTGGGAGGATTGTCGGAAATGGTAATTATCGAGATATCTTCACAAAAACTTCTTGTAAGGGGAACTTTTTCAAACATAATTTCTTTGTTAACCATCGGGCGCTGGACGCCCATTTTTAACAATAACAACCATCTGTTAGAGACATACATAAGTGGAAACCTTCACTACATCCCGGAAATAAACTGGCTCACAATAGATTCTCTTTAATAGTTAGAAGAGGAGTAGTTAATTCGCCCATGGAGGAAACAAAACGGTCATCATCAACAACATTGACACCTTGGCCATGTTTGAGAATTGGCGTTGTTATTACATTAGGTGTCTCTGGAAGGTCAAACTTAATATCCTTCGCCTTAATGAGATCTTGTACTTTATTCTTCAAAGCCCAATAGTCGTTTGTATCATGCCACGGAATTTCAGAGTGGTAGGGACATCGAGCATTTGGATTGTAGCTGGGAGATGCAATATTAGGATTCTTCGGGGCCTCCTTTAGGGTCACCAGGTTGGACTTCAGCAGGTGTGGCAAAACCTGGGATAGGGTCATGTTGATCCGGGTAAACTGTCTTTTGGGCGCATCTGGCCTGCGTTGATTGTTTTGTTGCTGGTTTGATGCAGGATTGGAAATCATAACAGCCCCTACCGTTGGATGACGTTCAATTTTATAGTGATTTCTTTGGCCATAAGCAGCACTGACCTCCTTCTTTCCAGTGAAAAGTTTCTTGGTTGTGCTGGAGGATGCATCCCACTGGATTTTACCACTTTTAATGCCAACTTCTACCCATTCACCAGTCAGTATCAGTTCAGTGAACCCAACTGAAGAACTTCCAATCAAATGGTTAAAGAACGGACCAGACAACGTACCTAAAAACATGTCCACCAGCTCTCTGTCCGACAAAGGGGGATAGACTCTTCCCACAAGGTCTCTCCACTTTCAGGAATAATCTTTAAAACCTTCGCCGGAACCCATATACATACTTTTCAATTGTGTACAAGTCGGGACGAGGTCAACATTATATTGATACTGCTTTTAGAAAGCAACAACCAGATCTTCCCAATTATAAACATTGGTTCTTTCCAGTTAATAGAACCATTCCAGGTGAGTCCCTGCCAAACTTTCTTGGAAGAAATGTACCCACATATTTCCTATCAGTCGTGTGGGGTTGAATCTTCCTGACATACGACCTTAAATGCAGCTTAAGACAGGAGACACAGTCGTACTTAGAAAATGTATGGACCTTGAATTTCTGCGGGATGACCACCCCTGAGATCAGTCCTAGCTCTTCAAAATCCAGCCCAGGTATCCTCTGGATCTCCATAGCATTGAGCCGATCCTCCAGCTATTTTTATTTATCATAAGTAGGAGGATAATGCTCCTCAAAATAGTCAAGTTCATCTTCCTCAGACCCTGGATTATTGTTTTCTTCCACTGGCTTCTCTTCTTGATTGTCTCCCTCGTTTGACGGGGTTGTAAAATCTAGAACTCGCTTAGCCGATCCTCTGAATCTTCTACCCAAATTCAAGACACCAGCTGGTCTCTTTGCCTTCCTAGTCTTCTCTTTGACAATCATAGCTTTCAGATCTTCTTGCCCCTTTGCCGGAGCTATGAACATTTGCTGAAACTGAGTGTTTTGAGCTTGGAGGTCCTTCACTATTTGTTCAAGAGCCATTTCTTTTGCTGAAATACACAGTGAAAAGATCAGAACCTGTCTTGAATTACCTGATTATGCAATGAAATGTATGATATGCTTATGCGATGTTTTCAAGGACTTCGGGATATTTAAATTTGTGAACCAAAATGAAACAAATATTTTATTAGTAAAATTCAAAATACAATTGCCTTTTAGGCTTACAATTGACTAATTCTAAAATCCAAGAGATCAGGTTTCCCATGGGCGCTTCCTCTTTGTGCCGAGATAGACATTAAGACTTTTTTCTTCATGAAGTTGCTTCATGAGCTCTAACACTTTCTTCTTATTGACATATAAATGATCTCCAAAGGTATCCCGTTCTTTCTTCAACTGAATCCGGGATCTCTGCAGTTCTTCAAGATCAGTGGGCATGTCAGGATGAAGAACTATATAAGGAACATCTCCTTCAGTGACGGGCTCCACAACCACTAGTAAGATGGCTATATACAGCATTATAAGGTTCTAAGCGCGAGCTCGTACCCATTTGAGATAAGGTTCCATGGGGATGGAAGTCTTAGGCCCCAAGGTCTTGATATCTAATTTGTTTACCATGCCCCAAGCTCGTATGAACCTCGGATGATACCCTTGAACATCATACTCGTTGTTAAACATAATGCCCTGGATAAGCATATCATGGAGACCATCCCTTCGAGCATAACCAAATTGTCTCAAAGCCAGAGAAGTATTATAAGTTATGCCTCCCCTAATTATAAGTAGAGGGACATTAGGGAGTTACCGACAGCGGTCAATGACAGAAATATCTCCCATAGATCGGGAATACCAGAGAATATCTGAGTGAGAAAGTGATATTATCCTTCGCGACCAACCCAAACCTTCTTCATTCTTCAATACTGATTTAGGGAGGTGAGAAATAAACCACCTTGACAGCAATGGCATGCAACACATAAGAATCCCTTTTCTCTTCATGGTACAAGTGTGGAGGGTATACAAGATGTCTCCGAGTAGAGTAGGCACAGGGTTGCGAGAGAGGAAAACCTTGATAGCATTCACATCTGTGAGTAAGTATGGATTAAGGAGAAACACTAAACCATAGATTAGAAGGGCCAGAACCTCCTCAAAAGCTTGGAAATCTAAATCATCCCAAAATAACCGAGCCTTCTCTAATAGGAATTTGACTAGAAAAACCTTGACTCCGCTTCTTGTTTCCCAGTTGGATATAATGTCGGACCGTTTCAGATACAAAGCTGTTGCAATGACTTCTGGCTTTGGATCTTCTTCTAAACCGGTGAAAGGCATCTGATTAAGAATAGGTATACCCAATATTTGAGAGAATTCTTCCATGGTGGGTACCAGCTGATAGTCTGGGAAAGTGAAGCAATGGTGTTTAGGGTCAAAGAATTGAAAGAGTACACTCATCATCTTCTCATCAAAGCTCGAGGTAACTATATTGAGAAGTCGAACATATTTCTTGGTGAACAAAGAAGTCTCGAGAACCCTTGATACTAGCTCTTTGAGTTGGAGAGGTATTCTTACAAAGCTGATTCAGATAGTATTTCTACGAGCGGAAGCCATGATCTGCAAAACAAAACAAAGATAAATTCCCTTGGTCCTTGAAATGGTCATCGAAATGAAATATGGATGTTATCATGTATGATGTCATGTTTAAGCAAATTAATCACACACAAGCAAAACACACAAGACCTTAGGTTTAGGCTTGCATGGAGTTTATAGGTAAATACCCTCTTGAAGTTTAGTTGGTTCAACCTGTCTTAGAAAAGTAACCGGGTTCTAAGGAGTCTCAATATCACTGATCTTTCTTTATCGGGCATTATTTCAGCTTAGCAATATTTTCTTACGGCCGAAACATCTCGAAAGTCCGATCTCAATGAGTGTAGCATCGAGTATCAACCAACCCCCAGATTTACATCGAGGCCGGCTAACTCACTACTTTCTAATGGCCAAGTTTGTTCAACTATGGTTCTAAGGTTCGTTGGTGCTTCACGACACCACACGGAGGCCCCATATTCTCCTCGATTCAACACAAGGGATACTGGTACCAACCAAAGTTTCACACCAACACAGCTACCACTTCAACCATATCATTATACACCGTACATTCTCCACGATCTATTGTTGTTTACCTAAAAAGATGCCCCTAGATTCGGGTGTAGGTTCTATAGTAACAACCCAAACAACCCTCCAAGGATAAAGTATACAAAGCAAGCAATTAAAACAGTTTTAAAATTAACTAACTCTTAAGGTAACACCACTTTTTAACAACTTTTATCCAGCAGAGTCACCAGTTTTGTGATACGGTGGCAGAACCGACTGTTATACTGGTTTTGTGTTTGTGTTTGCAAATGTTGCGGTAAACAAGAGTCGCCACCAACTTTTCTTTTATCCAACAAAGGAAAGGGTGAAAAGAACAGAAAAAGACCTTTTCGGGAGTTTTCTGAGTAAGGTGGGGTAAATTATGGAAAGGGAAGTCGTTAGCACCCTTTCCATCCGTAGTTTTCTATGGGCTCTTAGATGCTTAGCTCATTTTTTTGAAATAACTTGTGCTTTGTGTTTTTGAAAAGTATTTGAAAATGCCTTAGTGCGGCGATTCGCTTTATGATAACTCTTGTATCAGTCCTTAAGAGTGTTGATAAAGGGTTTTTTTGAAAGTATTTTGAAATGTTTTTGTGTAAGTGTGAAAATTTGTTTTGAGAAAGCATCTAGGAACTATATACTTATACTCGAATAGGTTTTTCTTTTACTCCTATCCTTTAGACAGTGCTATCCTACTATTATTGAGTTGGTAGCCCTATCGTTGGATGTTTAAGAGACATTCGAAGGGACGTACAGTCATAAAGGAAACATATAGAGACGCTTTAGCAATTTTTTTTAAGGGAGTAGATCATTTACTGAAAGGCAACACTGTAGGGTCATCGAGGGACTATGATCTGTTGATTAAAGGGTCTTTGCTAAAGCGTCTCCATTTCAAGGGACATGACTATTTTATTTTCTGAAAGGCAACCAAAGTGGGCGTACCCTAGAGGTGTATATGTACAAGTGATTCAATTCAGTTATTTGTCTTTGTTATTAGGTTTGCTAGCGCTTTGTTTTCAGCCTTTCCATACAAGCCTAGTTACTAACAGGTAATATTTTGTAGAAATTTAAAGTGCGGGAATCGTAAATCCCACGCCATTACAAGGCTTTGGGGAGGGGGATATTTACATGTCCAAAAATGGGGAAAAAATAATGAAAGCGATAAAGTAATGCCCTAGTTTAAGCTATTACATATTGTCAGCAGATACATTAGTATATAAAAAATATGAAAGTAAACAACGCGCGCGAAATGGAAAGAAACGTCTAAAACCCTAAAAAATTCTAAGTAAAAGAAAATATTTTTTTTTTGTTTATTCTAAGAAAATACTTAAATTAAGTTAAATAAGAAAGCCTAAGTCTAATCCTAATTAATTAAATAAAAGAAAATGGAATGATTATTAATTAAAACTAATTCTATTCAAATAAAGTAGAATAATTCTAATATTTTTTATATTTTTATTAAGAAAATATCGAAACATAAATTAAACCCTAAGTACTAACTTATTTTAATTTTGAAAAAAATGTTAAAGTTAATTAATTAATTAATTTCAGAAATTAATTATTTAATTAATAAAACTAATCCTAAGTTTTTTTTTTGGTTTTTTTTATTTGATTTAAAAAAAAAACTTGCTGATTAAATAAAACAAACAAATTAAAGGAAACAAAACAAAATAAAAAAACAAAATTCAAATGGGACTGGGTATGCAAAATTAAAATGGGAGGTGTGAGATGTGAATTTGCTAGGCCCAGAAAATGGCAAGCCCAACATCTGCTTGGATCCAGTGAGAACAAGCCTTGATGGCACATGGTAGATCTGCGCGCTTGGAATGTTAGATCTCCATCTATTGGCATTTGACGGTCCAAACATGAAGGCATATAGTGAGCATTTGGTTATGCAATGCATATAATCCTACAAGGAAATGTTAGAAAAATCAAAATCCAGATCTGGATATCGAACCCAGTGAAGATGTGAAAAACACAAGAAGGGGGGGTTGAATTGAAAACTTGAAATCAAAAGCGCAATGACACAGTATTTTTATCCTGGTTCGTTTGATCTCAAACTACTCCAGTCCACCCGTCAAGGTGATTTCGCCTCTCTCCAACGAGGTCTTAATTCACTAATCACAAAAGGATTACAATCACTACTTTAACAACTGTTAAAGTCTTCTTGAGTACAACCACAATCCCGTTAATCTCAAGGAACAATGTTTCAAAACAATTATACAAGAATGTGTGTTGTTGTTTTTCGTTACAAAAAGTGTTATCATAACTGTGATAATTTACACAAGATTATAGCATGGAAAGATGATGAAATTTGCTTGCAGCTTTTTGAATATGCGTAAGTGTTATATGAAAAATCGTTAACAATTTGAACACTGATCTTGTTTATATAGGCAATGGATTTATGTTGATCATCAAATGTGTTAAATGACATTAACTCAGTTTCCATTTGGAGAAGATCCTGTCTGAAAGAAGCTGTTGTAATTGATGCTGAATTGAATGATCAGTAACGCTTCAGAATCTTACATCCTTGCCTGCTGCTGACGCTTCAGAATATTGATGACTTGGATTAACATGTTCTTGTTTAGAATCAGAGTTTACTTTGCTTAAGCGTAGGTTCTGGTCATCAATCTTCAGCGCATGTTCTAATTTCTTCAGCGTGTAGCTCTTATGGCTTATCTTCTGATGCTGCTTTGGTCAGAACTTCTGCATACACAAAACATAATTTTTAGGGTGCATATTTGTTCTTTGTATTTGTTATCATCAAAACTCTAACTAAGGGTTGTAGAATCAAACTATGTTCTAACAATCTCCCCCTTTTGATGATGACAAAAACTAGAATTTTCAATTAAAAATAAAGAACAAAAGGTTTAAGAGAAACCCCCCTTGAGTTGATTACTTCCCTTAAGTTCCTTCTCATCAGAGTTTTAGCTGCATCTCCTTTTAGAATTTGTACCTGTTCAAACTTTTCAGAAAGTAGAGGTTAAGTAATTCAGAATGTTTGAGACTTTTGTCTCGGTATACCATTATTGAAAATATCTTACTTTCTCCCCCTTTTTGTCAGTTATCAAAAATGCAATATAATCAGAACCAAAAGAGATGAACTATATTAAAAAAACATGATGCAATGACAAGTTCCAGAACATAAGAGTTAAAAATTAAGAGTTACAGATAAACAATTTTCAAAAAGAAATCTAAGAAGGAGGGGGAAGACGTGTGAACAACGCTTCCAGCAAGCTCTTGATCTGAGTATTAGGCTCTTCTTGCTTGCCCAAAATGCCTTTGATTTCCTTTGTGGCGTCTTCTTGTTTACCCATAATACTTTTAATCTCTTTGTTCGTGTCCTCCTGCTTATCCAACCTTGCATGGATTAAAGAATTTTCTTTCTTCAACTCTTCCAGAGTTTGCATAACTAAGGAAGGTGCTGGAGTTTCTTCAGGAGTTGGACGTTGCTCAGAGCATTCTGCAGCTTGTTCAGAGTAAACCATTTCTTCTGATGTGATCATGTATTCTGGAGCAGCAGTCAGGGAGAGACTTTCTGATTCTGGTTGAACTTCGTCTGAGGGATGATGCTCTTTCCAAGGAGCATTATCCAGCGAGAGGATGTATTTCTTGACCAGTTGGATCAGAACTTGGTCTTGAAAAGCCTTTAGCTTATCACTAAAGTTCTGCTGAACCTGTTCATAACTCGGTTCCTTCAGCTTCAGCGTTTCAGAACTAAGCTAGTTTCTGAATCTTGTCCACATATAATTAGAAGCAGCAGGATTAGTCATCTCTTGACTAGAATGCTTCAAAGAATTTATCCATTCCTGCATTCCTGTTTCAAAAATCAACAAACTTGTACCAACATCTGATGTGGTTTCAGTTGGTTTAGGTTTGGGAATGGCAGTTTTGTGTAAGATGGAAGCTAGTCTTTCCAGCACAATTGGATCAATGCCAAGTCTTACGTTGTCAACTGGACTATTAGTGGGTGAAGGAGTGGGAGAGTCAGGAATGATGATTGGTCTAGTGGGGGTGTTTGGAGGAGTGGATTCCAGAGATGAAGGGATTTCTGGAATGTCATGAATGATGAGAGGCATGCGAACCGCAAGAGGTTCTGTGATTCCAGGTATTGGGATTGTATCAGAATCTGAAGGAGATTCTTCAGATTGGTTTGTTGTAACATGTTGGGGTTCTGGTTCATGGATAGCAGAAGATTGATTTTCAGAAGGTTGAGCTTCTGGTTGTGGTATTTCTAGTTGAGGAATTACTTGTTGAGGTGATTGTGGTTGTGAAATTTCTTGTTGAGGAATTTCTGTTTATGGAGAGTGTGGTTGCGGAATTTCTGGTGTGGTATCAGAGTTTGGATTTTCTGGGAGTTGAGAATTTGGATTTTGTGGTAAGGGAGAGGAAAAGTCTTGGTCAAATAAGTCAATATCAGACAGAACTTTGGCAAGTTCTGGTTGGTTTTGTTCAGTATTTGGATTATGAGAAAAGGAGTGAGGTTTATTCAGACCTAGAATTTTTGATGGATCAAACCCTATGTCAAATTCTTCAAATGTTTGGGGTGATGGGTTTGCTGGTTGAGAAGGCATGGCTTCAGATGTTGATACATTTATTGATTCTATAATAGAAACAGAGGAGGGATTACCTTTCTTTTTGGCAGCTTTTGGCGTCCTCTGAGAGGGTCCTTCTCCTGCTACTTTCCTCTTCTTGGTCTTCTTTAAAGCAACTTCTAGAGCAGCCTTGTGTAAGTCCTGGATATTAATTTCTGGTGCAGTACCATCTTCCTTGCAAGCGTCCAGATATCTGACTATTATTTCTAGTTTGCAGTCAATCTCGGAAAATAGAGGAAAATCATCCAGAGGTATCCTTCTTGAAGAGATGGTTGCATGAGAGGTAACAGTAGGTTCCTTCTTGATATTCTCAATGATTTTCATCTTCTTCAGATTTTTAGCGTTCAGGGGCTTCCCAGCGGTTTCTTCCAATGTGCTGATTTCCTGGGCTTCCGTCAGACGTTCTATCAGCCTATTCTCTGTCAGAATATCTGATATGAGCTTTCCTAAGGGAATCCAATCCCTCTTGGTCCTTTCGTCTTCTCTTGTTTCCTTCACACTAGTTCTGAGATGATTAAACAACAAGTGTGGAAGATTTACCTTTGTCCTCTTAGCAATGAAATAGATCAGAAATTGCTGATCAATGTTGATATAATCAGGAGAGCTTATTGGCTTCCTGTGGTTGATACACCCCAGAATGATTCTGGCCCAAATTCATTGGTGATCCTTTAAATCCCTGATTTTACTAGAGGGAAGTCCATGAGTAAAAATTTCCTTTGCAATAGAGCTTACGTCAGAGCATCTCTCAGCCATGTCAATGCATCTGACACCTCCACCATTGTATCCAATAAGCTTTGTAATTAGGTCTTCTGTAATGACAATTTTCTTCCCCATGACATAAGAAGTAACCTGATGATTTGAAGAAGAAGCATGTATCCAGAATTCCTTGATAAGAATGGGAAAGGTTGGCCCCAATAGACGGTCAAAGTACCTGTTCCATCCTTGAGCAGTAACGTCTTCATACAGATTGAAGCCGTTTTTTTGCAAGCTTTCAAAATCAATAATCAGTTCTGAGAGAACTTCCAGATTATCAATAGGAGTGAGGAGCATTCTGTAGGGTTCTTCATATTGTTCCATTGAAGCAGATTCATGAGCACTGACCCTTTTTGTTAGAACAAAGTTTGAATCTACTACCCTAAGTTAAATTTTTGATGATAACAAAATGAAAAGATATATTAATTATGTGATTCATGTAAGAACTATTTGCTACCTAAAAATTACTTTCTGTGTTACAGAAACTCTGATGGGTATCAGCACGAGTACATCATAATCAGCATCAGAAAATTAGATATCAACATCAGCATCAGAAGATGCTATATCAGATACCAGAATCAGAAGAACAACTCACGCTTATGCTGAAGCTTGATGAACAGAACTGCGCTTAACACTCTGAACTCTGATAAAAGACAACAACAGTTCATCAGCATGTAAGCAGCGTCAGAATGAGCCAAAGCCAGAACATGCTTAAGTAGCAACGGTACTGTGCATTCAAGACGAGTTATTACCAATGACATCATTCCAGACAAGATCTGCTTAATAAGGAAAGATTATTATTGGCATTGAATCAGAATTATTGCTCCAAAGTTCACTAATTCCAATGCTATATAAACAAGTCAATGAAGATTGAATTGGCTAATGCTCTACAACACTCTACATGCCAAAAAGCTAATCATCATCTTCCTTACTCTCAGTTTGCTAAAAGCTCCAAATTCCTTACTCAATTATTTTATCAATCTAGTTTCCATAAGCTTAATTTGTGTAGTATCACAGTTGTGATAAACAGTTTTGTAGAAAACATTCACACACCTAGATTTCAATTCTTTGTAAGAAAGTAATTCCTTGAGAAACTGGTTTGTGGTTTGCTTCAAGAAGGCTTTAGCAGTTGTTAAAGCAGATTGTAATATTCAATTGAATATAGTGGATTAAGACCTCGTTGGAGAGAGGCGAAATCACCTTGACGGGTGGACTGGAGTAGTTTGAGATCAAACGAACCAGGATAAAAATATCGTGTTCATTGCATTGATTTTCAGTTTTACAATTCAACCCCCCTTCTTGTGTTTTTCACTTCTTCAATTGGTATCAGAGCTGTTGATTCTGAGCTAAAACACTTAACCGTGTCAGTACAAGATCCAGCGTCAGAAAAACACAATGGCAGGAACTTATTCACACACCAGCAATGACAACAATGAAGACAGAGACAGATTCAGCGGCAAACCTCCAGTCTTTGATGGAGAAAATTTTGATTACTGGAAAGACAGAATTGAAAGCTTCTTTCTGGCACATGATGCTGATCTGTGGGACATGGTGACAGATGGATACACGCACCCTGTGAATGCAAGCGGTCAGAATATTGATAGGAAAGCAATGTCTGACCAACAAAAGCGTGACTTCAAAAATCACCACAAGGCCAGAACCATCCTTCTCAGCGCCATCTCTTATGCTGAATATGAAAAGATCTCTAACAGAGACACAACAAAGAACATGTTTGACTCACTCAGAATGACGCATGAGGGCAACTTTCAGGTCAAAGAAACTAAAGCTCTTGCGCTCATTCAGAAGTATGAGGCATTCAAAATGGAAGAAAGTGAATCCATTGAAACAATGTTCTCAAGATTCCAGATTCTGGTAGCTGGTCTCAAGGTTCTGGATAAAGGTTACTCTACTGCTGATCACGTCTAGAAGATCATCAGAAGCTTACCTAAGCAGTGGAGGCCAATGGTTACAGCTCTGAAGCTAGCAAAAGATCTCAACAAAATTTCTCTGGAGGAACTTATCAGCTCCCTCAGAAGTCATGAGATAGAGCTAGAAGCTGATGAACCTCAGAAGCAAGGTAAGCCTTTAGCATTAAAATCTAACAAAAAATCTGAGTCTAATGTTTTGCAGGCAGTTGAAGAAACATCTGATGGATCCTCATCAGAAGAAGACGAACTTTCTCTCCTCTCCAGAAGAGTGAATCAACTGTGGAAGCAGAGGCAAAGGAAGTTCAGGAATCCCAGAAGATCTGATCAGAACGAGTCTTCTTCCAGATACAGAAGGACAGATTCTTCCTCTGGATACAGAAGATCTGAAGGCTCCTAAGGAAGCAGAAAGCCAAACACCAAGGACATCATCTGCTATGAGTGCAATGAGCAAGGACACTACAAGAGTGACTGCCCAAAGCTTCAGAGGGAAAAGCCCAAAAAGAAGTTTGGAAGAGAAAAGAAGAAAAGTCTCATGGCTACATGGGATGATTCTGACTCGTCTGAAGCTGACTCAGAATCAGATGATGAGAGAGCAAACATAGCTCTCATGGCCAACATTTCAGAAGATAGTGAAGCTTCTGAATCAGACTCAGAATCAGACACTGAAGAGGTATTTCCTGACTTTGCAATTAATTTTACTAAGGCTGAACTTGCTGAAAGCCTTAATGAAATCCTGGAAAGGTACCAGCAGATTAGAGTTAAATTCAGAAACCTGAAAAGGAATCTTGAATCTGACTCTAATAAGACTGAGAGTCTTAAATTGGAAAATTTTGAGCTGAGAAATAAAATTTCAAAATTAGAAAATGTTTTACAAAACTCTCAGAAGGAACCAATTTCTGAAACTCCCAGCAGCGCTGATGAGATCATCAAGGAGTATGATCACAGTTTCCAGAAGTTCCTTGCTAAAAGCATAAATAGAAGCAAAATGGCTTCAATGATCTATGGAGTTAGCAGAAATGGCAGGAAGGGAATAGGATACCAAGGTAAGGTTCCTACACCTAAGAATGTCATGGATTTAACCATTAAACACACTCCTCTGAACTCACATTTTGTGTATGGTCACACACATGATATTAAATACACTAGCAGTAAGTATTCTGTGAAACCAAAATTCAACCAGAGTTTTGGTAAATCTAACAAATCAGGACCCAAGAAAATCTGGGTACCTAAGGATAAAATAATACATGTTGCAGATATCTTTAGCAGCAAATCAGAAACACCAGTCATGGTACCTGGACTCTGGCTGCTCGCGACACATGACGGGAAGAAGGCATATGTTCCAAAGGCTGGAACTTAAGTCTGGAGGCCACGTTGGCTTTGGAGGCAATCAGAGGGGAAATATCATTGGCTCTGGAACTGTAGGTAATGGAAATCTTCCCTCTATAAATAATGTTCTGCTAGTAGATGGATTAATGCATAATCTGTTATCCATAAGTCAATTAAGTGATAATGGTTATGATATAATCTTTAATCAAAAATCATGTAAAGCTATTAGTAAAAAAGATGGGACTATCCTGTTTAATGGAAAGAGGAAAAACAACATTTACAAAATCAAACTTTCTGAACTGAAAAGTCAGAATGTAAAGTGTCTTCTGTCTGTTAACAACGAGTAGTGGATCTGGAACAGAAGATTGGGGCATGTTAGTATGAGAAGAATATCTCAGATTAACAAACTCAATCTAGTCAGAGGACTTCCTAATTTGAAGTTCAATTCAGATGCTCTGTGTGAAGCATGTCAGAAAGGCAAGTTTGCAAAACCTTCTTTTAAATCTAAAAATGTTGTTTCTACCTCTAAGCCATTAGAACTTCTGCACATTGACTTATTTGGACCAGTTAAAACTGCTTCAGCAGTGGCAAGAAGTATGGGTTAGTAATCGTAGATGACTATAGCAGATGGACATGGGTAAAGTTCTTAAGACACAAGGACGAGTCACACTCTGTGTTTGTTACCTTCTGTAACCAAGTTCAGAATGAAAAGGATCTTAGAATCGTTAAAGTCAGAAGTGATCATGGTGGAGAGTTTGAAAACAAAGATTTTGAGTCATTCTTTAATGACAAAGGCATTCTGCATGATTTCTCTTGTCCTAGAACTCCCCAACAAAATGGAGTTGTAGAACGAAAGAACAGAACATTGCAAGAAATGGCCAGAACCATGATCAATGAGACAAACGTTGCTAAGATCTTCTGGGCAGAGGCAGTAAACACAGCGTGCTACATTCAGAATAGAATCTCAATAAGACCTATTCCGGAAAAGACTCCATATGAATTGTGGAAGAACAGAAAGCCCAACATTTCATATTTTCATCCATTTGGATGTACTTGCTTTATGTTAAATACAAAGAATTATTTGAACAAGTTTGACTCTAAAGCACAGAAGTGTATTATGTTAGGATACTCTGAACGCTCAAGAGGGTACAGAGTATACAATACAGAAACACAGATTGTGGAAGAATCAGTCAGTGTTCGTTTTGATGATAAGCTTGACTCTGAAAAGTCAAAGCAGAATGAAGTTTTTGCAGGTATGGAAATTGAATTTACAGGTTCTGAAGACAAGTCATCAGAAGCTCTCAACACAAACACTCCTTCAACATCTGAAAGGAGCACTGCTAGCAATCCTACAACAGCTGCTGATCAACCTCAGAAGAGATTACCCAGAAGGAGCTTGGATCATCCAGAAGAAACTATCTTAGGAAGAAAGGAAGATCCAATCAGAACAATATTTTATCTTCTAGGTGAGCTATGCTGCTTCTGGATAGTCTTTTCTGAAGTTGATCAACTGAAGGTGTTGGATTGCTTGCAATAACTCTTTCTGATGTTCTGGTAGTGTCTCTGTTGAGAACTTGTGACGAGTTGTCTTCAGAACCTATGAGTTCAACTTCCATACCTGCAAGGAATTCATTCTGCTTTGACTCTTGAGAGTCAAGCTTATCATCAAACCTAACACTGATTGACTCTTCAACAATTTTTGTTTCTGTATTGTATACTCTGTACCCTTTTGAGCGTTCAGAGTATCCTAACATAATACACTTTTGTGCTTTAGAATCAAACTTTTTCAGATAATTTTTTGTATTCAGAATAAAGAAAGTGCGTCCAAATGGATGAAAATAAGAAATGTTGGGCTTTCTGTTCTTCCACAATTCATATGGAGTCTTTTCCAGAATAGGTCTTATGGAGATCTATTCTGAATGTAACACGATGTGTTAATTGCCTCTGCCCAGAAGATCTTAGCAATGTTAGTCTCATTGATCATGGTTCTGGCCATTTCTTGCAATGTTCTGTTCTTTCGTTCTACAACTCCATTTTGTTGGGGATTTCTAGGACAAGAGAAGTCATGCAAGATGCCTTTTTCATTAAAAACTAATTCAAATTTTTTTTTTAAATTCTCCACCATGATCACTTCTGACTTTGACAATTCTAAGATCCTTTTCATTCTGAACTTGGTTGCAGAAGGTAACAAACACAGAGTGTGACTTGTCCTTGTGTCTTAAGAACTTTACCCGTGTCCATCTGCTATAGTCATCTACGATTACTAACCCATACTTCTTACCACTGAATGAAGCAGTTTTTACTGGTCCAAATAAGTCAATATGCAGAAGTTTTAACGACTTAGAGGTGGAAACAACTTTTTTGGATTTGAAAGTTGGTTTGGCAAATTTGCCTTTCTGACATGCTTCACACAAATCATCTGAGCTGAACTTCAAATTAGGAAGTCCTCTGACCAGATTGAGTTTGTTAATCTGAGATATTCTTCTCATACTAACATGCCCTAATCTTCTGTGCCAGACCCATTGCTCGTTGTTAACAGAAAGTAGCCATTTTACATTCTGACTCTTTAGTTCAGAAAGTTTTATTTTATAAATGTTGTTTTTCCTCTTTCCATTAAATAGGATAGTCCCATCTTTCTGACTAACAGCTTTGCATGAATTTTGATTAAAGATTATATCTTAACTGTTATCACTTAATGGACTTATGGATAACAGGTTATGCATTAATCCATCAACTAATAATACATTATTTATAGAGGGAAGATTTCCATTACCTACTATTCCAGAGCCAATGATCTTTCCTCTCTGATTGCCTCCAAATCCCACGTAGCCTCCAGGCTTAAGTTCCAGGCTTTTGAACATATGCCTTCTTCCCGTCATGTGTCGCGAGCAGCCAGAGTCCAGGTACCATGACTGGTGTCTTAGCCTTGCGGCTAAAGATATCTACTACATGTATAATTTTATCCTTAGGTACCCACATTTTCCTGGGTCCTGATTTGTTAGTTTTACCAAAATTCTAATTGAATTTTGGTTTGACAGAATAATCACTGCTTGTGTATTTTATGTTATGTGTGTGCCCATATATAAAATATGAATTGAGTGGTGTGCATTTTATGACTAAGTCCATGGCCTGTTTAGGTGTAGATACCTTTCCTTGATATCCTATTCCTTTTATTCCATTTCTGCTAACTCCATAGATCATTGAAGCCATCTTGCTTCTATCTATGTTTCTAGCTAGAAACTTCTGAAAGTTGTGATCATACTCTTTTATGATCTCATCAGCATTACTGGGAGTCTCTAAGATTTTTTCCTTCTGAGAATTTTGCAAATCATTTTCTAATTTTGAAATTTTTTCTTTTAACTCAGAATTCTCTAATCTGAGACTCTCAGACTTTTCAGAGTCAGAGGCAAGATCCCTTTTCAAGTTCTTGAATTTGACTCTGATATGCTGATATCTTTCCAGAATTTCATTTAGACTTTTTACAAGTTCAACTTTAGTAAAATTAATGGTAAAGTCAGGGAATACCTCTTCAGTGTCTGATTCTGAGTCTGAACCAGAAGCTTCACTTTCTTCTAACACGTTTGCCATGAGAGCTATGTTTTCTCTTTCATCATCTGACTCTGAGTCAGCTTCAGAGGTGTCTGAATCATCCCATGTTGCCATGAGGCTTTTCTTCTTTTCCTTGAAGGACTTCTTTTTGGTATTTTCCTTCTGAAGCCTTGGGCAGTCACTTTTGTAGTGCCCTTGCTCGTTACACTCATAGCAGATGATGTCCTTGTTATTTGGCTTTCTGTATCCTGAAGAACCTTCAGATCTTCTGTTTCCAGAGGAAGACTCAGACTTTTTGTATCTGGAGGAGGATTCATTCTGATTCTCTGATCTTCTAGGATTTCTGAATTTCCTTTGTCTCTGCTTCCACGGTTGGTTCACCCTTCTGGAGAGGAGAGACAATTCATCTTCTTCTGATGAGGATCCATCAGAAGTTTCTTCCACAGCCTGCAAAACCTTAGAGTCAGATTTTCTGTTAGATTTTAAAGCTAGTGGCTTACCTTGCTTTTGAGGCTCATTTTCTTCAAGCTCTATCTCGTGACTTCTAAGGGAGCTGACAAGTTCCTCCAGAGATATTTTATTGAGATCTTTGGCTAGCTTAAGTGTTGTGACCATTGGCCTCCATTGCTTGGGCAAGCTTCTGATGATCTTCTTAACGTGATCAACAGTAGAATACCCTTTGTCAAGAACCTTCAGTCCAGCAACAAGGATTTGGAATCTTGAAAATATAGTTTATATTGATTCACTATCTTCCATCTTGAATGCCTCATACTTCTGAATGAGCGCAAGGGCCTTGGTTTCTTTGACTTGAATGTTTCCTTCATGCATCATTCTCAGAGAGTCAAACATGTTTTTGGCAATCTCTCTGTTTGATATTTTCTCATATTCTGAGTATGAGATGGCGTTGAGGAGTATTGTTCTGGCCTTGTGTTGGTTTCTGAGTTCACTCTTTTGCTGGTCAGACATCATTTTTTTGTCTATCCTCTGACCACGTCCATTCACTGGGTGCGTGTATCCATCAGTCACCATGTCCCACAGATCAGCATCATGGGCCAGAAAGAAACTCTCAATTCTATCTTTCTAGTAGTCAAAGTTTTCTCCATCAAATACTGGAGGTTTGCCACTGAATATGTCCTTATCTTCATGGTAGTCATTGTTGATGTTTTGGCTTGGTCCCACCATAGTGTTTTTCTGAAGCTTGGATCTTGTACTGACATAGTTAAGTGTTTAAGCTCAGAACCAGGCGCTCTGATTCCAATTGAAGATGTGAAAAACACAAGAAGGGGGTTTGAATTGAAAACTTGAAATCAAAAGCACAATGACATAGTATTTTTATCCTGGTTCGTTTGATCTCAAACTACTCCAGTTCACCCGTCAAGGTGATTTCGCCTCTCTCCAATGAGGTCTTAATTCACTAATCACAAAAGGATTACAATCACTACTTTAACAACTGTTAAAGTCTTCTTGAGTACAACCACAATCCCGTTAATCTCAAGGAAACTGTTTCAAAACAATTATACAAGAATGTGTCTTGTTGTTTTTCATTACAAAAACTGTTATCACAACTGTGATAATTTACACAAGATTATAGCGTGGAAAGATGATGAAATTTGCTTGCAGCTTTTTGAATATGCGTAAGTGTTATATGAAAAATCGTTAACGATTTGAACACTGATCTTGTTTATATAGGAAATGGATTTATGTTGATCATCAAGCGTGTTAAATGACATTAACTCAGTTTCCATTTGGAGAAGATCCTGTCTGAAAGAAGCCGTTGTAATTGATGCTGAATTGAATGATCAGTAATGCTTCATAATCTTACATCCTTGCCTGCTGTTGACGCTTCAGAATATTGATGACTTGGATTAACATGTTCTTGTTCAGAATCAGAGTTTACTTTGCTTAAGAGCAGGTTCTGGTCATCAATCTTCAGCGCATGTTCTGATTGCTTCAACGTGTAGCTCTTACAGCTTATCTTCTGATGCTGCTTTGGTCAGAACTTCTGCATACACAAAACATAATTTTTAGGGTGCATATTTGTTCTTTGTATTTTTTATCATCAAAACTCTAACTAAGGGTTGTAGAATCAAACTATGTTCTAACACCCAGGTCCTTTCCCTTTTCACGCATACGCCTTGCCATCTGAGTTGCTTTACCATTTGTTAATACAAATAAAACTAAAATATTATATATGAAAATGGGTCAGAATGCTTTAAAATTAAAATGCGTGCCCAATCAGATTTGAATGGACCAATCATGATACAACAAAGTGCTACGAATGTCCCTTGCTAGAGTTAACTTGTTTTAGGGATGCCGGAGTCAATCTCCTGTCATCCTCTCCGACAAACAAAAATGTGAACCTGCAAAAAAGAGAGATTCATGGCAAACCAAAGGGTCTACTCCATACAAAATTGCCTCCTGAGTCCAAATCTGGCTTTAGTTTGGCCTGAAAGTCCCTATATTAAGAGATCAAGCCCTAATAGCCATGGATTCCCTAACAATGGCATCCAGTGTTCTAGGTCTCAAAACTCTCATGTGAGGCATCCATCTTGTCCTAATGAAGGTCCTGAGCACAAATCAAATCATTAAAGCATTCAACAACGAGAAAAAATAAGGATTTGATTTTTTTAGAATTTTACCAAACGATAATGATTGAAGGTGATGGTTCTTGCGTGTGTTGGGCTTCAAGGAGGGTCAAGGTAAGCTCCTGGGATCTTCAGGGAAACAAATGGACCCTTTGTTTGGCTTGAAGGCAGGAAGTGAGAGTTTCAGAATTCCAACCTTGAATGAAATTTTGAGAATTTCGTGTTGCTTATCTCGGCAGTTTATGCGTGCCTTGCTTGAGTGTATGGCCTTGTATTTATAGGGGAAGAAGAGAGGGTGACAAAGAAGGGAAGAAATCAAGGTATTAAACCTTGGTTTAATCACAAAAATCTAAACTTAAAAACACACTTCTTTGGGATATTCCATGCCTTTTTCATTCTTTGAATGAACCTGGACAACTTGGCACGAAATCTTGGGCCTAAAACCAATCCAAACCATCAGCCTATGTGTCCTAATCCATCACTCACTAATTTATGCAATTTATCTTGTATTTATTTTAATAAAAACAAAATAAATATGAATAAAATAGATGAAAATTTCAAGCCAAGGTAAGAATGAGTTTATTGGTCCTCCATAAGGTCATGAATATGTTTGAAGCTCAAAAAGTTAGGCCATTGACCTAAAATTTCAAATTTGCATGCTTTGCATTTTTCATGAATTTTGACCAAAATTTCCCAACTTGTGCAAACCATAACTTGCTAAATTTTTATCTCATGATGATGATCTTGGACTTTTTGGAAATCCCAAGATGTCTACTTCAACCACTCTTTTGATCAATTTTGCATTTGAATAATTTATCTTGATGTAAATGGTCTTGACAAAAAATATCTTTTGTTGACTTTCTGAAAATGACCTTTAATGTATGAGCTTGTATCTTTCAAATGGTGCATCTCTTGAACTTGAGGACAAAAGAGAAGTTGTATGGAATTGTGTTATCTTCAAAATGAACTTTGGTTGGGAAAAAATGGATGAAGTATGTGAAAGTTATTCCTAGTTAAAGTTCTGTTGACTTTACCTATAGAAACCCTAATTTAGCAATTCTTGACTTTTGATAGATTAGGAGCATTTCTTGAGGAATCATGATCAAACCTTGATCAAATGATGGATATCACTTCAACATGTTGATGTTGACCAAAAATCTTGAAGTTTGACTGTATGTGGGCCACAATTGACTTTTGACCTAGTATAGTTGATTTTCAAGCATTTGAGCAATTGTCTGAGCAAACTTATAGTGTAAGGCATAAAATTTGTCATGGAGAATCTTGAAGGCATATTAGGACAATGGAAAATATTTGAGACCTTTGGAGCTCACACATCTTGATGAAAAGTGAAACCCTAATTAGAAGTTCATTGCTTAGGAGGAGAACTTGTCTGATCAATTCTTGGTCAACCTTGAGCAATTGAGAACTTCAATGAGCATGTCTTGAATAAAAATGGGAGGGAAAATTTTTGGGTACAACACCATGAATCTATATCTTGATTTTAGCTGCACTGTATCTAGAAGTGGATCATGAATGATTGTTAGAATGAATCTATATTTAGACTGTATATGAACTGTATCTAGAAATAGATCTGGAATGAGTGCCAAAATGAATCTGTATCTTGATTTTATATGCATTGTATATAGAAGACAGAATGTAATAAGTGTCAGAATGAATCTATATCTAGATTGTATCTGAATTGTATCTAGAAGAGAATCTAGAATGAGTGTCAGAATGAATCTATGTATATATGGTATCTGAACTGTATCTAGAAGATGCTAAACTGTTGGAGAAATAAACCCTATTGGGGAAATACTCTTATTGAGGAAACACCCTTGTTAAGGAAATGAACTTTGCTGGAGAACAAAAGTATGAAAGGGGGTTTTACAACCTTGGAGGAACAACCTCAGCTGGGGAAGAGAAACTCCATGAACTGTACTAATTGGAACTCTGTAGGTTGGTGATATTTCTAGGAAGAAAATCATACTCCTTTATTAGCCAGAGTGATCGGTTGTGGGAATTGCAGGGAATGTATGAACTTGTGAAGATTACTCTGTGGGGATAATCTCATGGAAGTGGCTATGTGGGGATCCGTGGAGACTTGAACATGCCTCTACTTCTAAAGCCCTTGGTGAATGCTGATCAGGGAAACAAGTCTTCTACTAATAGACAAGTGACGAGATGATGGGACATAGTCATACGCTTTAATCCCTAACTTTTTTCTGGACTGTCCTTTCAGATTTTAGGTCCACCGGTATACCCTTTTTTGCCTAAGCCGCCTTTTCAGGTTTTCGACTTGCCGGGTGTACAGTTTTATTTATATATCCCTAATTTTTGTCCGAACTCTTTTGGTTCACCGAGATGCCCTTATTTTTTCCTATGCCAGTCAGCCTAACGGGTCTTTTTTCATGCGTAGTATTTTTTAACTATGTTCGCGTTCACAGGGTGCAGAGAATTCTCACTGTCCATAGTAGTAAGTGTTGTAGCACTGCCAGAAAATGTTTGCTTGATCATATATGGACCTTTGCTGGAACTCATGTTCAATGCTCCAAGTGATTCAAATGGATATCTTCCCCTGGCTATTAGACACTTTTGAGAGATTCTTTGAATCTTGACTTGAATGCCCCCAGATCAGTTAGACACCTTGTCATGCCTCTGGATTATGAAAGGCTTGTTACTGGAAATGTCTTTTCATCTGAAGCGATTCTGTTCATTGAGAGGATTTCCCATCATTGAATATCCATTGTGTGAATATCTCTACTGTCGAACAATTAGTCATATGAAAATAATGACATTTTTAAAAATGCAAAGCTTATGTCTGTCTTGAAGTTTTGAAAATTCATTTTTAGTAAACAAACATAATTTTATAAGAATATGAATTCAACTCAGGATTTGTAGTAAACCTCACGGGAGTCAGGATACCTTTTGTAACAATATGCTTTAAAACTAACCAAAGCTTCAGTTAGGACTTTTAAGGGTTGTAACGTGACCTGATTCACGGTTTAAGAAACAAAGGATAAAGGCTCAAAATTTATTTGTACCCAATCCATTCTTCGTGATATTCTTCATTCTTATACTCAGTTAATTGTGCGTTTAGATTCCAATTGAGTTTGGAATCTTTGCCCTGATATTCCAGTGATGGTTCGAATACTGGAAGTTTATTTGAGAAGGCAGTCATTTTTTTGTAACATTTTTTCTTTTGTTGAGGATTTTTAGCGAACTCTTTTTTTTCTTCTTTTTTTTTTTTAATTTTATCATCCCTACCTTTTGCCTGAACTGTTTCTTTTATAATTATAGTCAGTGGGATGCCCCCGTTTTTTTCTTAAGTCTCCTTCATAGGTTTTGACTTAACGGGATTTTCTTTTGAGATAATGACTGCCTGTTTTAGTGATTACGGGGAACCATCATTGTCTTTTGATTTAGAAGAGCATCTTCGACAATATTCGCCGTGTATGAAGGTAGAGCTTGTGACTGAATGCACATTTGAATTAACTGAGAAACTACCCTGTCTCATGTTATGATTAAAGGTTTCAATTTGCGTGAAAAAGAAAACTCATACTTCTTAGGCTCAAAGGGGTTGACTAGGGATTATCTTCCTTATAACTCCATTGTTTAGGATTTGAAATAATGTGTGTACATCGTTAGCAAGGTCTGTTCAAAAGCACACTCTATGAGACTGTGGTATCGTTTTCGTCATCCTCCATCTAAAGGCTTATAGCTTTTAACGAGAGTTGAAAATAGAAATCACAGTTTAATTATAATGAAAACGAATGGATTAATTCAAGACAAACATATGCAATGCATTAATGAAACAAAGTCTGACATAAAGATAAGTGTTTGAATCAAAAGAAATTACAACTTAAATTCAAATAAAATGGACATTCTCTAACTTAGCCATAATTTGGCATGGGAGCAGTGATCACATTAGGAGTCTTAGGAGGGTCAAATTTAATCTCCTTAGCATCAATCATATCTTGAATCTTGTTCTTCAACGCCCAACAATCATTCGTATCATGGCCAGGGATATTGGAATGGTATGCATATCATGGCCATGGCTATCCGGCCTACGTTTATTGCCTTGCTGTTTATGTTGCGTTGGTGCAAAATTAGAGATTAGCACAACTTCCACGGATTGGTTGCGGTTACTGCTAACACGACCCTTATGGCCATAAATGGAATTGGTTTCCTTCTTATCATTGAACGTCTTCTTCACAGCACTTGAAGACGCAGCTACTAGAATCTTTCCACTCTTGATACCTCCTTTGACACGTTCCCCAGTTAGAATCAGCTCGATAAAACTAGATGAGGAGCTTCCGATCAGATGGTAAAAGAATGGACATGTCGGAGTTCCCATGAACATATCAACCAGCTCCCTATCGGATAGAGGAGGTTGAACTCTTCCAGCTAAATTCCTCCACTTTTGGGCATACTCTTTAAAACCCTTGTTCGAGCCCATAGTCACACTTTGTAATTGCACACAAGTCGGTGCAAGGTCAACATTATACTGACACTGCTTGTAAAAAGCAGCAGCCAGTTCTTCCCAAGTACGAATGTTGGTTCCTTCGGGCTGATAGAACCATTCAAGTTGTGTACCAGACAGACTTTCCTGAAAGAAGTGGACCCATAACTTTCTGTCGGGAGTATGGGGTTGGATCTTCCGAACATAAGATCTCAGGTGAAGCTTGGGACAAGAAACACCGTCACATTTAGCAAAAGTGAGGGTCTTGAATTTGCGAGGGATAATAAACCCCTGAATAAGACCCAACTCTTCAAAATCCAGTCCAGGAACTTTCTGGATTTCCATAGCATTGAGGAGATCTTCCAACTGTTTGTGTCTGTCATCAGTGGGAAGATACTTCTCATCAAAATAGTCTTCTTCGTCAGGAATTTTACCGGAGCCAATGTTGCTTCTGCCTTAACACTTCTATCGTCTTCCTCTTGGTTATCTTCTTCATCCGAGGAAATAACACAATTCTGAGCTGGCTTGGGAAGGTTTTTTAACCTTCTCCTCATGTTGAGAATAGAAAATGGCTTCCGAGTCTTCTTCTTTTTGGCAAAGAGCGCCATCATATCTTTCTCTCTCTGTGCTAAGCTCAGGAGAGTCTTCTAGAATTGGGCTTTCTGTGCTTGGAGTTCCTTAACAGTTTGTTTAAGAGCATCTTTATTGAAATAAACAATAAGAAGATGAGAAAACCTAGATGGGAAAACCTGTGATGTAATGATGCATGATATGTAAATGCAATGTTTTCAAGGATCTCGCGGGGTAAACAAAGAAAATGTTAGAAATTGTTGCAGCTTTGACTGAAGAACTTTTCGTCTCTAAACGTCCTTCTATGAGAATCAAGCTCACCATGTCAAGTGGGTCCTAGCTTCTGACTCAAGTTATCGTGCTTTGGTATTTTGACGGCATTGGCTAGATGAAAATAAATCCCCTTGCCCCTTGCTAAACGTATGGTTCATCATAGCCTGCATCAGAGGCCCTCGAGATCCTTGAAATGGTTAAAAAATTACATGTGTAATGATGTCATGACATTATGATGTCATGTTTAAATAATCATACATAAGCAAAACACACAAAGCCTTAGGTTTAGGCTTGCATGAGGTTTATAGGTAAGTACCATCTTGAAGTTTTAGTTGGTTCAACTTTTCCTAAAAGAAGTAACTGGGTTCTAAGGAATCTCAATATCATTGATCTTTCCTCATGGGGCATTATTTCAGCTCAAGAAATCTTTTCTCGCAGCCGAAATATCCCGAAAGTCTGACCTCAATGAGTGTAGTATCGAGTATCAACCAATCTTCAGTTTTGCACCAAAAACGACTATCTCACTACTTTCTAATTGCCAAGTTGTTCAACTAAGGTTCTACAGTTGATTAGTGCTTCATGACACTACACAGCATCCACGTATTCTCCTTGATTCAATACAAAGGATCTCGATACCAACAAATGTGTCACACTAACATAGCCATCATTTCAACCATATTGGTCTACACCGTACAATCTCCATAATCTATTGCTACTTACCTAATATGCCCCCAGATTCGGGTAGAGGATCTATACAAAACCTAAACATCCCTTCAAGAATAAATCCAGCCAGTCAAACTAGGAAATCATTTAAAATATGAACTATCTCTAAGGTAACCCCACTTTTAACAAATTCCCCAACAGAGTCTCCAGTTCTGTAATATGGTGGGAGAACTGACTTTACTGGTTTTGCAGTTTATCGCAAATGTTGCGGTTAGCAAGAGTCGCCATCGAATTTTCTTTTATCCAATAAAGGGAAGGGTGAAAAGAAAAGGAAATGCCTTTTTAAATATTTTGAGTTTGGGGGGTAGGTTATGGAAAGGGAAGGTATTAGCACCCTTTCCATCTGTAGTTATCTACAGGCTCTTAGTTGTTATCTCACTTATGAAAATTCTTTTTTTTGGTGTAAGTGTATTTGAACATATTTTTGAAAAGACACCTTAGTGCGGGAAACTTTGTAATGATTCTCGTATTGTTGAGAATGCATACAAAGTGTTTTTTGTCTTTGAAAATATTTAGAAAATAGAGTGTATGTGTTAGAAATTGTTTTAGTGAGCAAACAACTACAAGTTGTCTACCTACTCGAATGGTCTTTGTTCTTTTCCTCTTTTCCTTTAGATAGTGCTATCCTACCATTAGTTAGTAGGTAGCCCTAATGTTGGATGTTTTGAGGGACAGACGCGGGTCATCATACAGTCACGAAGGCAACTCGTAAGACGCTTGAGCAATTACCCTAAGGTACTAAGATCATTTGCCGAGGCAACATCGAAGGATCATCGAGGGGCTATGATCTTTTTACCAAAGGGTCTTTGCTAAAAATTCTCACGTTTGAGAGACGCGGCTGTTTATTTCCGAAGGCAACAAGTGGAGGTACCTTAGAGGTTCACATGTGCGAAGCATATTGTGTTTCAGTTATTTGTCTTGGACGTTTAGGTTTTCTACCATTTGCTTTTAGATCTTGTCATGCAAACCTATTAGCATACATCTAATAGTTAAATATATACAGAAGGCAGAAAATAAAAGTGTGAGAATTAAACTAAGCTATTATATCTCTTCGGGATGGGGGGAATACAAACCAAAATGGGGGAAGGAAAAAAATTTAAAGAGTCCTAGTTTAAACTATTACATCCCTTTGAGTAGGTACAATTATTCATGAAAATAATGCGAAAAAAGTAAGCAAACGCGCAGAGAATGGAAAAGAGGAAATATCTAAAGTCCTAAAAATTCTAAGTATAAGAAAATACTTTTGGTGTTTTTATTTAGAAAAATAATTGAATGATAATTAAAGCCTAAATATAACTATATTTTAATTAATAAAATAAACTTAAAAATGATTAAATTAATTAATTTTTATTGTGAAAATAAAGTTAATTAATTAAAATCTATATCTAATTTTTTATTTATGATTTTAATTAAAAAAGGGTTATTAAAATAAAAGAAGTAAATTAAATTAAAACAAAATAAAAGAAGAAAGATTTATGGGTCTGCTTGTAAGAAATTGGAGGGGTGTGGAAAGAAGGAAAACAACCCAAAAAAATGAGCCCAGGAGCTGGTGGTGGTTCTGCGTGACCGATTCCTTGGGATTCACCGTCGGGACTTCATCAGTGGCGTTGGATCTGAATCTTTTAAGATATGAAGGTCAAAGCATTATGTATACCATGCTTACATATAATACGTTAGAAAATCGCAGAAAATGCATATGAATGAAGCAAACATGTTTACAAGGTTTTAAACTGTGAAAATCTTGAGAACACAAAACTTACCCACTTACCAATCAGAAGTTGATGTAGGGGCAGCTTCTAGGGTTGATTCACGAAGAATAATGGTTGGTTCTGACTCCTGGCAATGTTAGGAGGACTATAGAAGGCTTGGATTGGTTTAAAAACTACTAGGGATGCGAGATATAATTTTCACAATTTCTTTGAATTTGGAGAATTTTTTGAGAGTTTTGTGCCAATGATTTTCGTGGTCCTTTTGAGCTTGCATTGCTTGAGTATTTATAGGGAAGTGAAAGAGGTAGATATATATGGTAATGAATCAGGCCATGAAGGCCTTTTTCAAACCAATATCAAACACCTTAATTTGTTTCCAAACTTTCCATATCCTTTCCATTTTCATTTTTAACATGAACCTAGACACATTGCTGGCTTGCATGATTTTGTTGAGGTTGCAAAAGGTTTGAAATCCAAAGGCCCAAGTCTTCACACTTTATTTTCATCTTTTTATTCAATTTTATTCATTTTTAAACGAATAAAAAATAAAATAAAAGCAATAAAAATCATGAGAAGGTGTTAATGTTTTTTAGAGGTCCTACCACATTTTATAAACATTTTTTAATATCAAAAACTAGGCCCATTAGTTCAAAATTATAATTTTGCTCAATTTGCATTTCATGAATTTCTTCAAAATCTCCCAACTTGTGCAACTCATAACTTGCTCAATTTTCAGCTTTTGAAGATGATGTTTGACTTTTTAGAAAGCTAAAGATGTACTCCAAAATCTCTATGTTTATAATTTTTGCTTTTGAAGACTTTATCATCATTTAAGTTGCCTTGACAAAAAGTGTCTTTTGTTGATTTTTGAAAATGACCTATAATGTTTTAGCTCATATCTTTCAAATGAAGCATTTTCTGGACTTGAGCATAAAAAAAGTTATAGGGAATTGAATTTTCTTCAAAATAAGCTTTGGTTGGGGAAAATTTGATGAAGTATTTGAAAGTTATGCCTGGTCAAAGTTCAGTTGACTTCTCCTATGGAAACGCTAATTTGGCAATTCTTGACTTTTGATGATATTTTCCTTAGGGAATCATGATCAACCCTTGATCAAATGATGAATATCACTTCAAAATGTTGATGTTGACAAAAAATCTTGATGTTTGATTGTATGTTGACCATAATTGACTTTTTGATCAATACAGTTGATTTTCAATCATCTGAGCCATTGACTGAGCAAACTTGTGATGCATGACTTGAAACTTGACATGAACCTTGTTGAGGACCTAAGGAGATTCATGGAAGCAACTTGAGACTTTTTAAAACAAAATTTCCTTGAGAAATTCCAAACCCTAGTTGTAGGCCTTTGGCTTAGGAGGAGCATCTTGACTAGTCAACCCTTGAGTGTCTTGAATACCTGAGAAGCCTTGAAAGAATGTATTGAGAAGAAAAGGGGAGGGAAAATTTTGGGGTACGACAGCTGCCCCTGTTCAATAAACATGAAGAATTAGATTGACCTTTACGCCATTCGTGACTTGAAGGTAGAAGATGTTTGAACACTTAAGTTCCCAGAAATTTGTACTCGCCTGTTGTTGTACCCCAAAATTTGCCCTCAATTCTTCAAGAAATTCCTCACAAAATTTCTATTGGGCCAAAGTTTCACAAGGTTTGATCAGCTCAAGTTGCCATGGATCATATTGGATTTCCAAGCATCAAGTTAAAGAGGAAACTGTTAAAAAGGGGAAAGCAGGTAAAATGATTTTTTGAAGAAAAAACAAGTTTACTTCGATTCACAAGGCTTCGATTGAACTTTGGTATCCTTCAAGCCTTCTTCGATTTCCCTTGTTTCATTTGGACTTTAGTCTCTTTCAAGACTACTTCGATTGGACTATGGCATCCTTCATGCCTCCTTCGATCAATAAGACAATAGCATCCTATATGATTGTGTTGGTACACAAGGCAATAACCTCCTACATGCAAGCTTCGATTGCACTATTAGCCTTACATGTTTATTGGATTCACAATGCAACAATTACTTGCATGCAAGCTTCGATTGGGTATTAAGTCTCCTAAATACATCCTCTGATTGAGCGTTGGTTCCTGACATGCTTTCTTTGATTCACAAAGTAATGGCTAGCTGCATGCAACCTTCGATTGAGCAATAACTTTCTTCTTGCATGCTTCAAAGCACGGGGCTCCCACCAGGCCAGCAGGCACAAGGCAAAAAGCCTCCTGTAGCCTCCTTCGGTTCAAAGAAGAAAATCCTCATGTAGCCTCCTTCGATTCAAAGAAGAAAAGCCTCATGTAGCCTCCTTCTATTCAAAGAGGAAAAGCCTCTTGTTGATGTCCTTCGATTCATAAGACAAGTGCCTTCTTTACGCTTTCCCCCAATTCACAATTCGAGGACCTTATTAAGGCCAGCAGGCACAAGACAAAAGCCTCCTGCAGTTATCCTTCGAATCAGAAGCCAATGGTCTTGCATGTCTCCCAAATTCACAAGGCAGAAATTTCCCTTCATGCTAGCGCTCACAAAGCAAGGGACCTCATGCATATGAGCTTCGATTCCCTCTTGAAAACCCTCAATAGGCATAGCCTCTACACTATGACATACCTGGGTGTCCCATTCGAAGGACATGCATTAACATATCTGGGTTACCCTTTTCAAAGGATACACAAGCTGGCGCATTCGAAGGACATGCACATGGTCCATTCGAAGGACATATATTTGCTCCATTCGAAGGACACTTTGATTGGAAACAAATATTCCTTCCTGAAGAGGGATCTGGTCGAAGGTTGGAGTCGAACGATTTGAAATATTCAAAGATGCTTGCTGCCAAGTTCAGGCCTGATACACTGGCCATAACGCTCCAAAACTGTTGCACAGCAGTCCTGCTACACTTCTCCTACATTTGTACCAATTTGGCATACAAATAATGCCCCTCGAAAGATACAAACACAGTTTACCCATTTTGTTCAAATTCTTTTGTTTTCCCTCTTAAAAATCAGCCAACTTCACCTATAAATAAGAGGCTCCATAACACGTCTAAGGGGCTGGACAACAGATCCAGAGGCTTTTGATAGCTTGGAAAAACTTTGATTGTGTGAAAATCATCAAACACTTAACACATTATCAAACCCAGATTCAAAAGACCATACCTTTGTTTCTGTCCCTTTAGAATCCAACACTAGAAATACAACACCTGTTTCTTTTCCCTTTTGAATCCAGTAACAACCAGACGCTTTGTTTTTCTTTCGAATCTAACAAAAGGAACACTACACCTGTTCTTCTCATTCAAATCTAGAAATAACAAACACACCCCACTCTTCTTGACCTTCGAATCCAGTCAAAGAAACACCACACCTGTTTCTTTCCTTCGAATCTAGAAGCATCTAGTCCAATCACTCAAAGTCCAGAAGCACCAACTTCAGAAGCAAGGTAAGTTTCTCTTAACCTTGAACCTTTCGTTTCTAGTATAACATATGAATAGTCATTTCCTTTCGTTTCAAGCATGTACATAACATTTGTTCATTTTTTGTTTCTTCCCTTTTCATTTGTTTTTATTGTCCAAATATATGGTAGAACTAACCTGTATAGGCCCCCAAACGAAAGAAGAAGTTTTGTGTGAAACGAAGCCTCAGACTTCGCCCCCTTACTGCTTCACAGTCTAAACGAAAGAGAAAGAAGGGAGAAATGAAGGATGTTCACACTGACTGCCAGGCCCAATCGAAAGAAGCAGCCAAGAGATTGAATCGAAAGTTGCCTCTCACGCTGACTGCTAAGCCCAATCGAAAGAAGCATCCAGAAAGATGAATCGAAGGCTGCCTGCACATGCTGACTTCCAGGCCAAATTGAAGGAAACCCAGAAAAGCAGAATCGAAGGGTGCATTCTTCTTGGATCGAAAGGCTTATTCTCCCTTATTTTATTTTGTTTTATCTTTACTTTTTCTTGCTATTCAATATGGTTGTAATAATGTAGGATATTTATTTTCTGCATTTTTGTTGCTTTATACAAATGTTAGTAATTAGGATGTATGGCAAGATAAAACAAACAAGTAGACAATCCAAAAATCAAAGACAAAAATGCATGCAATCAAACACACCATGCACACACATCCACCTCTAGGGTAATCTCACTTGTTACCTCGGAAAATAATCATGTGCCTCGAATATGGGCGTTTTAGCAAAGACCCTCGATAAAAGATCGTAGTCCCTCGATGACCCTCGATGTTGCCTTCGGTAAATGATCTAGTCCCTATACGACATTGCTAAAACATCCCATAGGTTGCCTTCTATGACTATACAAATGACCCACGCCCGTCCCTTTACATCCAATGATGGGGCTTCTTACCAAATAAATTGAAAGATAGCAACATCTAAAGGAGGAGGAAAAGAACATTATACCTTTTGAGTAGGTAGGATGCTCATAGTTGCTCGCTTGCTCACAACAAAAAAACATTTTCACACCAACACTTTCAATTGAAACATTTTCAAAAAGACAAAGCTCTTTGTACGTATTCTTATTGATATGAGAATCATTACAAAAGCACTTTTCAAAATCACTTTCAAAAACATCTTCCACAAACACCTCTTTGGACTATTTTCAAAACCAACACTTTGTACGCATTCTTATAGAGACGAGAATCATTACAAAGACGTTTTCAAAATATTTTCAAACCCACATCACAAAGCATACTTTCAAACAAAGCAAGTGATCTTGCAAGCAACTAAGAGCTCGTAGATAACTACGGATGAAAAGGGTGGTAACACCTTCCCTTTTCATAACCTACCCCCCGAACTCAAGAAAATAATCTCAAAGGTCTTTCCTATTCTTTTCAACCTTTCCTTATTGGATAAAAGAAAAGTCGGTGGCGACTCTTGCTATCTGCAACAATTGTGATCAAACGCAAAACACCCAAGTCAGTTCTCCCACCGTGTTACAGAACTGGAGACTCTGCTGGGGATATAATTAAAAGTGGGGTTACCTTAGGGATAAATCACCTTTACTTGCTTTCCTTGTTTGACTTGCATGCTTCACATTATGCTTCACCTTTACACCTGGATCTGGGGCACCTTTTAGGTAAATAGCAATAAATCGTGGGGGTTGTGCAGCATATACCAAAATGGTTGAAGCGATGGCTACATTAGTGTGACACATTTGTTGGTACCGATAGCCCTTGAGTCAGTCAAGGAGAATACGGGGCCGTTGTGTGGTGTCATGAAGCACTAACTGACCTTAGAACTTTAATTGAACAACTTGGCCATTAGGAAGTAGTGAGATAGCCGGATTTGGTTCCGACCAAAGAGTAGTTGATACTCGATGCTAAGCTCATTGAGATCGGACTCTCGGGATATTTCGGCCACCAATAAAGAGGCTTGTGCTGAAACAATGCCCGATGAAGAAAGATCAGTGATATTGAGATCCCCTAGAACCCGGTTACTATTACTAGGACAGGTCGAGCCAACTAAACTTCAAGAGGGTACGTACCTACAAACTCCATGCAAGCCTAAAGCTAAGGACTTGTTTACTTTGTGTGTATATGATTATTTATACATAACGACTTGCTTTCTTTGCATACTTGTACATAACATCATAACATCATACTATAGCATTTTTCAATAATCATTTTAAGTATCTCAGGGGCCTATGATGCAAGGTCATGTTGGACCAGGAATTTATCAAGGATCAAGAGGATTTATTCTCTAACCAAACACAGTCGAAGACCAAAGCATGATAACTTGAGCCAAGGGCTCTGACCCACTTGACATGGTGAGCTTGATTCTCGTGGAAGGACATCCACCAACACGAAGTTCTCCAATCGAAGTGGTTGATCAAAATTAAACGTCTAACATCTTCTTGTGATTTACCCCATGAGATCCTTGAAAACATGCATCCATATACCATGCATCATATCATGACAGGTTTCTCCAACACAGGTTTCCTTATCTTCCTACTGTTTATTTAAGTAAGATGGATATGGAACAAATAGTGAAAGATATTCAAGCACAAAATGCCCAATTCCAACAAATGTTCTTGGCTATTGCTAAGGGGCAAGAGGACCTGAAGACTCTTCTTCTCAAAGACAAGAAAAAAAGAAGTCAGTGGGCATCCTGAATTTGGGAAGGAGATTCAAAAGATCAACAGAGCGAGCTCTAGAATTCGCAACTCCATCAATTGAGGGACACAATCAGACAAAAGAAGGGGACCACAGTCTGGGGTCTAACAAAGAAGAGGCTGACTATGCTGAAGAGCAGTATTCTCCTGCGGACGACAAATATAAACAACTGGAGGATCGTCTCAACACCATGGAAATCCAGAAAATACTTGGTTTAGACTTTGAAGAAATGGGATTGGTTTCTGGAGTGGTCATCCCACCGAAATTCAAGATTCTTGCTTTTGCTAAATATGATGGGATCTCTTGCCCTAAGATGCATCTCAGATCTTATGTCCGTAAGATTCAACCATACCCTATTGATCATAAACTCTGGGTCCATTTCTTCCAAGTGAGTCTAGCTGGGACTTAACTTGAATGGTTCTATCAATTGGAAGGTTCTCACATCCACACCTGGGAGGATCTAGCTGCTGCTTTCTACAAGCAGTACCAATATAATGTTGATCTGGCACCAACTCGCATGCAGTTGCAGAATATGACCATGGATCCTCATGAGAGCTTCAAAGAATACGCTCAAAAGTGGAGAGAATTGGCAGGCAGAGTGCATCCACCCTTAAGTACAAGGAGTTGATTGACATCTTTATGGGAACTTTGACGGGACCTTTCTTTAATCACCTATTCAGAAGCTCCTCGGTCGGGTTCACCAAGCTAATACTGACTGGCGAAAGAGTCGAAGTTGGCATCAAAAGAGGTAAAATCCAAAGGGGTGCATCCTCAGGTGCACGAAAATAGCCTTTAAATGGGAAGAAAGAGTCCAATGTTGTGTACGGCCAAATGGGTTGTAACCAGAGTAACCACGACCAACACGTGAGGGCAGTCCTGATCTCCGGTCCTACATCACGGTGACAACAAAAACAGAGAAATCAACAAAGGTAAGATGAGCACAAAAGACAGTTTACCAACATCAACATGCCACTGTCTCAAGCACTGCAAATCTTGTACTTCGGCTCCCAAAAATTGTTAGTATCATGCCTAGGACTACTGGAACGATATGCACATGGTCCATTCGAAGGACATATATTTTCCCCCATTTGAAGGAAACTTTGATTAGAAATAAATATTCCTTCCTGGAGAGGAATCTGATCGAAGGTTGGAATCGAATTATTTGAAATATTCAAAGATGCTTGCTTCCAAGTTCAGGCTTGATACACTGGCCATAACGCTCCAAAATTGTTGCACAACAATCCTGCTACACAGCTCCTGTATTTGCGCCAATTTGGCATACAAATACTGCCCCTCGAAAGCTATAAAAACAGTTTACCCCATCTTGTTCAAATTCTTTTGTTTTCCCTCCTAAACCACAACCAACTTCACCTATAAATAAAAGGCTCCATAACACGTCTAAGGGGATGGACAACACATCCATAGGCTTTTGATAGCTGGGAAAAACTTTGATTGTGTGAAAATCATCAAACACTTAACACATTATCAAACCCAAATTCAAAAGGTCATACCTTTGTTTCTGTCCCTTTCGAATCTAACACTAGAAACGCAACACATGTTTCTTTTCCCTTTTGAATCCAGGAACAACCCCACGCTTTTCTTTTCTTTCAAATCCAACAGAAGGAACACTACACCTGTTCTTCTCCTTCGAACCCAGAAATAAAAAACACACCCCTACTCTTCTTGACCTTTGAATCCAGTCAAAGAAACACCACACCTGTTTCTTTCCTTCGAATCCAGATGCATCTAGTCCAATCACTCAAGGTCCAGAAGCACCAACTTCAGAAGCAAGGTAAGTTTTTCTTAACCTTGAACCTTTCATTTCTAGCATAACATATGAATATTAATTTCATTTCGTTTCAAGCATGTACATAACATTTGTTCATTTTTTCATTTTTTTCCCTTTTCGTTTGTTTTTCTTGCCCAAATATATGGTAGAACTAACCTTTATAGGCCCCCAAACGAAAGAAGAAGTTTTGTGTGAAACGAAGCCTCGGGCTTTTCCCCCTTACTGCTCCATAGTCCAAACGAAAGAGTAAGAAGGGAGAAATGAAGGATGTTCATACTGACTGCCATGCCCAATCGAAAGAAGTAGCCAGAAGGTTAAATCGAAAGCTGCCTCTCACGCTGACTGCTAAGCCCAATCGAAAGAAGAAGCTAGAAAGATGAATCGAAGGCTAACTGTATATGCTGACTTCCAGGCCAAATCAAAGGAAACCCAGAAAAGAAGAATCGAAGGGTGCATTATGCCTGGATCGAAAGGCTTAATTTCCCTTCTTTTATTTTGTTTTGTCTTTACTTTTTCTTGCTATTCAATATGGTTGCAATAATGTAGGATATATATTTTCTGCATTTTATTGCTTTATACAAATGTTAGTAATTAGGATGTATGGCAAGATAAAACCAACAAGTAGACAACCCAAAAATCAAAGACAAAAATGCATGCAATCAAACACACCATGCACACACATGCACCTCTAGGGTAATCTATCGATAAAAGATTATAGTCCCTCGATGAACCTCAATGTTGCCTTCGGTAAATGATCTAGTCCCTATACGACATTGCTAAAACATCTCATCGGTTGACTTCTATGACTATACAAATGACCCACGCCCATCCCTTCACATCCAACGATGGGGATTCTTAACAAATCAATGGTAAGATAGCAACATCTAAAGGAGGAGGAAAAGAACATTAGACCTTTTGAGTAGGTAGGATACTCATAGTTGCTCACTTACTCACAACAAAAAAACATTTTCACACCAACACTTTCAATTGAAACATTTTCAAAAAGACAAGCTCTTTGTACGCATTCTTATAGAGACGAGAGTTATTACAAAAGCACTTTTCAAAATCACTTTCAAAAACATCTTCCACAAACACCTCTTTAGACTATTTTCAAAACCAACACTTTGTACGCATTCTTATAGAGATGAGAATCATTACAAAGACGTTTTCAAAATATTTTCAAACCCACATCACAAAGCATATTTTTAAACAAAGCAAGTGATCTACCAAGTAACTAAGAGCCCGTAGATAACTACGGATGAAAAGGGTGCTAACACCTTCCCTTTTCATAACCTACCCCCCGAACTCAAAAAAATAATCTCAAAGGTGTTTCCTGTTCTTTTCAACTTTTACTTATTGGATAAAAGACAAGTCAATGGCGACTCTTTCTATCCGCAACAATTGAGATCAAATGCAAAACAATCAAGTCAGTTCTCCCACCCTGTTACACTTGTGCAAGAGGTAACGTTATTGGTTGATTAGATCAGGAATGGGCTAATAGATATCTTATAGAGACGAGAATCATTACAAAGACGTTTTAAAAATATTTTCAAACCCATATCACAAAGCATGTTTTTAAACAAAGCAAGTGATCTAGCAAGTAACTTAGATCCCGTAGATAACTACGGATGAAAAGGGTGCTAACACCATCCCTTTTCATAACCTACCCCCCGAACTCAAGAAAATAATCTCAAAGGTCTTTCCTGTTCTTTTCACTTTTCCTTATTTTGATAAAAGACAAGTCAAGGGCGACTCTTTCTATCTGCAACAATTGAGATCAAACACAAAACACCCAAGTCAGTTCTCCCACCGTGTTACACTTGTGCAAGAGGCAACGTTATTGGTTGATTGGATCAAGAATGGGCTAATAGATGCCATTTGGAGAGGTGCCAGAGAGTTATCAAAGATGGGCTTATAGATGCCATCTGAAATAAATGTTAACTTCAACTGGAAGAAATATCATAATAAATCTTTGGTCGATTTAAATTGAACCAGTAGATGTCCTTGGTTGTCTTTTAAACCGAATAAGAATAAGAATAAATATTTGGGCGATTTAAACTGAACCAGAGAAAGGTGTCTACTGGAAAAGCATCAGGATAAATCATTGGTCGATTTAAACTGAAATAGCAGATGTCTGTGTTTAACTTTAACTGGATAAGAATCAGATTAAATCTTTGAGCGATTTAAACTGAACCAGAGAAAGGTCTTGATTGTCTTTCACTGGATAAGAATCAGAATAAATCTTTGGGTGATTTAAACTGAACCAGAAAAAGTGTCTACTGGAAAAGAATCAGGATAAATCATTGGTCGATTTAAACTGAACCAGCAGATGTCTGTACTTAACTTTAACTGGATAAGAGTCAGAGTAAATCTTTGAGAGATTTAAATTGAACCAGAGAAAGGTCTTGATTATCTTCAACTGGATAAGAATCAGAATAAATCTTTGGGCAATTTAAAATGAACTAGAAAAAGTGTCTACTGGGAAAGAATAAGGATAAATCATTGGTCGATTTAAACTGAATCAGTAGATGTCTATACTTAACTTTAACTGGATAAGAATTAAAATAAATCTTTAAGTGATTTAAACTGAACCAGAGAATGGTGACTACTAGAAAAGCATCTGGATAAATCTTTAAGCGATTTAAACTGAACCAGCAGAGGTCTTTAATTGTCTTTAACTGGATAAGAATCAGAATAAATACTTGTGAAATTTAAACTGAACTAGAGAAAGGTCTTGATTGTCTTTAACTGGATAAGAATCAGAATAAATCTTTGGGCGATTTAAACTGAACCAAAAAAAGGTCTACTAGAAAATAATCAGGATAAATCATTGTTTGATTTAAATTGAACCAGCATATGTCTCTTTGAGAATGACCTTTTGAGGAAAATGCTAAAATAGCCCTTCATCAGTTGTAGCCTTTCAGAAGACTGTCATGTCATATAAGTAGTTGATGATGTTTGTCTGCTGCATGATCTTTCCTGAAAAGGTGAAGAGTTAGCTGTATGCAATGTCATGATGTATGAAATGCATTGTGTAATAGTGTTCTCAAAATAAATGATATTGTGCTATATGCATTTTGTATATGTTATGATATTGGTAAATGATGTATGAATGTGAAATGTTATTGAAGTACGTTTGTAAATTTGAGCAGCATCTTTGTCTGGGGAAAATAAATACCTAACAGTCACTGGGGATGAAGAATATGTTGAATATGTGAAAAACACAAGAAGGGGGGTTGAATTGTAAAACTTAAATCAACTGTGCAGACAACACTGTATTTTTATCCTGGTTCGTTTGATCTCAAACTACTCCAGTCCACCCGTCAAGGTGATTTCTCCTCTCTCCATCGAGGTCTTAATCCACTATATTCAACTGAATACAACAACGACTTTAACAACTGTTAAAGCCTTCTTGAGTATAACCACAGACCGGTTTATCTCAAGGAAATCATCTTACAGATAATTGAACAAAATTGTGTGTTAATTTTTTCTAACAAAACTATATATCACAACTGTGATAATACACAATATTAAGCTTAGAATGAAACTGGATTGCTAGAGCGATAGAGTAAGCGTGGTTGGAAAGCTTTAGCAATTTGTATGAGTGCGTGCACGTAGATTATTAGCCTTTTCTTTTCTCACACAGACTTGTTTAAATAGCCAAGGAAGAGATACGTTGTTGTCCATAAATCACTTTCAATGACAATAACGTTCTTTCCTTTTTGAGAATATCTTGTCTTTGAATAAAGCTGTTGGTAATTAATCTGTCTTGAATGCTTAGTAACGCTTCAGAGTCTTCTTTATGATACTCAGAATGTTCTTCGCTTTAGCTTATGCTGACGCTTCTAAGTGTTGATGACTTGGTAAGGATCTTGATCAGAGTCAGAGTATTTTATGCGCAGATTCTGGTCATCAGGCTTCAGCGTATGATCTAGTAATTTCAGCGTGTAGCACATGTTTGATCTTCTGATGCTGACATATCTTCTGATGTTGATGTTGATATTGATCTTCTGATGCTGATTCCATCAGAACTTCTGTAAATACACAACATAATTTTAAGTAGCATATGTGTCTTATATATCAATCTTACAATTTATTTATTCTTGTATTTTGTTATCATCAAAACACTAATTGAGGGTTGTAGAATCAAACTATGTTCTAACAATCTCCCCCTTTTTGATGATGACAAAAACCAGATTTTTTTCAATTAAAATTAAGGAATAAAAGGTATCAGAGATTAAACATAACTAATAAAAGGTATCAGAGATTAAAAATAAAGAATAAAAGGTATCAGAGCAACGAAGAGAAAAAACTCCCCCTGAGTTGATTGCTTCCCTTTAATTCCATGAGTCTTTGAGCATCAGAACTTTACTGTATCAGAGTTCATCAGGTTCATCAGATTCATCATAGTTTTGTACCTGTAAGCTTTTCAGAAGAGAGAAAATTAAGTAGATCAGAATGTTTGAGACTTATGTCTCAGTAATCCGTTATTGAAAAATATCATTCTTTCTCCCCCTTTTTGTCAGTTATCAAAAAGCACAAATAATCAGAGCTAAAATGATCAGAGCTAAAAATGCAATAATATTTAAAAACAGAAGCAATGATAAGTTCAGAACATGTAAAAATATTATAGATAAACAAGTTATAAAAACAACAAGGAAATTTCTAAGAAGGAGGAGGAAGTCGTGTGAACAAAGCCTCTAACATGCTCTTGATTTGGGTGTTGGTTTCCTATTGCTGAGATAACATGTTTGCTATTGCATCGATTTTGGTGTCCTGCTTATCCATTCTATCATTCATAAGCATATCAGATCTTTTCAAGTCTTCAAGAGTCTGTCTGTCAAGGGAGGAAGCTTGAGGATCTTCAGAAACAGGTTGCTTCTTAGAGCTTTCAGCAATCTCTTCTTGTTGACCCAAGTCTTCAGCTGGAATCATCTATTCTTCTGACTCTGGTTGATCTTTAGAAGCTGGACGATGTTCAGACCAAAGGGAAATGTCCAGATGGAGAACTTCTTCCTTAAGCAGCTTGCTCAGAACTGGACCTTCAATTTCTTTCAGCAGATTGTTGAAGTTCTGTTAAGCTTGTCCATAGCTCTGTTCTTGTAGCTTAAAGGTTTCAAAGCATACCCATCTTCTGAACTTTGTCCAAAGGTAGTCAGAAGCAGCAGGATCAACTAGTTCCAGACTTGCTTGTTTCAGAGAAGTGATCCACTTCTGTATTTCTGTTTCAAAGTTCAATATGCTGGAACCAACATCTGGATGTTTTGGTTTAGGGATAGAAATTTTTTGGTTTATTGCAGCAAGGCGTTCAAGGACTGTTAAATCAATGATAGTCTTGCTGTGGTCGTCTGAATTGCCTTTTGGTGAGGGAGTGGGAGAGTCAGGAATTATGATTGGACTTGATGGGGAATTTGGTGGAGTTAATTCTGGTGAAGAGGGAAGTTGAGGAATATTCATAATGGTGCCATAGGGAAATTGAATGGCCAAAGGTACGGGTTCATGGGATTCAGAGGGTTCAGCCTCAGAGGTTTGAGTCTCAGGTTGTGGAGATTGTTCAGGTTGAGGAGAGGGTGGATTAATTTCTAGTTGAGGAGATGAAGGTAGTGGGATTTCTGGTTCTGGAGAGAGTGGAATTTCTGGTATTGGTGAGATGGGAATTTCTGGTTGTGGTTCTGTGGTAGTTTGAGGATTTGGATTTTCTGTTTCAGGAGCAGAAGTTTGTTGGTCTATATCAGAAAGAACTTGTGCAAGTTCTTGTTCTGGTATGGCTTCAGTATTTGGATTTTGTGGTTGGGAGCGAGATCTTCTGAGGGTTAATGATTCAGAAGGGTCAAAATCAAGGTCAAAATCATCAAAAGTTTGAGGTGTTGGGTTTTCAGATGGAGTTGGAATAGGGATAGATGTTGATACAGCAGTTGAATCTAAAACAGTTACAGAAGAAAGATTACCTCTCTTCTTAGGAGTCTGCTGAGATGGTCCTTCTGCTGCAGCTTTTCTTTTCTGTCTTCTTCAGAACAACCTCTGGAGCCTTCTGCTGAAGATCTTGAATATTCAGATTTGGTGTTGTACCGTCAGCTTTACAAGCATCCAGATATCTCAGAATGATTTCCGGTTTAGAGTCAATTTCTGAGAACAGAGGGAAGTTGTCCAGAGGGACTCTTCTGCTGGAGATTGCATCAAAAGGAGTGACGCTGGGCTCCTTCTTGATGTTCTCTATCAACTTCATTTTCTTCAGATTTTTGGCATTCAGCTGTTTGCCAACAGCAGCTTCCAGAGTGATGATTTCTTGAGCCTCTGTCAGATGATCAATCAGCCTATTCTCTATAAGAATATCTGATATCAGTCTTCCCAAGGGTATCCAATCCCTTTTTTTTCGCTCCTCTTCTCTTGTTTCTTTGACACTTGTTCTGAGATGGTTGAACAGAAGATGAGCTAGATTTATCTTGACCTTCTGAGAGATGAAATAGATCAGAAACTGCTGATCAATATTAATGTAATCAGGAGAGCTTGTAGGCTTCCTGTGGTTGAAGCAACCCATAATGATCTTGGCCCAAATTCTGTTTTTGTCCTTTAAATCCCTTATCTTGCTAGAGGGAAGCCCCAGAGTGAAGATTTCCCTTGCAATTAGGGCAGCATCAGCACACCTTTCTGCCATATCAATGCAACGAACACCACCACCATTGTAGCCTATCAAGCGAGCAATGAGGTCTTCAGTAATAACAATCTTCTTTCCCATGATGTAAGACGTGACTTGATGATTGGAAGAATAAGCGTGAATCCAAAATTCCTTTACCAGAATAGGAAATGTTGGACCCACCAGTCTGTCAAAATACTTTTCCCAACCTTGAGCTTTAACCTCTTCAGATAGATCAAACCCATTCTCCTTAAGACTGTTGAAATCCATGATTAATTCTGACAGAACCTCTAGGTTTTTCACTGGTGTTAGAAGCGTTCTGAAGGGTACTTCATATTGTTCAGATGAAACAGTTTTCTGGGAACCTGCAGTAGGAATGCTGGAAGAAGCCATTGTTCACACTAAGTTTTTGTGAAAAAGATTGAAAGGGTTTTTGAGAAAGTAAGAACGCTGAAATCAGAAATATTCAGAGAAAATTGAAAGTGAAGGTAAAACGTGCAAATGGTGTGAAGTGTGTTTAAATAGATTTCTAAAAAGGTTTTGAAAACATAAACGTTAAGAGAGAGAAATTAATAATGATTATTAGCATTTAATGATAGCTGATTTTAGGGGATTCAGAAAGATATTTAGAACGGTTACCCATGACATGTGTCTCAATGCATCCAATCAGCACTTTGCCTTTTCAGAAACGTGAACGCGTGTTCAGCCTCAGAAAATAGCTGATGACTGGATGACACTTGTTTTCTTGAGTGAACAGCACATTTCTATCCTTGAAATGAAGCGCTCAGATCTTCATGGATAGATTCTGATACAATATGCACTTCTAAAATTCTGAAAGAAGATTGATCAGAAGTTCACAGAAAATAAACAAAGTTCTGAAGGTTAATATATATAATCAAAACAATTTCATTCTGGGCATAACTTCATGCTGAGATGTTTCAGAATGAAGTTGAACCTATCTTCAGAAAGAGGTTTTGTGAAAATATCAGCCCATTGATGGTCTGTGTTAATAAATTTAAAATTTAAAATCCCTTTCTGAATATAGTCCCTAATAAAATGATGTTTTATTTCTATATGCTTAGTCCTAGAATGTAAAATTGGATTTTTGCTGAGAAAAATAGCAGAAGTATTGTCACAGAGGATAGGAATGTTACTCTCAAATATCTGGAAGTCCTCAAGTTGACTTTTCATCCAGAGCATTTGTGTGTTGCATCCAGCTGCTGCTATGTATTCAGCTTCTACTGTTGATAGAGCAATTGTGGATTGTCTTTTGCTGGACCAAGAGATCAGATTTTCTCCCAGAAACTGGCAGCTTCCAAAAGTGCTTTTACGCTCTACTCTGTCTCCAGCAAAATCAGCATCACAATATCCTACTAAGCTGTAATCACTTGATTTTCTATAAAACAAACCCAGATTAGTAGTACCTTTCAGATACTTGAAAATTCGCTTAACTGCTGTTAAGTGAGATTCTCTAGGATCTGATTGGAATCTAACACAAATGCAAACACTGAATAAAATATCAGACCTTGAAGCTGTCAGATAAAGAAGAGAACCAATCATACCTCTGTAGACCTTCTGTTCTACCTTTTTGCTTACCTCTTCTCTTACCAGAATGCACGTGGGATGCATTGGAATCTTTGATGACTTACATTCTGAGAGATCAAATTTCTTCAGAAGTTCTCTGACATATTTGCTCTGATGAATGTAAGTTCCTTCTGGGGTTTGATTGATCTGAATGCCCAGAAAGAATTTTAGTTCCCCCATTAGGCTCATCTCAAATTCTGCCTGCATACACTTAGCAAACTTTCTTCCCAGAGAAGGTTTAGTAGATCCAAATATGATATCATCAACATAAATCTGACATACTAAAATGTCATTCTTAACTGTCTTACAGAATAACGTTGTGTCCACTTTCCCTCTGGTGAATTCCTTTTCTAACAGGAAGTTACTTAGTCTTTCATACCAAGCTCTGGGAGCTTGTTTTAGACCATACAATGACTTCTTTAGTTTGAAAACATATTCTGGATTTTTGGAACTTTCAAAGCCAGGGGGTTGGTGCACATATACCTCTTCTTCTATATAGCCATTTAAGAATGCGCTCTTAACATCCATCTGATACAGAGTGATGCCTTTATTAATAGCAAATGAGATTAAGAGTATGATAGATTCTAACCTGGCGACTGGAGCAAAGGTTTCTGTATAGTCTATCCCCTCTTGCTGACTATAACCTTGTGCTACCAATCGTGCCTTGTTTCTGATGACTTCACCTTGTTCATTCAGTTTGTTCCTGAACACCCATTTTGATCCAATGACGTTGAATCCTTTTGGTTTAGGAACTAGATCCCATACGTCATTTCTTGTGAATTGATTCAGATCCTCTTGCATTGCTAGAATCCAGTCATTGTCCAGAAGTGCTTCATCAATTGTTGATGGTTCAATTAGAGAAACAAGTCCCATGAGGGATTCTTCAGAGTTTCTGAAGCTAGCTCTTGTTCTGATTGGATCTTCCTTTCTTCCTAAGATTGTTTCTTCTGGGTGATCCAAGCTGCTTCTGGATGGTCTTTTCTGAAGTTGATCAACAGAAGGTGCTGGATTGCTTGCAGTGCCTCTTTCTGATGTTGAGGGAGTGTCTCTGTTAAGAGCTTCTGATGACTTGTCTTCAGTACCTGTGAATTCAACTTCCATACCTGCAAGGAATTCATTCTGTTTTGACTTTTGAGAGTCAAGCTTATCATCAAAATGAACACTGATTTATTCCTCCACAATCTGTGTTTCTGTATTGTATACTCTGTACCCTCTTGAGCGTTCAGAGTATCCTAACATAATACACTTTTGTGCTTTAGAGTCAAACTTGTTCAAGTAATTCTTTGTATTCAAAATAAAGCAAGTACATCCAAATGGATGAAAATAGGAAATGTTGGGCTTTCTGTTCTTCCACAATTCATATGGAGTCTTTTCCAGAATAGGTCTTATAGAGATTCTATTCTGAATATAACACGCTGTGTTTATTGCCTCTGCCCAGAAGATCTTAGCAACGTTAGTCTCGTTGATCATGGTTCTGGCCATTTCTTGCAATGTTCTGTTCTTTCGTTCTACAACTCCATTTTGCTGGGGAGTTCTAGGACAAGAGAAATTATGCAGAATGCCTTTGTCATTAAATAATGACTTAAAATCTTTGTTTTCAAACTCTCCACCATGATCACTTCTGACTTTGACGATTCTAAGATCCTTTTCATTCTGAACTTGGTTGCAGAAGGTGACAAACACAGAGTGTGACTCGTCCTTGTGTCTTAAGAACTTTACCCATGTCCATCTGCTATAGTCATCTACGATTACTAACCCATACTTCTTGCCACTGACTGAAGCAATTTTAACTGGTCCAAATAAGTCAATATGCAGAAGTTCTAATGGCTTAGAGGTGGAAACAACGTTTTTAGATTTGAAAGCTGGTTTTGCAAACTCGCCTTTCTGACATGCTTCACACAGAGCATCTGAATTGAACTTCAGGTTAGGAAGTCCTATGACCAGATTGAGTTTGTTAATCTGAGATATTCTTCTCATACTAACATGTCCCAATCTTCTGTGCCAGATCCATTGCTCGTTGTTAACAGACAGAAGACACTTTACATTCTGACTTTTTAGTTCAGAAAGTTTTATTTTATAAATGTTGTTTCTCCTCTTTCCATTAAATAGGATAGTCCCATCTTTCTGACTAACAGCTTTGCATGAATTTTGATTAAAGATTATATCATAACCGTTATCACTTAATTGACTTATGGATAACAGATTATGCATTAATCCATCTACTAATAAAACATTACTTATAGAGGGAAGATTTCCATTACCTACTGTTCCAGAGCCAATGATCTTTCCTCTCTGATTGCCTCCAAAACCTACGTGGCTTCCAGGGTTAAGTTCCAGGCTTTGGAACATATTTCTTCTTCCCGTCATGTGTCATGAGCAGCCAGAGTCCAGGTACCATGATTGGTGTTTCTGCTTTGCTGCTAAAGATATCTGCCACATGTATTATTTTATTCTTAGGTACCCATATTTTCTTGGGTCCTGATTTGTTAGTTTTACCAAAACTCTGGTTGAATTTTGGCTTGACAGAATAATTACTACTAGTATATTTGATGTCATGTGTGTGCCCATATACAAAGTGTGAATCAAGTGAAGTGCGTTTTATAACTAAATCCATGGCATTCTTTGGTGTAGGTACGTTACCTTGGTATCCTATTCCTTTTCTGCCATTTCTGCTAACTCCATAGATCATTGAAGCCATTTTGCTTCTATCTATGTTTTTAGCTAGAAACTTCTGAAAGTTGTGATCATACTCCTTGATGATCTCATCAGCACTGCTGGGAGTTTCAGGGATTGTTTCCTTCTGAGAGTTTTGCAATAGATTTTCTAATTTTGAAATTTTATCTTTTAACTCAGAATTCTCCAATTTGAGACTCTCAGTCTTATCAGAGTCAGAAGTAAGATTCCTTTTCAGGTTTCTGAATTTGACTCTGATCTGCTGATATCTTTCCAGAATTTCATTAAGGCTTTCAGCTAGTTCAGCCTTAGTAAAGTTTATAGCAAAGTCAAGAAATACCTCTTCTGTATCTGATTCAGAGTCTGACTCAGAAGCTTCACTGTCTTCTGTTATGTTTGCTATGAGGGCTATGTTTGCTCTTTCATCATCTGATTCTGAGTCAGCTTCAGATGTGTCAGAATCATCCCATGTAGCCATGAGACTTTTCTTCTTTTCCTTGCCAAACTTCTTTTTGGGCTTTTCCTTCTGAAGCTTTGGGCAATCACTTTTGTAGTGTCCTTGCTCGTTACATTCATAGCAGATGATGTCTTTGTTGTTTGGCTTTCTGCTTCCTGAAGAGCCTTCAGATCTTTTGTGTCCAGAGGAGGATTCTGACCTTCTGTATCTGGAGAAAGATTCATTCTGATTCTCTGATCTTCTGGGATTCCCATAACTTCCTTTGCCTCTGCTTCCATAATTGGTTCACCCTTCTGGAGAGGAGAGACAGTTCATCTTCTTCTGATGAGGACCCATCAGAGGTTTCTTCTACAGCCTGCAAAACCTTGGAGTCAGATTTTCTGTTATATTTTAAAGTTAATGGCTTACCTTGCTTTTGAGGTTCATCTGCTTCTAGCTCTATCTCGTGACTTCTGAGGGAGCTGACAAGTTCCTCCAGAGAGATTTTGTTGAGATCCTTGGCTAGCTTAAGCGCTGTGACCATTGGCCTCCACTATTTTGGCAAGCTTCTGATGATCTTCTTAACATGATCAGCAGTAGAATACCCTTTGTCAAGAACTTTGAGACCAGCAACCAGAATTTGAAATCTTGAGAACATCGTTTCTATTGATTCACTTTCTTCCATCTTGAATGCCTCGTACTTCTGAATGAGCGCAAGAGCTTTGGTTTCTTTGACTTGAATGTTTCCTTCATGCGTCATTCTCAGAGAGTCAAACATATTCTTTGCAGTGTCTCTGTTTGATATCTTTTCACATTCTGAATAGGAGATGGCACTGAGAAGAATTGTTCTGGCCTTGTGGTGATTTCTGAAATCACGCTTTTGCTGATCAGACATTGCTTTCTTGTCAATCTTCTGACCACTTCCATCCACTGGGTGCGTGTATCCATCAGTCACCATGTCCCACGGATCAGCATCATGGGCCAGAAAGAAGCTTTCAATTCTGTCTTTCCAGTATTCAAAGTTATCTCCATCAAAGACTGGAGGTTTGCCACTGAATCTGTCTCTTTCTTCATTGTTGTCATTGCTGATGTTTTGATGTGGTCCTGCCATTGTGTTTTTCTAATGCTGTATCTTGTACTGATACGATTAAGTGTTATAAGCTCAGAACCAGGCGCTCTGATGCCAATTGAAGATGTGAAAAACACAAGAAGGGGGGTTGAATTGTAAAACTTAAATCAACTGTGCAGACAACACTGTATTTTTATCTAGGTTCGTTTGATCTCAAACTACTCCAGTCCACCCGTCAAGGTGATTTCGCCTCTCTCCAACGAGGTCTTAATCCACTATATTCAACTGAATACAAGAACTACTTTAACAACGGTTAAAGCCTTCTTGAGTATAACCACAGACCGGTTTATCTCAAGGAAATTATCTTACAGATAATTGAACAAAATTGTGTGTTAATGTTTTCTAACAAAACTATATATCACAATTGTGATAATACACAATATTAAGCTTAGAATGAAACTGGATTGCTAGAGCGATAGAGTAAGCGTGGTTGGAAAGCTTTAGCAATTTGTATGAGTGTGTGCACGTAGATTATTAGCCTTTTCTTTTCTCACACAGACTTGTTTAAATAGCCAAGGAAGAGATACGTTGTTGTCCATAAATCACTTTCAATGACAGTAACGTCCTTTCCTTTTTGAGAAGATCTTGTCTTTGAATAAAGACGTTGGTAATTAATCTGTCTTGAATGCTTAGTAACGCTTCAGAGTCTTCTTTATGATACTCAGAATGTTCTTTGCTTTAGCTTATGCTGACGCTTCTGAGTGCTGATGACTTGGTAAGGATCTTGATCAGAGTCAGAGTATTTTATGCGCAAATTCTAGTCATCAGGCTTCAGCGTATGATCTGGTAACTTCAGCGTGTAGCACATGTTTGATCTTCTGATACTGACATATCTTCTGATGCTGATGTTGATATTGATCTTCTGATTCCATCAGAACTTCTGTAAATACACAACATAATTTTAAGTGGCATATGTGTCTTATATATCAATCTTACAATTTATTTATTCTTGTATTTTGTTATCATCAAAACACTAATTGAGGGTTGTAGAATCAAACTATGTTCTAACATATGTGTATCTTCAATCTTCTGGGGATTGTTTCCGCTGGGGACTCCTGCTTTTCTATTTGAGGAAACTCCGCTGGGGAACATTGATTTATGTTTTTTGCTTGAGGAAACTTTGTTGGAGAGTGTTAATTCCTGCTTGGGGAGAAGAATTCAAGAACATTGGTTGTTCATTTCTCTATTGGGGAGTTTATACCCTGACTGGGGATGGAAGAGGTAGATAACCTTCTGACTTATCTGGGGAAGATAAGGTTGACTGGTATTTGATTTGATTACAGGTTCCATAGCAACTCTCTGGGGATAGTGGCAACTTCAATGGGGAGGGGATTTTAGTCGGTGATTTATGGTAAAAGCATACTCCAACTGAGGAGTGTCAGAATAAATCTATGCCTTGATTGTATCTGAAGATGTATTGAATGGGTATCAGAATGATATCCATATATGGACTGTATCTGAAAGATGTACTGAATGAGTATCAAAATGAATCTGTATCTTGATCGTATCTGAATTGTATCTAGAAGATGTACTGAATGAGTATCAAAATGAATTTATATCTTGATCGTATCTGAACTGTATTTGGAAGAGAAATCTGGAATGAGTGTCATAATGAATCTGTATCTTGATTGTATATGCACTCTATCTAGAAGTGGATCTGGAATGAGTGTCAGAATGAATCTATATTTAAATTGTATCTGAATTGTATCTAGAAATGGATCTGGAAATTGTGTCAGAATGAATATGTATCTTGATTGTATCTGCACTGTATCTAGAAGAGATCCTGGAATGAGTGTCAGAATGAATCTATATCTAGATTGTATTTGAACTTTATCTAGAAGAGAAACTAGAATGAGTTCTAGAATGAATCTATATCTAGATTGTATCTGAACTGTATCTAGAAGATGATAAACTTTTGGATAAATAAACCCTATTTGGGAAATACTCTTGTTGAGGAAATACCCTTGTTAAGGAAATGAACTCTGCTGGAGAACAAAAGTCTGAAAGGGGGTTTTACAACCTTGGAGGAACAAGCTCAGTCGGGGAAGAGAAACCTCCATGAATTGTATTGATTGGAACTCCATATGTTGGTGATATTTCTAGGGAGAAAATCATATTCCTTTATCAGCCAGAGTGATCTGCCGTGGCAATTGCGGGGAATGTATGAACTTGTGAATATTACTCTGTGGTGATAATATCATGGAAGTGGCTCTGTGGACACTTGAACATACGTCTACTTATAGAGCCCTTGGTGAATGTTAATCAGGGCGATAAGTCTTATACTAATAGACAAGTGATGAGATGATTGGACATAGTCGTACGCTTTAATCCCTAACTTTTGCCTGGACTATCCTTTCATATTTTCAGTCCACCGGGATGCCCTTTTTTTCCCAAGCCTCATTTTCAGGTTTTCGACTAGCCGGGTGTACAGTTATTTATATATCCCTAATTTTTTCCCGGACTTTTTTGGTTTGTCGGGATGTCCTTATTCTTGCCTAGGCCAGTCAACCTAGTGGGTCTTTTTTCATGCGTAGTATTTTTTGAATATGTCCGTGTTCACAGGGTGCAAAGAATTGTCACTGGCCATAGTAGTAAGTGTTGTAGCACTTCCAGAAAATGTTTGCTTGATTGTAAATGGCCCTTTGCTGGAACTCATGTTCAATTCCCCAAGTGATTCATATGGAGATCTGCCCCTGGCTATTCATCACTTTTGAGAGATTCTTTGAATCTTGACTTGACTTCCCCCAGATCAGTTAGACACCATGTCACGCCCCTGGATTATGAAAGGTCTGTTACTGGAACTTTTCATCTGAGGTGATTCTGTTCATTGAGAGGATTTCCATTCATTGAATATCCGTTGTGCGAATTTCTCTGCTGTCGAACAATTGGTCATAAGCAAACAATGATATTTTTAAAAATGCAAAGCTTATGTCTGTCTTGAAGTTTTGAAAATGCATTTTTAGTAAACAAACAGAGTTTTGTAAGAATATGAATTCAACTCAGGATTTATAGTAAACCATATGGGAGTCAGGATACCTTTTGTAACAGTCTTCTTTCGAAATAACCCATGCTTCAATTAGGACTTTTAGGGTTGTAATATGGCATGGTTCATGTTTTAAGAACCGCATGGCTTGTTCGTGTTAATAGAATGGAAGCGACGCAAAGTATAATAAAACCTGCAAAATATGAAGAAAAAAAACATCAAAAGGAAGGGATCGAACCCATGCCTTGGTAGTCTAATTCCTTATCATGCGCATGCTTGCCACTGGGGTGGTTGTTTCATTCGGTCATACTATGAAACCAATTAAATATATAATAAACATCATGGCTGGACAAGAGAGGCGTCAGAGCCCTAGCTCTGGTCATCTTCTCCGGCGAATTCTTTTTTTGTACCTGCAAAGTAAGCAACATTAGTGGTTCAAAGGTACCCTACCCCCCTAATTTGGACCTCACGAATTCAATGGTGCCCTTGGTTTTGGCTGATTCTCCTTGTACAAAGAGATATGAAGAAAATAATATGAAACAGTTCAAATATGGAAATGCATGATTCGATCGTTACGGGACTCATGCGATTGGTTTATCCTACATATTGACATCTCAGAAGCACATTAGTGATGTTAGTATGCATAAAAAAATAATGAAAATAAAAATATGAATTTCATGCAAATCAAGAAACTGGTGAGGCATGTATGTAGTTTTCAGGCCTCTTGGATCATCACAATCAATCCACCTTTACCCTATAACGTACCTGAAGTTAAATGGGATGGTTGGCTTGCTTTGAGAGAGGCTGAAAATAAGGTTTGTAGTTTGCCCTAGTTTTAAGAAAATTTGAAGTTTAGAAGGCGGTGGTTTCTTGTAAGCTTGTGTGTCCCCTTCTCTTGTCTGAATAATGAGAATATATAGAGAGGAGAATTAGGTCAAAAGAGAGTGGGCTTGGACCTTTTAATGAAAGCCTTGATTTAATTTAACTTAATTTGGAATTTAAATAAATAAAATAAAAAATAAATGGAATAAAAATCAATGGGGTGTATGAATGGATTCAGAAGTTCCCTATGAGGTCTAATACACGTTTGGACCTTGAACAGTAAGCCCATTAGCCCAAAAATTCAAGTTTGATCAAGTTAGGTTTCATAAATTTTCTCAAAATTTCCCAACTTGCACCAATCATAACTCTCTCAATTTTTATCATATGAAGGTGATCTTTGACTTTTTGGAAATCTCAAGATGCCCCCTACAATCTATATGTTGACCATTATTTCATTTGAAGACTTTATCTTGATGTAAGTTGCCTTAACAAAAAGTGTCTTTTTGATGTCTTTTGAAATGACCTATAATGTTTGGGCCCATATCTCTAAAATGAAGCATGTTTTGGACTGGAGCTTAGAGAGACAAAGTCGTACAAAATTGAATTTCCTTAAAAATGATCTTTGGTTGAGGAAAATCTGATGAAGCATGTGAAAGTTATGCTTGGTCAAAGTTTAGTTGACTTCTCCTTAAGAAAACCCTAACTTAGTAACTCTTGACTTTTGATGAATCTTGAGTTTTCTTGATGAATCATGATCAACCCTTGATCAAATTATGAATGTGACTTCAAAATATTGATGTTGACCAAACATATTGAGGTTTGACTGTATGTTGACCATATTTGACTTTTTTGTCCAATACAATTGATTTTCCATCATCTGAGCAATTGACTGAGAAAACTTGTGATGCAAGGTTTGAAATTTGGCATGGGAATTCTTAGAGACATATGAGAAACCATGAAATTCACTTGAGGCCTTAAATTCCAATTTTCCTCGGGAGAAGCAAAACCTTAGTTGTAAGTCAACTGCTTAGAAGGAGAATTTGTCTGATTAAACCTTGAGTAGTCTTTGAGCAATTAAAGACCCTAGAAGCATAAGAATATGTATCTTCAAAAATGGAAGGGAAATTTTTGGGGTACAACATATACCATATAGATTTTTGGGTGCAAGTTCCCATCCTTCCAGTGGGTCTCATGCTGGAGAAGGTTGGGAAAGTTATGACTAATTATATCGGAACATTTGTGGAGTATGATAAAAATAACAATTCAAGCTTCTGGCATCATTACATGAGATTAAGAGTTAAAGTTGATGTACGACAAGCATTGAAACAACAAACAAGAGTAAAAAATAAAGGAGAGGAGTGGTGTATAGTTAATTTCAAATATGAAAGACTAAGCTTATTCCGATCTATCTATGGTATATTGAGACATTCTAAACAAATACGCGAAATTCGATTTGCTATGGATAAAGACGATGGAGTCCGAGGGTTGTCAAGTGACATTTGGGCGGAGAATCAATGTTATGGGGGAGAATCGTCTTCACGATGGCTGAAGAATGAATCTGCATGCATCACTAATAATGGGAAAGAAGAGAGACCATCTCAGGCACATGAATGGCCCTGATTTAATTCCAAAAAAAAACTCAGATCCTGGAAGATCCAATCTGTAGTGGATAGATGCTAATGTAAATTTAACTTTTTAAAATCTGTTACCAGACAAAACCAACTATCCAATCATTAACTACCCACTACCAATTACCTTTGAAACCACCAAAACAATTAACAATATCTGATCATTTATTGATTCCCACCCCACTTAGGGGACTTGACCCTACAAATGCTACCACCCTACAGACTAATGCCTTTCCATGAAAAATAGTTTTTTTCACCCAGACTCTATTACAACATTAACATATGATATCCAATACCCAACCTTTATACAAAACCCAACCATAATATCCTAGATCTAATAAATAAGCAGCAACATCATCACAATAACCCCATCTTCCCTTAACCCTAAGACATTTAAAATCAAAACCAAAACCATTCAGACCAAATCCAACCAACTCAACCTTCGACAAAACCAAACTAATCAAACCTTCAACAACCATCCTCAAAAAACCATTAAACAGATACCTTCAACAAACATACCCTTACACCTCCTCAACCAAGCATCATAGAACAACATATTGGAGAAAACTAAGTGGTTAAGAAAAGACACAGAGATATTCTTAGAGTCAGAAGTAAAGAATGATTCACCACACCAACATTTTTTATCAGCAAGTCCTGACAGTCAGGACTACCGAGACCAATGAAAATACTAAGTCGTAATTTTCAGGGATTGAGCAACCCGAGATCAATTCCTAATATGCGAAAGATGGCTTAGCAGAACCATTCTGACATTATTTTCTTATCAAAGTGTAGTGGTGAAAAGTTGAGATTAAGCTATTGATTAACTTAACTCACAAAGTGAAAGTCACCGTTGCACTTTATTATTTCCAAAGGAATGGGAAAAGAGCGAATAAAACCCACAAAAGTTTTTAACGTAAAAACTAATAAAAACAAGGATCTAGGTACATGGGTTGGTTATGCAAAGGGAATGTATTAGCACCCTAAACATCAACGGTACTATGCATGAACCTCTTTAAAAAAGAGTTGTTTGCAAAAGGTTTGTGGAGATGAGAAAAGAAATGTTTTTTTAGGGTTTTTTGATATGGAAAGACTTCAATGAGCCATGTGCCTACGTATCACCAATGTGCAATGATGAAATAAGAATCATGTCGTTCTTCTAAAAAAGAAGAAAAAAATTGTTGGTTATTTTTAAGAGACGAGACATTTTGTCATCTTAGGGAGAATACTCAACCAAATATCTATAAACATGTGAATGATGGACCTTTGCATCACAAGTGAAAGGATGGCTCCAATCTGGATAACTCAACATGTATGCCATTAACCCCTTTAAGTGGAAAAGATTCAACATCATATCAATAAAAGTTATGAACAATGGAGAATTATATCTCAACTATATAGATGACTCACATCTGGTCTTTAAGAAAAGTTTTAGGACAAAAAGCCAAAAGTGGCAAAAAGTTTGAAGTGAGGTTTTGTATTTTTTAGTCTTAAAAAAGGTTCAACTTTTATTACATGGATTAAAGTTTGATTAAGAAAAAAGGGTTTTTGAAAACTCTCTTGACAAAGTCAAGATTTTTATTGAAAGTGCTTTAAATTCGAAAACAAATAAAGTTTTTGAAAAGGAGGAAGAAGATTTTGAAATTAAAGAAGATGTACAAGAGATGAAGGGCTTATCCTAAAGCATAAAGTAAAAGCTAAGATAGGAAAGGTCTAACCAAATAAATTGATAATTCAAATTTCAAAATAAATTGAAAAAAATTATTATTACTGTTACTATTTATAATCCCAACAGATATAGTTTCCTTATGTTAGAGTTATATTGTTAGAAAATTGAATAGTTTGAATTTATTGTCTTTATAATAAGCCTTTTTCTGTACTCTTAATTAATATATTAATTCATGAATATTTAAGATTATAATGATTCCTTTTATAAAAATAATAATTTAAATGCAAGAATAAATTTTATAAAACGTTATCAACAAAATATTAAAAACAATCAAGACACTAATGATTTACCATTAATGGTTAACAAATTTTGTCTCTATTAAAGCATACTTGTAGAGACAAATCATTCTAAAATTCCATAGATTATCATACATACACATATATTAAAATTATGATGGAAGGGAATAAATGTATTTCCGTTACAATATTTTTGATGGTTTTATGTATGCTGGTAACACCATTGTTTGCACGCCAAATCGATGACATTACTTGCCCATAAGCTCTTTTGTCACTGTTTCCATGTCTTCCATTTTTTAAAGGAGCTGGTCCTCTTACACCACCGAGTTATTGTTGTGATAGTTTAAGAAATTTGAATCAAAAGGCCAACACCACGCTGATTCGAAAAGATGTTTGCAATTGTCTCAAACTGCTGCTTCAAGATTTAGAGTTAAACCCGATAGATCAAAACAATTGCCACAACTTTGTAACATTAATCTTCAAGTTCCTTTTGATCCTGGAATCGACTGTAACACGTAAGTATTGTTGGAAGTAATTCGTATTTAGAAGTTGTTGTTAGAATCAGAAGCTTCTGATGTTGTCAGTCAGAAGCAGTGTTGCTCACAAGCAGTATAACTTTTGAGGTTGTTAGTCAAAAGTTATTGTCAGTCAGAAGCAGAAGCTTCTGAGGTTATGCCCAGAAGTATGTTTAACTTCTGGGGTTCTAGTTATTTTGTTAGCGTAGCTATTAACTTTAGTTTTCTTAACTATTAAGTTTACCTTTTGTTAGGGCCTACATGGCAATTTTACTTTGTGTATAAATAGACTAGTGGTAGATGTCGTAAATGTTCAATCATTCTTCCTTATAACTTTATAGCCATCATTGCAGAGCTTTAATATTATTCTCTCATACCTTTTTCATCATTTATTAACCCCGTACACTTACTGTGATACGGTGGCAGAACCGACTGTTTAATACTGGTTTGCTTTTGCATACTAACTGTGAAACAGTTTTTGTTGAGCAAGTACTTAAGATTCTACCTACTCGAAAAAGGGATTGTTCGTTCTATTTCCTTTAGACAACGCTATCCTACTATTAAGGAATAGGTAGCACCGTCGTTGGAGTTGTAAGGGACGTTCGAAAGGGACAAATACAATCACTAAAGCAATGGTTAAAAAACTTTAGTAGTAACCCTAGAGTCTTAATATCTTTCTGAGGCAACATTTTCGAGGCAACATTCGAATGGGACACTTTGACCTCTTTAGACTGGACGAAAACCACTAAAATCCCCTATGCTTAATGATTGTTTACAGAAGACAACCTAAGTGAGGTAAACCCTAGGAGTGAATATGTGCATATGATTTGTTTCAGTTATTTAATCTTTGCACATTAGGTGATCTACCATTTTAATTTTCCAGACATTCTCGCCTTACAATCCTATTAGCCATACATCTAGACATTTAAAGATTGCGGAAATTAAAAGTGCGAGGAAATAAAACCTAGCTATTACAAGGCTTCGGGGGGGGGGGGGATTAATTACATAACCAAAAATCGAGGATTTAAATAGTAAATAAAAACCCTAGTTTTAACTATTACAAACCATGAACAATTACAAAATAATGGACAAATAATTAACAAGCCCGCGGCGAATTGAATACGAGGACGGTTGAAAAGATAACCTAAAACTCTAATTGAGAGAAAAATATTTTTGTTCTTGTCGATTTTTATTTGAGAAAATATTTAATTGCAAATTAATTAAACCTAATTTCTAATTGTTTTTAAATTATGAAAGAAATTAAATTAACCTAATTTTCTAACTAAATTAATAAAGGAATAAATATTTATGAGAAAAATGATGTTTGATGTATTTTTTAAAGAAAAATAATTAAATTATGTACAATATCAAACCCTAATTCTAATTGTTTTTCATTATAAAAAGAAAATTAAATTGCCCTAAATTAATTAAACTAATTAATTCAAAAAATATTTATTAAGAAAAAAAATCTTTTTTCTGATTTTTGATTTTTTAATTTAATAAAAATAATTTTTATATTAATAAAATAGGGAAAAGAAATAAAGAAACGAAATTAAAGAAAATAATAAAATAAATAACCTAATGGGCATGTATGCTAGCTGAAAAGGGGGTGTGGAATTGAATTTTCAAGCCCATTAAGCTCCAAGCCCAGTCAACCACGTTGGATCCTATGCAAGCGTTGACCTGAGGTGTATCAAGGACATTCAGGGGAGAAGCGTTAGATCTGGCTATCAGTGCATCCAATGGCTGGGCATTGAGGTTGTATGGAAGGCGTGTGAGGGAGCATTGTACTGGATCTACAAAGGTAAAATAAGAAAATATATTTTGTTGGGACCTGGGATCAAACCCAGGTCCTTCTATTTACCACTAGCGCGCCTCACCACTGGGCCAACTAGCTTGTTGATTATCATGCTGAAAAAGAAATATAATATTACAAAAAAATTTAACAAAAACAAAAGGCGTGAAAGTTCAAACGAGCCAGTCACATGAATCCAAGTCATCATATTCTTCATGGATTCCTTCGTATTAGGTATTCACCTATACCCACAGACAATGTTCGTTGCTAAAAACCTGTGTTATTCCCAAATGCAATACAAGCATGATAAATTTATTGTGATGATACCAATCAACTCGTGTTGGTCTCATGAGTATCATGGTATCATTTTCTTGGCCTAATTTTTCCTGTATCAAGAAGCCCCAAAATACGACCACAAACCCTAGCAATGGTAAGTATTGATTCCTACACTGTAAATGCAATTAAATGGTACAGATAACTTGCAAACAAGATGATAAACCAGAATATATGGTTAGTACATGTTTATGATGCATGAAACATTAAAAGTGGATTTAAGTTTTTGATGCAAACCGTGATACTGTAATGTGATGATTCTTGATGCTTTGAGGCTTGCAAATGAATGGAGAAGCTTCCTGAGATGTCCAAGAACGTATTGCTAACCTTGAAACTCCTTGAGGATGGCTCTAAGATGGATTTTGATCTCACACTTTTGTCCAAATTGTTTAGTTTTCTTCCTGGCTTTTCACGGCTGCAAACCTTGTTCTTATGATTTGGAATTGTTGTATACATATAGTAGACTGAATTAGGATTGTAAAATTGCATCATATCTTTGAGAATTATGAAAATGTGATTTGATTTGATTCATGTATGATATCTTTCTAAAACAAGCTTCAATCTAATATTTTCCAACCCTAATGAGTCTTTCACGAAATTGATCATCATGCTAGCTGTACATGGACTCCAAATATGCACAAAAATATCAAGATTTGATTTGTTTTCATTATTTTACCATTTAATTTGATTTATTTTGATTTAAATAAATAAAAAATCAAAATAAATGGTAAAAGTAATAAAATAATAGGTGGAAAAGCTCAGGGGTCGTGGGTATTATTAGAAACATGCTTCAAGCAAGAAAACATGGGCCCCTTTGGAAAAAATGCAAATTTGATCAATGTTGACTTTTAACAATTTTCCAAAAATTGCCAACTTTGACAATGCACAACTCTCTCAATTTTGATCCTAGGAGGGTGTTCGTGGACTTTTTATAAAGCTTAGGATGTCCCCTAAACAACCCTTTTGGTTTCATCTCAATTGTATCTTGCATGTTCATGTATGAAGCTTTGACCCAAAAGGTGTTTTTGTTGACTTTTCAAAAGGACCTATAATGTAGAAATTCATATTTTTTGATGAGTGCATATTTTGAACTTGTGGGACGAAGATGAGTTATTGGTAATTGCATCCTCTTCATAATGAGCTTTGGATGAAAAATTTCTGATAAAGCATGTGGAAGTTATGCTTGGTCAAAGTTGGGTTGACTTTTACTAAGAAACCCTAATTTAGCAACTTTTGGGTTTTGATGAATTTAGAGCATTCCTTAAGGAATCATGACCAAACCTTGATCAAATGATGAAAGTTACTTCAAACTGTTAGTGTTGACCAAAAATATTGAAGTTTGACTGTATGTGGGTCACAGTTGATTTTTGACCTATTATAGTCGATTCTCAAGCATCTGAGCAGTTGACTGAGCAAGCTTCTTGTGCAAGGCATGAAACATGTCATGTAGGGTCTTGAGAACATATTAAGACCATGGAGAGAATATGAGGCCTTTGTGGTTCACCCATCTTGATGAAAATAGAAACCCTAATTTGAGGTATACTGCCTTAGGAGAGAGTTTGTCTGGTCAACTCTTGGGAAACCTTGAGCAAATTGAGGATCTTAATGGGCATGTATTGAATAAAATGAGAGGGAAAATTTTGGGGTACAACATCTGCCCCTGTTCAATCTTCTTAAACCTGCGGATGTAGATTGGCTTGTCTGCCTTTCGTAATCTGAAGGTGGAAGATGATTGAACACTCAAGTGCCAAGAAATTTAAACTCGTACGAAGTGGCACTCGACTTATGACATCGGGAATGGGCTTATAGATGCCATTTGGAAGTTGATAATAGAAGATTTCTGGAGATGGGCTTAAAGATGCCATCCTGGATGCGACGGAGAATTGTCGGAGATGGGCTTAACGATGCCATCTAGAGAGTGTGGATTTCCTGAGATATTCCTTTGACGAGAGTCTATGTTGCTTTGGTTGAGGAGGAATCTGCTGAGGAATGTTGGTATCCGTCTTGGGAGATATAGAATTTTAGGAGCTTCAGTTGTCCGTTATTCTACTGGGGAAATGCAAAATCAATCGTGTTTGATCGGGTCTTGGTCTTACAGTGTTGTGGACTGCTGTCTGGAGATAAGAGAGGAGGAACCTAGATAGAAAGGTTATGAGAAGGAACCTGGATAGTAGGGTTGCTTCGAAATGAAATCCTGAATGGTAAGGCTGTGAGAAGGAACCTGGGTAGTAGGGTTACTTCGATATGAAAGTCTGGATAGTAGGGCTATGGGAAGGAACCTGGATAGTAGGGTTACTTTGATATGAAATCCTGGATAGTAGGGCTGTGGGAAGGAACCTGGATAGTAGGGTTACTTCGATATGAAAAGCCTGGATAGTAGGGCTATGGGAAGGAACTTGGATAGTAGGGTTACTTCGATATGAAAAGCCTGGATAGTAGGGCTGTGAGAAGGAACCTGGATAGTTTCCTTGTGATAAGTTCGTGTAAAACTTCAAGAGGAACCTGGGTAAGGTTATAAGTTTGTGTAAAACTTCAGGATGAACCATGGTAAGGTTACCTTGAGATAAGTTCGTGTAAAACTTCAGGAGGAACCGGGGTAAGGTTACTTTGAGATAAGTTTGTGTAAAAATTCAGGATCAACCGGGGTAAGGTTACCTTGAGATAAGTTTGTGTAAAACTTCAAGAGGAACCGGGGTAAGGTTAACTTGAGATAAGTTTGTATAAAACTTCAGGAGGAACCGGGGTAAGGTTACTTTGATAAGTTCGTGTAAAACTTTAGGAGGAACCGGGGTAAGGTTAACTTGAGATAAGTTTGTGTAAAACTTCAGGAGGAACCGGGGTAAGTTTAACTTGAGATAAGTTTGGGTAAAACATCAGAAGGAACCAGGGTAAGGTTACTTTGGTATGATAAGATATCAGGGTTAGTTGTATGTGATGCATGAAATGCAGGGTGAGATGAAGTTCTCAAAATAAATGAGATTATGCCGTATATGATATGTATGCGTATGTCATGATGTATGTTCATGAAATGCTATCGGGGCATGCTCGCGTCTGGGAAAATAAATCCCTGACGGTTGCTGGAGATTTTCGAATATTCTGTCGGGAAGAGATGCTGGAGGATAACTCTGCGGGGACCAGATTTTGGTGGAAGAGATACCCTGTTGGTAGACCTGCTGATCTGGAGGAACAAATTTAGTTGGGGATGAAATTCCGTTGCTGGAAGTGATGAGCTTTGTTGGATATTGAGCTTATGTATCTGTAGAAATAAACTCCGCTTGAGGAATGAATTTTATTGACTCGCCTGCGATTACGAACCTCGGTTGGGGATAGTTAAGTCCTGTTTCGGGGAAGCTAACATCGATGCCTTTGGATAGTTTTACTCTGTGGGGAGTGTATGTACCCGTGATTGGGTTCTAAAGCTGACTCTATCCTGATACCTGATGGTCAAAGTAACTGTAGGATTTGGCACTTCCTGTTTTTCTCTGTTTCTGGAATTACGACTAATTGTCTTTTGTTTCTTATGTAAATATTTATGAGCAACATTCATTTTCAAATGCATATATCGAAAATAAATCATTGGACGTTCTTGCAAAACAAACAGGAAAAGAAAAAGAAACAAATTGAAGTTTCGTAAGAATGACTGGTATTGATTTTGAAATTGGCCTGTAATAGGCGTTTTGTACAAGGAGGATGACGTCCTAGTAAGAGAACACCGCCGAAAGACAGAAATTATACAATTTGTGTAAGAGAAAGAAAAACAACTATGTGAAACGACCCCATTGGGTTCCAACTCTGCTATTGCCTTTATATCTTCAAGTGTCTCATCACTTTACTACTTGGCCGAAGGTTGATCAAATTGGTTGACGCTGTCCGAGCATGATAGCTGATACCGAAGTCTGGTCGCGAGATGATCCAATGAGACATAGTGATACACTTCAATCCCTAACTCTTTCCTGGACTGCCCTTTTGGGTTTTCAATCCACCGGGATACCCTTTTTTGCCCAAGCCTCTCTTTCGGGTTTTCGACTTGCCGGGTGTACAGATTTTTTCACTTTCATCCCTTAAATTTTCCAGAACCCTTTTGGTTCGCCGGGAAGCCCTTATTTTTTCCTAGGCCAGTCAACCTAGCGGGTCACTGATTAGGCGTAGTATCTTTTCACTATGTTTGCATTGACAGGGTGAGGAAGGTCGTCACCATCCATGGTGGTTAGAATCATAGCTCCCCCCGAGAAAATGTTCTTAACCACAAATGGCCCTTCGTACGTGGGGGTCTATTTACCCATAGGATCACCTTGCGGCAATATGATGTGTTTGATCACTAGAACGTCGACTTGATATTCTTGACTCCTGACTTTCTTGTTAAAAGCCTTGATCATTCGCTTTTGATACGTCTGACCATGGAAGATAGTAGTAAGTCTCTTCTCATCGATTAGATTTAGCTGATCAAGTCGAATTTGGATCCAGTCGTCTTCGTTCAAATCCGCATCCTTCATAATCCTGAGAGAGGGTATCTGGACTTCGATGGGTAGGACTGCCTCCATGCCATATACCAGAGAGTAAGGTGTTGCCCCTATCGACGTCTGTGCTGAGGTACGGTACCCATGAAGAGAAAATGGTAACATGCCATGCCAGTCTTTATATGTCACCGTCATCTTCTGTATAATCTTCTTGATGTTCTTGTTAGCTGCTTCAACAACGCCATTCATCTTTGGCCGGTAAGGAGACGAATTATGGTGTTGTATCTTGAATTGTTTGCAAAGCTCGGTGATCATTGTGTTGTTGAGTTTTGTACCATTGTCAGTAATAATCCTCTCCGACACACCATATCGATAGATCAAATTGTGTCAGATAAACCGCGCCACGACGTTCTTAGTAACTGTAGCAAAGGACGCTGCCTCAACCCACTTCGTGAAGTAATCAATGGCTACCAGAATAAAATGATGCCCGTTAGACCCAGTAGGTCTGATCTCGCCGATCATGCCAATGCCCCACATTGCAAAGGGCCACGGAGCTATCAGGACGTTTAATGGGACCGAAGGCAAATGCACCTTATCAGCGTAGATTTGGCACTTATGACAAGTTCGAGAGTGCTGATAACAATCGGCTTCCATAGTGGACTAATAATACCCCGCCCGTAGGATCTTCTTAGCCATGGTATGTCCACTAGAATGGGTTCCGAAAGTGCCTTCATGTAGATCTGCCATGATCCTCTCTGCTTCGCTCTTGTCTACACACCATATCAGTATGGAGTCATGGTTGCGTTTATAGAGGATTCATTGCTGAGGAAGAACTTTGCAGCGAACCTTCTCAGAAACTTCTTATCATTGACAGATTCCCCTTCGGGATACTCCTGAACCTCGAGATACCTTTTGACTTCGTAAAACCAGGGTTTGTCTGCCACTTATTTGGTGTCGATCTCACAGCAGTATGCTGGTTCATCCAACCTCTCAATGGTAATTCGGGTAGCTTCATTGTCCCACCTAACTTTGAACATAGAAGACATGGTAGCTAGCGCGCCCGCCAACTGGTTCTCCTCTCATGGGAAATATTCAAAGGTTACCTCCTCAAAGTGTGGGAGCAATGTTAGTACATACTCTTTGTAAGGAATGAGATTCGGGTGCTTCGTATTCCACTCGCCTTTGATCTGGCTTATCACCAGAGCAGAATCCCCGAATACATTCAAGAACTTGATCCTCAAGTCAATAGCAGCTCGAAGACCCATGATACTTGCTTTATACTCCGCCATGTTGTTGGTGCAATTGAAACATAAACGGGCAATGAACGGAGTATGACAGCCTTCGGAAGATATGATCACAACACCAATGCCGTTACCCTGTGCGTTTGAGGCTCCATCAAAATACATAGACCATCGGGATCCCTCCTCGGGTCCTTCATCTGGTCGAGGTTCTTTGTAGTTTGTCACCAACATAATATTCTCATCCGAGAACTCAAAATTCATGGACTGGTAGTCATCCACGGCCTGATGAGCCAAATGATCAGCCAATACACTCCCCTTTATTTCTTTTTGGGTCGTATGTTGTATGTCGTACTCAGTTAAGATCATTTTCCACCTTGCTATCCTTCCGGAGAGAGCGGGCTTCTCGAAAATATACTTGATCAGATCCATCTTTGATATCAACAAAGTAGTATGAGTCAGCATATACTGTCTCAGTCGGCGAGAAGTCCATGCCAAAGCGCAGCAAGTTTTCTCGGGCAATGAGTATCGGGTCTCACAGTCGGTAAACGTTTTGCTAAGGTAATAAATGGCGTGCTCTTTTCGACCAGACTCGTCATGCTGCCCCAACACACACCCCATTGAATTGTCTAGCACTATCAAGTATAATATCAAAGGTCTTCCTTCAAGTGGAGGCATCAGAATTGGAGGTTCTTGAAGGTATTCTTTGATTCTTTCGAAAGCGGTCTGGCATTCATCATTCCACTTTACCACTTGATCTTTCTTCAGAAGCTTGAAGATTGGCTCACAAGTAGCAGTCAGATTTGAAATGAACCTGGCGATATAATTCAGACGTCCCAAGAAACCTCTAACTTCCTTCTCTGTACGGGGAACCAACATCTCTTGTATAGCTTTTACTTTGGCAGGGTCTACCTGAATACCCTTGTCACTGACAACGAAACCCAGAAGCTTACCAGACCTTACCCCGAAGGTACACTTGTTCGGATTCAACCTCAGCTTATATGTCTTCAATCTGTCAAACAATTTCTGGAGATGATCAAGGTGATCTTCCTCCGTCTGAGACTTGGCTATCATATCATCAACATAAACTTCGATCTCGTGGTGAATCATGTCATGGAACAAAGCAACCATAGCGCGCTGATAAGTTGCCCCAGCATTTTTCAACCCAAAAGGAATCACCTTGTAGCAGAAGGTGCCCCACTGTGTAACGAAGGTTGTCTTCTCCATGTCTTTAGGAGCCATCTTGATCTAGTTGTAGCCAGAGAACCCATCCATGGAGGAGAAGATTTTGTGTTGCACGGTGTTGTCGACTAGAACATCAATATGAGGAAGAGGGAAGTCATCCTTGGGGCTTGCCCTGTTCAGATCTCTATAATCAACACACATCTGTACCTTATTGTCCTTCTTAGGTACCGAAACAACGTTAGCAAACCACTGGATATGAAGTGACAGCTAAGAATCCTGCATCGAACTGTTTCATGACTTCTGCCTTGATTTTCTATGACATTTCAGGATGCATACGGCAGAACTTTTTCTTAACCGGAGGACAGTCTTCTTTAGTCAGCAGGTGATGTACCACAATATCAGTGTCTAAACTAGGCATGTCTTCATAGGACCAAGCAAAGATCTCGACATAGTCGTGCAACATCTGTATCAACCTCTATTTGACGCTAAGCTCCAGATTTGCACCTATTTTAACCTCTTTTTTGTCTTCCTCTGTACCCAAATTCACTATCTCAACTGGCTCTTCATGAGGCTGTATGGCCCTTTCTTCCTGCTGTAATAGTTTAGCAAGTTCTCCAGGCACCTCACAATCATCCTCACCTTCGTCCTCGGCTTGGTTGATCGGATTTTTGAAGTCATAACTGGAAATAGCAGAACTGTTATCCATGGGATCCTGAGTGGATATGGATCTGCATTATGATACGTGAGTGTGTGTAAGAGAATAGCTGTTTTGACAGAGTGAAAAACAGAAAATAAAAACAGAGAGCGCAAAATTTGTATGCAAGAAAACATCCAATGCTTTATTAATGATATATGAAATGACAAATAATAACCCTCACAAGCAAAGCCAAGGTGCCTCGGGCAAGGCACCGGGCCGTAAAGTTTCAAACTGTTTATTACAAATCTTAAAACAAATAAGTTAATTACTGCGGAATAAACAAAACAGGTATAAAGTCCCTAGCCGTCCAGTTACTTGGTCCACCGTTGGTTGTTGGGTAGATCCAGTTGTCAATGTCTGATTCCTCTTCACTGTCTTCAATGGCGTTAATCCCACGATTGCTGACGCGTAGGGGAGGTCCTCCATCCCGAGCGTGCCTAACAGCCCTTTGAGCCCCTATAGTAAAGCCCAAACCAAATTTGTCAGTTTTATGAGTGAAATCAGGGAGCTGACCCCAATTGGCACACCCACCTTCTTCAACCACAGCTCTGGCGTCCTTGAGAGAATCCATCTTTAAAGGAGGTTTGTTGGTAGTAGTTTCAGTTGATGCCAAGATCTGAGGGACCTCTTCAAAATTCTAACAAGGACTTTCGATGAATTCCCTGTCCATCTCTATGTAGCGGAAGGAGTTGAGGTGACTCACCATATATTCTTATTCGCCTTGCACTGTGACAATCTTTCCTTTCACCGAATACTTCAGCATTTGGTGGAGTGTGGAGGTGACCGCCCCAGCCTCGTGAATCCAAGGACAACCCAGCAAACAAGAATATGATGGCCTGATATCCATCACATAGAAGGTGGACCCAAAAGTCTGAGAACCTACTTTGACAGGGATGTCCACCTCCCCGTGCACCATTTTCTTTGATCCGTTAAAAGCCCTTACCACAATGTTACTAGGCTTTAGACTTAAACCCTCGCAATCCAACCGGTCTAATTCCTTCTTCGGCAGAACATTCAGTGAAGACCTAGTATCTACCAGCACATGAGCCATAGTTGTGCCCCTGCATTCAATTGATACATGCAGTCATCATTATGCTTCCTTCCCTTTTGTGTCAGATCTGCATCTGAAAAACCCAGCCCATTATCAGCAGTCAGGCTGGCCATTCAATCTTTGAATTGATCAGTTGAAGTCTCTTGCGGAACATGCGCAGTTTTGAGAAATGCAATCAAAGCCTTCGCATGGGCTTCAGAATACAACAACAGAGACAACATGGATATCTTTGATGGGGTCTGCACCAGCTGCTCGGCCACATTGTAGTCGCTCTTCTTTATGATTTTCAGTATTTCCTCTATTTCTTGTTTAGAGGCTTCCACAACAAGTTTATTAGGCGCCTCGGTACGGGCAAGCTCACCTACAACCTATTTGTCGCAGGTATCAGACGATTCGCCGACTGGAGTAAGAACAGGAACAGTAGTTGATGTGCTAGCAGGAATAGCAGATTGAATGATAATTGGCTTGTTAACAATCTTAGGGGAAATCTCGGGAGAGAAGACCCTTCCGCTCCGGGTGATTTTGCTGGTCCCGACAATGTTATCAATATCAGTATCAGCTTCTTCATCTTTCAAATCTTGTTTGATGCCATGATAGTACACATCGGCACCATAATGCCATGGGACAGCTTTGTCCGAGACATACGGGACAGGACCAGGAACAATGATTATTAGTGGAGTAATTCTTGAAGCAGATGTAATCCTAACAGGTCTTATCGAGGAAACCTTGGAAGGATTGGCGGAAATGGTTATAATAGCAACGTCTTAAATTAGAACAACATGAATCATAGTCTTCTCGAACAAAATCTCTTTGCTATCTATCAGGCATTGAACACCTAACTTCAGCAAATGGCAAGCAGAAGGTAGAAACGAACACATGGGGCAACCTTCCCCACAACCCGAAAATAAACCGGCCAACAACAAATTCTTCTTGACAGTCATGAGAGGAGTAGAAACTTCATCAACAGAGGTAACAAACAGATCAGTATCAACAACATTAACCTCACGGCCGTGCTTAGGTATGGGAGCAGTTATGACATTTGGCTTCTCCGAAGCATCAAAATCTATTTCCTTGGCTTCAATCAAGTCTTGTATTTTTTTTCTCAGAGCCCAGCAATCATTTGTATCTTGGCCAGGACTCTCAGAATGATAGGCACAGTGGGAATTTGGATTATATCGGGGAGATGTAGTATTTGGATTCTTGGGAGCCTCTCTCAAGGTTGCCAAGTTAGATCTCAGCATATGAGGTAGAACTTCAGCCAATGTCATTGTTGTACCCCAAAAATTTCCCTCCCATATTCTTCAAGGTTTGTCAAGAATCATTCTCAAATGGCTCAAGACTACTCAAAGGTTGCATAGTCAAACCACCTCCTAAGCCAGTAAAAATTAGGGTTTTGGTTCCTTCAATAAATTTGGGATTTTCAATGGCTCAATCAAGTCTCATGTGCTCATATACATTGTCAAGCATCTACATGTCAAGTCTCAAGACTCACAGGGTCAAATTTCACAGTCAAAAGCTTCATTTCACAATCAACTGTAGGGGTAAAATGGTCATTTTACAGTCAAAAGTCAGAATTTTTGGCCAACATCTTATTTTGAGCTCAAAATCATCATTTGATCAAGTCTTGATCCCGATTCTACAAGAATGGCTCAGAAATCATCAAAGATGCAAAAGTTACTATTTTTGGATAGCATAAAAGTCAATTGTACCTTAACCAGGGCATAACTTTTTCATGGTTCATCAGAAAAATCCCATCCAATGCTCATTTTGAAGGGGATGACATTTCTTACAACTCATCTTCACATTCCAAGTCCAATAAATGCTCTCAAAAAAAGTTATCAATTTCTACATTATAGGTCAATTTCAAAAGTCAACAAAAAGGCATTTTAAGTCAAAGACCATAACTTGATATTGGTAAATCAAAATGACATGGTACCAAAGGCATTGGTTAGAGGACTTCAATACCTTTCCAAAATGTCCAAGAACATGTTCATAGGATCAAAATTGAGCAAGATATGCATTGGAGAAGTTGGGAAATTTTCATGAATGTGCAAAAGTCAACTTTGCTCAAAATACCTTATTTTTGCTAATGGGTCTCAAATTTCTTCTTGAAACATTGTCCAAGGCTTATGCACAACCCATTGAGCTTAAATTGATTTATTTTCTTATTTTTAATTAATTAATTGAATTTTTTATTAATATTAATTCATTTAATTGATTTAAAATGTAGGAAATTCAAAGATATGGTTTTCAAATCTTTTCATGAAGCAAATATGATCAATATGAGCTGGCAAATTCGTGTGCACATCAAGGGGACAAAGATCTCCAATTTTGGCAAGTTTTCCCAATCAAAAATATGCAAAAAGATTTGATTGGAAATCATATATTGAAAACATAACTCCATGGATCCTTGGCCCAAACTTTGACCTAATTCCCTTCCATTACATATGCACAACCTAACCCTAATGCTATTCACGTGAAAAAGCTGCTGCAAAAGCCATAACCAATTCCGAAAAATTCAAAGAAAACTAAAAACTATTTTCCAGGTTCTAGGCCCTTTCAAGGAAATTTAAGGATTCAAACACATTGCTGGGACACTCAGAAACCTTTTGCAATCGAAACCAAACGCCCAAGCTAAAGCAATCACCATACACGAACTCACGGTTTGCTTAACTTTTTTCAGAATCGTAACTCCAAATTTATGCATCATTAACATGATTTACTGTGTGTTTTGTGTTGCTAGCAATCATACAAAGCTTTTGGCATAGGTTAATTGCATTAAAACGCCTTGAAACAGAATTTGCCATTGAGGAAATTTAGGGTTTCGAAGCTTTCAAAATAGGGCTTTGCTGTACAGGAAAAATTAGCCTTCATGAGACCCATGGTTGAGCTCGTGGCATTCAGACGAACACAAAGTAATCATCGCGCCATATTTATATAGCCCATAGGCCTAATTGTTATTTTTCCTCGTGCTATTTTGTGGGGGTTAAAAACCCCCGCTAATTGTTTTTGTTTTACAGGGAAACGAGGAAGAAGATAATATGTGTTGAGTTGTGATTAGAGCATTCAAAAAGCGCCCGCGTGGTTTCATGATTTCCAGCATATGTTGTTATTTCATATAATATATTCATTGTTTATTATTATAACAAAAGCAAGCAAGTGGTCTGGTGGTTAGTGAGTTGGCATGCAACCATTGGGACCTGGGTTCGATTCCCAGGTCCACCCCATATTTGTTTCATATTTTTCCATACAGGATCACATGCAGGTTGATCAAGGCATTCCACCATATGTCTCAATCATCCGAGGCGCCATATGTCTTCATTTTCCAATCCAAAGGCCACAAGGTGCTGAACACCATGTTCCTGGTCAACCCTGCGCCTAGGCAATTTCCAAGAGTCAAATGGACTGGCCAACAGTTGGGCCAGAATTGCTAGAACCAACCTCCATATTTAGGCCTTCACCCCCTCTGGTTTCTTTTTATTCCTTCATATTTTTTTAACTATTTTATTTTCAATTATTATTATTTAACTAATTAACTTAATTAATTATTTTCCCAACAAAAATCAGAAAACCATAAAATATTTTATTATTATTATTATTATTTATTTCACCTAAATTTAATTATTTTGTAAATAAATACCAACAAAATTGATTTAGTCTTTTTAATTAGGTTTAATTTCAATTTTCTTTCACAATAAATAAAATAAATTAGACTTAGGTTTTTACTAACTGTTGACTTTTAATTTCTTTTCTTTTATTTTCATTAAAACATAAAAACACAAAAAAATACTTTTTTTCTTTTAATTATTTAATTAATTAGTTTTAGGTTTAATATTTAATTTAATTGCAAAAAAGGACCAATTTCAATTCTTTTCTCAAAAAGGGTCAAAACCCTAAGACGTTCCCGATTTAATTTCTTTCGCGCTTTAATTCCTTTTGATTATAGTGATGTAACTGTTTCCGAGGATGTAATAGTTAGTTAGGTCTTTTATCGCTTTATTTACTTTTCTCGCATTTATTTTCCAAACGGGTTTTGTTTTTTGCGATGTATAGACCCGCGCCTTGTAATTGCGTAGATTCAACTTTCCGCAATTTACTTTCCGCACTCTTAACTGTTAATTATGCCTGCAAGACTTGTATGACAAATAAAATCAACCCGTAGCTCACAATGATGCATGTTCAAAGATAAACATTAACATGAAACCTGACACACATGCACATGCCACTCCTAGGGTACGCCTCACTTGGTTGCCTCGATGTGGTCGTCAAGTATAGGGTGTTTTAGAGGTCGCCCTCCTGTCCAAAGATCCAGTTGCCTCGAAACGGTTGCCTCGGATAAAAAGGATCTAGGACATTAGGGTTACCGCTAAGGCGTCCTACCATTGCTTTGGTGACCACACATGTCACATATAATCGAATTGACCCGAATAACTCCAACGACGGTGCTACCTACTTCTCAATAGTGGGATAATACTGTCTAAAGGACTCCTACACAGCCTAATTCCTTAGAGTAGGTAGATTTCTCCTGGGTACTTGCTCTTTCAAAAAACAAAAACACTTTTCGCACCTACACTTTCAAAAAGTTTTCAAACAAATACTTCATACACTCTTGAGGACTGATACAAGAGTTACCTAGAAGTTTTTCAAACTAAACTTTTTCAAAACCCACAAACACTTGAAAAGAAATCAATTTTCGAAAACATAGTGAGCAAGTACCTAAGAGCCCGTGGATAACCACGGATAGAAAGGGTGCTAACACCTTCCCTTTCTATAAATCTACCTCCCGAACCGAGAGATATCTCGAAAAAGGAATTTTGATGTGCTTTTGTCCTTTCCTTGTTGGAGAACATAAAAGACGGTGGCGACTCTTGCTTACCGCGACATTTCGCGAACCAGCATTAAAAAACAGTCAGTTCTATTTCCACCGATCACAGAACTGGCGACTCTGCTGGGGATATTTATAAGTGAGGTGTACCTTAGGATTAGACCACTCTTGTTTTCAATTGCTTGCTTTGAATGCTTTAATATTGTGGGCTTGTTTTGGAGTTTCATAGATCCTAACCCGGATCTGGGGAATACCCTTTAGGTAGCAACAAACTGTGAGGGAACTGTGCGGGGTATACCGACACGGTTGAAGCAGTTGCTACGTTGATGTGGCACTTTGGTGAGTACCGGTAACCCTTGAGCCAAGTCAAGGAGAGTACGGGGCCGCCGCGTGGTATCGTGAAGCATCAACTGACCTTAGGAACCTTACTTGACCATCCTGGCCTCTTTAGGGGTAGTGAGATGACCGACTTTGGTGCAGTCCGAAGTTGGTAGATACTCGATACTACACTCATTGAGGGTTGTTTTCTTGGAATATTTTGATCGCCAGTTCAGTGGCTAAATCAAAACAATGAACATAGAAAACAACCCAATGATATTGAGCTCCTTAGAACCCGGTTACTTTTGATAGGACAGGTTTGAGCCCACCAACTTCAAAAGGGTAGTACCTAAACTTCATGCTGGCCTAAACTCTAAGGGCTGTCTTGTGTGACTTGTGTGCCTTTAAACTTGGACTACTTGCACATTCTTGTTACCTAACACATGAGTTTCTTGCAGGGTTTGTTTACAGTCCTTAATCTGGACTCATAACAGGGTTCACTTACATCACTCCACGCATAGCATAACATCATACCATCATACCATTGCATACATCCTGCATAAGGACTAACCCATTTCAAGGATCTCAAGGGTCTGTGATGCAGGTCATGATGAACCAACTGTCTAGCAAGGGGCAAAAGGGGATTTATTTTCCTCTAGCCAAGGTTGATAACTTGAGTCAGGGGCTATGACCCACTCGATATGGTGAGCTTTGACTCTTGAAGAAGGACCCTCAACAACATGAACTTCCTTCAATCAAGCCGCCGGATTCAAATTCTAACGAGCTTCTCTATTTACCCCGCGAGATCCTTGAAAACATTGCATGCATATCATACATATCATTGCATTACAGGTACACTTTTACAGGTCACTTACCTTCTTCGCTGTTTATTTCAGCAATGGCTTCCCAACAAGACAACCAGGATCTCAATGATCAAGAGACTCGGTTCAAGGAAATCCTCCTAAACCTATCCAAGGGGCAGGAAGAGTTGAGAACACTCCTCATGGGGACTTTGGTCAGGAACAGTTCTGAGGACGATAAAGACAAACGGCTGAAACATCTGCAAGCTGAGGTGGATGCAATGAGAGCCCAGATGCTGGGACAGATGACTCTCATTCAAAACTTAGCCCAAAGACAGGAAGAGCTCAGGGTCCTCGTCAACGAGTTGCTTCAAAATAACCAAGTGAGGCCGACGACTAGGGTTGAAGATCAAGCCATCATTAAACCACCTTTGGGGCAAAAAGACAAAGGAAAAGCTCCTCAGTTTGCTTCAGGGTCACTAGTCCAGCATCAACTTCACCAGCGTCAACAGGGTAATCGGCGTAAGCGAAATACGTCTGGAAGACATTTCTCGGAGACTGGTATACCATCATCACTAATACTGAAACGCTTGTTGGAGGTCAAGTTAATTGCTTTAAAGGATCCTCCTAAGAATCTCAACATAACTTCCCTAAAGTACAATCCTGATGAAAGGTGTGACTACCATTCTGTCAGTCTTGGACATGACACTGACGACTGTTGGAGCCTGAGGAACAAGATCCAAGACTTGATCGACGGAAGGGTGATAGAGTTCATGCCGGGTGGTAAAATGAAAATCTTCTGCTGAGAATCTTCCATCTGAGATGACTAGTTCAAACTAAGAAACTTTTGTTCATTCGAATATTCAAGTTGTATTTTTATTTGCTTATTCAAACATTTTATTCATGTCAAACATTATTATTTCATTAATGCATTACACGTGTCTGTTTTGAAGTAATTATGTTCACTATGCTTAAAACTGCTTTCATTTTTTGATGTTCAACTCTCGATTAACAATTCTAAGCCTCTTGAGGGAGGATGACGAAAACGATACCACGATCTTTACAGTATGCTTTTGAACATACCCCGCTGATGAGGTACAGGCATTGTTTCAATTCCTAAACACTGGAGTTACAAGGAAGATAATCCCTCGTCAACCCCTTCGAGCCAAAGAAGTTGGATTTTTTCTTTTCGAAAATTAAAACCCTTAATCATAACCTGGGGCAGGGTAGTTTTCTCAGTTGGTCCAGGTGCACAATGAATGGCATCAAAGGAGTCCTTCCAAAACAAAAGACAGTGATGGTTCCGAATAATCATAAAGATAGGCAGTCATTATCTCTCAGAACTAAAAGCCAATTAAGTCAAAACCTATGAAGGAGACTTACAGAAACTGGGGCATCCCACTGACTGTAATCACAAAAGGAACAGTCCAGGCAAAAAATAGGGATAACGAAATCAAAAAGAAAGAGGTCTTACAAACCCTCAACAAAAAATAAATGACTGCCTATTCAAAATAAACTGTCAATATCCGAACCATCATTGGAATATCAGGACAAAGACTCAAACAAGGTCTAACGCACGATCAGCTGAGTTTAGGTTTGAAGAACATCACAAAGAGCGGGTGGGTACAAATATACTTTGAGCCTATATCCTTTGTTTCTTAAACCGTGAACCAAGCCACGTTATAACCCTTAAAAGTCCTAGCTGAAGCATGGATTAGTTCGAAAGCGTACTGTTACAAAGGTATCCTGACTCCTTAGGGCTCGCTGTAAAATCTTGAGTTGACATCACATTTTACAAAATTTGCTTAAAAACTTCATTTTCAAAAACTTCAAGACACACATAAGCTTTGCATTTTTAATATAACATTGCTTGCATATGACTATTTGTTTGAACAACATAGAAGTTCGCACGAAGAATATCTAATGAACAAAAGCACTTCCAATCAAAGGGCACGGCATGGTCATTGACCATCATCTGGGGCAGTTAGGTCAAGATTCAGAGAATCTCTCAAATGTCGAACAGCCAGGGGCAAATCTCCGTCTGAGTCACTTGAGACATGGGGCATGAATTCCAGCAATGAATCTTGCATGATCAAACATCTTCTGGTAGTATGGCAACACAACACTACTGACAGTGACAACTCCCTACACTCTGAGAACGGGGACATAGTCGGAAAAAATACTACGCATAATCAAAGACCCGCTAGGTCGACTGGACTAGGAAAAAATAAGGGCTTCCCGGCGAAACAAAAGGGTTCGGGCAAAAACAAGGGATGAAAATGAAAAAATCTGTACACCCGGCAAGTCGAAAACCTGAAAAGGCGGCTTGGGCAAAAAAGGGTATCCCGATGGACTGAAAACCCGAAAGGGCGGTCCAGGCAAAAGTTAGGGATCACAGCGTACGACTATGTCCCGGCATCTCGTCACTTGCCTACCAGAAGAAGATTTGTCAAATCGGCAGTTATCAAGACCTCCACAGGTGCCTTCTCCCGCAGAAACTGGGGCAATAAGAATTTTCCGAACTGTACGAGTTGCTCTGACCAAGGTACCAAGGTAAGTTCGGCTGAAGAACATAACCAAGATACCTCCACTCCCCGCAGATTAAGACCAGAGTCAGCAATACTCTCCCCGAGCAGAGTTGGTCTCCCATCAGCCCCGAAAAGGCACAGTATCTCCAGCAAGTCAGCAACACTCTCCCCAAGCAGAGTTAGTCTATTGTAAGCTTTAAGGAAGTTGGGTATCCCCCGAAGATCTCAATATTCCCCAGCAGAGTATACAGATATTCCTAAACAAGCATCCCCGGCAGTCTTAATATAATATTGTTCCCCGGCGGAATACCAGACTCCCCAGTGGAATCAATCCCCCCAGTACAATCCAAAGTTTCCCCAGCAGAGTTGAATCAATCTCCCCATTAGATTCTGGAAGCTTATCCCCAGTAGATTCTGGAAGCTGGTCCCCTGCAGAGTACATAGCTCTCCCCGACTATATTCAAGGGTTATTCCCCACCAAGAGCTTATAAATGGGTTATCCTCAGCTAATTACCACGGAAAGATCGTCCTCAGAGAAGTTCTTCCTATCCCCCAGCGGAGTTCATCAATTTCCCCAACATAACTTATCAACGGAATCCCCGACGGATTTCTCGTTAAAATCTCAGCGAAGTATCTCTTCCCACAGAGTAATTCCCCGCAGAGTAATCTCTTCACCAAGTTTATTCCCCAATGGAGTCATCTTCTTCTACCGGTTTATCCTTGCAATCATCATCCCCAGCGAAAATGAAGAACTCTACTCTTCAAACATGAGCCCAGGATTCAACAAACTCCCGGCATTTGTCAAGGATTTATTTTCCCAGACGAAAATACATTAAAAAACATCACATCTTCATACATTATGACATGCATACGCATCATACACCACAAATCTCATTCACCCTTGAGAACATCTTAATATCATGCAGTTCACGCATCATGACACTACATACAGCTAACGCTTTGCCTTTTCAGGAAAAGGTCAATCAAAATATGATTACCATCTACCTTTGCAGTTCCAGATCAACACCAGTAACAAGCCAGGAAAATTCTGTGGACGACTGATCGTGGGCTAATACATGAAACAAGACAGGAAAATTATCTACTTGACAATCACGGAGCAACCCCATACTGGTTCCTTTCCAGCTTCAGATGTAGTTTTACACGGACTCATCCTCAGGCAACCCTACACCGGTTCCTTCTCAATTTCAGATGTAGTTTTACACTGACTCATCAACAGGAAACCCTACACCGGTTCCTTCTCAATTTCAGATGAAGTTTTACACGAACTTACCTTAAAGTAACCCTACACCGGTTCCTTTTCTTTCAGAAGAAGTCTTACACGGACTTACCATCAAAGTAACCCTACACCGGTTCCTTTTCTTTCAGAAGAAGTCTTACACGGACTTATCATCAAAGTAACCCTACACCGGTTCCTGCCAAAGTCTTACACGGACTTATCCCGAAGTAACCTTACCCTGGTTCCTCTAGAAGTCTTACACGGACTTATCTCAAGATAACCTTACCCCGGTTCATCCAGAAGTTTTACACGAACTTACCCTGCAGTAACCTTACCCCGGTTCCTCCAGAAGTCTTACACGGACTTATCTCAAGATAACCTCACCCCGGTTCATCCAGAAGTTTTACACGAACTTACCCTGCAGTAACGTTACCTCGGTTCCTCCAGAAGTCTTACACGGACTTATCTCAAAGTAACCTTACCTCGGTTCATCCAAAAGTCTTACACGGGCTTATCTCACAGTAACCTTACCCCGGTTCCTCCAGAAGTCTTACATGGGCTTATCTCAAGATAACCTTACCCCGGTTCATCCTGAAGTTTTACACGAACTTATCCCGAAGAAACCCTACACAGGTTCTCTCTCTCCAGATGAAGTCTTACACGGACTCGTCATCAAGAAACCCTAGACAAGTTCTCTCTTTCCCGACGCAGTTTTACACAGACTCGTCATCAGTTAACCCTACACAGGTTTTCTTTCTTCCAGGATGCAGTTTTACACAGACTCATGATGAGGCGACCCTACACCGGTTCCCTTTCCATTTCCAGGGATGCAGTTTTACACTGACTCGTCATCAGTAAACCCTACACAGGTTTCCTTCTCAACTCCGGATGCAGTTTTACACAGACTCGTCATCAAGAAACTCTACACAGGTTTCCTTCCTTCAAAGATGCAGTTTCACACATGCTCATCGTCAGTCAACCCTACACAGGTTTCCTTCTTTCCAAGATGCAGTTTTACACGAGCTCATCATCAGTCAACCCTACACAGGTTCCCTCTTTCAACTTATAAAAATTACAATTCAACAAACAATCTCCAGATGGCATCTATAAGCCCATCCACCTACCAACAGTCTCCAAATGGCATCCATAAGCCCATTCACGACAAGGTTCTGTCACATCTCCAGATGGCATCTATAAGCCCATCCTCCTATCCATCATCTCTCCAAATGGCATTTGTAAGCCCATTCCCGACATCACATTGCTGATACCACACTATGTGAGTGCAAATTTCTAGGCACTCTAGTGTTCAATCATCTTCCACCTTCGGATCACGAAAGGCACGCAAGCCAATCTACATCCTCAGGTTTAAGAAGATTGAACAGGGGCAACTGTTTTACCCCAAAAATTTCCCTCCCATATACTTCAAGGTTTGTCAAGAATCATTCTCAAATGGCTCAAGACTACTCAAAGGTTGCATAGTCAAACCACCTCCTAAGCCCGTCAAAATTAGGGTTTTGGTTCCTTCAATAAATTTGGGATTTTCAATGGCTCAATCAAGTCTCATGTGCTCATATACATTGTCAAGCATCTACATGTCAAGTCTCAAGACTCACAGGGTCAAATTGCACAGTCAAAAGCTTCATTTGGTTCACAATCAACTACAGGGGTAAAATGGTCATTTTACAGTCAAAAGTCAGAATTTTTGGCCAACATCTTATTTTGAGCTCACAATCATCATTTGATCAAGTCTTGATCATGATTCTACAAGAATGGCTCAGCAATCATCAAAGATGCAAAAGTTACTATTTTTGGACAGTAGAAAAGTCAATTGTACCTTGACCAGGGCATAACTTTTTCATGGTTCATCAGAAAAATCCCATCCAATGCTCATTTTGAAGGGGATGACATTCCCTACAACTCATCTTCACATTCCAAGTCCAAGAAATGCTCTCACAAAAAGTTATCAATTTCTACATTATAGGTCAATTTCAAAAGTCAACAAAAAGGCATTTTAAGTCAAAGACCATAACTTGATATTGGTAAATCAAAATGACATGGGACCAAAGGCATTGGTTAGAGGACTTCAAGACCTTTCCAAAATGTCAAAGAACATGTTCATAGGATTAAAATTGAGCAATATATGCATTGGAGAAGTTGGGAAATTTTCATGAATGTACAAAAGTCAACTTTGCTCAAAATACCTTATTTTTGCTAATGGGCCTCAAATTTCTTCTTGAAACATTGTCCAAGGCTTATGCACGACCCATTGAGCTTAAATTGATTTATTTTCTTATTTTTAATTAATTAATTGAATTTTTTATTAATACTAATTCATTTAATTGATTTAAAATGTAGGAAATTCAAAGATATGGTTTTCAAATCTTTTTATGAAGCAAATATGACCAATATGAGCTGGCAAATTCGTGTGCACATCAAGGGGACAAAGATCTCCAATTTTGGCAAGTTTTCCCAATCAAAAATATGCAAAAAGATTTGATTGGAAATCAAATATTGAAAACATAATTCCATGGATCCTTGGCCCAAACTTTGACCTAATTCCCTTCCATTACATATGCACAACCTAACCCTAATGCTATTCACGTGAAAAAGCTGCTGCAAAAGCCATAACCAATTCCGAAAAATTCAAAGAAAACTAAAAACTGTTTTCCAGGTTCTAGGCCCTTTCAAGGAAATTTAAGGATTCAAACACATTGCTGGGACACTCAGAAACCTTTTGCAATCGAAACCAAATGCCCAAGCTCAAGCAATCACCATACACGAACTCACGGTTTGCTTAACTTTTTTCAGAATCGTAACTCCAAATTTATGCATCATTAACATGATTTACTGTGTGTTTTGTGTTGCTAGCAATCATACAAAGCTTTTGGCATAGGTTAATTGCATTAAAACGCCTTGAAACAGAATTTGCCATTGATGAAATTTAGGGTTTCGAAGCTTTCAAAACAGGGCTTTATTGTACAGGAAAAATTAGCATTCATGAGACCCATGGTTGAGCTCGTGGCATTCAGACGAACACAAAGCAATCATCGCGCCATATTTATATAGCCCATAGGCCTAATCGTTATTTTTCCTCGTGCTATTTTGTGGAGGTTAAAAACCACCGCTAATTGTTTTTGTTTTACAGGGAAACGAGGAAGAAGACAATACGTGTTGAGTTGTGATTAGAGCATTCAAAAATTGATTTAGTCTTTTTAATTAGGTTTAATTTCAATTTTCTTTCACAATAAATAAAATAAATTAGACTTAGGTTTTTACTAACTGTTGACTTTTAATTTCTTTCTTTTATTTTCATTAAAACATAAAAAACACAAAAAATACTTTTTTTCTTTTAATTATTTAATTAAATAGTTTTAGGTTTAATATTTAATTTAATTGCAAAAAAGGACCAATTTCAATTCATTTCTCAAAAAGGGTCAAAACCCTAAGACGTTCCCGATTTAATTTCTTTCGCGCTTTAATTCCTTTTGATTATAGTGATGTAACTGTTTCCGAGGATGTAATAGTTAATTAGGTCTTTTATCGCTTTATTTACTTTTCTCGCATTTATTTTCCAAACGAGTTTTGTTTTTGGCGATGTATAGACCCGCGCCTTGTAATAGAGTAGATTCAACTTTCCGCAATTTACTTTCCGCACTCTTAACTGTTAATTATGCCTGCAAGACTTGTATGACAAATAAAATCAACCCGTAGCTCACAATGATGCATGTTCAAAGATAAACATTAACATGAAACCTGACACACATGCACATGCCACTCCTAGGGTACGCCTCACTTGGTTGCCTCGACGTGGTCGTCAAGTATAGGGTGTTTTAGAGGTCGCCCTCCTGTCCAAAGATCCAGTTGCCTCGAAACGGTTGCCTCGGATAAAAAGGATCTAGGACATTAGGGTTACCGCTAAGGCGTCCTACCATTGCTTTGGTGACCACACATGTCCCATATAATCGAATTGACCCGAATAACTCCAACGAAGGTGCTACCTACTTCTCAATAGTGGGATAGTACTGTCTAAAGGACTCCTACACAGCCTAATTCCTTATAGTAGGTAGATTTCTCCTTGGTACTTGCTCTTTCAAAAAACAATAACACTTTTCGCACCTACACTTTCAAAAAGTTTTCAAACAAATACTTCATACACTCTTGAGGACTGATACAAGAGTTACCTAGAAGTTTTTCAAACTAAACTTTTTCAAAACCCACATACACTTGAAAAGCAAACAATTTTTGAAAACATAGTGAGCAAGTACCTAAGAGCCCGTGGATAACCACGGATAGAAAGGGTGCTAACACCTTCCCTTTCTATAAATCTACCTCCCGAACCGAGAGACATCTTGAAAAAGGAATTTTGCTGTGCTTTTGTCCTTTCCTTGTTGGAGAACATAAAAGACGGTGGCGACTCTTGCTTACCGCGACATTTCGCGAACCAGCATTAAAAAACAGTCAGTTCTATTTCCACCGATCACAGTCATGTTGATGCGGGTAAATTTCTGTTGTGGTCTTTCCACCCTTTGTTGATTGTTGCATTGTGGAGCAACTGCATGTCTAGTTATCATCACAGAACTTACCGTCTGACGTTGATCAGCCCTGTTCTGGCCCCTCGGGTTGTAGATGGAACTGGCTTCCTTCTTACCAGCAAAAGGCTTCTTTAATGAACTTGAAGAGGCGTCCTTCTGTATTTTTCCGCTTCGAATCCCGGCTTCTACTCTTTCCCCAGTTAGAATCAGCTCGGTGAAACCAGCTGATGAACTGCCGATCAAATGATTGAAAAATGAACCAGATAGAGTCCCCATAAACATATCAATCAACTCCCTATCAAACAACGGGGGTTGGAATCTCCCAGTCAAGTCTCTCCATTTTTGTGCATAATCTTTAAAACATTCACTTTCACCCATGGACATACTCTAGAGTTGAGTACAAGTGGAAGCAAGGTCGACATTATACTGATACTGCTTGTAGAAAGCAGCAGACAGATCTTCCCAGTTTCAGACATTGGATCCCTCCAGCTGGTAGAACCATTCAAGTCGAGTCCCTGACAGACTATCTTGAAAGAAATGAACCCACAAATTTCTATCAGCGGTGTGAGGTTGGATCTTTTGGACATAAGAGCGGAGATGGAGCTTTGGGCATGACACCCCATCATACTTGGAAAAAACTGGAGCTTTGAACTTCCGCGGGATGACCACTCCCGACACCAAACCCAATTCTTCAAAACCCAATCCAGGTATCTTCTGAACTTCCATGGCACTCAGACGGTCTTCCAACTGTTTGTATATATCCTCAGCAGGAGGATATTTCTCATCATTATAATCAGTATCATTGTCAGAGACTGCAGGACTAGGGTCCTTCTCTTCTTCTTAGTTCTCCCCTTCCTTAGATGAAGAGGTCAGGTCGACCTGTCGCTTAAACCTCTCTCCAAACCTTCAGCCCATGTTTAGAATACCAGCAGCCTTCTTCTTTTTCTTCTTCTCTTTCAGAATGAGGGCTTTCAGATCCTCCTGCCCCTTTGCCAGACTGATAAACATTTGTTGGAACTGGGCGTTTTGTGCCTGAAGGTCCTTAATGCTTTGTTCGGAAGACATTTCTGCTGAAATAAATAGCGAAGAAGATGAGAAACCTGTAATGGTACCTGTAATGATGTGTATGATAATGGGATGCGTATGCAATGATTTCAAATACTTCGGGCAATTTAAATTTGCAAACCAAAATAAACAAAAACTTTATTAGCTTAATTTGAAGTTCAAATGCCTTTTAGGCGTTACAATTAAAAATAAACAAATCCAAAACTATAAAAAACATCAAAATTCCCATGGATGCTTCCTCTTTGTGCCAAGATAGTCATTCAATCCTCTTTCTTCATGCAATTGCTTTGTGAGCTCTAAAACTTTCCTCTCCTGAGCATGGAATTGATCCTTGTAAGTATTCCGCTCCTTCATCAACTGAATCCAAGATCTCTGTAATTCTCCAAGGTCAGTGGGCATATAAGGATAGAGAACTGTGTAAGGAATACCCTCCTCTGTAGTGGGTTCCATAATCATTGGCCAAACAACCACATAGGTCATCCTAAGCTACTGGGCACTGACTCGTACCCATTGTAGATAAGGTTCCATTGGAATGGAAGTCTTTGGCCCCAAAGCCCTAACGCTCGATCTGTTTACCATTCCCTAAGCTCGTATGAACCTCGGGCGATACTCTTGAATATCATCCTCATAGTTGAATAAAATACCCTCAATAAGTAACTCATGGGAACCATCCCTTCGAGCGTAACCAAATTGTCGCAGAGCTAGACAAGGATTGTAGGTTATACCCCCTCTGATACCAAGCAGTGGGACATTAGGGTACTCTCCGCAGCGGTCAATGATAGCAATGCTTTCCATAGATCGAGAACACCAAAGAATATCCGTATGAGCGAGTGACATTATCCTTTGTGACCAAACCAGACCTTCTTCATTCTTCAGTATGGACTTAGGGAGGTGATAAATAAACCACCTCGACAGCAATGGCGTGCAGTACATAAGAATCCCTCTTCTCCTCATGGTACGAGTATGGAGAGTGTGCAAAATATCTCTGAGCAAAGTAGGCACCGGGTTACGAGATAGAAAGATCTTGATAGCATTCATATCTATGAATGAGTCCGGATTAGGGAAGAGAACTAAACCATAGATAAGAAGAGAAAAGACCTCCTCAAAATCCTGAAAATACACATCATCCCAAAACAGTTGGGCTTTGTCTATCAGAAACTTAGCTAGAAAACCCTTGACTCTGCTTCTCGTTTCCCAATTGGATACCACGTCGGCCTGTTTCAGATGTAAAGCTGAGGCAATGACTTCTGGCTTAGGAACTTCTTCTAGACCTGTGAAGGGTACCTGTTCAAGAATAGGTATATCTAATAGCTGAGAGAATTCTTCCAACGTAGGAACCAACTAATAGTCTGGAAAGGTGAAGCAGTGGTGCTTGGGATCAAAGAACTGAAAGAGTACACTCATCATCTTTTCATCAAAGTTTTAAGTAACCAGGTTAAGAAGTTGACCATGTATCTTAGTGAACGCAGAACTTTCAGAAACCCTTGATGCTAGCTCTTTGAGTTGGGAAGATATCTTCACAAAGCTGATTCAGATAGTGTTTCTACGAACATAAGCCATGATCTGTGAAACAAAACAAAGATAAATTCCCTTGGTATTTGAAATGTTTAGTGCAATAAGCATGGATGCCATGTTATGATGCCTGATGTCATGGTAAAACACAGGTATAGCAAACACAAGTATAACAAGCACAGTCAAATCACACAAAGTCCTTAGGTTTAAGGCTTGCATGAGGTAAAAGGTAGTAACCTCTTGAAGTTTAGTTGGTTCAAACCTGTCCTAAAAAGTAACCGTGTTCTAGAGATTCTCAATATCACTGACCATCCTTTATCGGGCATTGTTTCAGCTCTCAATCTTTTCTTGTAACCAAAATATCCCGAAAGTCTGATCTCAATGAGTGTAGCATCGAGTATCAACCAGTTCTCAACTCTACACCGAGGCCGGCTATCTCACTACTTTCTAATGGCCAAGTTTGTTCAACTAAGGTTCTAAGGTCCGTTAGTGCTTACGACACCACGCAGCGGCCCCGTATTCTCCTCGTTTCCCCGCGAAGGATACCAGTACCAACCAAAGTGCCACACCAACATAGCCAATACTTAAACCATATCGGTCTAGCCGTACAGTCTCCACGATCTATTGCAGTTTACCTAATGAGTGCCCCCAGATCCGGGTGTAGGATCTATAGTAACCCCTAACAAACCCTTAAAAGTAAAGCAATCAAGACAATCAAGAGAAGAAACTTTAATGACCTAGATCCTAAGGTATACCCCACTTATATATTCCCCAGCAGAGTCGCCAGTTCTGTGATATGGTGGCAGAACCGACTGTTTAATACTGGTTTACGTCTTGTGTTTTTTTGTTTGCAAAATGTCGCGGTAAGCAAGAGTCGCCACCGACTTTTATTTTATCCAATCAGGAAAAGGAAAAAGAACAGAAAAAACCTTTTTTCGAGATATTCTGAGTACGGGGGGTAGATTATAGAAAGGGAAGCTGTTAGCACCCTTTCTATCCGTAGTTATCTACGGGCTCTTAGGTACTTGCTCATTTTTCAAATTGTTTGTGTGTGTTTGTCTTGAAAATGTTTTACTTCGTGATAACCCTTGTATCAGTCCTCAAGGATGTGATGAAGTTTGTTTTGAAAATTTGTTTTGAAAAGGTGTTTGTGTGAAACAGTTTTTGTTGAGCAAGTACTTAAGATTTTACCTACTCGAAAAAGGGATTATTCATTCTATTTCCTTTAGACAGCGTTATCCTACTATTAAGGAGTAGGTAGCATCGTCGTTGGAGTTGTAAGGGACGTTCGAAAGGGACAAATACAATCACTAAAGCAATGGTTAGAAAACTTTAGTAGTAACCCTAGAGTCTTAAGATCTTTCCGAGGTAACATTTCCAAGGCAACATTCGAATGGGACACTTTGACCTCTTTAGAATGGAGGGCAACCACTAAAATCTCCTATGCTTAATGATTGTTTACAGAAGGCAACCGAAGTGAGGTACACCCTAGGAGTGAATATGTGCATATGATTTTTTTCAGTTATTTAATCTTTGCACATTAGGTGATCTACCGTTTTAATTTTCCAGAAATTCTCGCCATACAATCCTATTAGCCATACATCTAGACAGTTAAAGATTGCGGAAATTAAAAGTGCGAGGAAATAAAACCTAGCTATCACAAGGATTCGGGGAGGGGGATTAATTACATAACCAAAAATCAGGGATTTAAACAATAAATAAAAACCCTAGTTTTAACTATTACAAACCATGAACAATTATAAAATAATGGACAAATAATTAACAAGCGCGCGGCGAATTGAATACGAGGACGGTTGAAAAGATAACCTAAAACTCTAATTGGGAGAAAAAGATTTTTGTTCTTGTGGATTTTTATTTGAGAAAACATTTAATTGCAAATTAATTAAGCCTATTTTCTATTTGTTTTTAAATTATGAAAGAAATTAAATTAACCTAATTTTCTAACTAAATTAATTAATTAAAGGAATAAATATTTATAAGAAAAAATGATTTTTGATGTATTTTTTAAAGAAAATTAATTAAATTATGTACAATCTCAAACCCTAATTCTAATTGTTTTTCATTATAAAAAGAAAATTAAATTGCCCTAAATTAATTAAACTAATTAATTCAAAAAATATTTATTAAGAAAAAAAATCTTTTTTGTGATTTTTGATTTGTTAATTTAATAAAAATAATTTTTGTATTAATAAAAAAGGGAAATGAAATAAAGAAAAGAAATTAAAGAAAATAATAAAAGAAATAACCAAATGGGCATGTATGCTAGCTGAAAAGGGGGTGTGGAATTGAATTTTCAAGCCCATTAAGCTCCAAGCCCAGTCAACCACGCTGGATCCTATGCAAGCATTGACCTGAGGTGTACCAAGGACATTCAGGGGAGAAGCGTTAGATCTGGCTATCAGTGCATCCAATGGCTGGGCATTGAGGTTGTATGGAAGGCGTGTGAGGGAGCATTGTACTGGATTTGTAAAGGTAAAATAAGAAAATACATTTTGTTGGGACCAGGGATCGAACCCAGGTCCTTCTATTTACCACTAGCGCGCCTCACCACTGGGCCAACTGGCTTGTTGATTATTATGCTGAAAAAGAAATATAATATTGCAAAACAATTGAACCAAAACATAAGGCGCGAAAGTTTAAACGAGCCAGTCACATGAAGCCAAGTCATCATCTTTTTCATGGATTCCGTCGTATTAGGTATTCACCTATACCCACGGACAGTGTTCGTTGCTAAAAACCTGTGTTATTCCAAAATGCAATACAAGCATGATAAATTTATTGTGATGATACCAATCAACTCGTCTTGGTCTCACGAGTATCATGGTATCATTTTCTTGGCCTAATTTTTCCTATATCAAGAAGCCCCAAAATACGACCACAAACCCTAACAATGGTAAGTATTGATTCCTGCACCATAAACGCAATTAAATGGTACAGATAACTTGCAAACAAGATGATAAACCAGAATATATGGTTAGAACATGTTTATGATGCGTGAAACATTAAAATTGGATTTAAGTTTTGGATGCAAACCGTGATACTGTAATGTGATGATTCTTGATGCTTTGAGGCTTGCAAATGAATAGAGAAGCTTCCTGAGATGTCCAGAACGTATTGATAACCTTGAAACTACTTGAGGATGGCTCTAAGATGGATTTTGATCTCACACTTTTTTCCAAATTTTTGAGTTTTCTTCCTGGCTTTTCACGGCTGCAAACCTTGTTCTTATGATTTGGAATTATTTTATACATATAGTAGACTGAATTAGGGTTGTAAAATTGCATCATATCTTTGAGAATTATGAAAATGTGATTTGACTTGATTCATGTATGATATCTTTCTAAAACAAGCTTCAATCTAATATTTTCCAACCCTAATGAGTCTTGCACGAATTGATCATCATGCTAGTTGTACATGGACTCCAAATGTGCACAAAAATCTCAAGATTTGATTTGTTTTCATTATTTTACCATTTAATTTGATTTATTATGATTTAAATGAATAAAAAGTCAAAATAAATGGTAAAAGTAATAAAATAATAGGTAGAAAAGCTCATGGGTCTTGGGTCCTATTAGAAACATGTTTCAAGCAATAAAACATGGGTCCCTTTGGAAAAATGCAAATTTGATCAATGTTGACTTTTGACAATTTTCCAAAAATTGCCAACTTTGACAATGCACAACTCTCTCAATTTTGACCCTAGCATGGTCTTATTGGACTTTTTAGAAATCTTAGGATGTCCCCTAAACAACCCTTTTGGTTTCATATCAATTGGATCTTCCATGTTCATGTATGAAGCTTTGACCCAAAAGGTGTTTTTGTTGACTTTTCAAAAGGACCTATAATGTAGAAATTCACATCTTTTGATGAGTGCATATTTTGAACATGTGGGCTGAATATGAGTTGTAGGTAATTGCATCCTCTTGAAAATGAGCTTTGGATGGAAAATTTCTGATAAAGCATGTGGAAGTTATGCTTGGTCAAAGTTGGGGAGACTTTTATTGAGAAACCCTAATTTAACAACTTTTGGGTTTTGATGAATTTGGAGCATTCCTTGAGGAATCATGATCAACCCTTGATCAAATGATGAAACTTACTTAAAATGATAGTGTTGACCAAAAATCTTGAAGTTTGACTGTATGTGGGTCACAGTTGACTTTTGACCTCATATAGTCGATTCTCAAGCATCTGAGCAGTTGACTGAGCAAGCTTCTTGTGAAAGGCATGAAACTTGTCATGTAAGGTCTTGAGAACATATTAAGACCATGGATATCATATGAGGCCTTTGTGGTTCACCCATCTTGATGAAAATAGAAACCCTAATTTGAGGTATACTGCCTTAGGAGAGAGTTTGTCTGGTCAACTCTTGGGCAATCTTGAGCAAATTGAGGATCTTAATGGGAATGTATTGAATAAAATGAGAGGGAATATTTTGGGGTACAACATCTGCCCCTGTTCAATCTTCTTAAACCTGCGGATGTAGATTGGCTTGTATGCCTTTCGTAATCTAAAGGTGGAAGATGATTGAACACTAAAGTTCCTAGAAATTTGCACTCGTACGAAGTGGAACTCAACTTGTGACATCGGGAATGGGCTTATAGATGCCATTTGGAGGTTGATAATAGAATATTGTCGGAGATGGGCTTAAAGATGCCATCCTGGATGCGACAGATAATTGTCCGAGGTGGGCTTAAGGATACCATCTAGAGAGTGTGGATTTCCCGAGATATACCTTTGACGAGAGTCCCTGTTGCTTTGGTTGATGAGGAATCTGCTAAGGAATGTTGGTATCCTTCTTGGGAGATATAGAATTTTAGGAGCTTTAGTTATCCGTTATTCTACTGGGGAGATGCGAAATCAATGGTGTTTGATCGGGTCCTGGTCTTACAGTGTTGTGGACTGCTGTCTGGAGATGAGAGAGGAGGAGCCTGGATAGCAAGGTTATGAGAAGGAACCTGGATAGTAGGGTTGCTTCGAAATGAAAGCCTGGATGGTAAGGCTGTGAGAAGGAACCTGGGTAGTAGGGTTACTTCGATATGAAAGCCTGGATAGTAGGGATGTGGGAAGGAACCTGGATAGTAGGGTTACTTTGATATAAAAGCCTGGATAGTAGGGTTGTGGGAAGGAACCTAGATAGTAGGGTTACTTCGATATGAAAAGCCTGGATAGTAGGGCTGTGGGAAGGAACCTAGATAGTAGGGTTACTTCGATATGAAAAGCCTGGATAGTAGGGCTGTGAGAAGGAACCTGGATAGTTGCCTTATGATAAGTTCGTGTAAAACTTCAAGAGGGACCTGGGTAAGGTTATAAGTTTGTGTAGAACTTCAGGATGAACCGGGGTAAGGTTACCTTGAGATAAGTTCGTGTAAAACTTCAGGAGGAACCGGGGTAAGGTTACTTTGAGATAAGTTTGTGTAAAACTTCAGGAGGAATCAGGGTAAGGTTACCTTGAGATAAGTTTGTGTAAAACTTCAGGAGGAACCGGGGTAAAGTTAACTTGAGATAAGTTTGTGTAAAACTTCAGGAGGAACCGGGGTAAGGTTACTTTAATAAGTTCGTGTAAAACTTCAGGAGGAACCGGGGTAAGGTTAACTTGAGATAAGTTTGTGTAAAACTTCAGGAGGAACCGGGGTAAGGTTAACTTGAGATAAGTTTGGGTAAAACTTCAGGAGGAACCAGGGTAAGGTTACTTTGGTATGATATTGTAGATTAGTTGACCTGTTTGATTTTGGGAACTAAGTTTCCATTAGTTGTCTGTAGATGTGATTGGTATAACTGCTGGATTTGTTGAAGCTAATCGTCTCTTCCTGAAAAGATTTCAGGGTTAGTTGTATGCGATGCATGAAATGCAGGGTGAGATGATGTTCTCAAAATAAATGAGATTATGTCGTATATGATATGTATGCGTATGTCATTATGTATGTTCATGAAATGCTATCGGGGCATGCTCGCGTCTGGGAAAATAAATCCCTAACGGTTGCTGGAGATTTACGAATATTCTGTCAGGAAGAGATGTTGGAGGATAACTCTGTGAGGACCAGATTTTGAGGGAAGAGATACTTTGTTGGTAGACCTGCTGATCTAGAGGAACAAATTTAGCTGGGGATGAAATTTCGTTGCTGGAAGTGATGAGCTATGTTGGAGATTGAGCTTATGTATCTGTAGAAATAAACTCCACTTGGGGGATGATTTTATTGACTCGCCTGCGATTATGAACCTCGGCTGGGGATAATTATGTCCTGTTTTGGGGAAGCTGACATCGATGCCTTTGGATACTTTTACTCTGTGGGGAGTGTATGTACCCGTGATTGTGTTCTAAAGCTGACTCTATCCTGATACCTGATGGGCAGAGTAACTGTAGGGTTTTGCACTTCCTGTTTTTATTTGTTTCTGGAATTACGAGTAATTGTCTTTTGTTTCTTATGTAAATATTTATGAGCAGCAGTCATTTTCAAATGCATATATCGAAAATAAATCATTGGATGTTCTTGCAAAACAAAACAGGAAAAGAAAAAGAAACAAATTGAAGTTTTGTAAGAATGACTGGTATTGATTTTGAAATTGGCCTGTAATAGGCATTTTGTACAAGGAGGCTGACGTCCTAGTAAGAGAACATCGCCGAAAGACAGAAATTATACAATTTGTGTAAGAGAAAGAAAAACAGCTATGTGAAACGACCCCATTAGGTTCCAACTCTGCTATTGCCTTTATATCTTCAAGCGTCTCATCACTTTGCTACTTGGTCGAAGGTTGATCAGATTGGTTGGCATCGTCCGAGCTTGATAGTTGATACCGAAGTTTGGCTCTTGAATTCGTATTGAATCTTGAACAAAATCTGAATAGAATCACATTTTTTCATTCTATGGGATTGGGAAATACTATGTTTGTGAGATCTGAGTGTTCTGTACAAGGTTGAAGATGACTGGAAATGGTAGTCTAAGCACCAAGCTTCCAGTATTTAATGGAAAACTGGAATCGTTGGATGATTCAGATGCATGTGCTATTTGACCCTCTTGATGTTCTTGAGCTTGTTACAAATGGTTATGTTCCGGTTACAGCAAATGCTCCAGAGGAACAGAGAAACACGCAGAAAGGTAAAAGAAAGAAAGACTAGAAGGTGTTGTTCTTCATCCATCAGTGTGTGGATGAGGACGTCTTTGAGAAAATTGCTGATTTGATAACGGCGAAGGATGCGTGGGATACACTGAGTAGGTGTCACAATGGTGACGCATTAGTGAAGAAGGTGAAGCTTCCATCTCTATGAAATAATTATGAGAATCTCAACATGAAGGACAACGAGAAGGTTTCTGAGTACATTTCTAGAGTGATTTTGATTACTAATGAGATGAAAGCTTGTGGAGAAACCCTTTTTGAACAAGTAATCATCAAGAAGGTATTGAGGTCGCTTACTCCTCAATTTGATTACATTGTTGTAGCAATTGAAAATTCTAAAGATCTGGACACCATGAGAATAGAAGAGCTGCAAACAGTCTAGATGTGCAAGAGTTGCGTATGACTGAAAGAACTTCTAAGAGGGAGGTTAAGTCGACTCCTAAAGCTTCTTTTGTCAAGAAGGACCAGAAGCAGAAAAGAAGTGGTAGTTTCCAGAAGTGAGAAATCTTCTATTATGATGAAAAGAAACATCAGAAGGGAAAGGAGAAGTATGGCAAGAGAAAGGTCCAGTGTTACTATTGTAATGGGTTTGGCCACTTTGCTAAAGATTGTTGTTCAAATAAAGAAGAAGCAAAAATATCCAGAGGAGATTCAGATGATGGACATGTGCTATTAATGACATATGAATCTGATGAGAAACCTGTGAGATTGTCATTTTCAGATTATGAAGGGGAAGAAGATGATTCTGAATATTATGACTTTGGAGTGTTTGAATATGAGTCAGAATCAGAAGATGAAGCTGAAGATTCTGAAGATGAATTAGAATTTGAGATTTCTAAAGATAAGTCAGAGTTAGAAGATGACTGTGAAGCTAAAGAAAAGTCAGAATCTGAAGGTGATTCTAAGTCTGAAGAAGAAACAAAAGATAAGTCAGAATCTGAAGAAGATTTTGCTTTTGAAAATGAGTCGGAACTTGAAAGTTCTGAAGAAGAGATATAGTCTAGGAGCTTTAGTTGTCCATGGCTCTATTGAGGAGTTATCTCTGGACTGGAGATATGAAAGTTAGTTGTTTTCTGATTGAAGTCCAGGCTTCACAGTAACTTGCTGGGGAGAATGAAATTAACTGTTTTCTGAAATGTATTAGAAAGAGCCTGTGTAAGGGCTGCTTCAGGATGAGTCTGTGTGAGACTTCATCTGGGGGTACATGAGAAGGGGCCTGTGTAGGGCCGCTTCGGGATGAGTCCGTGTTAGACTACATCTGAAAATATATGAGAAGGAACCCGTGTAAGATTGCTTCAGGATGAGCCCATGTAAAGTTGCATCTAGAGAGAAGAAACCCGCGTAAGATTGCTTTAAAATGAGCTCGTGTAAAGCTGCATCTGGAGAGAAGGAACCCGTTTAAGATTGCTTCATCTAGTCGTGTAGATAGTAACCCCTTCTTGTTTCGGGAATTGATCTACAATCATCTATTCACAGATAGTTGTCCTGTCTTATTTTAGGTATTAATTCGGAACTTGCTTTTGTTGGTCGTTGAGATAGCTGCCCTGTCTAGTTTCAGGAATTAATCTCTGACCTAAGAGAAAGAAAGATAGTTTCCCCGTCTTGTTTCAGGAGTAAATCTTAAATCTGCTCATGTAGATAGTTGTCTTATCTGGTTCCAGGTATTAATATACAATCAGTCGTTCACAGATAGTTATCCTGTCTTGTTTCAGGTATTAATCTAGAACTTGTTTTTGTTGGTTGTTGAGATATTTGCCCTGTCTGGTCTCAGGAATTAATCTCCGACTTATTTGTGAAAGAAAGATCATTTCCCTGTCTTGTTTCGGGAGTTAATCTTTAATCTGCTCATGTAGATAGTTGTCATGTCTGGTTCCAGGTATTAATCTACAATCAGTCGTTCATAGGTAGATGTCCTGTCTTGTTTCAGTTATTAATCTGGAACTTATTTTTGTTGGTCGTTGAGATAGTTTTCCTGTCTGGTTTCAGGTATTAATCTCTGACTTGGTCTTGTAGATAGTCGCCCCATCTTGTTTTGGGATTTGATCTACACTAAATCGTTCATAGATAGTTTCCATGTCTGGTTTCAGGAATTATTATGGTACTGTTGAAAATTGGTGATGATATTTGTCTGCTTGCTAACTTTCCTGAAAAAGGTAAAGAGACAGTTGTATGCAATGTCATGATGCATGAGATGCATCGGGTAACTATGTTCTCAAAATAAATGAGATTGTGATATATGCATTTGTGCTGCATATGCTATGATGTTTGTAGAATGATGTATGAATGCAATGTATGAAGTATCAGTTGTTCTACTGCAATATTGCTGAATTATGGAAAATAAATCCCTGACTGTTGCTGGGGATGAAGAGTGTAAGTCTTCAAAATTTCTTAAAGTTGAAATGCTGGGAGATGGATTTCTGTTGTTAGAGAAATAAACTCTGTTGAGGAAGGGAAACTCCGTAATCCACTTGGGGATTTTTTATGAAATCCTGTTGGGGAATCCGAAAAGCTTGTGAACTAGGATAAGGAATTGTTTGAGATGTCGGGTAAGTAATAGGAAGTTTTTTGCTCCGCCGGGGATATAATAACGCTTGACATCATTAGGTTATATGCTAAGGATATGGCAGTAACTTTATAGTAGGATTCCCCTGCCTCTGTACCTGTTGGAGAAAGTATCTGCAGGGATTTGCAGATGGTCTTTAGACATTGTCCTGTTTCTTAAAGCCATTAGTAACTGTCTTTCTATTTTTTATACTTGTATATGTAAACGTTAAACACATTAAAATGCATATGTTTAAAAATAATCACTGGACGTTTTTTCAAACAAAACAGAAAAATAAAAACAAATAGATTTGCAATTTCAAAGAGATAGTTTTGTATTAATTTGAATAAGGTTTTTGTACAAGGAGATGAACATCCTAGTAAGAGAATTTCGTCGTAAGAATGGAAACTGTACAAAAATAGTATACAAAGAAAACAACTATGTGAAATAATCCCATTGGTTTCCCATTCTGCTATTGCCTTTATGTCTTTGAGCGTCTCATCTCTTTTGATGCTTGTCCGAAGCTGACTGGATTGATTAATACTATTTGAGCTTGATAGTTGTTAATGAAGATTAGCTGTAAGGTGATCCAACGGGACATAGTTATACACTTTAAATCCCTAACTTTTGCCTGGACCGCCCTTTCGGGTTTTCAGTCAACTGGGATGCCCTTTTTTGCCCAAGCCTCCTTTTCAGGTTTTCGACTTGTCGGGTGTACAAATTTTTCCATATATATATCCTTAATTTTTACCTGAACCCTTTTAGTTCGTCGGGATGCCCTTATTTTTGTCTAGGTCAGTCAACCTAGGGGTTATTTGTTCATGTGTAGTATCTTTTAACTATGTCCATGTTTACAGGGTGTGGAAGGTCGTCACTGTCCATAGTGGTTAAGATCATGGCTCCACCAGAAAATATGTTCTTGATGAAAAATGCCCCTTCGTATGTGGGGGTCCATTTTCCCATGGAATCACTTTGCGGTAGGATAATGCGCTTGATTACTAGGTCACCAGCCTGATATACGTGACGCCTGACCTTCTTGTTAAAATCTTTAATCATTTGTTTTTATTACATCTGACCATGACAGAGAGCCGCAAGCCTCTTTTCGTTAATCAGGTTCAATTGGTCAAGTCGAGTCTGAACCCATTCATCTTCATTCAAACCTGCATCCTTCATGATTCTCAAGGAAGGGATATGGACTTCAATGGGTAGGACAACTTCCATGCTGTATACCAGAGAGAAAGGAGTTTCCCCTATTGATGTACGCACTGTGGTACGATAACCATGAACTACTAACAGTTAATACAGATCCAACAAGTTAATAACAGTTAATCAATAAACTACTAACAGTTAAGGATACGCATACCTTCTGTTGATCAGAGATGAATACATATCTTCTCTCTTGACCAATGTCTTCCATAAATAGTTGTATGAACCACCTCCAACTCTCCTTTGTTTCTATCTCAACTACTCCAAACGCCAATGGAAAGTATTGATCATTAGCATCTCTCCCCACAACAATCAATAGTTGTCCACCATACTTTGTCTTCAAATGACATCCATCAACCCCCACGAATGGTCTGCAACCATTGACAAATCCTTTCTTACAACCATCAAAACAAAAATAAAAGGATCCAAACTTAGGATGTATGAAAGGAGTAGGTCTTTCAACATTGATCTTGTCGGTGTTACCAGGATTCACTCTTGTTAATTCAACAACATACCTCTATATGGATGCATATTGATTATCTATATCACCTTCAATTATCTTCTTAGCAATTAACTTGGCCTTCCATGCTTTTGCAATAGTAATCCCTACATAATTTTTTTGCCTTATCTCTTGCATTATATCTCTCATCCTAACATTATTAGAACTTTGTAGCCTCTTTACCACATGCTTAGCCACCCACCTAGAGTTTTCATATTTGTTTTCCAAAACCCTAGCACATGTGTGGGTATCCACAAGTGTTTTTATTGCAAAAGTGTGTCTGTGGGCCACTTTAGAGCATAAGTCCAAAAAGCCACATTTAGCCTTACATTATACTCTAACCCTATAGCTTTCATTTTTAACAAAGGTAATTTCCCTCTCATTGAGGATTGACCACTCACGAATAGCCTCCCTAAATTCCACAAGTGAATTAAATTCCATACCCATCTTAAACTTGTATTCCTTGTTGAGGTAATCTTTTCTAAACCTTTCATACTTGGTCCTTTCATCATCACAAGAATCATCTGGGTCATCACTATTCAACTCATCACTAAGGTATTCACCCTCATCTGTGGTCTTCGTGGGCCTACCAAAAATCCCACTAAGACTTACATCTTCACTCAATGGCAATGTAACATCGATTCCTTCAAATCCATTAAGCAGAGCAATAGCTCTCTCATCTTCACTGTCATCTAAACCTTCGACCATCTCCTCTTCCAACCCATCCATTTTATTCACCTCATTGACACAATTACATTCTGTATCATCAGCATCTAATCCTCCCTGAGAATGTTCCACAAATAAATGTCCAACGATATTAATTGCACTAAAGAATGACGCAAAATCATATGCATCATCATCCTTTTTTATCAAAATATATCCTTCTTGAATCTCTAAAAATTCCGTCCATAAACGAAAAGTCCCCTTCTTATACCCCCACCCACGTGCCAACTTCATAATACGATCCATCATCCACTTAGTAACTTCAAGCCCATTTAAAATAGAATCAACCCCCCCTCTGTAAATAATTTTAGTCGTATTAACTCTAATAAATTCACCCCATGGTGAAAAGTAAGAGTAAAAGGTTAGAAATCCTGTGAATGCGTCAAACTCAGTTAACATAAAATTCCCACCGTATTACAATTTAACTCTATTGAAGTTTCAAAATCAACATACCTTAGACATTGCAAGCTTTGTCTTCGTAGTCAACTTACGTCGCCTACTGAATCGTCGTCTTGCTTTGTATTTCTACATCTTGCTTCGTTGCCTATGGAATCATCGTCTTCACAGCTCAGTCTTCACATAAACCTTAATTTCACAAGGGGGTATAACGGATAGGAAAAAAATTACAAGCCCTGATGCTTGAATTAAAATGCCATGTGGCTAAATTAGAATTAAGACATGGCTAAATTGGAAACAAGTAACTCAAGATTCCATGACATCTGGCCAGTGGGGAGGGGATATGAGGGAATCTATATAACACAAGGGGGAATTAAAAAAAACATTACGAGAGGCTAAAACCATGAATTCGCTAATATTGCAGGGGGTGTTTTTATCTTTAACCCTTAAAATTTAACACAATTTAAAACATTTTTATATTAATTTTTTAAATAAAAAAACACTTAAAATTGTTGAAAACGACAAAAACTAAACATTAAATTAACTGGAAAAAATGAAAAGAATACATTAGAGTAAACTACATGTCACAAAGATTAATAAAAAATTACTCAAATGATCAAAAACCAAATAAAATGAGAATTAAACTATTCGGCTGTAAAATGCTGACGATTAAGAACGGGACTTCAAATTGTACCGAGAAAATAAAGCAAGCACACTGTTGTACCCCAATTTTTGCCCCTATGATCCCTTCATCATACCATGTTGATTCCATCACAACAAGATCACAATAGGATTCTTAGTTCCCCTCCCTATATTTAGCTTTGCTCTTTGAGGAATCACCAAGCACCTTGACTTGTGTCCTTTTGTGATCATGAATATTTTTTGTCTTGATTTCTTCTTTTAATTAATAAAATGAAATGTTGGTTTGTCTTGCTTGTTATCCATGTAGGTAAAGGCAATAAGATTCAGCAAGTTGCTCCATGGGTTCATGAGTTTATTTCCATGCCCTAGTTAATAAAGCTTGAGAAGTTCAAGCCTCACCATTGAATTTGTTTTGGAAGGAATGGCATGGAAAGGTTATTTTGGTTCACCACATTTGAAGGTTATAAAATTTGGTTCAAAAGCACAAGGGATTGATTGGAGAAGTTGGCTTGCTTGGACAAGGCTTTGTTCCCATTGGTCACAAATTCATATTTCTCTCAATTCTCAAGATATGGAAGTGGTTGTGGTTGCTATGAGTTCTCATTATAATCCTCAACAACTTATATTTACAAAGCATTTGTGTTGGTACAAGAATTTTTTTCAAAATTGCCAAAGTTCCTCAAGGCATGTTTCTTGATCTAGGAGCTAGGGTTTTGAACTTCAAAGGAGTATATCTTGCTCATCTTTTGGTATTTTTGAGTGATTCCAAAGATATCCTTCTCTTAAAAGGGTTATTAATAAATCACATCAAAAGTTACAAGGAGTTTTCATGTGGAAGAAGATTGATGATGAAGAAAGATTACAAGTCCTCTAGATGAACCCCCAATTTCTCATGTGTGACTTCAAATGATCATAACTTGGTCAATTTTTATCACCATGATCCAAATCTTTTTCCATAATGATATTGAAGATGTGAATTTATGCATTCTTTTATGTGATAAGTGATAAAATGGATGGAAGTTGCCTTAAGGATACAAAAGATTATAGGTCATTTAATGATTTTTTGCCAACTTCAACAATTCATAACTCTCTCAATTTTCGGAAAATTTGAATGGTTCAAGTTTTTAAAATGTCATTCAAGAGGTCTATTTCATGCCATCTTTTTTAGTCAAGAGAAAATTTCAAGTGGAAGGTTATGTTTGGATGCAAGACATTATAAGTCATTTTTGAAGAAAAATTTGAAATATTTCTAAGTATGGAAAGTCAACATTTTTTCCAACTTTGCCTCGTTATAACTTTCAGCTCAAGCATCCATTTGTCTACATTCTTTCCACATTACAAAGCTTGTAACCTCATCTTTCTAAAGCATCAAGAATCATGCCCTAAGACCCCTTGAGCTGAGAATGCCATTGGTCAGAAGTTGGCAATTTGAAACTGAATTTTTCACCAAGTCAGAAGTTTGAAATCATCGATTTAGCTTCTAAACACTTTTTTATGCATGTTTATGCCTCTAAACATGTTTAATGAAGTTCCAGAAGTGATTAGCATAGAAAAACGCGCGTTTTGGATGAGTTTTCATCAAATTGGAAGTCACACTTTTCTTGTTTGCAACTTCACACGATTTCCTTCCAAACTTCATCATTTCACACGCTTGGACATTCCATTTGATTCCCTATAAATAGAGGGTCATTCCCCATTCATTTCCTTAAGCTTGGATAGGCAGAATCACCCTGTAAAACTTATTCCATAACTCAAAATTCAGCAACTTCGAAATCCATTCTCAAGCCTTTTTCAATCCAATTTTTTCATCAATTCAAGAATCGTGCCCCATATTGCTCCATAGAAGTCCAGTTTCAGAGCTCTGCAACTCAACTTCAATAGGTAGATTCCTTCATTAGTTCTTCAAAACTTTGATATCATCGTGATGCTCTCATTGTCCTGGTTCTAGTTGCAACACTTGCCTTTTACTGGAAACACATCTTGGCCATGAAATTTCAAATCCCTTTTCAAAACTTTCCTTTCAAATTGCTTGAGCTACAGTTTGTATAAATTTGGCGCGAGGGTGTGGTTGTCTTCGTCTTGAAGAGACAAAACGAATGACTTAGGTCCAAGCTTCTGATTTTATAGTTTGAGAGACCTGCAATTCACGTTGGCTGGAGGTTGAAGATGACCTACGTGTCATCTTCCAACCAATGACGGCACGCCACTTGTATTTTTTAAAATCTGATTTAATTATTGATCCTATGCATTATTCACTTATGACCATGATATGCACAGCGCGCTAGATCCCTTGGATTTGATTACTAACGCGTTTTGGCTCTCATCCAATGGTCCACATATTTTTTACTTTTATTTTCTTTTCTGATTTTTATATTTAATTGTTTTAAACTTCAAAATATAATAGAAAATTCATTTTAAGTCCAAAAAATTTGAAAAAAATCATGAAAAATATTTTTGATTATTCTCTTTCTGATTTTTATTTTTTCACAATTTAATTTTGTGTTTTGGTATTTTTTCTAAATTTTCACTTTATTTGAATTGTTTTAAATGTTTAAAAATACTTTTATGCATTTTTAAATTCTGAAAAAATTATGGAATGATCCAATGATATTATGACAAATATTGGTGACCTCACTTATTTTTTATTTCTGACTTTGTTATTTTTTATCATTTTTAGTTTATTTTACTCATTTCTTTTAATTTTAAAAATAGTTTCTGACTTTAAATAATTACCAAAAATTTATGAGATCATTTGAGTCCTTTTCTGATTTTTCTATGGACTTACTTTTTATTTCTTGATCAATTTGAACATAGTTGATATTTTTATCTTTTATTTTTTTTTTAAACTTTTTTTAAACCTTTTTTTTGTATATATTAAATGTAATATTATTTTGTGACTATTTTCTGGGTGATCATGGGTTAAATTTTTGATCATGAACTTTATTAACATCATTGGATCCATGGTGTTGAGTCTAACCCCACAAAAATGGATGAATCATTTTAATAATAGTTTGATTAAATTTAATTCAAAAATGGTTTGTATATTCTCTCCGACACCTCTTCATATCATCCCTTTCTTATTGCACTAAGTGTTATTGGAGCATGATCTCTATATCATATCTCAAAACAAATGGTGCATAGATTGCTATTGACCGACCTTAAAATAGGTGCGACTTCTATATAAGTCCACTTACGATTGCTTAACATAGCGCTAAATTTTGTCCCGATTCGAATAAATGATCATTCGTGGCCCAAACTTATGTTTGCAAGCCCAAGTATGTTAATTTGATCTCTTTGACCCAATAACCTTGAGATTCATTGTGTGGAGGATTTGGTTCTACCAATCCTCTAATGGATCTACAACACCTTTGGTCAATGCAGATCACTTAAACATCGTTGATCATTAAATGGTACTCACGAGGATTCCAAATGGATGATATACTTGACAAAAAGAAAATGCAACTTGTTGTATGGAGGCTTTGGTTCTACCAATCCTTTAATGAGTTCCAAATGCAAGTTTCAAGATGATCATCCAACTAACCACTAATCACTAATAATTGACTTTATCCTTTATTTTTATTATATGCCCCTTTATTTTTATGTACTATTTACTTTTAGCATTTACATTTCATGTCATTTTCATCTTTGCTTATTTGAGTATTTACTTTCTTGTCATTTTTATTTTTTCTCAATTGAGCTTTACTTTCTTTTTTCAAAACACCTAATAATCAACATAAACCCTAAAAATCTTTAATGATACTTGGACTATTTGGTTACTATCCTTGGCATTATGGAGCATTGGACTTTTTGGACTTAGGATTAGAAACCTTGGCCTATGATTGGAGACCTTGTGACCATATCTGATTATTTTGTCTGGAGCTTTTGAGGTTTACCTCAAGGCATTGGGTTGTTTGTTTATTTTGTGTGCAAGTTATTGTGATTACACTCTTTGTTTGTAATCTGGAATTCACCCGTATACAGTCGTTACTCTGCCCAATTTTTGTGAAGACTTAATACACTTGAAGTTTGGTTCTTTCAAGAGGTCTAGTATCATTGCTTGTTTTGTTTCAATCCAAAGAATAGGAATTCTATCTTGACTCATAATTTAAAGTATTGGCTTCTTGTTAGTTAGATGGTTCATATCCCTAGATTTTACCTTATGCTTTATGATAGCCTCTTCTTCTCCTCCCATCTTCTTTAAATTCAAAAATATTCTCCCTCCTTTTGAAAAACTCTTCTTGTTTTTTTAACTTGAACCACTTTCATAATAAACTTGGACTTAGGTCCATGCATTTTCCAACATTTTCATAAATAAACTTCAATAAACTTAATTATACTTTGACATTTTTTTGTGAGAAGACTAAAAGTCAATCAATCTCATTTCAAACTATTTTGCCACTTTGGCTTTTATCTTTGAACTTTTCTCAAAAATATTGGACTCTTGTCAATCCTTGTAGTGATGCACATAATTATACTTCTACAATATGTAGTGAAGAGAGACATTTTCCACTTGGGTGTTGAGAGAGGAAGTGCTGATTTTAAAATCCAAGCAATATCCTCCACTTTGAGATGACACAAATTCTCCTTTATCATGATTGTGGGTGGTAAGTATGTTTTCCACACAGACAATAACGATGATGTCTTATCTCTTAAAACCAATCAACACACTTGTGTTTTAAAATCTTTAAAAAGAGGAACTACGTGTACCCTGATCCCCTATTGCACGAAAGGTGGTACGTAGGCACTAAAGGTTCGCAACCGCGGCGGGTGCCAAAGTTATAAATATATTTCTTTTCTCACCTCCACCATCCATTTTCTACACAACATTTCATAGCCAAAATATACAGATTTTACAAAGAGGTTCCTGCGGAGTACCGTAGATGTTTAGGGTGCAAATACCTTCCCTTTGCATAACCAACTCCCTTACCTTGAATCTTTCCCCCCTCTTTTGGGTTATTCGCTCTTTTCCCATTCCTTTGGAAATAATAAAGCGCGGTGGCGATTTTTATTTTGATCTGTATAAGTCTAGTCAATCCAATGGCTTAGTCTTAAAAATTTCTACCGCCACACACACCGTCATGATCTACGCAAAACGTAGATTCATAAAATAGTTAGTAAAAAGTGAAAGCTTGAAATATTTTCTCGTTAATTTTTCCACACAGTGTTGAATCGCTTTTAACGATTTCTTTGTAAAACCTAAATATGAATATTATTGACATATAAATAAGTTAACGCAATAAAAGAAGTGGGTAAAGAGATAAAACTGCATGAAGTGAAATAACAAATATTTTGTAACTATAAAATGATGCAAACGTCGATTTACACTGACTTTTGGTCAACTAAATACGGCTAATGATGCAAAATGCGATGAATGAATATGTTTATTGAAGATTGAGACCAAATAACAAAATATGATATAATAATGTGACTAAAAAATTTATGGGAGAAATTTAGGGTGCAACAGCAGGCAGGGGATTTTATGGGTTTTGTGGTCCACAAAAAAGGGATCGAAATAACCAAAACAAGACAAAGGCCGTCATGGAAGCGAAAGCGCCATCAACCAAGAAGGAATTGCAGTATTTGTTGGGGAAAATTAATTTTTTAATAAGGTTTATCTCAAACTCAATGGCAAGACTCAAGCCTTATCACCTTTACTTCTCCTTAAAAAGGAAGGATTTGAGTGGAGGCAAATGCAGCAAGAAGCCTTCGACAAGATCATAGATTACCTTGTTCACCCTTAAGTATTGTCACCTCCTTGTAGAAGTAGGAGTATGAGATTGTATAGTTTTGCATCTGATGTTACAATGGGGAGAATTCTTTCTCAAGAAGATGATGATGGTATCGAAAAAGACATTTATCATCTTAGTCGAGTCCTTAATGATGCAGAAACTAGGTATAGTTTGGTTGAAAATTTGTGCCTTTTCCTGTATTTCTCTTGTACAAATCTAAAGCGTTATATAAAGCCTGTTGACGTTTATGTTTCATCTTACTTTGATATAATTAAACATATGCTTTCTAAACCAGTTTTGCATATTCAAATTGGGAAATGGGCACATGCTCTAACTGAGTATTCCTTAACTTACATGCCCCTAAAAGCTATGAAAGGGAAAGTGGTTGCACATTTCATAGTCGACCATGTCATGGTCGAAATTACCCAATAATTCGTTGAGCTTGAACCTTGGAGGTTATATTTTGATGGTTCTACTCACAAAAAAGGAATTGGGATTGGAATATTAATCACTTCTCCTAACAAAATTCCAACAAAATTCAAGTACAAGGTTGATCATCTTTGCTCGAACAACGAGGCTGAATATGAAGCTTTGATAGCTGACCTTGAAATCTTGTTAGAATTGGGGGAAACTAGAGTCGATATAAGAGGTGACTTTAAATTGGTTATCAAGCAAACAACTAAGGATTATAAATGTGTTAAGGAAAATTTGATTATGTATTTCATCTTAGCAAACAGGTTATTGCAAAAAGTTTAATATATGAATATTAAGCACATTCCTCGACTCAAAAATCAAGAGGCTAATAACATATCCCAAATTGAATATGGATACAAGGTGTCAAAGGAGAAGTTAGAATATCTGATCAAAGTTCGAGGAAGAGTGTTGGAAACTAGGGTATCTCCATCAGATTTAGAAGTAACAAAGTTAGGGTATGCAGATGAGAAAATTTTTGAAATTTTTGCCATTGATAACTTAACAAACACAGATTGGAGGAAGCAAATAGTTGACTATTTGGAAAATTCCACAATGTCTACAGAGCTAAAGATCGGGTATCATGCTCTAAGCTATACTCTCATGGAGAATGAATTATTTAAAAAGACACCTGAAGAAATTTTGCTCAAGTGACTCATCGAAGGTGAGGCATATCTTGCTCTGTCGAATGTCCATAGTAGGGCATGTGGGATTTATCAAGTTGGCCATAAATTGAAATGGTTGTTGTTTCTACAAGGAATGTACTGGCCAACGATGCTAAAATACTGCATTGAGTTTTCTAAAGTGTGCCAAGAATGCCAGGTACATACAGGCATCCAACATGTTCCTGCAAGCGAACTACATCCCATAATCAAACCTTGGCCTTTTAGAGGTTTGGCCTTAGATTTGGTTGGTGAGATTCGACCAGCATTTTCTAAAGCTCAAAGATACTTTTTAGTAGGGATTGACTACTTTACTAAATGGATCAAAGTTATTCCTTTGGTGAATGTCAAACAAGAAGCTGTGATCGAATTCATCCAAAGGCATATAACTTACATATTTGGAATCCCTGAGACCATTACAACTGATCAAGGACCAGTGTTCACTTGTCGAAAGATGCAGAAATTTGCTAAATAAGTAGGGATAAAACTATTGACTTCCACACCTTATTATGCCCAAGAAAATGGTCAAGTCGAAGCAGCAAATAAGGTGGTAATCGGGCTAACCAAGATACATATGGGGAGAGGCCAAGGAATCGGCAAAAGACCTTAGATCAAATTCTTTGGGCTTGTAGAAAATCTCCAAAAAAAGCCACCAATAATACACACTTTCAATTAACTTATGGGCATGACTCCGCTTTGCCATTCGAAATCTTTCTCCAATCAACCAGAATACATAGACAATATGAGATTACATCAGAGTCCTATTGGAACATGATGTTAGATGAACTGGTTGATCTGGACGAAGAAAGGTTGAATGCTTTAGAATTTTTAAGGAGACAGAAGAAGAGGTTGGATAAGGCTTATAATAAAAAGGTAAAGATTAAATTTTTTTTCGATTGGAGGGTTGGTTTAGAAAGTGATCATGCCTATGGATCAAAAAGATAAAATATTGGGTAACTGGTCCGCAAATTGGGAAGGTCCATTCCAAGTTATACAAGTCTTTTCGAATAATGCTTATTGTGATACGGTGGGAGAATTGACTTGAAGGTTTTGCGTTTGATTGCAAATGTTGTGGTTAGCAAGAGTCGCCACCGACTTTTCTTTTATCCAAAAGGAAAGGTGAAAAAGCACAGGAAAGACCTTTGAGATTATTTCTTGAGTTCGAGGGGGGGGGGTAGATTATGAAAAGGGAAGGTATTAGCACCCTTTTCATCCATGGTTATCCATGGGCTGTTAGTTACTTTCTAGATAAATTTCTTTTGTTTGAAATTGTGCTTTATGTGGTTTTTGAAAGTATTTTGTAAAGAGGCCATTGTTTAGGCAATCTTTGTAATGATTCTCGTTCGTAAGATTTTTATACAAAGATGTTGATATTTTGAAAATGTTTTCAAGTTTTGTAAGATGTTTTGAAAGTGTAGGTGTTTGTTTTTGAAAATAGCAAGGATGTTTGTTTTGAAATGGAGAAAGTAATTAGGAGCAATCTACCTACTCAAATGTCTTTCTTGTTCATTTCCTTTTCCTTTGACATTGTTGTTTTACCATTGATTTGGTAACCAGCCCTATCTTTGGATGTAAACGGAACGGGCGTGGATCATCGTATAACCATGATTAGCAATGTTGCAAGGTATCTTAGCATTATTTTTGAGGGACTGAGATCATTTGTAAGGCAACTTAGATAGCGTCATCGAGGGACTATGATCTTGTATTTGCTTGTTTTTGCTAAGATACCTTACATGCATAATATGACCATTTTGTATAAGGCAACCAAGTGGAATAACCCTAGGGGTGCTTGTGTACAAGTGTATCATTTCCATGCTTGTTTTTGTCTTGAATTAGGATTTTCTAAGCATTGGTTTTAGTCTTTCGATGCAAACCCTAATTACTAGTATGTTATATAAAAGCGATAAATTGCGAAATTTAAAGTTACTACGCTATTACTACATTTGTGGAGAGGGGAGTGTACAATTTGTAAATGGGGATTGCAAGAATTTAAACCTAATTAGTCTATTACAACCATATTGAATTGGTATGAATATACAAGGAATTAAATAAATACAAAGTATAAAAATGAATAAATGTACAAGGATGCAAAAATGTAAAGAAAATGAATTCTGTTTGGTTTTCATGAAAAAAGATTTTGTCTTAACCTAATTAAATAAAGAAAATAGTTAATTAAGTATGAATTTATTAAGAAAATATTTTAAATGAAAACCTAGTTTTATTAGTTAATCAAAAGAAAATAATTTTAAGAAAAATATTTTTGGTATTTTTTATCTTGAAAATCTTTATAGCATTATAAATTATTTTTAGTCCTTTTTTTATATAAAAAATAGTGCATTTAAATTAGTATGAAAGAAAATAACTAATAACCTAAATTTATTTATATTTACAAGATAATAAGTAAAAAATAAATAAAGTATAATTAATAAAAATATTTTTGTAAGAAAAATAAAATAAACTAAGTCAAAATATAAATATATCATTTCTTTGTATTTTATGATTTTTTAGTATTTAGAAAATTTATTTAAGAAAATAAAAATGAAATAAATAAAAAAATGAACAAACTTGGGCCAGGGGTGCCATTAGTCAATAGGGAGGTTAGTAAGCAAAAACAATAACAAGCCAGGCCCAAAGGGCCCAACGCCTGCCAAAAACTAACAAAAATGAAAAAATGAAAATGTGAAAAATGAAAAGGGTACCACTGGGGCTCGAACCTAGGTCCCATAGGTTACAGGCGCGCGCTTCTACCACTGGGATGGTTATACATATGTTAATACAAATGAAACAATAAATATGTAAGGCAAAACGTGTTCTGAAGACTTCATCTTCAACCTCCAGCCAGACCAATTGTAACTTGCTTATTTCTCATCAAAAATGAAAACTGTAAACATGAAACTTGTAGCAAATTTTCTCACGATTCCAGAAATGTAAAGTATTAAAACTATAGATCAAAGATAAGCAAGAATTTTAATGGCCCTAATCTGAACCCTAAAAATTCCAGTTTCAAAATTCTCTAAGCTCAAGCAAAATTAATGGAAACTAAGGACATGGTTAGCTTCAGGGCAATGATATCTACATGTTTTATTCACAAATAAACTATTGATGATGCCTGTATGAAGAGTTTCAAGTTGAGAAAACTTACCTCAAAACTGAAAAATCGTGTTTGGAGTTTGAGCTTGTTTCAAGTGATGCTGATGATCAGGTTAGCTTCCTTGAGGTCCTAGGAAGCTAATGCAACGGTTTGCTTGAGTTGAGAGTGGCTGAAATGACTTGGAGAAGTCAATGTGCAATGCTCTATTTTTGGTTATGGAGTTTGATGCAAATGGTGTTACAGTCGTGTAACATGGACATGGACAAGTTATATTTGATGTATAGGAGCTTTAGGAACTAAAAGGCCAAAGAACGCACGGGGGAAATAGAAGATACAAGTTCAAGGTCAGAACCTGCACAAAAATAGAGTTTGTGTGAAATTTGACTAGAGGGAATTTGAGAGAGTTTCAGGCTTTCAAAAATCGTTTCCTAAGTTGCATAATAGTGTCTCAATATATAGGAAAAGGTTTTGAGAGCTTGGGTGATCAGAAGTACAAGTTCACATGTTATGGCTTTTTGGCATGTTTTTGAAGCAAGCTTGACAAGCATTCTTCCAAGGCAAGATACAAGGCTATCTAAAGTGGTTAGGCACTTTAAACATGCTTATCTGATTGTGTATAGGATGCTTGTGCAGAAAGAACAAATGCAAAGCTCAAGAGAAGTTGACTTTGTGATTAAAACCACATTACTAGAATAGCAATGTTACTTTGTGCCATTAATGGAAATGCAACTTGGATAAAGCTTGAATTAAGTGGATAATAGCTCAAAAGGAAGTGTAATCTTCTGATTATGGAGAGATCTTTAGGTTTAGAGGCCTGCAAAACAAGGTTGTGCAGCATAGGTTTGAAATTGAATTCTTGTTCATCGCAAAATGCCTTGTAATTCAAGTAACAAAACCCTAACTTCATCTCTTTGATTCTCCCTCCTCAAGAATGATCTCAAGGATTTCTTAGACATTTTGGAAATCTTGCAATGTGCTATATAACCCATCTTTGAATTGCTTTTGAATATTCCCCTTGGAGCTATATGAAAAAGTTCCATAAATTTAGGTCAAAATCCTGACCAAATTAGGGAAAAATTTCACTAAGTGTTTAGTTTCATGACCCTATGTTCATAAAATTATAACTTGAGATCCAAGAATTTTTGGAAGGAGTTGTGTAAATAAAAGTTGTAGATTTCATGGAGATATACAACTTTCATTTTGGAAGTTTCTCTTGAATCATCTTGCATCATGGTGAAAATTTGGCTCAAAGTTATGAAAAAACATGAAATTTCCAACACTTAAAAAAATTTCTAAGTTTAGAAATTTTGTCTTTTCAAAATGAAATGTTGAATTTTTTATTTCTTGATGAATAAGTTTCATATTTTGACATGTTTTGATGAATTGTGATCTTTGGCACTTGAATTTGACCAAAAAGTCAAAGTTTGACTTTTCAGTATACAGTTGACTTTTGATCAGTTGACTGAAAAATTCATTTGTCAATCCAATGGACTTGCAATTTTTTGAACCATGCCATTAGGTCAAAATGATGCAATTGGGATCTTAAGATAGTGGCTTAAACCAATTGATCATTTGCTAGGTCAAAAATCAGAAATTGCCCTTTCCCAATCAAAACCCTAATTTTGACCATTTTGCCCTTTTGGAGATTTGATCAAATTTCTTGAGGAATTATGGTCCAAACTTGATCAAATGATACATATGAGTTTAAAATGTTGATGTGGATAAAAAATTATGAAGTTTGACTGTGAATTGGCCATAGTTGACTTTTTCCCCAATACAATTGATTTTTAGGTTAACTGCTCAATTGATTGAGCAAAATTATGATCCAAGGCTTGAAACTTGACATGAGTAATCTTGGGGGTCCATAATGATACATGAAAGTCATATGGGGCATTGGAATTTCAAAAATCCTTGTGCAAACTTAAACCCTAATTTTGGTCATCAGTGCTTAAGGAGATGTCTTGAGCTGATCAAACCTAGTTCAGTCTTGAGTCAAGGGAGATCTTGTGAGAAAATTCTTGATAAGTGAGAGGGAAAATTTTGGGGTACAACAGCTGCCCCTGTTCAATCTTCTTAAGCCTAAAGAGTTAGATTGGCATGTTTTACCATTCGTGACTCGAAGGTGGAAGATGATTGGACACTAGAGTGCCCAGAAATTTGCACTCAGCGATGTGATGGTAGAGGGAATGAGCTTAAAGATACAATTTTGAGAGATGATGGAAAGTAATTGGAGATGGGCTTGTAGATGCCATCCCAGAGTGATCGTTGAATTGTAATTTGTAAGCTAAAAGAATGAGTATCAAAATGGCGTCCGTATCTAGAGCGTATATGTACTATATATGGAGGCTGATTTTGAATGAGTATTAGAATGGCGTCCGTGTCTGGAGCGTATATGTACTGTATCTTGATAATTACATCTGAACGAATATCAGAATGGCATCCATGTCTGAAGTGTATGTGCAAAGTATCTGAAGGATACTTTGAATGAGTATCAGAATGGCGTCCGCGTCTGGAGTGTATCTGAACTATATCTGGATGTTGAAAACTGAATGAGTATCAGAATGACATCCATGTCTGGAGCATATCTGAACTGTATCTGGAAGATGATTTTGAATGAGTATCAGAATGGCATTCGTGTCTGGAGCGTATCTGAACTGTATTTGAAAGTTGAATGAGTTTCAGGATGGCATCCGTGTCTGGAGCGTATCTGAACTGTATCTGAAGATTTTGAACATTGTTAATGGTAGCTGTTGATTAATCTTATCCTAAAAAGATAAAATGTTAGCTAATATGCAATGTTATTTTGTATGAAATGCATAGTGTAATGTATTTGTGTCATCAATGTTTATGATATATGGATGCAATATGTGCGTATGTGAGCTAATCTGTTGCGCTGTTGTTGGATTGGGGAAAGTAAATCCCTGACTGCTATTGAGGATATGGAGTATAAGTATTCATTTTGTGAAGTCTAAGCGTTGATGAATTTCCCCTTAGAGAAATAAACTTTGTTGTAAGGGGAATGTTGACTATTTGAAAAAATCTTGGTTGGGGAATTCTGAGAAATTTGGCGACTTCTACTGGGGATTGATAACTGGAAGCTCTGTTCCACTGGGGATTGAACTGCGCATTGCAAGGGATTCTGGGAATAGCATAGAGTGATTCCCCTCCTCTTAAACCCATCAGTGATTGTCTTTCTATTTGTTTATTTGTAAACAATAATTATGTTCAAATGCATATGTTCAACAATGAATCATTGGACGTTTTTTAAACAAAACACAAGCGTAAAGAAAAATAGATAGTTTTGCACTTTCAAAGAGATATCTTTGTGTTGACTCTGAGTAAGTATTTTTGTGCAATGAGACAAATATTCTGGTATGAGAATACTGTCGTAAAAAATGAAAATTTTAATACAAAGAAAAGATAGCTATGTGCAATAATCCCATGGGGTACCTATTCTGCTATAGCCTTTGTATCTATGAGCATCTTGTCTATTTGTTGCCTCATCCAAAGATGATTGAATTTATCGGAACCTCTGAGTTTGCAGGTTTTTCATAAGGTGATCCAACGGGACATAGTCATACGCTTTACATTCCCTAACTTTTGCCTGGTCCACCCTTTCGGGTTTTCAGTCCATCGGGAAACCCTTTTTTTGCCCAAGTCGCCCTTCGGGTTTTCAACTTGCCGGATGTACAATTTTTTTTGTTTTATCCCTAATTTTTTCCCGAACCTTTTTGGTTCGCCGGGATGCCCTTGTTTTTCCTAGGTGTGTCAACCTAGCGGGTCTCTTATGCGTAGTATCTTTTGACTATGTATGCGTTTGCAGGGTGCGGCAGGTCGTCGCCATCCATGGTGGTCAAGATCATTGCTCCACCAGAGAATATGTTTTTGATTACAAATAGTCCTTCGTATGTAGGAGTCCATTTTCCCCTGGGATCACCTTGCGATAGTATGATACGTTTGATCACCAGATCCCCAACTTGATACACTTAGCGTCTGACCTTTTTGAGAAAGCCTTGATCATCCGTTTTTGATATATCTGACCATGACAGACAGCAATAAGCCTTTTCTCATCAATCAAGTTTAGTTGATCAAGTCGAGTCTAGATCCAATCGTCTTCATTCAGCCCTGCATCCTTCATAATTCTCAGAGAGGGGATCTGGACCTTAATAGGAAAGACAACTTCCATGCTGTAAACCAGAGAATAAGGTGTTGCCCCGGTTGATATGCGAGCTGTAGTACGATATCCATGGAGAGCGAATGGTAGCATCTCGTGCCAGTCTTTGTATGTGACTGTCATTTTCTGTATGATCTTCTTGATGTTATTATTCGCGGCTTCGAGAACACCATTCATCTTTGGCCAGTAAGGGGAAGAATTGTGATGTTGGATCTTGAATTGCTCGCACAAGGCGGTGATCATAGTATTATTCAAGTTTGTACCATTATCTGTAATGATCCTCTCCGAGATACCGTACCGACATATGAGATTCTTCTTGATGAATCGGGCGACAACATTCTTGGTGACGAAAGCGAAAGAAGCTACCTCCACCCACTTTGTAAAATAGTAAATGGCCACTAAGATGGAGCAGTGTCCATTAGAGGCTGTTGGCTTCATTTCCCCAATCATATCAATCCCCCACATAGCAAAGGGCTAAGGAGCCGTCAAAACATTCAGAGGAACCAGAGGTACGTGCACCTTGTCAGCATAAATCTGACACTTATGGCAGGTTCGAGAGTGTTTATAGCAATCTGTTTCCATGGTAGACCAATAATAGCCTTCCCGTAGGATTTTCTTTGCCATCGTATGCCCACTAGAGTGGGTGCTTGCCTTCATGTAATTCAGCCATGATCCTTTCAGCTTCAACCTTGTCTACGCACCGAAGTAGCACAGAGTCATGGTTGTGTTTGTAAATAATGCCATTACTTAGGAAGAATTTAGCAGAGAATCTCCTTAAGAACTTCTTATCGTTGACTGAAGCTCCTTCTGGATATTCTTGGGTTTCAAGTTACCTCTTGACTTCGTGAAACCAAGGCTGGTCCACTACTTCTTCGGTATTAATCTCGTGACAGTGTGCTGGTTCATCCCTTCATTCAATGGTGATCTGGGGAGTCTCATTATCCCATTTAAGTTTAAACATAGATGACATTGTGGCTAGTGCGTCTGCTAGCTGATTTTCTTCTCGCGGGAAATGCTCGAAGGTAATCTTCTCAAAATGTGGGAGCAATGTCAAAATATGTTCTTTGTAGGGGATAAGGTTAGGGTGTTTGGTGTCCCATTCCCCTTTGATCTGGATAATGATTAAAGCTGAATCTCTGAATACATTCAAAGATTTGATCCCCAAGTCTATGGAAGCTTTGAGGCCAAAGATGCACGCTTCGTATTCCGCCATGTTATTTGTACAATTGAAGCAGAGTCTTGCCGTAAAGGGAGTATGACACCCTTCAGGAGATATGAGTACAACACCAATACCATTGCCGAGTGCGTTAGATGCCCCATCAAAAACCAGGGTCCATCGGGATCCTTGTTCAGGTCCGTCATATGGTCTGAATTCTTCATAGTTGTTTACCATCATGATGTCTTCATCTGGGACTTCAAACTTCATAGACTGGTAGTCTTCTACAGCTTGGTGAGCAAGGTGATCAGCTAGGACACTTCCCTTTATTGCGTTTTGGGTAGTATATTGTATGTCATATTCTGTCAGGATCATATGCCATCTTGCTATTCTCCTAGAGAGAGCAGGTTTCTCGAAGATGTATTTTATTGGATCCATTTTGGATATCAATAAGGTAGTATGGGTCAGCATATATTGTCTTAGCCGGCGAGAAGCCCATGCAAGAGCGCAACAAGTTTTCTCGAGCAGTGAATATCTTGTTTCACAGTTGGTAAACTTTTTGCTCAGGTAATAAATGGCGTGCTCTTTTTGGCCAGACTCGTCATGCTGCCCCAGCACACACCCCATTGAATTTTCTAAAATAGTCAGATACATGATTAATGGTCTTCCCTCGACTGGTGGCATCAACACAGGAGGCTCTTGTATGTACTCTTTAATCTTGTCGACAGTTTGGCATTCATCATTCCATTTGACTACTTGATCTTTCTTTAGTAGTTTGAAGATTGGTTCACAAGTAGCTGTCAGGTGAGAAATGAATCTGGCAATGTAGTTCAAACGCCCCAAGAATCCTCTGACTTCCTTCTCAGTACGAGGAGCAGGCATCTCTTGTATCGCTTTAACTTTGGCAGGATCTACTTTAATACCCTTATTGCTGACGACAAAACCTAGGAGCTTACCAGACCTTACTCCAAACGTGCATTTATTTGGGTTCAACCTCAGCTTGTACTTCTTTAGCCTCTCAAACAGTTTTTGTAAATGATCAAGATGCTCTTCTTCTGTTTGAGATCTAGCTAACATATCATCCACATAGACCTCTATTTCGTGATGTATCATGTCGTGAAATAGAGCTACCATGGCACGCTGATAGGTTGCCCAAGCATTCTTCAATTGGAATGGCATCACCTTGTAGTAGAATGTACCCTATTGTGTGACAAATGTTGTCTTCTCCATGTCCTCATGCGCTATTTGGATTTGGTTGTATCCTGAGAAACTGTCCATGAAGGAAAACACTTTGTGTTGTGCCGTATTGTCAACTAGAATATCAATGTGGGGGAGTGGGAAATCATCCTTAGGGCTTGCCCTATTCAAATCTCCGTAGTCCACACACATTCGTACCTTGCCGTCCTTTTTTGGCACGTGGACAACATTGGCAACCCATTGCGGATAGGAGGTGACAGCCAAGAATCCAGCGTTGAATTGTTTCATGACTTCTGCTTTAATCTTCTCCGACATGTCTGGTCGCATGAGACGGACCTTTTGTTTTACTAGTGAACAGTTTTCTATTGTTGGTAGATGATGTACCACAATATTTGTATCAAGTCCTGGCATGTCTTTATACGACCAGGAAAAGACCTCAACATACTCGTGTAGCAACTGAATCAGACGCTCCTTGACACTGAGTTCCAGATTGGCACCCACCTTGAATTCTCTTTTGTCCTCCTCGGTACCTAGGTTGATTGTATCCACGAGTTCCTCGTGGGGATGAATGGTTCTCTCTTCTTGTTGCAGTAACCTGGAGAGTTACCCTGGTACTTCACAATCTTCCCCACCTTCGTATTTGGCTTGACAGATTAGATTTTTAGAGTCACAGAAAGCCATAGCAGAATCGTTACCCATGGGATCCTGAATGGATGTAGACCTGCATTGCGAGTGTGAGTGTGTGTGTAAGGGTATAACTATCTTCGAAAGAAATGAAAAATGTAAAAAGGAAAAAACAATGAGCATAAAATTTGTATGCAAAACGTCCATGATTCATTGATGTCATATGGAAATGAGATAATAACCCTTACAAATGGACCATTGTGCCTCGTGTAAGACACAAGGTTTTAAGAGTTTGAATTGTTTTAATATTAAAGATCCAACAAAATGTAAAGACAAATTACTGTGGGATAAAAGTGATCGGGACAAAATCTCTATCCTCCCAATTTCCGAGCCCTCCAATGACAGTTTGGAAGATCCAATCCTCCAGATTGTAGCCATCTTCATCATCCTCTACCGTGTTGACCTCACGGTGGCTGATCTTCAAGGGTGGTTCTCCGGAATGAGCGCGGCGTACAGTCTTCTGAGCACCTGAAGTAAAACCCAGGCCAAACTTATCAGACTTGTATGGGATATCTGGGAGTTTCCCCCAGATAATGCACCCACCTTCTTCTATCACTGCCTTTGCATCCTTCAAAGATGACATCCTGAGTGGAGGCCTTGTGATCTTGGGAACAACCTTGGTCACTGCCACATCTTGCGGGACTTCTTCAAAGTGTTGGAATGGAGTTTCAATAAATTCACCATCTAATTCCACGTATCTGAAGGAATTTAGATGGCTGATCATATACTCTTCTTCTCCATGAACGGTGATAATCTTCCTTTGAATCGGATTCTTCAGCATTTGGTGTGTGATCAGTGGAAATAGAACTGACTGTTTTGGAATGCTGGTTCGCGTTTGCATTTCGCAAAATGTCGCGGTAAGCAAGAGTCGCCATCGTCTTTTATTTTCTCCAACAAGGAAAGGACAAAAGCACAACAAAATTCCTTTTCGAGATGTTTCTCGGGTTCGGGAGGTAGATTATAGAAAGGGAAGGTGTTAGCACCCTTTCTATCCGTGGTTATCCACGGGCTCTTAGGTACTTGCTCACTATGTTTTCAAAAAGTTTTGATTTTCTTGTGTTTGTGGGTTTTGAAAAAGTTTTGTTTGAAAACTCCGATTTAACTCTTGTGTCTGTCCTCAAGAGTGTATGAAGTGTTTGTTTGAAAACTTTTGTTTGAAAAGTGTAAGTGCGAAAAGTTATTTTGTTTTGAAAGAGCAAGTACCTGAGAACCTCTACCTACTCAAAAGAAATTAAGCTGTGTAAATGTCCTTTAGACAGTACTATCCCACTATTGAGAAGTAGGTAGCACCATCGTTGGAGTTTCGGGTCAATTCGATTATGGGACATGTGTGGTCACTAAAGCAATGGTAGGACGCCTTAGCGGTAACCCTGATGTCCTAGATCATTTTTTTTATCGAGGCAACCGTTTCGAGGCAACTTTGATCTTTAGACAGGAGGGCGACCTCTAAAACACCCTATACTCAATGACCACGTCGAGGCAACCAAGTGAGGCGTACCCTAGGAGTGGCATGTGCGAGTGTGTCAGGTTCAAGTTATGTTATCTTTGTACATGTTATGGTGAGCTATGATTGATTTTAATTTAAGAGAGATCTTGACATGCATAGCCTAGTTAGCATACATCTAGCCGTTAATAGTTGCGGAAAATAAAACTAAACTATTACAAGGCGTCAGGTATTTACATCGCCAAAAACAAACCCTTGAAAAAGTAAATCGCGGGAAATTAAATAAAAGCGATAAAAAGTCCTAATTAAAGCTATTACATCCTCGGAGCAAATACAATTATATGGATCAAAATATGAATAAAAAATAATACATGCGAGAGAAAAAATTGAATCGGAGAGCTTTAGGGTTTTGACCCTTTTTTTGAGAAAGAAGGAGATTTTTATGAATTAAAGAAATTAGTCTAAATTAATAATTGAATTAATTAACTAAGATAAAAATATTTTTTTTTTGGTTTTTTGTTATTTAAGGAAAAAAATAAAAATAGTCAAAAGTTATTAAAAACCCTAATTCTACATCAATTTTAAATTATTGCAAAAAAGTTAAAATTAACCTAATTAAAACTAAATTAATTAATTATTTATTTATTTACAAAAATAATAAAATAGTGAAATTAATTTTAATAAATAATAAATATAAATATTATATTTTTTTAGTTTTCTGATTTTATTATGAAAAAATTAATTTGGTTAATTAAGTAATAATAATAATAATTAATAATAAAAACAATTAAATGAAAAATATAAAAGAATAAAAAAAGAAATAAACCCAGGGGGGTGCTGGCCCAAATTAGGAGGTGATTCTGGAATTTTATGGCCCAACAATGCTCAAGCCTGCTTTGACTATGGCCATCCCATGCATAGGCGTTGACTGGAGACTATGTCGAGGACTCCACTCTGGCCATTGGATTTGAGTTTGGAGACACCTGGCGTTTTGAGGTTAGAGGTGCATGGTGGACCACCTTTTGAAATCTGCATGTGAATACATAAAGAAAAAATGGAATAAATGTTTTGGGGGATCTGGGATTCGAACCCAGGTCCCAATGAACGATGCTTCAACGCCTTTTCCAGTTGAACTGTAGCGCGCTTTTGTTAAATGGATAGATAGTGAATATTATATACAAAAACAAATATTATGATGTAAACAAAAATAACGTGCGCGTTTTTTCAAACACACGAATCAGATGCCCACACGTCATCATCTTCTTCGTTTGTCCTGCATAATTAAAATCAGATAGCGGGGGTTTTTAACCCCCACTACTTCCTGCAAGGAAAAATAGCGATTAGGCACACAACAATCATAAATGTTTCGCGAGGTGTGGGTTGGAATCGTCTTGGCCTCACGATTTCAACCATGAATCCTGTTAGTCCCAATTTTTCCTGGATTGAAAAGCCCCATTTAAAAGCTCAAGAACCCTAGAAATTCAGTCATGGTATCTTTCGATTCAGGGCGTTACAGTTCAATTCAATCATGCCATTAGCTTTGTATGATCTCTAGCAATGCAAAATAATCACAAACACATGTTAAATGCGCATGAATTAAGAGATATAATTATGAATAAGAAGTTAAAACTGTGGGACTGTATTCAGTGATTCCTTGAGCTTTAGTGCTTGAATTTGATTGTAAATCGTTCCTGGGACCTCCTGCAATGTATTTGGATGATCAAAACGCCTTGAATTGGCCTAGAATGCAAGAACAGGTTTTGACTTTTCTTGAAAATTCTTGAATTTGCTATGGCCGTTTCTATAGCTTTTTCACGTGTCCTAGGTCATGGTTTGCTTGCATACATATAGGAGAATCAAATTAGGTTAAAAGCTGGGCCAATATCCATGTGCATTGATGTTTAAATCTTTGATTGAAAATCAAATATTCTTGATTTTTCATGATTGAACAATGTTGCCAAATTTGGATTTTTTTGTATCTTTGACTTGTGCACGAATTTGCCAGCATGTTTTGATCATATTTGCTTCACAAATTGATTTAAAAATCAAATCTTCTATTTTCTTATAATTTAAATTAATTAAATGAATTAATATGTATTAAAAATCCAATTAATCAATAAAAATAAGAAAATAAATCCAATTCAGCTTGGTGGGTCGTGCATAGGTCATTGGTGAAGTTTCAACAAGAGATTTGAGGCCCATTAGCAAAAAGAAGGTGTTTTGGGCAAAGTTGACTTTTGCAAATTCATGAAAATTTCCCAACTTCTCCAATGCACAACTTGCTCAATTTTTATAATATGACCATTTTCTTGGACATTTTGGAAAGCCCTTGAAGTCCTCTAACCAATTCCTTTGGTCCCATGTCATTTGGATTTACCAATCTCAAGTTATGGCCTTTGACTCAAAGTGTACTTTTGTTGACTTTTGAAATTAACCTATAATGTAAAAATTGGTAACTTTTTGTGAGAGCATTTCTTGATCTTGGAGTGTGAAGATGGTTTGTAGGAAATTTCCTCCTCTTCAAAATGAGCTTTGGATGGAATTTTTCTGATAAACCATGAAAGAGTTATGCCCTGGTCAAGGTACAGTTGACTTTTCTACTGTCCAAAAATAGTAACTTTTTGCACCTTGATGATTTTTGAGCCATTCTTGTGGAATCATGATCAAGACTTGATCAAATGATGATTGCGAACTCAAAATAAGATGTTTGACCAAGAATCCTGACTTTTGACTACAAAATGACCATTTTGCCCTTGCAGTTGACTGTAGATCAAATGAGGCTTTTGACTGTGCAAATTGGCACTGTGAGTCTTGAGACTTGGCATGTAGGTGCTTGAGAATGTATATAGGCCTATGAGACTTGATTGAACCATTGAAAACCCCAAATTCCTTGAAAGAACCAAAACCTTAATTTTGAATTGACTACTTTAGGAGGTGGTTTGACTATCGAACCCTTGAGCCATTTTGAGCAATTTTAAGGATCATTCTTGACAAATCTTGAGGGATATGGGAGGGCAAATTTTAGGGTACAACAGTTGCTCCTGTTCAATCTTCTTAAACCTGAGGATGTAGATTGGCTCGCGTGCCTTTCGTGATCTGAAGGTGGAAGATGATTGAACACTAGAGTGCCCAGAAATTTGCACTCGCATGGTGTATTTTCAGCATTGTGATGTCGGGAATGGGCTTACAGATGCCATTTGGAGAGATGATGGATAGGAGGATGGGCTTATAGATGCCACCTGGAGATTGTTGGTTGGTAGTTTTGTCTTCGTTGACGGGTTGTCTTCATTGACAGGTTGTCTTCATTGACGGGTTGTCTTCATTGACGGGTTGTCTTCATTGACGGGTTGTCTCCATTGACGGGTTGTCTCCATTGACAAGTTGTCTCTATTGACGGGTTATCACCAGAAAAATCTTTAGGAATCGATTTAACTGGACTTGTCTTCTTTGGATCAGCGTCAGAAAAATCTTTAGGAATCGATTTAGCTGGGTTTGTCTTCTTTGACTGGATTGCCTCAGAAAAATCATTTAACTGATTTTGTCTCCATTGACTGACTTCAGAAAAATCTTTAGGAATCGATTTAACTGGTTTTGTCTCCATTGATTGGCTCTGCTTCAGAAAAATCTTTAGGAATTGATTTAACTGGTTTTGTCTCCATTGACTGGCTCTGCCTCAGAAAAATCTTTAGGAATCGATTTAACTGATTTTTTCTCCATTGACTGGCTTTGCTTCAGAAAAATCTTTAGGAATCGATTTAACTGGTTTTGTCTCCATTGACTGGCTTCAGAAAAATCTTTAGGAATCGATTTAACTGGTTTTGTCTCCATTGACTGAATTTGTCTCTTTTGACTGGATTTGTCTCCTTTGACTGTATTAGCATCAGAAAAATCTTTAGGAATCGATTTATCTGGTTTTGTCTCCATTGACTGAATTTGTCTCTTTTGACTGGATTTGTCTCCTTTGACTGTATCAGCATCAGAAAAATCTTTAGGAATCGATTTATCTGGTTTTGACTCCTTTGACATAGCTGAGCATTTAACTGCATCTTTCCTGAAAGGTAAAGGTCAGTCATATGCAATGCATGATATGGATCGAGCAATTATGTTCTCAACATAAATGAGATCGCATGATATGATGTGTATGTGCATGTATCATGATGTATGAAAATGTGATGTTTTAGTTGGGGAAAATAAATCCCGGAGCTGCTGGAGAATAGAGTTGAATTCTTCGTTTCCACTGGGGATGATGAACGAAGATGATTGTGTGAATAAACCTGCAGGAGAAAAGAACTCCGTTGGGGAATAAACTTGATGAAAAGATTAATCTAAGGGGAATTACTCTGTGGGGAGGAGATGCTTTGCTGAGATTTTAACGATAATTCCGCTGGGGATTCTGTTGATAAGCTCCGTTGGGGATTTTGATGATGAACTCCGCTGGGGATAGAAAGAACTTCGCTTGGGATGATCTTTCGGTTGCAACTTGCTGAGGATAACCCAGTTAGACTCTTGTGGGGATAACCTCTGAATATGGCTGGGGAGATACATTTGCACTCTGCAGGGGACAAGCTTCCAGAATCTACCGGGGAGGATGATTCAACTCTGGTGGGGAAGCTTTTTTAGACTGCGCTGGGAAATGGCTCCACTGGGGGTATCTTGTATTCCACCGGGGAACATTCTTATATTTTGTTAACGAATATTAAGACTGTCGGGGATGCTTGCTGAGGAATATTTGTATACTCCACTGGGGAATATTAAGATCTATCGAGGATATCCAACCTTTTTAGGGATGATGGTAGACCAACTCTGCTTGGGGAGAGTATTGCTGATTCGTTCATGATTGCAGGTCTTAGTGGGGAGAGCTACCATTACTATCTTACTCTTGGGGAGTGAAGGTATCTTGGTCATATTCTTCAGCTGAACTTACCTTGGTACCTTGGTGGACAGAGCAACTAGACCCCTTAGACACTCCTTATTGCCCCTACTTATGATATCACCCGTAATTGGTCCTTTGTTTCGCATGTAAATATTTATGAGCAGCAATTAATGTCAAATGCATATATCAAAAGTGAACATTGGACGTTCTTTGCAAAACAAAACAGATAAAGGAAAAACAATTTGCAATTTGTCTGAAAAATGAGCTTGTATTGATTTTGAAGTTTGCCTATAAATATGCGTTTTTGAACAAGAGGCTGACGTCCTAGTAAGAGAACGCCGCCGAACAAATAGAATTTACAAAAAAAAACAAAACAGCTATGTGAAAAATCCCACTGGGTTCCAACTCTGCTATCGCCTTTATGTCTTCAAGCATCTCATCACTTTGCTGCTTAGTTGGAGATGAATCTGATTGATTGGTGCCGTCCGAGCCTGATAGTTGCTACCAACGTCTGGATGCAGGGTGATCCAATGAGACATAGTATTACGCTTTAATCCCTAACTTTTTCCTGGACCGCCCTTTCGGGTTTTCAGTCCACCGGGATACCCATTTTTGCCCAAGCCGCCTTTTCAGGTTTTCGACTTGTCGGGTGTACAGATTTTTTTATTTTCATCCCTTATTTTTTCCCGAACGCTTTTGGTTCGCCGGGAAGCCCTTATTTTTGCCTAGGCCAGTCAACCTAGCGGGTCTATAATCACGCGTAGTATATTTTTACTATGTCTGCATTGGCAGGGTGAGGAAGGTCGTCACCATCCATGATGGTTAGAATCATCGCTCCTCCTGAAAAGATGTTCTTAACCACAAATGGACCTTCGTACGTAGGGGTCCATTTTCCCCTGGGATCACCTTGAGGTATAATGATGCGCTTGATTACCAGGTCCCCGACTTGATACTCTTGTCGTCTGACTTTCTTGTTAAATGCCTTGATCATCCATTTTTGGTACGTCTGACCATGACAAATAGCAGTCAGTCTCTTTTCGTCGATTAGGTTCAATTGATCAAGCCGGGTATGGATCCAGTCGTCTTCGCTTAAACCCGCATCTTTCATGATCCGGAGAGAAGGTATTTGAACTTCAATGGGCAGGACTGCCTCCATGCGGTATACCAAGGAGTAGGGTGTTGCCCCTGTTGACGTCCGTCCTGAGGTACGGTACCCATGAAGAACAAATGGTAACATCTCGTGCCAATCTTTGTAGGTCACTGTCATCTTCTGCACAATCTTCTTAATGTTCTTATTAGCTGCTTCTACAACCCCATTCATCTTCGGCTGGTAGGGAGAAGAATTATGATGTTGTATCTTGAATTGCTCGCAGAGCTCAGTGATCATCTTGTTGTTAAGATTGGTACCATTATCCGTAATGATCCGCTCTGGTACACCGTATCGACAGATCAGGTTGTGCCAAATGAATCGTGCCACGACGTTCTTGGTTACGGTGGCAAAGGAAGCTGCTTCAACCCACTTCGTGAAGTAATCAATCGCTACCAGGATGAAACGATGCCCGTTGGATGCCGTAGGTCTGATCTCGCCGATCATATCAATGCCCCACATTGCAAAAGGCCAAGGTGCTGTAAAGATGTTCAAAGGAACTGGAGGAATGTGCACCTTATCAGCATAGATCTGGCACTTGTGACATGTCCGAGAATGCTGATAACAGTCGGCTTCCATTGTTGACCAGTAATATCCTGCCCGAAGGATTTTCTTTGCCATGGTATGTCCATTGGAATGAGTTCCGAAGGTACCTTCATGCAGCTCTGCCATGATCTTTTCTGCTTCAATCTTATCCACACAACGCAGTAAGGTTGAATCATGGTTATGTTTGTAAAGAATGCCATTGCTGATGAAGAACTTTGCCGCGAACCTTCTCAGAAACTTCTTGTCATTAACGGATGCACCCTCGGGGTATTCTTGAGCTTCAAGGTACATCTTTACTTCATGATACCAAGGTTTTTATGTTACCTCCTCAGTCTCAAGATCACAACAGTGTGCTGGTTCATCCAATTTCCAAATAATGATCCGGGGAGCCTCGTTGTCCCACTTGACTTTGAACATAGAGGACATCGTAGCTAATGCGTCCGGCAACTGATTCTCCTCTCTTGGGAAGTGCTCAAAGGTTATCTCCTCGAAATGGGGAATCAACGTCAATACATACTCCTTGTAAGGAATAAGATTTGGGTGTTTCATATCCCACTCGCCTTTGATCTGACTGATCACGAGAGCGGAATCTCCGAAGACACTCAGAAACTTGATCCTTAGGTCAATTGCAGCTCGAAGACCCATGATGCAGGCTTCATACTCCGCCATGTTGTTGGTGCAGTTGAAACATAGTCGGGCGGTAAGCGGGGTATGAGAGCCCTTAGGAGATATGATCACAGCGCCAATACCGTTACCCAAAGCGTTTGAGGCTCCGTCAAAGTGCATAGACCATCGGGATCCTTCCTCAGGTCCTTCATCCGGTCCAGGTATTTCACAATCAGTCACTACCATGATATTCTCGTCTGGAAATTCAAAGTTCATAGACTGGTAATCATCCACTGCCTGATGTGCCAAATGGTCTGCCAACACACTTCCCTTGATTGCTTTTTGAGTCGTGTACTGGATGTCATACTCAGTCAAGATCATCTGCCATCTTGCTATTCTTCCGGACAAGGCAGGCTTTTCGAAGATATACTTGATTGGATCCATTTTTGAAATTAATAGAGTAGTGTGAGTCAACATATACTGTCTCAGCCGGCGAGCAGCCCATACCAAAGCGCAACAAGTTTTCTTGAGCAGTGAGTATCGGGTCTCACAGTCGGTAAAATTTTTGCTAAGGTAATAAATAGCATGTTCTTTTTGGCCAGACTCGCCATGCTGACCCAGTACACACCCCATTGAGTTATCAAGTACTGTCAAGTATAAGATTAGAGGTCTCCCTTCAACCGGTGGCATAAGAATGGGTGGCTCTTGGAGATACTCTTTGATTCTTTCGAAAGCGGCCTGACATTCATCGTTCCGATGTACTACTTGATCTTTCTTCAGTAGCTTGAAGATTGGCTCACAGGTAGCAGTTAGATGTGAGATGAATCGAGCAATGTAGTTCAACCGTCCTAGAAAGCCTCTTACCTCTTTCTCTGTCTTGGGAGTCGGCATCTCTTGTATGGCTTTCACTTTGGCAGGGTCCACTTGAATACCTTTGTCGCTCACGACGAAGCCTAGCAATTTTCCAGATCTCTCCCCGAAGGTGCACTTGTTTGGGTTTAATCTTAGCTTGTACAACTTCAACCGGTCAAACAGCTTCTGTAGATGGTCAAGGTGTTCCTCCTTAGTTTGGGACCTTGCAATCATATCGTCGACGTATACTTCAATCTCAAGATGGATCATATCATGAAACAGAGCAACCATGGCACGCTGATACGTTGCCCCAGCATTTTTCAACCCAAAAGGCATGACCTTGTAACAAAAGGTGCCCCACTGAGTAACAAAAGTGGTCTTCTCCATGTCTTCGGGAGCCATCTTTATCTGATTATAACCGGAGAAACCGTCCATGAAGGAGAATACCTTATGCTGAGCAGTGTTGTCAACCAGAACGTCGATGTGAGGCAGAGGGAAGTCATCCTTAGGGCTCGCCCTATTCAAATCCCTGTAGTCAACACACATTCGGACCTTACCATCTTTCTTCGGTACCGGAACCACATTGGCAACCCACTGAGGGTAAGAAGTGACTGCTAGAAAACCGGCGTCGAATTGTTTCATAACCTCAGCTTTGATTTTCTCGGACATCTCTGGACGCATACGGTGAACCTTCTGTTTTACCAGAGGGTATTCTTCCTTGGTAGGCAGATGATGAACCACAATATCGGTATCCAACCCAGGCATATCTTCGTAAGACCAGGCAAAGATTTCCACGTAGTCATGCAGCATCTGAATCAACCGTTGTTTCAAACTAAGCTCCAGATTTTCACCGATCTTGACTTCCTTCCTGTCTGTCTCAGTACCCAGATTTACCATTTCCACTGGCTCTTCATGTGGTTGAATGGACCTCTCTTCCTAGAGTAGCAGTCTTGCAAGCTCACCAGGCACTTCGCAATCATCTTCACCTTTGTCTTCGGCTAAGTTGATCGGATTTTCGAAGTCATAACTGGCAGTAGCAGAGTCGTTACCAGTGAGATCCAGAGTGGATTGGGACCTGTATATGTGAGTGTGTGTAAAATAGATGTTTTGCAATATATAATAAAGAAAGACAAGGAGCGCAAGATTTGAAATGCAAAAATGTCCAATGCTTTTATTAATGATATATGAAAATGACACATAAAAGCCCTCATAAATGAAGCCGCGGTGCCCCGGGTAAGACACCGGGCCATAAAGTTTCACAATACTGTCTGTTACAAATTCAAAAGAGTTCATTACTGGGTGACAAAAGTAATAGGGACGAAGTCTTTTGTTGTCCAGTTGTTTGGTCCACCGTTGGTCGTAGGGTAGATCCAGCTGTCGAATTCAGATTCCTCCACGTCATCTTCGACGACATTTACTCCGGCGTTGCTGATGAACACAGGAGGTCTTTCAATCCTTGCACTACGAACAACCCTCTAAGCTTCTGCAGTGAAACCCAAACCAAACTTGTCAGTCTTCTGAGTGAAATCAGGAAGTCGGCCCCAGTTCGCACACTCACCCTTCTCAATAACAGCCCGGGCATCCTTTAAGGAAGCCATCTTCAAAGGAGAATCTTCAATCACAATCTCAGCTGATGCCAGTGTCTGAGGAACCTCTTCAAAGTGTTGAAATGGAGTCTCAATGAACTCCCCATCCATCTCTATGTACCGGAACGAGTTGAGGTGGTTGACCATGTACTCCTCCTCCCCTTGAACTGTCACAATCTTCCCTTTGACCGGGTACTTCAGCTTTTGATGGAGGGTTGAGGTCACAGCTCCAGCTTTATGGATCCGTGGACGACCCAGCAAACAAGAATAGGACGGTAGAATGTCCATCACATAGAAAGTAGAATCGAAGACCTGAGAACCAACTCTAATTAGAATATCAACCTCACCATGCACCATCCTTTTAGACCCATCAAAGGCCCGGACAACAATGTTACTTGGCTTTAGCTCCAAACCTTCGCAATCCAACCTGTCTAGAGCTTTCTTGGGTAAGACGTTTAATGAGGAAACAGTGTCAACCAGCACATGTGCAAGAGTAGTGCCCCTGCATTCAATGGAGACATGCAGGGCATCTTTATGGTTCTTCCCTTTAGCAGTCAGATCAGCGTCGGAGAAACCCAAACCATTATCAGCAGTTAAGTTGGCCACACAATAGGTGAATTGATCAGCTGATGTCTCTTGTGGCACGTGAGCCGTCTTCAGGAAGGTGATCAGAGCCTTGGCATGGGCCTCTGAACATAACAACAGTGATAACATAGAAATCTTAGATGGGGTTTTCCCCAGCTGCTCAACTACATTATAATCACTCTTCTTGATGATCTTCAGAATCTCTTCCATCTCCTGTTTGGAAGCTTCAACATTGATGGTCTTTGGTGCCTCCGTCTGGGCAGGCATATCTGTGGCGATCCCTTTGCCCCGAGCATCAGATGACTCGGCGACAGGGGTAGAAATAGGAACTTGATCAGGAAGGGAAATAGGTACACTTGCAGGTGTGATGACGATAGGTCTCTGGACAGTTGGTGGCACAATATCAGGTGAGAAAAGTCTACCACTGCGGGTGACTTTAGCATGCCCGGTGATGTTGATGATGCCGGTATTAGTATCAAACTCTTGCTTAACTCTAAGCACATAAACATCTGCCCCATAGTGCCACGGGACAGCTTTGTCAGAGGTGTAGGGAATAGGCCCTGGAACAGTGATGATTATGGGTGCAATCTTCTGAACAGGCGTAATTCTGACAAGTTTCCTCGAGGGAGCCTTGGGAGAATTGTTGAAAATGGTAACAATGGAAACTTCTTCAGTAGGGGTGGCAGGAACAGCAATCTTCTCGAACAGGATCTCTTTATTATCCATCAGGTTTTGGATGCCTGACTTCAAAGATGGGCAACCAGTAGGTGAAACGGAACACAGATGGCAACCTTCACTACATCCCGGAAATAAACTGGCTAGCAACAGGTTCCTCTTGACGGTCATCAGCAGGGTGGCAATATCATCCACAGAGGCTACAAACAGGTCTTCCTCTACAGCATTTACTCCATGTTTGGGCATGGGAGCAGTCACAACGTTAGGCCTCTCGGGCGCCTCAAACTTAATCTCTTTTGCATCAATCAAGTCTTGGACCTTATTCTTCAAAGTCCAACAATCATCTGTATTATGCCCCGGGCTCTCAGAATGATAAGCGCAGCGGTCGTTGGGGTTATACTTTGCTGATGTGGTATTCAGATTCTTTGGGGCTTCCCTTAGAGTCACCAAATTGGTCTTCAGTAACTTTGGCAATATCTGGGATAAGGTCATGCTGAGACGAGTGAACTGCCTTTGAGGTCTCTCGCCCCTTTGTTGGTTGTGATGCTGCGGAGCACCAGCAGGTTTTGAAATGACCACCGCGTTGACAGCTTGGCGGTGTTCAGATCTATTTGGTCTCCTTGAACCATAGACAACACTAGATTCCTTCTTGAACGACTTCTTCTCAGTGCTCGAGGAGGCACCCTTCTGTATTTTCCCAGCCTTGATACCAGCTTCAATTCTCTCACCATTCAAGATAAGGTCTGTAAACCCGGCTGAAGAATTTCCGATCAAATGGTTAAAGAATGGACCAGACAGGGTCCCAAAAAACATATCCACAAGTTCACGATCAGTTAAAGGTGGCTGCACCCTTCCAGCAAGGTTTCTCCACTTTTGAGCGTACTCCTTAAATCCTTTACCCGTCCCTATTGACATACCCTGGAGTTGGGTACGCGTAGGAGCGAGGTCGGAATTATAATGATACTGCTTATAGAACGCAGTAGCCAAATCCTCCCAGTTACGGATACTGGCTCCATCCAGCTGATAGAACCATTCGAGCTGAGTCCCTGACAGACTGTCCTGAAAGAAATGGATCCACAAATTCTTGTCAGCTGTATAAGGATGGATCTTCCTTACATATGACCGGAGGTGCAGCTTTGGGCAGGAGGCTCCGTCATATTTGGAAAAGGTAGGTGCCTTAAACTTATGGGGAATCACCAACCTAGAGGATAAACCTAGGTCTCCAAAGTCCAACCCGGGCACATTCTGTATCTCCATGGCGCTCAAGCGGTCCTCCAACTATTTGTACCTATCCTTAGCAGGAGGATACTGTTCTTCATCATAATCCATCTCGTTGTCGGAGACTACGGGGCTAGGAACCCTTCTCTCTTGTGAGCTGTCTTTCCCTACAGAGGAGGTAGTCAGATCAACCTCATTTTGCAGTCCATTCCCAAATCTGCGTCCAGTGTTGAACAAGACGGTCCTCTTCTTCTTCTTCTTCCTCTCTTTCAGGATCAGAGTCTTCAAATCCTGTTGACCCTAGGCTAGGCTCATAACCAACTCTTGGAATTGGGCGTTCTGGGCCTGGAGGGCCTTGATAGCTTGTTCAGTGGAAGGTTCAGTAGACATGATGATTGCTGAAATAAACAGCGAAGAAGATAAGTGACCTATAAAAAGGGTACCTGTTATGCACATGATGAAATGAAATGCGTATGATTTATGTTTTCAAAGACAATCGGGATTCAAATTTGTAGACAAAAAAGGAAACACACTTTATTAGATTTAACTTCAGAATTTGAATTGTTCAACAAATTGCCCTTAGGCGTTACAAGAATGAAAATACTGAAAAGTAAATAAAACCGTAAAAGAAATCATCAATAGATCCATCAATGCTCCCATGGCCTCTTCTTCTCCGTGTGGATATAATCATTCAGGATCCGTTCGTTCTCCAATTGCTTAGTCAGCTTCTGGATTTTCTGTTCTTGTTCGTTGAACCTTTCCCGATAAGAATCTCGTTCTTCCTGTAGTTGCGCCCAAGATCTCTTTAGTGTGCCAACATCAGTGGGCATATGAGGATGAAGAATAGTTGGAGGAACCCCTTCTTTATCAACAACTTCAAGAGTAATAGGCCTGACAGCTTCGTATGGCATACCTAACTTCTGAGCACGGATGCGGACCCATCTGAAATATGACTCCATTGGCAGAGAAGTTTTTGGTCCCAACTCATGTGGGTCAGCTTTGTGAACTCTATCCCAAGCCCTGATGAATCTACAACGCAATTCGTCGCTATCTACCTGAAAATCAAAGACGATGTGAGGTATCAACATCTCATGAGGCCCTTCTCTTCTGGCTCTTCCAAATTGACAGAGAGCTAAGCATGGGATATAAGAGATTCCTCCATGGGTTCCGATCAATGGAACATTAGGATACTCTCCACAACGATCAATAACGACCACCTCATCTAAGCCTCCGAGAGTCCAAATAATGTCTTTATCAGTAAGAGACATTATCCTATGAGCCCAACCCCTTCCTTCTTTGTTTTTCAGTACGAACTTAGGAAGGTGCGAAATAAACTACCTCGCCAATAAAGGAGCACAACACATCAAAGTTCCCCGTCTCCGGGCAGTACGAGTATAGAGCTGATGAAGGATATCACCCAAGAGAGTGGGTACAGGGTTCCGAGAGATGAAGATCCTTATGGAATTAACATCAACAAAGGTATCAGGATTTGGAAACAATACCAGACCATAGATTAAGAGAGCCAGAATGTCTTCGTACGCCCTGAAGTCTAAGTCATTCCAGAAACTATTAGCTTTGCCAACCAGAAACTTACCTAAAAAGCCCTTAACTCCACTTCTAGTCTCCCAGTTAGCCATTACTTCTTCTTTGGTTAGGTGAAGGGCTGCATCAATCTCTTCAGGCCTAAGAGTCTTTTCCCAACCAGTGAATGGAGTCTGTTCCAAAACAGGGATACCAAGCAACTCAGAGAATTCTTCCAGGGTAGGGACCAGCTGGAAGTCTTGAAAGGTGAAGCAATGGTATATCGGATCATAAAACTGGACCAGGACACTCATCAATTGTTGGTCCCACTTTGAGGTGACTAAACCGAGAAGAGAACCATACCTCCTGATGAAGGTAGTAGTGTCTGGGATCCTGTCAACCAATTCTTTAAGAAAAGTAGGTGGTTGAACAAAGTTGAGCCGGATAGTATTCCTACGCATGGGTATCATGATGTCCTACAAAACATAGCAAAGATGAAACCATCTTGTCTTTGAAATGGGTTAGTCCTTATGCAGGATGTATGCAATGTTATGATGTTATGATGTCATGGTAAAGGCACACCAAAAGTATTCACAAAAGGCAAACATGGTAAAGGCACACAAGTCACACAAAAGAGCCCTTAGATTTCAGGCTGGCATGAAGTTTAGGTACTAACCTCTTTCAGTTTCAGTTGGTTAAGACCTGTCCTAAAAAATAGTAACCGGGTTCTAGAGGATCTCAATATCACTGACTACCCTCAATCGGTCATAATTCCAGTTTGGCAACCTTTTCTTGCGGCCGGAACCATCGCGAGAGTTTAGCCTCAATGAGTGTAGCATACTGCTACTGTTCTATGGCCAAGTTGGTCAATTTAAGGTTCTAAGGTCAGTTGGTGCTTAAGGACTCCTCAGAAGACCCATATTCTCCTCGTTCCAACACAAGGGATATCGGTACAGACCAAGGTGTCACACCAACATAGCTACTGCTTCATCCGTGTCGGTCTACGCCGGACAAATCCCTCACAGTTTATTGCTACTTACCTAAAGGGTATCCCCAGATCCGGGTTAGGATCTATAGAACTCCGATACAAGCCCACAAAATTTAAAGCACACAAAGCATACAATTGAAAACAAGAGTGATCTAATCCTAAGGTACACCTCACTTATATATCCCCAGCAGAGTCGCCAGTTCTGGCGATCGGTGGAAATTGAACTGACTGTTTTGGAATGCTGGTTCGCGTTTGCGTTTCGCAAAATGTCGCGGTAAGCAAGAGTTGCCACCGTCTTTTATTTTCTCCAACAAGGAAAGGACAAAAGCACAACATAATTCCTTTTCGAGATGTTTCTCGGGTTCGGGAGGTAGATTATAGAAAGGGAAGGTGTTAGCACCCTTTCTATCTGTGGTTATCCACGGGCTCTTAGGTACTTGCTCACTATGTTTTCAAAAAGTTTTGCTTTTCTTGTGTTTGTGGGTTTTAAAAAAGTTTTGTTTGAAAACTCCGATTTAACTCTTGTGTCTGTCATCAAGAGTATATGAAGTGTTTGTTTGAAAACTTTTGTTTGAAAAGTGTAAGTGCGAAAATTTGTTTTGTTTTGAAAGAGCAAGTACCTGAGAACCTCTACCTACTCAAAAGAAATTAAGTTGTGTAAATGTCCTTTAGACAGTACTATCCAACTATTGAGAAGTAGGTAGCACCGTCGTTGGAGTTTCGGGTCAATTCGATTATGGGACATGTGTGGTCACTAAAGCAATGGTAGGACGCCTTAGCGGTAACCCTAATGTCCTAGATCATTTTTTTTATCGAGGCAACCGTTTTGAGGCAACTTTGATCTTTAGACAGGAGGGAGACCTCTAAAACACCCTATACTCAATGACCACGTCGAGGCAACCAAGTGAGGCGTACCCTAGGAGTGACATGTGCGAGTGTGTCAGGTTCCAGTTATGTTATCTTTGTACATGTTATGGTGAGCTACGATTGATTTTAATTTAAGATAGATCTTGACATGCATAGCCTAGTTAGCATACATCTAGCCGTTAATAGTTGTGGAAAATAAAACTAAACTATTACAAGGCGTCGGGTATTTACATCGCCAAAAACAAACCCTTGAAAAAGTAAATCGCGGGAAATTAAATAAAAGCGATAAAAAGTCCTAATTAAAGCTATTACATCCTCGGAGCAAATACAATTATATGGATCAAAATATGAATAAAAAATAATACATGCGAGATAAAAAATTGAATCAGAGAGCTTTAGGGTTTTGACCCTTTTTTTGAGAAAGATGGAGATTTTTATGAATTAAAGAAATTAGTCTAAATTAATAATTGAATTAATTAACTAAGATAAAAATATTATTTTTTTTTGGTTTTTTGTTATTTAAGGAAAAAAATAAAAATAGTCAAAAGTTATTAAAAACCCTAATTCTACATCAATTTTAAATTATTGCAAAAAAGTTAAAATTAACCTAATTAAAACTAAACTAATTAATTATTTATTTATTTACAAAAATAATAAAAGGGTGAAATTAAATTTAATAAATAATAATTAAAAATATTATATTTTTTTAGTTTTCTGATTTTTTTATGAAAAAATTAATTTGGTTAATTAAGTAATAATAATAATAATTAATAATAAAAACAATTAAATGAAAAATATAAAAGAAGAAAAAAAGAAATAAACCCAGGGGGTGCTGGCCCAAATCCGGAGGTGATTCTGGAATTTTATGGCCCAACAATGCTCAAGCCTGCTTTGACTATGGCCATCCCATGCATAGGCGTTGACTAGAGACTATGGTGAGGACTCCACTCTGGCCATTGGATTTGAGTTTGGAGACACCTGGCTTTTTGAGGTTAGAGGTGCATGGTGGACCACCTTTTGAAATCTGCATGTGAATACATAAAGAAAAAATGGAATAAATGTTTTGGGGGACCTGGGATTCGAACCCAGGTCCCAATGAACGATGCTTCAACGCCTTTGCCAGTTGAACTGTAGTGCGCTTTTGTTAAATGGATAGATAGTGAATATTATATACAAAAACAAATATTATGCTGTAAACAAAAATAACGTGCGCGTTTTTTCAAACACACGAATCAGATGCCCACACGTCATCATCTTCTTCGTTTGTCCTGCATAATTAAAATCAGATAGCGGGGGTTTTTAACCCCCACTACTTCCTGCAAGGAAAAATAGCGATTAGGCACACATCATTCATAAATGTTTCGCGAGGTGTGGGTTGGAATCGTCTTGGCCTCACGATTTCAACCATGTATCCTATTAGTCCCAATTTTTCCTGGATAGAAAAGCCCCATTTAAAAGCTCAAGAACCCTAGAAATTCAGTCATGGTATCTTTTGATTCAGGGCATTACAGTTTAATTCAATCATGCCATTAGCTTTGTATGATCTCTAGCAATGCAAAATAATAACAAACACATGTTAAATGCGCATGAATTAGGAGATATAATTCTGAATAAGAAGTGCAAACCGTGGGACTGTATTCAGTGATTCCTTGAGCTTTAGTGCTTGAATTTGATTGTAAATCGTTCCTGGGACCTCCTACAATGTATTTGGATGATCAAAACGCCTTGAATTGGCCTAGAATGCAAGAACAAGTTTTGACTTTTCTTGAAAATTCTTGAATTTGCTATGGCCGTTTCTGTAGCTTTTTCACGTGTCCTAGGTCATGGTTTGCTTGCATACATATAGGAGAATCAAATTAGGTTAAAAGCTGGGCCAATATCCATGTTGTGATCGGTGGAAATAGAACTGACTGTTTTGAAATGCTGGTTCGCGAAATGTCGCGGTAAGCAAGAGTCGCCACCGTCTTTTATTTTATCCAACAAGGAAAGGACAAAAGCACAGCAAAATTCCTTTTCGAGATGTTTCTCGGTTCGGGAGGTAGATTATAGAAAGGGAAGGTGTTAGCACCCTTTCTATCTGTGGTTATCCACGGGCTCCTAGGTACTTGTGCACTATGTTTTCAAAAATGTTTTGCTTTTCTTGTGTTTGTGGGTTTTGAAAAAGTTTGTTTGAAAACTTCGTTTTAACTCTTGTGTCTGTCCTCAAGAGTGTATGAAGTGTTTTTGAAAGCTTTTGTCAGAAAAGTGTAGGTGTGAAAAGTATTTTTGTTTTGAAAGAGCAAGTAGATGAGAACCTCTACCTACTCAAAAGAAATTAAGCTGTGTAAATGTCCTTTAGACAGTACCATCCCACTATTGAGAAGTAGGTAGCACCGTCGTTGGAGTTTCGGGTCAATTCGATTATAGGGACATGTGGTCACTAAAGCAATGGTAGGACACCTTAGCGGTAACCCTAATGTCCTAGATCCTTTTTATCCGAGGCAACTGTTTCGAGGAAACTTGGATCTTTAGACAGGAGGGCGACCTCTAAAACACCATATACTCAATGACCACGTCGAGGCAACCAAGTGAGGTGTACCCTAGGAGTGGCATGTGCACGTGTGTCAGGTTTCAGTTAAGTTATCTTTGCACATGTTATGGTAAGCTACGTTTTGATTTTAATTTTCAGATAAGTCTTGTCATGCATAGCCTAGTTAACACACATCTAGCAGTTAATAGTTGTGCGGAAAGTAAATCTAAACTATTACAAGGCGTCGGGTATTTACATCGCCAAAAACAAACCCTTGGAAAGAAAATTGCAGAAAATAAATGAAAGCGATAAAAAGTCCTAATTAAAGCTATTACATCCTCGGAGCAATTACATAAATATGATCAAAATTTAATAAAACAAACATACGCGCGAGAGAAAATTGAATCGGAGAAGTCCTTAGGGTTTTGACCCTTTTTGAGAAAGAAAGAAGTTTGATTATTTATGAATTAAATTAAATTAAACCTAATTAATTAATTAATAAAAAGAAATATATTTTGAATTTTTAATGTCTCAAGGAAAATAAAATAAAATAAATTAAAAGTTGTCAAAAACCTAATTCTACATGGATTTTATTTATTGCATAAATTTTAAAGTTAACCCTAATTAAACTAAATTAATTTGTTATTATTTATTTACAAAAATAATAAAGGGTGAAATTAATAAATAATAATAATAAAAATATTACATTTTTAGTTTTCTGAATTTTATTATGAAAAAAAAGTTAATTTGGTTAATTAAATAATAATAATAATAATAATTAGTAAAATAGTTAAATAAAGAAGAAAAAAGAATTAAAAGAAGAATAAACCAGGGGGGGTACTGGCCCAAAGAGGAGGTGTTATTGTCAATTGCCAGGCCCATTAACTCCAGCCACGTTTGACTTTCTTGCTTCTCCATGGTGCGTGTTGACTGGGAGTACCATGGTCCTTCATCTTTGGCCATAGGATTTGAGCTTAAGGACACATGGCGTGCTGAGATGTGAAGCACATGGTGGAACGCTTTTGGAAACCTGTATGTAATTATGCAAAGAAAAATAGAAACAAATGTTTTGGGGGACCTGGGATTCGAACCCAGGTCCCAATGGTTAATGCTCCCACGCCTTTGCCAATTGAACTAGAACGCGCATTTGTTATAAGAATGGATAATGAGTATTACATATAAAAGCAACTATTATGCTGTAAAACAACAAAATCACGCACGCTTTTTTAAACTACCCAATGGTATACCACCACCTCATCATCTTCTTCGCTGATATCTATAAAAAACAAGATTAGATAGCGGGGGTTTTTAACCCCCACAAACTACAGTAAGGAAAAATAGCGAATAGAGCTGTGATTTACATAAATATTTCGCGAGGGTTGCATCATGTTCGTCTGGGTTCAACGATTCCAACCATGGGTCTTAAGGGTTCTAATTTTTCCTGGATTGCAAAGCCCCAAATTCACAGCATAAGAACCCTAGAAATTGATCATGGCAACTTTTGATTTATGGTGTTTTAATCCAATTAAGTTATATCATTAGCTTCGTATGGCCCCTATCAACACAAACCAATAAAAAAATATGTTAAATATGCATGAATCAATATTTACGATTTTGGAAAAAAGCTTCAAACCGTGGTTCTGTTTAGGTCGATTCTTTGAGCTTCAAGGCTTGAATTTGATTGCCACACACTCCTGGGAACTCCTGCAAGATGTTAGAATCAACAAAAAGCTTTGAATCGCCCTGGAATATAGAAATCAGTTTTGAGTTTTTCTTGGAATTTTTCAATATGCTATGGCCTTTGTCTGCAACTTTCTCACGTGTATGGCATTAGGGTTTACTTGAATATATATAGAGGAATGAAATTAGGTCACAATCTTGAGCAAAAATCCATGGAATTGATGATTGAAGATTTGATTGAAAATCAAATCTTTTTGCATTTTCATGATTGAAGAAAGTTGCCAATTTTGGAGTTTTTGATATCTTTGATTTGTACACGAAATTGCCAGCATATCTTGACCATATTTGCTTCACAAAAAGATTGAAAAACCACATCTTTGTATTTTCCTACAATTTAAATTAATTAAATGAATTAATATCAATTAAAAATCCAATTAATTAATAAAAAATAAGAAAATAAATTCAATTAAGCTTGATGGGTCGTGCATAGGCCATGGATGAAGTTTCAAGAAGAGATTTGAGGCCCATTAGCAAAAATAAGGTATTTTGAACAAAGTTGACTTTTCCAAACTCATAAGAATTTCCCAACTTCTCCAATGCATATCTTGCTCAATCTTGATCATATGAACATGTTCTTGGACATTTTGGAAAGGTCTTGAAGTCCTTTAACCAATGCCTTTGGTCCCATGTCATTTGGATTTACCAATCTCAAGTTATGGTCTTTGACTTAAAGTGCATTTTTGTTGACTTTTGAAATTGACCTGTAATGTAGAAATTGATAACTTTTTGTGAGAGCATTTCTTGGACTTGGAATGTGAAGATGGATTGTAGGAAATGTCATCCCCTTCAAAATGAGCATTGGATGGGATTTTTCTGACAAACCATGAAAAAGTTATGCCCTGGTCAAGATACAGTTGACTTTTCTACTGTCCAAAAATAGTAACTTTTTGCACCTTGATGATTTTTGAGCCATCCTTGTGGAATCATGATCAAAACTTGATCAAATGATGATTGTGGACTCAAAATAAGATGTTGACCAAAAATTCTGACTTTTGAATGCAAAATGACCATTTTGCCCTTGTAGTTGACTGTGGGTCAAATGAAGCTTTTGATTGTGCAAATTGGCCCTGTGAGTCTTGAAACTTGGTATGTAGGTGCTTGAGAATGCATATAGGCATATGAGACTTGATTGAACCATTGAAAATCTCGAATTCCTTGAAAGAACCAAAACCTTAATTTCAGCTACCTTAGGAGGTGGTTTGACTATATAACCCTTGAGTAGTCTTGAGTAATTTGAGGATGATTCTTGACAAATCTTGAAGAATATGGGAGGGCAAATTTTGGGGTACAACACATGTGCATTGATGTTTAAATCTTTGATTGAAAATAAAATATTCTTGATTTTTCATGATTGAACAATGTTGCCAAATTTGGATTTTTTTGTATCCTTGACTTATGCACGAATTTGCCAGCATGTTTTGATCATATTTGCGTCATAAATTGATTTAAAAATCAAATCTTCTATTTTCTTATAATTTAAATTAATTAAATGAATTAATATGTATTAAAAATCCAATTAATCAATAAAAATAAGAAAATAAATCCAATTCAGCTTGGTGGGTCGTGCATAGGTCATGGGTGAAGTTTCAACAAGATATTTGAGGCCCATTAGCAAAAAGAAGGTGTTTTGGGCAAAGTTGACTTTTGCAAATTCATGAAAATTTCCCAACTTCTCCAATGCACAACTTGCTCAATTTTGATCATATGACCATGTTCTGTGACATTTTGGAAAGCCCTTGAAGTCCTCTAACCAATGTATTTGGTCCCATGTCATTTGGATTTACCAATCTCAAGTTATGGCCTTTGACTCAAAGTGTACTTTTGTTTACTTTTGAAATTGACCTATAATGTAAAAATTGGTAACTTTTTGTGAGAGCATTTCTTGATCTTGGAGTGTGAATATGGTTTGTAGGAAATTGCATCCTCTTCAAAATGAGCTTTGGATGGAATTTTTCTGATAAACCATGAAAGAGTTATGCCCTGGTCAAGGTACAATTGACTTTTCTGCTGTCCAAAAATAGTAACTTTTTGCACCTTGATGATTTTTGAGCCATTCTTGTGGAATCATGATCAAGACTTGATCAAATGATGATTGTGAACTCAAAATAAGATGTTTGACCAAGAATCCTGACTTTTGACTGCAAAATGACCATTTTGCCCTTGCAGTTGACTGTAGATCAAATGAGGCTTTTGACTGTGCAAATTAACACTATGAGTCTTGAGACTTGGCATGTAGGTGCTTGAGAATGTATATAGGCCTATGAGACTTGATTGAACCATTGAAAACCCCAAATTCCTTGAAAGAACCAAAACCCTAATTTTGAATTGACTGCTTTAGGAGGTGGTTTGACTGTCCAACCCTTGAGCCATTTTGAGCAATTTGAGGATCATTCTTGACAAATCTTGAGGGATATGGGAGGGAAAAATTTGGGGTACAACATGGTGCAACGTAGAAGTGACAACGCCAGCATTGTGAATCCACGATCTTCCTAGCAAGCAGGAATATGAAGGGCGGATATCCATTACATAAAAAGTTGAATCAAATGTTTGGGTTCCAAGCTTTATGGGGATATCAACTTCCCCATGCACCATCCTTTTCGAGCCGTCAAAAGCCCTCACTACTATATTGCTTGGTTTCAATGTCAATCCCTCACTGTCAAACCTATTAAGAGCCTTTTTAGGCAACACAATTAGAGACGATCCGGTGTCCACCAAAACATGAGCCAAGGTTGTGCCCCTGCATTCCACTGAGACATGCAATGCCTTATTATGATTCCTTCCTCTTGGCGTTAAATCAACATCCGAAAAACCTAGACCATTATCTGCAGTCAAGCTGGCTACATAGTCTTGGAACTGGTCGGCAGATGTTTCTTGGGGTACCTTAGCAGTTTTTAGGAATTTTACCAAGGCCTTTGCATGCGCCTCAAAACATAGTAGTAAAGCCAGCATGGAAATTTTGGATAGAGTTTGCCGCAGTTGTTTAACTACATAGTAGTCGCTTCTTTTTATGATCTTTAGAATTTCCTCCATCTCTTTCCGGGAGGTCTCAGGGATAGCCAATGATTGTGCCTTCGTCCGGACAGGCTCAATCATAATACTTTTACCTTGAGTCTCGGTTGACTTGGCAGCAGGAGTGTCAGTAGGAGTGATAACAGGGGTTGTAACAGCTTTGTCAGTTGGAGTATTGGTGGAGATGATTGTGGGACTGGGAATAGCCTTCGGAGGAGCAACAATAACAGGAATGATTACGGGTCCAGAAACTGCTTTTGAGGGAGAAATTTCTGGAGAGAATATCCTTCCGCTCCGGGTAATCTTGCTAGTCCCTGCAATATTACTGATATCAGAGTCAATCTTCTCAGAATTTGAATCTTCGGCAGCTGGCCAATCTTGCTTGATACCGTGGTTGTAGACATCCCCTCCATAATTCCATGGTACGGTTTTGTCTGACAAATACGGGACTGGTCCAGGCATTGTAATTATCAAAGGAGCTACTTTTGGAACTGATGTAATTCTAACGAGTCTTTTGGTGGAGACCCTGGAAGAATTGTCGGAAATGGGTACAATGGAAACATCATTATAAGAAATAGGCGGAACAAAATTCTTTTCGAACAAAATCTCCTTGTTATCTATTAGGCATTGAACACTTGCTTTCAATAAAGGACAACTGGTTGGTGAGGACAAATAGAAATGACAACTTTCATTACAGCCCGGGAAAACACTAGAACTCAATAAGTTCTTTTTGATAGTCAGGAGTGGGTTCATAAGTTCATCAACTGAAGTAACAAACATATCTTCTTCAATGGCGTTGGCATTATGGCCATGTTTGGGCATAGGGGAAGAAATGACATTGAGCTTTTCTGGCGCATATAATTCAATCTCTTTGGCTTTAAGGAGGTCTTGTACTTTGTTCTTTAGAGCCCAACAGTTGTTAGTGTCATGGTCGGGACTCTCAGAATGGTATGTGCAGCGGGCATTAGGATGATAGTGAGGAGATGTTGTGTTAGGGTTCTTTGGAGATTCTTTCAAGGTCACTAGATTGGATCTTAACAGATGTGGCAATACTTGAGATAATGTCATATTAATTCTGGTGAATTGTCTGACTGGTCTTTCCATTCTCGGTTGGTTGTTTCTTTGCTGATCAGGCGCAGGTTTAGGAATCATAACAGCCCCCACCATTGGACGACGTTCAGCCCTATCTTAATTTCTCTGAGGATACATAGCAACCACTTCTTTCTTTTCGATGAATGGCTTCCTTACAGCAGCAGAGGAAGCACCTTTTTGAATCGTTCCATTTTTTATCCCGACTTCTACTCTTTCTCCGGTCAATATCAATTCAATAAAACCCGCTGATGAACTCCTAATTAAGTGATTGAAAAAGGGACCAGACAAGGTGCCCAAAAACATGTCTACCAACTCTCTTTCAGATAGAGGAGGTTGAACTCTTCCGGCCAAGTCTCTCCATTTTTGTGCTTAGTCCTTGAAGCCTTCATTTGAAACCATGGCCATACTCTGGAGTTGAGTACGGGTGGGTGCAAGGCCAGCATTGTATTGGTGTTGTTTGTAAAAGGTTGCAGCAAAATCTTCCCAGTTATGAACATTGGCTCTTTCTAACTAATAAAACCAATCAAGTTGAGTTCTAGACAAACTGTCTTGGAAGAAGTGTACCCATAAATCCTTGTCAGCAGTATGGGGCTGGATTTTCCTCACATAGGACCGGAGATGCATTTTAGGGCATGAAACTCCGTCATATTTGGCGAACACAGGTGCTTTGAATTTTGGAGGAATGACAATCCTCAATACTAAGCACAACTCCTCAAAGTCCAATCCAGGCACTTTTTGGATTTCCATCGCACTTAACCGTTCTTCTAGATGCTTATACTTGTCGTCGGCTGTAGGGTATTGTTCTTCAGAATAGTCTTATTCTTCCTCTTCCTCTTCTGATTCTGATTGGACAACTGTTTCTTTGCCCTTCCCATCTTGATTGACTTTCTCATCGGATGTCGTTGCAAAGTCTAAGGCCCTTCTTGTCTTCCCTTGGAATCTTCTTCCCCGGTTATCTTCTTTGTCTTCTTTTTCTTCTCCTCATCCAGCAAAGTCTTCACCTCTTCTTGTCCTTTAGCCAGAGTTAAGAACAATTGTTGAAACTGTGCATTCTAAGCTTGGAGGTCCTTTACCGTTTTCTCGAGATCCATCTTACTAAAATAAACAGTAGAGAGATGAGGAGACTTGTTACAAGAAACCTGCTTATGTTATGATGAATGATAAATGCGTATGCAAGGATTTCAAGGATCTTAAGATTCAAATTTGTTTAAGACAAAAAGGAAACACACGTTATGTTAATAAATTAAAGCTCGAGTACATAAATGCCTTCTTGGGCAAAACAAATACAAGAAAATCTAAGATAGAAAGGTAGTATGCATCCTCTTTGGTGCAATATAGGCATTCAGAGTCTGCTCCTCATGAAGTAGCCTAGTGAGTTCCAAAACCTTCTTCTCGCTTGCGTAGAATTGGGCTTCAAAAGTGTCTCGCTCCCCCTTGAGTTGTATCCAATATTTTTGTAAGTATTCAAGAGAGGTGGGCATGTCAGGATGTAGGATAGTGTATGGAACATCTCCCTCCATGACAGGCTCAATGATTACCGGGAGAATGGAGGGGTAAGGCACCATAAGACTCTGAGCACGAGTTCGTACCCATTTGAGGTAAGGCTCAAGAGGGTTGGAATTTTTATGCCCCAAAGTCTTGCTATCTACCTTGTTTAACATCCTCCAAGCTCAGATAAATCTCTGGCGAAGACCTTGATCGTCGTTGTCATAGTCAAATACCAAACCTTGAATCAGCATGTTGTACAGGCCATCCCTTCGGGCATAACCAAACAGTCTTAAGGCTAAGCAGGGGTTGTAGGTGATACCTCCCCTAATGCCAAGTAAAGGGACATTGGGGAATTCTCCACAACGATCAACAATAGTAACATTCTCTATAGATCAGGAGCACCAATGAATGTCTGAATGTTTGAGCATCATCAACCTTTGTGACCACCTTGAACCTTGCTCATTCTTTAATACAGATTAGGGAAGATGCGAAATAAACCATCTTGCCAAGAGAGGAGTGCAACACATAAGGACACCTCTTTTCCTCACTGTGCAAGTGTGAAAAGAGTGTAGGATATCCCCTAGCAATATAGGCACCGGGTTGTGGGATATGAAGATTTTGACGGTGTTCACATCTATGAGTTGGTCAGGATTTGGAAACAAAACCATCCCATGGATGAGGAGAGCCACAATTTTCTCAAAGGCTTGCAAATCCAAGGAATTCCAATAGTTTTGGGCTTTCTCAAACAAGAACTTTGCTAGGAAACCCTTGACACCACTCCTTGTTTCCCAATGAGTTATGACATCAGATAAGTGCAACTGTAGAGCTTGAGCAATCTCTTATGGATTTGGGTTTCTTTCCGTACCGTTGAAAGGTAGTTGATTGTGAATGGGAATTCTCAAGAGTCTGGAGAATTCTTCCAAAGTAGGCACAAGTTGATAGTCGGGAAATGTGAAGCAATGGTGAAAAGGATCAAATAACTGAAAGTGCACCTTTATCACGTCCTCATCTGTGTTGCATGTGACCAAGTTGAGTAGGTGACCATGTCTCTCGGTGAATGGAGAGTTTTCGGGAATCCTCGAAGCTAGCTCCTTAAGTTGTGAAGGGATCCTTACAAGGTTGACTTGAATATTTTTCCTACGAAGAGAATCCATATCCTACAAAACAAGAACAAAGATGAATCCCAAAATCCTTGAAATGGTTAGTGAAGGTGTATGGTGTTATGATGTTCATGATGTTATGTACAAGTATGTATATACAAACAAAACAAACAAGTTCCTAGGTTTAGGCTTGCATGGAGTTTTATAGGTAAGTACCCTCTTGAAGTTTAGTTGGCTCAAACTTGTCCTAGTAATAGTAATCGGGTTCTAAGGAGCTCAATATCACTGGATTGTTTCCTTGGTTATTGTTTCAGCACAAACCTATTTAATGGAGACCGAAATATCCTAAGAAATAAAACCTTAATGAGTGTAGTATCGAGTATCTACCAACTTCGGACTGCACCAAAGCCGTTCATCTCACTACATCCTAAAGGCAAAGTTGGTCAAGTAAAGGTTCTAAAAGTTCATTAGTGCTTTTAGACATTACTCAGCGGCTCTGTATTCTCTTTGATTAACTCAAAGGCTACCGGTACCCACAAATATGTCACACTAACGTAGCTATTGCTTATACTATATTGGTATACCCCACACAGTTTCCATAATGTATTGCTACTTACCTATAATGTATCCGAAATCCGGGTAGAGGATTCAAACCCAAACAAAGAACCATAATATAAATCATACAAGTCAAACAATGTAAGCAAGTAAATGTGATCTATCCCTAAGGTAACACAACTTTTATAATTTTCCGCAGCAGAGTCGCCAGTTCTGCGATACGGTGGGAGAACTGACTTGAAGGTTTTGCGTTTGATTGCAAATGTTGCGGTTAGCAAGAGTTGCCACTGACATTTCTTTGATCCAAAAGGAATGGTGAAAAAGCACAGGAAAGAGCTTTGAGATTATTTCTTGAGTTTGGGGGGTAGATTATGAAAATGGAAGGTATTAGCACCCTTTTCATCCATGGTTATCCATGGGCTCTTAGTTACTTTCTAGATCACTTGCTTTTGTTTGAAATTGTGCTTTGTGTGGTTTTTGAAAGTATTTTGTAAAGAGGCCATTGTTTAGGAAATCTTTGTAATGATTCTTGTTCGTAAGAATGTATACAAAGATGTTGATCTTTTGAAAATGTTTTCAAGTTTTGTAAGATGTTTTGAAAGTGTAGGTGTTTGTTTTTGAAAATATCAAGGATGTTTGTTTTGAAATGGAGAAATTAATTAGGAGCAATCTACCTACTCAAATGTCTTTCTTGTTCATTTCCTTTTCCTTTGACATTGTTGTTTTACCATTGATTCGGTAGCCAACCCTATCTTTGGATGTAAACGGGACGGACGTGGGTCATCGTATAACCATGATTAGCAATGTTTCAAGGTATCTTAGCATTCTTTTTGAGGGACTGAGATCATTTGTAAGGCAACTTAGATAGCGTCATCGAGGGACTATGATCTTGTATTTGCTTGTTTTTGCTAAGATACCTTACATGCGTAATATGGCCATTTTGTATAAGGAAACCAAGTGGAATAACCCTAGGGGTGCTTGTGTACAAGTGTATCATTTTCATGCTTGTTTTTGTCTTGAATTAGGATTTTCTAAGCATTGGTTTTAGTCTTTCGATGCAAACCCTAATTACTAGTATGTTATATAAAAGCGATAAATTGCGAAATTTAAAGTTACTACGCTATTACAACATTTGTGGAGAGGGGAGTGTACAATTTGTAAATGGGGATTGCAAGAATTTAAACCTAATTAGTCTATTACAACCATATTAAATTGGTATGAATATACAAGGAATTAAATAAATACAAAGTATAAAAATGAATAAATGTAAAAGGATGCAAAAATAAAGAAAATGAAATTTGTTTGGTTTTCATGAAAAAAGATTTTGTCTTAACCTAATTAAATAAAGAAAATAGTTAATTAAGTATGAATTTATTAAGAAAAGATTTTAAATGAAAACCTAGTTTTATTAATTAATCAAAAGAATAATTTTAAGAAAAATATTTTTGGTATTTTTTATCTTGAAAATATTTATATCATTATAAATTATTTTTAGTCCTTTTTTTATATAAAAAATAATGCATTTAAATTAGTATTAAAGAAAATAACTAATAACCTAAATTTATTTATATTTACAAGATAATAAGTAAAAAAATAAATAAAGTATAATTAATAAAAATATTTTTGTGAGAAAAATAAAATAAACTAAGTCAAAATATAAATATATCATTTTTTTGTATTTTATGATTTTTTAGTATTTAGAAAATATATTTAAGAAAATGAAAATGAAATAAATAAATAAAATAAACAAACTTGGGCCAGGGGTGACAGTAGTCAGTAGGGAGGTTAGTAAGCAAAAACAATAACAAGCCAGGCCCAAAGGGCCCAGTGCCTGCCAAAAACTAACAAAAATCAAAAAATGAAAATGTGAAAAATGAAAAGGGTACCACTGGGGCTCGAACCCAAGTCCCATAGGTTACAGGCGCGCGCTTCTACCACCAGGGTGACTATACATCCGTTAATATAAATGAAACAATAAATATGTAAGGCAAAACGTGTTTTGAAGACTTCATCTTCAACCTCCAGCCAGACCAACTGTAACTTGCTTATTTCTCATCAAAAATGAAAACTATAAACATGAAACTTGTAGCAAATTTTCTCACGATTTCAGAAATGTAAAGTATTAAAACTATAGATCAAAGATAAGCAAGAATTTTAATGGCCCTAATCTGAACCCTAAAAATTTTAGAAATTTCAGTTTCAAAATTCTCTAAGCTCAAGCAAAACTAATGGAAACTAAGGACATGGTTAGCTTCAGGGCAATGATATCTACATGTTTTATTCACAAATAAACTATTGATGATGCATGTATGAAGAGTTCCAAGTTGAGAAAACTTACCTCAAAACTGGAAATCGTGTTTGGATTTTGAGCTTGTTTCAAGTGATGGTGATGATCAAGTTAGCTTCCTCGAGGTCCTAGGAAGCTAATGCAATGGTTTGCTTGAGTTGAGAGTGGCTGAAATGACTTGGAGAAGTCAATGTGCAATGCTCTGTTTTTGGTTATGGAGTTTGATGCAAATGGTGTTACAGTCGTGTAACAGGGACAGGGACAAGTTATATTTGATGTATAGGAGCTTTAGGAACTAAAAGGCCAAAGGACGCATGAGGGAAATAGAAGATACAAGATCAAGGTCAGAACCTGCACAAAAATGGAGTTTGTGTGCAATTTCTGACTAGAGGGAATTTGAGATAGTTTAAGGCTTGCAAAAATCGTGTCCTAAGTTGCATAATAGTGTCTCAATGTATAGGAAAAGGTTTTGAGAGCTTGGGTGATCAGAAGTACAAGTTCACATGTTATGGCTTTTTGCCTTGTTTTTGAAGCAAGCTTGACAAGCATTGTTCCAAGGAAAGGTACAAGGCTATCTAAAGTGTTTAGGCACTTTAATAATCCTTATCTGATTGTGTATAAGATGCTTGTGCAGAAAGAACAAATGCAAAGCTCAAGAGAAGTTGACTTTGTGATTAAAGCCACTTTACTAGAATGACAATGTTACTTTGTGCCATTAATGGAAATGCAACTTGGATAAAGCTTGAATTAAGTGGATAATAGCTCAAAAGCAAGTGTAATATTCTGATTATGGAGAGATCTTGAGGTTTAGAGGCATGCAAAATAGATTGTGCATCATAGGTTTGAAATTGAATTCTTGTTCATCACAAAATGCCTTGTAATTCAAGTGACAAAACCCTAACTTCATCTCTTCGATTCTCCCTCCTCAAGAATGATCTCAAGGAGTTCTTAGACATATTGGAAAGATTGCAATGTGCTCTACAACCCATATTTGAATTATTTTTGAAGATTACCCTTGGAGCTATATGAAAAAGTTCCATGAAGTTAGGTCAAAATCCTGACCAAATTAGGGTAAAATTTCACTAAGTGTTTAGTTTCATGACCCTATGTTCATAAAATTATAACTTGATATCTTAGCATTTTTGGAAGGAGTTATGTAAAGAAAAGTTGTAGATTTCATGGAGATCTAAAACTTTCATGTTGGAAGTTTCTCTTGAATCATCTTGCATCAAGGTGAAATTTTGGCTTAAAATTATGAAAAAACATGAAATTTCCAACAGTTAGAAAAATTTCTAAGTTTAGAAATTTTGACTTTTCAAAATGAAATCTTGACTTTTTGAATTCTTGATGAATAAGTTTCATATTTTGACATGTTTTGATGAATTGTGATCTTTGGCACTTGAATTTGACCAAAAAGTCAAAGTTTGACTTTTCAGTATACAATTGACTTTTGATCAGTTGACTGAAAAATTCATCTGTCAATCCAATGGACTTGCAATGTTTTGAACTATGAAATTAGGTAAAAATGATGCAATTGGAATCTTGAGATCATGCCTTAAACCAATTGATCATTTTCTAGGTCAAAAATCAGAAATTGCCCTTCCTAGTAAAAACCCTAATTTTGACCATTTTGCCCTTTTGGAGATTTGATCAAATTTCTTGAGGAATTCTGGTCCAAACTTGATCAAATGATACATATGAGTTTAAAATGTTTATGTGGATAAAAAATTATGAAGTTTGATTGTGAATTGGCCATTGTTGACTTTTCCCCAATACAATTGATTTTTAGGTTAATTGCTCAATTGACTGAGCAAAAGTGTGATCCAAGGCTTGAAACTTGACATGAGTAATCTTGGGGTTCCATAATGATCCATGAAAGTCATATGGGAAATTGGAAGTTCAAATATCCTTGTGCAAACTCAAACCCTAATTTTGGTCATCAGTGCTTAAGGAGATGTCTTGAGCTGATCAAACCTAGTGTAGTCTTGAGTCAATGGAGATCTTGTGAGCAAATTCTTGATAAGTGAGAGGGAAAATTTTTGGGTACAAAACTTATGATATTGAAGAGTTAGTAGAGGATCAAATACTTCTGAGAGTAAATGGTAAGTATTTGAAAATATATAAATCTACACTTCAGGAAGTTAGAATACCAGTAGAATAATCGAAATGCAAAATAAAAAGCCAAACATGGAAATACAAAAATTGCCAAAAAAATGGCTCAATTGTTCGTTACAAATTAGAAAAGACTTCAAAATATAAAAAAAAGAAGGTAAAAGGGCCATAACATTCTATTAATTATCGAAGTCAGCAGGAAGTGAAGCTTTCATTCGTTTGTACATCCCAGATCACATTGATAAAACAACGCTTGATCAGGGACTGGTTCAGAGTGAGGGTTTCATGTTTGATTCTCAGTTGTTATGCTCTCTCAACATGATGCACTCTCACCTTGATCTCCTCATCAAGTTCCTTACGATTAAATTTTTTTAATTTCTCTTGATGAGCTTTGGCTTTCTGGATATTCACTTATAGCATTTGGATTTGTTCTTGCCAAGAGGAAATGTTGGCATCACATTCTTTAATTTCCTTTTTTCTCTACGAAAGAGACTTCTCCAACTTATCAACTATGTTGTTAGATTCATTGGATACACCCCACTCTGCCACTTGGGTTTCCATCTTATTTCCAATCTTAGTGGAAACGTCTTTTTACGCAAGAGATCCGTAGCGACTTGATCTAGAAGAAATTCAAGGTCAACAATGAAGTCTGCAGCCTTTGGAGATATCTTGAAGATATATACTTATTGTTTTCCAGCAATTCAAGTAAATCAACATCGAAGGTTTTTTCCTTGATTTGAAAAAGGATTTGGTCAGTAGGTGGTGCATAGGATTGGCTTCCAAAAGCAGTCGAAGAATTAGTGCTTTTCTCGGAAGCGCTGGCCATTGCATTGATGATTGCCTTCTATAACACCCTCTAAACCCCGCGTAAATATATGGCATAATCAGAGCAAAATTAACATGCATATCACAAGAGGGTGTCACATTTACTTCAAGACAACAACATAAATACATCGGTCATGCTCATAACACGCATTTAAATTCATGTTCCATACACATATTCATATCACAACAAAAAACAATTCTTTTTCATAGTAATACTAATGATTGAAATCCCATACTAACAATCATATCATAAAACATCATGCACTAAAGGCCACTAATCATATAATCTCAATACATCATAAATGTAAGTTCTCTAGTTTTTGGATTGGCATTAATTTTTGTAAAGCAAATAAAGCAGCAATATGTTAGATATGATATATTAATTTTATAACAAGAACATGTTGAGAAAGAAGTCATATCTTATGTTGGGACATGTTGAGTTGAAGTGTTTCAACATCTGGAACAACATGTCAAATAAGATGTCCTATGAAGGAGCATACAACATCGCGCCTGAGCTAAAGTGATTCTGTTAAATCTGTTATGATTTAACAAGTGCAGGATATTCAGGGAATATTATGCAATCCTATATGGCGCTGAATTAAAAGTCAAGAGAATCAAGTCAGAATGTCGAATATTATACAGTTTATACATATGGAGATTATTTAGGAAACTAATGATTGAAGACCTTGTTTGTAGCAGAAGTTACTACTGGTTTGTAACAGCAGATTTGTTGTTATTAGAAAGCTTAAGTCCAGTTGGTAATAGGTTATAAATAGAAGGGTTTGTAACCTAGTTTAGCACAGGTTCAAGATGTAGAAGTCTAGGGCTTTGTCAAGGTGAACCACTTGGGTTATGGGATGGTCACCATGTTCTCACTCAGAAACCTATAGGTAATGAGTTGAGTATTATTCTTGGAGGAAGCTTTGAAGGAAATCAAAGTTGTTGTTCTTGGTTAGGAGAAAGGTTATAAACATGAGAGTTTAACTTTGAGCCTTAGCTAGGTATGGTCATAGAAGTGTGTCTTCTGATTTGATCAAAATTATGTTGATTTGATCGTTGTTTGTGATTGAGGAGGGATTGAGGAGGTCCTCATATCTAGGTGAGTCTTAGATATAAATCTAGAAAGGGTAGTCACTAAGTGATAAGTTATAATCGAGGGAGTCTAACTTTGAATTGATACTACTATTAGTGGATATGTCCCTGGCTTGGTATGGCCTCAGAGTAGGAGAGGTGCTTCGAACTGGGTTAATAATTCTGGTGTGTTGTTATTTCTTTTCAGTATTGTTTTTAATGTTTATACCTTGCATGTCTTATTTGTGTCGGATCATATGTCTAGACACCCTCTTAGGACATTTGAGTTTTGGCATACCAGAATTTCAATTGGTATCAGAGCAAGCATCCTATTCTGTTCTAGGTGAGATCCTGGGATGATACTTTTTGGTCATGGGAAATGAAGGTATTACTGAAAGGTTGTTTGAACTTGGAGAGTTGTCTGGGTTTTTTTCGGGCCAATATCTTTTGAGGAGAGTTGTTGTATTAAGGGTTTGATTTATTTTCAAAC